>CM053036.1:133930649-135205392 GCA_028564925.1 Lithobates sylvaticus | reverse complement strand
ATGTTTCTATTCATTCTCTCCACTACTCCTGCACTCTGGGGGTGATAGGGGATGTAGTAATGTGGCTAGGGCTGGGAAATTTGGGGACGAAAAATCTGTATAAAACAATTGGAGGGTTGGTTCTTTGATTGCCTCCTCAGCAGCAATTTTGGCTGCTCTGTCTGCTAAGTTGTTTCCCTTAGTAGCATCAGATTTGTCATATCATAGAGCTCTGCCTGCTGAGCTGAAGTCGCTGGTACCATCTGTTAGGTCCTCCGTTTCAGCCCCTCTTTCCCTCAGCTGGACTTTGACGGTAAATGGAAAAAAAACTCTCTGTCCGGACAGGTAATCATAGACATCATACACAGTATACACAGTATATGGTTGGTCAAGAATACATCGGTTTATTTCCAGCTTTACAGAGTATATGCAATAATCAAAAAAGGGGTTGCATAGGGGGAACGCCCCATGAACAACCAATCACATTCAAGCATTTTGTTATACAATCAATATTGATCTGCAAGATATTCATAATATTTCTGCCTTCAGACTCAACGTCACAATTCTAAGAATGTTCCACGCAATATATGTCCTTGACAATGTTCTCAGCATTGTGTGTGTTAAAAGATTCAACATGATTCGAGATTCAGTATAATGAATATCGACACTCTACAGAAATAACGAATTATCCAAAAACGTATTAACGTAACATAAAAGAACGAAATTATGTATTTTACGAATGACAACAAACCGAAAAAAAATAAATAAATTTCGGTTGTGCACAAGTCTAGTGGGTGGCTGGGCCCTTAGGTCAAGATGGCACTTTATAAATTATGACACATGTATATGTATATCCTTTTTCTTCAGATCCATTTTGATACAATACTAGACTGAAGGCTCCCGAAGAAGTGGTGTATTCCATGAAACGTGTTGGACCACAAAAGACCAGCATATATGTATATCACTTTTACAAAATGTTTTGGTGAAACCGATGAATAAGATTTTATTATAGATCTTATTTATTCAATATTGTATGGTATATTAGTATAGTAGAAAAAAGGTCTGCCTTACCACAACTTAAGTTATGCATGTTGTGCACTCCAGTGCTATTCATTCTAAATCTGCCGTGCAGCACACTACAAGGCACAGCTAGGCACTAATGTGTTGCTAAAAACATTGCATGCACCTTTTTTAGGTGCTGGTTGGGCAATTCAAATAAATATCCTGCCTTCACATGCATGCGTTATATCATTTAAACACATTTTTGTGCACTGCCGTGATTGTGCTTGGGCTCCTGCATCGCCCAAATGTGAACGGAGCCTTGATGTGCAACAAATGATTGGTTAAACTCGCCAATGTTTTTTTTTTTACAGTGGATCTTCAAAATAAAACAAAAACATTAAACGTTATGTGGAAGGTTATTCAAATGAATGGTCTTCCTTCACACACATGGTAAAGATGTATTTTGACTCTAAAAAAAAAAATAAAAAAAATGTTTAAAATTACATTTAAAATTACATTGCTTGTCTAGCACTGGTATTTTTGCCTGCTAATATAATGCAATGTTAATCTATGAGCAGTGTTATAATTTAGTTTTTAGCACCATCTAGTGGTTTATACGGGAAATGGACTTCAGTTATTTTCTATTCCAAGGACATTACAAGTGTTACAGGAAGTGACTGTTTGTTTACATTCACAATGACCTACCTACCCACAATGCCAAGTGACCTACCCATGGACACTCAGCACTGAAACTGCATGCTAGGTAGGTATAAAAGGATACACGCAGCCATTTTTCATTCTCTTCGGGATACGTGGCCTGCCAGCAAGGACCTGTGAGGAGGCCTTCCGGAGAGCACAGCCTCTGGCTTTCGAGGAGCGGAACATCTAGCGACTCTGCATCATACCCGGGTGCTGAAGCAGTGGTGTGACCGGATCGGGAAGGATCCAGAGATGCCTGACGGAGCCATCTGAGAGTCCGGGTCATCTTGCGGGAGAGAAGCAGTGTGACGGTGCTGGCTTAAAGCAGGATTTACACAGTTGGAGTGAAGGGCTCCTATTCTTTAAAGCCTGGTTTGGTGAGAGAGCTGCCGCCCACAATTTCTAACGCACTTTTACACACTTAGACTCATTTCACAGTGTTGCTGGGACTTGTAGTCCTGTAGTGGCGGTTGTACACTATCAGACTGACTTCAGCAGGCCTCAAGCCTATACTTCACTGAGAACTGACACTGTGTGGATTAGAGATGACTATGCTGAAGGTAGTTATAAGTGTGCCACATTACAATAACAGTTTCAATACTCATTCTGCACCGTTCTTGTTTACTAAACCTTTTTGGATGTTTGGATTACAATTATTTCAACACAATAGCTAGCAGAAGACAGAAGAATAAAGACTACATCTTCATTGCAAGGCCTTGCATTCATCTCAAATACAAAGAACTGTTTTATAAAGTAAGGGGGAGCTCCCTAGCTAGTGTGTTGTACTGTGTCGCTGGTTTTACATTTCTGTGTTTAATACGGCGTGCTGGGAGTGGGAAGGTGCCCAGAGTAAGGCATTGTCCCTCTGACCATTGGTCCCCCTTGGAGATGCGTGTGCATCCAATAGTTCTTTACATGTAAAAAATCTGTTGTGAATATCTACTTTTGTGTGACAGTACAGTTAATGTAATTATTGCTTTTCTACCAGTTCCAGTAAAAACACGTTCTGGTTAACTACAATTGGTGTGAAGCTTTGTTCCTTCTCCCACAGGCAAAGCAGTGGATAGCCAGGTACAGGTAAAAGGCACATTATTGTTGTATTGTACACGTGGGGGTCATCCTTTGTTGTCACCTTCACACCATACTGTACCACAGCTATGTCAATGGGATTGAGCCAAGTTACTGGGGGTGTAAGATCAGAGTACAGGCCCAACAAAAACCAGCAGCTCTTTCGGGGGTCAGTGCTACACTTGTTAAAGCTTTTATTACATTTTTGGGATAGGGTTTACATATAATTTAGGATGTATTTACAGTTGAGAATGATAAACCTAAACATACAAAAAAAAAAATAGGGGCATTGTTCATACAAAATAATCAAGTTACATCCATCATTCATTTTTTTTAAAGCCGATTAGAAAGAAAAAAGGCAAAGGTTTTTGTCTGCAACCATTTTTGTTTTTTTTTCCTTTCTTTTTATTAAGCCCTTCATCCTCAAACTTCCTTTTAAAATTTCAAATAACATTAATAAACATAGAGGAACAAGACACTATTGACAAAGAAGGAGATGCCGGTTGAAAAATATTTAATTTCAGTTTTGGCTTCCAGACAGGAGTTGGGGAAATGGAATGTTTGAGACCCAGATATAGCAGTGTGCATAATTCCAAGTCTTTGTCTAGGTCTGAGTAATGTAATATCGTGTATGAAGCAGTGGTGGATATAAAAAGAACGTTTTTTTGTCAGCCCTAATTCATCACTGATTACATATTATAAACATATAAAAGTTCTCTAAAAAATGTGCATTGTAGACTGTCAGCCAAAACCAACATTCATTTAGCATGATCAGCCAAGAAGAAAAAACATGTTAGAGAAGAGAACTTTGAATGAAGTTAGTCATAGGTCAACAATTTAGTACACTTCATTTGATCAAACTGAGGAGGGGGGGGGGGGGGATAATTTATTTTTTAGGCAATGTTAATTTATAGACAGTTGATTCAAAGAGAATTTGTCAAGTGGTAGTAGACAAACATAGTTAAAATAAAATTTGGTATTCAACCTTATTTCATCCATATTTAATTGTTTGCCCTGAAAGAAACAAAGAATTTAAACTGAAAATGACGTCCTAACTGTTGTTTTCAAGCCAAATCGGACGCCAAGGCGTTAAGTGTCAGCAGCGCCGTAGATGCAGAGCATCCTGCTGGGACAGAGCTCATCAGTTCTCAGAACCAAAGAAGGCCAGACAGGCTCAGTCATGTGCAGGAGAATATTCCTAGCAGTTAATGTTTGCTTTGCAGAAACAACTGTACGCTTGATATTTAGTATACAAGCCCCTTGTGCTCTCTCGCTTCTATAAGAAACTCCACCAACTCCCCAGAGAAGTCTGTAACTTGGCCTTAAATATGTCTTTGGTTTTATTTCTGGAAAGAAAAATAATACATTTTAAATAACTAAAGAAAAAAAAAAAGTTTCAATCCATACGCAAGTGAAGAAGCTTGGAATAAAACTGAACAATGTTACCTTAACAGTGAATGTCCAAGTGCTATGTACAATGAGATTTATTTTTGGAGAAATTACATTTTTTTTTTATTCTGGATAGTGTAGAGCAGCTTTTATCAACCATGGTGCCACGGCACCCTGGAATGCCTTCTGGGTACTTCAGGAATGCTTTAGCAAAATGCCTAAAAATATTCCCCACACTGCCCATAAATTGTTCAAAAGCCAGCAAATGGATACAGATAGATAAGAAGATCTGGCAACTTGCACATCTATATCAAAGTCTTTATTTAGCTACAGAATAGTGATGATAAGAACAGCTTACATGTTTTGGCTAATAGCCTTAGTCATAGCCAAGTGGATCAAGCCTGCATTTCAGTTACATAAAGCCGCAAGTTTTTATTGTGCTGCACAAAGAACCAGCCGCCAGTGTCCTATCAACCGATGACACTTTGGGTGCTCCTTGTCTGAGCCTCCCCATCAGCACTGGGGTCACATTAGCTGAATTAGGGAGAGAAGCTGAGGGAAATGCTGGAATATATTAGTCAGTATCAGTGTGAAAACTTGCTTTGTAAAAATAAATCACCTCTAATGTTGGGTGCCCTACATGTGTGGATGCTGCTGCAATAGGTAAAACTATTAGTTTAGTTTTATACATTTTAAAAATTGTGCAGCATTTTAAAGGGTGCCACATATGAAAAAAGTTTAAGAAACACTGGTGTAGGGAACGTTTAAAATCCATATCAGGTTTTTATCTACTGTATATCCAATTGAGATTTCTTCAGATGCTACAGAAACTCAGAGAATCTCTCTGAAGTTAGCAAAATGCCCTCTTAGACAGCTGGCCCAAATGTCTCCACTGAAAGGTTTCCCCCGCCGTTCCTTTTCTGGTGACAGCTCAAAAGTTTGGATTTTTCCTCCACTTTCTGTCCCAGTGGCATATAGGGGAAGTGAATCTCCCTAGCAGGGTCCCACAGTGGCGGCCCGTGCATTGTGGGTGCATGGGTGCCGCCCCCTATCCATGCGCCCGGCCCCTTTCAGGACACCAGATGCATGGACACCTATGGCGGGGGTAGGAGGGTTGCGTTTTTTTAACCACCTGATTAACCACTCCTGTGAGGCTGAGCTGCATATTCTTGACACTATGGGTGGAAGCAAGTGGAATTAAGGGGACAAAGTGGTGGGATTATATAAGGGGTGGGTCAAAAAAAGAATGGCGGGGTCTGGTGCCCCCCATAACATCTAACATCGCACTGCTCTATCCAAAATGAATAAAGGACGCTTTGGCTTTAGATACGCTTGGACTGGACAGAGCTAGTATAAGCTTTGCTAAACAAGAGCAGCTCAGGATGCCTTTTGTAAAAATAAATAAATAACCCTATGTGTTTAGACAGGCTCCCTCCATCTCATGTTCTTTTTTCATTGGTTGCCAGGCCACTAGACAGAGAGCACTCCAGCTTCACCACCCTACCGAAGTTCAGCCTTTCCTGGGTTTGGAGGATCCAGAAGGAATAGAGGTAGACCATCTTAATACACTGGACACCCTGGGTGCCTGGGCTGCGGGCATTAGGTGTTTTACCACTTCAGCCCCAGAAGAATTTACCCCCTTCCTGACCAGGACATTTTTTGTGTTATACGGCACTGTGTCGCTTTAACTGACAATTGCGCAGTTGTGAGACATTGTACCCAAACAAAATGTATGTCCTTTTTTCCCCCCACAAATAGAGCTTTATTTTGGTGGTAATTGATCACCTCTGCCCTCCTTTAGCAGTACAGAGGAGGTCTACTGCTAAAATGACTGCCCTCGATCTGACCTTCGCGGTGATACCTCACATGCATGGTGCAATTGTTGTTTACATTCGGCGCCAGACCGACGCTTGCGTTCGCCTTTGCGCGAGAGCGGAGGGGGAAAGGGGTGCCTTATTTTTTTTTTATTTTTAAACAAACTGTTCCTTTCATTTTTTTTTTTTTTTTTTTAGCATTTTTATTGTGTTTATTATTGTTATCTCAGGGAATGTAATTATCCCCTATAATAGCAATAGGTAGTGACAGGTACTCTTTTTTTTTTCAATAATAAACACAATAAAAAATTAAAATAAAAAAAAGAAACAGTTTGTTTAAAAATAAGATAAAAAAGCAAAAAATAAGGCACCCCTGTCCCCCCCTGCTCTCGTGCAAAGGTGAACACAAGCGTCGGTCTGGCGTCAAATGTAAACAGCAATTGCACCATGCATGTGAGGTATCACCGCGAAGGTCAGATCGAGGGCAGTCATTTTAGCAGTAGACTTCCTCTGTAAATCTAAAGTGGTAACATTTAAAGGCTTTTAAAAATGTATATAGTTTGGCGCCACTGCACGTTTGTGCGCAATTTTAAAGCATGTCGTGTTTGGTATCCATGTACTCGGCATAAGATCATCTTTTATTTCATCAAACATTTGGGCAATATAGTGTGTTTTAGTGCATTAAAATAAAAGTGTGTCTCCCCCCCCCCCCCACAAAAAGAAAATGCGTTTGAAAAAAAAAAAAAAATAAATAAATCGATGCGCAAATACTGTGAAAGAAAAAAAAAATTAAACACCCACCATTTTAATATGCAAGGCCTTTGCTTTAAAAATAAATATATAATAATGTTTGGGGGGTTAAAGTAATTTTCTTGCAAAAAAATAAATACATTTTGAAAGGGCTTTGTCTTCAAGTGGTTAGAAGAGTGGGTGATGTGTGACATAAGCTTCTAAATGGCATAAAAAGCCAGGACAGTTCAAAATCCCCCCAAATGACCCCATTTTTGAAAGTAGACACCCCAAGCTATTTACTGAGAGGCACGTCGAGTCCATGTAATATTTTATATTTTTTTTACACAAGTTGCGGGGAAAAGACACATTTTTTTTTTTTTGCACAAAGTTGTCACTAAATTATATATTGCTCACACATGCCATGGGCATATGTGGAATTACACTCAAAATACATTCTGCTGCTTCTCCTGAGTACGGAGATACCACATGTGTGCCCACAATTAGAATAGAATTGTCTTGAGCTAGATTTTAGCCCAGTGCTCTAAATCAGTGCTTCTCAACCCTGTCCTCAAGTACCCCCCCCAACAGGCCATGTTTGCAGGTTTTCCTTCATCTTGCACAGGTGCTTTAAATCACAGTCAATGGCTTGGTATTTTGGACAGCTATTTTAGCTAAGATAAATTCCCAAAACATGTCCTGTCAGGGGTACTTGAGGACTGAGAGCGAGAACCACTGTGCTAAAATGGAAAATTGAATACTTCCCCCTTCTGTAATTTTCTTTTCCTGGTGCCTATCCATGGCAGCATACGCACAATCCATGCATATGCTACCATGAAGGCACCAGGAAAGTAGCTTTTAAACAACAAAAAATAAATTAAAAAAAAAAAATCACACTTTTTTGTTTTGCCATGCCAATAAGCCTAGTTAAGCTGCAGCTGGGAAATCTGTTGCATAAAAATTAACAAAAACACATAAAAAAACTGTTACAAATTTTATTGGTCAGCAAAACAGGACTTGGAAAAGTGCAAGGAAAGCAAAAAAACACGCATGTTAATTAGAGACACTAACAGAGTATGGTTTTGAGGTCTGACCATTTTGCAGAGGAAATTAACAGGAATTAAAAGGACTGCGCTCAGAAATGGACAGTCTCTTAGAGCCCTTTCACACTGGGGCGGTGCGGGCGTCCGCAGTAAAGCGGAACTATTTTTAGCGCTGCTTTACCGTCATTTTAGCGACGCTATTCGGCCACTAGCGGGGCAGTTTTAACCCCTGCTAGTGGCCAAAAAAGGGTTAAACCCACCCGCAATGCGCCGCTGCAGCAGTGGCCATTCAGTTTAATGGGCAGGAGCGGTGTATGCACCGCTCCAAAGATGCAGGAGTTTTTTTTTTTTTTTAATGTCCTGCAGTGTGAAAGCCGGAGCAGGAGAGGCTTTTAACAGGTGCTATTTTTAGCGATGTAGCGCCTGTAAATTGGCTCAATGTGAAAAACATTAGTCACAACATCTTGGGATGAAGATTTTGCAAAATAATGCAGCACAGACAATTAAATCAAAGTGAAACTAACAACCTACAAAACGACACATTGACAGCATCAAAAATATTTCAGGGAAAATACCTCCCTCCAAAAAATAAAACAAACAAAAGTAAAAAAATACATAAAAAAAAAAAACTTGCTCTAAAACACAACTGTTTTGCAAAGACAAACAAAATACAAAGAGAAAATACGTGTGTTACAAACTCTATAAGGACACCCAAAAAGTGGCAGCTGGTGAAGTTTTAGGGATGGGGGGGCGCCAGACCCCGCCCTTCCTTTTTTGACCCCTCCCACTTGATGAAAATGGGCGTGGTTTCATCAAAATAGTGGGGCATGGCTCTAAGGTGGTGTGGTTAGCGTCTGAGATGAACGAGGGATGGAGGGAGAGGGAGAGAGGAATGAAGGAACAGCAGGCTCAGATCCTAAACAATAGAAATATGTGTATTCTAGAAAGTTTAACAATCAGCAGATAAAGATATTTCAAACACCTGGTGTTAGCACTTCAATCATCCCAGCACCATGGTTGTTATGGTGTCAGGATGATTGAAGCGCATTAATTTCTATTATTACATTGTAATATAAAATAAAATCATTTAACTCACCAGAATGCAGAATCAGTGGGAGCTCTTAGAGTATCACTAGCCACCAGCCTGTGTCCCACCAAATGCAGCCACTGTGCCCACTAAGCTCAGCCACTGTGCCCATCAAACGCAGCCACTGTGCCCATCAAACGCAGCCACTATGTTTGATGGCACATTATTTTTGGCAATTATTTTTTTCTAAATACAGCGAATTGAGAAAAATCACGTATCGGGGTACCAACAACCAACCCTTAGAAAGGTGGTATAAGCCATTACCTACTCTACAAGCAATTTTGTTCCAAGAATATGGACCCAAAGTGACCATATTGAAGCTGCACAGTACGCTATCTGACCAGTGAAATCGCACAGATATTACAAGGGCAGCAATAATGTTCTGCATGCAAAGTGACACACCATGCCAGCAATGTTCATTATACAGAAATGCACAGAGATTTGTCTGTCCTGAGTGTTCGCTCTTTTGTATGTGGAATGTTTTGTTTGTTTTTCTGTGCATAGGCAATCTTCACATGATTTTTCTAACGGCCGAGTAATTACTTTCACAGTGCTGTTTATTTGCCTTTATTTTATCTTTTTTTTTTGTGAACTTTTACGGTGTTTCTCAAATAAAAATTTGTAAAATGCTTTGCAGTGCTTTTTCTGTTTGATTGGGTCTTTTTTCATGATAAAGGTAAACTCAGATATCAATCCCCATAGCATGTCTTCATTTATTTGCAAACAGATCAGATATTCCTTTTTAATTTTGAAACAATAAGGCCCCTTTCACATTGGGGCGCTTTGCAGGCGCTACAGTGCTAAAAATTACCAGTTACACTTACCGGTAACGGGTTTTCTTGGAAATCTTCCAGGACGGCACAACTGAGATGACTGGTCTCACCTGGCAGGAAACACAATCAACAACAGAGTTTAAAAAGCCCCACCCTCCCTCTGACCCTCAGTTATGACAAAGTATAGACCCACACCAGTGCCAGAGGGTACATTCTGTGAAGAATGAAACATCACCAACAGTTAAGGGTAGGGAAGTAGGCCTGCCATCCTTGAAAATTTCCTAGAAAACCCGTTACCGGTAAGTGTAACTGGTAATTTTCTCCAGTCATCTTCCAGGACGGCACACCTGAAACGATAAGCAAGAAGTTCAGGCCTACCTTAGGGTGGGACCACCGCCTCTAGGACCTTCCTGCCGAATGCCAAGTCCTGAGGGGACAACAGCTACACTCTGTAGTGCCTCAGGAAGGTATTATGGCTCATCCATGTTGCTGACTTGCAGATCTGACCTATCGAAGCACCTGCCCTCTCTGCCCAGGAGGTCGCCAGAGATCTGGTTTGAGTGGACCTTAAGGTGGGCTAGGACCGGTTTACCCGAGTGCTTATAAGCTATTGCTATCGCCTGCTTTATCCACCTGGCTATTGTTGGTTTTGAGGCCTGAAGACCCTTTCTTTGGCCACAAAAAGTAATTAGTAGATGGTTCGATCTCCTAAATTCTCTCACCCTTTCTAAATAGACTAGAAGACAACGTCTAACATCTAAAATGGTGCAATTTTTCTTTCTTATCATTCTTGGGGTTCTGGCAGAATGATGGAAGAATAATCTCCTGTGACCTGTGAAAACCAGAAGTCACCTTAAAGTGGATCCTGTTTAAGGATTATCCTATCCTCCAGGAGCAACAAAAATGGCTCTTTTATTGTCAGGGCCTGTAGGTTATCTTTAGAGAAAGAAATTTAAATGAAATTTGAGCCACCGGCTCAAAAGGCCCTTTCGTTAGGGCATCCAAAACCAGGGACAAATCCCATGGTGGGAACCTGATTGTCATTACCGGGGTTAACCTTTCCCTGGCCGACAAAAACCTCTTTACAAGGGGGTCCCGAGCTAGCCTGCTGTCGAAGAACACCGACAGAGCCGCCACCTGAACCCTAAGGGTGCTGACCACTAATCCCTGGTCTACCCCCTCCTGGATAAAATCTAAAATGGTTGGGATCGTTTGAAGAGCAACTTGCTTAGACTGAACCCATCCGGAAAAGACCTTCCAGACTTTACATAGATTTGTCTGGTGACCTTCTTTCTACGGAGGAGTGTGTCGATTACCTTCTCTGAACATCCCCTACTCTATTCTCCCTCTCAAGAGCCAGGCCGTCAGGGATAGAAACCCCGGGTTGGGATTAACTACTGGGCCCTGGCAAAGAAGGTCTCGCCGGACTGGAAGATGCAACGGGGGAGCAATCGACTATCTCCACATGGTGGGGAACCAGACCCACTTCGGCCACCAGGGTGCAATCAGAATGAGATCTCAGCTTGACCGGGACAGTTTTTGCAACACCCAGGGAATGAGCACTAGGGGGGGAAGCGTACGCCAGACTGAAATCCCAGCTCTGAGCGAGGGCGTCTACCCCCGAGGATCTCTGTTCCCTGGTGAGAGAGAAGAATCTCCGGACTTTTGTGTTCTTCTGACAGGCAAACTAGTCTATCTCTGGTCTTCCAAAATGGCTGCTTACCAGAGCGAAAACCTCCCTGTTCAGCTCCCATTCTCCCTGACGAATGGGCTGCCTGCTGAGGAAGTCAGCTTGGAGATTGAGAGACCCCCTTATATGAACTGCTGAGAGCGGGAGAATATTCCTCTCTGCCTCCCCCAGTAACTCTTGAGTCAGTGCCGTTAATCTGTCTGACCTTGTCCCTCCTTGGCGGTTCAGATAGGACACTGCTTCCCAATTGTCCGAGAAGATTTGTACCTCTCTCCCTCGCACCAGGTCCTGGAAAACGCTTAATGCCTTCCCGACTGCCAGAAGCTCCCTGAAATCCATGTCCATGTCCGACCCCCCTGATTGGATTAAGCCACCAATCTATCAACCTAGGGAGCTTCTTACCTCCTCTACTAGAGAAACCCTTTCTTCCAGGGATTCTCTTCTCCCGTCCCAGGAGGAGAGAAGGAAGCCCTGGAGCCCCCGGGAGTGGAGTTGAGCCCAGGGAACAGCTGGGATGCAGGAGGCCATAAGCCCCAGCACTCTCAAAATTTTCCTCAGTGAAACCTCTCCGGCCTCGAGGCACACTGTCACTGCACCATGAATCTTTACAATCTTTTCCGGAGGAAGAAAAATTATTTGGGCCACTGAGTCTAGCTGGTACCCTAAGTACACTTTTGACTGCGATGGGTCCAGGGAGGATTTCTCCCGACTGACCATCCAACCCAGTGAATCCAGGGTGGACAAAACTAGATCTCGGTCCCTCTGGAGCTGCTCTTGGGATGGAATGTAAATCAATAGATCGTCCAGATATGGTATCAGTGCTACGCCCTGAAGGTGTAGGAATGATACCACCTCCACGAGAACCTTGGTGAAGATTCTTGGACTGGCCGCAAGGCCGAAGGGGAGTGCCCTGAACTGCCAATGCTGCAGCCCCTGCTCTGTCCGTACTGCAAAACGCAAGTACCTTTGATGTTGCGGGGCAATGGGTACATGCAAGTAAGCATCCTTCAGATCTAACGTAATCACGAAAAATCCTTTCTGAAGGCATTTCCTGACCGTATAGATGCTTTCCATCCTAAATTTCTTGTACAGCAAGTACCGATTTAGTTTCCGCAGATTTATAATCAGCCGAAACGTACCTGACGGTTTTGGGACCACGAAAATGTGGGAATAGAACCCTAGAGCCATCTGCCTCACTGGAACAGGCATAATCACCTCCTGTTCCGCGAGTTCACGGACACTGTCTGAAAGGCCCCTTGCTTTTAGTGGGTCCTTGGGAAGGTGAGTAACCAGAAAATTTTGAGGGGGGGGGGGGCGGGGGGGAGGTTGACCGAAATTCCAACTTGTATCCTTCTTTTATGAGATTTAAGATGTAAGGACTCTCTGAGATCTTTTCCCACTGGGGGGGAGAAACCAAGAAACCATGAGAGCCTTGCGCCCACTTTTATGTTGGCGTCATTTTGTCTCCTTATTGGACGGTCCGGACCCGGAAAAAAGGATTCCACTTTTTTCCTTGCCTTTCCCGAGCCCCCGCTTCTTCCTCTGACCACTCTTGTTTTTAAACTGGCTTTTTGCAGGGGGCCACGAAAAAAAAATTTCCTCCTCTTCTCCCTCTTGGGTTTTGTAGGAAATTTTTTAACCTTTTTCCGTGGATTGGGAAAGGGCCTGTTCCAGTCTGGAACCAAAGAGCAGGGAGCCTTCAAAAGGGGATACCGCAGGAGTCTGGATTTAGATGTAAAGTCTCCATCCCATGTTTTGACCCCGAGGGCCCTCCTGGCTGAGTTCGGTAATGCTGCTGACTTAGCAGTCGTTCTTACTGTCTCCACTGCAGCATCTGCCAAGAAGGCCATTGCTCTCCCAATGACTTACAGGGACTCTACCACATCCTTGGACTCCTTACGCGCGACATGGTTCATCAACTTGTTGAGCCATGCGTCCACGTTTCTGGCCACACATGCAGAGGCCAATGCAGGACTCATAGCCGCCACATTGGCCTCCCATGCTCTACGCAACAAGGTCTCAAACTTCTTATCCATTTGGTCCTGGATGTTGCCTGCGTGAGTGCCGATCCTGACCTCCCTGGGGCCCTAAGCAAAATTCTGCTAAGGGGCCCTCTACTTGACCCGTGATGCCGTGAGCTATGTAAACCATTTGCCATTGCCACACAGTCACACCTGACACTTCAGTGCTCCCAAAACAATCCTCCCTCTTTTAAACAAAACAGTCAAAGAATAAGTACAACAATATAGAACAGAATGAGGTCCCCAGAGAGCCCCCCTTACATCAGGGTTCTCAGAGAGCCCCTCCTTACACCAAGGTCCCCAGACAGCCCCCCTTAAATCAGTGTCCTCAGAGAGTCTCCCCCTACATTAGGGTCCCCAGAGAGCCTCCCCCTACATTAGGGTCCCCAGAGAGCCCCCCCCCTTACATCGGGGGTCCCCAGAGAGCCCCCCCTTACATCAGGGTCCCCAGAGAGCCTCCCCCTACATTAGGTTTCCCAGAGAGCCTCCCCTTACATCAGAGTCCCCAGAGAGCCTCCCCTTACATCAGGGTCCCCAGAAAGCCCCCCTTACATCAGTGTCCTCAGAGAGCCCCTCCTTACATCAGGGTCCCCAGTGAGCCTCCCTACTTACATCAGGGTCCCCAGAGGGTATCCCCCTACATCAGGGTCCCCAGAGAGCCTCCCCTTACACCAGGCTCCCCAGAGAGCCCCTCCTTACATCAGGGTCCTCAGAGAGCCCCCCCCCCTTACACCAGGGTCCCCAGAGAGCCCCCCCTTACACCAGGATCCCCAGAGAGTCCCCCCTTAAACCAGGGTCCCCAGAGAGCCTCCCCTTACATTAGTGTCCCAAGAGAGCCTTCCCTCTTAAATTAGTGTCCCCAGAGAGCCCCTCCTTACACAGGGTCCCCAGAGAGCCCCTCCTTACACAGGGTCCCCAGAGAGCCCCTCCTTACACAGGGTCCCCAGAGAGCCCCTCCTTACACAGGGTCCCCAGAGAGCCCCTCCTTACACAGGGTCCCCAGAGAGCCCCCCCTCTACATCAGTGTCCCCAGAGAGCCCCCCCTCTTACATCAGTGTCCCCAGAGGGCCCCGTCCTTACATCAGTGTCCCCAGAGGGCCCCGTCCTTACATCAGTGTCCCCAGAGGGCCCCGTCCTTACATCAGTGTCCCCAGAGGGCCCCGTCCTTACATTAGTGTCCCCAGAGAGCCCCCCTCTTACATAAGAGTCCCCAGAGGCCCCCAAACAGCTGACTCCCCCCCTTGCAGAGGTTCCCCTGTACCTGGCTGGTGGAGGTGGGAGGCGGCGATCGGCAGCTATATGGTGTCCACAGGCAGGGGGATCTCCCTGGGGCTAGTAGTTCTACCTCCGAATGTATACAGTGGAGAGGGGAGGGGCTTCTGACCCGGGGATTAGCAACAGTGTTCAAGCAGAGTGAAAGTGAAACTGATACCTGCCTGGGTCAGAGGCCCCTCCCTTCTCCTCTCCACTGTATACACACTGAGAGTACTACAAACCCCAGGGAGATCCCGCTGCCCACTCAGGCACCATAGAGCTGCCGATCGCCGCCTTCCACCTCCTCCCACCTCTCCTCACTGCACTCTAAACGGCCAGCCAGAGGTGCAGGGGGGATTCTGGGTCTTGGGGGCCCCCCCACAGCGGCGGGGCCCTAAGCAGCTTGCATAGTGTGCCTATAGGGCCGATCGGCTCTTCTTGCATCCTCGAAGGAAAGGTCCGACCTCTTAGACACCTGCGCCAGGGACGCATCTAGGCGTGGGACCTTAAAGAATTTCTCTTCCTCCTCCTCCTCTTTAAAAGGGACACCTACGTTCCCACAATTTAAGCTTTAGGAGTTTACGCACAGGCTCTTTCCACTCCCTTAGAATTATATCCTTAAGGGATTGATGCACTGGGATCCTCCCGCATAGGTGGATCTGTCTTCCTGTGAGGGAGAGTTTTCCCTTCCTGACGGGGCATCTCCCTGATGCTTTTCAAATGTAGCCTTAAAAAGGAGTGAAGGGTAGCTAGCATCTCTGACTGCAGTGCCCGGCATTCCTTCGCAACTTGTGCTGTCTCTTTGCCTGCCAATTTATAGATGCATTTATAGCAAAAAGGCTTGCTGTGGTCTTGTGGGAGTTTGTCATTACAAAACCCACAGCACTGGGACTTTGATGTGGCTTTCTTAGACCTACTGGCCGTCCCCTGGGCAGGGCATTAGCCACCATCACTATGTATCTATGTGGGGGACAGGGAAATAGGGCCATCCCAAATGCCTGCCCCCCCCCCCCCCACTCCAGCCGAGTCACTCACCCCCTGTGGCAACCTTTGGTGCTGTGAGCTCTGGTCCGCCCTCCATCCTCTGTCACTATTACGGTGGATAGGATCGCTCTGAGGGACTGTAGACCTTGGGCCCCCTCACTCAGACACCGCCTTGTGCTTTCAACCTCATCCAATCAGATTGCACAGTGTATGGGGAAATGAATTGTCTAGAATGCACAATACACAGACATGTATTAAGATGTTTTCATGGAAGTTTCGGCTTCACCAATGATTATAGACTATCACCATAAAATGCACATTTACAAGTCCAGGAAACATCCGCACAGTTGTTGATTGGAGGAAGATCTCTAGAATGAATATTGAGTTGTTTCAAAAAGAAATTTATGAATGGAATAAAAGTGGAAGCAATATTCTCCCTGTGATAAGGAAAAGCTCATTAACCACTTGCTTACTGGGCACTTAAACCCCCCTCCTATCCAGACCAATTTTCAGCTTTCGGTGCTCTCACACTTTGAATGACAATTACTCAGTCATGCAATACTGTACCCAAATTATTTTTTTGTCCTTTTTTCCCCACAAATAGAGATTTCTTTTGGTGGTATTTGATCACCTCTGGGTTTTTTATTTTTTGCACTATAAATGAAAAACCGAAAATTTGGAAAAAAAACACATTTTTCTTTGTTTCTGTGATAAAATTTAGCAAATTATAAATTTTTCTTCATAAATTTTGGCCACAATTTATACTGCTACATATCTTTGGTAAAAATAACCCAAATTAGTGGATATTATTTGGTCTTTGTGAAAGTTACAGACTCTACAAACTGTGGTGCGAATCATACAAAATTGATCACATCTGATGTACTGGTGGCCGATCTCATTTCTTGTGGCCCGAACAAGCCAGGAAAGTACAAATACCCCCCAAATGACCCCTTTTTTTTAAAGTAGACATTCCAAGGTATTTAGTAAGAGGCATGGTGAGATTTTTGATGTTGTCATTTTTTTCCCACAATTCTTTGCAAAATTTATAATTTTTTTCCACAAAATTGTCATTGTAATAGGTTATTTCTCTCACATGGCATGTGTATACCACAAATGACACCCCAAAATACATTCTGCTACTCCTCCTGAGTATTACGATACCACATGTGTGGGACTTTTACACAGCCTGGCCACATAGAGAGGCCCAAAATGCAGGGAGCGCCCTGTTCTAGGAGCATAAATTACACATCTAGCTTGTTGACTACCTATTACACTTTTGAAGGCCCTGGAGCACCAGGACAATGACACGTGACACTGACGTGGCACTGATGACAGATGGCACTGATACGTGGCACTGATGTGGCACTGATGACAGATGGCACTAATACGGGCACTGATGTGGCACTGATGACAGATGGCACTAATACGGGGCACTGATGACACGTGACACTGATGACAGATGGCACTAATATGTGGCACTGATGACAGATGGCACTTATACGTGGCACTGATATCACGTGGCACTGATGAGAGATGGCACTAATACGTTGCACTGATGACAGACGGCACTAATATGTGGCATTGATGACAGGTGACACTGATAACAGATGGCACGTGACACTGACAGGTGGCACTGATGACAGATGGCACTAATACGTGACACTGATGACAGATGGCACTAATATGTGGCACTGATGACATGGGACACTGATATGGCACTGATGACAGATGGCACTATGTGGCACTGATGACAGGTGGCACTGGGGACAGGTGGCACTGGGGACAGGTGGCACTGGCAGATGGCATTGGTGAGATGGCAGTGGGGACAGATGGCACATTTATTTCTTTTTTTTTTTTTTTTTGACACTTACGGCCGCTGCAGCCGTTCATCTCCCCCTCCTCACATGCTGTCTCTGTGTGAGGAGAGGGAGCGGCGCTGAGAGATGATCTCATATGTTTACATATGAGATCATCTCCCATTGGACACGCCGATCGCGCTGTAAATGGCCGCTGTGATTGGCAGTTTACAGCGATCTGTGATTGGCTGTGTCCGAGGGACACGGCCAACACAGAATTTCCCTGCTGTCCCAGCAGACAGCACGGTGGGACAGGAAGAGGCATAGACTCCCATGGGAGTCTATGCCCAGAAGTGAGTGTAAATACCTGCCTTAGACAGGGAGGGTTCCGATGAGTGGAAGTTCCATTTTAGGGTGGAATACCGCTTTAACATGATCAGCATTACAATGAGCAAGTGCCTGATGTCTGTTCTGTATTTAAGAATGTGGCTGCGAAAATGCGCACAACGATTCCGTGCATATGGCGCAAGTCACCAGCTGGTTTCTATTTGTTTAAGTATGCGCCATGTCGCAATAAATATTCCTGCGTGCACAAATGCGCCAACATGTTCGTAAATGAGCCCCAGTGATCCCAGAGCAAGCATTGAGAAGGAGATAGGAATATTCCAGGTGAATGCCATGAAGAGTACAATGATCCCAACAATGAGAAGGAGAAAGGAAAAACCTTGGTGAATGCCATAAAAAGGGAAAACATACCTGCAAATAATGACCACATAAGCATCCAGCATGCATGAGTAGAGAACACCACTATGTCCATGGGTTGCCCAAAAATGCCTTAATACCATTTACTGGCACCCTTGGCCATTAGTAATGATATCAGCACCTGAGCATGCTCAGATCACATTCTGGGGCTCCCAGTGCCATCTTGGAAAAGGGCAAGCCAGGAAACTGCCCACACCAGCCACATTACTTTCTGCCATCCATGCTCAGAATGTACTTGCACTGCTGCAGTCATCTTGGAAATGGAAAACGCCCACAACACAGACAGGTGCAGAAAGCACAGACAAAAGAAGGGAAAAGCATATGGAAAGCAAAGGGAAAATACTGCCACTTAGGCCAAACTAGAATGGGGCTCCAACCATATAGCTCATTTAGAGGATGTACAGGAAGGAGAGGCTGAACTATGCCCCCCAGACTACCACAATGGGGCTCCAACCATATAGCTCATTTAGAGGATGTACAGGAAGCAGAGGCTAAACTATGCCCCCCAGACTACCACAATGGGGCTCCAACCATATAGCTCATTTAGAGGATGTACAGGAAGGAGAGGCTGAACTATGCCCCCCAGACTACCACAATGGGGCTCCAACCATATAGCTCATTTAGAGGATGTACAGGAAGCAGAGGCTAAACTATGCCCCCCAGACTACCACAATGGGGCTCCAACCATATAGCTCATTTAGAGGATGTACAGGAAGGAGAGGCTGAACTATGCCCCCCAGACTACCACAATGGGGCTCCAACCATATAGCTCATTTAGAGGATGTACAGGAAGCAGAGGCTAAACTATGCCCCCCAGACTACCACAATGGGGCTCCAACCATATAGCTCATTTAGAGGATGTACAGGAAGGAGAGGCTGAACTATGCCCCCCAGACTACCACAATGGGGCTCCAACCATATAGCTCATTTAGAGGATGTACAGGAAGCAGAGGCTAAACTATGCCCCCCAGACTACCACAATGGGGCTCCAACCATATAGCTCATTTAGAGGATGTACAGGAAGGAGAGGCTGAACTATGCCCCCCAGACTACCACAATGGGGCTCCAACCATATAGCTCATTTAGAGGATGTACAGGAAGCAGAGGCTAAACTATGCCCCCCAGACTACCACAATGGGGCTCCAACCATATAGCTCATTTAGAGGATGTACAGGAAGGAGAGGCTGAACTATGCCCCCCAGACTACCACAATGGGGCTCCAACCATATAGCTCATTTAGAGGATGTACAGGAAGCAGAGGCTAAACTATGCCCCCCAGACTACCACAATGGGGCTCCAACCATATAGCTCATTTAGAGGATGTACAGGAAGGAGAGGCTGAACTATGCCCCCCAGACTACCACAATGGGGCTCCAACCATATAGCTCATTTAGAGGATGTACAGGAAGCAGAGGCTAAACTATGCCCCCCAGACTACCACAATGGGGCTCCAACCATATAGCTCATTTAGAGGATGTACAGGAAGGAGAGGCTGAACTATGCCCCCCAGACTACCAGAATGGGGCTCCAACCAGATAGCTCATTTAGAGGATGTACAGGAAGGAGAGGCTGAACTATGCCCCCCAGACTACCAGAATGGGGCTCCAACCATATAGCTCATTTAGAGGATGTACAGGAAGGAGAGGCTGAACTATGCCCCCCAGACTACCAGAATGGGGCTCCAACCATATAGCTCATTTAGAGGATGTACAGGAAGGAGAGGCTGAACTATGCCCCCCAGACTACCAGAATGGGGCTCCAACCATATAGCTCATTTAGAGGATGTACAGGAAGCAGAGGCTAAACTATGCCCCCCAGACTACCACAATGGGGCTCCAACCATATAGCTCATTTAGAGGATGTACAGGAAGGAGAGGCTGAACTATGCCCCCCAGACTACCAGAATGGGGCTCCAACCATATAGCTCATTTAGAGGATGTACAGGAAGGAGAGGCTGAACTATGCCCCCCAGACTACCAGAATGGGGCTCCAACCATATAGCTCATTTAGAGGATGTACAGGAAGGAGAGGCTGAACTATGCCCCCCAGACTACCAGAATGGGGCTCCAACCATATAGCTCATTTAGAGGATGTACAGGAAGGAGAGGCTGAACTATGCCCCCCAGACTACCAGAATGGGGCTCCAACCATATAGCTCATTTAGAGGATGTACAGGAAGCAGAGGCTGAACTATGCCCCCCAGACTACCACAATGGGGCTCCAACCATATAGCTCATTTAGAGGATGTACAGGAAGGAGAGGCTGAACTATGCCCCCCAGACTACCAGAATGGGGCTCCAACCATATAGCTCATTTAGAGGATGTACAGGAAGGACTTCCACCCAGGAGAGGCTAAACCTGGCTGGAGTGATACCTAGGGTTGCCACCTCATCCCTTTAAACCCGAACACATATGAATTACACAGGTTCTGAGGCTAATTAAATGCAGATAAGGCAACAAGTGAGTTTAATTACCACCTTAATCAGCCTCAGAACCTGTGTAATTAATATGTGTTCGGTTTTAAAGGGATGAGGTGGCAACTCTAGTGATACCTCGCGACCCCAGTCCTGATCAGGTGAGGACAAATCGTAGAATGCTCCGGAAGTGACGTTGCGGCCAGAAATTTAGCACTGTGCATGCGCGATGCGTTCCAAAGGATTTTCGGCAATACAGTTCAGTGAAACCATCAGCTAATGCCATGGAAGTGACATTACAGACAACACAAACACTGGGCTGTGCGTTCCAACACTAATACTTCCCTTGTTACATAGTATCTCCAGAACTACCAGCTGGCCATGTACAACCCAACCTGTGGTGTTAGGTTCTGCATTGCTGGGACTTGTAGTGCCTATCCTGAGTTACCTGTGGTGTTAGGTTCTGCAATGCTGGGACTTGTAGTGCCTATCCTGAGTTACCTGTGGTGTTAGGTTCTGCAATGCTGGGACTTGTAGTGCCTATCCTGAGTTACCTGTGGTGTTAGGTTCTGCAATGCTGGGACTTGTAGTGCCTATCCTGAGCTACCTGTGGTGATGGATCCTACAATGCTGTGACTTGTAGTGTCTATCCTGAGCTACCTGTGGTGATGGATCCTGCAATGCTGTGACTTGTAGTGCCTATCCTGAGCTACCTGTGGTGATGGATCCTGCAATGCTGGGACTTGTAGTGCCTATCCTGAGCTACCTGTGGTGATGGATCCTACAATGCTGGGACTTGTAGTGCCTATCCTGAGCTACCTGTGGTGATGGATCCTGCAATGCTGGGACTTGTAGTGCCTATCCTGAGCTACCTGTGGTGATGGATCCTACAATGCTGGGACTTGTAGTGCCTATGATAGATCCTGCAATGCTGTGACTTGTAGTGTCTATCCTGAGCTACCTGTGGTGATGGATCCTGCAATGCTGTGACTTGTAGTGCCTATCCTGAGCTACCTGTGGTGATGGATCCTGCAATGCTGGGACTTGTAGTGCCTATCCTGAGCTACCTGTGGTGATGGATCCTACAATGCTGGGACTTGTAGTGCCTATGATAGATCCTGCAATGCTGTGACTTGTAGTGCCTATCCTGAGCTACCTGTGGTGATGGATCCTATAATGCTGGGACTTGTAGTGCCTATGATAGATCCTGCAATGCTGGGACTTGTAGTGCCTATCCTGAGCTACCTGTGGTGATATATCCTGCAATACTGGGACTTGTAGTGCCTTTCCTGAGCTACCTGTGGTGATAGATCCTGCAATGCTGGGACTTGTAGTGCCTATGATAGATCCTGCAATGCTGGGACTTGTAGTGCCTATGATAGATCCTGCAATGCTGTGACTTGTAGTGCTTATCCTGAGCTACCTGTGGTGATGGACCCTACAATGCTGGGACTTGTAGTGCCTATGATAGATCCTGCAATGCTGGGACTTGTAGTGCATATCCTGAGCAACCTGTGGTGATAGATCCTGCAATGCTGGGACTTGTAGTGCCTATGATAGATCCTGCAATGCTGGGACTTGTAGTGCCTATCCTGAGCTACCTGTGGTGATAGATCCTGCAATGCTGGGACTTGTAGTGCCTATGATAGATCCCGCAATGCTGGGACTTGTAGTGCCTATGATAGATCCTGCAATGCTGGGACTTGTAGTGCCTATCCAGAGAAACCTGTGGTGATGGATCCTGCAATGCTGGGACTTGTAGTGCCTATCCTGAGCTACCTGTGGTGATAGATCCTGCAATGCTGGGACTTGTAGTGCCTATGATAGATCCTGCAATGCTGGGACTTGTAGTGCCTATCCTGAGCTACCTGTGGTGATAGATCCTGCAATACTGGGACTTGTAGTGCCTATCCTGAGCTACCTGTGGTGATAGATCCTGCAATGCTGGGACTTGTAGTGCCTATGATAGATCCTGCAATGCTGGGACTTGTAGTGCCTATCCAGAGAAACCTGTGGTGATGGATCCTGCAATAATGGGACTTGTAGTGCCTATCCAGAGAAACCTGTGGTGATGGATCCTGCAATGCTGGGACTTGTAGTGCCTATCCAGAGAAACCTGTGGTGATGGATCCTGCAATGCTGGGACTTGTAGTGCCTATGATAGATCCTGCAATGCTGGGACTTGTAGTGCCTGTCCCGAGCAACCTGTGGTGATAGATCCTGCAATGCTGACACTTGTAGTGCCTATGATAGATCCTGCAATGCTGGGTGTTGTAAAAATTTCTGCGACCCATGCAGAAACCAAACCACGTCACTTCCGGTGCGGCTTCGTCACTCAAACAGCTGACGGCGGGGCTTTACTGCGCATGCGCGATTTAACGGCCCTTGACCGCGCATGCGCGGGAGCCAGCCGCGGTAGAGAAATATTATGATCTCCAGCGGGCGGAGAGATGGTTAAACGTCAGAAACAGCCCCGCCCACCACCCTAAAAAAACGAGAATCGCGCATGTGCAAATCTTATGTATGGACTCGAGGGGGCGGGCGGAGGCGAGGAGTTGGTGGGAGGGGGAGACAGAGCGGAGCTTGGAGAGGGGGGTGGGCCCCCGTACATAGCACTGAGTCCAAGTACAGTACATTGTTCTGCCATCAATTACGCTGCCACTGTGCCCGTCAAACACCTCACTGCGCCCGTCAAACACCTCACTGCGACCGTCAAACGCCTCACTGGGCCCGGCAAATGGCTCACTGTGCCTGTCAAACGCAGCCACTGTACCCAAAAATTGCCACCACTGTGCCATCAAACGCAGCTACTGTACCCATCAATTGCTGCCAGTGTGCCCATCAATTGCTGCCAGATTGTCAAGCCGCAACTGTGCTCCCTGGGGGTATGCTGATCACACATCCGTACTGCTGGAGGGAGCCCAGACGACCATAAATGAGGGACCTGCATGTCATGGTAAGTGAGATCATCCCATATCCCACTCCATCTTCCCAGAGGACAGAGACCCCCTTCTCCCCCCTGAGGACAGGGACACCTCCCTCCTGGTGACAGGGACTCCCTTCTCTCCTGGGGACAGGGACCCCCCTTCTCTCCTGGTGACAGGGACTCCCTTCTCTCCTGGGGACAGGGACCCCCCTTCTCTCCTGGTGACAGGGACTCCCTTCTCTCCTGGGGACAGGGACCCCCCTTCTCTCCCGGGGACAGGGACCCCCCTTCTCTCCTGGGGACAGGGACCCCCTTCTCTCCTGGGGACAGGGACTCCCTTCTCTCCTGGGGACAGGGACTCCCTTCTCTCCTGGGGACAGGGTCTCCCTTCTCTCCTGGGGACAGGGTCTCCCTTCTCTCCTGAGGACAGGGTCTCCCTTCTCTCCTGGGGACAGGGTCTCCCTTCTCTCCTGGGGACAGGGTCTCCCTTCTCTCCTGGGGACAGGGTCTCCCTTCTCTCCTGGGGACAGGGTCTCCCTTCTCTCCTGGGGACAGGGACTCCCTTCTCTCCTGGGGACAGGGACCCTCTTCTCTCCTGGAGACAGGGCCCCCTTCTCTCCTGGGGACAGGAACCACCTTCTCACTCTGGGACAGGGATCCTATCTCACCTGGGGGAAGGAAATCCATCTCCCCTGGCAACAGGGACTTCATCTCACCTGGGGACCCCCATCTTCCCAGACGACCATAAATGAGGGACCTGCATGTCATGGTAAGTGAGATCATCCCATATCCCACTCCATCTTCCCAGAGGACAGAGACCCCCTTCTCCCCCCTGGGGACAGGGACACCTCCCCCCTGGGGACAGGGACCCCCCTTCTCTCCTGGTGACAGGGACTCCCTTCTCTCCTGGTGACAGGGACCCCCCTTCTCTCCTGGTGACAAGGACTCCCTTCTCTCCTGGTGACAAGGACTCCCTTCTCTCCTGGTGACAGTGACTTCCCTTCTCTCCTGGGGACAGGGACCCCCCTTCTCTCCTGGGGACAGGGACCCCCCTTCTCTCCTGGGGACAGGGACCCCCCTTCTCTCCTGGGGACAGGGACCCCCTTCTCTCCTGGGGACAGGGACCCCCCTTCTCTCCTGGGGACAGGGACCCCCTTCTCTCCTGGTAACAGGGACTCCCTTCTCTCCTGGGGACAGGGACCCTCTTCTCTCCTGGGGACAGGGACCATCTTCTCTCCTGGAGACAGGGCCCCCTTCTCTCCTGGGGACAGGAACCACCTTCTCACTCTGGGACAGGGATCCTATCTCACCTGGGGGAAGGAAATCCATCGCCCCTGGCAACAGGGACTTCATCTCACCTGGGGACCCCCATCTTCCCTGGGGATCAGGACCCCACCTCCCCTAAGAACAGTAACCTGATCACCCTGTGTGTGCCAACTTCACTGCCCTGCCTGCCATGTGTCCTGTGTGAGGGCCCTCCTGTGACAGCTCTTATCAGGACTCCATCCCACTGTGTGATCCCCCTACATGACTGATCCCTCTGTGTGCACCCCTTACACGGGGAACCCCTTTGTTTGCGTCCCCTACATGTCTGCATACTCTGACCACTACCTGTACCATTTCCACATCCTCTGACTGCCTCCTGTATCCTGTGCACATGTTCCGACCACCTCTTTTACCATGTCTGCAGCCTCTAACCACTTACTGTATCCTCTCCGCAGCCTCTAACCATCTCTTGTATCCTGTCTGCAATCTCTGACTATCTCTTGTCTTTTAACGTGTCTGCAGTCTCTTAGGGGGAGTCTGGAGAGGAATCAAGAGTGAGAGAACCGCCGCGATTGGGATTACGGGAGGAGTCAGACGTGTATGGACTGTTGAGACGAGACTATTGAATAAAAAACAGAACCACCAACCTGGAGCCGTCTAACTGAGCCCTGCATGCTGCACCGGAGAGGAGGTCAGTGACCGCGCCGTCAGGCCAGTCTGAGGGGGGGGGTCACTGATGTAAGGGGGGAGTGAATACAATTATGTAAGAGGGCACTGATATAAAGGTTTCCCCTCATTCACTCTGCAGAAGGTGGTCTCTGGTCACCAGAGTCTCCCCCCCCCCCCCCCCACATCACATTTCCTGGCATTCCCCTTTACATCAGAGTCTGCAGGATTCTTCCCCCTTACAGTGCAAGGGAACTCGGATGTAAAGGAAAATGCTGCAGAGCATGATCTAAGGAGGAACTCTGATGTAAGGGGTGCTCTGGTCACCAGAGACCACCTTATATCGGAGTCCACTGCATTCCCATTTACATCAGAGTTCCCACTTACATCAGGGTCTGCAGCATTGCCCTTTACATCAGTGTTCCCCTTTACATCAGGGTTCGCAGAGTTTCCCCTGTAAGATTAGAAGGGATGGAGGCCCAGAGACATGTCCAGAGTACACAGAGGATACATGGGTTAGATTAGAAGGGATAAAGGCCCAGAGACATGTCCTGGACTTGTAGTGCCTATCCTGAGCTACCTGTGGTGATGGATCCTGCAATGCTGGGACTTGTAGTGCCTATGATAGATCCTGCAATGCTGGGACTTGTAATGCCTATCCTGAGCAACCTGTGGTGATAGATCATGCAATGCTGGGACTTGTAGTGCCTATGATAGATCATGCAATGCTGGGACTTGTAGTGCCTATCCTGAGCAACCTGTGGTGATAGATCCTGCAATGCTGGGACTTGTAGTGCCTATGATAGATCATGCAATGCTGGGACTTGTAGTGCCTATCCTGAGCTACCTGTGGTGATAGATCCTGCAATGCTGGGACTTGTAGTGCCTATGATAGATCCTGCAGTGCTGGGACTTGTAGTGCCTATCCAGAAAAAACCTGTGGTGATAGATCCTGCAATGCTGGGACTTGTAGTGCCTATCCTGAGCTACCTGTGGTGATAGATCATGCAATGCTGGGACTTGTAGTGCCTATCCTGAGCTACCTCTGGTGATAGATCCTGCAATGCTGGGACTTGTAGTGCCTATCCTGAGCTACCTGTGGTGATGGATCCTGCAATGCTGGGGCTTGTAGTGCCTATGATAGATCCTGCAATTCTGGGACTTGTAGTGCCTATCCTGAGCTACCTGTGGGGATAGATCCTGCAATGCTGGCACTTGTAGTGCCTATGACAGATCTTGCAATGCTGGGTGTTGTAAAAATTTCTGTGACCCATGCAGAAACCAAACTGCGTCACTTCCGGTGCGGCTACGTCACTCAAACAGCTGACGGCGGGGGCTTTACTGCGCATGCACCATTTAACGGCCCTTGATCGCGCATGCGCGGGAGCTAGCCGCGGTCGAGAAATATTATGATCTTGAGCGTAATAAAAAAACGTGAATCGCGCATGCGCAAACCTTATGTATGTCCAGGGTCCAGAAAAATTATGGACTCGAGGGGGCGGGCGGAGGCGAAGAGTTGGTGGGAGGGGGAGGCAGATCGGAGCTTGGAGAGGGGGGCGGGCATAGCACTGAGTCCAAGTACAGTACATTGTTCTGCCATCAATTACGCAGCCACTGTGCCCGTCAAACGCAGCCACTGTGCCCGTCAAACGCAGCCACTGTGCCCGTCAAACGCAGCCACTGTGCCCGTCAAACGCAGCCACTGTGCCCGTCAAACGCAGCCACTGTGCCCTTCAAATGCCTCACTGTGCCTATCAAACGCCTCACTGTGCCCAGCAAATGAAGCAGGTGCACGTAGAGTGTGTGAACACGCCTGAGGCCATCCTGATCCATCACCACAGGTAGCTCAGGATAGGCACTACAAGTCCCAGTGTTGCAGAACCTAACACCACAGGTTGGGTTGTACATGGACAGCTGGTAGTTCTGGAGATACTATGTAACAAGGGAAGTATTAGTGTTGGAACGCACAGCCCAGTGTTTGTGTTGTCTGTAATATCACTTCCATGACATTATCTGACGGTTTCACTGAACTGTATTGCCGCAAGTGTGTGGAATGCATCGCACATGCGCAGTGCTAAATTTCTGGCCGCAACATCACTTCCGGAGCATTCTACGATGGGGAGCAAAATATGACACTACAACGGGTCTGTCTTTGATTTATAGATAACCAGTCCTATTAGTTTTGTGGGGACAGAGCCACAACCCATTGATGCGCCAGAAAATAGATTTTTGATGGAGTGAGAAAGAGATAAAACCTCTGACAATGTTTTTATTGCCATCTGTGACTTTCTGTCCTGGTGACAACCCCATTCCCTGTACATGAGACACAGTGACAGGAAGTGAGGGAAAATCTCCACAATGGGGCCACAGACAGAACAAAAATTGAAAGTGGACCTGGTCTGGTGTATACAATTGCCACTCCACCTTGCTAAAACACTTAAAATAAAGGTATATGCAAGACCTGCAGGGGAAGAAAAAATACAACACACTCATCTTTTCTCCAATCTCCATGGTGCATGTCATCATTCTCCAATAAGGTCACAAGGGGACACTGCAGCACAGTGCTGGGAGCATCTTTTCAGTTATATTTGGATTACTCTACATTCCCCAAATCTTGCCATAAGGGGGAAGACCTCACCCTGCCTAGGTGGGGTAGGCAGAAGCCAGGGAAATGTGATTGGATTAGGTGGGAGCAGAAAGCCACTGGCTTTCCAAACTAGATGAGAGCTTTTATACATTGATGGTTGAAACCAAGAGTACAGATCCTAACAAGTATTCACCAAATTTGGGACTCTTCGTGCTGTAACATTACAGAACATTGATTGAGAGTTGATTTAAAGCAGGGATCTCCAAACTTTCTAAGGAAAGGGCCAGTTTACTGTCCATCAGAGTTTAGGGGGGCTGGACTGTGCCCAGTGAGAGTAAGCAATGCCCGATCTTTGATATTAGGGGAAGAAATAGTGCCCCATTTGTCTTGTCAGTGGAAAGAATTATGCCCCATCGTAAATGTCAGTGAAAGGAATAGTGCCCCATCGTTGGTGTCATGGAAGGAATAGTGCCCCATCGTTGGTGTCAGTGGAAGGAATAGTGCCCCATAGTTGGTGTCAGTGGAAAGGAATAGTGCCCCATCGTTGGTGTCAGTGGAAGGAATAGTGCCCCATCGTTGGTGTCAGTGGAAGGAATAGTGCCCCATAGTTGGTGTCAGTGGAAGGAATAGTGCCCCATCGTTGGTGTCAGTGGAAGGAATAGTGCCCCACCCGTGGAAGGAATAGTGCCCCACCAGTGGAAGGAATAGTGCCCCACCGTAGGTGTCAGTGGAAGGAATAGTGCCCCACCGTAGGTGTCAGTGGAAGGAATAGTGCCCCACCGTAGGTGTCAGTGGAAGGAATAGTGCCCCACCGTAGGTGTCAGTGGAAGGAATAGTGCCCCACCGTAGGTGTCAGTGGAAGGAATAGTGCCCCACCGTAGGTGTCAGTGCCCCACCGTAGGTGTCAGTGGAAGGAATAGTGCCCCACCGTAGGTGTCAGTGGAAGGAATAGTGCCCTATTGTTGGTGTCAGTGCCAGGAATAATGCCTCAAGGGTCAGATAAAAGCAAGCAAAGGGCCACATCCGGCCCCAGGGACGCAGTTTGGAGACCACTGATTTAAAGTGTTACTAACTCCACAACAGTCAAATCAGTCTGTATACACAGTAAAGAATGCTTGTTATACTCACTTTGGAACCTGTTTGATCCTGTCTTCTCTGATTCTTCCCTTCTTCCATGGTCCACAATGCATCTCCTGATTTTTCTTTAGAGGGTGCATGTGATCAGCACAGGGCCAAGCAGCACTGTCCAGACAGAGGGTCAGGGGTCCTGCAGCCTCATAGGACAGTCGGAGTAGAATGAAGCTTTTACCACTTGGGGCGCGCACCTGAGAATGTTCCTGATCATCGGGTCTCCCAGACCCAGCGTATCACGGATCGGGGTAAAGGGTCAATGGCAGCGGCCCTTTACCACGTGATCACTCTGTCCAATGATGGAGTGATCACTAGTAAACAAACCACAGTATGTCTGGTTCAGCTCCTTACCTCTCCTCACACCGATTTAATACATCGATGTGGGCTGGATGTGAAGTGCCCACATTGCTGATCTGTAGCCACCCCTGGCTCATCCATTTATCCATCCCTGGCTCATCCATCCACATTCATGCTCCATCCCTGGCTCATCCATCCACATTCATGCTCCATCCCTGGCTCATCCATCCACATTCGTGCTCATCCATGCTCCATCCCTGGCTCATTCATCCACATTCATGCTCATCCATGCTCCATCCCTGGCTCATCCATCCACATTCATGCTCATCCATGCTCAATCCCTGGCTCATCCATCCACATTCATGCTCATCCATGCTCAATCCCTGGCTCATCCATCCACATTCATGCTCATCCATGCTCCATCCCTGGCTCATCCATCCACATTCATGCTCATCCATGCTCCATCCCTGGCTTATCCATCCACATTCATGCTCATCCATGCTCCATCCCTGGCTCATACATCCACATTCATGCTCATCCATGCTCCATCCCTGGCTCATACATCCACATTCATGCTCATCCATGCTCAATCCCTGGCTCATACATCCACATTCATGCTCATCCATGCTCCATCCCTGGCTCATACATCCACATTCATGCTCATCCATGCTCAATCCCTGGCTCATCCATCCTCATTCATGCTCATCCATGCTCTATTCCTGCCTCATCCATCCACATTCATGCTCATCCATGCTCCATTCCTGCCTTATCCATCCACATTCATGCTCATCCATTCTCCATCCCTGGCTCATCCATCCACATTCATGCTCATCCATGCTCCATCCCTGGCTCATCCATCCACATTCGTGCTCCATCCCGGGGGTCTGGATTTTTCCATTTCCTAGTTATGCTGAGGCGAGCCGCCAGTAGTATATGAGTCGTGATATATCTAGACGGATTGGGGATTCGGTCTACGTTCAAGGATAGCAACGCCAATGATGGTTGTTTTTCCAATGTTATGCCCGTCACGTCGGTAAGCAATTGAAATACTGATTGCCAGAAGAGGGAGAGTTTGGGGCAGTTCCAAAATGTGTGGAGTAAGTCACCAGGGCGGCCACAAAGCCTCCAGCAGGAGCCGTCTGATGTTGTGTTTGAATTTGGACAGTCTGTCAGGTGTCAGGTACCAACGGTATGTCAGTTTGTATGCGAGTTCCCAGAGAGTGGAGCAGCTAGTGGCCTTATATATTGACTGGGCAGCTTTTTCCTATTGGTCTAAAGTGAAGTCTTGCTCTAGATCTTTTTCCCATCTGGTGAGAGCGATGGAGGTATAAAACTTAGTTTTGTATTGGAGCAAGTTATAGAACATGGTAATGCCTTTTTGGTGTGTGGTGGGGGACTTAAAATAGATCCAAGCAGGTTGGGAGATTTTACAGACTTGTGAGGAGATTGATTTGAGGCAGTGTTGGGTACGTATTTGTAGAAAGATGTCTGAGTTGGGAAGTAGGTACTTTTCTTGTAATGTCGGGAATGATTTGGGTTTGTCACCATCAAAGAGATCGGATATGCACGTAATACCTTTGTCTTTCCATTTGGAATAGGAGGTTGAGAACATCAGCCGTTGTAAGGCTTCAATTGGGATTTGGACCACCGCTTGTGACGGGTGATTTGAGGTGTTCTGCAAGAATTCTGCCCATACTTTTATAGTTGCTATTGTTTACTTAGACTACACTATAATCGTTGGTGAGCAATGGGAGGGAAGTTTTGCTCCTAGGGTGTTGGCAAAAAGCAAAGAAGATAGTGTAGTGTTTTGGGTTAGGGATGATTCAATTTTCCCCCAGATTGTGTAAGGGGGAGACGGTAAAAACCATTCTCTCGATTGCGTGAGAATGGACGCCATATAATAGTCTTGGAAGCTAACAAGACCGAGACCTCCATACATTCGATGCTTGGCTAATTGATAGTGGGCGCATCTTGGTTTTTTGTCTTTCCAGATAAATTTGGATAGCATCGATTGGAGCGAGTTGAGGTAGTTGAGAGGTAGGGGAATGGGTATCGTGCGAAAGAAGTACAGTATTTGGGGGAGATGCAGCATTTTAAACGCCGCTAGGCGGCCTAGCCATGAGAATTCAAAGGACGCCAGTTTGGCAAGATCAGTCTGTAACCTAGAGCGGGCCGGCAAGTAATTAGCTGAGAACAGAGATTTGGTACAGGAGGTTAAATGAATGCCCAGGTACGATATGCTATGATCCGCCCATATGTAAGGGAATCGTTGTTTGAGGCGATTGCAGGTGGGAGAGTCAAGTCCCAAGTTAAGTATGTAGGATTCACTGAACCAGGCTAGTGTCCTTTGGATCTCTGGTTGAGAATTTTCAGGGTCAGTGATCATGAGGATCACGTCATCTGCGAATAAACTGATTTTGTAGTCCTGCTAAATTAATACCATATATTTGTTTATTGGATCTTATGCTTTCTGCTTATGGTTCCATGACAAGATTGAATATGATGGGAGATAGTGGGCAGCCTTGTCTCGTGCCATTTGTGATCTTGAATGGTGAAGAGAGGGTGTCTGCTGAAAACACTTGGGCAGAGGGTTGAGAATAAAGAGCCATTATTGCTTTGTGCATGGTGCCAGTGATTCCGAACTTGTGTAAAACCACAGAAATATAGCCCCAATGCACCCTATCAAATGCCTTTTCGGCGTCTAGGGAGAGAAGAAGTGAGGGCAATTTGACATTTTCTACGTGATGTATAATATTTATCATGTGGCGGGTTGCATCAGCGGCTTGGCGGCCTCTGGTGAAACCCGATTGGTCTTGTGAGATGAGGGAGGGGAGGATATTTTCTAGTCTAGTGGCAATAAGTTTGGCGTATATCTTTAAGTCAAGATTAAGCAATGAGATGGGGCGGAAGTTTTTTGGGGATGTGGGTTCTTTACCTGGTTTGGGGAGAGTAATTATCATCGCTGTGAGCATTTCAGTAGGGAACAAAGAGGAGTTAGCCGATAAATTGAATGTTTGGCATAGTGTGGGGGCTAGTATATGTTTTTACATTTTTTGAAGTATTCTGCAGTGAAGCCATCTGGGCCAGGGGATTTCCGACAGGGTAGTTTGTCGATTGCCAATATAATTTCTGTGGTGGTGAATGGGTCATTTAGGCAGGAGAGTTGTTCAGGGGTGACCGATGGGAGGTTTACACTATCCAGAAATGCTTGGATCTTCGTGTGTGAGGGTTGGGGAGTGGAGGAGTCGTTCTTAAGATTATATAGATCAGCGTAGTAAGCACTAAATGCATTTGCTATGGAGTTGGGCTTAAAAAGTTTTTCATTGGTGTGCGGGTGGAATAAGTATGGTATTTTTGTTTTGTTCCTATGGCCTTTAATCCATAGGGACATAGCTTTCCCTGCTTTATTTCCTGTAGTATAGGAAGTGGCTTTGAGGATCTTGTACGATTTTTCGTATTTTGCGAGGAGTAGTGAACGTAGTTCATGTCTAAGTTTAAATATTTTCATTTGTAGGGAGGGAGAGGGATTAGTCTTGTTGAGAGATTCGGTTGAGGCTATGGCAGTCGTGAGTTCGTCCAGTGTTTGTGTTTTCTGTTTCTTTGCTCTGGCACCCATCTGTAAAAATACCCCTCTTATAATGGCTTTATAGGCATTCCACACCACCAGCGGGTCAGACACCGATGCTTGATTAAGGGAGAAATATTCTTCTAGTTGTTGTTTAATGGGTGTAAAATAGCATGGAGTGTCGAGTAAATAATTGTTAGCTCTCCATATGTAGGAGTTAGGTTGGGGTGAGTCATCATCGATGGTGATACTAATGGGGGCATGGTCTGACCAGGTGGTGGTGTGAATAGATGAGTCCGTTACCCTTTGCAGTAACCAGCTGTGAGCTAAAAATAAATCAATTCGTGAATAGGTGTTGTGACGCGGCGAAAGGAACGTAAAGTCATTAGGAACCAAGTTAAAGTCTCCACAAAGCAAAAGATGGCCTTTCTGGAATTTCCGAGCTGCTCTCAAAGTTTTCCTGAGAAAGGTTATTTGGCCCTGATTTGGGGCGTAGATAGAAGTGATGGTGTAGGCAATGTTGTTTATTGTACAGTTCAGAAAAATGTAGCGCCCGTTTGGGTCTGTGACACATTGGTGTAACTTGAAGAGGACAGTGTCTCTAATGGCGATCATTACTCTGGAGTAAGATGATTGGAATACATGAGGAAATTGTCTGTGATTGCATTTGGGGGAGGAATTTATGTCGAAGTGAGTTTCTTGAATGCAGAGGACATCACAGTTGTGAGTCAGCGCGGATTTCCACAGGGATGAGCGCTTTGCTGGGTGGTTTAGGCCTTTAGCGTTAAGGGAGAGGATAGTGATCCCCATGTTGAGTGTAGGAGATTTGAGGTGCAGAAGTGGTACTCAGTTACCGCTGTTGTTGGCCTGGAAATCGATAGTTCAGTCGAAGAGGATGATCAATGTTCTGGATGCGTCACGAAAGGTCTTACGAATGGTGGATCAATCAGGCAAAGTTATTTTGATGTAGGGTGATCAGAGGGAAGTTGTAGATTAGTGGAGTACTGGAGGAGAAAAACAGGTTAATAAACAAGTCAACAATATATGAGTAGGTTATGCGTGCTGATCGCTTCTAGGCTCGTGTGATATAGGCTTATTTCCTGCAAACTTTAGGCAGTTGGAGTCTTCGGTATAATAAGGACTTTGAAGACGATGTTCCAAAAAGTGAAGAATATATACCGATTAGATGGGATCAGAATAGAGCAGATAAGTAAACATACAAAAAGAAAAGAAAAAAGGTGTACAGTTTGTGCACAATTGTGCTGTAGGTATTCAAGTCAGCAATCTGAAGCTCAAAAGAGCGGCTGACCAAAATCAGGGGTAAGTTCAGTAAGCAGATGTCAGGTTGCATGTTCAGACCGGACTTCAAAACGTGTTTCTTGTAGAAAGATGGGCTAAATCATCAGTAGTGGTTACATTTGGATTTTTCCTTATTCGGACCGAAGGAGAAGGGGTTTGGGCCTCTTTGTGGATCAGGATGAAGCTGTTGGGGGTCAGGAAGGATTCCCCAGGCGTGGAGAAGTTTCATGCCGCCTTCCAGAGTGGAGATGGCATGTGGAATGCCATTGTGCGTAGCCAGGATTGTGGCAGGGTGGCGCCACTTGTACGTAATTTGGTGATTGTTCATCGCCTTGGTGATTGTTTTGAGCTGCCTCCTCATTTGGAGCGTGTATTGCGACAAATCGGCGTATAGCTGAATGTCTGCGTATGGTTGTGGGAGCGGAGTCAGTTCCCTTGCTTTCCTCAGAATTTGCTCTTTAGCTTGATAAAAATTAACTCTTAGGAGCACATCTCTAGGAATGTCAGAGTCAAGATGGCGGGGTTTGGGCAACCTGTGGATTCGGTCAATAGTGAGTTCTATAGGAGTTAATTCCGGAAGCATGCTAGAAAACATGGTGTTAGCGTAATTGTGCAATTCTTTGGGAGGGATCGATTCTGGTATGCCTCAAATTTTTATATTGTTACGTCTGGAGTGATCCTCGAGGTCTGCGATTTTCGCTTTGATCCAGGTATTATCCTCTTTTTGTTCTGTGTATGCATCTACCAGATCGTTGACAGTCTCAGTACAGTCCTTCATTTTGTTTTCTATGAATTGCATTCTGTTATCCATGTGCTTCATTTCTAATGAGAACCTGTTAATCAGTGCTGACAGGTTAGTCATGAGAGAGGATTGCAGGGATAGGAGCATGTAGTATCGAGTACTGGTTGGCCTGATGTTGGGAACTGTGCTATAGAGGATTGTAGTGAGGAGATAGCATTTTCATTGTGTAAGGCTGTACTCACTGTGTCCGCGGCCTGTTCGTTTATATCCATCCGCATCCTCTATTTGGCTGGACTTTGGGAGGCCAGGAGTTCAGATGAGGCGGCAGAGGGGAAGGGAGATGAGAATCCATCCCTTATTTCTTGCGGATGCAGTACTGGGGTGTCAGTATAGTTTAAGGCCTGTTGCGCTGTACCGCCGCCGGCACCATCTTGGGCCTTGTTTTGAGTGCGGCGCAGCTGGAAGGAGAAGGATTCCAGCCTTTTTAGGACCCTTGTCTTGGTTTCTTTTTCGGGACATCGTTGCGGCGGAGGTTGGGGGAGATGGATGTGAAGCTGTGGTGTCCGTTTTCGGTCGCTGTGGAGCCCGTATGTTGCTGTAGCACGGTCTGCTATGCGGAAGTCACAGCTCAGGCAGCCATTCTCGTGTGCGCGCAAGCCACACCCCCCAATAAAGCTTTCTTTTAATGGTATTTGATTGCCTCTGCGATTTAAATTTTTTGCAATATAAATTGAAAAAAATTATATTTTCTACTTTTTGTTATAATAAAAATCCAATAAACTCAATTTTAGTCATACATTTAAGCCAAAATGTATTCAGCCACATGTCGTTGGTTAAAAAAAGTCAATAAGCGTATATTTATTGGTTTGCGCAAAAGTTATAGCGTCTACAAACGAGGGTCCATTTTCTGGAATTTACGCAGCTTTTAGTTTATGACTGTCTAGCTTATTTCCTGAGGTGCTAAAATGGCATCCCCCCCAAAGATCACATTTTGGAAAGTAGACACCCTAATTAAATTGCTAAGAGGCATGTTGAGCCCATTGAATATTTTTTTTTTTTGTCCCAAGTGATTGAATAATGACAAAAAAAAAAAAAAAAGTTGTCACTAAAGGATATATTGCTCACACATGCCATGGTTATATGTGGACATTTTGCTTCTACTCCTGAGTACGGGGATACCACATGCAGAGCTGATCCACCCTATACACGGACTATGGAAGCTGCGTAGGGCCCCGCCGATGTACCGGGCCCCCAAGGGAGGATCGGCTCTGCACAGAGACCCCTGGGGGCGCTGCCGCCGCTGTGAGGGCAGCAGCCCCTGAAAAAATGGCTGCGGGGCCGACATTCAACTGCGCATTCGCCAGCGCTGTTCCGAAGTCTGGACACGCTCGGCAATTTTCGGAAAGGCGGGCGCATGCGCAGTGACACGATGACGCCAAGTGGCGCCATTTAAAAAAAAAAAAAGCCTTCCTACCTCCCCTCCGCAGCCTCTGAGATCCTGTTGCCCCCTGCAGCCTCTGACCTCCTGCCCCCCCTGCAGCCTCTGACCTCCTGCCCCCCCTGCAGCCCCTGACCTCCTGCCCCCCCTGCAGCCTCTGACCTCCTGCCCCCCCTGCAGCCTCTGACCCCCTGCCCCCCCCTGCAGCCTCTAACCTCCTTCCCCCCCTCGCAGCCTCTGACCTTCTCCCCCCCCCTCTGCCCCCCCCCTGCAGCCTCTGTCCTCCCCCCCCCAGCCTCTGACCTCCTGCCCCCCCTGCAGCCTCTGACCTCCTGACCCCCCCCTGCAGCCTCTGACCTCCTGCCCCCCCCCCTGCAGCCTCTGACCTCCTGCCCCCCCTGCAGCCTCTGACCTCCTGCCGCCCCCTGCAGCCTCTGACCTCCCCCCCCCTCCCAGCCTCTGACCTCCTGTCCCCCCCTCGCAGCCTCTGACCTCTTCCCCCCCCCTGACCTCCTGCCCCCCCCCCTGCAGCCTCTGACCTCCTGCCCCCCTGCAGCCTCTGACCTCCTGCCCCCCCCTCGCAGCCTCTGACCTCCTTGCCCCCCCCTGGCAGCCTCTGACCTCCTGCCCCCTGCCCCCCCCGCAGCAGCCTCTGACCTCCTGCCCCCCCCCTGCAGCCTCTGACCTCCCCCCCCCCCTGCAGCCTCTGACCTCCTGCCCCCCCCCTGCAGCCTCTGACCTCCTGCCCCCCCCTGCAGCCTCTGACCTCCCCCCCCCCCCCTGCAGCCTCTGACCTCTTGCCCCCCCCTGCAGCCTCTGACCTCCTGCCCCCCCTGCAGCCTCTGACCTCTTGCCCCCCCTGCAGCCTCTGACCTCCTGCCCCCCCTGCAGCCTCTGACCTCCTGCCCCCCCCTGCAGCCTCTGACCTCCTGCCCCCCCCCCACTGCAGCCTCTGACCTCCTGCCCCCCCCTGCAGCCTCTGACCTCCTGCCCCCCCTGCAGCCTCTGACCTCCTGCCCCCCCCCCTGCAGCCTCTGACCTCCTGACCCCCCCCCCCCTGCAGCCTCTGACCTCCTGCCCCCCCTACTGCAGCCTCTGACCTCCTGCCCCCCCTACTGCAGCCTCTGACCTCCTGACCTCCTGACCCCGGCCCCCCCCCCTGCAGCCTCCCCCCCCCCCACTGCAGCCTCTGACCTCCTGCCCCCCCCCCCCACTGCAGCCTCTGACCTCCTGGCCCCCCCCCTGCAGCCTCTGACCTCCTGCCCCCCCCCCCCTGCAGCCTCTGACCTCCTGACCTCCCCCCCCCCTGCAGCCTCTGACCTCCTGCACCCCCCCCCTGCAGCACCTCATCTGCCCCCCCCTGCAGCCTCTGACCTCCTCTGACCTCTGCCCCCCCCCCCTGCAGCCTCTGACCTGGCCCCTCCCCTGCCTCCCCTGCCCCCCCTGCAGCCTCTCTGACCTCCTGCCCCTGGCCCCCCCCCTGCAGCCTCTGACCTCCTGACCCCTCCCCCCCCCCCCCCCCCTGCAGCCTCTGACCTCTCCTGCCCCTCCCCCTGCAGCCTCGACCTCCTGCCCCTACCTGACCTCCTGCCCCTCCCCCCTGCAGCCTCTGACCTCCTGCCCCTCCCCCCTGCAGCCTCTGACCTCCTGCCCCTCCCCCTGCAGCCTCTGACCTCCTGCCCCCCCCCCTGCAGCCTCTGACCTCCTGCCCCTCCCCCCTGCAGCCTCTGACCTCCTGCCCCTCCCCCCTGCAGCCTCTGACCTCCTCCCCCACGCCCCCCCTGCCCGGCCCCTGCCCCCCCCGCCCCCCCCGGCCCCCCCCCGGCCCCCCTGCCCCCCCCCCCTGCAGCCTCTGACCTCCTGCCCCCTCCCCCTGCAGCCTCTGACCTCCTGCCCCCCCCCTGCAGCCTCTGACCTCCTGCCCCTCCCCCCTGCAGCCTCTGACCTCCTGCCCCTCCCCCTGCACTCCTGGGCCCTCCTGCCCCTCCCCCCTGCAGCCTCTGACCTCCTGCCCTCCCCCTGCAGCCTCTGACCTCCTGACCTCCTCCCCCCTGCAGCCTCTGACCTCCTGCCCCCCTGCAGCCTCTGACCTCCTGCCCCCCCTGCAGCCTCTGACCTCCTGCGCCCCCCCCCCCTGCAGCCTCTGACCTCCTGCCCCTCCCCCCCCCCCTGCAGCCTCTGACCTCCTCTGCCCCCCCCCTGCAGCCTCCTGCAGCCTCTGACCTCACCTCCTGCCCCCACCCCTCTGCCCCCCCCTCGCAGCCTCTGACCTCCTGTCCCCCCCCTCGCCCCCCTCGCACCCCCTGTCCCCCCCCCTGCTCCCCCCCCTCTGCAGCCTCTGACCCCCCCCCTCGCAGCCTCTGACCTCCTGCCCCCCCCCCCCTCGCAGCCTCTGACCTCCTCCTGTCCCCCCCCTCGCAGCCTCTGACCTCCCCCCCCCCCCCCCCACTGCCCCCCCCCTCGCAGCCTCTGACCTCCTGTCCCCCCCCCTCGCAGCCTCTGACCTCCTGCCCCCCCCCCCCCCTGCCCCCCCCCCGCAGCCTCTGACCTACTGTCCCCCCCTCGCAGCCTCTGACCTCTCCTGTCCTCCCCCCCCCCCATCCGCAGCCTCTGACCTCCTGCCCCCCCCATCCGCAGCCTCTGACCTCCCCTGACCCATCCGCAGCCTCTGACCTCCCCTGTACCATCCGCAGCCTCTGACCTCCCCTGTACCATCCGCAGCCTCTGACCTCCCCTGTACCATCCGCAGCCTCTGACCTCCCCTGTACCATCCGCAGCCTCTGACCTGCCCCCCCCCCCAGCCTCTCCCCTGTACCATCCGCAGCCTCTGACCTCCCCTGTACCATCCGCAGCCTCTGACCTCCCCCTCCCCCTGTACCATCCGCAGCCTCTGACCTCCCCTGTACCATCCGCAGCCTCTGACCTCCCCTGTACCATCCGCAGCCTCTGACCTCCCCTGTACCATCCGCAGCCTCTGACCTCCCCTGTACCATCCGCAGCCTCTGACCTCCCCTGTACCATCCGCAGCCTCTGACCTCCCCTGTACCATCCGCAGCCTCTGACCTCCCCTGTACCATCCGCAGCCTCTGACCTCCCCTGTACCATCCGCAGCCTCTGACCTCCCCTGTACCATCCGCAGCCTCTGACCTCCCCTGTACCATCCGCAGCCTCTGACCTCCCCTGTACCATCCGCAGCCTCTGACCTCCCCTGTACCATCCGCAGCCTCTGACCTCCCCTGTACCATCCGCAGCCTCTAACCATCTCTTGTCTTATATTGCGTCTGGAGGGGAGTCAAGAGTGGGAGTGCCGCCAGGATGGGGATCATGGGAGAAGTCAGACATGTATGGACTGCGGAGAGGAAACTATGGGATAAAACCAGAGCCACCAAGCTGGAGCCGACTGACTGAACCCTGCACAATGCACCTGAGAGGAGGCCAGTGACAGCACCGACGGGCCAGTCTATGGGGGGGGGGGGGTCAATACAATATTGTAAGGGGACATTGATATAAAGGTTTCCTTCTTATATCAGTAAACCCCCTTATCTTAGTGTTTTCTTTCTCTGGTCACCACAGTCCTCCCCACATTCCCAGAGTTCCCCTTTACATCATAGTATGCAGGATTCCACCTTACAGTGCAAGGGGAAACTCTTATGTAAAGGGCAATGTTGCAGACCCTGATGTAAGTAGGGAGGCTCTGTGAGGACACTGATGTATGGGGGGGCTCTCTGGGGACCCTGATGTAAGGAGGGGCTTTATAGGGATGCTCTCTGGGGACCCTGATATAAGGGGGATGCTCTCTGGGGACCCTGGTGTAAGGGGGATGCTCTCTGGGGACCCTGATGTAAGGGGGGTGCTCTCTGGGGACCCTAATATAAGGGGGGTGCTCTCTGGGGACCCTGATGTAAGGGGGGGCTCTCTGGGGATCCTGATGTAAGGGGGGTGCTCTCTGGGGACCTGATGTAAGGGGGGTGCTCTCTGGGGACCTTGATGTAAGGGGGGTGCTCTCTGGGACCCTGATGTAAGGGGGGTGCTCTCTGGGGACCCTGGTGTAAAGAGGGTCTCTCTGGGGATCCTGATGTAAGGGGGGTGCTCTCTGGGGACCCTGATGTAAGGGGGGTGCTCGCTGGGGACCCTGATGTAAGGGGGGTGCTCTCTGGGGATCCTGATGTAAGGGGGTGCTCTCTGGGGACCCTTGATGTAAGGGGGTGCTCTCTGGGGACCTTGATGTAAGGGGGTGCTCTCTGGGGACCCTGATGTAAGGGGGTGCTCTCTGGGGACCCTGATGTAAGGGGGGTGCTCTCTGGGGACCCTGATGTAAGGGGGTGCTCTCTGGGGACCCTGATGTAAGGGGGGTGCTCTCTGGGGACCCTGATGTAAGGGGGTGCTCTCTGGGGACCCTGATGTAAGGGGTGGCTCTCTGGGGATCCTGATGTAAGGAGGGGCTCTCTGGGGACCTAATGTAAGTGGGGGGGCTCTCTGGGGACTCTGATGTAAGTGGGGGGGCTCTCTGGGGACCCTGATGTAAGTGGGGGATCCGTGCTTATTCTTTGACTGTTTTGTTTAAAGGAGGGAGGATTGTGGCAATGGTAAATGGTTTCCATAGCTCACGGCATCACGGGTCAGGTAGAGGGCCCCTTAGTGGTAAAAAAAAAGCACTTGTGAATTTAATTAACCTTTTTTGGGGGGGTTAATTCTCCTTTTTAAGGGGGTGTGGCAGGGGGTGTGTCCTATGCCTACATTTATTTGCTAGTAGGTGTCCCTCATTCCCATCTCAAAATGTTGGGTGGTATGCGAGTGACATAATCATCTGGAAACCAGAATCCCCCAGCTTCCGATGACACTTCCTGGGCAGAGCAAAATGCATGGATACTTACGATTATGTTACGTCCGCTCTTTGGAACGCAGATCGTGGTTTTGAGCTTTCAGAGCAGTGATTTTACATGCTCACATGCAAGAGGAGGATATTGTAAGTGCGCATTTTAGTTTTTTATGTTTTTTTAACCACTTGCCAACCAGCCGCCGTCGGTATACAGCGGCAGGTCAGCTATTCTGCGCGAATTGCCGTAGCTGTACGGCGGCTCACGCAGGCGGGTGTGCGCCTCTGGCAGCGCGCACTTGTGCTGGCGACCCGCGATCGCCTAGTACAGAGGCAGAAAGGGGAACTGTGTTTTGTAAACAAGGCGATTTCCTGTTCTGACAGATGACATGACAGAGATCTACTGTGCCCGGTGATCGGAAACAGGGATCTCTGTCATGTCCCAGTGAGCCCATCCCCCCTACAGTTAGAACAAACCCAGGGAAACACAGTTAACCCCTTGATTGCCTCCTAGTGTTAACCCCTTTCCTGCCAGTGTCATTTTTACATTGATCAGTGCATTGGTCCCCAAAAAGTGTAATTTGGGGTCAGATTTGTCCCCCACAATGTCGCAGTCCCGCTAAAAATCACAGGTCGCTGCCATTACTAGTAAAAACAATAAAAAGAAATAAAAGTCCCTAAAACTATCCCATAGTTTGTAGATGCAATAACTTTTGCGCAAACCAATCAATATATGCCTATTGTGATTTTTATTTTTTATTAATTTTTTTTTTACCAAAAATATGTAGAAAAATATATATCGGCCTAAACTGAGAATTAAGTTCAATGCTTCCGAGCATGCATTGAATTGTTTCTGAGCATGCGTAGAAATTTTGCGAGTTGGAATTTGTACAGATGATCGGAATTTCCAATCGGAACTTTTTCCATCCAAAAAATAGAGAACCTGCTCTCAATCTTTTGCCGGCTGGAATTCGGCCAGCAAAAGTCAGATCAAAATCTCACATCCAACTTTTGCTGGCAGAATTTCTGATCGTGTGTATGGGGCTTTAAGGGAAAGTAAACTCCAATCAATGACTTGTACGTATAGGTCCGTCTATAACAAGGCTTACCTATATAGGTACTGTACATATACAGCTATTTACTGTATACAGTATTTAGCCGATGACATCACACCGGCGCATGTGCTCTGAAGGAACTTCCGCCAGTGAAGTCATTGCAGATCTGGCCAGTTACACAGCTGGAGTCCACGGACCCGGAAGGAAGACGGATAAAGATGGAAGCAGCCTCCAGCGGTAACAGCGCATTGCTGGAATGCTTCTTTTCGTCATAGGGTGAGTACATGGATTGAAAACTGGCTACAAGGGCGAGTTCAGAGGGTGGTGATAAGTGGGGAATACTCGGAATGGTCGGGGGTGGAAAGTGGGGTCCCCCAGGGTTCTGTGCTGGGACCAATCCTATTTAATTTGTTCATAAACGACCTGGAGGATGGAGTAAACGGCTCAATCACTGTATTTGCGGACGACACTAAGCTAAGCAGGGCAATAACTTCTCCACAGGATGTGGAAACCTTGCAAGAAGATCTGAACAAATTAATGGGGTGGGCAACTACATGGCAAATAAGGTTTAATGTAAAATAATGCATTTGGGTGGCAAAAATATGAATGCATTCTATACACTGGGGGGAGAACCTCTGGGGGAATCTAGGATGGGGAAAATACATGGGGGTCCTAGTAGATGATAGGCTCAGCAATGGCATGCAATGCCAAGCTGCTGCTAACAAAGCAAACAGAATATTGGCATGCGTTAAAAAGGGGATTAACTCCAAGGATGAAGCGATCATTCTCCCGCTCTACAAGACTCTGGTCGGGCCGCACCTGGAGTATGCTGTGCAGTTCTGGGCACCAATCCTCAGGAAGGATGTGCTGGAAATAGAGCGAGTACAGAGAAGGGCAACAAAGATAATAAAGGGTCTGGAGGATCTTCGTTATGAAGAAAGGTTGCGAGCACTGAACTTATTCTCTCTGGAGAAGAGACACTTGAGAGGGGATATGATTTCAATATACAAATACCATACTGGTGACCCCACAATAGGGATAAAACTTTTAGGGAGTTTAATAAGACACGTGGCCACTCACTAAAATGAGAAGAAAAGAGGTTTAATCTTAAACTCTGTAGAGGGTTCTTTACTGTAAGAGTGGCAAGGATGGATAAATTCCCTTCCACAGGCAGTGGTCTCAGCGGGGAGCATCGACAGTTTCAAAAAACTATTAGATAAGCACACATACAGTGATATACAATGTAATACTGACATATAATCACACATATGGGTTGTACTTGATGGACTTGGTTCTTTTTTCAACCTCACCTACTATATGTATCTTTTTTGGTAAGTTTTACATAATGTGCTAGTATGCGATGCATTTGCAATTGTCATTTTTACAATTTTTTGTCACTTTTTTTGGTGAAATGGTAGGGGTACTTTTGTACCCCCTTACCATTTCACACAGGGGGGGCCGGGATCTGGGGTCCCCTTGTTAAAGGGGGCTTCCAGATTCTGATAAGCCCCCCGCCCGCAGACCCCCACAACCACCGGCCAGGGTTGTGGGGATGAGGCCCTTGTCCTCATCAACATGGGGACAAGGTGCTTTGGGGGTCTCAGACCCCCAAAGCACCCTCCCAATGTTGAGGGCATGTGGCCTGGTACGGTTCAGGAGGGAGGGGGGGCGCTCTCATCCCCCCTCTTTTCCTGCGGCCTGCCAGGTTGCGTGCTCGGATAAAGGGTCTGGTATGGATTTTGAGGGGGACCCCACGCCAGTTTTTTTTTTTTTTTTTTGGCCGGGGTTCCCCTTAAAATCCATCCCAGACCTGAAGGGTCTGGTATGGATGTTTGGGGGGGACCCCACGCCATTTTTTTTTTTGGCTGGGGTTCCCCTTAATATCCATACCAGACCTGAAGGGCCTGGTTATTGAATTTGGGGGGGACCCCCACGCTTTTTTTTTATTTTTTTTCATCAATGAATGACTGTTCTCTGTGTTACGTAGCCGACTTTTTATTAGCCGCGAGTGATTTTAAATAGCTTTTTTTCCTGCAAAAATGACACTTTGTGCAGGAACAGTTCTCTATATTAGATATACTGAATCTCGAATTCATTCGAAGCATTCGTTATATCCGCTATTATAATTTCTTTCATATTAGTTGAAATTCAATATTTGTAGTTAGATTTACTAACGATTCGTAACTATTCGTAACGATTCGTAACTTGAAATTGAAATTCGATATTTGTAGTTGGATTTGAATTGTTCTCTGTGTTATGAGAACCGACAATTCATTAGCCGCGTTAACGATTTGTAACGATTCGTAACTTTACTAACGATTCGAAAAAAAAATACGATTCGTACGAAATTCGTACTTCTTACGAATTCGAACGGAATTTCGTACACGAATTACGAATTTTTTTATATACGAAACGGGACGAAACGAATTTTTTGACAGTTCCCATGTCTAATGATCAATACTCACCGTATCTTGACTATATTCTTTGTTGGTATAGATTCAGTGATGACCTGTTCATAGTCTGGACAGGCCCTCTACATCTTCTGAATGAATTCATTGCGGCCATCAATGTCAATGACATGAACTTGCGTTTCACTGTAACCTCAGACAAGGTCCAGATTCCTTTCCTTGATGTGTTAATTGGTATAAATGAGGACGGTTGTCTTGGCACCGACCTCTATCGCAAATCTACAGCAGGCAATACATTATTGCACGCTTCCAGTGCTCATCCCAAGTCCCTACTGCACAGTATCCCCTATGCGCAGTACTTGCGACTCCGCCGGAACTGTGCACTAGAGGAGGACTTTTATAAACAATCTGCCGCCCTCAGGGAACGACTCCTCTTAAGAGGTTATACCAAAACGAATTTACGCAAAGCTTTCAACAAATCCTTAGGTCGCACCAGAAATGCGTTACTTTATCCCAGTCCACGTACCTCTAATTCTAGCACAGTAAAAATCATGACACAATACTTGGCTCATCAAAGACAACTCAAAAACATCTTAGCCAAACATTGGCACCTCCTTACTGATCATCACGTTTTAACACATTATGTACGTGACACACCAGAAATAGTGTATCGTAGGGCTAGATCCTTAAGAGACAGTCTTACCAATAGTCACTATAGAACCGATAGTGGGGAGGAGTTTGGCCACAGAGGTACAGCTCCCTGTGGCCAATGTCCGCTATGCCCCTGGATTCCAACTAGTGCCAAAGTCAGACTTCCTAATGGCGAGATGTACACACCCCAATTCTCTGCCACTTGTGGCACTACGGGTGTTGTCTATCTAATGCTCTGCACATGCAGAGCTTTTTATGTGAGCAAGACGGTCAGGGAACTCCGACAGAGAGTGGGTGATCATGTATACCACTCTACAAATGGTAAGTTGACTACCATCGGTCGACACATTGGACTTTACCAAAAATGTTATCTTCAAGCGGTGAGATTTGTGGTATTAGAAATGGTACCCTCTGATGTCAGAGGAGGAAACCGAGACAAAATATTATTACAAAAGGAAGCACTTTGGATTGAAAGGCTGGATGCCATGGTGCCACCAGGCCTGAACGAAGTAAACTCCTACAAACCGTTTCATTAAAACCCAATATCTCTCTGTCTGGGTTCCCTCACCGTCAGGTATTTTGGCGTTGTTCAATTTTGATGTTCTTGCCTGTTTTTTGATGCTCTCATGTTGCTATTCATTGATTTTCTATTTAATTAATGTAACTGCAATTTAATTAATGTAACTGCATTTTTCGCTATTGTTGCATTTGGAGCAAATGTACAGTCCCTGTTGGTGTATTCATCCACAAGTGTCATGCCTATTTTAATAAATGCACCTTGAGGAACGTTAAAGTCCTCTTTATTGTTTATTAAAGTGGAAGTAAAGTCACATTTTGGACTTTCACCTACAGGTAAGCCTATAATGAGGCTTACCTGTAGGTAAAAAAATATCTCCTAAACCTTTACGGTTTAGGAGATATTCCCCGTGCAATACGCCGCTGCAGTCAGCGGCGTATTGCACGGGGAATATCTCCTAAACCGTAAAGGTTTAGGAGATATTTTTTTACCTACAGGTAAGCCTCATTATAGGCTTACCTGTAGGTGAAAGTCCAAAATGTGACTTTACTTCCACTTTAATAAACAATAAAGAGGACTTTAACGTACTCACGGGGGATTCTCGGCTGAAAGGCCGGCAGAATACGAACCCTGCCGGGACGAAGTCTTCCGTGCGCATGCGCGGGAGTGACGACATTGCGGCTCCAGCCACTCACAGCGCTGGAGTCGCGATACCCGGAAGACCAGGTGAGTTACCGACGCCTCGTTCTAAGGTAAGTATTTCATAATGAGCTAGTATGCGGTGCATACTAGCTCATTATGCCTTTTCCCTTACAGGTGTATAAAAAAAAAAAAAAACATGTCAGCGGGTTTACTACCGCTTTAAAAATTATTTTATATAACTTGTAAAATGTTGTGTATTATTTATATGAAATTTGTATTGACATTTAAAAATGTTGTTACATTTAATATGTGTTTTGCAGTTTTGGCTTTTCCCACTCTTGGTGCGTTGAGGGTCTGCGGGTTCCCAGTGTTTCCTTTCCGGCGACTGGCAAGCATCTCTATGGCGGGGTTGGGAAGTGTATTTAAGCGGATGATTCCGCTAGGCAGACAGGTCAGTCTCAGACCCGGAGGAGAAGCCTCACAATCAGCAGGGAATTGGTAAGTTTTGGATCATTTTACGAACTTTGGGCTGGTTGTCTGTACAGATACGCTCAGGCCACTAACCCATTGCTTTTTACCATTATTACCCCAGGCTGGCTTGTATACCACTGCCGGTGTCATATGCCTGGTACAGGCATTGGCGTTGTGCATTACCATCCAAGGGATCCTAACCATTAATGATAACCCAACACCACCCCTGACTTCCTCCTCTGGGTCCTTTACTAGATTCAGTATATCTGAATATTAGTATTTATCAGGTATGCGTCCACCATTTTTATCACAAGGGTCACACTTACCCAAACAGGGAACTTTTACACTTGCTTGCAACCTCTCCTTTTTTGGTGTTGTTTTTTTCTTTCCTTCTTCTTTAAGGTCACAGCGCTTTCAATATTTAGTTTGGTGGTTTCATTATGACTGCCAGTACTCACTGGCACATTCACATGTTGCTCACCACTTGAGCTTACCTGTGCTATATCCAATATATTTTTAGGTATAGCATATATCAATGTTTTCTCTGCGGCTAGGCTGCCTGAAACTCTTTTCTTTCAGCCTGGCATATAGAATATATATATATTTCTTTCGTTCACTATTCCTGGCAATCACATCCTATCACTTATAAGTATGCACTTTAAGGTCCACCAGTGTGTTTTATATCTCACACAGTGGTTGGGGTTCTTGTTTTCACAGCTTCTGATTTTTGAAGCTATGACCCTTTGAGATATAATTTGGATACTCATAATCACTAGAGTTTTTATTCATTAATTTCCCTACATAGATACTGGCCCATTGTCTTTATATAGACCTCCCCCAGTCGCCGTGGAAGGCTCCGCTGGGCGCCTTGTATGCTCTGTTGGTACCAGAGTGGTGAGAGAAGCTGCATGTACTACAATTGTGATCATTTTTTCCCCCTTTCTCTTGCTAAATACATGTCATCAATTTTTTCATATTGCATGTTTATTGTAATATTTCTCTTGCAGATATATATATTGTATTTCCTGAAGAAGCTATTGATTTGCGAAACTAGTAGAAATACCCCACCGTATGTACCTGTTTTATTGTATAAATTGCTATTGTATTTCTTTCAATAAATTATGTATATTTTTTATATATTTATATAAACAATTATTTATATATTTTTTCTGATATGTACCGCAATAGTCCGCCAGCTCTTGTTCCTCTGGTGGTTCTGGTCCAAATCTCTATTCTACCTACCAACCTACATATAAAACCCCCCTAAAATCTACCAACCTCCATAGAAACCCCCCTGACCCCTTTTATATGGTTTATATGGAGTAAGGATGAGCCGAACACCCCCGTTCGGCTCGCACCAGAACCCGCGAACGGACCTAAAGTCCGTGCGAGCTTTAGAACCCTATTAGTTATAATGGATGCGAACGTTCGAAATTAAAAGTGCTCATTTTAAAGGCTAATATGCATGTTAATGTCATAAAAAGTGTTTGGGGACCTGGGTCCTGCCCCAGGGGACATGTATCAATGCAAAATTTTTTTTAAAAACGGCCGTTTTTTTCAGGAGCAGTGATTTTAATAATGCTTAAATTGAAACAATAAAAGTGTAATATTCCTTTAAATTTCGTACCTGGGGGGTGTCTATAGTATGCCTGTAAAGGGGCGCATGTTTCCCGTGTTTAGAACTGTCTCTGCGCAAAGTGTCATTTTTGAAAGTAAAAAAGCTATTTAAAATCACTCGCGGCTAATGTTAATTCACGGCTCCCGTAACACAGAGAACAGTGATTCATTGAAACTCATTCATAAAAAAAAGTCATTGATAAAAAAAAAAAAAAAATGAAAAAAAAAAAAAAGCGTAGGGGTCCCCCCAAATTCAATAACCAGGCCCTTCAGGTCTGGGATGGATATTAAGGGGGATCCCAGCCAAAAAAAAAAAAAAAAAAAATGGCGTAGGGTCCCCCTCAAAATCCATACCAGACCCTTGAGGTCTGGTATGGATTTTAAGGGGAACCCTAGCCAAAAAAAATGGCGTGGGGTCCCCCTCAAAATCCATACCAGACCCTTATCCGAGCACGCAACCTGGCAGGCCGCAGGAAAAGAGGGGGGGACGAGAGCGGCCCCCCCTCTCGCCTGAACCGTACCAGGCCACATGCCCTCAACATTGGGAGGATGCTTTGGGGGTCTAAGACCCCAAAAGCACCTTGTCCCCATGTTGATTAGGACAAGGGCCTCTTCCCCACAACCCTGGCCGGTGGTTGTGGGGGTCTGCGGGCGGGGGGCTTATCGGAATCTGGAAGCCCCCTTTAACAAGGGGACCCCCAGATCCCGGCCCCCCCCCAGTGTGAAATGGTAAGGGGGTACAAAAGTACCCCTACCATTTCACCAAAAAAGTGGCAAAAATGGTAAAAAGGACAGGAGACAGTCTTTGACAATTCCTTTATTAAAATCTTCTTTCTTCTTTCTTCATCCTTCGGATTCTTCATCTTCTCCTTCCTTTCATCTTCTTCCATCTTCTTCTTCCATTTTCTTCTTCCTCCGATCCGCTTCTTCTTGCGCTGGTCTTCTCGTCCTTCTCGTCCGGCATCTTCTTCCGTCGGCGTCGGCGTCGGTGTCGGTGTCTTCTTGGGCCGCTCCGCGCAATGGGAGGCTCCCGCTGTGTGAGGCTCCGCTCCATCTGACAGGTCTTTTAAAACGGAGGGCACCTGGTGACCCCGCCCCCCTCTGACATCATGGGGAAAGCCATCATGGAATTCCCCATGACGTCCCTGTGCGTCAGAGGGGGCGGGGTCACCAGGTGCCCTCCATTATAAAAGACCTGTCAGACGGAGCGGAGCCTCACACAGCGGGAGCCTCCCATTGCGCGGAGCGGCCCAAGAAGAGACAGAGACACCGACGCCGACGCCGACGGAAGAAGATGCCGGACGAGAAGGACGAGAAGACCAGCGCAAGAAGAAGCGGATCGGAGGAAGAAGAAAATGGAAGAAGAAGATGGAAGAAGATGAAGGAAGGAGAAGATGAAGAAACCGAAGGATGAAGAAAGAAGAAAGAAGATTTTAATAAAGGAATTGTCAAAGACTGTCTCCTGTCCTTTTTACCATTTTTGCCACTTTTTTGGTGAAATGGTAGGGGTACTTTTGTACCCCCTTACCATTTCACACAGGGGGGGGGCCGGGATCTGGGGGTCCCCTTGTTAAAGGGGGCTTCCAGATTCCGATAAGCCCCTCGCCCGCAGACCCCCACAACCACCGGCCAGGGTTGTGGGGAAGAGGCCCTTGTCCTAATCAACATGGGGACAAGGTGCTTTTGGGGTCTTAGACCCCCAAAGCATCCTCCCAATGTTGAGGGCATGTGGCCTGGTCCGGTTCAGGCGAGAGGGGGGCCGCTCTCGTCCCCCCCTCTTTTCCTGCGGCCTGCCAGGTTGCGTGCTCGGATAAGGGTCTGGTATGGATTTGAGGGGGACCCCACGCCATTTTTTTTGGCTAGGGTTCCCCTTAAAATCCATACCAGACCTCAAGGGTCTGGTATGGATTTTGAGGGGGACCCTACGCCATTTTTTTTTTTTTTTTTTTGGCTGGGATCCCCCTTAATATCCATCCCAGACCTGAAGGGCCTGGTTATTGAATTGGGGGGGACCCCTACGCTTTTTTTTTTGTTTTTTATTAATGAATGACAGCTCTCTGTGTTACAGGAGCCATCAATTCATTAGCCGCGAGTGATTTTAAATAGCTTTCTTCCTGCAAAAATGACACTTTTTTGCAGGGAAAGTTCTAAGCACAGGAAACCTGCCCTCCTTCACAGGCTACCTATAGACACCCCCCAGATGTGATACTGCAATGCTGTTCTAACAGCATGCACACACATATCCCCAGAAATAAAGAACATATTGTTGTCAGCAGTCAGCAGCACACTGACACGCTGACACTGTGAGTGAAACATAATATGCGAGGCCGCCGCAGCGGCGGCCTCTTATACCGTGGGGCGTGTATTAAAGCCCCTGAGCTATAATTGGCTACAGGCATCCTGCCTGTAGCCAATTATGGCTCTCCTCGCTGCCGGCGCTGTGATTGGCCAAGCATGCGGGGTCACAGTGCATGCTTGGCCAATCATCAGCCAGCATTGCACTGCGCGGGCCGCAATGCATTGCGGGGCCGCTCGCATCACACGAATTTGATGCGAGCGGTCCCAATAGTTCTGGGCTCGCCGAGCGAGCGAACACCCGGTGCTCGATTCGAACATGGGTTCGAATCGAACACCGGGCTCATCCTTAATATGGAGGTTGGTAGGTATCAGGGGGGTTTATATGGAGGTTTGTAGGTGTCAGGGGGGTATAGATGGAGATTGGTAGGTGTCAGGGGGGTTTATATAGAGGTTGGTAGGTGTCAGGGGGTTTATATAGAGGTTGGTAGGTGTCAGGGGGTTTATATAGAGGTTGGTAGGTGTCAGGGGATTTATATGGAGGTTGGTAGGTGTCAGGGGGGTTTATATGGAGGTTGGTATGTGTCAGGGGGGTTTATATGGAAGTTGGTAGGTGTCAGGGGGGTATATATGGAGATTGGTAGGTGTCAGGGGGGTATATATAGAGGTTGGTAGGTGTCAGGGGGGTTTATATAGACGTTGGTAGGTGTCAGGGGGGTCTATATGGAGGTTGGTAGGTGTCAGGGGGGTTTATATGGAGGTTGGTATGTGTCAGGGGGGGTTTATATGGAGGTTGGTAGGTGTCAGGGGGTTTATATGGAAGTTGGTAGGTGTCAGGGGGGTTTATATGGAAGTTGGTAGGTGTCGGGGGGGTTTATATGGAGGTTGGTAGGTGTCAGGGGGGTTTATATGGAAGTTCGTAGGTGTCGGGGGGGGTTTATATGGAGGTTGGTAGGTGTCAGGGGGGTTTATATGGAGGTTGGTAGGGGTCAGGGGGGTTTATATGGAGGTTGGTAGGGGTCAGGGGGGTTTATATGGAGGTTGGTAGGGGTCAGGGGGGTTTATATGGAGGTTGGTAGGGGTCAGGGGGGTTTATATGGAGGTTGGTAGGTGTCAGGGGGGTTTATATGGAGGTTGGTAGGTGCCAGGGGGGTTTATATGGAGGTTGGTAGGTGTCAGGGGGGTTTATATGGAGGTTGGTAGGTGTCAGGGGAGTTTATATGGAGGTTGGTAGGTGTCAGGGGGGTTTATATGGAGGTTGGTAGGTGTCAGGGGGGTTTATATGGAGGTTGGTAGGTGTCAGGGGGGTTTATATGGAGGTTGGTAGGTAACAGCAGAGTTTATATAGATGTTGGTAGGTGTCAGGGGGGTTTATATGAAGGTTGGTAGGTGTCGGGAGGGGGGTTTATATTAGAAGTTGGCAAGTTTAACCCCTTCAAGCCATCTGTACACATATATGCGGCCTCGACATGAAGGGGTTATATCAGGGTGATGCGTGCAGCTGCAAGCATCATCCCGCTACCGTTTATTTTTTTTTAGAGCAGGTGGTCGGCTCTTTAACCACTTGCTTACCGGGCACTTAAACCCCCCTCCTATCCAGACCAATTTTCAGCTTTTGGTGCTCTCACACTTTGAATGACAATTACTCAGTCATGCAACACTGTACCCAAATAATTTTTTTGTCCTTTTTTTCCCACAAATAGAGCTTTCTTTTGGTGGTATTTGATCACCTCTGGGTTTTTTTATTTTTTGCGCTATAAATGAAAAAAAGACAGAAAATTTAGGAAAAAATCAAATTTTTCTTTGTTTCTGTGATAAAATTTAGGAAATTATTAATTTTTCTTCATAAATTTTGGCCACAATTTATACTGCTACATATCTTTGGTAAAAAATAACCCAAATTAGTGGATATTATTTGGTCTTTGTGAAAGTTAGAGAGTCCACAAACTGTGGTGCAAATTATACAAAATTGATCACATCTGATGTACTGGTGGCCTATCTCATGTCTTGGGACCCGAACAAGCCAGGAAAGTACAAATACCCCCCAAATTACCCCTTTTTTGAAAGTAGACATTCCAAGGTATTTAGTAAGAGGCATGGTGAGGTTTTTGATATTGTAATTTTTTCCCACAATTCTTTGAAAAATTAATTTATTTTTTTATTTTTTATTTTTTTTTCCACAAAATTGTCATTGTAATAGGTTATTTCTCTCACATGGCATGTGTATACCACAAATGACACCCCAAATTAAATTCTGCTACTCCTCCTCAGTATTACGATACCACATGTGTGGGACTTTTTACACAGCCTGGCCACTTAGAGAGGCCCAACATGCAGGGAGCGCCATCACGTGTTCTAGGAGCATAAATTACACATCTAACGTGTTGACTACCTAGTACACTTTTGAAGGCCCTGGAGCACCAGGACAATGACACGTGACACTGATGACAGATGGCACTGATACGTGGCACTGATGACACGTGACACTGATGTGGCACTGATGACAGATGGCACTAATACGGGGCACTGATGACAGATGGCACTTATACGTGGCACTGATATCACGTGGCACTAATATGTGGCACTGATGAGAGATGGCACTAATACGTGGCACTGATGACAGACGGCACTAATACGTGGCACTGATGACACGTGACACTGATGACAGATGGCACTGATACGTGGCATTGATGATAAGTGACACTGATAACAGATGGCACGTGACACTGACAGGTGGCACTGATGACAGATGGCACTAATACGTGACACTGATGACAGATGGCACTAATATGTGGCACTGATGACACGCGACACTGATATGGCACTGATGACATGTGGCACTATGTGGCACTGAGGACATGTGGCACTGGGGACAGGTGGCACTAATACGTGACACTGATGACAGATGGCACTAATATGTGGCACTGAGGACACGTGACACTGATATGGCACTGATGACAGATGGCACTATGTGGCACTGATGACATGTGGCACTGATGACATGTGGCACTGGGGACAGATGGCACTGGCAGATGGCATAGGGGACAGATGGCAGTGGTGGCAGATGGCACATTTATTTATTTATTTATTTTCACTTACGGCCGCTGCAGCCGCTCATCTCTCCCTCCTTACACGCTGTGTCTGTGTGAGGAGGGAGAGCAGCGCTGAGAGATGATCTCATATGTTTACATATGAGATCATCTCCCATTGGACACGCCGATCGTGCTGTAAACGGCCGCTGTGATTGGCCGTTTACATCGATCTGTGATTGGCTGTGTCCGAGGGACACGGCCAACACAGAATTTCCCTACTGCGCGCTCGTGAGCACGCACAGGGAGCGAGGAAAGGGGAGGACGTCATATGACGCCCTCCCGGCAATTGACATCCGCGCTGAGGCCGTCATTCGGCTACAGCCGGATGTCAAGTGGTTAAGGGATAACAACGGATGCGGCTAAAAGCCACTCGGCTGTTATCCTAAAGCAGCAGGAGGGGATGTCCCCCTTCCGCCGCCCATACCATCGGGAGACCCGAGCACCCAACCGGGGCTTCCGCCGGCTAGGTCGAGACCCAAACGAAGCCGCAATTGGCTCTGATTTGGTCTCCGATCTACAATCCTGGAAGTGACGTCACAAAGTCACTTTTGGTGTACTCGGCTGCCAATGGCGCAGATTTAAAAGAAAATGACAGTATTCACAATTGCAGTTTTTGGCGATCTGAATACTTTTAAGCTGCCTTCACACTGAGTCGCTTTACAGGCGATACAGTGCTAAAAATAGCAGCTGCATAGCGCCTGTAAAGAGCCTCTCCTCTCACTCCAATGTAAAAGTCCGAGTGCTTTCACACTGGACGCCATAAAAAAGTCCTGCAAGCCGCATCTTTACAGCGCTGTAGGAGCTGAGCATACCCCACTCCTAAAGCGCCCTTGCCCATTGAAATCAATGGGCAGCACCGCCAAACCGCCAGTAAAGCGCTGAGGCAGTGGCGCATTGCGGGCGATTTTAACCCTTTTTCGGCCGCTAGCGGGGGTTAAAAGTGCCACGCTAGAGGCCAAAAACCTCAGCACAAATGACAGTAAAGCACCGCTAAAAATAGCGGCGATTTACCGCCAATGCCCCAGTGTGAAAGTAGCCTTAAGTGCAAAGGAGGGATTTGGGGTCTTTTAGACCCCCCCATCTCTCCATAAAGAGTACCTGTGCTGCCTATTACTGTCACAAGGGATGTTTACATTGCTTGTGACAGCAATAAAAGTGATCAGATTTTTTTTTTTTTTAAAGACAGTGTAAAAAAAATGAATAAAAAAAATAAGAAAACTATTTTTTTTTTAAAGCGCCAGCAAAGAAAACGCATGCATAAGTCGCACTCGCAAACGGTGTTCAAATCAAACATGTGAGGTATTGCCGCGATCATCAGAGTGAGAGCAATAATTCCAGCAAAAGATCTCCTCTGTAACTCTAACCTGGTAAATGTTAAATTTTTTTAAAGCACCGCCTATGGAGATTTTTAGGTACCATAGTTTGTCGCCATTCCACGAGTGTGCACAATTTCAAAGCATGACATGTTGGGTATCTATTTACTCGGCGTAACATAATTTTTCACATTATACAAAACATGTGGCTAACGTTACTGATTCATTTTTTGTAATTCATGAAAGTGTATTTTTTCCCAAAATAACGTGTTTGAAAGACCGCTGCACAAATACTGTGTGACATAAAATATTGCAACGTCCATCATTCTATTTCTAGGGTCTCTGCTAAAAAAAAATATACATAATGTTTGAGGGTTCAAAGTAATTTTCTAGCAAAAAAATATGAATTTTAACTTGTAAGTGTCAGCAATGGGCTTAGGCGTGAAAGGGTTTTAATCAGTGTAATGCAAAAAAGCAACACCAGATCTGGGCAACAACGGGTTAAAGCTGAAGAGGTGTGGCTGTAAATGTCAGCTGACCTTTAAGTGCTTAGTTCACCATGCAGGTTTTTTTTTTGTTTTTTTTTCCCTTATGCTTTATTTTACATTTTATTTCACATTATTTGCACCTGTCTATGAATAGTGACAAATCTCTGCACTTATTTCAAAAGAAAAAGTTGTTTTGATCCTTTTTGAGTGTTTGTGAACTTTGTCAGTTTGGTATTGATACAAATAAAGTTTTGATGAGGGGAAAAAATGGCTGATTACCCATAAATACTCTCAACTGTAGGAGTTTGTCTTTTGACCTGCAGATGAAAGCACATGGCCTGCTGCAGGCACATGCTTAGTAAGTAACATCTGAATGTGATAATGTTCATTTTAAAGCTGCAGTCAAAAACTTTTTTCCTGCACATTGTTCAAATGTGACAAATACTTGTTACAGTCTTAATGTGTAATTGATTTTTGGCTTTCAACTGTTATATTGCGGCCTCACAAAATAATTCAAACAGGCAAGCCATTTCACTGCATAGATCAGCCTTTCTCCATCTTTTATCTCCATGGAGCCCCTGCTAAAACCAAATCACTAATGATCTGTGTGAAGTAATTCACAATCTGCATAGATAATCATATCGTATGATATGGATGGATGGATGTATGAATGATATGATATGGATGTTTGAGATGGTTGGATGGTTGGATGGAGATGGTTGGATGGATGGAGATGGTTGGATGGATGGAGATGGTTGGATGTAGGAGATGGTTGGATGTAGGGCTGAAACAACTAATCGATTATGAAATTAATCGATTACTATTTTCATAATCGATTAATCGGCCAGTAACATAATGGGGTTAAAAAAATAAAATGAGCCCTTTATAGTACAAAAAGAGCAAATAATTGCTACTGTAAATATTACTTTCACAGTTCTACAGTAAAAAAATGTACCCCTACAGTAGTGATTATCTGCTTTTTTTTTTTTTTTTGTACTATAAAGGGCTAATTTTCGTTTTTTTAACCCCCATTATGTTACTAAACGTCTCATGCCTGGTTCACACATTTGTTTTTTGCAGAAACGCACTACAGTTTATTTAGATGGTTTCCTTTATTTTACATTTTATTTCACATTCTTTGCACCTGTCTAGGAATAGTGACAACTCTCTGCACTGATTTCATAAGCAAAAGTTGTTTTGATCCTTTTTGAGTGTTTGTGAACTTTGTCAGTTTGGTATTGATACAAATAAAGTTTGATGAGGGGAAAAAAATGGCTGATTACCCATAAATACTCTCAACTGTAGGAGTTTGTCTTTTGACCTGCAGATGAAAGCACATGGCCTGCTGCAGGCACATGCTTGGTAAGTAACATCTGAATGTGATTATGGTTGCAATGTTCATTTTAAAGCTGCAGTCAAAACCTTTTTTCCTGCACATTGTTCAAATGTGACAAATACTTGTTAAAGTCTTAATGTGTAATTGTTTTTTGGCTTTCAACTGTTATATTGCGGCCTCACAAAATAATTCAAACAGGCAAGCCATTTCACTGCATAGATCAGCCTTTCTCCATCTTTTATCTCCACGGAGCCCCTGCTAAAACCAAATCACTAATGATCTGTGGGAAGTAATTCACAATCTGCATGGATGATCATATCGTATGATATGATATGATATGGATGGATAGATGGATGCTTGAGATGGTTGGTTGGTGGATGGATGGAGATGGTTGGTTGGTGGATGGATGGAGATGGTTGGTTGGATGGATGGAGATGGTTGGTTGGATGGATGGAGATGGTTGGATGGATGGAGATGGTTGGTTGGTTGGATGGATGGGGTTGGTTGGTTGGATGGATGGGGTTGGTTGGATGGATGGAGATGGTTGGTTGGTTGGATGGATGGAGATGGTTGGTTGGATGGATGGAGATGGTTGGTTGGATGGATGGAGATGGTTGGTTGGATGGATGGAGATGGTTGGATGGATGGATGGAGATGGTTGGATGGATGGATGGAGATGGTTGGATGGATGGAGATGGTTGGATGTGGGAGATGGTTGGATGTAGGGCTGAAACAACTAATCGATTATGAAAGTATGGTTGGATGGATGAAGATGATTGGATGGATGGAGATGGTTGGATGGAGATGGTTGGTTGGATGTAGGAGATGGTTGGATGTAGGGCTGAAACAACTAATCGATTAATCGATTATGAAATTAATCGATTACTATTTTCATAATCGATTAATCGGCCAGTAACATAATGGGGTTAAAAAAATAAAATGAGCTCTTTATAGTACAAAAAGAGCAAATAATTGCTACTGTAAATATTACTTTCACAGTTCTACAGTAAAAAAATGAACCCATACAGTAGTGATTATCTGCTTTTTTTTTTATTTTTATTTTTTTTTGTACTATAAAGGGCTAATTTTCGTTTTTTTAACCCCCATTATGTTACTAAACGTCTCAGGCCTGGTTCACACATGTGTTTTTTGGTGTTTTTTTGCAGAAACGCACTACAGTTTATTTAGATGGTTTCCTATGGGACACGTGCACATCTATGCTTTTTTCAGCCACTACTGTTTGGAAAGGGTCAGGGACTTTTTTTTTTTTTTTACGCAAAACTGTGCTTTTTTTTTTTTTGGTTCAATATACTTCAATGGAGAAGCTGCAGAAAAGCATGTAATGCGTTTTTTCAGCGATTTGTGTTTTTTAATCTGCCCAACAACTAATTGGCCAAAAAAAAGTATATCTCTTCTGTCTGTTATTCTCAGAGTGGATTAAATATTTTGCTCCCTAACCATATAGTTGGTTATTTATATTTATCACTGCATAGAGATATTTAAGAATAAATTGCCTTTTTTCTTTAAACTTTACATATTAACAAAATTATACACCACACTTTTTTTTTTTAAGGTTATTAACCGATTATTCGAAACAATAATCGGCCAACTAATCGATTATGAAAATAATCGTTAGTTGCAGCCCTGGTTGGATGTAGGAGATGGATGGATGGAGATGGTTGGATGGATATATGGTTCTTGACTGGGGTAAGTGACAGCAAGATCTAGTTAGCCAGCATTTTCAGTAGGTCTGCGATGCTAGGTCCCATAATTATCATAGGTGTATTTTAACTGTTTTGATATATAAGCATTCGATTTCAGTGGGAATGATGCAATATTTTTTTCCTTTTCTTTTTTTTTTTAGTTACTACTGTGGAATAAGCTCAAAGTGACGTGGAATCTTTTGTGGCCCTGCAGCTTCAATAAATGGTAGGCTCCCATAGAGCACGCTGCCGTAGTGGTCTCTGGGTTCTGTGGTTTTGGAAGTGATCAGTTCAGTCTGAAAATCTCTAGCAGTTATGAAATTCCAGTATGTGGATTGACTACCCTGTGTCATGCCAGAGAACTTGGCTTTCGTTCACATGTGCTTACCCTGAAGGTTACCGGTTTCTGGGAGTTCTTTCTGCGACAAGACGGAGGGCAGTTCTGGGGCTTGCTGCACCCTAACCACTCCTGGAAAGTCTACAGAGAAAGTAGAAACGTGAAACAGCTCTCTGGAGTTGAGGGTGTGCAGTTTGAAGGGAGTGCTGGGCTGTTGTGTAGCAGAGGCTTGCCAGCCCTTGGTGGAAAGCAAGAGGAGTGCCCACTCAAGCTAGAAGGCAAGGGTTGGTCAGTTTAGTCCCGTTGTCTGTTTTCATCACAGCTTGGTATTTGGTCATATCTTAAGATGGAAAGGGAGGACTGTCCTTCACTGCTCATCCTTTCTTCCCTGGGAGTGTTGATTTTGGAATGGTCATTTTGTTGGTTCGAGTATGAGGGCACCATATTAGAGCCATCAAAACCTTGGGGCCAGACTGGGGTCTTCGCTCACAATCTTGGGTTAGACTTTTGGTAGCGTGTCCTTATCCCCTTAGGGGGAAAAGGCTGTGGCACGTGCCAGTTCCACAATGGCAGTCGGTCTTTGAGTAGGATCACCTGCACCCTGATCACTGCTGGTGGGAAGTCTACAGAGAGCTTGGGCTGCATCGTGAAACCGCTCTCTGGAAGCGAGGGTGTGCTGTTTGAAGGCAGTGCTGAGCTGTTGTGTAGCAGAGGCTTGCCAGTCCTTGCTGGAAAGGAAGGGTGGGGGTGTCCACTCAACCCGGAAAGCCAGGGCTCGGTCAGTTTAGTCCCGTTGTCTGTTTTCATCACAGCTCAGTATTTGGCCATATCTTAAGATGGAAAGGGAGGACTCTCTATGACTGCTCATCCTTTCTTCCCTGAGAGGACAGAGTGTTGATTTTTAGCATGGCCCTTTCGTCATTTGTTGATTAGAGTGTGAGTGCACCATACTCGAGTCATCAAACACTTGGGGGCCAGACTGGGGTCCTCACTCACAATCTTGGGTTAGACTTTCGGTAGTGTCCTTATCCCCTTGGGGGGAAATGACACATACCGGTTCCACAATGGCAGCACTTTGTTGGTTTCGGTCCTTTATTATGGGGTGTTTTTATGGGGTGTTAATGCCTGCGTTTTATATTGTAGCTGGTGAGGTGACCATCAAGGCTGAACTATGGCAACACTCTTGGAGACTGAACAGAGGAGTAATTTGAGGTATGTATCAAATTTGGCTATATGATGTAATGTGTGGGACATTTAAAGCAATTGTCTGCTCCTAGTGTGGGGGGTGGGGAGAAGACCATGATTATTGCTAGTGGCTAGAGCAGGCGATGGCGATAATCGCAAGTGAATCCGTCAGGCTGGTTGTACCCAAGTTTGATTGCTCAACTTGGTCCATTCAACCTGCCCACGCACGGTTCAAATCTCATCCGTTTTTTGCTGAACTGGCCAAGATGCAAACCGTCAAAACATTGAGTGCCCATAGCAACTAAATTCACTTTTTGCAGACATTAAATCGGGGTTGCTAGTTCTATATTGCCTACCTATCGTGTGCAACTCGTCCATCTAAGGCAGCAATCGTATATATGTGTGTGTGTGTGTGTGTGTGTGTGTGTGTGTGTGTGTGTGTGTGTGGTGTGTATACTGAATTTTCCAAGTGAGTCTAAGCCAGCAGACTGGAAAAAAAACATTGCTGCTTAATGCAAATGTCTTTTGGTTAAATTTAATATTTTGATGTGTCATTACATCTACTTTCTATTAGGAGTAAGCATAAGAAACCATGAAGGCTTCTATTAGGAGTTTCTCCTTCTGGACATATCAGTTGCTGGCTGTCATGCTGATACTCTAAACCAGGACAAGTATGTAGTGAGCCTTAACATCAAGACTTTCATGATCTGCCCACATAGGGGTGACCTGGAACACATGAAGCCAGCCAGTGAAACATTTCGGGTTGGCAGTGAGAACCTCTATCTCAATGACCTGTTTCAATTTTGTATTTTTTAACCCCAACCATAGGCATGATGCCATTGTAAATTAATTTTTTAAAAAAATTCTAGGATTTGGAAATCATGACCACTCCAAGCAAGGTGAGAAGCCACGAACACGCCGAGGAAGATGCAATCCCTTTTGGGTTCTGGTTCAGTATAAGTCTCTAGCAGGTAAATTAGCTCTTGGGTTGGTGTGGGTTTTGTGAGCTTCGATGGGGCAGGGCATTACAAAATTGCTTTCAGACTGTTGGCCTCTTTAACCCACTGTAGCACTAACCCCCGAAGGAGCTGCTGGTTTTATTGGGCTTACCGTTCCCTTCTTGACCTGGTCTCCGTCTAGGGGTTCCCGTGGTAGATGGCCCAAAGAAATGTAGAAACTGACACGTAATCTTCCTTTTTTGGGTATTTATTCAAAAGTTAAAACAGTCTCTTAAATGTACAGTAGAGGGTTAGGATGAAAGTTCAGGTACTTTGGAACTGCAAAGATAGGAAGTCTCTTATAGAAGAAATCCAGAGAATTAACTGCTTCACAACTGGATTATCACAACCCCCGGATAGACCTCCTCTCACTAGGCCTAGCAGCCTGCAAGGTGTTAGGTAACTGAAAGTCTCTGTCACCGACTTGAATGTAGAACACTTGAACAAAGTCTCTGCCACAGACTTGAATGTAACTGAGGGACTTAGACAAATTTAGATAGCTATCATACGGTACCAGTATCTTGCAGCCGGTCCGGCGATACCGTATGAGTGTAGATCCATTTAGTGTCCTTCAACTGAGCCTCCAGGCTCCTTCAGGACCAGGACCAAACAGACAGAAGATATCTTCTGGACTTGACTGGTCAAGGAGAACCCAGTGCAATTCTAGCTAGACTGGCACTGAAACCATAATTTGGCATAATTAGCCCCAAAACCCACCTGTGGTTTCAGGAATATTAACTTTTGAAAAATGCATAGCGTATGCTCGTCAGGAGCCAGCGCTACACCACATTTTGTGTCTACCCTGCAGGTTACTGGTTTCTAGGAATTCTTTCTGTCGCATACGGGTATGGATGGCAGAGCAGGGATTTTGCGCTGAAACCTCTTTGGAAAGTCTACAGAGAGCCCCAGGGGCTCTCTGGAAGTAAAGGGTCTGCTGTTCTAAGAAAAACACACATTTTGGTCTTACCCTGCTGGTTAACAGTTTCTAGGAGTTCTTTCTGTCGTGTACAGGGATGGATGGCAGAGAAGGGATTTCCCTCAGACTTCTTTTGTTAAAAGTCTACAGAGAGCCCCATGGGCTCTCTGGAAGCAAAGGGTCTGCTGTTTGATGATAGTCTGAAGTTTCTGTTTTGCATTATGGTCAGGTAACTGGGCCAGTTGCCGGGCAGTTCTCTAGCACAGGGCTTGCAGACTGGGTCCTTCTCAGTCCATGCTGGAATGGAAGAGGGGTGCCCACTCATCCAGGAAGGCTGGGGGCTAGGTCTGATTCAGTCTCCTTGCCCTCTGCTTCATTGCAGCTTGGCAGTTGGTCTAGAAGCTTGATTATAGCTTAAGATAGAAATGGAGGGTTGTCTTTGACTGCTCATCCTTTCCTCCCTGGGAGTAGAGAGTGTTGATTTTTGGAATGGTTCTTTGTCGTTTCTTGGTTAGAGTATGAGGTCACCATGCTAGAGCCATTGAATACTTGGGGCCAGACTGGGGTTCGCACTCTTATTCTTGGGTTAGACTTTTGGTATTGGGCTAGAATCCTTATCCCCTTAGGGGAAAAGGTCGACACATGCCACTCCCACTAGTCATTAATGTCCACAAATTGCAATGTTCATCAAACCCTATACAAAAACAGTTGTTTAACTGTTAAGCTCCACTAAGGCAGTTTAACAGATTTGCATTTCTGCCAAAAATTATTAAAATGTGCAATCACTTAGTGCTGTTACATTTTAGCTCTATCAATATGCCTATGGAAAAAAAAAATATTCTCAGGACATTTTAGCCCCATTGTGGCAGTTTATAGGATATGTAGACTATTCCCTTGTAAATCGTTAGAGCCCACTCTAGCATGGGTTGTATACAATGCCAGTGATTACTCTTTGCTGGTCATTTTTATGTTCACACTAGAATGCAAACTGCAAATGATTTATTTTTTCTTTCTTTCAGGCTTTGTGGTGCCAACAGAACAGTGTTGACTTGGTTGTACAGTGCTACCAAGGTTACGGTTTCTGGGGTCTTTTCACAACGGGATTTGGGCTTCTCACAACACCTGGAAAGTTACAGAATAAACTGAAACGCTCTCTGGTTAGGGTTGCATTTGTGGGAGTGTGGCCTTGGACAAGGGGCCAGCCGGTTGGTAAAGCAATGGAGTGCCCACTCCTAGAAGGCGGGCGGATCAATGAGTTTTACGTGTCTTTCACCACTTGGTGTGTCTAACTTAGTGAAGGACCGTTCTTACGTTCTTTTACTTCCTGGATGTTGTTTGGAATTGCATTTGTTGGAGAGTTGGGGCCAATTAACCCAAAACCTGGGCTGGGTCTTGTCACATCTGGGTTAGCTTTGTAGTTCCTATCCTTAGGGGAAAGGCTTGGCACTGCTTCCCAAAGGTTGTTTTAGAGGCCTCCTGATATGTGGTGGGAATCTACGAGACTTGGCCATGTGAACGCTCTCTGAACAGGGTTGCTTTAAGGATCTACTGTTGTGTAAGAGCTCCCTTCGAAGAAGTGGGGGTCCCTAACCGGAATCAGGGTTGGTCGTTTAGTCCTTGTGTTTCATCAGCTATATTGGCCAATCTTAATGGAAGGGAGACTTGATGTATCCTTTCTTGAAGGAGGTGTGATTTTTAAATGTTGCCCTTGTCTATGTAGATTGGATGGATGACATACTCATCATCAACATGGGGCAATGGGTCCTCATCACGACCTTGGTTACTTTGTAGTCCTTACCCCTTGGGGAATACACTCGGTGCAAAGCAGATTTGTGTTCGGCTTTATGGGTTTTTATGGGTGTTAATGCCTGCGTTTATTGTACTGGTGAGTGACCACAAGCGACTGCAACACCTGGAACTGAAAAGGAGTAATGAGATGATCAAATTTGCTATAGATAATTGACTTTAAGAAATGGTTTGCTGTTATAAGCTAATACAAATTCTGCATTAAGAGAACATCCTCATTTTGGCTGGCATGATGGTGAATTTCTTCTCCGAAAAAACGCGTGCTATGGGGAGTCCTCTCTAAAATTTTTTAGTGTGGGTGGGAAAACCATGATTAGCAAGCTAAGGCATGGCGATATCCAATGAATCTCAGGCTGGTGTCCAATTGATCTCAACTGGTCATTAACCTGCCCACAGGTTCAATCTCACTTTTTGCTGAAGCCAGATGAAACCCAAATAGTGACTCGTGCAATAAATTCACTTTTTGCGAATAAATGGTTGTATTTTAATCCACCTACTGTGCCTGTCAATTAAGAAAATTATTGGTTGGTTGATAAGAATTTCAAGACAAGCCAGCGAGAAAAAAAAACTTGCTGTTAATGAATTCTTTGGTTAAATTTAATATTTGTGTGTCTTTACTTCTATTAGGAGTAAGCATAGAAACCATGTGGCTTTATAGAGTTCTCCTCCTGGACTCGTTTGGCTTCAGTCGTCTTAAACCGGACAGTATGTGTGGCTAACTCAAGAATTTCATGAATTCCCATGGGTACTGAAAAATTAACAGTTTAAGTACAGCAGTGAAACATTGGTCATGGAACCTAATAAGCCTTTAATTTTGATTTAAACCCCAACCTTACAATGCATTTAAATTATTAAAATTCTGATTGGCAACATGCATCAACAGGTAAAGCCACACACGCGAGAAATGAAATCCCCTTTTGGTTCTGTAGATAAGCTTAGAAAATTAGTCTTGGGTTGGTTGGGTTTTGGGCTCGATGGGGCCATTAAAATTCTTCAACTGTTGGCTCTTTAACCAGACATAACCCCGAAGAGCTCTGGTTTTATGGTACCGTTCCCTTCTTGACTGCTCTAGGTTTCCGTAAGCCCAAGGAAATTATAAACTGAATAACTCTTTTTTGGGTATATCAAAAGTAAACATCTTTAAATGTACAGTAGGGTTAGTAAATTCAGTACGTTGGATGCAAGAAGGAATCCTAATGAAATCAAGATACGCTCACAAGGATTTCCAACCGCAAAAACCCTTTGCTGACCTGCAGGGTTTAACGAAAGTCTCTGTCTCCGACTGATGAGAACTGAACAAGTCTCGCAAGACTTGAATGTAACTGAGGGATTACAATTTAGATGCTATTAGGTACAGTTCTTGAAGCGTCCGCATACTTGATGAATGGTAGATGCTTGTAAGCTGTTCTTCAAGAGCTCCAGGACTGGCCCAGGACCCAGGCCTAAACAGACAGAACTGAATCTTGTTGATGGAATCCACTGGAAGCCGGCTGCATTCAGTTATGCACTGACACATATTGCATTAGATTCAGTTATAACCTAAAAAAGTTTTTATTTGTCCCTGGTTCGTAGATTTTTGAAATTATCAATTAGTCATGCTCAGTAGCCATGACTAGGGCCAATTGGTCACCTTGGGTTAGTTTTAGGTTTTTGGTAAATCGTTACCCCTAGGGAAAAGGTGAATATTGCCTTCCCCTTTTTAATGTCACAATGCAGGTTCTAACAAAGCTGCATTTGTACACCTTTAGGTCCCTAAGGCATGTGGTTAACAATTTGGAGTTCTTCGAATATTAAATGTGCATAGAAGTGGTTTCCTTAGCTCTTTAAGTCTATAAAAACAATGGTCTCTGGACAAGTTCCGTTTGATTGATAGCGAATTCTTTTTGCCATTAAGTCGGTTACAACTGACATGTTGTACACATGATTACTCTTCGGTCATTTTTTTCACTATACTGAATGATATTTTTTTCTATCGGTTGGAAGCTGTTCTATCAGCTTTTTGTTTCATTCGCTTTGAGTGTCTAGATATTTATTAAATAGAAAGGTTTCTTTGTGTCTGCTCACCTTCTCCCAGTAGAGATTTGATTTGCAATGGTTTTATTTTTGTTAATATGGTCCAAGCTATTGACTTGGGGCCATGGGGTTTAACACTTTTTGGTTGACTTTTGTATTGGGCTAATCCTTATTTGCCAAGTACTATGCATCACTAGTCATTAATTTCCACAATTGCATGTTAGCCCTATACAAAATTTTTAACTGTTAAGTCATAAGCATTTACGATTTGATTTGCAAATTTATTATGTTGATATAGTGGATCATTTGCTACAATATGCCTGGAAAAAAAAAATTTCTCAGGCATAGCCCCATGGCTTTAGGTTGTAGATTTTCAGTAAATCGTTAAGCCCACTACATGGTTATACAGTATCTGTGATTACTGTGCTGGCATAGTTACCTGATCAAATGCAATGGATTTTGTTCTTTCTTTGCGCAAGAGCATTTGAGCTTCACCTACCTTGAAAGATGCAACTCAAAGAAGAGTCTTATGGGGTGTCATTAGCGTGGCTTTGTGCGGTTCCAGCCTTGGTATGCATGTATCAAAAGTAGAAGAGTTGTCGTTACCTGTCCTGTTTTCCAGGGATTGGTTATTCAAGATGAAGGACTTCCTTTTTCTTCTTTGAGTGTTATTTGATGGCATTTTGTCGGATAGGCAGATTAGGCCATCAAACGACTGGGTTACAATTTGGGTATTGGTTGTCTTATCCCCTTAGGGGAAAAGGGGAGTGCCATTCCCAATGCATGTTTTGAGTAGAACTCACCATCACCGGTGGATCACAGGCTGGTGAGTCTACAGAGCGAGGGGTGCTCTTGAAGCTCTCGGTGTGGAGTGAGTTCAGTCATCTGGAAGAAGGTGGTTACTACCCGAAGCCAGCGTAAAGTTAGGTCCGTCTGTCTTCACCAATTGCCATTCTAGATGGAAGGCAGGCTCTGGTGCTCCTTCCGAGCAGTGTGTTTACATGGCCGTTTTCTGTTTGAGGTGGACATGGATCTAAACTTGGGCAACTGGCCTCCTGAGAAGGGTGTACTTTGTAGATGCTACCCTGTTGGATTGTCAATCTGGTTCACATTGGCGATTTTGGTCCTAGGTGTGTTTCACTTTCATGCTCGTTTTTATGTATGTTGTCAGGTGATGCCATCTTGGAAATGACAAGAATGGTATGACAATTGGTTAGATTTTGGGCTTTCTAAGGGGATGATGTTGTATGAGTTAAATGCATCTTTCATTTGATTGGGAACTCCATCAGTTTAGGAACTAGGGTGATTTTTTCCTGCTAACGGCAGTGTTTGGGTAGCCCAAAATTGTGGCAGGTGGGTGGAAAGAATGTGTTGTACTGTAAAGGGGATATGAGTTATTCGTGGTTTACCAATTGTATTGGCTACTTGGCAATAACGCCCCGTTAATCCATGTTTTTTGCTATGATCACCGCAAAACATTGATGCTAGTCATCAAACATTTCGCATCAAATCGTGGGTGCTGTGAATGACCATATTATGCTTAAGGGCATCGATATGGGTGAATCTCGGTGTTCTAATCAAGTTTGATTTCAACTGGCAATAAACTGCGCTTATGCAAATCTTTTGTATTTATTGTGATGGCCATACAACTAATGGAGTAAGCAAAAACATTACTTTTATACATAATTCGGTGACATTAGTTGCTGTTATGCTGTACTCTAACGTGTGATAGCAAGCATAACTATAGATTTGTGATTGTCATGGTTGCCTGGAAATGAGCATTTACTAACCAGTGAATCGAGTGCAGCTGGAAAACATTCTGCTTTAAATTGTTTTGGTTAAATCCAATTAGATTGCATTACTAATTTATTAAAAAATAAGAATTGAAGGCTTACAGTTTCAGTCGGAAAGCCAGTTCACTGCCAGGATCAAACCATTGTTGTAGTACTTACAAAACTTAGATCTGCTTGGGGGTTGGACTAAGGCATTACAAAATTGTCAGTGTGCTTTGGTACCATTGAAACCCACAAGAGCCTGTTTTTTGGTTTTTACCCAATCTTAGGCTGTGGTTCGTTAGTTTCAAAAAAAAGATTGAATCGAACTTCCTTATGGTTTAATCAAAAGTTGAAAGCTTATTCTATAGGGTTTAGTAGTAAGCTAAGTATTAGTCTTTGGAATTGCAGAGTTGTGAGCTTCATGGAGGATCAAATAATGCTTCAACTGTTGACCTAACCCACTTTAGCCTACCCCAGGCTAGCCTAAGGTTTAGGTAACAGTCCTCGACCGGTCTGAGTTACTGGTAATGGCCCAAGATGAATGTAAGAGGAACAATTCTTTTGATTTAACATATTTAAACCGTCCTGAATAGTAAGTAGGGAGGATAAGTTCGGTAACTGGCCCCAGCACTAGGAAGCCTAAGAAAATCATTGATTACTGTCAAGGAATGCCAATCCGCTAGACCCTCCTAGGCTACAATTAGCTCAAAACACTGTTCACAATTAATTGAAACACTAACAAGCTCTCAAGCTTAGTAACAGACTTTAGTCTCTAGGTTATCGGTTAGGATCTTTCAGCGTAGGGTACGAATGCAGGTCATTTTGCTTCAAACCTCTTGGAAAGTTCAGAGACCGGGCGAAAAAGGTTCGATTGAAGAAGAAACCATGAATTCCAGCTACCGCTTAAACTAATTCTTTGCCCCAGAAGACTGGTAAAGGATTACCTATTATAATAAATACGAAGCCGCAGGAGCCCTGAACAAAGTTGTGTTCCAGCTGAAGTTCTGTTTTGATATCTGTACTGGCAGATGCGGCAGTTTTGCCGGATCCTTGGTCTTCCAGAGCCAGCTGGAGGTCAGGCTCGTTCAAGAAAAGCACAATTTGCTTGCCCTTGTTCATAGACTTGCAGTTTTTCAGGTGCATGATATAGTAGATTCCCCAAACTGCGTTGTTTAAGTCACTTACCCTGGGTAGGAAGAATGTTCGGATGTTTTTGTAGTTTCTGGTTATATGGTCAGGTACTGGGCCATTGATCTGGCCAGACGGGTTGCAGCTTTTCCTGGTAGACTTTGGAATGAAGGGGCTGCACTCTCCTAGGGCTGGGGTAGACACATTCCCTTCCCCTGTTCATTGACATGATTTGTCACTATACAAAAAATGTTAAGATGAAATGCAGTAGCTTTGAAAGCCATCCTTTCCCCTTGTAAAGGAGTGTTTTGATGTTCTTTGTCTTCTTATGTTAGAAAGTCACTCAGACATTTACTTGGGGCAGACTGGGTCGTACTATTCCTTGGTAAGATTGCCCTAGGCTGTCTATCCCTTGAATTCGCTGCTTCTCTCAGTTAATTGCAAATGCAATTTAACTTAGCTAAAAAGTTGTTTAACTGTTCACTCCAAGGATTTAAGTTTGATTTTGCCTAAATTATTAATGTCATACTATGGTTACATTTAGCTATCAATAGCCTAGGAAGAAATTCTCAGGCATTTTCCCATTGGCATTGAATGTTTAAAAAAAACCTTGTAAATGTGGCCACTGCATGTTGTTACATGCGATTTCTTGCTGTCATTAAAGTTCATAATGCTAACTCAAATGTTTTTTTTTTTTTTTCGCTTTTGCCAACTGAACAGTGTCAATCACAATTTACTTTTAGTCATCATTGCAGCAGTAAATATTCTAATTTAGTATTTTATGTTTTATAGTAAGATCATTCCCATGAATCAATTCCTTTCTCTATTGATGTATGAATAAATAAACTTTTGGAATTTTATGTGGCCACACTCAATTGTGGTCTGTGACTTTTTAGTGCACAGGTGTTTAGAATTTATTTTAATTTTTTATTTCTAGATTGTATTACGGGTATGCAGAATTGTTTGCCATGTCTAGCTGTCCGGTCTGGATTCTTTCATGGCATAACGCTGATTTAGGTTCATCAAAATCTGAAATATTGAAAATTTTTTTTAGTCTCTATGGGATAGTTAATCGAAGGGATTTGGGCCTGTGTTAATGAGCTTTAAGCAGTGCCTGTCTCTGTTGGGTGGAAGGGTGTCAGTCTATTCTGATTTATCAAGTTCGTATTGGTCATACTTGAAAGGAACTTCTTCATCCATCTTTCCTGGAGTGATTTTCTGGTTTTTTTGGTTCTTGGACAAGGAGGCAACTTGGGGCCGCTGCTCACATCTGGTAGAAGAACGTGTCTCTCCTGAGTTGGGGTGCGTTGAGAGTCTCTTGGTCGGTTTGGATCCCTGCTGAACAGAGAGTGCCTAGCTAAGTCAGGTTGCTTGTCCGTTGATCTTTTAACAGTGGTGTTTGGCAGCTTGATGAGTCGTGCCACTTTGAGGAGGTTGTTTTGGAAGGATGTTGTTCGAGTTTAGGCCTTGGCTACACCTTGGGGCCAGATGGGTCTACTCACAATTGGAGTGGAGTTCTTTCTTATGTTACATTGCGATGCAGTACAAGAAGTTGGATTTATGGCCTCTCATCTTTAAGGTGGATCTCATGACTTATTGGGTCGGCGCTCTGAACAGGGTTGATTTGGATGTGGTTTGTACACTTGGCAGCTTTGAAAGGGGTTCCACTACGATGCTGGCGTCCTTATATGGTCGTTTTTGGTTTATCTCAGCTTATTTGTAATTAGAGGAGGAGGACTCTATGACTAGCATCCTTGGATCGGAATTTGGTTTATGATGTGTATTTTGCAGGGCTTTCAGTCATTTGTGATTAGAGTGTGGTGTCCACTAAAGTCAAAATTCGGGTGAGTATTTGGGACTTCCTCCAGTTTAGTTTGGTAGTGCTTAATTCTTGGCGGGAATCATCGTCCCATGCGAGCAGTGGTTGTCGCCTATTTTGTTTTGGGGTTGGTTAGATTATGATTATGGTGGAGCTACCAAGGCGACTATGCACAACTTGGGACTTCGAGGTATTTACCAGTTAGATTGTCACATGGTCCATTGGGCCACTTTGGTTGTTTTACTGTGTTTTAGTGCAATGCACCTTGGAAATTGGGCCATTCCAATATTAGTTTGGCAAATGGGGTTTTCTCAATAGGCTATGTGATGGATCCATCTGGCAGCAATGTTATGGTGTGGGGTGTGAAAGAATTTTTAGTGGTAAAGCAGCTGGGATAAAAAAAGTGATACTAGCATTGTCTAGTTTTATTGCTAATTTGATTTTTAACCTCCAGTCTGTTGATACTCCTTTACAAATGCTCTATTAGGTTCGTCAAATGATCCATACATTGTATTGCAGCAGTAATCGAGCAAGTTAATGCGTCCTTTCCAACTTTCTAGCGCCATCTAATGGTGATGGATTAACATTTTCCAATGGTAAAGCATGTACGGCAAAACATTGGCTAATCAAATTATATTAATATGTTTATTTTATTTCCTCTTAGGATAGCATAGCCATGAAGTTTTATAAGTTTGTTGGAATTCATGAGGTCATGGACCAAACCAGGAAGAATTCTTTGGTTAATCAGTTTATTCTGCCATAGGTACTTGGTATTGAGTGTGTAAGCCTAGGCTGATTCTTTGCAGTGCTGCTTCCATGACCTAACCTGAAGTATTGAGCTCATGATAGCTTCATGATTTCTTAGAATTCGGATTGATAGCCACAGCAATGAAACAACTACGTTGGGAATATCAATCCTTTTGGTCTGTTATTTAATAGGTAGATGCTCTTGGTAATTGGGTTTTAAAAGATTCAAGGTCTGGAAAAAATCGGATTCACTGCTTAGCTTTAACCACAGCATAACCCCTATGGTGTTTTATGTGCATTAGTTCTGTTGATGGTCTCCGTCACGTTCATGGTATGCCTTAAAAAATGTTCAATAGTAACTTAGTTTTAGCTAATTTCAAAGTAACATCGGTTAACTAATATTGGCTAGTTCCGGGTACTTGACTGCAAGTAGATGTCCTTAAAATCAGTATAACTGTTCACAACTGATTATTTCAGAACTTGAGCAGCACTCATGCCAGCCTGATGTTAGTAACAAGTTTGGTAATTGACTGAATTACAGTGTCAAAGAATATCCATTAATTAACTAGCTTGATCAATCTCTAGCACGACCAGATTGTCGGTCGGATCTATGTATCCATTAGGTCGTAACTGTGCCAGACCTAGGATTTTGGACAACATTGAAAGTACATTGACTACGGGTCTGAGAACGGTGCTTCAAACAGCTTGTAACTATTGGATTAACGAACTCTTTGTCGGATATACTTTGAAAAGCCGGGCAGTTCTCTAGCACAGGGCTTGCAGACTGGGTCCTTCTCAGTCCATGCTGGAATGGAAGAGGGGTGCCCACTCATCCAGGAAGGCTGGGGGCTAGGTCTGATTCAGTCTCCTTGCCCTCTGCTTCATTGCAGCTTGGCAGTTGGTCTAGAAGCTTGATTATAGCTTAAGATAGAAATGGAGGGTTGTCTTTGACTGCTCATCCTTTCCTCCCTGGGAGTAGAGAGTGTTGATTTTTGGAATGGTTCTTTGTCGTTTCTTGGTTAGAGTATGAGGTCACCATGCTAGAGCCATTGAATACTTGGGGCCAGACTGGGGTTCGCACTCTTATTCTTGGGTTAGACTTTTGGTATTGGGCTAGAATCCTTATCCCCTTAGGGGAAAAGGTCGACACATGCCACTCCCACTAGTCATTAATGTCCACAAATTGCAATGTTCATCAAACCCTATACAAAAACAGTTGTTTAACTGTTAAGCTCCACTAAGGCAGTTTAACAGATTTGCATTTCTGCCAAAAATTATTAAAATGTGCAATCACTTAGTGCTGTTACATTTTAGCTCTATCAATATGCCTATGGAAAAAAAAAATATTCTCAGGACATTTTAGCCCCATTGTGGCAGTTTATAGGATATGTAGACTATTCCCTTGTAAATCGTTAGAGCCCACTCTAGCATGGGTTGTATACAATGCCAGTGATTACTCTTTGCTGGTCATTTTTATGTTCACACTAGAATGCAAACTGCAAATGATTTATTTTTTCTTTCTTTCAGGCTTTGTGGTGCCAACAGAACAGTGTTCATATGCAATGCATATTTTTAGTTTTGCTCAGTTCTGCCTTTGAGCAGTTAATCAATCTTCATATAGAACTATGGTAAGGTTTTACTGCTGGTGCTTCCAAGAGCTCAGCCAGGTAAGCATTCCCAGCAAGTAGCCCGACTTTCCCAGCCAAGATTGCAATGGTTTAAAAAAAAAAAAAAAAATCTTTGATAAATGATTTGATGTGACAACACTGCTAGTTGCCTGGCTGTCATGCTGGTGATTTTTAAATCCAGACAAGTATGCAGATTAGGACTTCTTTTTTTATTTTACTATATTTTTTATTTTCCCCATGATCTGCCTACTTGACTGGGGGTAAGTGACAGCAAGATCTAGTTAGCCAGCATTTTCAGTAGGTCTGCGATGCTAGGTCCCATAATTATCATAGGTGTATTTTAACTGTTTTGATATATAAGCATTCGATTTCAGTGGGAATGATGCAATATTTTTTTCCTTTTCTTTTTTTTTTTTTAGTTACTACTGTGGAATAAGCTCAAAGCGACGTGGAATCTTTTGTGGCCCTGCAGCTTCAATAAATGGTAGGCTCCCATAGAGCACGCTGCCGTAGTGGTCTCTGGGTTCTGTGGTTTTGAAAGTGATCAGTTCAGTCTGAAAATCTCTAGCAGTTATGAAATTCCAGTATGTGGATTGACTACCCTGTGTCATGCCAGAGAACTTGGCTTTCGTTCACATGTGCTTACCCTGAAGGTTACCGGTTTCTGGGAGTTCTTTCTGCGACAAGACGGAGGGCAGTTCTGGGGCTTGCTGCACCCTAACCACTCCTGGAAAGTCTACAGAGAAAGTAGAAACGTGAAACAGCTCTCTGGAGTTGAGGGTGTGCAGTTTGAAGGGAGTGCTGGGCTGTTGTGTAGCAGAGGCTTGCCAGCCCTTGGTGGAAAGCAAGAGGAGTGCCCACTCAAGCTAGAAGGCAAGGGTTGGTCAGTTTAGTCCCGTTGTCTGTTTTCATCACAGCTTGGTATTTGGTCATATCTTAAGATGGAAAGGGAGGACTGTCCTTCACTGCTCATCCTTTCTTCCCTGGGAGTGTTGATTTTGGAATGGTCATTTTGTTGGTTCGAGTATGAGGGCACCATATTAGAGCCATCAAAACCTTGGGGCCAGACTGGGGTCTTCGCTCACAATCTTGGGTTAGACTTTTGGTAGCGTGTCCTTATCCCCTTAGGGGGAAAAGGCTGTGGCACGTGCCAGTTCCACAATGGCAGTCGGTCTTTGAGTAGGATCACCTGCACCCTGATCACTGCTGGTGGGAAGTCTACAGAGAGCTTGGGCTGCATCGTGAAACCGCTCTCTGGAAGCGAGGGTGTGCTGTTTGAAGGCAGTGCTGAGCTGTTGTGTAGCAGAGGCTTGCCAGTCCTTGCTGGAAAGGAAGGGTGGGGGTGTCCACTCAACCCGGAAAGCCAGGGCTCGGTCAGTTTAGTCCCGTTGTCTGTTTTCATCACAGCTCAGTATTTGGCCATATCTTAAGATGGAAAGGGAGGACTCTCTATGACTGCTCATCCTTTCTTCCCTGAGAGGACAGAGTGTTGATTTTTAGCATGGCCCTTTCGTCATTTGTTGATTAGAGTGTGAGTGCACCATACTCGAGTCATCAAACACTTGGGGGCCAGACTGGGGTCCTCACTCACAATCTTGGGTTAGACTTTCGGTAGTGTCCTTATCCCCTTGGGGGGAAATGACACATACCGGTTCCACAATGGCAGCACTTTGTTGGTTTCGGTCCTTTATTATGGGGTGTTTTTATGGGGTGTTAATGCCTGCGTTTTATATTGTAGCTGGTGAGGTGACCATCAAGGCTGAACTATGGCAACACTCTTGGAGACTGAACAGAGGAGTAATTTGAGGTATGTATCAAATTTGGCTATATGATGTAATGTGTGGGACATTTAAGTGAAATGTGTTTTGACTGTGTGTATTAAGCTAAAGTACAAAATTCTGGCATTGGGATATTTTGAGGAACATTCCTCCAGATTTTAGGCTGGCCATAGATGGTGTGAATTTCTTTCCTGCAATCACGGCCAGTGCTGACTGGGGAGTCCCTCCTCCCAAAGCAATTGTCTGCTCCTAGTGTGGGGGGTGGGGAGAAGACCATGATTATTGCTAGTGGCTAGAGCAGGCGATGGCGATAATCGCAAGTGAATCCGTCAGGCTGGTTGTACCCAAGTTTGATTGCTCAACTTGGTCCATTCAACCTGCCCACGCACGGTTCAAATCTCATCCGTTTTTTGCTGAACTGGCCAAGATGCAAACCGTCAAAACATTGAGTGCCCATAGCAACTAAATTCACTTTTTGCAGACATTAAATCGGGGTTGCTAGTTCTATATTGCCTACCTATCGTGTGCAACTCGTCCATCTAAGGCAGCAATCGTATATGTGTGTGTGTGTGTGTGTGTGTGTGTGGTGTGTATACTGAATTTTCCAAGTGAGTCTAAGCCAGCAGACTGGAAAAAAAACATTGCTGCTTAATGCAAATGTCTTTTGGTTAAATTTAATATTTTGATGTGTCATTACATCTACTTTCTATTAGGAGTAAGCATAAGAAACCATGAAGGCTTCTATTAGGAGTTTCTCCTTCTGGACATATCAGTTGCTGGCTGTCATGCTGATACTCTAAACCAGGACAAGTATGTAGTGAGCCTTAACATCAAGACTTTCATGATCTGCCCACATAGGGGTGACCTGGAACACATGAAGCCAGGTGTTAAGCCTAACAGCCAGTGAAACATTTCGGGTTGGCAGTGAGAACCTCTATCTCAATGACCTGTTTCAATTTTGTATTTTTTAACCCCAACCATAGGCATGATGCCATTGTAAATTTATTTTTAAAAAAAATTCTAGGATTTGGAAATCATGACCACTCCAAGCAAGGTGAGAAGCCACGAACACGCCGAGGAAGATGCAATCCCTTTTGGGTTCTGGTTCAGTATAAGTCTCTAGCAGGTAAATTAGCTCTTGGGTTGGTGTGGGTTTTGTGAGCTTCGATGGGGCAGGGCATTACAAAATTGCTTTCAGACTGTTGGCCTCTTTAACCCACTGTAGCACTAACCCCCGAAGGAGCTGCTGGTTTTATTGGGCTTACCGTTCCCTTCTTGACCTGGTCTCCGTCTAGGGGTTCCCGTGGTAGATGGCCCAAAGAAATGTAGAAACTGACACGTAATCTTCCTTTTTTGGGTATTTATTCAAAAGTTAAAACAGTCTCTTAAATGTACAGTAGAGGGTTAGGATGAAAGTTCAGGTACTTTGGAACTGCAAAGATAGGAAGTCTCTTATAGAAGAAATCCAGAGAATTAACTGCTTCACAACTGGATTATCACAACCCCCGGATAGACCTCCTCTCACTAGGCCTAGCAGCCTGCAAGGTGTTAGGTAACTGAAAGTCTCTGTCACCGACTTGAATGTAGAACACTTGAACAAAGTCTCTGCCACAGACTTGAATGTAACTGAGGGACTTAGACAAATTTAGATAGCTATCATACGGTACCAGTATCTTGCAGCCGGTCCGGCGATACCGTATGAGTGTAGATCCATTTAGTGTCCTTCAACTGAGCCTCCAGGCTCCTTCAGGACCAGGACCAAACAGACAGAAGATATCTTCTGGACTTGACTGGTCAAGGAGAACCCAGTGCAATTCCAGCTAGACTGGCACTGAAACCATAATTTGGCATAATTAGCCCCAAAACCCACCTGTGGTTTCAGGAATATTAACTTTTGAAAAATACATAGCGTATGCTCGTCAGGAGCCAGCGCTACACCACATTTTGTGTCTACCCTGCAGGTTACTGGTTTCTAGGAATTCTTTCTGTCGCATACGGGTATGGATGGCAGAGCAGGGATTTTGCGCTGAAACCTCTTTGGAAAGTCTACAGAGAGCCCCAGGGGCTCTCTGGAAGTAAAGGGTCTGCTGTTCTAAGAAAAACACACATTTTGGTCTTACCCTGCTGGTTAACAGTTTCTAGGAGTTCTTTCTGTCGTGTACAGGGATGGATGGCAGAGAAGGGATTTCCCTCAGACTTCTTTTGTTAAAAGTCTACAGAGAGCCCCATGGGCTCTCTGGAAGCAAAGGGTCTGCTGTTTGATGATAGTCTGAAGTTTCTGTTTTGCATTATGGTCAGGTAACTGGGCCAGTTGCCGGGCAGTTCTCTAGCACAGGGCTTGCAGACTGGGTCCTTCTCAGTCCATGCTGGAATGGAAGAGGGGTGCCCACTCATCCAGGAAGGCTGGGGGCTAGGTCTGATTCAGTCTCCTTGCCCTCTGCTTCATTGCAGCTTGGCAGTTGGTCTAGAAGCTTGATTATAGCTTAAGATAGAAATGGAGGGTTGTCTTTGACTGCTCATCCTTTCCTCCCTGGGAGTAGAGAGTGTTGATTTTTGGAATGGTTCTTTGTCGTTTCTTGGTTAGAGTATGAGGTCACCATGCTAGAGCCATTGAATACTTGGGGCCAGACTGGGGTTCGCACTCTTATTCTTGGGTTAGACTTTTGGTATTGGGCTAGAATCCTTATCCCCTTAGGGGAAAAGGTCGACACATGCCACTCCCACTAGTCATTAATGTCCACAAATTGCAATGTTCATCAAACCCTATACAAAAACAGTTGTTTAACTGTTAAGCTCCACTAAGGCAGTTTAACAGATTTGCATTTCTGCCAAAAATTATTAAAATGTGCAATCACTTAGTGCTGTTACATTTTAGCTCTATCAATATGCCTATGGAAAAAAAAAATATTCTCAGGACATTTTAGCCCCATTGTGGCAGTTTATAGGATATGTAGACTATTCCCTTGTAAATCGTTAGAGCCCACTCTAGCATGGGTTGTATACAATGCCAGTGATTACTCTTTGCTGGTCATTTTTATGTTCACACTAGAATGCAAACTGCAAATGATTTATTTTTTCTTTCTTTCAGGCTTTGTGGTGCCAACAGAACAGTGTTCATATGCAATGCATATTTTTAGTTTTGCTCAGTTCTGCCTTTGAGCAGTTAATCAATCTTCATATAGAACTATGGTAAGGTTTTACTGCTGGTGCTTCCAAGAGCTCAGCCAGGTAAGCATTCCCAGCAAGTAGCCCGACTTTCCCAGCCAAGATTGCAATGGTTTAAAAAAAAAAAAAAAATCTTTGATAAATGATTTGATGTGACAACACTGCTAGTTGCCTGGCTGTCATGCTGGTGATTTTTAAATCCAGACAAGTATGCAGATTAGGACTTCTTTTTTTATTTTACTATATTTTTTATTTTCCCCATGATCTGCCTACTTGACTGGGGGTAAGTGACAGCAAGATCTAGTTAGCCAGCATTTTCAGTAGGTCTGCGATGCTAGGTCCCATAATTATCATAGGTGTATTTTAACTGTTTTGATATATAAGCATTCGATTTCAGTGGGAATGATGCAATATTTTTTTCCTTTTCTTTTTTTTTTTAGTTACTACTGTGGAATAAGCTCAAAGCGACGTGGAATCTTTTGTGGCCCGGCAGCTTCAATAAATGGTAGGCTCCCATAGAGCACGCTGCCGTAGTGGTCTCTGGGTTCTGTGGTTTTGGAAGTGATCAGTTCAGTCTGAAAATCTCTAGCAGTTATGAAATTCCAGTATGTGGATTGACTACCCTGTGTCATGCCAGAGAACTTGGCTTTCGTTCACATGTGCTTACCCTGAAGGTTACCGGTTTCTGGGAGTTCTTTCTGCGACAAGACGGAGGGCAGTTCTGGGGCTTGCTGCACCCTAACCACTCCTGGAAAGTCTACAGAGAAAGTAGAAACGTGAAACAGCTCTCTGGAGTTGAGGGTGTGCAGTTTGAAGGGAGTGCTGGGCTGTTGTGTAGCAGAGGCTTGCCAGCCCTTGGTGGAAAGCAAGAGGAGTGCCCACTCAAGCTAGAAGGCAAGGGTTGGTCAGTTTAGTCCCGTTGTCTGTTTTCATCACAGCTTGGTATTTGGTCATATCTTAAGATGGAAAGGGAGGACTGTCCTTCACTGCTCATCCTTTCTTCCCTGGGAGTGTTGATTTTGGAATGGTCATTTTGTTGGTTCGAGTATGAGGGCACCATATTAGAGCCATCAAAACCTTGGGGCCAGACTGGGGTCTTCGCTCACAATCTTGGGTTAGACTTTTGGTAGCGTGTCCTTATCCCCTTAGGGGGAAAAGGCTGTGGCACGTGCCAGTTCCACAATGGCAGTCGGTCTTTGAGTAGGATCACCTGCACCCTGATCACTGCTGGTGGGAAGTCTACAGAGAGCTTGGGCTGCATCGTGAAACCGCTCTCTGGAAGCGAGGGTGTGCTGTTTGAAGGCAGTGCTGAGCTGTTGTGTAGCAGAGGCTTGCCAGTCCTTGCTGGAAAGGAAGGGTGGGGGTGTCCACTCAACCCGGAAAGCCAGGGCTCGGTCAGTTTAGTCCCGTTGTCTGTTTTCATCACAGCTCAGTATTTGGCCATATCTTAAGATGGAAAGGGAGGACTCTCTATGACTGCTCATCCTTTCTTCCCTGAGAGGACAGAGTGTTGATTTTTAGCATGGCCCTTTCGTCATTTGTTGATTAGAGTGTGAGTGCACCATACTCGAGTCATCAAACACTTGGGGGCCAGACTGGGGTCCTCACTCACAATCTTGGGTTAGACTTTCGGTAGTGTCCTTATCCCCTTGGGGGGAAATGACACATACCGGTTCCACAATGGCAGCACTTTGTTGGTTTCGGTCCTTTATTATGGGGTGTTTTTATGGGGTGTTAATGCCTGCGTTTTATATTGTAGCTGGTGAGGTGACCATCAAGGCTGAACTATGGCAACACTCTTGGAGACTGAACAGAGGAGTAATTTGAGGTATGTATCAAATTTGGCTATATGATGTAATGTGTGGGACATTTAAGTGAAATGTGTTTTGACTGTGTGTATTAAGCTAAAGTACAAAATTCTGGCATTGGGATATTTTGAGGAACATTCCTCCAGATTTTAGGCTGGCCATAGATGGTGTGAATTTCTTTCCTGCAATCACGGCCAGTGCTGACTGGGGAGTCCCTCCTCCCAAAGCAATTGTCTGCTCCTAGTGTGGGGGGTGGGGAGAAGACCATGATTATTGCTAGTGGCTAGAGCAGGCGATGGCGATAATCGCAAGTGAATCCGTCAGGCTGGTTGTACCCAAGTTTGATTGCTCAACTTGGTCCATTCAACCTGCCCACGCACGGTTCAAATCTCATCCGTTTTTTGCTGAACTGGCCAAGATGCAAACCGTCAAAACATTGAGTGCCCATAGCAACTAAATTCACTTTTTGCAGACATTAAATCGGGGTTGCTAGTTCTATATTGCCTACCTATCGTGTGCAACTCGTCCATCTAAGGCAGCAATCGTATATGTGTGTGTGTGTGGTGTGTATACTGAATTTTCCAAGTGAGTCTAAGCCAGCAGACTGGAAAAAAAACATTGCTGCTTAATGCAAATGTCTTTTGGTTAAATTTAATATTTTGATGTGTCATTACATCTACTTTCTATTAGGAGTAAGCATAAGAAACCATGAAGGCTTCTATTAGGAGTTTCTCCTTCTGGACATATCAGTTGCTGGCTGTCATGCTGATACTCTAAACCAGGACAAGTATGTAGTGAGCCTTAACATCAAGACTTTCATGATCTGCCCACATAGGGGTGACCTGGAACACATGAAGCCAGGTGTTAAGCCTAACAGCCAGTGAAACATTTCGGGTTGGCAGTGAGAACCTCTATCTCAATGACCTGTTTCAATTTTGTATTTTTTAACCCCAACCTTAGGCATGATGCCATTGTAAATTTATTTTTAAAAAAAATTCTAGGATTTGGAAATCATGACCACTCCAAGCAAGGTGAGAAGCCACGAACACGCCGAGGAAGATGCAATCCCTTTTGGGTTCTGGTTCAGTATAAGTCTCTAGCAGGTAAATTAGCTCTTGGGTTGGTGTGGGTTTTGTGAGCTTCGATGGGGCAGGGCATTACAAAATTGCTTTCAGACTGTTGGCCTCTTTAACCCACTGTAGCACTAACCCCCGAAGGAGCTGCTGGTTTTATTGGGCTTACCGTTCCCTTCTTGACCTGGTCTCCGTCTAGGGGTTCCCGTGGTAGATGGCCCAAAGAAATGTAGAAACTGACACGTAATCTTCCTTTTTTGGGTATTTATTCAAAAGTTAAAACAGTCTCTTAAATGTACAGTAGAGGGTTAGGATGAAAGTTCAGGTACTTTGGAACTGCAAAGATAGGAAGTCTCTTATAGAAGAAATCCAGAGAATTAACTGCTTCACAACTGGATTATCACAACCCCCGCATAGACCTCCTCTCACTAGGCCTAGCAGCCTGCAAGGTGTTAGGTAACTGAAAGTCTCTGTCACCGACTTGAATGTAGAACACTTGAACAAAGTCTCTGCCACAGACTTGAATGTAACTGAGGGACTTAGACAAATTTAGATAGCTATCATACGGTACCAGTATCTTGCAGCCGGTCCGGCGATACCGTATGAGTGTAGATCCATTTAGTGTCCTTCAACTGAGCCTCCAGGCTCCTTCAGGACCAGGACCAAACAGACAGAAGATATCTTCTGGACTTGACTGGTCAAGGAGAACCCAGTGCAATTCCAGCTAGACTGGCACTGAAACCATAATTTGGCATAATTAGCCCCAAAACCCACCTGTGGTTTCAGGAATATTAACTTTTGAAAAATACATAGCGTATGCTCGTCAGGAGCCAGCGCTACACCACATTTTGTGTCTACCCTGCAGGTTACTGGTTTCTAGGAATTCTTTCTGTCGCATACGGGTATGGATGGCAGAGCAGGGATTTTGCGCTGAAACCTCTTTGGAAAGTCTACAGAGAGCCCCAGGGGCTCTCTGGAAGTAAAGGGTCTGCTGTTCTAAGAAAAACACACATTTTGGTCTTACCCTGCTGGTTAACAGTTTCTAGGAGTTCTTTCTGTCGTGTACAGGGATGGATGGCAGAGAAGGGATTTCCCTCAGACTTCTTTTGTTAAAAGTCTACAGAGAGCCCCATGGGCTCTCTGGAAGCAAAGGGTCTGCTGTTTGATGATAGTCTGAAGTTTCTGTTTTGCATTATGGTCAGGTAACTGGGCCAGTTGCCGGGCAGTTCTCTAGCACAGGGCTTGCAGACTGGGTCCTTCTCAGTCCATGCTGGAATGGAAGAGGGGTGCCCACTCATCCAGGAAGGCTGGGGGCTAGGTCTGATTCAGTCTCCTTGCCCTCTGCTTCATTGCAGCTTGGCAGTTGGTCTAGAAGCTTGATTATAGCTTAAGATAGAAATGGAGGGTTGTCTTTGACTGCTCATCCTTTCCTCCCTGGGAGTAGAGAGTGTTGATTTTTGGAATGGTTCTTTGTCGTTTCTTGGTTAGAGTATGAGGTCACCATGCTAGAGCCATTGAATACTTGGGGCCAGACTGGGGTTCGCACTCTTATTCTTGGGTTAGACTTTTGGTATTGGGCTAGAATCCTTATCCCCTTAGGGGAAAAGGTCGACACATGCCACTCCCACTAGTCATTAATGTCCACAAATTGCAATGTTCATCAAACCCTATACAAAAACAGTTGTTTAACTGTTAAGCTCCACTAAGGCAGTTTAACAGATTTGCATTTCTGCCAAAAATTATTAAAATGTGCAATCACTTAGTGCTGTTACATTTTAGCTCTATCAATATGCCTATGGAAAAAAAAAATATTCTCAGGACATTTTAGCCCCATTGTGGCAGTTTATAGGATATGTAGACTATTCCCTTGTAAATCGTTAGAGCCCACTCTAGCATGGGTTGTATACAATGCCAGTGATTACTCTTTGCTGGTCATTTTTATGTTCACACTAGAATGCAAACTGCAAATGATTTATTTTTTCTTTCTTTCAGGCTTTGTGGTGCCAACAGAACAGTGTTCATATGCAATGCATATTTTTAGTTTTGCTCAGTTCTGCCTTTGAGCAGTTAATCAATCTTCATATAGAACTATGGTAAGGTTTTACTGCTGGTGCTTCCAAGAGCTCAGCCAGGTAAGCATTCCCAGCAAGTAGCCCGACTTTCCCAGCCAAGATTGCAATGGTTTAAAAAAAAAAAAAAAAATCTTTGATAAATGATTTGATGTGACAACACTGCTAGTTGCCTGGCTGTCATGCTGGTGATTTTTTTTAAATTACCAGACAAGTGCATGCGATACCGTATGAGTGTAGATCCATTTAGTGTCCTTCAACGAGCCTCCATGCTCCTTCAGGACCAGGACCAAACAGACAGAAGATATCTTCTGGACTTGACTGGTCAAGGAGAAAACCCAGTGCAATTCCAGCTAGACTGCACTGAAACCATAAATTTGGCATAATTAGCCCCAAAACCCACCTGTGGTTTCAGGAATATTAACTTTTGAAAATACATAGCGTAATGCTCGTCAGGAGCCAGCGCTACAACCACATTTTGTGTCTACCCTGCAGGTTACTGGTTTCTAGGAATTCTTTCTGTCGCATACGGTATGGATGGCAGAGCAGGGATTTTGCGCTGAAACCTCTTTGGAAAGTCAACAGAGAGCCCCAGGGGCTCTCTGGAAGTAAAGGGTCTGCTGTTCTAAGAAAAACACACATTTTTGGTCTTAACCCGCTTTAACAGTTTCTAGGATTCTTTCTGTCGTGTACAGGGATGGATGGCAGAGAAGGGATTTCCCTCAGACTTCTTTTGTTAAAAGTCTACAGAGAGAGCCCCCATGGCTCTCTGGAAGCAAAGGTCTGCTGTATTGATGATAGTCTGAAGTTTCTTGTTTTGCATTATGGTCAGGTAACTGGCAGTTGCCGGGCAGTTCTCTAGCACAGGGCTTGCAGACTGGGTCCTTCTCAGTCCATGCTGGAATGGAAGAGGGGTTGCCCACTCATCCAGGAAGGCTGGGGCTAGGTCTGATTCAGTCTCCTTGCCCTCTGCTTCATTGCAGCTTGGCAGTTGGTCTAGAAGCTTGATTATAGCTTAAGATAGAAATGGAGGGTGTCTTTGAACTGCTCATCCTTTCCTCCCTGGGAGTAGAGAGTGTTGATTTTTGGAATGGTTCTTTGTCGTTTCTTGGTTAGAGTATGAGGTCACCATGCTAGAGCCATTGAATACTTGGGGCCAGACTGGGGTTCGCACTCTTATTCTTGGGTTAGACTTTTGGTATGGGCTAAGAATCCTTATATCCCCTTAGGATTAGGACTTCTTTTTTTATTTTACTATATTTTTTATTTTCCCCATGATCTGCCTACTTGACTGGGGGTAAGTGACAGCAAGATCTAGTTAGCCAGCATTTTCAGTAGGTCTGCGATGCTAGGTCCCATAATTATCATAGGTGTATTTTAACTGTTTTGATATATAAGCATTCGATTTCAGTGGGAATGATGCAATATTTTTTTCCTTTTCTTTTTTTTTTTAGTTACTACTGTGGAATAAGCTCAAAGCGACGTGGAATCTTTTGTGGCCCGGCAGCTTCAATAAATGGTAGGCTCCCATAGAGCACGCTGCCGTAGTGGTCTCTGGGTTCTGTGGTTTTGGAAGTGATCAGTTCAGTCTGAAAATCTCTAGCAGTTATGAAATTCCAGTATGTGGATTGACTACCCTGTGTCATGCCAGAGAACTTGGCTTTCGTTCACATGTGCTTACCCTGAAGGTTACCGGTTTCTGGGAGTTCTTTCTGCGACAAGACGGAGGGCAGTTCTGGGGCTTGCTGCACCCTAACCACTCCTGGAAAGTCTACAGAGAAAGTAGAAACGTGAAACAGCTCTCTGGAGTTGAGGGTGTGCAGTTTGAAGGGAGTGCTGGGCTGTTGTGTAGCAGAGGCTTGCCAGCCCTTGGTGGAAAGCAAGAGGAGTGCCCACTCAAGCTAGAAGGCAAGGGTTGGTCAGTTTAGTCCCGTTGTCTGTTTTCATCACAGCTTGGTATTTGGTCATATCTTAAGATGGAAAGGGAGGACTGTCCTTCACTGCTCATCCTTTCTTCCCTGGGAGTGTTGATTTTGGAATGGTCATTTTGTTGGTTCGAGTATGAGGGCACCATATTAGAGCCATCAAAACCTTGGGGCCAGACTGGGGTCTTCGCTCACAATCTTGGGTTAGACTTTTGGTAGCGTGTCCTTATCCCCTTAGGGGGAAAAGGCTGTGGCACGTGCCAGTTCCACAATGGCAGTCGGTCTTTGAGTAGGATCACCTGCACCCTGATCACTGCTGGTGGGAAGTCTACAGAGAGCTTGGGCTGCATCGTGAAACCGCTCTCTGGAAGCGAGGGTGTGCTGTTTGAAGGCAGTGCTGAGCTGTTGTGTAGCAGAGGCTTGCCAGTCCTTGCTGGAAAGGAAGGGTGGGGGTGTCCACTCAACCCGGAAAGCCAGGGCTCGGTCAGTTTAGTCCCGTTGTCTGTTTTCATCACAGCTCAGTATTTGGCCATATCTTAAGATGGAAAGGGAGGACTCTCTATGACTGCTCATCCTTTCTTCCCTGAGAGGACAGAGTGTTGATTTTTAGCATGGCCCTTTCGTCATTTGTTGATTAGAGTGTGAGTGCACCATACTCGAGTCATCAAACACTTGGGGGCCAGACTGGGGTCCTCACTCACAATCTTGGGTTAGACTTTCGGTAGTGTCCTTATCCCCTTGGGGGGAAATGACACATACCGGTTCCACAATGGCAGCACTTTGTTGGTTTCGGTCCTTTATTATGGGGTGTTTTTATGGGGTGTTAATGCCTGCGTTTTATATTGTAGCTGGTGAGGTGACCATCAAGGCTGAACTATGGCAACACTCTTGGAGACTGAACAGAGGAGTAATTTGAGGTATGTATCAAATTTGGCTATATGATGTAATGTGTGGGACATTTAAGTGAAATGTGTTTTGACTGTGTGTATTAAGCTAAAGTACAAAATTCTGGCATTGGGATATTTTGAGGAACATTCCTCCAGATTTTAGGCTGGCCATAGATGGTGTGAATTTCTTTCCTGCAATCACGGCCAGTGCTGACTGGGGAGTCCCTCCCTGCCCAAAGCATGTCTGCTCCTAGTGTGGGGGGTGGGGAGAAGACCATGATTATTGCTAGTGGCTAGAGCAGGCGATGGCGATAATCGCAAGTGAATCCGTCAGGCTGGTTGTACCCAAGTTTGATTGCTCAACTTGGTCCATTCAACCTGCCCACGCACGGTTCAAATCTCATCCGTTTTTTGCTGAACTGGCCAAGATGCAAACCGTCAAAACATTGAGTGCCCATAGCAACTAAATTCACTTTTTGCAGACATTAAATCGGGGTTGCTAGTTCTATATTGCCTACCTATCGTGTGCAACTCGTCCATCTAAGGCAGCAATCGTATATGTGTGTGTGTGTGATGTGTATACTGAATTTTCCAAGTGAGTCTAAGCCAGCAGACTGGAAAAAAAACATTGCTGCTTAATGCAAATGTCTTTTGGTTAAATTTAATATTTTGATGTGTCATTACATCTACTTTCTATTAGGAGTAAGCATAAGAAACCATGAAGGCTTCTATTAGGAGTTTCTCCTTCTGGACATATCAGTTGCTGGCTGTCATGCTGATACTCTAAACCAGGACACGTATGTAGTGAGCCTTAACATCAAGACTTTCATGATCTGCCCACATAGGGGTGACCTGGAACACATGAAGCCAGGTGTTAAGCCTAACAGCCAGTGAAACATTTCGGGTTGGCAGTGAGAACCTCTATCTCAATGACCTGTTTCAATTTTGTATTTTTTAACCCCAACCTTAGGCATGATGCCATTGTAAATTTATTTTTAAAAAAAATTCTAGGATTTGGAAATCATGACCACTCCAAGCAAGGTGAGAAGCCACGAACACGCCGAGGAAGATGCAATCCCTTTTGGGTTCTGGTTCAGTATAAGTCTCTAGCAGGTAAATTAGCTCTTGGGTTGGTGTGGGTTTTGTGAGCTTCGATGGGGCAGGGCATTACAAAATTGCTTTCAGACTGTTGGCCTCTTTAACCCACTGTAGCACTAACCCCCGAAGGAGCTGCTGGTTTTATTGGGCTTACCGTTCCCTTCTTGACCTGGTCTCCGTCTAGGGGTTCCCGTGGTAGATGGCCCAAAGAAATGTAGAAACTGACACGTAATCTTCCTTTTTTGGGTATTTATTCAAAAGTTAAAACAGTCTCTTAAATGTACAGTAGAGGGTTAGGATGAAAGTTCAGGTACTTTGGAACTGCAAAGATAGGAAGTCTCTTATAGAAGAAATCCAGAGAATTAACTGCTTCACAACTGGATTATCACAACCCCCGGATAGACCTCCTCTCACTAGGCCTAGCAGCCTGCAAGGTGTTAGGTAACTGAAAGTCTCTGTCACCGACTTGAATGTAGAACACTTGAACAAAGTCTCTGCCACAGACTTGAATGTAACTGAGGGACTTAGACAAATTTAGATAGCTATCATACGGTACCAGTATCTTGCAGCCGGTCCGGCGATACCGTATGAGTGTAGATCCATTTAGTGTCCTTCAACTGAGCCTCCAGGCTCCTTCAGGACCAGGACCAAACAGACAGAAGATATCTTCTGGACTTGACTGGTCAAGGAGAACCCAGTGCAATTCCAGCTAGACTGGCACTGAAACCATAATTTGGCATAATTAGCCCCAAAACCCACCTGTGGTTTCAGGAATATTAACTTTTGAAAAATACATAGCGTATGCTCGTCAGGAGCCAGCGCTACACCACATTTTGTGTCTACCCTGCAGGTTACTGGTTTCTAGGAATTCTTTCTGTCGCATACGGGTATGGATGGCAGAGCAGGGATTTTGCGCTGAAACCTCTTTGGAAAGTCTACAGAGAGCCCCAGGGGCTCTCTGGAAGTAAAGGGTCTGCTGTTCTAAGAAAAACACACATTTTGGTCTTACCCTGCTGGTTAACAGTTTCTAGGAGTTCTTTCTGTCGTGTACAGGGATGGATGGCAGAGAAGGGATTTCCCTCAGACTTCTTTTGTTAAAAGTCTACAGAGAGCCCCATGGGCTCTCTGGAAGCAAAGGGTCTGCTGTTTGATGATAGTCTGAAGTTTCTGTTTTGCATTATGGTCAGGTAACTGGGCCAGTTGCCGGGCAGTTCTCTAGCACAGGGCTTGCAGACTGGGTCCTTCTCAGTCCATGCTGGAATGGAAGAGGGGTGCCCACTCATCCAGGAAGGCTGGGGGCTAGGTCTGATTCAGTCTCCTTGCCCTCTGCTTCATTGCAGCTTGGCAGTTGGTCTAGAAGCTTGATTATAGCTTAAGATAGAAATGGAGGGTTGTCTTTGACTGCTCATCCTTTCCTCCCTGGGAGTAGAGAGTGTTGATTTTTGGAATGGTTCTTTGTCGTTTCTTGGTTAGAGTATGAGGTCACCATGCTAGAGCCATTGAATACTTGGGGCCAGACTGGGGTTCGCACTCTTATTCTTGGGTTAGACTTTTGGTATTGGGCTAGAATCCTTATCCCCTTAGGGGAAAAGGTCGACACATGCCACTCCCACTAGTCATTAATGTCCACAAATTGCAATGTTCATCAAACCCTATACAAAAACAGTTGTTTAACTGTTAAGCTCCACTAAGGCAGTTTAACAGATTTGCATTTCTGCCAAAAATTATTAAAATGTGCAATCACTTAGTGCTGTTACATTTTAGCTCTATCAATATGCCTATGGAAAAAAAAAATATTCTCAGGACATTTTAGCCCCATTGTGGCAGTTTATAGGATATGTAGACTATTCCCTTGTAAATCGTTAGAGCCCACTCTAGCATGGGTTGTATACAATGCCAGTGATTACTCTTTGCTGGTCATTTTTATGTTCACACTAGAATGCAAACTGCAAATGATTTATTTTTTCTTTCTTTCAGGCTTTGTGGTGCCAACAGAACAGTGTTCATATGCAATGCATATTTTTAGTTTTGCTCAGTTCTGCCTTTGAGCAGTTAATCAATCTTCATATAGAACTATGGTAAGGTTTTACTGCTGGTGCTTCCAAGAGCTCAGCCAGGTAAGCATTCCCAGCAAGTAGCCCGACTTTCCCAGCCAAGATTGCAATGGTTTAAAAAAAAAAAAAAAAAAATCTTTGATAAATGATTTGATGTGACAACACTGCTAGTTGCCTGGCTGTCATGCTGGTGATTTTTAAATCCAGACAAGTATGCAGATTAGGACTTCTTTTTTTATTTTACTATATTTTTTATTTTCCCCATGATCTGCCTACTTGACTGGGGGTAAGTGACAGCAAGATCTAGTTAGCCAGCATTTTCAGTAGGTCTGCGATGCTAGGTCCCATAATTATCATAGGTGTATTTTAACTGTTTTGATATATAAGCATTCGATTTCAGTGGGAATGATGCAATATTTTTTTCCTTTTCTTTTTTTTTTTTAGTTACTACTGTGGAATAAGCTCAAAGCGACGTGGAATCTTTTGTGGCCCGGCAGCTTCAATAAATGGTAGGCTCCCATAGAGCACGCTGCCGTAGTGGTCTCTGGGTTCTGTGGTTTTGGAAGTGATCAGTTCAGTCTGAAAATCTCTAGCAGTTATGAAATTCCAGTATGTGGATTGACTACCCTGTGTCATGCCAGAGAACTTGGCTTTCGTTCACATGTGCTTACCCTGAAGGTTACCGGTTTCTGGGAGTTCTTTCTGCGACAAGACGGAGGGCAGTTCTGGGGCTTGCTGCACCCTAACCACTCCTGGAAAGTCTACAGAGAAAGTAGAAACGTGAAACAGCTCTCTGGAGTTGAGGGTGTGCAGTTTGAAGGGAGTGCTGGGCTGTTGTGTAGCAGAGGCTTGCCAGCCCTTGGTGGAAAGCAAGAGGAGTGCCCACTCAAGCTAGAAGGCAAGGGTTGGTCAGTTTAGTCCCGTTGTCTGTTTTCATCACAGCTTGGTATTTGGTCATATCTTAAGATGGAAAGGGAGGACTGTCCTTCACTGCTCATCCTTTCTTCCCTGGGAGTGTTGATTTTGGAATGGTCATTTTGTTGGTTCGAGTATGAGGGCACCATATTAGAGCCATCAAAACCTTGGGGCCAGACTGGGGTCTTCGCTCACAATCTTGGGTTAGACTTTTGGTAGCGTGTCCTTATCCCCTTAGGGGGAAAAGGCTGTGGCACGTGCCAGTTCCACAATGGCAGTCGGTCTTTGAGTAGGATCACCTGCACCCTGATCACTGCTGGTGGGAAGTCTACAGAGAGCTTGGGCTGCATCGTGAAACCGCTCTCTGGAAGCGAGGGTGTGCTGTTTGAAGGCAGTGCTGAGCTGTTGTGTAGCAGAGGCTTGCCAGTCCTTGCTGGAAAGGAAGGGTGGGGGTGTCCACTCAACCCGGAAAGCCAGGGCTCGGTCAGTTTAGTCCCGTTGTCTGTTTTCATCACAGCTCAGTATTTGGCCATATCTTAAGATGGAAAGGGAGGACTCTCTATGACTGCTCATCCTTTCTTCCCTGAGAGGACAGAGTGTTGATTTTTAGCATGGCCCTTTCGTCATTTGTTGATTAGAGTGTGAGTGCACCATACTCGAGTCATCAAACACTTGGGGGCCAGACTGGGGTCCTCACTCACAATCTTGGGTTAGACTTTCGGTAGTGTCCTTATCCCCTTGGGGGGAAATGACACATACCGGTTCCACAATGGCAGCACTTTGTTGGTTTCGGTCCTTTATTATGGGGTGTTTTTATGGGGTGTTAATGCCTGCGTTTTATATTGTAGCTGGTGAGGTGACCATCAAGGCTGAACTATGGCAACACTCTTGGAGACTGAACAGAGGAGTAATTTGAGGTATGTATCAAATTTGGCTATATGATGTAATGTGTGGGACATTTAAGTGAAATGTGTTTTGACTGTGTGTATTAAGCTAAAGTACAAAATTCTGGCATTGGGATATTTTGAGGAACATTCCTCCAGATTTTAGGCTGGCCATAGATGGTGTGAATTTCTTTCCTGCAATCACGGCCAGTGCTGACTGGGGAGTCCCTCCTCCCAAAGCAATTGTCTGCTCCTAGTGTGGGGGGTGGGGAGAAGACCATGATTATTGCTAGTGGCTAGAGCAGGCGATGGCGATAATCGCAAGTGAATCCGTCAGGCTGGTTGTACCCAAGTTTGATTGCTCAACTTGGTCCATTCAACCTGCCCACGCACGGTTCAAATCTCATCCGTTTTTTGCTGAACTGGCCAAGATGCAAACCGTCAAAACATTGAGTGCCCATAGCAACTAAATTCACTTTTTGCAGACATTAAATCGGGGTTGCTAGTTCTATATTGCCTACCTATCGTGTGCAACTCGTCCATCTAAGGCAGCAATCGTATATGTGTGTGTGTGGTGTGTATACTGAATTTTCCAAGTGAGTCTAAGCCAGCAGACTGGAAAAAAAACATTGCTGCTTAATGCAAATGTCTTTTGGTTAAATTTAATATTTTGATGTGTCATTACATCTACTTTCTATTAGGAGTAAGCATAAGAAACCATGAAGGCTTCTATTAGGAGTTTCTCCTCCTGGACATATCAGTTGCTGGCTGTCATGCTGATACTCTAAACCAGGACAAGTATGTAGTGAGCCTTAACATCAAGACTTTCATGATCTGCCCACATAGGGGTGACCTGGAACACATGAAGCCAGGTGTTAAGCCTAACAGCCAGTGAAACATTTCGGGTTGGCAGTGAGAACCTCTATCTCAATGACCTGTTTCAATTTTGTATTTTTTTAACCCCAACCTTAGGCATGATGCCATTGTAAATTTATTTTTTAAAAAAATTCTAGGATTTGGAAATCATGACCACTCCAAGCAAGGTGAGAAGCCACGAACACGCCGAGGAAGATGCAATCCCTTTTGGGTTCTGGTTCAGTATAAGTCTCTAGCAGGTAAATTAGCTCTTGGGTTGGTGTGGGTTTTGTGAGCTTCGATGGGGCAGGGCATTACAAAATTGCTTTCAGACTGTTGGCCTCTTTAACCCACTGTAGCACTAACCCCCGAAGGAGCTGCTGGTTTTATTGGGCTTACCGTTCCCTTCTTGACCTGGTCTCCGTCTAGGGGTTCCCGTGGTAGATGGCCCAAAGAAATGTAGAAACTGACACGTAATCTTCCTTTTTTGGGTATTTATTCAAAAGTTAAAACAGTCTCTTAAATGTACAGTAGAGGGTTAGGATGAAAGTTCAGGTACTTTGGAACTGCAAAGATAGGAAGTCTCTTATAGAAGAAATCCAGAGAATTAACTGCTTCACAACTGGATTATGACAACCCCCGGATAGACCTCCTCTCACTAGGCCTAGCAGCCTGCAAGGTGTTAGGTAACTGAAAGTCTCTGTCAACGACTTGAATGTAGAACACTTGAACAAAGTCCCTGCCACAGACTTGAATGTAACTGAGGGACTTAGACAAATTTAGATAGCTATCATACGGTACCAGTATCTTGCAGCCGGTCCGGCGATACCGTATGAGTGTAGATCCATTTAGTGTCCTTCAACTGAGCCTCCAGGCTCCTTCAGGACCAGGACCAAACAGACAGAAGATATCTTCTGGACTTGACTGGTCAAGGAGAACCCAGTGCAATTCCAGCTAGACTGGCACTGAAACCATAATTTGGCATAATTAGCCCCAAAACCCACCTGTGGTTTCAGGAATATTAACTTTTGAAAAATACATAGCGTATGCTCGTCAGGAGCCAGCGCTACACCACATTTTGTGTCTACCCTGCAGGTTACTGGTTTCTAGGAATTCTTTCTGTCGCATACGGGTATGGATGGCAGAGCAGGGATTTTGCGCTGAAACCTCTTTGGAAAGTCTACAGAGAGCCCCAGGGGCTCTCTGGAAGTAAAGGGTCTGCTGTTCTAAGAAAAACACACATTTTGGTCTTACCCTGCTGGTTAACAGTTTCTAGGAGTTCTTTCTGTCGTGTACAGGGATGGATGGCAGAGAAGGGATTTCCCTCAGACTTCTTTTGTTAAAAGTCTACAGAGAGCCCCATGGGCTCTCTGGAAGCAAAGGGTCTGCTGTTTGATGATAGTCTGAAGTTTCTGTATAGAAAACGAAAAGGGGGGTTTTTAGCCAACCTAACGGACTATCACGGTACCTGAACGGACATATGTCTCAATACAAAAGAATAATTCTAAATACTTTTATTAACACATAATATACATAAAACAAGTCACATATAAAAAAAAGGGGGGGGTCATTGCAGTCCAAGAATGTACATATACATATAGCTATTAGTAAATCAGAATGCTGAAACAAACTCGCAGAATGCTGGTTGACGCGTTTCGCTTAAAGCTTCTTCAGAACCAGAGTATAGCAGTTCGTATATCTGTTGTATATATCAAGAAGACAGGGGGGTTATTCATGAATGGACTGACAGATTATATGTATTTAGATCAATACTCAATAATATAGGTGCAAATAGTTTACAATGGGTGAGTGCAATCAAAAAAGCTTAAAAATTGCCTACCTTCCAATTTATGTTGACAAGGTAGAAGCTAGTATATGTCTGCCGCACCCAAGTTAGTTACCTAAAAGTGAGTCTCTCGGGATCGCCAAAAAGGACTCGCCGAGTTTGGGGTCTGAAACCAGCAAACAGGGCATAATCTGCAAATGGAGGAAGGAAAAAGAAAAAAAAAAAAAAAAAAGGGGGAAAATATTTTCAGTAAAGATTCTAAGAAGTGATCAACCGGTAATCAGTCCCATATGTGGATATTACATCCCATATAGACAAGTATATGAGGAAAATACTCACATAAAAATTAGAAAGAGAGGAAGTTAGCAGTAGTAAACCAAAGATGTGCCGGGTTTAGCCAGTGGCGTAGTGGTATTTGCGGATAGATCTAACGTGCCGGTATCCTGGAATTAATAATGATAATATCAAAGATAGGTAGAGATATACTGGCTTCCATTTCCAAAGCCATTCTGTATATATACCTTGAGGATCCCACGGAGTTCTAATTAAGAATCCCCATGAAGGATAATAGTTTCAAATCGATGGCCTCAACACTATAGCAGATATAGCATCACATAAGTGAACTGAAAAAGAACAAAAGAAGAGAGGGATATATAAATATATGTCCACTAAGTTCCAACAGTATTTAATATTATCTATCAATGTGGTAGACCACAGCCTGGTTAATCCAAAAGCGTACCTAATAGCCATATGGGAAAGGGGAACTGCCACAACTGGAGAAGATCACCGGCTCTTCAAAGTACAGCTTTTAATAGCTGAATCCATCAATAGCAGACTGTATGTAAAGGAAAAATAGTAATGGCTAATAACAAAGCTCATTTTAAATTTTGTGTATGCCCGGGGCTATTTGGTCCCCAAGGCACCACCTAAAGCGAGAAAAACAGCCTAATAGTCAGTAAATATTTTCAATGAGTATACCTGAATGCAGTTTGGCAGAGGCAGCTTCCCAGCACTCCATCTCAGACAACCATCTGATGGAGTGCTGGTTAAATAGTGTGTTTTGGCGCCAAGTTGGAGGGAGGAGGGAGGAGACCGCCCCATAGGGTTGATCAGAGATCACTCCGATCAGCTGGAGGGGCCGCCAGAAGGAATGCCAGAGTGCATTAGTATTGGCGCTGCTATGCGCATGCGCCAGATCAGGCCGAGGGGATAGAGTCCGCATATGAAGCGGCTCGTCCGCCGCGGCCGAAAACGAAAGTGCGCGCATGCGCAGTAAGGAGTATGCGCATGTGCAATGGAGGAACGGGAGTAATTCCCGATCACATCGAAGTAAAACAGTATTGAGGATGTAAAGCCCTTACCAAACACATACTGTCACTTGAGGCAGCATCGTTCAAAGTAACACTGGCTTATGGAAATGAGAACAAAGTCGGTTTGCAAGATCGATCCTAAGAGAAAAGTAGACATAGATATCAAAGATAGAATAGAAACTTTTTGTAAAAATGTAGGTAAAAATAAACAAGGTTTGAAAATAAATAAATATAAATAGAAATAAGATATGACAGTTAAAAAGTGAAAAATAAAATAAAAATAAAAATAAATAAGAATAAATAAAATTAAGAGTAAAAATTAATAAATAAATAAAAAAATAGATGAAAAGATAATAAAAAAAAAAAAAAAAAAAAAAAAAAAAAAAAAAAAAAAACAAAAAACAAAAAATGGTGGTTTTGGAAAAACAAATAATAAAGGTGAAAATCAAAATAAATTAAAATCAATAATTTTTTCCTTCAACATTTGCAGACCATGTCCGAGATGGAAAAATGGGAAATGAGCCTCCTCCGACGCCACCACCGCAACGCCTCCTCCGAGGCAGCTATGGTTGGGTCAAATTCCCCTCCACAATGCCTGTTGAAATCCAAGCCAGAGGGAGATCAAAAAATAGCTCATTAGCCTTGGTGTTATGCTGGAATCATTATACCAATATACAGGGGGTCCCCGGGTTACAAACAAGATAGGGACTGTAGGGTTGTTCTTAAGTTGAATCTGTTTGTAAGTCGGAACAGGTACATTTTTTAGGTGTAGCTCCAGCCAAAAAATCTATTTTTACGTTTTTTAGATAACATAGAGAAGGGTTATCACCCCTGTAACATTTGTTTTGCTGTCTGTGCCCCTGTTCAGAAGATTTCACCTCACCTTCTGTCCCAATGACAATTGGATTTTGAAAATTTTGGGTTGTTAGGGAAGCATGGACTGGTGATAAAGCATCAGTGGAGACACCTTTTACCCATATTAACTCTTACAGGAGTGAATTTCCCTTTCTAGGGGTAGATTTCCTCTCACTTCCTGTTGTCTCCCTCCGTTTGTAAGTAGGAGTCGTTTGTAAGTCGGATGTTTGTAAGTCGGGGACCCCCTGTACAGGGTTAGAGTTCCGTTTGGGTCCCATATGAGGTAACCGAAACAACACATTTTTCTTGATACTCCACTCAAGACAATTTCCCCGTGTCCTCTATAAATAGACAACATTAAGATCAAAAACAAATAGCGTTACATATCACATATAGTGGCAACAAATGTACAAACCAAGGAGATCCTATTTTATAAGTTATTTACCAAGAAAAGATTAATAATGCTTCAAACTGTCTGCTTCATTATAAAGAGTCCATAGACAGGCAGGCCATACTGTGCCAATGAAACCTTCTAGTCTATTGAGAGAAGGGGCAGACTTGTCCCAATTCCTAAGGATGGAGAGAGGGAGGTTTCCCAGGGGGGGTGGATATGCCCTGATTATAGGTAGGGTCAGAGGATAAGATCGATCATATTGATCGGGGGCCCCTGATTTGAACAATTTAGTCCCTGGGGAGGGGGGGGGGCGGAAAAAGGAGAAAAAGCAGTAATATATACATATATGTGGAAAAATAGGGAGAGAGGGAGGTATTGGTAATAATCATAAGAAAGGGCGAAAACTGAGGGAATCGTTCAAGCCAGGGGCCCTTGTGGCATTTAGCTTGAAGATCCATCTGGCTTCGCGCTGCAGTAATTTTTTGTCTATATTGCCCCCTCTGGGATCCTTCACGGCCCTGGAACATGTGGTAGAGGATCCCAGAGGGGGCAATATAGACAAAAAATTACTGCAGCGCGAAGCCAGATGGATCTTCAAGCTAAATGCCACAAGGGCCCCTGGCTTGAACGATTCCCTCATTTTTCGCCCTTTCTTATGATTATTACCAATACCTCCCTCTCTCCCTATTTTTCCACATATATGTATATATTACTGCTTTTTCTCCTTTTTCCTCCCCCCCCCCCCTCCCCAGGGACTAAATTGTTCAAATCAGGGGCCCCCGATCAATATGATCGATCTTATCCTCTGACCCTACCTATAATCAGGGCATATCCACCCCCCCTGGGAAACCTCCCTCTCTCCATCCTTAGGAATTGGGACAAGTCTGCCCCTTCTCTCAATAGACTAGAAGGTTTCATTGGCACAGTATGGCCTGCCTGTCTATGGACTCTTTATAATGAAGCAGACAGTTTGAAGCATTATTAATCTTTTCTTGGTAAATAACTTATAAAATAGGATCTCCTTGGTTTGTACATTTGTTGCCACTATATGTGATATGTAACGCTATTTGTTTTTGATCTTAATGTTGTCTATTTATAGAGGACACGGGGAAATTGTCTTGAGTGGAGTATCAAGAAAAATGTGTTGTTTCGGTTACCTCATATGGGACCCAAACGGAACTCTAACCCTGTATATTGGTATAATGATTCCAGCATAACACCAAGGCTAATGAGCTATTTTTTGATCTCCCTCTGGCTTGGATTTCAACAGGCATTGTGGAGGGGAATTTGACCCAACCATAGCTGCCTCTGAGGAGGCGTTGCGGTGGTGGCGTCGGAGGAGGCTCATTTCCCATTTTTCCATCTCGGACATGGTCTGCAAATGTTGAAGGAAAAAATTATTGATTTTAATTTATTTTGATTTTCACCTTTATTATTTTTTTTTCCAAAAACCCTATTTTTTGTTTTTTTTTTTTTTTTTTTTTTTTTTTTTTTTTTTTTTTTTTTTTTTATTATTATCTTTTCATCTATTTTTTTATTTATTTATTAATTTTTACTCTTAATTTTATTTATTCTTATTTATTTTTATTTTTATTTTATTTTTCACTTTTTAACTGTCATATCTTATTTTTATTTATATTTATTTATTTTCAAACCTTGTTTATTTTTACCTACATTTTTACAAAAAGTTTCTATTCTATCTTTGATATCTATGTCTACTTTTCTCTTAGGATCGATCTTGCAAACCGACTTTGTTCTCATTTCCATAAGCCAGTGTTACTTTGAACGATGCTGCCTCAAGTGACAGTATGTGTTTGGTAAGGGCTTTACATCCTCAATACTGTTTTACTTCGATGTGATCGGGAATTACTCCCGTTCCTCCATTGCACATGCGCATACTCCTTACTGCGCATGCGCGCACTTTCGTTTTCGGCCGCGGCGGACGAGCCGCTTCATATGCGGACTCTATCCCCTCGGCCTGATCTGGCGCATGCGCATAGCAGCGCCAATACTAATGCACTCTGGCATTCCTTCTGGCGGCCCCTCCAGCTGATCGGAGTGATCTCTGATCAACCCTATGGGGCGGTCTCCTCCCTCCTCCCTCCAACTTGGCGCCAAAACACACTATTTAACCAGCACTCCATCAGATGGTTGTCTGAGATGGAGTGCTGGGAAGCTGCCTCTGCCAAACTGCATTCAGGTATACTCATTGAAAATATTTACTGACTATTAGGCTGTTTTTCTCGCTTTAGGTGGTGCCTTGGGGACCAAATAGCCCCGGGCATACACAAAATTTAAAATGAGCTTTGTTATTAGCCATTACTATTTTTCCTTTACATACAGTCTGCTATTGATGGATTCAGCTATTAAAAGCTGTACTTTGAAGAGCCGGTGATCTTCTCCAGTTGTGGCAGTTCCCCTTTCCCATATGGCTATTAGGTACGCTTTTGGATTAACCAGGCTGTGGTCTACCACATTGATAGATAATATTAAATACTGTTGGAACTTAGTGGACATATATTTATATATCCCTCTCTTCTTTTGTTCTTTTTCAGTTCACTTATGTGATGCTATATCTGCTATAGTGTTGAGGCCATCGATTTGAAACTATTATCCTTCATGGGGATTCTTAATTAGAACTCCGTGGGATCCTCAAGGTATATATACAGAATGGCTTTGGAAATGGAAGCCAGTATATCTCTACCTATCTTTGATATTATCATTATTAATTCCAGGATACCGGCACGTTAGATCTATCCGCAAATACCACTACGCCACTGGCTAAACCCGGCACATCTTTGGTTTACTACTGCTAACTTCCTCTCTTTCTAATTTTTATGTGAGTATTTTCCTCATATACTTGTCTATATGGGATGTAATATCCACATATGGGACTGATTACCGGTTGATCACTTCTTAGAATCTTTACTGAAAATATTTTCCCCCTTTTTTTTTTTTTTTTCTTTTTCCTTCCTCCATTTGCAGATTATGCCCTGTTTGCTGGTTTCAGACCCCAAACTCGGCGAGTCCTTTTTGGCGATCCCGAGAGACTCACTTTTAGGTAACTAACTTGGGTGCGGCAGACATATACTAGCTTCTACCTTGTCAACATAAATTGGAAGGTAGGCAATTTTTAAGCTTTTTTGATTGCACTCACCCATTGTAAACTATTTGCACCTATATTATTGAGTATTGATCTAAATACATATAATCTGTCAGTCCATTCATGAATAACCCCCCTGTCTTCTTGATATATACAACAGATATACGAACTGCTATACTCTGGTTCTGAAGAAGCTTTAAGCGAAACGCGTCAACCAGCATTCTGCGAGTTTGTTTCAGCATTCTGATTTACTAATAGCTATATGTATATGTACATTCTTGGACTGCAATGACCCCCCCTTTTTTTTATGTGACTTGTTTTATGTATATTATGTGTTAATAAAAGTATTTAGAATTATTCTTTTGTATTGAGACATATGTCCGTTCAGGTACCGTGATAGTCCGTTAGGTTGGCTAAAAACCCCCCTTTTCGTTTTCTATACACAATTCTAGGACGAGGTACCCCCCCTGAGCTTTTCCATATCCCTCTATAAGTCTGAAGTTTCTGTTTTGCATTATGGTCAGGTAACTGGGCCAGTTGCCGGGCAGTTCTCTAGCACAGGGCTTGCAGACTGGGTCCTTCTCAGTCCATGCTGGAATGGAAGAGGGGTGCCCACTCATCCAGGAAGGCTGGGGGCTAGGTCTGATTCAGTCTCCTTGCCCTCTGCTTCATTGCAGCTTGGCAGTTGGTCTAGAAGCTTGATTATAGCTTAAGATAGAAATGGAGGGTTGTCTTTGACTGCTCATCCTTTCCTCCCTGGGAGTAGAGAGTGTTGATTTTTGGAATGGTTCTTTGTCGTTTCTTGGTTAGAGTATGAGGTCACCATGCTAGAGCCATTGAATACTTGGGGCCAGACTGGGGTTCGCACTCTTATTCTTGGGTTAGACTTTTGGTATTGGGCTAGAATCCTTATCCCCTTAGGGGAAAAGGTCGACACATGCCACTCCCACTAGTCATTAATGTCCACAAATTGCAATGTTCATCAAACCCTATACAAAAACAGTTGTTTAACTGTTAAGCTCCACTAAGGCAGTTTAACAGATTTGCATTTCTGCCAAAAATTATTAAAATGTGCAATCACTTAGTGCTGTTACATTTTAGCTCTATCAATATGCCTATGGAAAAAAAAAATATTCTCAGGACATTTTAGCCCCATTGTGGCAGTTTATAGGATATGTAGACTATTCCCTTGTAAATCGTTAGAGCCCACTCTAGCATGGGTTGTATACAATGCCAGTGATTACTCTTTGCTGGTCATTTTTATGTTCACACTAGAATGCAAACTGCAAATGATTTATTTTTTCTTTCTTTCAGGCTTTGTGGTGCCAACAGAACAGTGTTCATATGCAATGCATATTTTTAGTTTTGCTCAGTTCTGCCTTTGAGCAGTTAATCAATCTTCATATAGAACTATGGTAAGGTTTTACTGCTGGTGCTTCCAAGAGCTCAGCCAGGTAAGCATTCCCAGCAAGTAGCCCGACTTTTCCAGCCAAGATGGCAATGGTTTAAAAAAAAAAATAAAAATCTTTGATAAATGATTTGATGTGACAACACTGCTAGTTGCCTGGCTGTCATGCTGGTGATTTTTAAATCCAGACAAGTATGCAGATTAGGACTTCTTTTTTTATTTTACTATATTTTTTATTTTCCTCATGATCTGCCTACTTGACTGGGGGTAAGTGACAGCAAGATCTAGTTAGCCAGCATTTTCAGTAGGTCTGCGATGCTAGGTCCCATAATTATCATAGGTGTATGGTAACTGTTTTGATATACAAGCATTCGATTTCAGTGGGAATGATGCAATATTTTTTTCCTTTTTTCTTTTTTTTTTTTAGTTACTACTGTGGAATAAGCTCAAAGCGACCTGGAATCTTTTGTGGCCCTGCAGCTTCAATAAATGGTAGGCTCCCATAGAGCACGCTGCCATAGTGGTCTCTGGGTTCTGTGGTTTTGGAAGTGATCAGTTCAGTCTGAAAATCTCTAGCAGTTATGAAATTTTTTTGGAAATTTATTAAAGTTATGAAATTCCAGTATGTGGATTGACTACCCTGTGTCATGCCAGAGAACTTGGCTTTCGTTCACATGTGCTTACCCTGAAGGTTACCGGTTTCTGGGAGTTCTTTCTGCGACAAGACGGAGGGCAGTTCTGGGGCTTGCTGCACCCTAACCACTCCTGGAAAGTCTACAGAGAAAGTAGAAACAGCTCTACAATGCCAGTGATTACTCTTTGCTGGTCATTTTTGTGTTCACACTAGAATGTAAACTGCAAATTATTTCTTTTTTTCTTTCAGGCTTTGTGGTCCCAACAGAACAGTGTTCATATGCAATGCATATTTTTTGCAAACATGGTTTGGGAGCATCTGCTGACCTTCTACTATTTGATCTCATTGCTTAATCATGTACACAGAAATGCAGCTTCCAGCAGAACATGGTCACCTATGTATGTGGAATGTGGGGTGGTGGTGGGTGTTAATATTAAAAAAGGCACTTATTCAAAACATATGTTGTAATGCTTTGTAAGAATGACTGTTAAAGCGGTTCTGTATGGTTTTTTTTTTTTTTTTTTTTTAGTGCAATGCAATGGCTTGTGAGATCTAGTTTAAGTACTCACGTGTCCTATTTCTGTAAATCGCTGCTGCCGGTTTTCGTCAGATAAAAGAATTTTACAAAATCTTTCCTGCTGGTTGCCATCTGGCCTGTGGGCATGTGAACCCACACAGGCACTTCAAATGGCCCAGCATGCACCGCCGTTACTGCGCCGATCTCGCGCGTGCGCAGTAACGGCAAAGAGTAGCTCACGTTCCCGGACATCTCGTGAGATTTCGGAAGATGTGGCCGAAATCTCGCGAGATTTCGGAAGATGTCCGCACTGACTCCTGGGATCAATGACACCAGATCCCAGGAGACAGTGCGGCGTGACGAGGATTGATGCAGAGACCCCGCCCACCGCCGCAGAGACAGAGGAAAGAACGTCAGCAATTACAAGGTAATTTGGAAGGCAAAGAGATTTACTAAATGAAATGTGTGCAGAACCGCTTTAAGTATGTGTCTATAATCTTGCAGATAAAAATGTGATTTGTTGCCTGTTATACACTGAAAGTAAAGCTGTGTCCAGCTTTTCGTAGCTAGTAAATTAATGTAAATTTTTTTTTTTTTCTGCTGGTAAATAAAAGTACATTATTGAGCTTTGTTGTGGTTTTTTTTTTTTTTCTTTTTAGTTTTTGTGGGTGGTGGTGGTTTTGGGAAAGTGCAATATCTTTTTATATCTTATTTCTATATGTATTTGTGCACCAAAAAACAAATCTCTTCACCCTGGATCACATTTAGCTACTTTGAAATGGCGCTACTTCACTTGAAGTAGTAGCGCCATTTCAAATTAGCAAGGTCAGCGCAATTTCAGGTGCCATTTGATACATCTGTGTGGCTTCATACACTGATGTCACAAATTGAACCCTTTGATCGCCCTAAATATTAACCACTTCCCAGCCAGTGGCATTAGTACAGTGACAGTGCATATTAGCACTGAGCACTGTATTCGGCTGTTTCCACTATTGCGACCCCAAAGTTTTGCAATTTACAGTGCGACTTTGCAATGTGATTTTTGATGTGATGTCATGTGACTGGTGCGAACCATGAGAGAATGAAACAAAATATTAAAGTGCACGCATGCAAAAATTACATTTGACTCCTGCAAGGCTCTTTAAAACACCTGAACATTTTCAAAAAATATGGGGATTTTTTCACACTATATGGTGCTTAAGCCCACTTACTGCGTCAAAGTACCTCATTATCAGTGGGTTCTACGCTATCCATAGAATGGAAGATCCTGCTTCTCTGAACCATGGGAGAAATACACTCCTCTATATGGGAGAACTAAAGGACTCCTATAACGCAGGTGGACACTAATAAGGCCCCTTTCACACTGAGGCGCTTTGCTGGCGCTAAAGTTCTAAAAATAGCGCCTGCAAAGCGCCTTCAAACAGCCGCTGCTGTCTCTCCAGTGTGAAAGCGCTGAAAAATGTCCTGCAAGCCGCATCTTTGAAACGCTGTAGGAGCGGTGTATTTACCGCTCCTAAAGCGCCCCTTCCCATTGAAAACAATGGGGCAGAGCTCCAAACCTTATTTTGACGAAAAGCACTGCTAAAACGACGGTAAAGCGCCGCTAAATATAGCGATGCTTTACCGACAGCGCGCCCATCGCCTCAGTGTGAAAGTAGGGCTTTGGTCATAATCCATACAATAGACAAACTACGATTTTGGGGGCACACCCTAAAAGATGCATTAAAGATGGTGCTGTCGTAGGACCATACAAGCAGAACAAAATATTACAGCACACATGCAAAAATGTAATTTAACTCCCGCAAGGCTATTTAAAACACCTGGACATTTTCAAAAAAATATGGGGATCTAGTCACTTCCATTCTATGAATAGCGTAGGACCCACTGCCAATGGTATACTTTGACGCAGTAGTGGGCTTAAGCACCGTATAGCCATATGGTGCAACTAAATCCCCATATTTTTTTTGAACCACTTCAGCCCTGGAAGAATTGGTTGCTCAATGTCCAGGCCATTTTTTTGCGATACGGCACTGCGTCACTTTAACTGACATTTGCACGGTCGGGCAACGCTGTACCCAAATAAAATTGACGTCCCCCCCCCCCCTCCACAAATGGAACTTTCTTTTGGTGGTTTTTATTTTTTGCACTATAAACAAGAAAAGACAATATTGTAATTTTTGCTGTAATAAATAACCCCAATTAAAAAAAAAAAAAACCTAAGGTTATTGAATCATGCGCTTGGAAGCTTGTTGTATGCAGAGAATACTTTATTTTCATTGAGGATTAGCAATGCATGTCTTACAGGAAACAGGACAATACAAGTACATAGAGAGAGGATAAACAAACATCCTGTCATATCATAGAAAACATGTACGATACACTATAATACTACAGCGCCATCTGCTGCATCGATAGGTATAATGCATACAGTGTATATTCAGTTTATATAAGCAACTTTACATTACATAGTGTTGGAAGAACAACATGTGCCCTCACTCACCAGCTAATAATAGGTTAAGCGCCTGTGTTGAAATGGGATTTGTTGTTCCCAGAGCAATAGCAGTATAGCGTTTTTCCTGATACTCCAGTAGGTGGGTTAGAGCTCCTTATATGGCTATAGGGAAATGGAACCAAAGGGATTCCATAGCGTAATTCCGTTTTATTAATTAAAAAAAAGCATAAAAAGAAAAATGCGCACTTATAATATCCTCTTGCATTTGATCATGTAAAATCACCGCTCTGGAAGCTTGTCACCGCGATCTGCATTCCAAAGAGTGGATGTGACGTAACCTGAAGTATCTACACGGTTAATGCATTTCGGTCCGCCCAGGAAGCGTCACCAGAAGGTGTGGGAATACGCTTTCCAGATGCTTATTTATGTAATTTGCGTCTCCCACTACACCCATTGCTTGTTTTCCTATTGCTCACTAGTCATTGAGACTAGTGCGGTGCGAATTGAAGGCCCTGCGTGACTGCGCAGTGAAACGTCGGCTGTTCGGCGGATTGTACGCGTTTTAGGTGCGAATCAGCTGCGAATTAATTAGTAACCCTTCCTGCCTAATTTGAGTTGCTAATTTTGTGCTGAGCAAGCTTTTTTGCTGATTGTCTGGCTGCTTATAAAACCTGGTAGGTCTGTGTACACTTCCTGGTTGTCCAGCAGTCTGTACCTGTGTTGTGTGTGTTTCGTTGCAAGATGTGTGCTGCTCTGCCAATGATAATGCCAACACTTGTTGCTGCAACAGCAGCAATCTTGCTTGAAGAAGAGAATAGGAAAAGGATGAGGAGGAGAAGAAGAAGATACTGGGTTCATCCCATCATTGCAAATCGTGAAGAGAGAGGCCAGTTCATGATCTTGTATGGGCACCTCCGTGGGCATGAAGAGAAATTTTTCAATTTCACACGCATGTCAATTAGTAGGTGAGTACTGTTTCTGCCAAACCATACTTAATTTGGAGCCATTGATGTATAGTGTGTTTTATATTTGCAAGACACAAGTCCATCCAGTCTAACCTATGTGTGATTATGTCATTCTAAGATTATTGTAACTAATAAGCGTTGTCGCCCCCCCCCCCCCCCCCAAAATACAAACTGTACATTATTTCAGCATGCAGCCTCAAGGGCACAAAATGAGCGTCAGCTAGCACCCCCCTCCTGGTGTAAGCCAGGTCATATGCCCTTTTTTGGGGGGGGGATATTTTACCCCCTAATTACCTTGGCCCAAAATTGCTAGTGACAAGTTGCTTTGTGGGTGGTGGTGATGCTACGCAGCTTTGTTTAGCATTTTTGGCTCAGACAATTGTTACTATTAAATTAAAAGGCCAGTGGCTTCTTCTTTGTTGAAATGAGGACCCATATGCCATTTTTTTTTTTTTTTTCCTGCCACTTATTTAGCCATAATTATATTGCAACTAAGGATGCCTGCCTTGTTACCATAAATAATGTCCTTAACCACTTACCTTACTCTTTTTTTATACAGTATGCCCAAATGTTTTTCCCACATGTATTTATGAATGTAATTTTTTTTTTTACTCAGTTTTGACGAATTGCTGGGCTTTAATTTCCCTTCGCTTGGAGCGTCAGAACACGAGCTTCAGAAAAAGTATCCAGCCTGCTGAAAGATTATTGATCACATTAAGGTAATTGTCATCACTCATGTCATTTGTCATGCGTTATATTGACCATGTTTTTTTTTTTTTTTATGTTTTTTTACCTGGGCATTTTTTAAAATATGACGGCACAAAAAAAAATTTTAATAATTATTTATTCACGTATCATAAAATATGATAAAAATATAAACTTTACCCATGTATAAAACATGAAATAACTTAAAAACAAAAAACTTGCCTGTCAAGTAGGCCTCTTCCCTGTTTTATCAAAATGTGTCATGTTGGTCCTTAACCTTGAACAGACCTCATCACAGATTCTGATATGTTTTGGGGAAAGGGGCCTCATAGGAGTATTGAGTTGCGGAAGCTGGGTCATCACTGGCAGTGTGGGGAGCAGGCCTAGCCTCCCCATGTTGACTTTGCATATACATACCCTGAGTTTGGGGGGGGGGGGGGCCCTAATTGAAGAAAGTGGGGATGGGATAGGGAAGGTTACTGTGTGGCCCTTCATATCTGGAGATTGGCTTGTCATAACTTGAGGGATATGATAGTGGATTATAGGGGTAAGGATGGTGTTGCTGCTCAGGGTAGTGCGTGTATGGGGAGGTCTTGGTTGGGGCACATTTGGGTAGTTAAATGCTGGTTCCTGCTGTGGCTGGGAGAAGGAGTGAATAATTTTTTCTATATTTTTGCGCATTTCATAGTAACGCTCTGGGGGTACCTTTTTAATTAGTGGTACAAAACTGAGCGCCAGGATTGTATCTGGACATAAAAATGCATCCACCTTTGCGGTCATGTTTTTTTAACATGTCTAATAAGCGCTCACTTAGGTCAGGTTGGGATAGTGCTGGGCGCCTCCGTGGCACTTTGCCAGGCTGACCAATGTGTGCAGGAGCAGAGGATGGCCCAGAGACAGCCTCCTCTGCCCCTGAACATTGTTCATCTGGATTAGTTTCCCAGAGACTGGAAGATGTTTGGATTAGTGCTAAATCCTCTGTGTCTTCTGGAATATCAATGGGTGCTTCCTCTGTTTGTTGTTCTGGTTCTTCCTCCAAAACATCTTGCTCCTCCCAACTAGATTCTGTCCTGTTTTTTATATTGTAAAAATGTAAAAAATTAACTAGGCATATTAATTATTACCAGATTGTGCGTTACATAGATGATGTACATGAAAACTTACTCCCTCATCTCCACAATGGGTTGTAGAAAATCCAAGTCCCTGGCAAACATATAGGGTACCCTAGGCGCTGCCCCCGAGCCACTCCTTGTTTCTTTGAGGTGCCGCATATATTTTCTGTAAGCATCACGCATGCTACGCCATCTTGTCTGTAAGTAGTGCACTGAAAAATATATAACAACATAATGACATTTTTTTTTTTTTTTTTTTTTTAGGTACTTGGCAACAGGAAATTCCTTTGAAAGTTTGCACTATGAATTCAAGGTTGGAAAATCAACGATTAGTGGCATTGTTCATGCTACCTGCCTAGTCATATGGGAAGAACTGAAGGACATTGTTATGAAGAAGCCCAAACAAGAAGAATGGCTGATGGTAGCAGACCTTTTCTGGGAGCAATGCAACTTCCCCAACTGTCTTGGAGCCATTGATGGCAAACATGTACGCATCCTCAAGCCTCCAGCTAGTGGGAGCCAATTTTTTAATTATAAAAAATATTTTTCGTTGGTATTAATGGCAGTGGCAGACGCAAATTATAAATTTATTTATGTTGATGTAGGTTCTTATGGCAGCAGCTCAGATTCTAGTGTATTTTCACATTCCGCATGCTGCGTGACAATACACTAGACTTGCCCAATAATTCTCCCCTGCCAGGGACTACAGAGCCTTTCCTCCCACATGTATTTGTCGGAGATGAAGCTTTCGCACTTTCCCAGAACATGCTCAGGCCTTATTCAAGTCACTCTCTGACAACTGAAAAAAGAGTGTTCAATTATAGGCTGACTAGGGCACGACGAGTAGTAGAATGTACATTTGGAATTCTTTGCAATAAGTGGAGATTCATGCATACTTCTATTAACCTCAGTATTGATAATGCGATCAGTGCGATTAAAGCTGCCTGTGCACTGCACAACTATGTGCGTGAAAGAGATGGGTTTCTTTTTGAAGATTCCCTGACCCATAACATGGAGGCAGCACATTTCAATATTCCTAGGGGCAGCACTACTGGTACACTTATTAGAGAAGAATTTGAGAATTTTTTTTTTTTTATCACCAGCTGGGGAGGTGCCTTGGCAGATGAATTCTATTGACTAAAAAAAAAATATGTATTTGATTTCTTGATGTAAAGGCATGATAATATAATGCTAAGTGTGCTGTATGAAAAATGTATGTAATTTTGGCAATGAGAAATAAAACTTTTTTATCTCACATTTGTGGTGTATGTCATATTACTAACCTTAGAAATTGTAAGAATATGCATTTTTTAAGGGACTCATCCATCCCTAGATAAAGCTGTTATGTGCACAATGTTTACAGCATGTGGCCTGGTACAGATTTGGGGGTGACCACGTGCTGTTTGTTAAAATCTAAGAAATTTAATTAATGTACACCATCTAAAAAATACAGGACAGCATATACAGGTAGTAAAGGGTAATAAAAAAACTTACATTTGTCAGCCTGAACTTGGGAAGAGCACCTGCTCCACTCTGGAAAGAGGTCTCTGGCAATGTCCTGCCATGCATGTTTTTTGACAACGTTGTCCTTATATTTAGGATGCCGGGTGTCATAAATCATGGGTTTCTCCCTCACAAGTCTGATCAACTCCTCACAATCCACAGCTTCTTTCGCCTTTGATGATGCTTTTCGTCCTCTTTTGGACATGCTGGTTCCAGTCCGGATTTCAAAACACAGGGGAGGAACAGGGACAAGGGGAGGTGTTGGAGTGGCGCGAATTTCTGTTCAGGACGCAAGCCAGATGTGTGCCCATAGAAGATAATGGGCCTGAATTTGCACCTGATCCGCACCAAAGTCGGTGGCGGTTTTTCTGCAATGCGCAGTGCGTATGCACCGGACATATGTTAACGTGCCCATTGAAAACAATGGGTTTTCAAATGTCCTGCGAATTTGCAGTATTTTCCACCGCTGCAAATTCGCAATAGTGTCAGCAGTGTTCCTGAGCACCCCTAGACAATTCCCATGGTTAACCTGACCATTGCAGCCAGCAACATGTTCTGTTCACCACCACACTAGTGCAGTGTTGCCTCTACCTGTACTAACCCTAGCCTGTTTATTGGCCAATGCTGCCTGGACTGTTTCTTTGCCCGTTTTGCTGACCATGTATCTCCCTGAGCCTGAACTGACTAATCTGCACATCCGGCTGACTACAATTCTGCAAGACACCAATCCCAGCCATTCCCTGCAGACAACTGAAAGCAGGAATTCTTCCTTTTCTTCAGCTTAGGCTTGCCACCTTTTCTTCAGCTTAGGCTTGCCACCTTTTCTTCAAGCCAAACCCGAACACTTTAGCGGCACAATTTTTTATTTAGTGGAGTATACACTATAGGATTATAAAAGATCTAGGACACCTTTGAGTGCCTCAAGGAGAGTAGAAATGCCACGCGCTAGGTGCGCCAAGGTGAACAGTGTTTGCCAAATTACATTGGAAGGGGCTAAAAGGGACATTGTTAAATAAAATGCATTCTTGTACCCATAAATTATGATTAAATTAATAAATAAAATTTCATTTTAAAAATATGAATTGGCCTACCTTTAAAAGCGGACAGTGTCAGTCAGTAGAGCAGTGGATGGTGTCAGTAGGGAATAGGACGGTCTCAGTAGGGCAGTTGACAGTGTCAGTAGAGCAGTGGATGGTGTCAGTAGGGCAGTGTCAGTAGGGCAGTGCGCGGTGTCAGTAGGGCAGTGGACGGTGTCAGTAGAGCAGTGCGCGGTGTCAGTAGGGCAGTGGACGGTGTCAGTAGGGCAGTGGACGGTGTCAGTAGGGCAGTGGACGGTGTCAGTAGAGCATTGGACGGTGTCAGTAGAGCAGCGGACGGTGTCAGTAGAGCAGCGGACGGTGTCAGTAGAGCAGCGGACGGTGTCAGTAGGGCAGTGGACGGGGTCAGTAGAGCAGTGGACGGGGTCGGTAGGGCAGTGGACGGGGTCGGTAGGGCAGTGGACGGGGTCGGTAGGGCAGTGGACGGGGTCGGTAGGGCAGTGGACGGTGTCGGTAGGGCAGTGGACGGTGTCGGTAGAGCATTGGACGGTGTCAATAGAGCTGTGGACGGTGTCAGTAGAGCTGTGGACGGTGTCAGTAGAGCAGTGGACGATGTCAACAGAGCTGTGGACGGTGTCAACAGAGCTGTGGACGGTGTCAGTAGAGCAGTGGACGATGTCAGTAGAGCAGTGGATGGTGTCAGTAGTTTTTTTATTTATTTATTTTAAAAAATTTTAACAGTCTTGTTGGGGGGGGGGGGGGGGGGGGGGGGGGGGGGAGCTTTGGTGAAATATCAGGAGACTAAACAGACCTCTGATAGCTCACTTTTGAAACAGAGAAAGGGACTGACTTTTTTTGGATCCCCCTCAATCTCTGTGACTGGTCCCCTGCAGCTTCAGTGGAAGTTGTGACAGGCTGTGGTAGCACTCCATCATCTTCATTGTACCATACAGGGCTAATGTCCCTGTATTGTATGCAATGATGCTGAGGCTTTGGGAGGAGGAGGAGAGCAGTGCAGCTGGCTGGAACATAGAAGTAAAAGTGGTAATTTCCCCCCAGCAGTGCAAGGGTGGACTTTTCCCTTTCCTGGAGATGGGCTGTATTCTGTATGTCTCTTGCTGTTTATGCTCATGACAATGTCGGGAATATACTGGGACTTTTCAGATTCTATATAGAAGTATTCCACATTATCAAAAAGAATCATTTTTAATAAGATATAGGGGGTTATTTACGAAAGGCAAATCCACTTTGGGGTGAAAGTGCACTTGGAAGTGCAGTCTCTCTAAATCTAATGCCGCGTACACAAGAGCGGTCTTTTCAACGGACTCGATCCGAGGTCTTTCCGACGGACTTTCGACGGAGTTCTGACGAACTTTCTGAATGAACGGACTTGGCCACACACAATCACACTAAAGTCAGACGGATTCGAACGTGATGACGTACGACTGGACTAGAATAAGGAAGTTCGTAACCAGTAGCCAACAGCTGCCCTAACGTCTTTGTTTGTCCGTCGGACTAGCACACAGACGAGCGGATTTTCCGTTAGGAACTGGGTCCGGCGGAGTACCAGCGGAAAAATTTGAAGCCTGTTCTATTTCGTCTGTCGGATTTTTCGACAGCAAAAGTCTGATGGAGCCCACACACGATCAAATTGTCTGACGGATTCGTTCCGTCGGATCCTTGCTGTCGAAAAGTCCGGTCGTGTTTGTACGCGGCATAAGGGGTAGATCTGAAATGAGAGGAAGCTCTGCTGATATTATCATCCAATCATGTGCAAGCTAAAATGCTGTTTTTTATTTTCCTTGCATGACCCCCTCGGATCTACAGCAACTTTACTTCCAAGTAGGGCTGAGACAACTAATCGATTATGAAATGAATCGATTACTATTTTCATAATCGATTAATCGGCCAGTAACATAATGGGGCTAAAAAAAAAAAAAGAAATGAGCCCTTATAGTACAAAAAGAGCAAATAATTGCTACTGTAAATATTACTTTCACAGTTATACAGTAAAAAAAATGAACCCCTTACAGTAGTGATTATCTGCTTTTTGTTTTTGTACTATAAAGGGCTAATTTTAGTTTTTTTAACCCCCATTATGTTACTAAGTGTTACTAAATGTCTCAGGCCTGATTCACACCAATGTGTTTTTTGGTGCTTTTTGCAGAAACGCACTACAGTTCATTTACATGGTTTCCTATGGGACACGTTCACATCTATGCTTTTTTCAGCCGCTGCTGTTTGGAAAGGGTCAGGGACTTTTATATATACTTCAATGGAGAAGCTGCAGAAAAGCATGTAATGCGTTTTTCCAGCAACTTGTGTTTTTTAATCTGCCTATTTGGTCAAAAAAAAAGTATATCTATTCTGTCTGCCTGTTCTTAGAGTGGATTAAATATTTTGCTAGGGGGTTATAAAGAAATAACCAGTAATCTTTTAAAGATTTTAGATAGGGAAGAAAAGGAACAAAAAATTAAAAAGAGGAAAAAGTATAACAGGGATTTTAATCTATCAAGGAAATAGTGTTTTTGCATGGCAGAAGAAGTTGGCAGCTGAGCAATTAGCTACCATGGACCCCAGAATGGATACTATCACACGAGGAGATGAGACTATATCAATAGCTCAAGGGGTAGTCCAACATACACCCAAGGGTAATCAGCCATGCAAAAATCCAAAACAGGTTCAAACTAACACCAAAGGGGGGAAAAAGGGAATCTTACAAATCACCGCAGAGGAGCTTTGGACCAATTAAAGGAGGACAATATACTAATCCTCCTTGGAACCAACCCCCTGTTTACAGACAAACGGACAATCATGACCGTAATTTTGGCTATGGCTTTAATCAGGGATCACAACATCAGTACAATAGAGATCCATCTTATTACCCGAGAGGTGCTGACAAGACCCCTTATAATTCATATGGCACTCAGTTCCACTATGAACCACCTAATGGTAATTATCCATACCACGGTGGAGAGGAACCTTATAGCCAATATGAATTTGGTGTTGGTACACACAATCGATTCTTTTCATTGAGGGATAGAGAGGGCCCTAGTCATTTTGGCCCCGGTACTATTGCCCACAATGCGGGACCTAAGGGCACCCCTAGGCCTGGAACATCAGGTGACTATTTTGGCACTAACTATGATGAGAATCAAGAAAATCAACATTGGGGTTTTCCCAGGCCCAACCAAGGGGTAAAACGCCAAGTAGAAAACAAAGAGGAAGCGGAGGGGGGAGGAGGACACACTCTAAAAAAAACAAAGGAGTTGAGTGGCGATGGTATTTTTAATTTAAGCTCCCAGATACTCTCCGACTCAGAGAAGGCTCTACTCAATAAGGGTCTGAAGTTTGCACCGCCTAACAAGCTGAACAAATTCCAAACATTTATGGACATACATAAGTATGTCCGTAAGATCAATATCAAACGACATTTTGCAAACCGCCCATCTATGCCAAATATAGCAAACACTCAATCTTTTCATCACTCCGGACTAGCCAATTCCTCGACTTTTAATCCCCCCGGTATTTTGGCACCCTCTTTGAGGGTATTTAGGGACGTAGTCCTTAGAGACTTGGAATCAACTAAAATCTCTAACCAAAAAATGGATAAGAAATTAGAAGAGGGTCTCGATCAGCTATGTAATAACAAGGATCTGGTAATACGCCCCGCGGATAAGGGGGGGGGATTGTTATACTTGATCGTAGTAATTACCTTCAAGAAATGCGCAATATAGTGAATGACGAAGATACCTATGTGAGGCTGTCCGGTAATCCCATTTTGCAGTATAAAAAGTCCTTACAGCTAGTGGTGGAGAGGGGTTTTCAAATGAATATTTTGAACGAGAAAGAAAGGCTTTTTTTGGTTTCAAAAGCCCCACGGGCCCCGGTACTATATATTCTGCCCAAAATTCACAAGAGTTTAACTTGCCCCCCGGGACGTCCGATTGTTAGTGGTATAGATTCCATTACGTCCTGGGTGGGCAAGTATATTGACCATTTTTTACAACCTCTTGTAAGAGGTATGCCCTCCTACATAAAAGATACCAAGCATGTGATCAACTTACTGTTGAGCTTAAAACCTAATGCCCATACCCTGATGGTGACGGCTGACGTGACATCTCTCTATACAGTTATACCCCATAATTTGGGGATATCTGCAGTGAAATACTATTTAAGTACTTCTACTCTCCCAGCTCAACAGCAAGCGTTTATCATTGATTTACTTGAATATGCAGCTAACCACAATTACTTTTGGTTTGATCAATGTTTTTTTCGCCAAATAAGGGGGGTAGCTATGGGAGCAAAATACGCCCCAAGTTTGGCGAATTTGTTTATGGCCAAATGGGAGGAGGACGTCATCTATTATAACCGAAACCCACAGCTATTGTTCTGGGCTAGGTATATTGATGACGTCCTCCTCCTATGGGATGGGACAGTTTCGGAACTAGACCATTTCTTTTCAGGTATCAGTGACAATGAAAGAGGGATCAAATTTGTCCATGAGGCTAGTAGCATTCAGATTAACTTTTTGGACATTACGATCACCAAAGAGGGAGATGGCTTCAAAACCATTTCATTCTTCAAAAAAACTGATCGTAATGCTTATATTCCTCAGGGAAGCTGCCATCATGATACCTGGCTCAGGTCAATTCCCAAGAGCCAGTTCATCAGGATGAGGAGAAATTGTACTTCCATTGAGGACTATAAAGTACAAGCAGGTGTCCTTAGGGACAGACTACATGAAAAGGGTTATGACAACGACTTACTTGGAGAGACACTAGATGAGGTGGCCGCTTTAGATAGATCGCAACTTCTTGCTTATGGTCCTAAAAAAATTCGAAAGAGGCCTTCTTTACCACTCATCACCACTTTCTCGACACAACACTATATCCTCAAAAAGATTTTAAGGAAACATTGGCACCTTTTGCGTAATGATAATATCATTAAAACATTTTTACCTCCCCACCCTGAGCTAATTTTCAAAGGAGCTCCATCCCTTCACGATAAGATTGCCCCCAATGCAATCGACCCCCCTGTGAAGAAAGTTTCCTTTTTTCAAAATTTGTCGGGTTATCATCAGTGCCGTAGATGCCAGGTTTGAACTTTTAACAAGAGCAAACAAAAGAAAACGGAGACTTTTGTCTCCAGCAGTACGTCTATGGTCCATAAAATTTAACCTTTCATCACCTGCAGTTCCACTGGTGTGGTATATTTACTTCAATGTCCATGTGGGCACCAATATATCGGGAGGACAAAACGCTCTATGCAGGTATGCCTAGGGGAACACATCACTAATATCAAAAACGGTTTTAGGTTCCATTCAGTCTCTAAACACTATGCGATCCATCATGATCGCAATCCAGCCAACACATTATTTCTTGGTATAGATAAATACAGTTCCCACTGGAGGGGTGGGTCTTTGGTAAGGGAACTGTCTAAGCTTGAAATGTCTTGGATATATAGGGTTTGCTGCTATACCCCTTACGGCCTGAATGTAGAGACTGATGTTAACGCTTTTATTGATAACTTTATTTCTATTTTTGTTTTTCCTTTTGTGAACCGACTCTGAGTTCTTGGTGCCTAAATGTATTTGTGTTTGGGGATAGTATGATAATTAGGCCCTATTCACCATCCCATTTGACCAATTACATTGGATTGATATAAAAACAAAAACCCCTTTTTTCTGTTGTACAGTTTTGCTTTTTCATGGTTTTTATATATCTCTCCACACAGTTTAGTCCATTTGAAGAAATGACACTAACAGTGGGGCTAATAACTTCCTGCTCAGAGCACATATAGGCCTATAGAGAAGTATTGGCTATACGTTCTCTTTGGTTCTATGCAATTATTCAATATTTGCTACGATCCACTTGACTGATGTGGTACTTTTTCCTTGCCGGTCATCATGAGATATAAATTTACATACTAATTTAATGGTTTTGCATGATTGGTGTGTTTAATCAACCAATATTGCTTTGCTGGTCCCTTATGGGTGAAGATTCCCTGTCTTACTTATGAGATAATTTTTAATATTTTTATATTTGATTTATCATATTCAAACTTAATGAATCTACACACATAGTCTATCAATTCTGTATGACTGGTGTGTTCTAACAATTACTATTGCTTTGTTTGCCCCTTATAAGTGAAGACTTTTTTGCCTCCACTTGTTAGGTAATTTTTCAATACATTTTTATACTTAATTTATTATTTCTTTCTTTTTTTTCTATATGGTGATTACTTTAATTGGTGATTGCCCTCGATAACGTTGTTTTTTTTATTGTTTGTTGCATTTAATATGCTAATAAAAAGAAACGTTTTCCCGGGTTAAATAGTAATTTTACCTTTTAATTTAAGGGCTATTTGTCCGGGTCCAAAATGGTGGACATATGACGTGCTCCAATACCTCAGAGTTGGGCGTCTCTCGTGAATGTTTGCTATTTAATGGTGGTGAGTCAGCACGCCGCCCGTGCCCCTGGAAGACACTATCTTTGATGAAACGGCGTAGGGAGGAGCGGCGTGCTGACGTCACCGCTAGACCCGGAAGCAACGGGCAGCTATACACGAGCCGGCCTGCTTTATTATCTACATGTTTTTTACAACTATGCTCTTGTAAGTGCAATCCTTTTATTTCTTTATTAAACGTTTTTAAGTGATGCACTATGGAGTTTCTCTACTTTTATTTCTGCATGGTACCTGCTTGTATTGAGAAAGTCTGTTCAGTATCCAGTGGAAAACATCTCATCCCCCCCAGAGACCCGTGGCTGGGGAAACAAGCCAAAGGCTTTCATGATCTCTGTAATAGGAGATCTTGCCATCCGGTAGGAGGCAGTACTTTTTGATGGTGGAGGTCCTTCTATCTGGCCACTATTCTCTTTGGGTGTAATACGAGTGTTGTCACCAGCGGAATTTTGAGGCCCTTTTTATGGACATTATATAAATATGGAACTGATTCACAATGGCATGTTCCACTGTTCCACTGTTTATTATAATTTTAATTCTTTTTTTTGAGTGACCTTTGGTGGAATAAGGTGTTTATATTGATTGTTGCCATCTTAATGTTCATCAACTTTCTCCAGGTTATATCACGTCTTAATGTATGATTCACTTGTACACTCTCTACGTATCTAAGATTTATTATTTTTGGTGCTTATTTATATGTTCACACATACAGTGGTGTGAAAAAGTGTTTGCCCCCTTCCTCATTTCCTGTTCCTTTGCATGTTTGTCACACTTAAGTGTTTCGGAACATCAAACCAATTTAAACAATAGTCAAGGACAACACAAGTAAACACAAAATGCAATTTGTAAATGAAGGTGTTTATTATTAAAGGTGAAAAAAAATCCAAACCATCATGGCCCTGTGTGAAAAAGTGATTGCCCCCTAAACCTAATAACTGGTTGGGCCACCCTTAGCAGCAACAACTGCAACCAAGCGTTTGCGATAACGTGCAATGAGGCTTTTACAGCGTCCTGGAGGAATTTTGGCCCACTCATCTTTGCAGAATTGTCCTAATTCAGTTACATTAGAGGGTTTTCGAGCATGAACGGCCTTTTTAAAGGTCATACCACAACATCTCAATAGGATTCAGGTCAGGACTTTGGCTAGGCTACTCCAAAGTCTTCATTTTGTTTTTCTTCAGCCATTCGGTGGTGGACTTGCTGGTGTGTTTAGGATCATTGTCCTGCTGCAGAACCCAAGTTCGTTTCAGCTTGAGTACACGAACAGATGGTCGGACATTCTCCTTCAGGATCTCTTGGTAGACAGCAGAATTCATAGTTCCTTTTATCACGGCAAGTCTTCCAGGTCCTGAAGCAGCAAAACAGCCCCAGACCATCACACTACCACCACCATATTTTACTGTTGGTATAATGTTCTTTTTCTGAAATGCAGTGTTCCTTCTACGCCAGATATACTTGGACACACACCTTCCAAAGAGTTCCACTTTTGTCTCATCGGTCCACAGAATGTTGTCCCAAAAGTCTTGGGGATCATCAAGATGTGTTGTGGAGAAATTGAGACGAGCTTTGATGTTCTTTTTTGCTCAGCAGTGGTTTTTCTCCTTGGAACTCTGCCATGCAGGCCATTTTTGCCCAGTCTTTTCCTGATGGTGGAGGCATGAACGCTGACCTTAATGGAGGCAAGTGAGGCCTGCAGTTCAGTTCCTTGGACGTTGTTGTGGGGTCTTTTGTGACCTCTTGGATGAGTCGTCGCTGCGCTCTTGGGGTAATTTTGGGGGGGCCGGCCACTCCTGGGAAGGTTCACCACTGTTCCATGTCTTCGCCATTTGTGGATAATGGCTCTTACTGTGGTTCGCTGGATTCCCAAAGCTTTGGAAATGGCTTTATAACCCTTTCCAGACTGATAGATCTCAATTACTTTCTTTCTCAATTGTTCCTGAATTTCTTTGGGTCTCGGCATGATGTGTAGCTTTTAAGGATCTTCTGGTGGACCTTACTGTGCCAAGCAGCTCCTATTTAAGTGATGCCTTGATTGTGAACAGGTGTGGCAATAATCAGGCCTGGGTGTGGCTAGAGAAATTGAACTCAGGTGTGGACAACCACAGTTATAGTATGTTTTAACAAGGGGGGCAATCACTTTTTCACACAGGGCCATGATGGTTTGGATTTTTTTTCACCTTTAATAATAAACACCTTCATTTACAAATTGCATTTTGTGTTTACTTGTGTTGTCCTTGACTATTGTTTAAATTGGTTTGATGTTCCGAAACACTTAAGTGTGACAAACATGCAAAGGAACAGGAAATGAGGAAGGGGGCAAACACTTTTTCACACCACTGTATAACACTTTACTTTTGGTGTGTTAATTCACACTTTTAGCAGCGCAGTCATTTTTTCTATTTACTGTTTAAGTGTGGGTATCTCACATATATGATTGCAGCAGCTTTAGGGCTTTTTTATTTATCCTCATTTTCGTTTATTATTTTTTTGACACAATATTTTGTATTTTTTCGGACAGCGCAGTAATTTACACCTTTTCATTAAATATTTTGCTCCCTAACCATATAGTTGGTTATTTATATTTACCACTGCATAGAGATATTTAAGAATAAATTGCCTTTTTTTAAAAAACTTTACATATTAACTAAATTATACACCACATTTTTTTTTTTTTAAGGTTATTAACCAATTAATCGATTATTCGAAACAATAATCGGCCAACTAATCGATTATGAAAATAATCGTTAGTTGCAGCTCTACTTCCAAGTGCACTTTCCTGACACAAAGAATGACAGCATACATGAATGGGATAGGCTCCCCCTCTTGCCCAATCAGGATTGGTTATACTATATTTAAATAAGTCGCCTCCCCCTAGGCGGTATTCTCTTTTTTTTTTGTTTTCCTCAAACGCTCAACTGGTTATAACTGTGAATTAATGAAGATTTTTATTTTTGCTCTCACCTGCCGGATTCATCTGGCCAGCCGCACAGGTTAAGCCTCTTTCCTGTGACAAAGCCCCTCTGGTTGGTTGTAAAGCTTCCATATGAGGGAGGACCCCCCCCCCCCAGGTCCAGATACTGGTCTCTGGATGCAGGTAAAACAGTTCTGTCTTGTGGTTAGTTGGGACTGATCCAATCTCTCCTCCCTGGTGAGTTGTGGCCCCACACACACACATTTTGGTAGTTTGGCTTTGGATATGTTGGTTTCTCTTGCAAAGATGCTGGAAGTTTTTTTTCGTGGTTAGGGCTGCCTCTTCCAAGATGGCTCCTTGTCTGTTTCCTGTGGCTGGATGCGGCTTTCAGTCGGCAGAGAGCAGCGAGATGATATTGGGGGTAACTTCTGGCCCACTGTAGCAGTGCCTGGAAGATCCAGGTGGAAGCCTGGGAATGGATTGGTGTGGTGTACACCTGTCAGTATGGAGCCCCTCCCATCCCCCCCTCCCCTTTAGAGCCAGTCTAGGAAGGGTGTTGCACAGAACAGGTAATCTTTCCATGGGCTGTCATGGTGTGTCTGAATCATTATGTTGTTAATATACAAGCTGCTGTGTATAGTTCTGTCTGTTTCATTTGCCTCATGAGTCAGCAATGCCTGGCTTTGCAGGTTGGGATCACTGTATCAATGCTTTAATTTGCTGTTTTTAGTTGTAATTCTAGTGTGTGTGTGTGTGTGTGTGTGTGTGTGTGTTCTTATTAATGAATAAATTAAGAATGTTCTTTTCCCAAACCGTCTTTCAGGACAGCACCCGATAGATCATGGCTCGCAGGGTCGGCCCAAGACATTGTGAACCCCCCCCCCCCCAAAAAAAAAAATCACGCCCACTAAAAGGCACCCACATTCATTATTTTATATAATAAATAAAGTGGACCTGTCATGTCTCTATTCAAGTATATGGGGATAGAAAGAGAACCTGTCATGGCTCTATACATGTATGTAGGAGTATAAAGGACCTGTGTGTGGCCGGCGGCCATGATGTCAGACGGCCACCCGCGATCGCTCCACGGAGAGCCAGAACAGGGATCTGTCAATGTAAACAGACAGATCCCCCATTCTGACAGGGGAGGAGAGACAGATCTGCTGTTCCTAGTCGTCGTCATCATCTCGCTGTATAAATGTCACTGGTCCCAAAAATGTGTACGATCTGTCCACCGCAATGTCGCAGTCTTGCTAAAAATCACAGATCGCCACCTGTACTAGTAAAAAAAAAAAAAAAAAATGCCATAAATCTATCCCCTATTTTGTAGACGCTATAACTTTTGCGCAAACTATGTATGCTAATTTACATTGTAATTTTTATTTTATTTTTACCAAAAATATGTAGCAGAATACATATTGGCCTAAACCGATGACTTTTTTTGGATATTTATTATAGCAAAAAGTAGAACTTATTATATATTTTTTTTTTTTTCAAAATTGTCGCTCCTTTTTTTGTTTATAGCACGAAAAATAAAAACAGCAGAGGTGATCAAATACCACCAAAAGAAAGCTCTATTTGTGGGGGAAAAAAGGACGTCAATTTTGTTTTGGCTTCAACGTCGCGCAGTTGTCAGTTAAAGCGATGCAGTGCCATACCGCAAAAAAGAACGATTGAAGCGCATTATTTCTATTATTACATTGTTATATAAAATTAAATAGTTCAACTCATCATAATGCAGAATCAGTGGGAGCCCTGAGCGCGTCACTAGCCACCGTCACCTGCCTTCAGATGCAGATTGTCACTTGCCACACGTTGCAGATTGTCACTTGCCACGTCACCTACCACACATTGTGCAATTTTCACTTGTCACGACGTCACCTGCCACACATTGCGGATTGTCACTTGCCCCACGTTGCGGATTTTCACTTGCCACGACGTCACCTACCACACATTGCGGATTTTCAATTGCCACGACGTCACCTACCACACATTGCGGATTGTCACTTGATGTGTACCAGAGTGAAGGCAGGTAGCAGAGAGATGAGGCAATCTCTCTGCTGCCTGCGGCTGCACAGTGAGAGCGGAACTGCAGTGATGCAGGGCGGGCGGTGAGAGATGTCATCTCTCTGCTCCCCCGCCCGCCAGCCTGCTGATTGGCCAGCAAGCGCGCTCACCTGCAGACTGGCCTGCCCACTCAGCCGCCAATCCGCCCTGCCGCTGACTGCCCACACGCCTCATCCCTGGGCTCCCTCACAGTGGAATAAGCAGCCGAACGGGCTGGCTGGCGGGTGGTAATTTGCCGCCCCCCTGAAAGTGCCGCTCCGGATCGATGGTACCACCAGGGCCGGTCCTACCATTGGCTCCTCCTCCAACAGGAAACGCCATCATTCCAAGCTTTAACAGGAGGCCTCCACGCAGCTTCTTACATTTTTTTTTTGTTTCCTCCAGCTGGAGGAACACCTTTTGGTGGGAGCCATGATCTCTCAGGACTTTCCTGGGAGGCAAAAGGTTCTTACCTGTCAGTTTTTTTTTCTTTTTTGGAAAAATTAAATGGGTGTTACATTAATACATTAATAGTCTACAACCTTGCGATGTGGTCTATGCCTACCGGCTGTGCTCCTGTGCCCGCCCAAGGCGTTTGGGTTGGTTGGCCTGCTGCCGGGTTTCACTGATAATCTAAACGACCACTCTATTTCTGGGTCCTGAAGAAGCCAAAATAGTGGCGAAATGTTGTCCACGCAGACATTACATAATTTTTGTATGACCAGTATCTCTGTTCGGCCACATGCACTAATTTTTATATATATATTTTTTTTTTGTATTGTTCATTATAAGTAACCATTTTTCCCTCTTTTTAGATGAGTGTATCTCTAAAATGCTTTTAAAATTTACACAATAAAATAATGTGATTTTTATCTAGTATGTCTCCCTTCGGTGGCCACTATAGTCTTCTGTTGTAGGATGCTGGGTTTTTCTTTTCTAGTTTTTACCTAACCAACTTGTCTAATATATTCCAGCTTACCAGTCTTTAGATGTAGCTGTGGCTGCATTTGTTGTTTTTAGGCTTTTACCCCTCTGTTTTCACCTGGGAATCTGGGCAGTAACACACCACCTGTATTAGAGTTCTCACACTCTGGAGGAAGGAGCACAGGGGGGCACATTTGGACAGCAGCATTGTCAGTCTGGGGGAGGGGAGTGTTAGCTGGAGGTTGGCTTCAATTTGTTGGTTTATTTAAATCTGCTAGTACAGCTAACATTTTTTTTAAGCAGTTACAGCAACCTTTTTTTTTTATTATTTATTTTTATTTTTTTCATTTTGGGATAAATGTGTTTTCATGAATAAATAAAAGCTGGTCATTGTAAGCACCCCTGTCAGTGGTAAATGGTTTGTCTCAGCACTCTAACTGGTACATCTGCAGGACAGCTTTTTCTGTTGAAAAACAAATTTACTGGCTGGATCACCACGTGAAAATGGGGAAAAAAGTCTAAAAAAAAAAAGAAAACTAATACAGTACATCTAGAAATTGGTAAGCTGCAATATAATACATGTTTCTTTTTGAGTTTGATACTGCTTTAAAGCTTTGTTTTTGATGAATGTGAAGGATTGGACTGTGGATTTAACAGCAACTGTTTAGTAAAATGTTAATGGCTTACCAATTCTCCATCACGAGATGTACGGCAGAAAAGTGGCCCTGCGCTGGATCGCATACCAAGTATCTGATGGTCCAGCTGTGCTGTGATTCGTCACGGCACAAGCTGATCAGCAGGTCGGTCTCAGCCAATGATTGGTCGTTCGCACCCGCTGAGCGGCTCCGTGAGCTCTCGTTCACATTGAATGCGGCTTGGAAATCCGGCGACTTCACCTGAAATCGTATTAATTCAAAGCCGCATGTCAGTGCAACTTTGAATACTTCTGTGTGGCTTCATGCATAGATGTCTATGCAAGTCACACCTGAAATTGCCAAAAAGTTGTACAGGAACTACTTCTTCGTGTCCATTGCTGAAAACTTGCCATGCGATTTGACCTGTCCGCTCCAATGTGAACAAGGGCTGATTTTTTTTTTTATTGTATGTTTTATAGCAGGAAGCAAAAAAAAAAAAAATATATATATATAAGTATTTTTTTCGTTTATATCCCCCCCCCCCCCCCCCCAATTTTTATTTTTATTTAAAACCAGTGGTGATCAAATACCACCAAAAGTAAGCTCTATTTGCGTGGGGGGAAAAAATGATATACATTTTGTTTTGTGTACAGCATTGCATGACCGCGGAATTGGCAGCTAAAGTGTCAAATAGCAAAAAATGGCCTGGTCATGAAGGGGGTGAAATCTGGTTAAATAAAATAATACTACATTTAAAACTAAGACAGTTGAAAAAGACTGGCCAAGGCATAGAAAGGTGCAATAAAAAGAGGGGCCACTAGGTGGCAGCACTGGCTATGGAGTTTTAGTAGAGGCTTTGTATAGACTTCCAGCTTGTTGGGTTTTGCTGAGTCATATTGATGTTGCAGTTCCTCCAATATACAATCCCTCCTATATAGAGGCAGATAAGTGTCAGTTGGGTGCTGCTATGATATCAGTGTGTTCTTGTGAAGACTGAAGAGCTGAGGTTGGGGAGGATATACTCGTATAACAGGAAACTCTGTGGATTGGTAAGTGTATATACTGCACACACAGCTGGCATGTGCTGCCAATGGAGTCCTGCAGCATATTATATTGATCAGTCACACACTTTAAGAGCCGGTTCACAGCAGGGCGACTCAGGATCCGACTTCAGGACGCCCCGAGACGCCCCAAGTCGCGCTGTAATGTTAGTCTATGGAGCTGTCTTAATGTACACTACAGAAGTCTCTCCAACTTCAAAAAAGGTTCCTGTACTACTTCAAAGCGACTTCTAGGCGACTTGTACCCATTGATTTCAATGGAAGTCGCCTGCAAGTCGGATCCCTGTTCATTTTGAAGGCAACTTTACAGGAAGTAGAAGGGCATTAACCCGGTTATACACCCCACTGCAGGCAGCCCCTCCTTCCCAAACACACAGATCAGTTTCAGTTTAGACTTGTCTCTGTATTCTGCTCAATACAAGATCAAGAATGTCCAGCAGTGCCAGGGTGCTTAGAGAGGCTGTGGACAATGAATCCCTTATAAGATACATCAGGGAGAGAACATGTCTCTATGACAAAAGAGACGGCAACTATAAAGACCAGCTGAAGAGGGACAATGCCTGGCTCAAGATATGTCGCCTGTCATATGAGGATTGGGATGTATTGTCTCAGAATTGCCGCACTGACAAATGGAAGTCTAACCTTTATTATATGTCTGTTGTCTTTTACTAGGCATGATTGTTGTAGTTACATACAGGTCTTCTTTTTCACAGAGAATAGGTGCATAAAAAAGCAGTGTTTCAATACAAACATGAGGCAGGTCACGTGGGCACTTGTGGCAGGTCGCGTGGCATTTGTGGCAGGTGACATGGCAGGTGGACAATCCACTACTGGTGGCAGGTTACGTGGCACCTGACGTGGCACTTGTGGCAGGTGACGTGGCAAGTGACGTGGCATTTGTGGCAGGTGACATGACAGGTGGACAATCCACAACTGGTGGCAAGTGACATGACAGGTGGACAATCCACAACTGGTGACAGGTTACGTGGCACCTGACGTGGCACTTGTGGCAGGTGACGTGGCACGTGTGGCAGGTGACATGACAGGTGGACAATCCACAACTGGTGGCAGGTTACGTGGCAGGTGACGTGGCACTTGTGGCAGGTGACGTGGCACTTGTGGCAGGTGGACAATCCACAACTTGTGGCAGGTTACATGGCAAGTGACGTGGCACTTGTGGCAGGTGACATGGCAGGTGGACAATCCACAACTTGTGGCAGGTGACATGGCAAGTGACGTGACAAGTGTGCGATCGACATCCGACTTGAAAACTTGTCCTCAAAACCACGCAAGTTCTCATACATAGCCCAGAACTGCCCTCTGTTGGGTCTATTGGCAATAATTGGATGGATCCAATAGCGACGTCTTGTTCTCCTCCTCATCCTCCTCCTCCTCCTCCTCCTCATCCTTCGCTTCCTTTCTTCTTCTTCCATCAATACAGCCAAACCAGCTGTTATGACAGCTGACATTAGGTAACACATAGATGGCATTTTCGACACGGAACAAGGAAGAAAACGGGAACAGGAATGATGTCACAAGAGCTGATGAGCTCTAATTGGCCACTTGTACAGTTCCCTGTCCTGGAGGCGACTTCAAGTCGCCCCAAGTCGCGCTGCTATTCATACTCAAGTCATGTCCAAGTTGCCTCACAAAGTCGCCCTGGAAGTCGTGTTGCCCTGGTGTGAACCGGCTCTTAGAGTATTTTACGATTGTTAGTAAATATCGATTAAGCGCTGTTGCATAGGGAACTGTTATGGTGAACCATACATGGTGCAATAAAACAGAATAGATGGTGTCCAATCCAATCCGACATTGATCAAGCAAGACAAAAATGGCATTACAATGAGCGATAAATGAGTCGATTGGGGCAGAAAAAATAAAGATCAATTGCAGGGGGCAATGTTTTCATGCATCCTAAGCAATTCCCACGATTCACCATCTCTGATCACTCAGGAGACCTGTGCTTCTGTCAAATGTTTTTATACAATTACCACATGCAGTCCAGTGCGATTTTTTTTTTTTTTTCTGCATCAAAAATGCATAGAAAGTAGGTTATATGGTTTTCAATGGCATAGTTCACACCAGTGCTTGCAGTTCCAGTGCGTTCTAGTTCCAGAAAAAAAAGTAGAACATGCTGCATTTTTCCTGCACTGGACTGTACTGGAACGCTGCAAAAAGCATCAAACGCACCGGAACACACCTAAATGCACTGGAAAAAAAAAGGGGGGGGGAATGCACTGGACTGCATAAAAAATGCACTGGAACGCATCAAAAACACGTATGCAAAAAGCATTTGGAGCGCATCCGGACTGCGTTTCTATGGTGTGAACTGGCCCTAAGTGTAAAAATGTATGGAACGTATATAGTGTAACTGATATTTAGATCGATTTATGTGGTTGATTGCTTTGGATCAAATGCACTGTGTGTGGCCACGTTCCTATCACAATTTTAATAATGCAATTATTTATGATACTAAACATTGTATATGTAAAGCGCTGCGTAAATTGACAGCGCTATATAAGTACCATATTATTATTATTATTATTATTATTATTATTATTATTACTGGTGAGCTTGTACCATATAATATGAGGTCAAACTTTAAGAGTTTCAATTATTATGAAATCAGGCAAGCCCTTGCACTACATGTTTTGGTAAATCTGAAGACAAAAATCTACAGAAAATGTAATAGTGTGTATGGGGTCCGTAGGGATCAATATTGAGTTGGCCCACCCTTTGCATCTATAACAGCTTCAACTCTTCTGGGAAGGCTGTCCACAAGGTTTAGGAGTGTGTCTATCGAAAGGTCAGGCACTGATGTGGATAAGAAGGCCTGGCTCCCAGTCTCCGTTCTAATTCATCCCAAAGGTGTTTGTATCAGGTTGAGGTCAGGACTCTGTGCAGGCCAGTCAAGTTTCTCCACCCCAAACTTTCTCATCCATGGATTTATGGACCTTACTTTGTGCACTGGTGCGCAGTCATGTTGGAACAGGAAGGGGCTGTCCCTAAACTGTTCCCACAAAGTTGGAAGCATAAAATTGTCCAAAATGTCTTGGTATGCTGACGCCTTAAAGGGGTTGTAAACTTTTTTTTTTTTTTATTATAACAAAAATGTCATACCCACCCCCACTGTGCAGTTCGTTTTGCAGAGTGGCGCTGATCCTCGTCTTCTGGGATCCCCCAACGGCTCCCTGCGTCGGTAAACCCCACCTAGGAGAAGCGCTTTCCCTGAGATATACCTTGCGGGCGCGCTCCCGAGTCCAGCATTTGCGTCCATAGACGCAGAATGCCAGACTCGGGCCGCCCCCTGCATCATTGGATTTGATTGACAGCAGTGCAGCCATTGGCTCCCACTGCTATCAATCAAGAGCCCCCCCCCCCCCCAGCGAGGTAAAGCGTGTCTCCAGCCGGGAAACGAACCGGTTCAGGTGAGTAAAATGGGGTGCTGCTCAGTGACAGAAGTTTTTTTACCTTAATACACAGGATGCAGTAAGGGGTTTACCACCCCTTTAAGAGTTCCCTTCACTGGAACTAAGGGCCAAGCCCAACCCCTGAAAAACAACCCCACACCATAATCCCCCTCCACCAAATGATTTGGACCAGTGCACAAAGCAAGGTCCATAAAAACATGGATGAGCGAGTTTGGGGTGGAGGAACTTGACTGGCCTGCACAGAGTCCTGACCTCAACCCGATAGAACACCTTTGGGATGAATTAGAGCGGAGACTGCGAGCCAGGCCTTCTTATCCACACTTTCGATAGACACACTACTAAACCTTGTGGACAGCCTTCCCAGAAGAGTTGAAGCTGTTATAGATGCAAAGGGTGGGCCAACTCAATATTGAACCCTACGGACTAAGACTGGGATGCCAGTAAAGTTCATGTGTGTAAAGGCAGGGGTCCCAATACTTTTCCTAACATGGTGTGTGTGTGTGTCTAAAATAAATATGTGTGTGTGTGTGTGTGTGTGTGTGTGTGTGTGTGTGTGTGTGTGTGTGTGTGTGTGTGTGTGTGTGTGTGTGTGTGTGTGTATGTGTATATGTATATATATATATATATATATTCTCCTTCGTTGAAGTACGCTGATGAGGCTGCACTGCTAGGTGGCACTGATTGCTGGCACTTAAGTAACATGGGCACTGATTTTTGGCACTTGCAGGCGGTACTGGTGGGCACATACCATGCTGCTCCTCTGTGGGACCGATGTCCCTGCAAACTGAAGCTGGTGATCCTCTGTTTACATCATGTGATCAGCTGTCCTAGGCTGACAGCTGATCACGTGGTAAGGGGTCGGGGTCGATCCCTTACTCGGATCTGTGATCACCTGAGTCTCATTGACTCGGGTGAGCACAGCGCGCGCCCCCTTCAGGGGGGCATGGCTGCAAAGGGGAGGACATCAAGGAGTTAAATGTGTCCCTAACAAGTGTTTTATATGTTTGCTGTGTGCTGCGTTTACTGGGGATCTTGTGGTTTTCCTCCCCTGCTTAGCAGAAAATTAACAATGAGATCCCCTGTCACTAAACACAGCTCTGTGTTGTTTACATTCACAGAGCTGTGTTCAGGGAAGCTCCGAGCCAATCGTGGGCCGGCACCTGGTGATTGGCATGTGCTGTGACGAATCACTGCACAGCCAGTGGGTGCCTGCACCCTGTCTGATCATGCGGATCACATACTAGATACGTGATCCAGTGTAGGGAGGCCGCTCTGCCACCATTTATGTAAGTTTTTATGGTTGGCAAGCAGTTAAGTTAGTCTTGATATTGCTAGTTCAATATACTGTACACGTAAACCTAATATATAACCTAATATATAACCTAGTATAAACCTCAAAGTGCACCCCAACCACGCTACAATGGCATAATAAAACAATATATAGTAATAATCTCCACATTAATGCCCTGTACACACGGTCGGACTTTCCAAAGGAAAATGTGCGATTGGATCGTGTATCGGAAAATCCGATCGTGTATGGGCTCCATCAAACTTTTTCCGTCTGACACACAAAGTTTGAGAGCTGGATCTAAAATTTTTCTGACAACAAAATCCGATGGTTTAAATTTCCGAATCGTGTGTAGACAATTCCGACGGACAAAGTGACACGCATGCTCAGAATAAATTAAGAGACGAAAGCTATTGGCTACTGGCCCGTTTTATAGTCCCGACGTACGTGTTTGACGTCACCTCGCTCAGAACGATCGGATTTTCCGACAACTTTGTGCGACCGTGTGTATGCAAGACAAGTTTGGCCCAAAATTGTCGTAGGAATGTCTGACCGTGTGTACAGGGCATAATGGTAATAAAACGTAGTACCATATATATCTGTACAGAAAAAAAAGGCAACAGTGTACAATATGTAAATATTTCTAAAATAATAATGTCACATTCAGTGTCCTTTTGTGCAGAAGTCTTCAGAGTAACCTATATGAACAATGTTCTCTCGATGCAATCATGACTACATTTCAGCAGTCTTGTGTGAAGGAAGTGCTCCAAAACCACACTCTTGCATCACAGTGTACCGTCACCTCCCACTCAGGCCACTTACCTCACATTTAGACCTACACAATGGTAAGGTCTAAAAGAGCTTGTCCCAGTAATGGGATAATAATAATGTCAGTCCACAGATGACTTCAGCCCTGCTGATATGATCTCTTTAAATGGCGGAACGCCCATTCACACAAATGCATAAAAAGAATGGGAAGACCATCATAGTGCAATATATTAAATAACATTTATTTTTTGAGGGTTAAAAATTACTCAAGTATAGTGCACTAGATGACACACATGCTACAGCTATAATAGCAAGAGTCCCCTTAAAGTGGTTGTAAACCCACTTTTTGGACTTTTACCTATAGGTAAGGCTTACCTATCCGTAGTGGAAATATCTCCTAAACGTGCGCCGTTTAGGAGATATTTCACTTGTAGTCCGCTGGAAATCGCTACTGCGCATGCGCAGGGAAGAAACAAACCTAAAGACCGTTTCTTCCCTAGCATATGTCGCCGCTCCCGTGCGCATGCGCAGTAGCGACATATGCTAGGGAAGAAACGGCCTTTAGGTTCGTTTCTTCCCTGCACATGCGCAGTAGCAATTTCCAGCGGACTACAAGTGAAATATCTCGTGACGTCACGCGGCTCTGGCAAATCACAGAGCCGGAGTCCTCGGCCCCGAAGGAAGAGGGCAAGAAGATGGACGCTGCCCACACAAGGGACGTCGCTGGATTCTTTTCCAGGTAAGTGGTAGTATGCGATGCATACTAGCCCATTATGCTTTTCATTTGCAGGCTATACAGGGAGAAGAAGAGGAAGTAAAACCCACCAGGGTTTACTTCCTCTTTTTAAGGATGAGCGTTCCTGGATGGATGCTGGGGTATGCCAAGAGACACACAAACGGGCGCACTGAAGCCACGCAGTCTGGCCTGCTGACGTGTTTCATCACATGACCATAACTTAATGAACATACTACATTTTTACTTCCTATGATTAATTGCCAAAAGTATTTGGACACTTGCCTTTACACACACATGTGAACTTTAATGGCATCCCAGTCTTAGTCCGTAGGGTTCAATATTGAATTGGCCCACCCTTTGCCGCTATAATGGCTTCAACTCTTCTGTGAAGGCTGTCCACAAGGTTTAGGAGTGTGCCTATGGGAAGGTTTAACCATTCTTCCAAAAAGGCATATGTGAGGTCAGGTACTGATGTTGGAAGAGAAGACCTAATCTAATTCATCCCAAAGGTGTTCTATCGGGTTGAGATCAGAACTCTGTGCAGGCCAGTCAACTTCCTCCACCCCTAGATGTCTTTATGGAACTTGCTTTGTGCACTGGTGCGAAGTCATGTTGGACCAGGAAGGGACCATCTCCAAACTGTTCCCACAAGGTTGGGAGCATAACATTGTCCAAAATGTCTTGGTATGCTGATGCCTTAAGAGTTCCCTTCACTGGAACTAAGGGCCAAGCCCAACCCCTGAAAAACAACCCCACACCATAATCCCCCCTCTACCAAGTGATTTGGACCAGTGCACAAAGCAAGGTCCATAAAGACATGGATGAGCGAGTTTGGGGCAGGAGGATCTTGACTGGCCTGCACCTCAACCTGATCGAACTCCTTTGGGATGAATGACTGCGGGCCAGGCCTTCTCGTCCACATCAGTACCTGACCTCAAATGCGCTTCTGGAAGAATGGTCAAACATTCCCATAGACACACTCCTAAACCTTGTGGACAGCCTTCCCAGAAGAGTGGAAGCTGTTATAGGTGCAAAGGGTGGGCCAACTCAATATTTAACCCTACGGACTAAGACTGGGATGCCATTAAAGTTCATTTGCGTGTAAAGGCAGGTGCCCCAATACTTTTGGCAATATAGTGTACGTGTATCCATAGAGATATGAATTATACCAAATGTTTAACTAACTTACTACTAAGCCATTCTGACTGAACAGCGGGTAGGTGGACTCAACTTTTTGGAGTGCAGTTTATAAATGGTGCTGTAGAAAACGCATCCAGTACGCCCTTTGAATGGCTGTGGTAGAGCTGTCATTGGATAGTACAGGTCAGAGGCATTCAGAGTGGCTTGTGATCACTGAGAACCAATCACAAGTCTCACAAGGCGAGGAACTCCTCCCGCTGTCAGAATACAATGACAGAGGAGGGAGGATTCCCCCATCGCATCTCGGTTGTTGGTAACTCGGGGACTGCCTGCATATGATTTTTGTTCCAGAACTGCTGAAGGGCTAGTTTTCACCAGAATGTAGTGTGGGGAAACCCACATTCCACGTAAATTTCCTACACCATATTTAAAACGTGCTGAGTATGTGATCTGCTGCAGGTGTTAATATACAGTATCTCACAAAAATTGGTACACCCCTCACATTTTTGTAAATATTTTATTACCATATTTATTGGCGTATAAGACGCACTTTTTTCCCCTTAAAATCATGGGTGCATGTTATACGCCGATCTCCGCCGTCTGTGAGGGCCGCCGACATTGACCGAGCCAAGTGTACTGTGTACTCTGCTCCACTCAGTCACGCCCAGTCCCGCCTCCTAGCCTTTACATCCCGCCATTGGACCGGTGTTGTGTCCATCATAGGATCTGGGCCAAGGGGGAGGACTGGGGCGTGACTGTGAGCGGAGCCAAGTAGCTGAGTACACAGTACGCTTGGCTCGGTCTATGTCAGTGTGAGGAGCCGAATATTTCAGCGGCGGTGATAAATTTAAAACCCAAACATGCTGCAATTTTGGGGAAGGCTGCAGATGTACACTGGGGACTGCCTAAAGTCAAGCATGGTGGTGGGAGTGTTATAGTCTGGGGCAGCATAAGTGCTGCCGGCACTGGAGAGCTCCAGTTCAGTGAGGGAACCATGAATGGCAACATGTACTGTGATATACTGAAGCAGAGCATGATCCCCCCAACCTCCCCCGGCCCTTCGTAGACTGGGCCTCAGGGCAGTATTCCAACATAACGACCCCCAAACACACCTCCAAGACGACCACTGCATTGCTAAAGATGCTGAGGGCAAAGGTGATGGATTGGCCAAAATGTCTCCAGATCTAAACCCTATTGAGCATCTGTGGGGCATCCTCAAATAGAAGGTGGAGGAGTGCAAGGTCTCTAACATCCACCAGCTCCGTGATGTCATCATGGAGGAGTGGAAGAGGACTCCAGTGCCAACCTGTGAAGCTCTGGTGAACTCCATGCCCAAGAGGGTTAAGGCAGTGCTGGAAAATAATGGTGGCCACACAAAATATTGACACTTTGGGCCCAATTTGGACATTTTCACTTAGGGGTGTACTCACTTTTGTTGCCAGCGGTTTAGACATTAATGGCTGTGCGTTGAGTTATTTTGAGGGGACAGCAAATTTACACTGTTATACAAGCTGTACACTCACTACTTTACATTGTAGCAAAGTGTAATTTCTTCAGTGTTGTCACATAAAAAGGTAAAATAAAAAAATATTTACAAAAATGTGAGGGGTGAGATACTGTAATCTTAACTACTCCCCAAATGCCGATCACAAACATAGTGCATTTACCTGCATTGGATCACATGCTACTGCAGTACCATGCAATCCGGTTGCAATGTGTTTTTGATGTTACTTTTGGGGCGATCCAGTTCCATTTCAACCCATTCAAATTAACAGGCTGAAAATTGCAGAGCATTGAGTCGCATAGGTACGCATTCCTTCAGGTGTGATTGGGTGCTATTTCTTTATAAAATTGCCATAGCGCCAGAATGTAACAGTGTCAAGCATAAGAAGTACCGGAGTTTGTCGCACCTGTTTGAAATGGCAAGAAAACGTTTTCACGTCTTTCATGAATTTTGGTGGGACTTTCTAATATGCCTTGACCATATATATGGCCATGATGCCAGAATTTTTATTTTATTTTTTACAAATGCTTTATTGAATCGCCCCCTGGGTTAAGGTGGGAAAAAGATTGTTGATCCAGGGAATATCTGTTTGCCTTTGGAGGATCAGGAAGAAATTTTGTTTCACCTGAGCAAATTTGGGCATGTGTTTTTCTTTATTTTTTTTTATTTTTATTTTTTGTCTTCCTCTGGGTCCACTGTGGTTATAGGGTTCTGTATATGGAGGTCTTCTAATTAATTATTCTATTTATTTTAATGATGCACCGACATTTCAGCCGCCAAAAATCATCAGTTGAAAATAAGGTTTTTAGCATTGTGCGTAAAAAGAAAAAAGGTGCCGATAACGGCTGCTGAAAACTACTGCGATTTTTACCATTCTTAGGGTGTGTTTTTCATAGGTCATGTGACTCGAAAAAGGCATCAAAAATGCAACACAGGTACCATTTTTGTTGTGTTTTCAATGGGGAGGTACATTTTTGGTGCAGTCTTTTTAACATTCTATGGAAATGTTTGATAATTCTTCCAGAAGCGCATTTGTGAGGTCAGGCATTGATGTGGATGACAAGGCCTGGCTCGCAGTCTCCGATCTAACTCAATACTAAGGACAGGACTCTGTGCAGGCCAGTCAAGTTCCTCCACCCAAAACTCGCTCATCCATGTCTTTATGGACCTTGCTTTGAGCACTGTTGTGCAGTGATGTTGGAACAGGAAGGGGCCATCCCCAAACTCTTCCCACAAAGTTGGGAGCACGAAATTGTCCAAAATGTCTTGGTATGCTGACGCTTTAAGAGTTCCCTTCACTGGAACTAAGGGGCCAAGCCCAACCCCTGAAAAATAGCCCCCCCTCCACCAAATGATTTGGACCAGTGCACAAAGCAAGGTCCATAAAGACTAGGATGAGCGAGTTTGGGGTGGAGGAACTTGACTGGCCTACTGAGAGTCCTGACCTCAACTTGATAGAACACCTTTGGGATGAATTAGAGTGGAGACTGCGGGCCAGGTTTTCTCGCCCACATCATTGCCTGACCTCACAAATGCTCTTCTGGAAGAATGGTCAAACATTCCCATAGACACACTCCTAAACCTTGTGGACTGCCTTCCCAGAAGAGTTGAAGCGGTTATAGCTCAATATTGAACCCTACGGAATAACACTGGGATGCCACTAAAGTTCATGTGCATATGTAAAGGCAGGCGTTCCAATACTCTTGGTAATACAGTGTGTGTATATATAATCATTTTTGTGCTTTATCTTTGTCTAAGCACCAGCATGGGATCCAAGCTGTCTGTGGATGAGTCGGTACGAGTGGTGATTGTGGGTGGAGGATTTGCTGGCATAGCTGCTGCCAATCAGCTGAAGTCACATGAAATCCCTTTTGTTCTGGTGGATATGAAAGACTGCTTTCACCACAATGTTGGAGCACTTCGAGCTTCTGTAGAGAGCGGTAAGTTTGGGGTTTTGGGGGGGGGGGGGGGGTCAATTTGGGCGTTTGCATTCCCAAAACACAAATCCCCAGTCTATCTTCAATAAATATCTCACTGTCCTGGGTAATTAAAAGTGAAATAAAAACCTGTACTGGGGGAGCTGCCATTGCTAGTTATCAGACCTTGATGATCCATTGGCCTTACAATTAACTCTTATCAAGGTTGTTTTTGTTTTGTTTTTTCGTTTTTGTTTTTTGCTATATGCATCCTGCTGTGGAGATTTCCCTTCACTTGCTGTCTCAGAGATGCAAAAGGACATGGGGGGGGGGGGGGGGGGGGGATCTCCATTCCCATCTTAGACAGTTGTCACCAGAACATGTGTCCCCGTTGGAAGATTCCCCCCACCTCATGCCACAGTGAAGTCAGGACTGCAGGAAAAATATTAAAGCAGGCATGATAGCCATAAAAAAAAAAGGAAAGGTCAGCAGTAGCAGTAATTCTGTACTTCACATTTAAAGACTAATGCATGGGAGGGGGTGGGAACAAGCACGTTTTTTTTGTCCCCCATGAAAAGTCATGACTTTCCTATGAATTGAATCTACTAATCATTTTAGGCTTCATGCACACAGGATGCTTTTTTCCTCCCCCCGGATACCTCTTCTCCAGGGAGGAAAATGCAGCTTAAAAATGCACCTAAAACCATGTTTTGCAAACACATTAAAGTGATGCTAAACTCTCACTTTTTTTTTTTTTTTTTTAGAATAACAAACATGTTATACTTACCTGCTCTGTGCAGTGGTTTTGCACAGAGCAGCCTGGATCCTCCTCTTCTCGGGTCCCTCACTGGCTCTCCTGGCTCCTCCCTCCTGTTGAGTTGAGCAGCTTGCTATGGGGCCATCCGAGCTGCAGCTCCATGTTTCCATTAAGACACAGAGCCACGGCTGGGCTCTGCCCCCCTCTCTCTCCTCATTGGCTTAATGACTTTGACAGCAGCGGTAGCCAATGGCGCTTCACTGCTGTCTCAGCCAATGAGGGAGAGCCCCGGACAGCCGAGTCTCTCGTGCAACATTGCTGGATCAAGATGGGGCTCAGGAAAATATTAGGGGGGCTCCTGCACACAGGTCTTTTAGCCTAATGCATAGGATAAAAAAACCTTCTGCATTTACAACCACTTTAAGGTGCGTTCAGCCATGTCCAGCATTTGGGTGATCATTTATTCCATTGGCCAGAATAATATTTTATTCCTGCCACTGGAATGAATGCTCAAGCACTAAATGAACCTAGCATTTAGGTGTGTTTACAGACGTTTAGGTGTATTCTGCATTTTTTTTTTCCCACTGAAACACTTCTCTCCTGATCACACGAGTATTTTTCTGCCTCCTAAATACCTGTAAATGCCTATGTGTGCATAAACACACAGCCTAACATAGAAGGGGGGATTTAGAAGCTGAAAGAAAAAAAACATCGAACACCAAAGTGGCATTTTTGACATCTGGTGTGCATAAGCCCTAAATGTGGTTTTGCATTAAAGGTAACCTCTTACAGTATATATGTATTCATTTTTCATACCCGTTCATCAGCTTCTGTTGCTCAGGTTTGTGACATGGTTACTTTACAGAAGAATTCCAGGTACAGATATATTATACATACAGCTTGAATCAATGTACCTGTGTACAATATCTCACAAAAGTGAGTACACCCCTCACATTTTTGTAAATATTTTATTCTATCTTTTCATGTGACAACACTGAATAAATTACACTTTGCTACAATGTAAAGTAGTGAGTGTACAGCTTGTAGAACAGTGTAAATTTGCTGTCCCCTCAAAATAACTCAACACACAGCCATGAATGTCTAAACCGCTGGCAACAAAAGTGAGTACACCCCTAAGTGAAAATGTCCAAATTGGTCCCAATTAGCCATTTTTCCCTCCCTGGTGTCATGTGACTCGTTAGTGTCACAAGGTCGCAGGTATGAATGGGGAGCAAGTGTGTTAAATTTGGTGTTATCACTCTCCCTCTCATACTGGTCACTGGAAGTTCAACATTGCACTTCATGGCAAAGAACTCTCTGAGGATCTGAAAGAAAAGAATTGTTGCTCTACATAAAGATGGCCAATACGTATTCTTATACATATTTTTGGTAAAAAAATTGCAATAAGCGTATATTGATTAGTTTGCGCAAAAGTTATAGTGCCTACAAAATAGGGGATAGATTTATTGCATTTATATTATTATTTTTTACTAGTAATGGCGGTGATCTGCGATTTTATTTTTTATTTTTTTGACAGGCAGGGAAGGGGTTAACCACTAGGGGGCGCTGAAGGGGGTTAATATGTTCCCTGGGAGTGATTCTAACTGTAGGGGGAGGGGGTTGACAAGTGGAGGACACCGATCAGTGTTTCTCTGTACTGAGAACACACTATCGGTCTCCTCCTCTGACAGGACCGTGGATCTGTGTGTGTGTTTTTACATACACAGATCCACGGTCCTGCTGTGTTACCGGGCAATAGCGAGTGCCCGGTGGACATCGCAGCCGCCGGGCACGCGCATCGAGTCCCCAGTAAAATGGCGGGCGTGCGCGCGCCCCCTGGTGGGCCGAAAAGGCGCCCTACCGCCACGAGAGCTGCGCCGCCTGGCCGTCGATTGACATCCAGCAGGCAGCAACCAGTTTAACACTTGCCTACTGGACACTCTCACTCCCCTTCCTGCCCAGACCAATTTTCAGCTTTCAGCGCTGTCACACTTTGAGACTCGGTTCACATTAGTGCGATGAGGGAACCCTGCGAATCCAATGCGTGTTCCTGCATCGCACCTGACTCTAGGGTCGCCACCTCATTCCTTTAAACCCAAACACACATGAATTACACAGGCACAAAAATATTTGTGCATACAATCACCTTCGAATCATGCACCCACTCCTGCACAAATGTCAGATTTAGATATGCGACTGTATCTGTGCAGCAGATATGCCTTCATCAACTTCTATAAGCTGCCTGCATGCAGCTTCAAGGTCTGAATGAGCCCAAAGAGTGTTGTCCCCTGTAACAGGAAGTTCCTACATGGGGAATTTAATGGCAGGATCAGCAGCTGGCATTTTAATTAAAGCTGCATATTTAAAATATTGAAAATTACTTTAAGCCTAGGTTCACATTGGAGTGATTTGTCATGTGATTTGAAAGATCAAATCGCATGACAAGTTGCAGCCTATTGGAGGCAATGGCACTGTTCCAATCAGTGCGACCGATTTTTTTTTTTTTATTTTTTTTTTTTTTTGTGGTGCCGCACGATTTGCAAAAATGGTTCCTGCACTTCTTTTGCCGATTTCAGGTGCGACTTCAATAGACATCTGCATGAAGCCACACAGATGTGTATCAAGTAGCACCTGAAATCGCGCTGACCTTGCTACTTTGAAATTGCACTACTTCAAAGTAGCATCAATGTGAACCAGGGCTAAAGTGGTTCTAAAGCCGTAAGGTTTTTCACCTTAATGCATTCTATGCTTTAAGGTGAAAAACCTGTGCTGCAAAATCCCCAGCCCCCCTTTTATACTAACCTGAGCCCGATCCGATCCAGTTTATATATATATATATATATATATATATATATATATATATATATATATATATATAAACATTGTAGAAAATCCACGCTAAGTAAAACTCAAAAAGCAGCTTACTAAAAAATTGTGATATGAATTCTCATAAAATATATGTCAAAGCAGCACTATAGATGAAACAAATAATTGCAATATGAGACCGCAAATATTTAAACATGCATGTTCCAATAAGAAACGGTAGAGTGCAATATGGAACAGCGTTCAATAAATTGCAGATATATATCCAACACTCAACTATGCATAAAAATAACAACAAATGTGCAAACAAACACGAAATTGTGAAGTCCATAGGGAGAGCAAAGACCATTAGCATGAGTTCTTCCAACTCGGATGTAAAGAGATCCACCACCGGCTAGGAATAGTCATCACGCCTCTTATCAGAAAAGATGGGTCAAAGGTTATAATGGCCAAAAGCGCATAAGATGTTAACACAGGCTGGGCGGTCAGCAAGGAAAACGATGGTCATCACTCCACAGTCAATCCGGAATGCCAGGAAAGTTTCCTGGAAATTTATAGATAGGCAACTCCTATCCTCATATTGATTAGTGGTTCCAAATTAATAACTACTGCAATAGGGAACAGACACAAAAGATACGCTCAGCATCTTTCCAAATAACCGTTCTCCTTTATTATGACGCAATTGAAGGGTTTTATACACATGATTGCGTAGGTATCACATTAATATTACAATTGTACGTTTATGGTAACAAGGGGCGTATCATAGGCAGGCTTATTCTAATCAGGACTCGAAAGAATGTAAACATGTACTGAAAACATTATTAGTGCCGTGTGCACAGTGAGGGCAGTGTGCAATACATACAAAATAGAATACAATTATATACAGAACTTACAAATTTCCATTACAAAAGAAATACAAATCTCCATCACAAAGTCCATACTAAACATCAAAGTTTATTGAAAGCTTACAGTGTTCACTTACAAGCCTCACAGCAGGGTGGATCAGCAGGCTGATAGTGTAGAGCAGAGAGCACTAGATGGTCCTCAAACTTCTACATGTTTTGTCAGCAGTGACGTTTTCTGGGAGGAAAGGCCACATACACGGCGTCCCTCCATCGCACTATAAATGTAATCAGTCTGCACTGGGAAGGCCACCCAGGTTTAATAGCTCGAGCGGACATACTTGTTCTTGTGTTCTTCAGCCACCTGAACAGTATCTGAAAGAGATATATGTTCCCTCCAGTGATGTGCATGAGAGCAGTGGCTCTCACTGCAGTCTTCCTCCACCCTGGGCAGATTATTCAAATTCTGTGTGGAGCTGGGGGCGGGGCTGAGCTGCCCACTCTGTCAATTGACGCAAACAGCATTGCTCGGGAGTAAGCACACAGGTGCCCCCATGGACAGCGACTTTCTATGGGGGCCCTTGCCGAAGAAGAGGAGTCTGGAGCATCGGTGGGGATCCCAAAAGAAGAGGATCAGGGCTACTCTGTGCAAAACCATTACACAGAGCAAGTATACCATGTTTTTTATTTTCATTAAAAATAAAATTGAGCTTTAATGTCGCTTTAACATATCCAAGCTTATATGGGATTTGAGTGCTTTTAAGGAGAAGTATGGTTAAAAGCTTATTTGGCCATACTTCTCCTGTGGGGCACAGGAATGCGGTTAGTTCTGCACTAATGTAATTCGTTTAGCCCGCTGTTGGCTGAAATCACAGAGCCGGTCCAGACTCTGAAAAAGATCCCAATCATGTGGTCGGGATCCTCCCAGAAGTCTAGACCGGCAGCTGGTTCAGCCTTTTAGCGAGCTGCTGAAAGCCTGAGCCAGCCCCTCCCGCCCCCTCCACAGAGGGGCAGAGCAGTGAGCGGTGACCATGGATAGCTAACAGACCCCCTTTGTGCCAGGTGTTCCTCATATATTTAATGTGGAGATGCCCCAAGCTGCACCGGTACTGGGCGGCAGCGATTTAATACATTATACTCGGTTTTCCACATTTCCGTTCCTCTTGACCCCACCAGGTGTATTCTGGGTATTCTAGATGACCTTCCGCTGACAGAATTTTGGCTGATAGCGGTTAACAGAGCCCTATTCCAGGCTCGTAGTCTCCGTTTTGCAATTGTGGAAAATGGATAGATCCCCCAATCACAAAGAATGGGTATCTAATATGGGCTACACCCTCAAACTGGAAAAAATAAATTTCCAGCACAGGGGGAGCCCCGGAAAGTTTGATCGGATATGGGGTAACCATAATAGTTTGGCAGTCCCGGGCCTTGCTCCCACTGACTTGGCATTGGATAGAATATTGGGCTAACTTGTATTTCGCTATGCTTTTATAAGGGATCGTTCAATGTGATTATTTTACTTTTCATGTTTAGATTTTATTTGTACCCACTGTACTGGACTGTGTTTTGATTGTGCCCATTATAATGTAACGTGTACTACTCTTACTTGAACTGGAATCTTCATGAAGCCTATATTTTCTTCATGGTTGTATCTGTTCTGTATACTTGCTTGGGTTTAATAAAAACTATCTCTGATTTAAAAAAATTAAGTAAAATATTGTGTGGCATTAAAAATTGCAATGACCACCATTTTATTCTCAAGGGCCTCTGCTAAAAAAAAAATATATGATGTTTGGGGGTTCTAAGTAACTTTCTAGCAAAAAAAATCCCAGTACACCTATTTTATATTTTTGTTGAATAAAGTATTTGAAAAGCCAAATGTCCGATGCGTTTTGGTTGTAGTATGTCCCTTTTTATCTGTAAGCAATGTTTGAATTAAGATTAAATGTTTGCTTGTAAAAGAAAAAGTCAAGATACTGTACAGATATAATTGACTACTTTGGGAGGAAAATAGATAAATAGGTTATGTGGACAAGCAGTATTTATTGATTTAAGCAGGTCCTCATTCAATTTAATAACCCTTGTTTTTCCCTTTGTTCTTCTCTTGGGCAGGCAACATTAAGGTCCTCAATGGTCCCTCCCAACAGAACAAATACAGGAATGACTCCACATTCCACAATTTGGCTGACACATTCCTTAGCTGGTCACTTAGTTCATCACTGGTTGTTGCACACATAACTATCGTGCAAATATGATGAGAATGTATTCATTTGCGTGCAAGTTTGATCAAAGATTGTTTTTTGTGTAACAGGTTTTGCAAGAAAGACCTTCATTTCCTATATAGATTCATACCAGGAGAGCTTCAAACAAAGCAAAGTCATTGGAATAAACCTGGAGACCCAAAACGTGGTGCTAGAAAGCAATGAGGTAAATACAATGCTAGTGTGCTGGATCAACACAACGGTCCCAGTCCCACCATGTAAAACAGGGGTTTTCAAATTTTCTCAACAAGGGCCTGTTCCCTGTTTTTTAGAGTTTAGAAGAACCAAACTGTGACCAGATGTTGAAAGGATCATGTAAAAAGCCTCTTGTGTTTTGTAATTTAATATACAAACTGCGCCTTTTTGTAATAATATGAATGAACCATCATGACTCCATTTTTGTACCCCCACCATTTTGTATGAAGTCCCTTATTGTGTAAGTTCAAACTTCAACATCCCCCCCACCCCCTCCCTTATGTACTCACTGTGGTGGAGCCTGTTCTCGGAATGTATATCCTGTTTAGCCTTAGGCAATCGGCTAAGATATGTGACTAATGACCAGATGTCCTATCTAACTGTTGATAGCTATACATCAAGTTACAAACTGGTATAACCCTAGACACGTATGCATTAAACTAACCACTCCCTTTGTTCGATACTGAATATAAGCTACTTTCGTGATCAATAAAGACAGACATTTTATGAATACACAACCTGCCTCTCGTTCATAAAGTGTCTCCAGATATCTGAGGGCCCTGTTGGTGTACCTACAATAAGGGCGGTCGTTCAGAATACCTACTATTTCCTTTCAGATGTAAAACTTTTCTTGTTTTAGTTTTGGGGAAGGGTTTACCCTCTGGCATGTTTTTATTGCTGTCTGTGTCTTTCCATTTGTAATTGTAACTAATGTCCCTAGAACCATAAGTAAGGGAAAACTTTAATGGAGACAGCTGTCTAAGAAGTGAATTCCCCTCACTTTGGGAGATTTCTTCGTGTTGTACCTCTGAGACATGAAATGAAAAAAAAATTCCTCAGCAATATATAGGCACAGAAAAATAGCCCTGTATGGGATTTTAATCACCTCCCTATTGTGTCTAAAACTATTTTAAAAGGTTTTGGCTACAAATACACTGTAATGCGGCGTACACACGGTCGGAATTTCCGATGGAAACAGTCCGATGGGAGCTTTTCATCGGATTTTCCGTCGGAATTTTCGACGGACTTTGAATTGAGAACCTGTTCTCAATTTTTCCGACCGAAAACCTTTCTATCGGATTTTCCGATCGTGTGTATGCAATTCCGACACGCAAAATTCAGCCGCATGCTCGGAAACAATTTTGACGCATGCTCGGAAGCATTAAACTTCCCTTTTTTATAGTGCTGTCGAAAGTGTTTTATGCCGCTGTGTTACAGACCGTCGGAATTTGGTGTGATCGTGTGTAGGCAAAGACAGTTTGAGCGGAATTCCGTTGGAAAAACCGTCATTTTTTTCCGATGAGAATTCCGATCGTGTGTACGCGGCATAAGGCCTGATGTGCACAACCGTACAGGGGCCGTACAGTGTGTGGAGCCTGCATGCTGACATTCCTGGAACCCTCTGACCTGGGGCCACAGCCACCCATTGAGATGCAATAAAAGAAGTGGGTGTACCTGGTCGTGCATTGAGGGTTGTATAAAGCACTCACATGTGCACTGATGCATACACTAAACGCAGAGAGTGGGAAATGCGTCAAAGAAATTGTTACCCTTCAACTAATTTGTGACCATCAAAATATTTTAGAAAGATGTTTTTTCCTACCTTAGCACAGGGCTTGACAAATTTGCTTTGAATCTAGGAGTCAGCTAAAAAAAGTTAGGAGCCAGTTTTTTTTAACAAAAAAAAATATATTTAATTTATTTGGGAGTCGAGCGGATGTCTCATTCGGTTGCGGTGCTGCTGCGTGGGACGGCTTTCTCACTGGGTGGTGTTGAGGGATGCGTGTCCCTTTTGGGGCTCTTGGGGTGTGTGGATTTGACACTTGAGGTTGTTGAGGCTGAAGTACGGTATTTGGTGTGTGGCATGCTGTTTGGACTGGACTCACCTCCTAGCTTGTCTCCGGCACCACGCTCGGGGGATTGGCGGGCCATGGTGTGTGCAGATTTACTGGAGCTGAGGGGGGAGCCTTTTCCGCACAGCAGCAGCTGGTCTGGTGGGGGGGGGGGGTGGGCAGAGCGTGCACAGGGGTGTCGGTGTCTGGAGAGGTAAGGGAAAACTTTGGCCCTGCTGTGAGTTAGAAGCAGAGCTCGATATTTTTTTTTTTGTTTCGTTTTTTTGGATGTTGAAATTGGGTGCCAGCGGTGGGTGGGCTGGAAGGGGCACCTGGGATTTGTCAAGCCCTGCCTTAGAATATGATAGTTGGGGAGAATAGGTGGTATGTATGTTGGGAGATATTTTTTTTTCCATTATTACAATTAGGGATGCACCAATACTATTTTTTTATCGGCAAGTGAGAATACCGATACTTTCGGTCAAGTATTCGCCGATACCGAGTACTGATACTTTGCAGTGTGATTTGCTTCCAAACAAAATGAATGGGCGCAAATTGCACTGCAAAGAATCACATGTGATTTGAACAGGAATGCAGTGCGAATCCTGTCCGAATCCCATGCAATTTCCCCCACCGCTCCTGTGTGTGAACCCAGTAAATAAAGCGAAGCGCCTTGCAGTGCAGCAATAGGCAGTTTATTAAAATGTTATAACAACTTGTAAAGTAAATATCTAGTCAAATCCATATCTGCAGTGTCCCCGTCCCGCCGATGATGGCAAACCACAGTCACTTGAGGAGAAGTTCCGGGACTCCTATGGGTATAAGGTGGAAGTGATGTCAGCTTGGGGACATTTCCTCCAGCCCTGTTTGCTATCTTCGGCAGAACAGGGACACTGCAGATCGGAATTTGATTAGATATTTACTTTATGAGTTGTTAGAACATTTTAATAAACTGCCTATTGCTGCACTACATGGCTCGCCGATTTCTTTACTAAATAAAGATTTTCCTTTAGTAAATAACCCCCTATATTTTAATGAAAATATACTATATTTTTATGTGTGTCAGATGAAGAGAGGGGCTTTGTGGTATGATTAGTTATTAGTTAAAAGGACTGAAATCTTCTTGTTATTGCTGCATGACAACTGTAAATATGAGTCTTGATTTTCCTTATTGATGCTCTATTTAGGAATTGCACTTCTCCCATCTCATAATTGCAACCGGAAGCGCTGGTCCCTTTCCTGGAAAGATTGCCATAATAACCACCAAGGATGCAGCCATTCAGATGTATGAAGATCTGGTAACAGAGGTAAGTGTGCAAAGTGAAATGCATTGCTACACACATGATTTATACTTGGCTTTCAACATTTATATATTTAATATATAACTTAAAGTGCAGAGATATATATTGAGTGAGATTTCTTTTGATAAGAAGAACACATCCTAACAAGTGGAGGCCCACTACTGGGTGAGCAGGTCTCCATTTTATTTTTCTTGCCTCTCAAAGTCTCTTATTTAAAGTCCCTACTTCCTTTTCCTCTCTACAGTACAGTTGAACTTTCTATATTACCTGCCTGTTACATTCAAGTTGATGACAGATCTCAATTTCCATGAAAGTCTTGAATGTTGTCTTCTGACTAATGTAGTAAAATTTCTTATTAGAGATACAGTGGTGTGAAAAAGTGTTTGCCCCCTTCCTCATTTCCTGTTCCTTTGCATGTTTGTCACACTTAAGTGTTTCGGAACATCAAACCAATTTAAACAATAGTCAAGGACAACACAAGTAAACACAAAATGCAATTTGTAAATGAAGGTGTTTATTATTAAAGGTGAAAAAAAATCCAAACCATCATGGCCCTGTGTGAAAAAGTGATTGCCCCCCTTGTTAAAACATACTATAACTGTGGTTGTCCACACCTGAGTTCAATTTCTCTAGCCACACCCAGGCCTGATTATTGCCACACCTGTTCACAATCAAGGCATCACTTAAATAGGAGCTGCTTGACACAGTAAGGTCCACCAGAAGATCCTTAAAACATCATGCCGAGACCCAAATAAATTCAGGAACAATTGAGAAAGAAAGTAATTGAGATCTATCAGTCTGGAAAGGGTTATAAAGCAATTTCCAAAGCTTTGGGAATCCAGCGAACCACAGTGAGAGCCATTATCCACAAATGGCGAAGACATGGAACAGTGGTGAACCTTCCCAGGAGTGGCCGGCCGCCTAAAATTACCCCAAGAGCGCAGCGACGACTCATCCAAGAGGTCACAAAAGACCCCACAACAACGTCCAAGGAACTGCAGGCCTCACTTGCCTCAGTTAAGGTCAGCGTTCATGCCTCCACCATCAGGAAAAGACTGGGCAAAAATGGCCTGCATGGCAGAGTTCCAAGGAGAAAACCACTGCTGAGCAAAAAGAACATCAAAGCTCGTCTCAATTTCTCCACAACACATCTTGATGATCCCCAAGACTTTTGGGACAACATTCTGTGGACCGATGAGACAAAAGTGGAACTCTTTGGAAAGTGTGTCTCCAAGTATATCTGGCATAGAAGGAACACTGCATTTCAGAAAAAGAACATTATACCAACAGTAAAATATGGGGGTGGTAGTGTGATGGTCTGGGGCTGTTTTGCTGCTTCAGGAACTGGAAGACTTGCCGTGATAAAAGGAACTATGAATTCTGCTGTCTACCAAGAGATCCTGAAGGAGAATGTCCGACCATCTGTTTGTGTACTCAAGCTGAAACGAACTTGGGTTCTGCAGCAGGACAATGATCCTAAACACACCAGCAAGTCCACCACCGAATGGCTGAAGAAAAACAAAATGAAGACTTTGGAGTGGCCTAGCCAAAGTCCTGACCTGAATCCTATTGAGATGTTGTGGTATGACCTTAAAAAGGCCGTTCATGCTCGAAAACCCTCTAATGTAACTGAATTAGGACAATTCTGCAAAGATGAGTGGGCCAAAATTCCTCCAGGACGCTGTAAAAGCCTCATTGCACGTTATCGCAAACGCTTGGTTGCAGTTGTTGCTGCTAAGGGTGGCCCAACCAGTTATTAGGTTTAGGGGGCAATCACTTTTTCACACAGGGCCATGATGGTTTGGATTTTTTTTCACCTTTAATAATAAACACCTTCATTTACAAATTGCATTTTGTGTTTACTTGTGTTGTCCTTGACTATTGTTTAAATTGGTTTGATGTTCCGAAACACTTAAGTGTGACAAACATGCAAAGGAACAGGAAATGAGGAAGGGGGCAAACACTTTTTCACACCACTGTACATTGATGGAGAAGACCAAGTGTTCTAAATCTTGCATTGCTACTGTCACCGATCACCTTCTGCAAAACAGAGGAGGCATCAGATGTCCACTTTTGTGAGGGAAAAGAAAATAGCAAATAAATATTGTAAATGAAAGTTATTTGAAATGAGCTTTTGTTTTCAATCTGCAGCGCTGTCATTTTCTGTAAGATGCAATGCAATATGGCAGCCTGGTGGATTTCTGTACACGAGTGGCGGCCCATCCATTAGGGGCGCCGCTTCCTCTCTCCACGCCACCCCCTATATGCAATGGATAGATGCATGCATAGGCCACCCACTATTCATGCATCCAGCCCATTTCAGGGCACCGGGTGCCTGAATTACAGCGGTGAAGGTTTTTTTTTTGAAGCACCTAATTAGAGCCGGAGCCTGTAATAGGCTTCAAAAGAGGGAGGGCTCAGGTCGCAGAGAATGCAACCGGAGCCCACCCAGGTGTGTTACAACAGCGAATATTCACTGTTGAAATGCTAATCCCCAATCCAGCCAATCAGAAGCGGGTGTGAGACCCGTTTTTCCGATTGGCTGAAAAGAGAAGACTCCCGATTGGCTGCCGAGGAGGAGGGAGTAAACGGAAGCCGCCGTCGATGTAATGACCCGTGGAGAGCAGGAGAACTGTTTGCCTCCCCCCCCCCCAAAAAAATGCAAAACTACAAGTCTCATCATGCCTCTGCCTCTGGGTGTCATGCTTGTGGCTGTCTTGCTATGCCTCATGGGACTTGTAGTTCTGCAACAGCTGGAGGTCCACTAATTGCATATCCCTGGTTTACAGAATGCCCCCAGATATGTCATTTCCTGCTTGTGTTGCTTGTGTGATTGGATTACTGATTTTCCCAGAGGTCTGCACTAAGATACGATTGGGCATCCCCTGCAACAAACATTTTTGGTGAGATACTCTCGAAGAGAAATCATGTCTAAAGTGTAGCGGCTGATTGATAATTCTAAAATCCCTCACATTCACTTTCCAGATGGATACAGAGAAATAAAAAGCTGTTTTTTCAAAATAACAAAAGGTAGGAAACTGCAACAAAAATGGTTAAAATCCTTGAAAATAAGTTCTTTTGGGGCGGCAGTCCCGAGATTGTGTTTGCACAGTTTTGCCATGATTTGTCGGGTGAAAATTGTGGCAAAATCACTTCGCGATTGGGGTGCCATTGAAAGTAACGGAATTGCAAGCGTGTCCCCTGTTTTGGGGCAAGTCGGGATTCTGCCCGCGATCCAGAATGCCTCGGTGTGAATGGAGCCTTAGGCTGGATTTACACTTGTGCGAATTGGGTGCCGGTTTCCACGCATCCAATTCGCATGACAGGAGCTTGTGATGAGCTCTCAATAGAGCCGGTTAACACATCTCCCGGGCGGCCACAGAGCAGATTGCACAGGGGTCTTGTTTCAGGTCCAAATTCAGGCAAAAATTTGGACCTGATTCGCCCCTGAAACAGAAAAAAGGGATGCACCGGACCCCATGCTGTGAGCCGCATGCGAATTAGGAACAGCCTTAGGGTCACCATGCACTTTACAATCTAACCATTCAATATCTCTATACAACCAACCTTAGATCGAAACTAGGTACCGTATTTATCGGCGTATAACACGCACTTTTTCCCCCTTAAAATCGGGGGAAAGTCGTGGGTGCGTGTTATACGCGATACCCCCAAAAAAAAGGACAAAAATGGCAAGCGCCGCTGAAAAATAGCGAGCGCTGCCGAAAAAACCCGAAGCGCGGCCGAAAAAGAACGAAGCGCCCCCGGAAAAAGCCGAGCAGACTCTGCTCTGCTCGTAGTCCCGCCTCCCTGCGCTCGCTCCGGAAACAGCAGGGAGGCGGGACCGCGAACTTAGCCGTCCGAGTCGGCTCGGCTTTTTCCGGGGGCGCTTCGGTCTTTTTCGGCCGTGCTTCGGGTTCTTTCGGCGGCGCACGCGACAGCGTCTCGGCGCCGGGAAATTTAAACCCGCAAAAAAATGAAAATGACGTTGGCAAGCTACAATGGCACTGGGCAAGGCTGCAATGACGCTGGGCAAGCTACAATGACGCTTGGCAAGGCTGCAATGACACTGGGCAAGGCTGCAATGACGCTTGGCAAGGCTGCAATGACGCTTGGCAAGGCTGCAATGACGCTTGGCAAGGCTGCAATGACGCTTGGCAAGGCTGCAAATGACGCTAGGCAAGGCTGCAAATGACGTTGGGCAAGGCTGCAAATGACGCTGGGCAAGGATGCAAATGACGCTGGGCAAGCTACAGTGACGCTGGGCAAGCTGCAATGACGCTGGGCAAGCTGCAATGACGCTGGGCAAGCTGCAAATGCCGCTTAAATGTAAGTTGTTTTTTTTTTCCCTAAACTTCCCTCCTAAAACTTTTTTTCCTTTTAAAATGCCCTCCTAAACTTGGGGTGCGTGTTATACGCCGGTGCGTGTTATACGCCGATAAATACGGTAGGTCCTCATATTACAATCAGTGTGCATCCAAACAGTCAGGTCTTTGCTCTAGAAATAATGTAGATTGTACACTCAGATTGTAATGTGTATGGTAAACTCAGTGGAAGATTACATCTAGCAGATATGCAGAATAAAAGAAGTTACATGTAATCTGGATTGAATATTAATTCTATTATCTCCTCCCAATGTTTTCTTAGTCTAGGACTATAGAATGGTTTTATTGCTGTATTTTCTTGTAACATCTGAAATATTTTGGTATTTAGAGTGAAATCCTGGAGATTTTTTTTACACATAGGTTGTTTGAGTCCCTGGTAGCCCCATATATTGATGTGTTTGGGATATTTTTGTACTTTTGACAAACGTATTGGAATATATTGAATATATGTGTGCTACTTTAGACTGATTTTACATTTTGGAGAACATAAATATTTCACATTTTGATGAACCAATATTGTAAATTTACTGATATATTTTCTAAAATAACTAAAGCTTTTCTGATGCTGTACACATTCCATCAGCTGAACGTCTGTTATTTTGGTTCATTCTTGGAAGTAATCAATGTTATAATTTAAAACGTTGTGTAGAACATGAAAACGTTTCCTCTATATTTTGTATTTTGGCAGTGTGCGTTGGCCCCAGTACGTGTTCTAACTAAACAGCGTCACCTTGTGGCCAAACTTACGCTTTTCAGTAACCTATGCTGTATTTGTCACTTTGCTGGCTTATTATTATTTTACTCTGCTAAACATGTCTAGAAATGAAAGTATCCAATCAGCACCTAAACAAGTTGGGGGGTCAAAAATGTATTTTTTACTGCTTTGTAGGATGAAAAACATTTCTAACCACTTACAAAAGGTTACAAGGAACACGAGATTCTTCCAAATGTAGCTATCCTGTACTTGAATACCCCATAGCCTAAAATACCTCTTTGTGGAACGATCACACATTTATTAAATAAAAGTCAGTATCAGTGGCAGCTGGTGCTAAATATTTTGGGGGGGGGGGGGGGGGTGACAAACTATGCATAAAAAATGGTTTTAAATCTAAAGCATATCTAAACTCAAAAACAAAAATGTAAAGTGTTTTTTTTTTTTTTTTTATTACTTTATTTTATTAAAATAATAAACCTGTTATACTTCCCTGCTCTGTGCAGTGGTATTGGAGTACACTTCTCCTCTACTGTGTGACCCCATAGCGAGTGGCTTGCGGGTGAGTTACCAAGCCGGGCTGTGTGCATCCATAGATACACACATAATGGCTCAGCCCATCCCATTGCGCCCCCTGCTCTATGCTCACAGGGGGTTGACTGACCGCAGCAGGAGCAAATGGTTTCTGCTGCCTTAGCAAAGCTGGGGAAACTAGGGAAAGAGTAGATGAATGAATGAATAATTTGTATAGCGCTACAATGCGAACCGAATTGCCTCAGATGCAGTGGGCACAGCAGTGGATCAAAAAAGGTCTTAGGTAAGGGGGAGGGGTAGGGGCGCACAGCAAATGCTAAAACTTTTTTTAGCTTAATGCATGGAAAGCATTAAGGTAAAAAAAAAAAAAAGTTTTAACTTTAGAACCACTTTTTATTTTTTGCGCTATGAACAAAAAAAGACTGACAATAAAAAAAAAAAAAAATTAAAATACAAAAAAAATTATATCTATGTATATGTATGTATGTGTGTGTGTGTGTATGTATATATGTGTGTGTGTGTGTGTATATATATATATATATATATATATATATATATATATTTATATTATATATATATTTTTTTTACTTTCCGCTATAAAACATATCCAATAAACGTAAAAATCGAATTTCTTTATAAATTTAGGCCATAATGTATTCTGCTACATATTGTTGGTAACAAAACCCAATAAGCATGTATTGATTTGTATGTTTTTTTTTTTTATATACTTGTAATGGCAGAAATCAGCAACTTATTGCGGAACTGCGATATTTCAGCGGACAATCGGACACTAACTGACACTTTGCGAGAACCAGTGACACTAATACAGTGATCAGTGCTAAAAATATGCACTCACTGTACTAATGACACTGGCTAGGAAGGGGATTAAACATCTAGGGCAATCCAAGGGTTAACTGTGTGCCTAACCAGTGTTTTTCTATCATGTGTGTGCTGCTTTTACTCAGGGAAGTGATGGCTGTCATTCCCTGCTTTGCAGGGACACAAAACCCATCCCTCCCCCCTCTGTCATAATGGAGATCTGCCTTGTTTATATAAACAGATCTCCATTCTGAGTCTCTCTCCAACGATCATCAGGTGTTGGTGGACATCTATTGCCCAGCATGTGCAGATCGGCTTCTGCTGTGAATAATCACAGTAGAAGCGGCCCACCGGCACGCCCCTTTGGAGGCGGAAGTGCAGAATCATGTGTATATATAGGTGATTCTGCATAGGAGAGCTGCCCTGTAGCAGTAAATTTACTAATGGGGGGCTCAGTAAGTGGTTAAGGGGTGGGAACACTCACAGATACCCGCATATGGGGTTTCTCTACAAAGTGCATTTATGAACATTGTTATTGAATTATTTTGGGTCTGATTTTGGTCAATAATCGTTACCTTAGATACAGTTTAAAGTTAGGTATTTTCTCCTGTGTTAGGCCTCAATTTGCTTTATTATTTCTGCAAGCTTGAATTGTTTATTACTTGATGCCAAGTTTTGCACTGTTTACTTGCTTTGACATAATACACTTACTTAACGCATCATTTGGTACAGGTGATCCGGGTGTGAGTGTTCCTTTAACCAGGCGTGTCAGGGGGGTCTTAATGGTTTTGAGAGTCATGGCTCAACGCAGGACCTGTTATAATCAGTGGCCCCTTCGGGGTTAAGCGCTACACATACACTATATTGCCAAAAGGATTGGGACGCCTGCCTTTACACACACATGAACTTTAGTGGCATCCCAGCCTTAGTCTGTAGGGTACAATAGTGAGTTGGCCCACCCTTTGCAGCTATAACAGCTTCAACTCTTCTGGGAAGGTTGTCCACAAGGTTTAGGAGTGTGTCAATGGGAATGTTTGACCATTCTTCCAGAGTGCATTTGTGAGGTCAGGTACTAATGTTGAACAAGGCCTGACTCACAGTATCTGCTCTAATTCATCCCAAAGGTGCTTCATCGGGTTGAGGTCAGGACTCAGTTAAGTTCCTACACCCCAAACTCTGTGCACTGGTCCAAATCATTTGTTGGAGGTGGAATTATGGTGTGGGGTTATTTTTCAGGGGTTGGGCTTGTCCCCTTAGTTCCAGCGATGGGAACTCTTAAGGCGTCAGTATACCAAGACATTTTGAACAATTTTATGCTTTCAACTTTGTGGGAACAGTTTGGGGATGGCATCTTCATGTTCCAACATCACTGCGCACCAGTGCACAAAGCAAGGTCCATAAAGACATGGATGAGCGAGTTTGGGATGGAGGAACTTGCTTCTGGAAGAATGGTCAAACATTCCCATAGACACACTTCTAAACCTTGTGGACAGCCTTCCCAGAAGAGTTGAAGCTGTTATAGCTGCAAAGGGTGGGCCAACTTAATATTAAATCCTACAGACTAAGACTGGGATTACATTAAAGTTTGTGTGTGTGTTTGTGTGTGTAAAGGCAGATGTCCCAATACTAAATATATAGTGTATGAATTGGACGTTCCTTATCCTATCGGCTATATGCAGAAACAGTTGATTGGACATGTTGGAAAACCTGATCAATAGCTTTTTTTTCTCCCCTGTGACATAAGCTGACCCCACCTTGGCCAAGCTGAGCTGTCAAGTTTGTTCACCTGATGCTCAGCCAGAGTAGATCACACATGCATGCCCAATTAATTATCCTACAGCCCATTTTCTTTTTAATTTTGGCAGGAGCCAGGCATTGGGCTTTTTAACGGTCATAGTCTAATCAAGGCTTCTTTCCTAACGCCCACCTAACCTCCTGCCCCCTGGACCCTGTTCCTTCTGAAATACTACGGTCACCATCTGACTCTATCCTACACTCTTTAACTCATATCTTCAACCCATCTCTTTACTCCCTTTTGCCTGCAAACTCCTAGAACATTTAGTCTACAACCGACTGAGCAACCACCTCCACAGAAACTGCCCTCCTAAAACTCACAAACGACTTACTAATAGCCAAAACCAACGGTCATTATTCCGTACTCTTACTCTTGGACCTTTCCACTGCCTTTGATACAGTTGACCACCCCCTCCTCCTCAAAAAACTCCATTTGCTTGGTCTCCATGGCTGCACTCTCTGTTGGTTTGAATCTTACCTATCTCATCGCACCTTCAGTGTCACTTAGAACTCCACTTCCTCCTCTCCAACTCCTCTTACCGTTGGGGGTCCCCCAAGGTTCTGTCCTTGAACCTTTACTATTCTCGATCTACACGTCCTCCCTGGGTCAGCTGATAGCCTCCCATGGCTTCCACTACCATTTATATGCTGATGACACCCAAATCTATCTCTCTGCCCCTCAGCTCACTCCATCAATCTCCTCACACTTCACTGATTTACTAACAGACATATCAGCCTGGATTTCAAACCACTTCCTCAAACTGAATCTATCTAAAACTGAGCTCTTAATATTTCTCTAGTCATCTTCCAGGACGACATAACCTGAGAGATGACTGGTCCACCTGACATGAAACACAATCAACACCAAGGTTAAAAGGCCCCTCCCTTCCCCCTGCACCTCAGTTCTTGATTGTGTTTCCCAGCAGCGAAACGTTTGTTATTTTTGTCTATAGACCTGAAGCTAGTAGCGGATGGTCCCCTCTCTGGGGGCTGGATTCCAAAGCCGGGGAGGGTGGCGGATCCAGCCAGGGTTTAGTCCCTTCCCAGAGGGCCCCCCAACGGCCAGGGCAGAAGTTACTCCCCGGCAAGGAGCCTCCCGGTTACAGAGGGGTATTCCGGAGCTCCTGTGAGCACATACCTCATGCCATTGTTCTTCCACCCGGTCAGGTACAGGGGTGTTGAAGGTACCAGAGTCTGAGACTGGAGCTCGAGTTGCTGAAGGAGTTGGTGAGAGCCTGGGTGTCCAGTGGTGCTGGGCAGGGTTCTTTTGGGAAGGTTTCCATCTCTCTGAACGCTGTAATACTCCTGGCTAAGGAGTAAGCGTTCCGGGTGGAGCAAGATGGTGCCGTTTCCGGTTCCGGTTGTCGGCACTTCCGGTTTCCGGTCTACGCCAAAATGGCGGATCCGGAAACACTAGAGGCCAAATCCCATCCTTCGGGCGGCAGGCCCTCAACAAAATGGCGCCGAGCACCGGCGTCTGAGGAGCAGTCTCTCATAGACGCTGGAGAAGCAGGCAGAGGCCTCACGACTGTCCCTTTTCTTCCTCCCGGTCGCCTCCTGGACGGACTCAGCAAGGAACAGGATGGAAAGAGAGGAGGACATAGTCACACCCTTAACACAAGAAGAGGCTACAGGTGGTGAGTCCTCTTCTGTTTGTGAGTGGTGGGGTAAGAGGGGTCTTACTTACACCATGAGGGGCGGAAGACACAGGAGAGTGAAAAAGTATTTTAAGGGTGTTATGTCTCTCTTCTGTCTCCCTTAGAACCTAGCGGCTCTGCTCAAGGGGTTCACAAGGCTAGGGGTAAAAATCTCCCTCCCCCAGAACAAAAAGGTGTGGGAAGTGTAATGACAAGCTCCCACCAGACCATTCTAAACCTTTTTGTTTTAGGTGCATTCATAAGCTGTCGAGTAAGGAAACCTCACAGGTTATGAAGGATTTCCTGGTAGTACAATCTGAGATGCTCTCTACACTACAATCTCTTAAGACAGCCATAGCACCTAGGGAAGTTAAGAGAACGGATGACAAAGCAGGCCTGTCCTCTAGAGACGATATTTCCTCTCAGGAGGGTCTTTCAGACAGAGGCCATAAAACCTCACAGAAAAACCCATCCTCTGTTACCTCAGGTATTGAGGAATTGGAGGACTTGGAGGAGTCAGAGGAAGACTCGCTAGAAGATGGGGAAAATTCAGAGGCTGATAGCCAGGATAGTGAAGGTCCTAGAGCTAGTAGCCACCTCTTTCCCATAGAGGATATGGGGCAGTTACTCAGGGCAATTTATGTCTCTGAAGATATCCCGGAACCTCCGGTTCAGGCGTCTAACAGGGATAAAATGTACAGGGGATTGGGTAAACCTCAATCCAGGGTATTCCCAGTCCATCAGGCCCTAAAGGAGGTGATACTGAGAGAGTGGAAAGACCCAGAAAGAAAGGTTCTGAGGCTTAAGACGTGGAAGAGGAGGTTTCCTTTTGGGGAGGAAGAGGAACAGAAGTTTTTCAAAACCCCCAAGTTGGACGCAGCCCTGTCACAGGTCTCGAAGAAGTCTGATTTGTCTTTCGAGGACTCAGGTAACCTGAAGGACCAAATGGACAGAAGGGCCGAAACGCTCTTGAGAAGAGCGTGGGATGCAAATGCAACAGCCATGGCTCCTGCCTTGGCATCAGCTTGTGTGGCTAGGAACGTGGATGCATGGTTAGGTAGACTTTCCACCCATGTTTCTAGAGAGAGTAACTCTAAAGAAGTTTCAGAGTCTTTAGAGTTAATAAGTAAGGCTGTGGCATATCTAGCAGATGCGGCGGTAGAATCCGTTAGGAACACGGCCAAGTCTGCTGCTCTCCTTAACTCGGCAAGAAGGGCTGTCTGGGTCAAGTCATGGGAAGGAGATCATATGTCTAGATCTCGACTATGCGGGTTACCCTTTGAGGGCTCCCAACTATTTGGACCAGGCCTGGATCAGGTCCTGTCAAGGTCAGCAGAAAAGGGGAAAAAGTTTCCAGTCAAAGCTAAGAGAGAGAGGAGCAGGAAGTTTTTACGTCCCCCCTTTAGTCAAGGAAGTTTTAAGGGTAAAAAAGACGCAAATAGAAGGTGGGGGAAGGGAAAGAGCACGCAAAAAGGTAGCCTGCTCTTTTCCGGTACTAAAGATGCCACCAAGCAGTCCAAGTGACGCCAGCGTCAGGGTAGGGGGGAGATTGGCTCACTTTGTCCCTCAGTGGAACAAGATCTCCGGAAGCCCCTACATATTACAGATCTTGACAGAGGGATATCGTCTGGAATTTCTCTACACTCCCCCTCAAAATTTTTTTCTGACCCGTCTTCCCAGAGAACCTTCAAGGGCCGCAGGACTGCTGGACAGCGTGCAGGGACTGGCGTTTCAGGAGGTGATCATTCCCGTTCCACCGGAAGAGTACTACCAGGGATTTTACTCCCATGTTTTTGTCGTCCAAAAACCGTCAGGAAAATTTCGCCTGATATTAAATCTCAGGAAACTGAACAGGTTTTTGAGACAAAAGACCTTCCGGATGGAGAGTATCTATACGGTGCGCAGGCATCTATTAAAAGGTGCGTTTCTAGCCACGATAGATCTGAGGGATGCGTATCTCCACATTCCGATTGCCAAGGAACACCAGTCCCTGCTAAGGTTCGCAGTCCTTACGGACAGAGGAATCCAGCATTGGCAATTCCGAGCTCTCCCCTTCAGACTGACAGCAAGCCCAAGCATCTTCACAAAAGTCCTGGCGGAGGTAGTAGCTTATCTACACCTTCAGGGGGTGTCCCTTATACCTTATCTAGACGATCTACTGGTATACGGACAGTCTCAAGAACAGGTAGAAGTAGATGTAGACAGAGTGATCTCTACCCTGGAGACCTTGGGTTGGATAGTGAACAGAGAAAAATCTTCTCTGGCACCATCCCAAATAAAAATGTTTCTGGGATACCTGGCTCAGAAACTGTTTCTTCCAGAGGAGAAACGGGTGAAAGTGATTACAGCGATCTCTTCTTTAAAGGAAACCAGGGAGTGCTCTCGCAGGCAGATCATGAGGGTGTTAGGTCTGATGACCTCATGTATTCCAGCGGTTCCCTGGGCTCAGCTCCATTCGAGGGAGCTGCAGTTCTTCCTACTGTCATCCTGGGACAAAAGGAAGGAGTCACTGGACGGGAAGGTGTCCATCCCAGCAAAAGTAGAGGCCTCCCTAGATTGGTGGCTGAATCAGGACAGGCTCAGTTTGGGATTACCCTGGGATCAGTGGAATCCTACAATAGTAACCACCGACGCAAGTGCTTGGGGTTGGGGAGCTCACCTGGGGGAAGCTCAGGCACAAGGGGCCTGGACTCCTTCACAGGCGGGGGCCTCCTCCAACCACAGGGAACTTCTGGCAGTGGGCCAGGCGTTAAGAGCCTTCGGAGACCTAGTTTGCCAGAGAGTCCGGTCATGTGTACGCGGCATTAGAAATTTTGCTTGTTTTTGGAAACATTTTCTATCCTGCTCCTTCAAATTGTCTTGTCACTGCGGTCATGATTTGACCCCACGATTGAACAGAAAATCGGAAAATACATTTTGAATGAAATTCTACTAGTGTATAGCCAGTTTTTTTTATTCCCCATAGAATGTCTGGCCTTACTCAAACACACAAATCTCATGGCTGGATCTGCTCAAAAATCTGCCACAGAAATATATCAGACTAAAAGAACTGGCCAAAGGCGAACAATTTATTCTAAGTAAACCATAAACTCACATGGGACTTTGACCACTTGCCGACCGCAATGCGTATGTATAAGTTGCGGTTTGCAAGTGGTCAACCAGGATTATGACTGTAGATATCAACCATAACTCCGGTATTGTTTTTTGCAGCTGGTGGCTGGCTTCCTCTTGAAAGCGCTCTGAGTGGCTCATGAGCCACTTTCAGAAGGGGGGGGTTATGTCCCCCCTCCCGCCACTCGCTGGCTTTTCTCGGGCTTACAGTTTCTGACAGCTCAACTGAGAAATGATCCGACGGTGCGGCCGGCTGGTCACAGAGGAGATAAAATACTAAATCGTTTTTGATCGCCTCTATGGCCTTGTAAGTAAAATTTTTCTTTTTCTTTTTTTAAAGCAAAATATTTGATCTTTTGCTTTTAAAAAGGTAAAGGAGAGATGTGGGGTCTTTTTGAACCCACATCCCTCCATAAAAAAAAGAGGACCTATCATCCTTATTTCTATTACAAAGGATGTTTACATTCCTTGTAATAGGAATAAAAGTGATCAAAAAATAATTATAAATAAAAGGGAAAGTGTAAAAATAAATGAAATATAAAAAAAATGTAAAGGGCCCCCTCCCTCCACACTTGCGTGCAGAAGCGAATGCATATGTAGGTCATACACGCATATGTAAACGGTGTTCGCACCACACATGAGGTATCGCCACTGACGTTAGTGAGAGAAATAATTCTAGCGCTAGACGTTGGATAGTGAACAGAGAAAAATCTTCTCTGGCACCATCCCAAATAAAAATGTTTCTGGGATACCTGGCTCAGAAACTGTTTCTTCCAGAGGAGAAACGGGTGAAAGTGATTACAGCGATCTCTTCTTTAAAGGAAACCAGGGAGTGCTCTCGCAGGCAGATCATGAGGGTGTTAGGTCTGATGACCTCATGTATTCCAGCGGTTCCCTGGGCTCAGCTCCATTCGAGGGAGCTGCAGTTCTTCCTACTGTCATCCTGGGACAAAAGGAAGGAGTCACTGGACGGGAAGGTGTCCATCCCAGCAAAAGTAGAGGCCTCCCTAGATTGGTGGCTGAATCAGGACAGGCTCAGTTTGGGATTACCCTGGGATCAGTGGAATCCTACAATAGTAACCACCGATGCAAGTGCTTGGGGTTGGGGAGCTCACCTGGGGGAAGCTCAGGCACAAGGGGCCTGGACTCCTTCACAGGCGGGGGCCTCCTCCAACCACAGGGAACTTCTGGCAGTGGGCCAGGCGTTAAGAGCCTTCGGAGACAGGATTCAGGGGTTGGAGGTTCAGGTTCTGTCGGACAATGTGACGGCAGTCTCTTACCTAAACCGCCAGGGGGGCACCAGATCCAGGAAGCTTCTGAATCTAACCTTGAACATTTTAAATTGGGCCGAAGAAAATCTTCAATCCATATCGGCGGTTCACATAAGAGGAACCGCCAATGTGGTGGCAGATTTTCTAAGTCGAAAACCCATCCTCCAGGGGGAATGGGAACTGAATCAGGAGGTCTTTCTGCAAATAAGTCAGAAGTTTGGGTGCCCAGACATAGATCTCTTTGCCCACAGAGGAAACAAAAAAGTGGATCACTTCTTTTCCCTCAACAGAGGAGGGGGGTCTCAGGGAGTGGATGCTCTGTCTCAGGACTGGGACTTCCATCTTGCATACGCTTTTCCCCCACTAGTGTTGATACAACGAGTGCTACAAAAACTGGCCCAATCAGACTGTGGACTGATTCTAATAGCCCCATGGTGGCCAAAGAGGACGTGGTTTGCCACGCTCAAAGAGTGGTCAATCTCTCCTCCGCTCCGTCTTCCAGTCAGACGGGATCTTCTTTTACAAGGACCAGTCCTTCATCCCGACCCGGGGTTCTTCTGTCTGACGGCATGGTACTTGAGGAGGAGATCCTCAGAGGTAAAGGTTGCTCGGATAGGGTAATTGAGACCTTATTGGGCAGCAGGAAGCTGGTCACCAGGAGAATATATTCTAAAGTTTGGAATCATTTCTCACAGTGGTGCAAGAATAAGGAGGTGTCTATCCTTTCAGTACCGGTGGTACTGGAATTCTTACAAGCAGGGGTGGATCAGGGGATCTCCACAAATACCTTGAGAGTACAGATAGCAGCAATATCTGTATTTATGGATCAGAGGCTCGCACTAGAGCCCCTGATTAAGAGATTCATTCTGGCAAGGGAAAGGGTGACCCCTGTTAGGGTGTATGTTTTTCCGCCATGGAACCTAACATTGGTCTTGGAGGCACTGACGAAAGCGCCCTGTGAACCAGCGCAGGAAATTTCTGTTAAGTTTTTGACGCTAAAGTTAGCCTTTTTACTGGCCATAACCACGGCCAGAAGGGTGAGCGACCTACAGGCCCTGTCAGTTAAGGAGCCTTTTTTGTTGGTTTTAGAAGATAGAGTGGTTTTGAGACAGGATCCACTGTATCTTCCCAAGGTCGCATCTAAGTTTAATAGATCGCAGGAGATCATTTTGCCTTCCTTCTGTGATAATCCAAAAAATGAGAAGGAGAGGAAATTTAATTTATTAGATGTTAGGAAATGTCTGTTGACATATCTGGATAGGGTGAAGGAGTACAGGAAGTCTAATCACCTTTTAATTTTATTTAGTGGCCCCAGAAAGGGAGGGTAGGCATCTAAATCTACGGTGGCTAGATGGATTAGGCAGACAATAGCATTAGCCTATGAACAGTCAGGTTCCCCAGTACCAGTGGATCTTAAAGCTCATTCAACGAGATCCTTGGTGGCCTCTTGGGCAGAGAGAGCTGGGGCCTCGATAGAACAGGTCTGTCGCACAGCCACTTGGGCGAAGCAGGATACCTTTCTGAAGCACTATAGAGTGGAACTGCTGTCGCCTCAGGATCTGACATTTGGAAGGAAGGTGCTACAAGCGGTGGTCCCGCCCTGAGGTAGGCCTTGAACTTCTTGTATATCCTCTCAGGTTATGCCGTCCTGGAAGATGACTAGAGAAAATTGACAGTTACTTACCGATAACTGTTTTTCTAGGATATCTTCCAGGACGGCAGGCCTACTTCCCACGCATGCTTTAATGTAAGTACTACGGGAAGAGTTCCTCTTTGTCACCCGGATAACCTATTACTTTGGGAGAACTGAGGTGCAGGGGGAAGGGAGGGGCCTTTTAACCTTGGTGTTGATTGTGTTTCCTGTCAGGTGGACCAGTCACCTCTCAGGTTATGCCGTCCTGGAAGATATCCTAGAAAAACAGTTATCGGTAAGTAACTGTCAATTTTCCTCCCCCACGTGCCCCTTCCCCTGACTACTCTGTCAAGATCAATGGCACATCTATCAGTCCGTCCCCACATGCCAGGGTGCTAGGGGTAACCTTAGACTCTTAACTGTCCTTTCAGGCCCACATACAATTCCTGTCCAAATCATGCCGCCTTAGCCTCTGCAACATTTCTAGAATACGCCCCTTTTTAACTAATGACACCACCAAGCTTCTAATTCACTCCCTGGTCATCTCTCGCCTCGACTACTGCAACTCCCTTTTCATTGGATTACCTTTACATAGACTACCCCCCCCCCCTTCAGTCCATAATGAATGCCGCTGCAAGACTCCACCTTACCAACCATTCAGTGTCCTCCACCCCTCTCTGCCAATCCCTCCTTTGGCTTTCACTCACCCAACGAATAAAATTCAAAGTACTAACAATACTTTACAAAGCCATCCATAACTCTGCCCCCAGCTACATCACTAACCTAGTCCCAAAATACCAACCAAGCCACTCTCTTCGGTCCTCCCAAGACCTCCTGCTCTCTAGCTCGCTTGTCACCACCTCCCATGCTCGCCTCCAGGATTTCTCCAGAGCTTCTCTCATCCTTTGGAAATCCCTACCCCAATCTGTCCGACTGTCCCCTAATCTATTCATCTTTAGACGATCCCTGAAAACCCTTCTCTTTAAAGAAGCCTATCCTGCTTCTAACCAACACTGTTTTACTTCCTCCATCAGATCATCCCCCCACAGCTATTACCTTTTGTATCAATTGACCCTCCCTTTTTAGATTGTAACCAAATTGTTATGTAACTGTAATGTCTGCCTTTATTTTGTTAAGCACTGCGCAAACTGTTGCTGCTATATAAAACCTTTATAATAATAAAAGGGCCACCATTATAAAGTGACATAATTGAGTGTGCGCATTTTCTTTTTTAAGCAGTAGGCTACAGACAGGTTTACTTTTGAGGTCATTGTAGTCCACATAAAATGGACTGTCTGCTCTGATCATTATCTTTTCTTTCTTGGAGATCATGTTTGGCTTCTATTAACAGTAAGAAATGTCTTATTGATCTAAAGGCTTGAACATGTTGCCATGACAACTGTGTCTTAGGAGAATGTGATCAGGTAGAAAGGGTCACTGGAGACCAGAGAGCAATAACTGTAAAATATTGGTGTGATCAGACTTTTTAGAGGAAATAGCTCCATTACACACTTGTCTATTATATTGTGCTGCTGTAGCTAGGTGATTCAAAGAAGAAGGGTTCAGTTGATGCTGCATCAACACTAAATCAATTCAGTTTCATATTGCTGTGAAATCATTTAAGTAGAAAACTAAATACGAGAGAATGTGTTTTCTTTTCATTCTACATTTTACGGTTGGATTAGCAAGCAATGATACCCTCCAAAAACATAAAATGAAGACCGAGCCTTTTCTGGCACGTTTGTTTGAGTTTAAATCAGTATTTTTGGCTAGAAAATGACTTCTAACCCCTAAACATAGTATATTTTTTTAGTAGACACCCTAGAGAATAAAATGTTACACAGTATTTGCGCAGCAGTTTTTCAAAAGCAATATTTTTGGGAAAAAAATACACTTTAATCAATTAAAAAAAAAACACAATATAAACCCCAATCTTTTTTGTAAATTATGAAAGATGATGTTACGCCGAGTAAATTAGATATCTAACATGTCATGCTTTAAAATTGTGCACGCTCGTGGAATGGCGACAAACTACTGTACTTAAAAATGTACATAGGCAACGTTTACATTTTTTACAGGTTACCTGTTTAGTGTTACAGAGGACGTCTAGCGCTAGAATTATTTCTCTCACTAACGTCAGTGGCGATACCTCATGTGTGGTGCGAACACCGTTTACATATGCGTGTATGACCTACATATGCATTCGCTTCTGCACGCAAGTGTGGAGGGAGGGGGCCCTTTACATTTTTTTTATTTTTTTTGTATTTCATTTATTTTTACACTTTCCCTTTTATTTATAATTATTTTTTGATCACTTTTATTCCTATTACAAGGAATGTAAACATCCTTTGTAATAGAAATAAGGATGATAGGTCCTCTTTTTTTATGGAGAGATGTGGGTTCAAAAAGACCCCACATCTCTCCTTTACCTTTTTAAAAGCAAAAGATCAAATATTTTGCTTTAAAAAAAGAAAAAGTAAAATTTTACTTACAAGGCCATAGAGGCGATCAAAAACGATTTAGTATTTTATCTCCTCTGTGACCAGCCGGCCGCACCGTCGGATCATTTCTCAGTTGAGCTGTCAGAAACTGTAAGCCCGAGAAAAGCCAGCGAGTGGCGGGAGGGGGGACATAACCCCCCCCTTCTGAAAGTGGCTCATGAGCCACTCAGAGCACTTTCAAGAGGAAGCCAGCCACCAGCTGCAAAAAACAATACCGGAGTTATGGTTGATATCTACAGTCATAATCCTGGTTGACCACTTGCAAACCGCAATTTATACATACGCATTGCGGTCGGCAAGTGGTCAAAGTCCCATGTGAGTTTATGGTTTACTTAGAATAAATTGTTCGCCTTTGGCCAGTTCTTTTAGTCTGATATATTTCTGTGGCAGATTTTTGAGCAGATCCAGCCATGAGATTTGTGTGTTTGAGTAAGGCCAGACATTCTATGGGGAATAAAAAAAACTGGCTATACACTAGTAGAATTTCATTCAAAATGTATTTTCCGATTTTCTGTTCAATCGTGGGGTCAAATCATGACCGCAGTGACAAGACAATTTGAAGGAGCAGGATAGAAAATGTTTCCAAAAACAAGCAAAATTTCTAATGCCGCGTACACATGACCGGACTCTCTGGCAAACTAGGTCCCACGGTCTTCCCGATGGACTTTCGGCGAAGTTCCGACTGTTTTTTCGAACGAACGGACTTGGCCACACATGAACGGACTAAGGGAAGGCATTTCAATAACCAATAGCTTCCCCTGCGTCGTATTTGGTCTGTCGGACCAGCATACAGACGTACGGTTTTCCCGATAGGAATTGAGTCCGTCGGACAGATTTTAAACATTTTCTATTTCTAGGTCTGTCGGATTTTTTAAATGAGAAAACGATCGAATTAGCCCACACCCGATCAGATTGTCCGACGCACTGATTCCGTCGGACCCAGAAAGGCCAGTCGTGTGTACGCGGCATAAGAGTGTATGTGGTTTTCATTTGGTCCATTCAGTCCAAAATCGAATGTTAATAGCAAAATTTTCAAGTACTTTAAACAATATTCATAAAGCCATTGAATGTATGCGAATTTTCATATGAATGTTCATATAAGCATTCGTTCAAAAAACTTCTAGTGTATGGCCAGCTTAACAGTTGTCCAAGTTGTCAGATAAACAAATCTGCACCACTGCTCCAAACCACCTCCACTCATCATTTAAGAGCTGTTAGGGTGCTTGCTACTGTAGCTCATCTCTGCTTCCACAGAGGTATAGAAAAAGTTGAGAGTTGCACCCCATCTTACATTTTTCATGTTATTTTATTCCATGAAAGCCAAAGTGAATGCATACATTCTGTCTCCACCCAACATACCACACTTCCCAAACGTGTTTTACCCCAAGGACTTGCTCACAGGGATTAAAGTTGGCACCTACTCTAATCCCTGTGAGCAAGCCAGCCCTTAGGGGTGAAATGGGACTTGAGAGTGTGGTAGGCTTTCATGGAATAAAACAACATGGAGAATTTAATATGCAGTGTGACTCAACTTTTTCTATACTTCTGTTGTCCAAGTTGTATTTAATTTCAGCTGGCTCCTACTGATCTCTCACAGGTAAGGAACGATAAGAACCTGGAATGATGGTTTATTGTAGCACAATGGCTGAATGCCATATAAGGTTTAGCTGTGGCCTAGTCATTTAACCTTTTATTTTTTCTTTCTTTTTTTTCAAGGTCCAGAAAGCTAAACATGTGGTTGTTGTGGGTGGAGGTGCGGCAGGTGTTGAAATGGCTGCAGAGGTGAAAACAGATTATCCAGAGAAAGAGGTAAAATGCATTATATTTTTCATAATATTGATACCTGAGAAAGGACAAAGTCACTGAATCCCTCGAGAGATATTCCAAAGGTGTAGAGAAAACGAAAAAAAGTGTGACAGCTATGTGCTCTTTACTGTAAAACAAAACCAAGGAAATATCCAAGCTCAACATACTGAGCAGCCTGCGACCACCTGAATTGACCTGTCCAGCAGTATGCATTAAAAACAGGGGGTCAGTAGCACACATTTGCAAATGCATGCGTAAGCCATAGAGCCCCGGCAAGGCACCCCATTTTTCTGTGGACTTAACTCTAATTTCTATGAGTCTCCAACAGGGCCGGACTGGCCTACCGGGATACCGGGAAATTTACCAGTAGGCCGCCTGCCCCTGGGCTGTTTTGAATTGTGGCTGGCTGCAGCGCTCCCTTCCCGCCTCCTCCTCTTGTTTGTCACACACAGTGGGAGCACTGTGTGTCACGGAGCTGGGTCTGTGTGTGTTGACGGAGGCGCTGTAACAAGGTCCCGCCCCCCTACACTGTCTCGTGTGATAGTAGATTGAACCAGTGTTCCGCCTATCGCACGAGATGGGCAACGCATGAAAAACAAAACCAAGGAAATTTCCAAGCTCAACTTACCGAACAGCCTCCGACCAACGAAATTGACCTGTCCAACAGTATGTGTTTAAAAACAGGGGTTTAGTTGCACACATTTGCAAATACATGCGTAAGCCACAGAGCCCCCTGGCAAGGCACCCCATTTTCTGTGGCTTTAAGGAGGGGTGGGCTCCCTCCAGGTTTACCTGCCCTCCACCTGTCCATTAAAATGCATGTGCTTCCATTGTTGGAGACTTAGAAATTAGAGTTAGGTCCACAAAAAATGGGGTGTCTTGCCGGGACTCTGTGGCTTACGCATGTATTTGCAAATGTGTGCAACTAAACCCCTGTTTTTAACGCATACTGTTGGACAGGTCAGTTCAGGTGGTCGTAGGTTTTGTTTTACATGCGTTGCCCTTCCAATGCTCCTTGCTGCAGTGACCACTTATATGTTGAGGCAGTGACCACTTGTTTGTATGTGCTCTATACTGCTTCTTTCACATTTGGTGTTTTCCTACTTGGGTCATTGGACAACGGCTAATAATGTAATTCCTACACAGTTGGACTGGAGTTACAGTATCGCAGCAGCTGACTTCATCTCAAGAAAAGTGGACAGAGTATACACTGCACTGTACTTGTACAAAAAATTGCTAGGAGAAACGAAAATAATTTTATTGACAGGAGACTTGCAAAGTCACTTCTAACACAAAAAAAAACCTTTACCTACTAGCACTATTTTTCTAACTTTTTTTTTAGTTTCACTTTAAGGTTGGGTTTAGGGGGTTGGATGAGGGTAAGATTTAGATTTAGGTGGTAGGTTGATTTTAGGAGTTATGGTTCCAGGGACCAGGCTATAAATTTAAGAGGATATGTTTAGAATAAGGAAAATTATGTACTTTTCATTATGATACTTTGTATGTAATGTATTGCTTTTTGGAATCTATTTGAACTGTAATGCCGCGTACACACGATCTGAAATTCGGCCAGCAAAAGACCGATGAGAGCTGCGATCGTGTGTATGCTCCATCAGACTTTTGCTGGCGGAATTTTGTCTAGCAAAAGATTGAGAGCATGTTCTCAATTTTTCCGACGGAAAAATTCCGATCATCTGTGGTAATTCCGACACGCAAAATTCTGACGTATGCTTGGAAACAATTTGACGCATGCTCGGAAGTATTGAATTTCATTTTCACGGCTTGTCGTAGTGTTGTATGTCACCGCGTTCTTGACGGTCGGAATTTGGTGTGACCGTGTGTAGGCAACACAAGCTTAAGCGGAATTCTGTCAGAAAAACCATCCAAGGCTTTTTCGACGAGAATTACGATCGTGTGTATGCGGCATTAGAATTTTTTAGAACTGGTGCTTATTGATCACAAAAGTACTGTTCTTAAAAACTCTCACATCCTAAAAAAAAAAAAAAAACTAGCCATGCTTGTCCAGAAGCCCTTAGTGTTTTAGTATGTTTGGTTTTCCTCATTAGAGGTATGTAAGTGACAAGCTAATACAAAAGCATAACTTGGGCTTAAATTTTCTATGTTTCGGCTTTGCACAGGTTACATTGATACATTCTAAGGTCGCATTAGCGGATGTGGAGCTGAAGCCATGTGTTAGAAGTGCTATAAAGGAAATACTCCTGAAAAAGGGAGTAAGGCTAATATTGGGTAAGTCCCCATTACCTGCTGATTGTTAACATTAATAATGTCATCAGCACTCTTCACAGATCTGTATCTTTTGTCTATGAAAGTTATTCATCTTATTATTCGGTATTCATGTTGGTGTTAAAAAATGTTTCCATGACTCCATGGCAGCCAAAAGTGAGGGACAGATACCGTAGTGGAAATTCTATAGTGCAGGGGTGCTCAACCTTTTGAAGTATGAGGGCCACTTAAGTGATTTGGTAACCGGTCACAGACCACAATGAAATGAAATGGTTTCCGAATATATATATATATATATTTTTTTTTTTTTTTGAGTAGCATAATGAAGATTTTAAACAGCAATGAGGATCTTCATTTTACTGGGTACAAATCCCATTAGATGTTTACCCGCTGTTTAATCACAGTTGCAAAAAGAAAACGGACAGGTGGACCTGATCGGACCAATTGTGTGAAAGGGGCAAAGAGCTGCTTTCACACTGATGTGCTGCAGTTTACCAGCACAGCGGCTACAGTACAGTGCACCTGCAGGTTAGCTGCGCTTTGACATAGACTTCTATAATATCTTGCAGGTGTGGTGCGCTTTCTGAAAGCACACCAAAACTCCTGCATTCAGGAGCGCACCAAACCCGCAGGATATAAGAGAAGTTTATGGCTCAGCAAACCCGCAGGTGCACTGCGCTGTACCTGCGGAACAGTGTGAAAGCTGCCTAATAACCCTTTTTTTTTTTTTTCCTTTAGTGCTTATATATGCACATTTCAAAACTGTGTTGTTTAATGTATATTATGCCCTTCGCTAAACACTAATATTTATTAAACTGACTTTTTTAACTTTCAGTTTCACTGGCTGCTAGAAAAGTTACTGTCCTAAGCGGAGTGATACCAAGTGCACTTGGCCTGGGACAGGAGCTGGCGCAATAGAGGGAGCATCAGCTTAGGCAGTTCCTGCCCCATCCATAGCCGATTGCTTGCTCCGGCTCCATCCACTCTAATGATCTAGGATGGCGGGTCAGCAACCCGCGATCTGGGCTTGCCAACCCACCATCCCAGAGCAGGAGGTTGTAGACCATATCAGAGGGCTCCTTGGGTCACCGGTAGAATACCCCCTGCTATAGTCATACTAATTTTTTGTGGGGAAAAAATTGGGTTTATCATGAGATTGCTATTAAAACTGGTCCCATAATACTTTGACCTAGAAAATAGTGATATTGTAGGTTGTGTCTGCATTTCAGATTGGTATTGAAAATAACACAAATTGTGTGGTAAAGTGCAATGATGGCTGCATATTCTAATATACTACTATTTCGAGCATGTTGGGTTGATAAGTGAGGCATAAGAGCTTCTGTGCGTTGAACCTCATTTCAGTACCATGTATGCTGCTAAAAAATATGATTTTATTGCTAAATAACTGTATACTGTTCTGATCACCCAGGCCAGAAAGTTGCGAATTTGGATGAACTGACACCAAATGTGGTTCAAGACACTATGAAAATACATTTGGATAAGGATCCTGAGGTGATCACTGCTAACCTGCTCCTCTGCTGTACAGGAATCAAGATAAATTCATCTTGTTACATCGATGTATTTGGTAAGTACACCAGTGTACACAGAGGGTATAAAAAGTTGTAGGCACAATTCTCGGTTGTAGGGTACTGGATGTAAGCTGTTTTTTTCCACAAATTATACTGTAAAGAAACAAATCTGACTGTATAGAGATCAAGATGAAGAAAATTACTAGAAGATAATGTAACAGGAAAGCACAAGCTTATGTTTAATACACTGTATATGCTTTCCTATAATGCATGTGCAGAAGTTTATTTTAAAGGCTAAGTTCACCTTTTTGCAGAAAATAGCTTATGCGGTCAGGGGGAACAGTAGATTTTAAAAATCTCTCTGCAGCTTTGTAAAATTATTATTTTGTTTAATTCCTGTAGGACATTTTGGGTCTCCTCAGAAGCATGGATAAAAAAAATACCTAGTTCGCAACCCCCATATCCTGACTTGTTACTAGGTTGCAAAAACTATTGGTTTTCGCTCCTGTAATGCTTGGAATGAGCATCCAATGGTTTTCTTGTCCTAGCAACAAGTCAGGCTTCTAGTTGACAACCATCAGGTCCTGACTTATTGAAATGAAGATTTTACAAAGCTGGGAAGACTTTAATATCTACTGGAGCTACTAGTAGCCTCTTTACCGAATACTTGTCTAATTGAACCCCACAGACACAATTTAAAAAAAGTGTACATCTGTGCAGAACTACCGGTATATAAAGTCCAAAGAGAGCGCCTAACAAGAGTCCAAAGTTTTTTTTTATTTTTTTTAAAGATGCTCTTTTTATTGAGTTTTATAGGCATTATATACTGTGTAAGAACACAATGAACATAATTCACAAACGTATGTCCTTCAGAGAAATAGCAGAAGAAAAAGGTCAATATGTTTGTTGTCAAAAATTCCCTCCCCTTTTATCAGAGCTCACAAATTTTGACTGTGCTTAAATGGCCTCTGATAACCAGACAAATCAGTACTGTGATTTTCTGTTTAAAAGGGTTTTAGAATGTGTTAACGTATGCAAATCCTTGTGCAGGATTCACCGGCATCTGCTTATCTGAGTCTATTGAAGCACAGTTAAAATTCTAGAGCCCTTATGAAGGGGGGGGTCTGTTTGGCTCCGGAAACATGTTGGAATTTCTCTGCTATGGTCCAATAATATCATTAAAAACTTTGGACTCTTGGACGTTTGTTTGGGGGTTTTTCACTAGACTGTATACTGTATACTGTATACATAGATTATCAACTCTGGGTCCTCCCCACCCATTTCTAATCTTGGTTTGGGGGAGTGCTGCTGAACCATAGCTAGTATTTCTTGTGATAGATTGATTGACCCATTGACAATCTGTATCCACCATCTCGTGTTCACTTGTGTTTGATCTGTGGATGACTGTCTGACATACTTTCTGGTGTGCGTGCAAAACCATCAAGTACAGGTGTACATTAATGGGAGATGCTGTTCATAGGCAGCAATGAACTCTCTCATTTTAATGCCAGAAATCCACAAACATTTATGGTGGTTGTTGGTGAACACTCTGTCCAAGACCACCTGTTCAGTATCAATTGCTTTATTACAAATTAACACATCTAACAATTATGGCTTATGCTCACCAGTGTGTTGCAATAACACACATTTCTACAAAGAATAGTAAAGTACATTATATGTGTTAGTGTGTTCTTGTGTCATTCATTGTGAGTAGCAGATCAACACACCTTCCCAATGCTTGAGCCTTGCAGCAAACGGCAATGCAATACACTAACCTGTGTTGCAGTGTGCTGCATCAGCCAAACTTGTTACTGCTCCAGTTGTTGGTCTGTTGTGGTTCATTAGAATGGGCAGCCAGTTATAGGTTGTGGTGGTTGTCCTTTTGTTTTGTACTGTTGGTGATTTGGGGAGGGAATGCACTGGATACCTTCGCTGCCATTGTGCTATTGCTGGGTGTCCAGTGCGTCCCTATACCTGAAGGAGGGGTGGGCTCTCTCCAGACATACCTGCCCTTAATCTATCTATTATTTTATATATGTGCTCCAACTTTGGAGACTCTCAAAATGTATAGAGTTAGGACTGCAGTACACTGGGGTGCTGTAACATGACCTCTGCAGCTTACGCATATAGTTGCAAACCAAACCCCTTGTTTTAACATGAACTGTTAGAAAGGACAATTCGGTTTGTTGTAGGCTGGTTGGTAAGTAAGCTGAAAATTTTTGTCTGTTGTTTTTTCTTCCATGTGCTCCTTGCTGCAAAGGCCAGTTAAAGGTTGGGGCAGTTGCTATTTGTTTGTATCATTAGAATGGGTGGCCTTAATGCAATGTACATTAACCCACGCAATGAAGTGGATAAATTCACTGCAGCAAACCTTGGTGTGAATGGACCCTTTCATTGCTTACATACAATTAGGTTTTTGTCCTCCACACTGTTGAAGCACACATCCACTGGTTATACTCCATTACCAGTTCCTGTCACTGGTAATATTAAAAAAAATTCTCCCAGCTGATGTCTCCAAAGTCCATCGACCGCTCTGAATTTCCAAGACTGAATCTCTGAAGCAATAAAAAGATGAACAACTTACACAATGCTGAAACAATATGGAGCATTACCCAAATGTATGTTGTCATGACTGATTGTTTTGTAATAACATAATTCAATTTGTTTCTCATTTAGGTGACAAAGTAGCAAGCAATGGATCGCTTAAGGTGAATGACTTTCTTCAAGTGGAAGGATACGGCAACATTTATGCAGTAGGAGACTGTGCAGATTTAAGGGAACCTAAAATGGCATACAGTGCAGGTCAGCATGCCAACATTGCTGTCACCAACATTATCAACAGTTTGCTTGGGAAACCACTGAAACAATATAAAACAGGTATTTTCAAGCATTTATATTTACATCAGTAGTCTAAGGGAGCTATTCATAAATGTTTTTGCGCAAGATTCTCACAACATTGACCTAAGGTTTACATTTATCCACTTGAATCCTGTTAGAAGAATGTGTGAGTCTTGGGTGAATGGTTCAAATGGTGTGACAATGCGAGCCCCTGCCACTGTGAAAATATAGGAGAAAATGACACAGGATTCACATTAAGGGTTAATGTGAAGTTCCAGACTATTGTTTCCGAGTGGAGAATGCTGTATTTTTGGTTTTCTACGGATTCTATAGTCGCGGTCGGGGCCTAGAGCTTGAAGTGTATTGGGTGGGACGGAACCTTCAATCCAGGTTCCTGCAGCCTGTGTGAGTATACAGGTGTCCAGGGGTCATTATATACTGAGGCCTGAGGATAGCTCAGGGTGAGAAACAAAAACCACCGCTTCAGGACGGCTCTTCACGGGGGAAGCTTGTCTTCCCAGGGTAGCGCAGGGTACCCAGTTTGGAGATAGCTCCCATATTGGAGACAGAAGGTCTCACTCCAGGAGTCAGGTGGGGTTCGATCGGGTGGAAGGAGAACCCCTATTTAGAGGCCAGGACAGGGCCATGCAGCAGGGTGCTGTGGCTAAAGGCCAAGCGAGTCAAGTGGACTGGTAACAAGGGAGCCAGTTGGCCGGCATTTACAATTGACTGTTGATGATGGAAACCCCTGCGTGGGCAACTGATGTTATGTGAACTTTTCATTCAGTTTAATAAAAGTGGGCTGCCATGTCCTAAAATACAGTTTGGACTGGCACAACTTTTTCGAAAAGCACCTAGCATATATGTATAATAACACCAGTGCCACAGTGGATAAATGTGAATCCTGTGTGAAAAATACATACTGCTATTGTTTCATTCTACCAATTAGTCAAGGATGTACATGAGTTTATGAACCAGTGTTTAAAGGATTATTTGTACTTTCAGTACCTATCCATTATACTATTTCCATGCTTAAAAGGGTTCATTCACTGACTTTTGCCACAAACCTCACTATCCATTACATGATCCTCATTATATGAACATACAAAGCTCCAATAGTATATATATATAATCTCATAAATACCTGTTTTATCTACCAGAAGGTTCATAGTATTATGCACAAAGTGTTCTATTGAGCCACGTTTCCGTGAAGCATAAGGTCATAAAACACTTAAGAGCTTACTGTTTTGAAAATTGTGTGCCAGTGACCTGCGGCCTATTTTCTCATGAACTACTAAAACACCTAATCAGATTGCTGATATTAACCTGCATACTATGTGAATGTAATTGTCTGTCTTTGTTTCCTCCTATTCAGGGCCAGTTTCAATGCTTCTATCAATGGGTCGAAATGATGGAGTGGGGCAGTTCAATGGCTTTTACATGGGCAAAATGTTAGTGACCAAGGCTAAAAGCCGAGATATATTTGTCTCAAAGAGTTGGAATACCATGGGACAGAAGATGCCAAAATAAGTTCTTCCATAGGGCCTAATACTTGAAGACTCTACCTCAACCAAGGATCATCTTCCCCAATAAGCATTTTATACATCTGTACATAACAGAATTTCTAGTGTAATTGTTATTTAATGTTAAAAACGTTGCCTGATTTTGGGGTCTTTTTTTAAAACTCCAATAAAATAAATACTGTTAATAAATTAACATTAAAATATTTTAAAATGTATGCAAGTTTACTTTTGTTGTTCACAAGAGATGAACAGTAAAGTCCACCAGCAGGTTAGCGAACACTTGCTTCAGCACATGTACTTCTAAAACTCCACAGAATGGAAGGGGCTACAGGGCTCAGCCAAGCTCCACATGGGACAGGGGGCTATGTGTGCTCATTTTCAAGTCTTTTGCAGGTGATGAAGGAGAATTTTGAACTCCCTGAGCAGCTGTAATTACATGAAAGTAGTGGGCTCCCAGCCTATTTCAGCCCATGCCAGAGCACTTGTGATTGTAGCACCAGCAGGAGTGACAGAGATCCCCCTCCCATGTGTATGAACTCATTGCAGTGTTAATTGTGGGGTTTGGTCATCCAGCATAAGGTTGGCGAGACAAAGTTAAAACTTGTTTTTTAAGTAAATAGTCAGACTGAGAGCCTTTTAGGCTAGGCTGTTTGTGACATTTTGTTATCTATAGATTAATGGGGTTACCCCATAATAAACCCGTCCTAAGCCATTAAAACAAGTTTTGTGTGTACTTATTTCAGATTTGTTATTACAATTGCTATTTGCTTTTTTGGGCTCCCGTGTCTCTCATACCATAATATAACTGGAACCTCTGCTCCACACATGATGCATACATACCAAATCTCTTTAACCAGAGACACCTGCTGGACTTTTCTACAGAAAGAGAGGATAAAGAAATGCATCTACCCTTTCATGTATAACATAGGCGCAGTATCACATTCTCAAGTAGGATTGTGCCGACACTGGAATTGAGCCATCTTCACTCCAAACGCAATGCCACCCTGAGCAGAGCTTTTCAAACTGAGCCGTGTGTGTGTGTGTGTGTGTGTGTGTGTGTGTGTGTGTGTATGTATATATATATATATATATATATATATATATATATATATATATATATATATATTAGGGATGAGCCGAACACCCCCGGGTTCAGTTCGCACCAGAACCTTCGAACGGACCGAAAGTTTGTGCAAATTTTCGAACCCTATTCGTTACAATGGACGCGAACGTTCAAAATCAAAAGTTCTAATTATAACGGCCAATATGCATGTTAATGTCATAAAACAGGTTTGGGGACCCGGGTCCTGCCCCAGGGGACATATATCAATCCAAAAAGAAGTTTTAAAAACTAAAGTTTTTTCGGGAGCAGTCATTTTAGTGATGCATAACGTGAAAAAAAAAAAGTTAAATATTCCTTTAAATATGGTACCTGGGGGTTGTCTAAAGTATGCCTGTGAAGTGGCATGTGTTTCCCGTGTTTAGAACTGTCCCTGCACAAAATGACATTTGTAAAGGGAAAAAAATAAGCCATTTAAAACTGCTTGCGGCTTTAATGTCATGTCTTGTCCTGACAATATGGCTGAAAATCCTTGAGAAAAATGGCATGGCTACCCCATAAACCCCCCCCACCACCCCAGCCCCTTTGGGTCTGGTATGGATATTAAGGGGAACCCCGCACCCAAAATAAAACCCTATACCTACAACCCTATATACTCTGAACAGCAGTATACAGGCGGTGCAAACAAGACACGGACTGTAGGTTTGTTCTTAAGTAGAATCTGAACAGGTACATTTTTAAGTGTAGCTCCATCCAAAAAAAATCTATTTTTAAGATTTTTGGAAAACATAGGGAGGGGTTATCACCCCTGTAACATTTGCTGTCTTTGCACATCGCACATCTGTTCAGAACATTTCACCTCCCTTTCCGTCCCAATGATAAATGTTTTTGGAAAAGTGGGGTTTTTATTGAAACAAGGATTGGTGATAAAGCATCAGTAGAGAGGAGATACCTTTTTCCCAAATTAAATCTAACAGGATAGAATTTCCCTTCCTAGGGGTAGATTTCCTCTCACTTCCTGTTTTCTCCTTCCGTTTGCAAGTAGGAGTCGTTTGTAAGTTGGATGTTTGAAAGTAGGGGCCTGCAGAAATTTGCCCCATTAGATGTTGGTGTAGCCACAACACTGTACGCCCTCACAGTTACTCTTGGTGGGCGCAGGAATGGGCCCTGCTGAGAATTATTAGATCAATATTTGTAATTACACGCCCTGTTAAACAGGGGCTGAAAAATTGTGCCTTAGGCACTGGTGCTGGTGCCACAACACTGCAACCCCTCACAGATACTGTACTCTGAGCACAGCAATGAGACCTGTTGCAAAGCATTGCATAAAAAATTGTAATTGCACGCCCCTGTTAAACAGGGGCTAAAAAATTGGGCCTTAGCCACTGGTGTGGTGGCACCAAGAAACAAAAATGTTCTTCTAAGCTATCAAGGAATGGATCATTGAGGAGGAGGAAGAGGATAGTCAGTGAACATAACAGGACAGTCACTCAGCATCAGCATAGGCAGTCTTGAAGGGATGTGACATTATAAATTATTCAGTTATATCCGCTTCAGGTGCCTGGTAGCTGGTGGTGATCCAAGACTGATTCATCTTTATGAAGGTCAGTCGATCAACCGAGTCGGTGGACAGGCGCACCCTGTGATCGGTGACAAAGCCTCCAGCAGCACTGAATGTGCGTTCGGAAAGAACGCTGGATGCAGGACAGGCCAGTAGCTCAATTGCATACTGTGCAAGCTCTGGCCAGTGATCCATCCTCAGGACCCAGTAAGCCAGAGGATTTTCGGTGGGAAAGGTGTCCAAGTCTGACCTTGCCCCTAGGTATTCCTGCACCATGTATATCAGACGCTGGCCATGGTTGCTGGAACCGATCATACCTTGGGGCTGCGGACTAAAAAATTGTCTGAACGCATCGGTCAGACGTCCACCTTCCCCACTGCTCCTTCTGCTACTGACCAAAGTCTCAGCAACTCGTCGTCCAGGACCAGGAGTTTGTAACCTCCCAGTCTCTGGGAACGCGTTGCACAGACCTTTCTGCAAGGCCTCCCGAAGATGTCTCATCCTCTGCTCCCTCTGTGACGGCAAGATAAGGTCCGCAACCTTATCCTTGTACCGTTGATCAAGGAGAGTGGCCAGCCAGTAATGGTCCCTCTCCTTGATCCGAAGAATACGAGGATCCTTCCGCAGGCTTTGCAGGATCAGGGAGGCCATGCAACGTAGGTTAGCTGAGGCATTCGGTCCGGAGTCTTCTGGGTCACTGAGGACGACATTATCGCCAGCCACCTCCTCCCAGCCACGTACAAGTCCACTGGTTTGTTGGGACTGTACATCATCCCTAAAAGACTGCTGATGCTGAGTGCCAGGCTCCACCTCCATGCTCACACAATCCTCCTCCTCCTCATCCTCTTCCTGTATGATGGGTGGGAGAGAAGGAACACTGTCTGGATAAAGGGGGCCTTGAGAGGCAAGGAAGTCCTCCTTTTCCTGCCTCTGTTCTGCCTCAAGTGCCCTGTCCATTATCCCACGCAGCGTATGCTCCAACAGGTGGACAAGAGGTACATGTCACTGATGCATGCACTGTCACTGCTCACCATCCTCGTGGCCTCCTCAAATGGTGACAGGACAGTGCATGCATCCCTGATCATGCTCCACTGGCGTGGGGAAAAAAATCCAAGCTCCCCTGACCCTGTCCTGGTGCCGTAGTCGCACAGGTACTCATTGATGGCCCTCTGCTGCGTGTGCAGTCGCTGCAGCATGGCCAACGTTGAGTTCCACCTGGTGGGCATGTCACATATAAGGCGGTTCTTGGGCAGGTTCAACTCCTTTTGCAGCTCAGCCAGCCAAGCACTGGCCTTATACGATCGGCGGAAATGCACACAGACTTTCCTTGCCTGCCTCAGGACATCCTGTAAGCCTGGGTACCTGCCCAAGAACCGCTGCACCACCAGGTTGAAGACGTGAGCCATACAGGGCACATGGGTCAGCTGCCCCTGTCGCAGGGCGGAGAGGAGGTTGGTGCCATTGTCAGAAACCACCATTCCTGGCTAAAGCTGGCGTGGCGTCAACCACCTCTCGGCCTGCCCCTGCAGAGCTGCCAGAACCTCTGCCCCAGTGTGGCTCCTGTCCCCCAAACACACCAGCGCAAGCACGGCATGGCATCTTTTTGCCTGCGTACTCGCGTAGCCCCTTGTACGCCTACGGAGCATCGCTGGTTCCGAGGACAGAGCACTCGAAGAGGCCATGGAGGAAGAAGAAGAGGAGGGGGTGGAGGAGAGAGGTGTGCCACAACCAGTAGTAGCATTTTGGAGGCGTGGTGGCGGAACAACCTCCAACACTACTGCACCTTGTCCTGCATCCGTCCCAGCTGCCAATAGAATGACCCAATGGGCCGTGAAAGACAGGTAACGTCCCTGTCCATGCCTGCTGGACCATGAGTCAGCGGTAATATGCACTTTACCGCTGACCGCCCTGTCCAGTGAGGCATGGACATTGCCTTCCACATGCCGGTAGAGAGCCGGAATCGCCTTCCGTGAGAAAAAGTGGCGTTTGGGAACCTGCCACTGAGGAACCGCACATTGAACAAACTCACGGAAGGGGGCCGAGTCTACCAACTGAAAAGGCAGCAGTTGAAGTGCTAGCAATTTAGCCAAGCTAGCATTCAACCGCTGGGCATGTGGATGGCTGGGAGTAAACTTCTTTCGACGGTCCAGCAGCTGGGGCAGGGAAATTTGCCTGGTAGAATCGGACGTCGATGTACTGCTAACAGAGTGCCCGCAAGTACTTGGCTGTGACACACCTAATTCTACACCTTCATTCCTCTCAGAGCAGCTTTCAGAGAGGATTGAAGATATAGTGGGGTTGGAGATCCCAGCTGATGAGGAGCAAGGAGAGGTCCGCTTTGTTCTTTGGTGTGGGTCTTTAATGTGCGCTTGCCAACGAGCTGCATGGCAGGTCGACATGTCTGGTCATGCTTGTGGTGCCCAAGCAGCTGATGTTTTGGCCACGCGAGATACGCTTGAGACATATGTTGCAAATAGCAGTGGTGCGATCTGATGCACTCGTCTCAAAAAAGGCCCACACCAAAGATCTTTTGTGATGACGTGCAGAGGCAGCGCCCTGCACAGGCGGAGCTCTGCGGTGTGATTCAGTTGGTGTGCTGGCCTCCGGAGGGCATCCTGCCTCGTTGGACATGTGCCGCCGCCTCCTCCTCCTCCTCCTCTCTCCCTTCAGGCACCCACGTGGAGTTAGTGACCTCATCATCCCCTCCCTCTTCACCACTGGAGCAAACCTGGCAGTAAGCAGCAGCTGGTGGAACATGACTGCCAGATTGCTGTCCTTGAGCATCCCCTCTCTCTGTGCTCATTCTCCTGCCTTGCTCTAGCTGGGTATCATCATCCGAGCCTTCAAAACGCTGGGCATCCTCCTGGAGCATGTACCCAACACTGTGCTCAAACTGTTCGGGGGACTCCTCAGGAGGACATGGTGGGTCTAGGGAAGGGGTGCCTGATGATGCCATTGAGTACGTGTTGGCAGCTGCTTTGCCAGTACCCTGAGCCTGGGTGAGAGAGGATGAGGAGGGCTTGGTCATCCATTCTACCAAGCCTTCGGCATGATGTGGCTTAACATGTCCAGCTGCCGAAAACAAGGCCAAGCGTGTCCCATGGCCACGTGCTGATGAAGATGCACGACCACATCCATGTCCACGTCCACGACCAGCACTGTTGTCTCTAGAAACAGAGCCTGCTTGCCCTGTGTTCCTGTCTCGGGACTGTCTGCCTCTCCTTGACGGTCTTCCAGGCATTGTAGTGGGTAGTGTATATTGTGCTGGAGTCACACAGCACAAACACTAACTCCTGCAGATGGCTGCCTTAGATGACAGCAACAGGGCCTTACGGCAGATAGAGAGGCTGAGGTGGTTTTATGTGTGCTGTACTAACCGAGCACACACACACACACGCTAGCTCCTGGAGATGCCTGGCTGCCTTCAATGACAACAACTGGGCCTTACGGCAGATAGAGGCTGCCTTATATGACAACAACTGGGCCTTATGGCAGATAGAGTGACTGAGGTGGTTTTATGTGTGCTGACACACACACTAGCTCCTATAAATGCCTGCCTGCCTTAGATCACAATAGGACAGAAGGTGATACTGCAATGCTGTACTAACAGCACGCACACACCAAACTAATCCCCAGAATCACAGCAGTTAGACTCAGCAGCAGATAATGTCACCACTCAGCAGCAGTGCAATCAGCAGAATGAATATATATTCTCTAATGATCAGTATTCAGTAGTAATGATAATGATAATGAATCAGTTCAGCATCAGCATCAGCACAGCAGTCTCCCTATATCACAGCCGGAACAGAGTGCACTAGGCCGCCGGCGCGGCGTCCTTTTATAGAGTGGGGCGTGTACTAACGCCCCTGAGCTATAATTGGCTACAGGCGTCCTGCCTGTAGCCAATTATTGCTCTCCTCGCTGCCGGCACTGTGATTAGCCAAGCATGCGGGGTCACAGTGCATGCTTGGCCAATCATCAGCCAGCAATGCACTGAGACTGGCACAATGCATTGTGGGCCGCTCGCATCACACAAATGTGATGCGAACGGCCCAAATGGTTCTGGGCTCGCCGAGCGGGCGAAAAAGCCCAGTGCTCGATTCGTACGTGGGTTCGAATCGAACACCGGGCCCATCCCTAATATATATATATATATATATATATATATATATATATATATATATACACACACACACACACACACACACACACACACACACACACACACACTCTGCATTCAGTGTAGACTATACAGTTGTGCTCTTAAGAGGGATTGCACCTAAAAAAAAAATATATATATATATATATATTAAAACCCAGCAGCTACAAATACTGCAGCTGCTGACTTTTAATAAATGGACACTTACCTGTCCCAGGGTCCAGCGATGTCGGAAGCCGAAAAATCGCTCGGTTCTCGGCTGCTGCCACCGCCATTCTCGTTGAGGGAATCAGGAAGTGAAGCGTTGCCGCTTCACTTCCCGGTTCCCTACTGCGCATGCGCAAGTCGCACAGCGCAATGAGAATGCTCCGCGCTGTCTCTGGGACCCGTGTGTGCCCCAGCAGACAGCGTGGCGGGACAGGAAGAGGCATAGACTCTCGTGGGAGTCTATGCCTGGAAGTGGGTGCAAATACCTGTCTTAGACAGGTATCTGCACCCCCCTCCCCCCTGAAAGGTGCCAACTGTGGCACCGGAGGGGGGGAGGGTTTCCGATGAGCGGAAGTTCCACTTTAGGGTGGAACTCCGCTTTAAGTTTACATACCCTGGCAGAATTTATGTTATGATTTCTTGCCCATTTTTCAGAGAATATGAATAACATGAAGCCAGTTATTATCCATCAATTGTGTTTACTCTTTTTAAATCCTAATCACAACAGGAACTACCCAAATGACCCTGATCAAAAGTTTACATACCCTGGTGATTTTGGCCTGATAACATGCACACAAGTTGACACAAAGGGGTTTGAATGGCTATTAAAGCTAACCATTCTCACCTGTGATCTGTTTGCTTGTAATTAGTATGTATGTGTGTGTGAAAAACCCAAAAATAACTTCAGGTGAAATATAGGACTCTCTGAAAACATGTGGTGTGGCTGTTTCAAGATGCACAATAAGGAGGCACTTATATGGGCTGCATGGTTGAGTCGCCAGAAGAAAGCCATTACTACCAAATGCCACAAAGTATCCCACTTACAATACGCCAAACAGCACAGAGACAAGCCTCCAACCTTGTGGCACAAAGTCATTTGAAGTGATGAGACCAAAATTGAGCTTTTTGGCCACAACCATAAACGCTTCATTTGGAAAGGAGTCAACAAGGCCTATGATGAAAGGTACACCATTCCTACTGTGAAGCACGGAGGTGGATCGCTGATGTTTTGGGGATGTGTGAGCTACAAAGGCACAGGAAATTTGGTCAAAATTGATGGCAAGATGAATGCAGTATGCTATCAAAAAATACTGGAGGAATATTTGCATTCATCAGCCAGGAAGCTGCGCATGGGAAGTAGTTTGGATATTCTAACATGACAATGATCCAAAACACAAGGCCAAGTCGACCTGTCATTGGCTACAGTAGAATAAAGTGAAGGTTCTGGAGTGGCCATCTCAGTCTCAATATCATTGAACCACTCTGTAGGGGGGGGGGGGGGTATGCAAACTTTTTGGCATTTGGCTAGTTTCTGTTGTCATTATGATTTAAAAAGTGTAAACACAGTTGAATGATAATACATAGCTTCAGCCAAACACTAACCATAAGTGAAAGAAAAGTTTTTGTGTTATCATTCATATTGTCTAAAAAATGGCCAAGAAATCATAAATTCTGACAGGTTTACATTCTGCTATGTAAACGTATGAACACAACTGTATATACAGTGCATTTGGCGGTGTACAATATATAATACACTTCAGGCGCTGTATTAAAAAAAAAAATATATATATATATATATATATGACAGCATCTCACATAAGTAAGTACACCCCTCACATTTTTGTAAATATTTTATTATATCTTTTCATGTGACAGCACTAAAGAAATTACATTTTACTACAATGTAAAGTAGTGCGTGTACAGCTTGTATAACAGTGTAAATTTGCTGTCCCATCAAAATAACTCAACACACAGCCATTAATGTCTAAACCGCTGGCAACAATTGTGAGTACACCCCAAAGTGAAAATGTCCAAGTTGGGCCCAATTAGCCATTTTCCCTCCCTGGTGTCATGTGACTCGTTAGTGTTACAAGATCTCAGGTGTGAATAGGGATCTGGTGTGTTAAATTTGGTGTTATCGCTCTCAGTCTCTCATACTGGTCACTGGAAGTTCAACATGGCACCTCATGGCAAAGAACTCCCTGAGGATCTGCAAAAAAGAATTGTTGCCCTACATAAAGATGGCCTAGGCTATAAGAAGATTGCCAAGACCCTGAAACTGAGCTGCGGCACGGTGGCCAAGACCATACAGCGGTTTAACAGGACGGGTTCCACTGAGAACAGGCCTCACCATGGTCGACCAAAGACATTGAGTGCACATGCTCAGCGTCATGTCCAAAGGTTGTCTTTGGGAAATAGACATATGAGTGAGGCCAGCATTGCTGTAGAGGTTTAAGGGGTGGGGGGTCAACCTGTCAGTGCTCAGACCATACGCTGCACAATGCATCAAATTGGTCTGCATTGCTGTCGTCCCAGAAGGAAGCCTATTCCAAAGATGATGCAGAAGTAAGCCTGCAAACAGTTTGCTGAAGACAAGCAGACTAAGGACATGGATTACTGGAACCATGTCTTGTGGTGTGATGAGACCAAGATAAACGTATTTAGTTCAGATGGTGTCAAGCGTGAGTGGTGGCAACCAGGTGAGGAGTACAAAGACAATTTTGTCTTGCCTACAGTCAAGCATGATGGTGGGAGTGTCATGGTCTGGGGCTGCATGAGTCCTGCCGCCACTGGGGGGGGCTACAGTTGATTGAAGGAACCATGAATGCCAACATGTACTGTGACATACTGAAGCAGAGCATGATCCCCTCCCTATGGTGACTGGGCCGCAGGGCAGTATTCCAAAATGATAACGACCCCAAACAAGCCTGCAAGACGACCACTGCCTTGCTAAAGAAGCTGAGGGTAAAGGTGATGGACTGGCCAAGCATGTCTCCAGACCTAAACCATATTAAGCATCTGTGGGGCATCCTCAAATAGAAGGTGGAGGAGCGCAAGATCTCTAACATCCACCAGCTCTGTGATGTCGTCATGGAGGAGTGGAGGAGGACTAGTAATTAGTGGCAACCTGTGAAGCTCTGGTGAACTCCATGCCCAAGAGGATGAAGGCAGTGCTGGAAAATAATGGTGGCCACACAAAATATTGACACTTTGGGCCCAATTTGGACATTTTCACTTAGGGGTGTATTCACTTTTCTTGCCAGCGGTTTAGACATTAATGGCTGTGTGTTGAGTTATTTTGAGGGGACAGCGAATTTACACTGTTATACAAGCTGTACACTCACTAACTTACATTGTAGCAAAGTGTAATTTCTTCAGTGTTGTCACATGAAAATATATAATAAAAATGTCAGGCGTGTACTCACTTTTGTGAGATACTGTATATCATGTCCAGAAGGCCACCAAGAAGAGGAGGACGCTCACAGGCAACTAAAAGAGGGCAGCCTCTGTGTCTACAGTGAAAAGTGGTGGCGGACATGGTGCATCCTCTGCAGGCGGGTCACGCTTGTCCTTTTTTTTTGCGAGTTGGTGGAGTGAATAACTAAGCTGTCCTCATTCTCCTTATCCTCTGTCATCCAGGCTCATACTAGTTTGCCTTCCGCCAAAGCGTCTTTTTCCAGAAACAGCCCCAAAGCATGTTTCCACCTCCGTGCTTGACTGTATGGATGTTGTTCTTAGGGTCATAGTCAGCATTTTTCTTCCCTCCCAAACACAGCGAGTCAAGTTAATGCCAGAGAGCTCAATTTTGGTCTCCTCTGACACAGCACATTCTCCCATTCCTTCTCTGAATCATTTAGATGTTCATTGGCAAACTTCAGAAGGGCCTGCACATGTATGTGCCTTTGTAAAGTGGATGTAAACCCTCACATATACCCAGTGAAGTGAACAGCCTCAGATGATACACGGAGATGAAACAAATCTCCCTACCCTAAGTTTTACATGTATATCTGCTGTCTTCAGCTTTCTATATTCTTTAGAAAGTGCACATTGTGTTAGAAATGTTCTTCCTGTTTCAGCAGTGGGAGGGGAGTCTGGGCATACATTGTGTGAGAGCTCAATGGAGAAAAGGCACACACACACCCCTCTCCACATAGGAACTAAAAAAACTTGCAGAGTTGTGATGTGAATAGACAAGCTCTTTGCTTATCTGTCTCTAAGTTACCTCCTTGACACAAATGTCCAGCTGGTTTTATCTCCTGTGTCGGAGAGCTTGTCAGAAGTTATCATGCTGATAACAGAGGAATGGAGCAGCAGAAAGACATGGGACTTAGGGCTTTGGGGAGAGATGAGTAAACACTACAGATATATGTGCCCTAGTCAGATTTCATGAATAGGGTTTACATCCACTTTAAGGAAGGGGACCTTGGGGTGCTGCAGGATTTCATTCCATAGTGGCATATTGTTTTTTTTTTTTTGGTGACTGTGGTCCCAACTGCCTTGAGATCATTTACAGGCTACTCCCTTGTAGTCCTGGGCTGACCTTTCACTTTTCTCATGATCATCCTTACCCCATGATGCAAAATCTTGCATGGAGCTCCAGACCGAGGGCCATTGATGGTTATTTTGTATTTCTTCTATTTGCAAATAATCGCTCCAACACTTGTCTCATTCTCACCAAGCTTCTTGCTGATGGTCTTGTAGCCCATTCCAGCCTTGTGCAGGTCTACTATCTTGTCCCTGACGTCTTTTGACAGCTCTTTGGTCTTGCCCATGATTGTGAGGTTTGAATGGAAGAAAGATTCTGTAGGCAGGTGTCTTTTATACACATAACAAATTGTCGATAAGAGCACCTTTTTAAGGGTCCTTTCACACTGGCGGTCTGATCAGGTCCCCCGCTCCATTCACCCCTATGGAGCGGCGGATGTCAGCAGTGATATGTCCGCTGACACTCGCCACTATACGACTTGATCCGCCAAATCTGGATGGATGGTGACCCTATTTTCCATCTGTTTGATCAGATAGGATCGGATAAAAATGGACAGGCGGTCTGTTTTCATCCGATCTTCCTATAGAGGAGAGCGGGGCACTGACAGGTCCATCTGCATAGTGAGCAGAGATAGACCTGTCATCCACCTGTTCAGCAGGGATCAGCTGAGCAAAGCGGACTGCCAGTGTGAAAGGACCCTAAATTGACAGAACTAATCTGTGTACCACATGAGCACATACTGTAGCCAGTCAATGGGAGACAGATTATTGTTGGTTGGTAGGGGATCAAATACGCACTTATTTTACTCACTGAACTGCAACTCAATTTATAACATTTGTATTGTGTGTTTTTTCTTGATTTTTGGTTGACATTCTGTCTCTATCATTTAAAATACACCTATGATAACAATTATAGACGCTTAATTTCTTTGTAAGTGGGCAAACTTTCAAAATCTGCAGGGGATCAAATATTTTTTTGCATACACTTTTTTTTTGCTCCCTGCAAGAAAAGCGAAAGATACAATGTATCTTTTCTCGCTATTCACACCAAGAGAAATACAGGGACTGGCTTCACAGTGACTGATCACTGTGGTAGCCAATCAGAGGCTACCAGAGCGATCTTCTGAACCGGAATTAGGAGTTCTGTGTCCCAATTGTTAGGCTCTCAGTGAAACATCAGTCTCTGTGCTGGGAACATGCTGTTGAGCACAATCCCAGCTCCAAGAGAGATACGCAAATATGCCCCATGGAAAAAAGCCCAGTTCAGTGGGCCCGCATATATGTTGGATATGGGTTAAATGTGGTGCAGGTCATAACATGCAACTGACTAGATTTTAACCCTAATTTACTGGTAATTGCAGTGCCCTTCAACCTAGGAGAGAACATTTGTTGTATGGCTAATACAAGATGTTGGAGGAATAGAAAAAATGTAAATGGAATTTAGGAGAACTAGTTTGATTAGCAGCAGTTAAAGCGGTAGTAAACTGCAGCATTAGAAAAGAATAAAATAAATCCCCTTGCATGGCAATGGCATAATGTGCTAGTATGCACCGGCGGGCTGTCATCGCTGACAGGGCCTCCATTCTCTCCCGGTTTGAGTGTGAGTGGCCAGGACCACGATAACATCACTCACACACATGCGCACGAGAGCCCTTGGCTGCAGCACAGAGCTCTGAAGATCTGGCACAGTATGCCGGACTTTCAGAGCACACTCGCGGGTGACGCCAGCTGCATCCAGTGTGAATAATGCTGGGTACATTCTATACGTTTTTTTCCTCCAACCCTGTGGGATAAAAAAAAAACAAAACCAAAACCGTAGAGTTTTCCATGCTAACATGAGTGCTATAGTGGGGATCTCCCCCACTGTTCTATTGTATTCTGACATGGGGACCCCCCTTCTCCAGAACACAATAGTCAGCGCTTGCAGCCATTGGTCACCAGCGTTGGTCAGATTCTGTTTTTCCAGCATGCTCGTTTGACAGAAACCGGCCGTAAGACAGGGTGAAAGTCGAAATTTTCGGCCTGTGTATACTCAGCTAACAATGGGGTTTGTCTCCTGTCCTCTCAGCCACAGGCTGAGCTCAATGAATATCTATCTTTTTTAACCCTATTATCTATGTATTATACTTGCTAATTCCGTTGTAACTTTTAATGCAGGAAGTGTGTAAAAAAAATAGCAGTACATGACATATACATCAGTTTGAGCGCATTTTTCTTAGAAAACCAGTATGAAGTATGGGAAGTAGAAATGTTACAGGCTTGGTAAACATTCCTGCCTGCACCTTGTGCAGAAGATGCACCTTCATCGTGTAATTTCATGGTCTATGTCAGGGTTGCCCAACCTTTTGAAGAGCGAGGGCCACTTAAGCGACTTGGTAACCGGTCACGGGCCACAATGAGCGGAGCGGGTGGATGACAGGTCCGTGTCCACTCTGCATTTGGAGAGCGGACATAGACGCAGCCCACGATACTTTTTAGCGGATCGTATTGGAAGTAGAACACAAGTTGGTTTATGTCTGCCACTACTTAGAGGTGAAGGGAGGGTCCAATTGGTCGGACTGACTGCGTGAAAGGGGTCCAAGGCTGCTTTCACACTGATGCGCTGCGGTTTACCCGCACCACGTGTGAAACGCAGTGTACCGTTTGGCTTTCCTTCAGTTTGATATAGACTTCTATTATATTCTGCAGGTTTGGTGCACTTTCAGAAAGCTCACCAGGTAATAATAGAAGTCTATGGCTCAGTGCAGGTAACCCGCAGATAAACTGCTCTGCACCTGCGGATCAGTTTGAAAGCAGCCCAGTAACCACTGCAGAAAAGATATGCCCATATGTACACTGTGATTTTAGTAATAAACTGACCTTTAATAACAGTATTCTTTCTATTCAATCCCAGAGCAGGAGGTCGCGGGCCACATCAGAGGGCTCCGCGGGCCACTGGTTGGGCACACCTGGTCTATGTAGTCTAAGAACTGGCACATCCTGTGAAAAAACTACATCACAACTCCTGGGTCTCTAAGTCAAGCAGTGATGCAGGTAGGGTTGCCACCTCATCCCTTTAAACCTGAACATGAACTACATGAGGCTAAAGTGAGTTTAATTACCACCCTAAGCAGTCACTTAACCTGTGTAATCAATATGTGTTTGGTTTTAAAGGGATGAGGTGGCAACCCTAGATGCAGGTGAGAGCTAAATGCTAATTCGATATGAAACAGGCACAAGCAGGCAGAGAAATGAATGGAGAGATCGCCATGGTGAAAGAGATGTGTACCTGATCTGTTTAGCCAGTGTATGGCCTGGCTTGCCTGACTTTGCTATTCCTCCTGCTGTCACCAGGATTTACCTGTCAACCTGCTGTGCCTGTTTACCCACTGTCTGATACCTGTATACGCCTCACCTGCCTGCTATTGCTAGTACTAGCATGCTTAGGTCTGCTGCTCACCAGCTGCCACCCAGCCTGCCTGCTTCACTAAAGACCTCAGGTGACTACCCCTGCCTGGCGTGGAACCTTCTCTGCTAGCAAGACTTACAGGCACTTGTGCGCCTTCTGGGCCCCACGTCAGAGGTGTAAGCATAGGCGTGCGTGCAGGGTGTGCTGGGTGTGCCTGGGCACACCTTAATCACCTCTTGCTGTGCTGATTCCCCCTGCTTTCTGTCTCCCACCCTGCAGTGCTACCACCTTCCCTCCTCTCAGGAGCGGGGGAAGGGGCTGGTAAATATTTAACTGGCCCCTTGCTTTTCTGAATGAACACAGAGAGTAATCTGTTCGGATCGCTCCAGTCTTCATTCTTAATTGAAGCATAGTACTATGTTTACTGCAGACTGCTGAGAAATGGACCAAGGAATCTCTGTCCTTAGAGAAAGAAACTGTCTCAAAAGTGAGACATCAAGGGTCTGTTTAGATCCTTGATATTGCACCAACGCCCCATAACGGGGCTCCTAAAAAAATAAAAAAAAATAAAATAAAATTTGAAAAAAAAATGTATATTGTAAAAATAATTTTATGAAATTGTAAAAAACGATAAAAAAAAATATAAAAATAAAAAAAAAGCTACTGCCACCAATCTTTGCTCTGCTGATAAACATGCATGTGCGTTTGTGCTCTGGGGTGCACACTCTAATGCAATAGGCTGCGCACACCAATAGGTGTAAGAGAGGCCTTCCCTCATCATAACAAGCTCTGCTACCAGGTACATGATAGACCCTTTACTTTACCCCTTTGCTTATATGCTCTATTTTTTTTCATTAGAAGCATGTAGGTCACATCCTGCATTGTCAAAGTCCAGCAAGCCTAAACAGCTGTATCCAACATAGAAAAGGCTGAAACTGCTCTTATTGATGAAGTTGACCATTGGGGTCTAAAGAATTGATTTGAATATTCTATCTGCTATGCCTAAAGTGTACCAGTGCAATTTTCCTATACAATAAGATGCAAAAAGGTTCTTTTAAATTCCAGCCCCACATGCTATACTTACTATATCTCACCTTCTCTCCACAGCGGTGTTCATCCTCAGGGAGCAAAGAGTGGAAGCCCAGGGTAAGCTCCAAGAAGCAAATTGAAGCTTACATGGTAATAATGAAGCTCTTCCTACTTCTCATAGAACATGGCTAGGTACCTATGCTATGGCTATGGTAGCATGATCCTCCATATCTGGAAGTATTGTGTATTTTTCTTCACTCGTAGCAGGTTAACCGAGGCAGGGACACAAAAGGAGGCGAATATGTACTGCTAATGCGGCCAGCATTGATAGTAGTGTTGGATGTCTTACATGGGCAAAGCACAGGTTTACTTTAAACTGGAATCGTTTTTTTTTTTTAAATATGGTAAAGGAACTTTTTGTAGTAAGAAGGCATAGGCATGAGTACAGGGTGTGCCGAGGTGCCTGGGCACACCCTAATCACCCCATGAGCATTATCGCTCTGTGTACCGGCAGGAAGATGGGAAAGATCCCCCTCCTACCGGCTCTGCCATAAGAGAAGTGTTTACGCACTTCCGGGTCATTATATATATATATATATATATATATATATATATATATATATATATATATATATCAGAGCAAACAGGTGTGTGGAGGCCTACTTTAGCACACCAACTCAGCGCCAGTATGGCCTCTACTCAACAGCAGAAATAATACCTTAAAAATATAATAAAATATTTAAAAGTAGTCCAGAAAAGCAGCTGTTTAAAATTAGATAAAATATCGCAAAAGTTAGTAAAATGAATTCACAGTCTGTAGGTGTAAAAATAAATACTAAAACAGCGCTAATTTTTAATTTTTTTTTAGAATGAAAATTTCTGTATGTCGATAAAAACATTAAACTTGTTAATAGATCTTTTAAGACCACATTTAAGGCCTAAGTTTAAAATATTAGTATCATTGTGTGATAAAGTGATATCTGCTAAATTAAAAATACCTGTTACTCCTGTTCTCTCCTTCTTTTTCTGGACCCTTCGTCCAGCTCTGCACCCTCTTGTACATTCCTCCTTGGGGTTGGGTAATAGGGATGTTCTCTTTCCCAATACGGTGGGTCCCTCAACTGGGGGCCTCTGTAATCGTGTATTGGGTAAGGTCTCCCCCTTTTTGGTGGGAATCCACAAACCCCTTTTCTGCCATCCTCTCCCCCTCCCTCAAATAGGACGGGGGAAGTGATATATTTCTCTATTGTCCTGTGACCTGAGAACTTCATATCTATTTTGTATCGGTACTTGATATTGGTTATTTAAATTTTGTTGATGGTACACGTTAGAGGACCCCCCCTTCATTTGTTTATCTCTACCATGATCTGTATTCGTCCTAATAGGAGTAGAATGGCCACGAGGGGGGTATGGAGGTCCCAAATTTCTTTGCTGGTCTCTTATTTATTTGAGGGTCACTCATATTGGGATGCCGAGAGGTGTCCAACTGATTAGAGTTATGTTCTGTCTCGGGCTTTGCAACATTAGTTCCCCATATTATTTTGTTACTGCCATAAATAGATCGTATTTGATCTAAAATCCCCCATATCCCGATGGAATTTCTTTGTTTTTTTCTTTTGGGTATCTTTATCAACCTTTTCCAATTTCTTTTTTATACAGGTATTAAAATCCGCTATTTGTTGAGAATCTTTAATGGGTTCTAGTTGCAAACGTAGCTCGTTGATGCGCTTTTCTATTTGTGCCATTTTCATGCGCGTTTTCTTTTTAGCACGAGTTCCTGCAACTTAAAACCGACTCCATTAAAGAATTCCAACCATTCCTTGGTTGATTCTGGGTCATCCAACCCGCCCTGGGGTACCACATCCCATCTTATACTCCTATACAAAATTTTCTATTTTACATATTGCTCAAATGTGCATATGTCCCACCAAGTTCTTATTTGTTTTTCTAAAACATTTCCAAGAGCATTTATAGCACCATTTAAATTCACTTGTGCTGTTTGTTCATTCATTGCAAACACATTGTTGATATCAATACTTCTGCTGCTTAAATATTAAAATTCTTAGCACTGTTTTAGTATTTATTTTTACACCTACAGACTGTGAATTAATTTTACTAACTTTTGCGATATATATATATATATATATATATATATATATATATATATATATATATATATATATATATATATATATATATATATATATATATATATATATATAAAAAACACACACGTGTGTGTTTAAGCTTCAGGGTGCACACCTATGTAAGAAGGTAATATTCTACATGGCTTGCCCTGCACAAAATTATATAGTTTGCCCATGGCAAAAAACTGCATTTGACCCTTTTAAGTAAAAAGCATTAAGGCCCCTTTCACACTTGTGCGACTCCAAAGTCGCACGAATTTGCCGCAATTTCAAGGAATGCCTGTGTAAGTGGCATCAAAATCAGACCAAAGTAGTGCAGGGACTACTTTGAAGTCGTACTAATATGAATGGCTGTCATTGGAAATCATGGGGAACGACTTGTCATGCTACTTTGCAGTCCCAAATCATGGGACAAGTCGTATAAGTGTGAAAGGGGCCTTAGCCCCCTTTCACACTTGTGCCACTTCAAAGTCGTGCGATTTTGCCGCGATTTCAAGGAATGCCTGTGTAAGTGCCATCAAAAATCGGACCAAAGTAGTGCAGGGACTACTTTGAAGTCGGAACGACTTGAAGTCGTACTCATATGAATGGCTGTCATTGGAAATCATGGGGAACGACTTGTCATGCTACTTTGCAGTCCCAAGTTGTATAAGTGTGAAAGGGGCCTTAGTCTGACAGCCATGCATTTGGCTAAAAGTAACAATCCAATGAAACACACAAAAGACAAGCAATATAAGAACGTTGATCTTTTTTTTTTTTTAAATAATATTGTGGTCTTATTTCTCTTGTAAAATCCAATACTACAAATCTAAAACAAGTTTTTTCAGCTGTTTTTTTTTTTTTTTTTAACACTAAGTCTAAAATAATAAGACAGGAAAAAAATAAGAAAACATTGGGAACAAGATTCTTGAAGAAAAACATGGCTGATGACGACAGAGGGATATATTTTTCAGATTCTATAAAAATGCAAAGGGGGTGCTGGCTTGTTACATGAGGGGGAGGGATTCATAATGAGAGTTGTTTAGCCCAAACATACCTCTTCAACCATGGGAAAATAAAATCAAAATCTGTCCTTAAACCACAAAACTTCAAACATTGTTCACACCTTCTTATAATTCTTAACAATAAAACATCAGCTCTTGGTCTTCTGATCCTCTTGTTACGGGTTTCCAACCATCCCTGTCTGTAAGCTGTTCCAGCCAAGGTCGGCATTCTTTCTACTTTGTATCAAGCTTGGCCATTTCCTGTACGTAGATACCAATACTTTCACTGTCGAACAACAGGAAGAAAATATTCTTCACAGTGGATGAGCTGGAGGAGCCAAAATGGTTGGAGATGGCTCGCAAAATGACTTGAGCCGCTGTCTGCTTTGGAAAACCATTTCTGGACACAGAAAAAGAGTAAATTGTTAAAAAAAAAATATATATATTATATATATATATACAGTGGCAAAAGTACATACTGTAAAGCGGCAACTAGGCCTCTTGGCACTTAGCAATCATTTTCATTCCGTGTAGTCTTCTAAACCCATTAAGATTAACAAAAGATAACAGACAAAAATATTAAATATGAAGCTTGGAGCGCCGCTCAAGCAGGATAAGAGACTCTTCCCCTTTATCCTAAAAAGCGGGGTGCCTGCGTTTCTCTGTATACATCCAAACAACATATCATGGGGGGAAATAACTGCCGCTCTCCTGATCAGCCTGTGTGAGATAAGAGTGAGAAATGGCCTCGGCCAACACTTCACTACAAGCTTTGTTATAGAGGTGGGGGCTAGGAGCAGGATGGAGGTTTTATGCATCATCAGCCACTTAGAAAGGTGAATGATGTGAGTAAAATCAATAAAAAATGAGTGGTAAATAGGACCAATTGCTGTGTTAAAGATTAAATAAATAAGTAAAGAGAGATACACAAAAAAAAAAAAATTGAAATAAAAAGTGAATGTTTGATTGATTGCGTGAGAATATAAAGAATAAATAAATAGTTAAACAGTGGCTAATAAGAATAAATAAAACATAAAAAAAAAACATAAAAGGGTGTGATGAATAAGAAAAAAAAAAAAAGTACAAAATAAAAATTTATGAAATTAGTTAAATTAAAAATTTTAAAAAAAAAGTAATATCCAAAACAATTGGGGGAAACAAAAAATAAAAGTAGTAAAGTCGATAATGAAAAGTGGAAGCGAATAAAAGATGAAAATAAGTGTAAGTGTGAAATGATAATGTGAAGGAAGTTTTTTTTAATTGGTTATTCTTTTACATTTTTATACTACAATCTTTATTTCATCCTTATCATTCATTTTTATTTCCAAATTTTTTCTTGCATCTCTCTTCATGTATTTATTTAATCTCCAGCATAGCAATTAGTCCTATTTACCACACACGTTTTATTCATATCATTCACTCTTCTAAGCGGCTGATGATGCATAAAAACCTCTATCCTGCTCCTAGCCCCCACCGCCATGACTAAGCCCCGGTGGGTGGGGTTAAATGCGTCAGTGGGGTGTGGTTTGCAGAGAAGTGTAGGCTGAGGCTGTTTCTTATTCTTATCTCGCACAGGCTTGGTCGGGAGAGCAGCAGCTACATTACTGCATCCTATGCCCCTTTCACACTGAAGCATTTTTCAGGCGCCACAGCGCTAAAAATAGCGCCTGTAAAAAGCGGGTCCTTTCACTCCAGTGTGAAAGCCGGAGGGCTTTGACACTGGAGCGGTGCGCTGGCAGGACAGTAAGAAAAGTCCTGCTAGCAGCATCTTTGGAGCGGTGAAGGAATGGTGTATTCAACACTCTATACCGCTCCTACCCATTGAAATCAATGGGGCAGTGCGGCTATACCGCCGGCAAAGCGGTGCTGCAGCAGCCATTTGCAGGTGGTTTTAACCCTTTTTCAGCCGCTAGCAGGGGTTAGAACAGCCCGCTAGCGGCCGAATAGCACTGCTAAAACGACAGTAAAGCAGCGCTAAATATAGCGCTGCTTTACCGCCGACGCCCGCACCGCCCCAGCGTGAAAGGGGCCTAAAGGACCAGGAAAATGTTTACAATTCTGCTATGGGCCTATTAATTACAGTAACTTTGTCTCTGAACATAAAGAGCCCTAAACATATGTACCACTCAGTATAGCATTCAGCACCATCCAGCCACAGCCTGCCATAGACTGTGACAGGCTGCCTGCAGCTGGGTTGGACCCTGCATATGTCCCTCTCGAGAGGACTAAAAGACAGAGGGACGCATTGGTCCTAGATAGCCCCCATGTACAAGAATTTCTAAGCAAAAGGAGCACTGAAACCCTTCTTGAGTAGAGTACGGTCTTTGAGAGTGTATGGCCTCATTGAATTCGTAGGCCTGAATGGGCCATTCGTTTATGCGGCTTGAGCTGTCAGGTACTGTGTGCAGGCAGCCTATGCAATTGTTTGGGGACTCATACCAATCTGACAGGCGTGTAGGTATGGGTGAGTGACCCAGAATGCACACGCCCAGCATTCAGGGCTTCTATGTCAATGCAGCTGCTGCCTTCCTATACGCACGCATGCAGCATCTGGCGGCTCAAGCCACAAACAAACAGGGCCCTTCACCATCTATGGGCCTCAGCACCTGTACGAATGAGACCTATACATTCACATTATAGTCGCTATAAGGATCTGGGATGACTCGTTATAAAGCTCTTGCATTGCTTGTTAAGAATATGTACTTTCGGTTTGACTTTTACAGGAAAAGTAGAAATTTGCCCATAACCTTAGTAGTCGATATTTTTGAATCCATTAGTCATTTTGATATGGTGTTCCCTGAAATCAATTCCCAGGTTTCTGACAGGTTTACTTTACCGAGAAAATATCCACAATGTGTATTTCTTCTTACTAGGTTTACTATCCAGTTCCTATTGACTAGTACACCACTCAAACTCATACCTGCCAATATTAAATTCACCATTCCCCTTCACTATAAAGTTTATGAGCTTCCATAAATAAATAAAAAAAAGTGTGTCTTATACCACATCTAAATTCTTTTAGAAAAATATTATATGAAAGAGATACTGTTATCAGCCAGGCATAATAAATGCTCTCTTACTCAAGCTTGTAGTCAACATACCTGCCACTAGGGAAAGATGGAAATGCCACAGACTTGAGTTTCTTTTCCTCTGCGACAGATAAACAGTTTTTGATGGTCTTTTCCAGCTGTTCTTCACATTTGTCTGATCCCCACTGTGGAATGTGGCAGTGGATAACAAATTTGGCTGCTAATCCATTTGCTTGACTAAGAGCAGCTAACAAGACAAAAGAAAAAACACATATGAAAGCTTCTCTGGGAGAACACGAAACCATAATTTCTGCAAAAGTGTATAGCTCAGCCATTGGGTATACATTGCAATTAGATGATTTTATATGTCCTTAAAGCAGTTGTAATCCTAAAAAGAAAAAAAAAATAAATCTTCTGTTCCTTTCTATGCTGTAAAATACCTGGTTGATCCTGCCCATTCCTGTGTCCCCCTGTGTGTGCTGATCACAGTAATCATGGCTGCTGATCCATGATACCATGATCAGTTTACATTCCTCTGTCATCCCACTCTCTGAGTCTCCCTCTTCGCCTCCCCTGCCTGTCAGTTCTGTAGCCAATCTCCTCTCCACCCCCCCCCCCCTCCTGCTGCTCTTCCCTGTGGCTTGAAAATACCATTTATAAATAACTGCCATCCCCTCTGTTTTCACAAAATATAAAGTACTGTGTGGCCGTTTTTTTTAAACTCTAATCCTAAATAACTTTTTGCACAGCACCGATGTGCAGTCACATGACCTCCCACTGCTGGCCGGCTGACAAAGGGGAATCCAAGCCCCTCCCGCCGCTCTCAGGGGAAGGAGAGCGGAGGACATGTGACAGCACAGAGGTGCTGGGAGAGGAGGCATTTAGGATTAGAATTTGAAGAAAAAAAACACGGACACACAGTACTTTTATATCTTGATAAAACTGAGGGGATGCCAGTTCTTGATTATTTTGACTTTACAACCACTTTAAAGCTGAACTCCAGGCAGATATAAAATACAAGGTAAAGGTAAAGGTAAAGTCTGCAGGCTTGGAAAGATCAATTAGTAATTGGATAGAAAACTGGCTAAAAGACCGAATTCAGAGAGTAGTGGTTAAAGTGGTTGTAAACCCATTACAACCACTTTAACCTACAGGTAAGCCTAGATTAAGGCTTACCTGTAGGTGCAAGAAATATCTCCCAAACCTAAAAGGTTTAGGAGATATTTGCAGAAATAGCAGCACCGTTGTCTACAGGGCATGCACCGTAGACATCGTGCGCATGCGCACTGAGCATGCAGTTTCTAACGGTGATCATGCCGTTAGTGGCATGCCGTTAGTGATGTAATCGCTGCTCTGGCCAGTCACAGCGCTGGAGCAGTGATACCCGGAAGACACGCCGAGTCAACATGTCAGCGACGGAGGAGGTTAATGAGGGTCGCTTCGGGGGCTTTGATCGCAGGTAAGCAATTCATAATGAGCTAGTATGCTATACATATGCCTTTGCCTTGCAGGGTGTCTTTTTTTTTATTTTTTAAAGAGGCTTTACTTCCTCTTTAATGATTCTTACTCTAAATGGTCTAAGGTTATCAGTGGTGTACCCCGAGGTTCAGTGTTGGGACCCTTACTTTTTAATATCTTTATAAATGATATTGGGTCTGGGATCGAAAGTAACATTTCTGTCTTTGCAGATAACACTAAACTATGCAGTGGAATAACGTCCTTACAGGAGGTCTCCAATTTACAAGCCGACCTCAATGCTCTGTCTAATTGGGCGACTATGTGGCAAATGAGGTTTAATGTTGATAAATGTAAAGTTATGCACTTGGGGGCTAAGAATATGCATGCATCATACATACTAGGGGGAGTACAACTGGGGGAATCCGTAGTGGACAAGGATCTGGGGGTTTTGGTAGATCTTAAGCTCAATAATAGCATGCAATGCCAAGCTGCGGTTTCCAAGCAAGCAAAGTCCTTTCTTGTATTAAGAGAGGTATGGACTCCAGAGAGAGAGATATCATTTTGCCCCTGTTCAAATCATTAGTAAGACCTCATCTGGAATATGCAGTTCAGTTTTGGGCACCAGTTCTCAAAAAGGATATTGGGGAACTGGAGAAAGTGCAGAGAAGGGCAACCAAACTGATAAGAGGCATGGAGGAGCTCAGCTATGAGGAAAGATTAGAGGAACTGAATTTAGTCACTCTTCAGAAGAGGAGATTAAGGGGCATATGATCAACATGTACAAATCTATAAGGGGTCCATATAGTGAACTTGGTGTTGAGTTATTCACTTTACGATCATCACAGAGGACAAGGGGGCACTCCTTAAGTCTAGAGGAAAAAAGATTTCATCTCCAAATACGGAAAGGTTTCTTCACAGTAAGAGCTGTGAAAATGTGGAACAGACTCCCTCCAGAGGTGGTTCTGGCCAGCTCAGTAGATTGCTTTAAGAAAGGCCTGGATACTTTCCTGAATGTACATAATATAACTGGATACTAACATTTATAGGTAAAGTTGATCCAGGGAAAATCCGATTGCCTCTCGGGGAATCAGGAAGGAATTTTGTCCTGCTGTAGCAGATTGGATCATGCTTTGCTGGTTTTTTTTTTGCCTTCCTCTGGTTCAACTGTGGGTGTAGGTTTGTGTATATGGGATTGTTTTTTTTGGTTGAACGTGATAGACTTGTGTCTTTTTTCAATCTGGCTAACTATGTAACAAATTAATGCAGCTCTGTATTTATTAATGCATCCCTAAATGTATTTTTAAATTAAAGCAATTTGAATTTAATTTGAATTAAATTTATCTTATTTGAATTGGTTTTGGAATTGGTTTCAGGCTCTTGCAGTCCCTATACAGCAGAACTTAAACTGGGGTTGGGGGGAGCAGCACAAGGAGGCAATGAGTTGTTCAACAGTGCAAGAAGCATGGCGACAGAATGACAGAGCAGAGTGACAAAGATTATCAGTCTGCTTCTTTTTTTCACTGTCTAGGCACAGGGTGGGGGAGATTTCTAATTATTACTGAACTAGTCCAGAGAAAGATCAAGTCTTCTCTGTCGACAGAGCAGTGCAAATCTAAGAACTGGATGCATAGAAATACTAATAGTTTGGAAGGTAAAACCGTTCCCATATATGAATTTAGCTTTCTGTTTATCTTTAAATTATAACTGCAATAGCAGAAGTACATAGACAGCCATTGCTTTTGTCCCCTAGCCCTAAACAAACATTACCCTTGCAGTGTGGGGAAAGCCTTGACAGGTCCCCAAACAACCTGAGATAAGAAAAGACAGACTGTGGAAGATACAGTATCTCACAAAAGTGAGTACACCCCTCACATTTTTGTAACTATTTTATTATATATTTTCATGTAAAAACACTGAAGAAATTACACTTGGCTACAATGTAAAGTAGTGAGTGTACAGCTTAAATTTGCTTTCCCCTCAAATAACTCAACACACAGCCATTGATGTCTAAACTGCTGACAACAAAAGTGAGTACATCCCTAAGTAAAAATGTCCAAATTGGGCCCAAAGTGTCAATATTTTGTGTGCCCACCATTATTTTCCAGCACTGCCTTAACCCTCTTGGGCATGGAGTTCACCAGAGCTTCACAGATTGCCACTGGAGACCTCTTCCAATCCTCCACAATGACATCACGGAGCTGGTGGATGTTAGAGACCTTGCACTCCTCCACCTTTCCGTTTGAGGATGCCCCACAGATGCTGAATATGGTTTAGGTCTGGAGACATGCTTGGCCAGTCCATCACCTTTACCCTCAGCTTCTTTAGCAAGGCAGTGGTCGCCTTGGGAGTTGTGTTTGGGGTCGTTATGTTGGAATACTACCCTGCAGCCCAGTCTCCTAAGGGAGGGGATCATGCTCTGCTTCAGTATGTCACAGTGCGTGTTGGCATTCATGGTTCCTGTTCCCAGTGCCAGCAGCACTCATGCAGCCCCAGACCATGACACTCCCACCACCATGCTTGACTGTAGGCAAGATACACTTGTCTTTGTACTCCTCACCTGGTTGCCGCCACACGCGCTTGACACCATCTGAACCAAATAAGTTTATCTTGGTCTCATCAGACCACAGGACATGGTTCCAGTAATCCATGTCCTTAGTCTGCTTGTCTTCAGCAAACTGTTTGCAGGCTTTATTGTGCATCATCTTTAGAAGAGGCTTTATTCTGGGATGACAGCCATGTAGACCAATTTGATGCAGTGTGCGGCGTATAGTCTGAGCACTGACAGGCTGACCCCCCACCAGTTTAACGTCTGCAGCAATGCTGGCAGCACTCATACGTCTATTTCCCAAAGACAACCTCTGGATAGGACGCTGAGCACGTGCACTCAACTTCTTTGGTTGACCATGGCGAGGCCTGTTCCGAGTGGAACCTGTCCTGTTAAACCACTGTATGGTCTTGGCCACCGTGCTGCAGCTCAGTTTCAGGGACTTGGCAATCTTCTTATAGCCTAGGCCATCTTTATGTAGAGCAACAATTCTTTTTTTTCAGATCCTCTGAGAGTTCTTTGCCATGAGGTGCCATGTTGAACTTCCAGTGACCAGTATGATAAAGTGAGAGCGATAACACCAAATTCAACACACCTGCTCCCCATTCACACCTGAGACCTTGTAACACTACTGAGTCACATGACACCGGGGAGGGAAAATGGCTAATTGGGCCCAATTTGGACATTTTCACTTAGGGCTGTACTCACTTTTGTTGCCAGCGGTTTAGACATTTAAGCTACTTTCACACTGGGGCGGGGTGGGCCCCAGTGTGAATTGATTTCAATGGGCAGGGGCGGTGGAGGAGCGGTGTATACACCGTTCCCCCACTGCCCCAAAGATGCTGCTTGCAGGACTTTTTTTCCTGTCCTGCAAGCGCACCGCCCCAGTGTGAAAGCACTCAGGCTTTCACACTGGGGTGGCTTGAAGAGGCGCTTTACAGGCGCTATTTTTAGCACAAAAATGCCTGAAAAGCGCCCCAGTATGTGAATTCCTCAGAGATTTTGCATAATATCACGCAGTTGCTGCAGATTTGTTGGCTGCACATCCATGATACGAATCTCCCATTCCACCACATCCCAAAGGTGCTCTATTGGATTGAGATCTGGTGACTGTGGAGGCCATTGGAGTACAGAGACCTCATTGTCATGTTCAAGAAACCAGCTGCGAGATGATTTGAGCTTTGTGACATTTGCTGGAAGGAGCCATCAGAAAGGGATGGACATGATCAGTAACACTACTCAGGTAAGCCGTGGCGTTTAAACAATGCTTACTTGGTACTAAGGGGCCCAAAGTGTGCCAAGAAATTACTACTAATACTCAGACCTGCCCGTCTGGGATCAACAACGATGCTACGTTCAAAGTCACTTAAATCCCCTTTCTTCCACATTCTGATGCTCAGTTTGAACTTCAGCAAGTCATCTTCACCATGTCTAGATGCCTAAATGCATTGAGTTGCTGCCATGCGATTGGCTGATTAGCCATTTGTGTTACTAAGCAATTGAACAGATCTACCTAATAAAGTGGTCAGTGAGTGTATAACTTAAAGCGGTATTAAACCCAAAAATGTTATATATTGCAGCTTACCAATCATTAGATGTTGTGGCTGCATTTGTGTTTTTTTTTTTAAAGATTTTTTCCCCGCTGTGTTCATCTGGTGATCTGGTCAGTAACACATCTCCTGTATTAGAGTGCCTCCACTCTGGATGAAACAGCAACAGCGACACCTTTGGGTAACAGCATTTTAAATCTGGTGGGAGGGGAGTATTAGATGTACTAGCAGATTTAGATACACTAACACATTTAAGACAAACTCCAACTCGCACTACAGTTACCCAAGCAGGTACAGCAATGTTTTTTTTCCCCCTTTTGGGATAAAGGTTTTACATAAATGAATAAAAGTTGATCGTTGCAAGCACCCCTGTCAGTGGTAAATGGTTTGTCTCAGTACTCTTTACTGATACATTTGCTTGTTCTGTTGAAAACCGGCCAGATCACCAGGTGAAAATAAAGGAAAACGAATGCAGCGATCACATCTTTAAGCTGTAAATGTTTTCTTTTGGGTTTAATACGCCCTTAAGAAAAAAATATAGAAGTTGTTTAAATGAAATCTACGCACAAGAGCCACATAGTCACAAAATCCAAGAAATAAAAATACAAGATGTGGCTTTGTAAGTTGAACTGTTGGGATGTGCCCAGTAATCCAACTATTTCACCCAAGGCCTGCAATCGTGGCTGTTGCACTACATTACTGTACCTCCAGTCAGCTCCAAGGGTCCATGAGTCTTGCGGAGTTCTTTCACAGCTTCCAAGAACTCTTTTCCTCCCGCCTTTTCCAGGGCATTCCCTGCAATAAAGTAAACCATTATATATTAATGACATCTCAGGGACAGACAGGCCTGTAGTTTAGTCAACTTAATGGAGATTGCATGAAGTCACATTCAGAATAGGAATCAGCTGAAATGAAGGTGAGCTCCAGAGAGACAGTGCTATCATTCCATAGACATGTATAATACTGTCCTTTCACCTTAATTCATCCTATGCATTAAAATTTAACCCCCCCCCCTTGTTTTCCTTACCTGAGCCCTGGAATTTCCCACGGCGGAGACGCGCTCTTCCTCTGCCTGGGGTTCCCGGTTCTTAACTGGATAGATTGATAGCAGCGCAGTCATTGGCTTCCCGCTGCTGTCAATCAAATCCAATGATGCGGCGCCAGGGCACGGGGCCGAGTCCAGCATTCTGCGTCTATGGATGCAAATGCTGGACTCGGGAGCATGTCCACAGGGTAACCCCCCAGGAGAACAATTCTCCTAGGGGGTTATACCATGTGGGGGAGGAGTTACCAGCGCCACCGGAGGACCCCAGAAGAGGAGGATTGGGGCCACTCTGTGCAAAACGAACTTCACAGTGGAGGTAAGTGTGACATGTTTGTTATTTAAAGAAAAAAAAAAACTTGAAGCTTTACAATCACTTTAAGTTAGTGCCTCAAAGGACAGGATGGAGCGATAATTCTAAGAATGATTTATTATTAATTGGTTGTTATATTTACACCTCAGTAACTTTCACTCATTTTAATAAGTTTATATATAGTGCCTTGCGAAAGTATTCGGCCCCCTTGAACTTTTCAACCTTTTGCCACATTTCAGGCTTCAAACATAATGATATAAAATTAAAAATTTTTGTGAAGAATCACCAACAAGTGGGACACAATTGTGAAGTGGAACGAAATCTATTGGATATTTTAAACTTCTTTAGCAAATAAAAAACTGAAAAGTGGTGCGTGCAAAATTATTCGGCCCCTTTACTTTCAGTGCAGCAAACTGACTCCAGAAATTCAGCGAGGATCTCTGAATGATCCAATGTTGTCCTAAATGACTGATGGTGATAAATAGAATCCACCTGTGTGTAATCAAGTCTCTGTATAAATGCACCTGCTCTGTGATAGTCTCAGGGTTCTGTTGAAAGCGCAGAGAGCATCATGAAGACCAAGGAACACACCAGGCAGGTCCGTAATACTGTTGTGGAGAAGTTTAAAGCCGGATTTGGATGCAAAAAGATTTCCCAAGCTTTAAACATCCCAAGGAGCACTGTGCAAGCGATCATTTTGAAATGGAAGGAGTATCAGACCACTGCAAATCTACCAAGACCTGGCTGTCCCTCTAAACTTTCAGCTCAGACAAGGAGAAGACTGATCAGAGATGCAGCCAAGAGGCCCATGATCACTCTGGATGAACTGCAGAGAACTACAGCTGAGGTGGGAGAGTCTGTCCACAGGACAACAATCAGTCGTACACTGCACAAATCTGGCCTTTATAGAAGAGTGGCAAGAAGAAAGCCATTTCTCAAAGATATCCATAAAAAGTCTCGTCTAAAGTTTGCCACAAGCCACCTGGGAGACACACCAAACATGTGGAAGAAGGTGCTCTGGTCCGATGAAACCAAAATCGAACTTTTTGGCCACAATGCAAAACAATATGTTTGGCGTAAAAGCAACACAGCTCATCACCCTCAACACACCATCCCCACTGTCAAACATGGTGGTGGCAGCATCATGGTTTGGGCCTGCTTTTCTTCAGCAGGGACAGGGAAGATGGTTAAAATTGAGGGGAAGATGGATGCAGCCAAATACAGGACCATTCTGGATGAAAACCTGTTGGAGTCTGCACAAGACCTGAAACTGGGACGGAGATTTATCTTCCAACAAGACAATGATCCCAAACATACAGCAAAATCTACAAAGGAATGGTTCACAAATAAACGTATCCAGGTGTTAGAATGGCCAAGTCAAAGTCCAGACCTGAATCCAATCGAGAATCTGTGGAAAGAGCTGAAAACTGCTGTTCACAAACGCTCTCCATCCAACCTCACTGAGCTCGAGCTGTTTTGCAAGGAAGAATGGGCAAGAATTTCAGTCTCTCGATGTGCAAAACTGATAGAGACATACCCCAAGCGACTTGCAGCTGTAATCGCAGCAAAAGGTGGCTCTACAAAGTATTAACGCAAGGGGGCCGAATAATTTTGCACGCCCCACTTTTCATTTTTTTATTAGTTAAAAAAGTTTCAAAAATCCAATAGATTTCGTTCCACTTCACAATTGTGTCCCACTTGTTGGTGATTCTTCACAAAAAATTTAAATTTTATATCATTATGTTTGAAGCCTGAAATGTGGCAAACGGTTGAAAAGTTCAAGGGGGCCGAATACTTTCGCAAGGCACTGTATAAAAGCTCTGCAGTATGAACTAGGAACTTGAAGTCGTCGCTCTATTCACGTTTTTTTTTTTTAAACTGTATTCTAAACAACAAATAAACACGTCATTGAACTTTACACACTGCAGAACCTTTTGGTGTTTTGCATTGCAGACATGCTGCATTTTTATGCAACCCACAGGTATGGCGTAAACAGGACACATAGAGAACAATTGATTTTCCTGACGCCAACATGGCAGCATACAAACACATGTATGCTGCCATGGACTGGCGTCAGGAAAGGAAAACTACAGTATTTGACACCATTTTTTGTTTTTCTGCATTTACATTGAGCTTGCATTGATTGAGTCCCTAATCTGCTTTCTTTCACAGTTGTAATTATTAGTGGTGCCCATGTAGCATTCCTACTGATAAATGTAAACTTGAACTTAACAGTGAAAAACCTGATAAAGAAATACGTTCACTGAATACATTTACTTTTTTTTCGATGGGCATAATGCACACATGCCAGCAGACGTCACTAAGGCCTTAAAGAGGAACTGCAGTCTGCTCACATGATTTGTAATAAAAACATTTTTGCCATTCTGAAGCTTCCCTCCAACCACTTTGCATATTGTTTTATATATGCTGCGATTCTGTACTTGCAAAATATGCTGCAGAAATCTCCCTCCTGGCTGTAACCATTTTAACTGTGGGCAGCTGAAGCTTCTGCCTGTTCACTTCCTGGATTTACACAGACACACACACCTGCAACTCTGCAGCTCTCATTAGCCCTCTTATGACTCATCCACCTCCCTTCCTGGCAAACTCTCACTAGATGAGAAAGCTGTGCATGATGTCATAAACCTAGGCTAAGCACCAGACAAGAAACAGGAAGTGGGCTGTAGAAGGTATTTACTGGCAGAAAAAAAATGTTTTACTATCCAAAGTTAAAACACAGCTTTGGATTTACATAACTGAACTATTTTACAACTAATTACTGACATCAACAGGGGTTAGTACCATGGGAACATACAGTATGCCAGGGGAATAAGAAATTGGTTAAGTGATTCCTGTTATGCTACAAGAAGTCTGTTATGGTAGTCCTATATCAGATAAAAAAAATCTCTGTCTGTCTATCACCTTGCAAATGAGAGCCACCATCCTCTTGAAGTGTTGGTGTAACTTTTTTGGAGATATGAGACTTCAGCAAATTCTGATTCAGAATCTACTTCTTGGTGTGCTGGTTTATTTTTCATTATTGTACTCCACACAGTAACACCGTAAAGCCATGCACTTACCCTATTATAGTTCATTTAACATGCCTGCCCTCTGGTAATGCACACGCATCTGTGATACATCAGGCATAGTGGTCACATGTCTCCTAACATATAAACCCACTGATAACAAGTCAGCACTCATTTAAGTACCATGGTTGCCCTGAATGCAGGGTGCTCTGGTATGTCACCACCAACCAGGTCACCCTCCTCAGCCTAAGATTGCATTACAGTGATGACCTGACCCGACAGAGCATTGATGGATGAGGGAAGGGAATGGGCCAGGCTCTTGACCACCAAAGCTGGTGCTTAGTAGCCAAGGCGAGTTACCTCCTAAAAGGGTAGCAATCACACTGTGCCACCTAGGGTGTCAGCGTTAAAGCGGCGCTATTTTCAGCACCGCTTTACCATCGTTTTAGCGGCGCTATTGGTCGATAGCGGGGCGGTTTTAACCCCCCCCTTTCTAGGGGCCGAAAAGGGGTTAAGTCCACCCGCAAAACACAGCTGCAGCAGCGTTTTGCCGGCGGTATAGCAGCGCTGCCTCATTGATTTCAATGGGGAGGAGCGGGGGAGGACCAGTGAGTTCACCGCTCCTTTACCGCTCCAAAGAAGCTGCTGGCAGCCCTCGGGCTTTCACACTGGAGTGAATGGAGCAGCTGTTTTAGGGCAGTTTGCAGGCGCTATTTTTAACGCTATAGCACATGCAAAATGCCCCTAGTGTGAAAGGGGTCTTAAGGTACTGTCCAGTGAAATTAAAAAATACATTTTCAGGACGTCTCTGCAACACATGCACACTTCCCCATATATTATCACATTAAAAACACTTGTCTTTTTACATCTGCCACTCCATAGAGGTGAATTAAGGGTCCAGTTGGGTTTGTCTGAAAAACAGACAGGATGACCCGATCAAAATGATCGTGTGAAAAGGGGCCTATGGCTGCTTTTACACTGATGCACTGCGGTTTACCTGTCAGTGCATCGCAGTGCACCTGTGGTTTTCCTGCGAATTAGCTGCACTTTGCCATAGGCCTCTTTCACACGAATGATCTGTTCAGGTCCGCCTGTCAGTTTTTTAAGCGGCCCTGAATGGATGCTCCATAGACCTCTATGGAGCGTCGCATGTCTGCTGACATCCGACCCACTCCAAGCCGAAAAAATGGGGGGGGGACCTAATTTTCCACCCGTCTGCGGATCGGATGACGACAGACTCTACGGTCCATCTTCATCCGATCCCCCATAGGGGAGAGCGGCGCTTTGACAGGTCCATCCATGCGCAGAGTGCAGAGACGAACCTGTCATCTGCCTGCTCAGCGGGGATCAACAGAGTGATCCCCCACTAAGCAGAGCGGGCTTCGTACACGGACACGTCCGTGTGAAAGAGCCCATAGACTTCTATTATTATGTCCTGCAGGTGTGGTGCACTTTCTGAAAGCCAACCAAAACCACAGGTAATAACAGAAATCTATGGCTTAGTGCAGGTAACCCGCAGGTGCACTGCAGATCAGTTTAACAGCAGCCCAGTAACCACTGCAGAAGAGATATGCATATATATGCATATATATATATATATATATATATATATATATATATATATATATATATATATATATATATATATATATATATATATATATATATATATATATATATATATATATATATATATATATATATATATATATATATATACACACACACTGTGATTTTAGAGTATGAACTGACCTTTAATAATAATCTTCCAATCAGGAATCTCCCTTGCTACAGGTATTTCTGGCTGTTGCTGTCCCAGGAGGAGTGCAATTGGTATCACTCCGCTGTGATAGGAGCCGGCACGATACAGGAAGCATTGGCTTGTGTGGCTCTGCTCCCTCCACAACCATGCTCACGCTAGCTCTTGGCTCCATTGAGAACACTGATGCTCTAAGATGGCTGGTTGGGAACCCATAATCTGGGCTTGCTGACCCACCATCTCAGAGTAGGAGGTTGCGAGACACATCAGAGGGCTCCGCAGGCCAGCGGTTGGGCACCCCTGATTTAAAAGTTGCATTTGGTTAAGGAACAATAGGCCTATATTATCAGAGGTTCGTAGGGAAACAACAGCAATTCCAGGCACATCAACACATGGGCACATGTTTTTGAAGTGAAGTAAGGCTTCCCATCCATACCAAGAACCTTCAGGTACTTCTTGAACTGGATGTAACCTAATTAAAGTGGAAGTAAACCCCCCTATCGTTTTCAGCCAAGGAAGCTGACATCTTTGCCTCTGTTTAATCTTCAACTGCCACGGTGCTGCACATGTGATCCGTTATGACACCAGCCATTGGATGGTTTGACTGTTTGGTTGAGAGCACAGCCAATGTGCAGTTAGCATTCCCGGCATGCCTTTTTTTTTAAACTGTTAAGTGACACTGTAACCTAATCCATGCACATGAGTGGAAAACTTACCTATATCTTCCTTTAGGTCAATTTCAGCTGTAGTTGGATGGATAATGCCTTCAACTTTCATTGATCCTATGTGACTAAGATCACTCTGAGTCAAAGACAGCTGCATGAGAAACACAGAAAAGGGAAGATAAATGTCATTTAATCAAATCTAGAAGCTCTGCTCTCTGGATATACGTTTTCATCCTGTTTTCTGATAAATGACTCCTGTCGCAGACTATTGGTGTGACGTAGCAATACATTCCTAGAGAACATCAGTAATAAGCAGAAAGGACAATGTCTAAGCACGGCTTTATCCATTAGTGACTATGAAAGGGTCACAAATTCCTATTGACGTTAATATAAAAGCACATCATGCTTCATAATCTGTCCACAAATCAACAAAGACTGACCAATTCATGGGGGAAATTCCAGGAAGGTTCCTGTATATATTTGTCACAGGATGCCTGAAAGGAGTAGACATCACCACTCACCAAGCAGGCAACTGCTTATAGGGAAACTGACAGCATGGAAATATGAAGGCTGCCATTGCTGACTTGTGTTTAAAGCCTCAGTTTAAAAAAAAAAAAAAATCAGCACAAGGGATGGCACTTACATTTAATAAGAAATGTCCTTGTGCTGGTGCCAGTTGTCATAGTTGAAATCCTCTGTTCTCTACCCTTCTCCCATACCCTGCAGCCGTTATCTTCTGATGCTGTGGGTTTATTTGTCTGTGACAGGTCCCTCAGCTCTCTCTTTAAGAGACCCTTTCTGCCCCCCTCCTGCATTCACAGAAACTGCGTTATAGTCTCCAAGAAAGAAAAGCACTCTGTGAATGGAGGAGAGGCGGATGATAAAAATGTCTACCTAAACCATTTAGAGTGCTTTCCTTTTTATTTTGCTTCACAGAATACAAAGCAGTCAGTAAATGGAAAGGAGAGGGATAAACGACAGTATGGCTGGAATGCAGGTATTTATATAGTGCTGACAATACATAGCCCTTTACATGTATATTGCACATTCACATGTGTCCCTGCCCTTTAAGAGCTTACAATCTATGTCATCCACTTCATATTCCCACATATACAGCAGATAATAGGGCTGTGTAGAGGATTAGTGGTTACCACATCTGCCCTGCAGCACTAGGGTCATTGATTCAAATCCCCACAAGGACACCATCTGCATGGAGAACTATTACCAGGAAGCTTGTTTTTTTTTTTTTCACAATTAATTCTAAATGAAATTCTTGTTTATCCATGCCAGATACTATAGCTTTCACTATACATAAATTAAATTGCAACTAGTAACCTGCACGATCTCCATGTGCTTGCATGGGTTTCCTCCAGGTACTTCAATATCCTCCCACTCTCCAAAGACATACTGGTAGATTCATTAGCTCCTGTCTAAATTGACCACAGCATGTGAATGCATGCAGGTGAGGCAAGGACCTTAGATTGTAAGCTCCATGCGGGCAGGGTGAGGTCAATATACTGTATGTGTAAAGCACTGCATAAAATTGTTGGTACTATTTAAATATTTACTTTATACAAATGTTAAAAAAACAGGACCAAGTTATTTAGGAGTAACCTACTACAATGTGCTTGAAGGAAACCCACACAAGCACAACATGCAAACCCCATCCATATATCATCCTGGTTAGGTTTAAAACCAACGACCCTAGTGCTGCAAGGCTGAAGTGCTAGTCACTAAATCATTGTGCTGCTGTGGTCACAATACCAGTAAGGATTGCAAAAGAGATTTCTTGGTGCATTCAGAATGCCATCAGTGGGATATCCCCTAGTTTGATGCAGCTGATGCAAATCGAAATGATGGCAAGATTCTTAGCAATATCAGATGAGCGATTGCTTTGGGAATTCAGCTTCAAGAGAGGGACATCATAGTTTTTAGAATCAGACTATTTCAGGGAAATTCCTTTACTGTAGTCCTCCATAAATATAACAAACTAAAGGGTAAGTCAACCCACTAATACCTACCCAAAGATTGGCAATTAATTGAGTGAATTAAAGTGACTCTGTTAAACTCAAATGGGTTGATTCAGGCCCCTTTTCACACGGGACAGATCCGTATTGATCCGCCCCGTGAAGATCCGCTGTTCAGCAAGGATCGCTCAGCTGATCCCCACTGAGCCGGCTGATGACAGGGCGGTCCCTGCACACTGTGCAGGGACCGCCCTGTCAGTTCTCCGCTCTCCTCTATGGGGGATCGGATGAACACCGACCGTCTGTCTGTGTTCATCCAATCCGCTCTGCAGACGGATGGAAAAATAGGGTTTTCCTCCGTCTGCAGAATCGGACAATAGCGGAGGCGGACGATAGCGGGTGTCAGCGGATGCTATCCCATAGGGGTGCGTGTATGTCCGTTTTTCATCCAAAAACGGATGGATGAAAAACGGACATACGGTCCGCATGTGTGAAAGGGGCCTTACTAAAACTGAAGACTGCAAAATCTAGTGCAGCTGTGCATGATAGCCAATCAGCTTCTAACTTCAGCTTGTTCAATTAAGCTTTGACAAAAAAATGGAAGCCGATTGGTTTCAATGCAGAGCTGCACCAGATTTAGCATGCTCCAGTTTTAGCAAACCAACCCCAAAGTCAATAAAATACCTCCCCTGCTGCCTGTAGAGCCAAGCGCCAAGTCTGTCTGAAACTGCAACTTAGTGCGCTTGGTGATTCCCCCTCCCCCACTTTACACAGTAGTGACTTGGGGTCGGCAGAAGAAATTACTGAGTGCCATGTGGAACCTGGAGTTTACCATTCTGCAAGTGTCTGTTCCTGGCAAGAGGCAAGTATATGCTTTTCTCTGCACAAGGGCATTTTTTTTATTAACATTTTCATTTTAGCAACAGGGTTGCTTGAAATGCAACAAAAAAAATATTTTATCTGCAATAAAAAAAGCTGTGCTGAATTACAGGAATGAAAGAAAAATCTTGACAAGATTGGCAGTGACAACAATACAGGTTTAGTAATCCCTTTATAGTTCAGATATAGTTATCATAATCACCTTCTGCCCAAGCAACAGACTCTTTGATGAGAGGATGGTGAAGCCATCGCCAGGTCCATCTTCCGACACTGAACTGGATGCACCTTCTTTTCCATCCGCTTGTTTATCCTTGTAACGAGAACAAAAGAGAGACAGGTTTCTTTAACGGAAATATCTATAATTCATCCCGCTGGGCTGTTTTATCCATTGTGATACCATTAAGAGATAGTTGTGTATGGATTATATGGATACACATTCATCTGATTGAATAAGAAACACAGCATATTTCTACAAATAGGATACACTGTACATGCGAGTTCATGGGGGTAATAAAGCCATTATCATCAAAAGGTTAGCATTTAAATAATATTGTAATGTCAGAACATTGAAGCAGAACTACATGGAGATATAATACAGCCATTTTTTATAAAAATTATGCATTTATCAAAATCCTTAAAGTCAGACTCCAGGAATATAATATATACCGTATTTATCGGCGTATAACACACACTTTTTTCCCCTTAAAATCAGGGGAAAATCCTGGGTGCGGGGATACGACAATCCCCGCCGCTCTCCCGCTGATTTTTTTTGAGGGGAGCGAGCGGAGCCGATATACCGAAAGCCGCGTGTTTTTTCGGCTAGTCTCGGCTCCTCTCGCAGTCCCGCCCACCTCTTCTGATTGCGAGAGAAGCCGAGCACCGACAACATAAAGAAATCCGAGTTCGGCTATTTTCGGCTCCTCTCGCAGTCCCGCCCCTGACTGCGAGCAGAGCCGAGACTAGCCGAACTCGGATTTCTGTATGTTGTCGGCGCTCGGCTCCTCTCGCAATCAGTGAAGGTGGGCGGGACTGCGAGAGAAGCCGGCCCGAGACTAGCCGAAAATACACGCGGCTTTCGATATGTCACGCGGCGCTCTTCCTCTCCACTCTGCGCTAAATTTTAAATCAAGGCTGCACTGGGCAAGGCTGCAAAGGCACTGGGCAAGGCTGCACTAGGTAAGGCTGCAAAGGCACTGGGCAAGGCTGCACTGGGTAAGGCTGCAAAGGCACTGGGCAAGGCTGCACTGGGCAAGGCTGCAAGGCTGCAAAGGCACTGGGCAAGGCTGCAATGATGGACAAGGCTGCAATGACGGACACTGGACAAGGCTGCAATGATGGGCATTTAAATGTGTTTTTTTCCTTCCCTCCTAAACTTGGGGTGCGTATTATACGCCGGCGCGTGTTATACGCCGATAAATACGGTATATATATATATATATATATATATATATATATATATATATATATATATATATATATATATATATATATATATATATATATATATATATATATATATATATATATATATATATATAAAAAAAAAAATCACACTTGCAGTGGGGACCCCTACAGTGCAAGGGTTAAATGCTCATTATGATTAGGGGCATAGAAACTAGAAGAAATACTCACCTGATTTCTCGCTCCAGCAGGGTCCCTCTAGCACTGCAATTGATCCCCAGCAGCTGCCTCTTTAAAACGGAGACCAGCAATGGTTACACTCCAGCGTCCTCAACATACAATCCATGGATTAAAGTCCCTGTATTGTATGTGATGAGTGATGACACAGATACTCCACCCACAGACCAGAGCTTTGGGCAAAGGAGTTGAGAATCGAAGCCGGCTGGAGTGGGGAGACAGATAAGCGATAGAGCCCTTCTAGACATAATGAGTATTTAACCCGTGCAGTGGTCCCAGTGCAAATTTTGAATATTCCTGGAGTTGGGCTTTAATCCATTTTGAAATAATACATTCATGCATATCAGTAATGCATAGTTAATTTATCTTCAGAAAAGTTTCAAAAAAACAGGACTCTAACCTGGGAAAAGAAGGGACAGCAGTGTGAATCAAGTTCTACTAAATTGCACCATGCTGTCAGTCTAATGCCGCGTACACACGATCGGACTTTCCGACAACAAAACTGGGGATTTTTTTTCCGAAGGATGTTGGCTCAAACTTGTCTTGCATACACACCGTCACACAAATGTTGGGCCAAAATTCAGAACGTGAGAACGCGGTGACGTACAAGACGTATGACGAGCCGAGAAAAAGGCGCCGAGCCGAGAAGGTCAATAGCCAGTGCGGCTACTTCTGCTTGATTCCGAGCATGCGTGAACTTTTGTGCGACAGACTTGTGTACACACATTCGGAATTTCCGACAACAAAGTGAAGTTGGCGGAAAATTTACGAACCTGCTCTCTCAAACATTTGTGGCTGGAAATTCCAACAGCAAATGTTCGATGGAGCATACACACAGTCGGACTTTCCGACAACAAGCTCACATCGAACAATTCCTGTCGGAAAGTCCGACCGTGTGTACACGGCATAACACTGCAGCTTGCTGACAGGAGGAAGGAGCACAGGGAAATTATATCAGTGTTCTGATGTTCTATCTTTATCCAGTCAGTCTGGACCAGGTCTTTGGCCAAGCTTTAATGCTTTAACTGTAGTGGAGAAAAGTGCGTTCTTGGATCTGGAGAATTTGTGCGACAGATAGAATCCTTTGGAAAGAAAAAGGTGTTTATGCATATGCATTTATATGTATTAATGTGCATACCTGCTTGCTTACAAAATCTTTACCACACTTAGGGGTCTCTATAAATGCAATTTACAGACTTTTATAAAAGGAAATAGTAAAGAACTATACAATACAATAGCAGGTGCAGCATACATCTACAAATAATATATTTGGTGTGAGCTTCATAGATGTTCAGAATAATTTGTACGTGACAAGCTCATAGAGAAGTAACTAGCAAAAGAAAATACTAATTTGAGTAAAACATTTTTTCACCATCAACGCACAAATGGCAATTACTGCATTACTTGCATTCTACAGATAGTCATTATTTTTGTTCTTACCTTTTTCAGTAGTTTATTTTTCCCCGCTTTTGGTTTCTTTGCCATTTTGTCCAGTGCTTTGCCACCCTTCTTCTTTTTCTTCTCCACTGGTTGAGAGAGAATGGTCTCCTTGCCACGGGAGCCACGCTTTTTAGCCAGAAGCTCGGGGTGAATTCTTGGCAGGACCCCTCCACTTGCAATAGTGACTCCTCTGAGTAACTGTAATTAAGGACATAGTAAGATAAATACTGTAGACACATTTTCAGCTGCAGCTAGGTATTTCTCTGGATCGGCATGCCTCACACATATTTCTGCATTTTCTGAAGCTTTTCATCCAATAGTGCAAGCGGCAATGCCAACACAGTAATGTTATAGGAGTAGAAATCAATAGATCTCTAGGCCATGCCACTTGTACCTTCATTGCAGCGCTAAACATATGATTAAATACAAATAAAGTGCTATGCAATATATGTGCATAATCAATATATGCAAATAAAAAATGATCAAACTAAAGTCCATAAAAAGGAGTCCCATAAAGAAATCCAAAATTTCATGCTGAGGATGGACGATCCGTGTGGTAAGTGTGGTAAGTGTACACGGAAGAATCACCAGAGTGTCACCCATTACAGCATCACCATCTGCCCCAGCCATATCTTGTAATGATGATGAGCTGCAGGATACCTTAGATAGGTGGGGAAGAAGCAGGTGAGGGAGCCGCTTCTGACCCCCAGCATGTCCAAAAGCTGCTGCTATAGCCACTGTGGTGCCCCGATCCTCTGCAGCGGCCCTGACTTGATCTAACAAGGCCTCCAAGTCGCTCATTATGTCACTTTACTTGCGAGGGGGGGGCAACCGAAGCTGCCAATTCTCCTGACATCATGGAATGTGAGAGAACTACCTCCCCGCAAAGACCCTCTCATCTGAACCCTGCCCCTCTGCCTCCAATCAGGTGAGGGCTACACCCCCTCCAAAACACACTGACCTAGCTGACCATTCCCTGACCCTGTTCCTCCCTTAGCCATGCCACCCCTCTGTCTATTCTCTCCTCCAGGTCTCACTTTATATTTACAGCACAAGTGCTACTGCACAGAAAGCAATACATCTCTAGCCAATGGAATTTTACTATTGGTTTTCTTTTATAAGTTTCTAATTATTAGGATATCCAAGCTTCCCGTTGACGCCTAATGTAACAAAAAAAAAAAAAAAAAAAAACCCTGCAAAATATACTACAAGACTTATCTTCAATTCTAACTGAACAAATATGCTGTTACATTGTAAAAATAAAACTTAGATCTGCGTACAACTTAAAAGGCCGATAATTGCGCAGCAGTACCTGATTAAGTTCCTCATCATTAGCAACTGCTAAAAGGATGTGTCTTGGAGTGATTCTGCCTTTCTTGTTGTCTCGAGCTGCATTCCCCGCAAGTTCCAAGATTTCAGCTGTGAGTCAACAGAACAGCCATTACCAGCAAATCCAAAATCAGCACTTATACATCTAAGATCTTTCATTTAAATAAAATGAATCAATGTTTTAATTTACAGTGGCTATTTTCATTCTGTCACTTTATGATTTATGTTCACCACAAATAAAGTACAAAATAATTAGGGTTTACCGGAATAAAGCATATTAAAGTAAATATTTAGGATCTGTGTGGGCAGCCATGTTGAGTAAATGCAATGTGGTTTTGAAATCAGTCTGAGATGCTTCTGAGATCTTTTAGGCCTCATTCACATGGATGTACCTTTCCTATCACCCATGCAAAGAGCATTTTTCCCCACACGGGATGCACCAGTGCTCTGTGAATCTGCATGCAGGCAGTTTCAATCATGTCTATTGGGATGCAGCAGCTTTTTCCTATCAGTTGCTGAGCTAGTGCTGAGTGTTCAGGACAGAGTTTAAACTTTCAATTTGAGTAACTACCAGTGGATAATGCTCATTTAAAGTGTTACTAAAGCCACAATAGAACGAACAATCCTACAAGCTTTAACCATTGCTCGGCCGGACACTGGTTGAAGTCAAAAGACTGCTGCGGTCCTGGGTTTTGTAACACTTTAACCCCTCTACACGTATGAACCCATATAAACATTGCCTGCCCAGCAGCGCATATGTGCGGTATGTGGGTGCTAAAGCCCACCTTTTTGCCACCCCATAAATGCATCGCTGGCCAGGCAATGTTTATGTGCTGGGAGCATGTTCCCTATGTGCTTCCAGCATGAAGATCGAGCTGCTGAAAATGGCACTTGGTCCTGAGAAGACATCAGTAGCTGGCAGGACTGGATTCCAATCATGTGACCACTGTCACAGCCAATCACAGTGGTCACATGTTTGCTGACCTTTCTGCCCCCCTGGGTGTAAAGAACTTTTAATGGAGACACCAGGGAGAGTGAAAATGTCTCTTGGTGCCAAGAAGACATCGGTAGTTGGCGGGGCCAGCTTCCGATCATGTGACCACTGTGACAGCCAATCACAGTGGTCACATGATCGCAAACCTTCCCGCCCCCTGGGTGTTAAAAACTTTTATTGGAGACACCAGGGAAGGGGTTAAAGCCCAGATGAAGGAGACAATGTGCATTCCCTGAAACTCACTGACTGTAGCTTATGTCTGGAAGAAAACCTAATTTCATATTATAAACCTTGGTGTGGCACTTTGATTTTTGCACTCAAGCTGGTGCCAATTTGACAGACATGTGGGTGCAGGTGTGTGTCTCTATATGCACCTGTATGGCTGTCAAATTAGAACTAGCGACTGTGTCCATGCAGTTGCAGCATTCCAATGGACATAAGTTAGACTGCCGGCATGCGGCTGCGAGGAACACTTGTGCATCCCATGTGGGCAAAGATTGCCCTTCACAAAAGGGGGTACGGATAGGTATGCCCATGAATGAGGCCTTAGAATCCACTGGCAGTACAGCCAATTTGCATTTCACCTGCTTTAGCTATTTCTGCATTCGCATAGGCTTGTTTGGGAAGATAAGCAGTTCTGAAGCAAACAAAAAAAAACAAAACACTGGCCCTTACTGTGTACATTTTATTCTGAGAATATTTTTTTATTAGGCCGCTAGGTGTTTAGAAGACTGGTATATGGGTTCTGTTAAGACTGGGCAACAAGTGCAACCAATCATTGAGATAATGATGTTATTCAGCAAACACTGCAACTCTGTAGAGAGCAAAACCACCTAGAGGTGAGCTCATTAGTCTGCTGCTTCTTCACTATCCAATCACAGACTGGGGACAGGGACAAGACCTAGTTGCATCAGGTTTCCAGGCTGATTTTACAGTTTCGCAGGCCTGTGAAAATCTCAGAATTGAATGGACAGAAAAAAATCATCTGAGAGGTAAATGTAGTTTATCTGTGTATTTAGCAGGTTTTCTGAAGTTCAGCTTTAAAATCCAATTAAACCTTCAGTTTAAATTAGCTAAATACATTCAAAGTGTATCAGAATAAAATGTGCTGCATGTCCTACAGTTTTTGTTTTCTTTCTAAAGCAGCTACAGCTTAAAAATAAATATAGTATTTATCGGCGTATAACACGCACCTTAAAATCAGGGAAAAATTGTGGGTGCGCATTAAACGCCGATCCCCAGCTCATTGTGAGCGGAGCGGAGCGATCGCCGCCGAGATACACATTGTGAGAAGAGCCGAGTGCACTTGGCTCTTCTCACAGTCACGCCCAGTCCCATCATTGGGCGGGACTGGACATGACTGTGAGCGGAGCCGAGTAGACTCGGCTATGTGTATCTCGGCTCCGCCCAGTCCCTGCGATCTCGGCGGCGTTCGCTCCGCTCCGCCCAGTCTCAGCGGCGATCTCGGCGGGGTCAATTTTAAGTGCATTCAAGGCTGCAATAGACACTGGGACAAGGCTGCACATGACACTGATGAGGCTGCATTGATGGGCATTTAAATGTAAGTTTTTTTTTTTTTCAGGCTGTAGTTTTTTTTTTAGAAAGAAAATAATTTGCAAGATATTGAACACTTTTTTGTTTTAAACACTGTATATAGCTGATTTAAACTAAAAGTTGAATTTGGCTTTATTTAGGAGGTTGTTAAATATCTGTACAATTGTATGACCTAAATTTATGTAGGACAACATACGTTTTTTTGAAGGCCATTTTAAGTAATAAAAATTCCGGTAACATTAGAAGTTTTCTAGGTGTCAATAAATCATCTGACTTGTGTGCCCACAGTCTTGGCCGAGTATTTACATCATGAAAATAATAGTTACCTGCTAAGTATTCTATGACAGCTGCCATGTACACAGGGGCTCCCATGCCTATCCTGTATTTGTGTGTGCCTCTTCTCAAGTAACGCATCATTCTACCAACCGGAAAGATGACTCCAGCCCTTGACGAGCGAGACAGCTTGGTTGTTTTCTTTTTCCCCCCTCTGGCAGACATCTTTGTTTTGTCTGGTGTCCGTTCCTATAAACTGTGAAGTTGTGCTGCTTAGTTAAAAAGGAACCAATAACTGCAAAACAAAAAAAAACAAAAAAACAAACAGATTAATACAACATCCCTGCCAGTATCTCAACATAAAATTAATCTGAACAAAGGAGAATACCAGTGCAAAATACTTATGGGCAGCTTTTCTATACCTTTTTAATTAGCAGCTCCTTCCCATTTTTTTTTATTCAGCGTTTCCCCAAGTATTTCAAGAAGTTCTAACAGCGCATGTTTTGCACTTGGAGCATGTAGGGAACTGGGAAGTGAAGCCGCAAGGCTTTACTTCCTGATTCCCATACCGAAGATGGTGGCGGCAGCACCCGAGAGCCGATCGACAGAACGGCTTTCGGGTGCCGACATCGCGGGCGCGCTGGACGGGTAAGTGTCCATATTTTAAAAGCCAGCAAAATTTGCCGGACTCCCTCTTTAAAGAACATTTCAAGGTTCAATTTATCACAGCTTTCACCCAAGATACATGCATTGTTACCTAAGATTCAGTTAGAAAAATGTGTCAATCTTGGGTGAAAGTTGTATGAATCTTGAGCGAAAACATTGAAAATAGACCCCATAACTTTGCTATAACAGTAAATCTTTATATCAGAAAGTACTGATTGTGCGATAACTTATCAGACACGCATATACAAGGACATAGTAACTATTGAGACGAGTCAGACATCCAGAAGTGACATTATCACTATGGCTTGACAACAAATTCTGTGTAATATCTCCATTCAGTGATTTATTTTCAATATTTATCTGAAGAATAGAACATTTATTTTTTCACAGCACAAAGACTAACATAATTAGAACTGTTAAAACACAAGATCTAATGAGAATAGCTGACTGGGGAATTCTTCAAAACAGCAATCCATGTTTGCTTGTCTAATGAGTGTAATTGGCAGAACAAAGAAGAAAAAAGCAGACTTTTTCCAATAATGCCACCACCATCCTGATTCCCCGGAGAGCAGCTGCATATGAAGTACTCTAAAGATGAAGGTTTCCATGGATGTTATACAAGAATGGAACGGTATTTCCATTTTAACTGTTGCTGTTAGAGAGATTTATAGCATGATGCCAGCATGCTATAACTAAATACCAAGTCAAATAGCAAAGGAGGTGTGGATGGATAAACCTTTCTTAAACTTTTGCAGAAATTCAAACAGCATGGACTCCATTTACATCAGAGATATAAGATACAAAATATAAAAAGCATACAGTAGTAAAAAGCTAAATAATATCTGTTCAGGCTAAGATAAAGACACAGTTTTGCATTGCTGACCTCATGCAATCAGTAGCTTACTTTTGTAGTACAACTCTACCCTAGCACCTTCTTGGGACCAACTCCCTCTGATGTAGGATTTGAGCAGATGTCTTCTCTAATAGGCCTTGTGGAGTAATGTCCTCACATGCCAAATAACAAGAACTTGAACTATCCAAGCTGGAGAGGCCACAGCCAATGCAGGAGGTAGCCAGTTCATCTGTAGTAGTAGTAGTAGGTAGTAGAGCACATCTATGGGACCAGGAGGGTAGTTGACCCCAACTTGTTTTAAAATAGCAGTATTGTACATTTAATACAGCATTGAGGACCCCCGTCGCTGACACCAGAGGAGAAGAGGAAAAGCCCTGAGATGTCAGGTGACCAGCTAGAACACACAGGAAATTTTATTTAAAGCCCAGATATGTATGTTTAAATTAAAAATAATTAATTAAATGTGCATGGTTTCTAGGCAAATTATGTCATACATTCCAGGAGCCTTGAGGAGGGAAGGATGGGCTTTCTCAGCTAAGCACACCCTCCTGCAAGCAATGCATTAAAAAGGTAAAAAAACTTTAGGTTTAGCAGCACTTTAATTTTTGAGACTGATGGAAAAATTCGTTTTTTTTTCCGTTTTTTTATTTCTATGCCATCATAATCACTAATCACATCATCTCTACTGCATATGCAGCGCTGGCTCCTGACGAGCAGGCGCTATTGTTTTTGAAAACTTAAGTTGCCTGAAGCCACAGTTGGGCTTCAGGATAATTCTTCTAAATTTCTGGTTTTAGTACCAGTCCAGCTGGGTTGCACTGGGTTCTCCTTGACCGCAGGTGTCGTTGTCACCGCCGGCAAGAGTAGAAAGCAGTCTAGCTGGATGCATTAAATACCACTTACCTCTCTGAACCAGCCCAGTGGGCTTGTTCTCCTGCTGTGCATTCTGGGGGGGGGGGGGGGGGGGGGGGGGGGGTATTTAAGGTATCAACACCATGTGACCAAAAAAAAAAAGAAGCTTTTTCTGTCCACGTGGTGCTGGTGGTCCTCCTGACCCAGCCTCATGGCCCTTCTGGCCTGGGGTGTGGAGCCATGCATCCTGTGTCTCCGGCCTGAGGCAATGTAACTGCAGGGGTAGGCCCGAGTGACTTTCGGAGCCTACTGATCAAAGGAAGGTCCGGTGCCGTCTCATCGGAATGGAGAGGCCCAGCAACTGAAGTACCCCAGGGGAGGACCCTTTCAGGAGAAGGCCATACGCAAGGCTGGCTTCTCTGAAGGAGCCTGGAGGCTTAGTTGAAGGACGCGAACTGGATCATCCCTCATATGGTATCGCCGGATCGGCTGAGAGAACCTGGTACTGTATGACAGTTATTTAAAGTTCATCTATTACCTCAGTGACGCTAAAGTGTAACTACAAGTCTGTGGCAGAGACTGTACCGAGTATCCTACCGGCTGCTAGGCCTAGTGAGAGAGACCTATCCGGGGGTGCTGAATTCAGTTGTGAAACAGCTTATTCTCTGGATTCATCTAATATCTTCACCCTGCAATCTAAGTACCTGAACTCACCCCTAAACCCTCTACTCTTAATTGAGAGACTGTCTTCTATATTTTTTCTGAATAAATAACCCAAAAGAGGATTCAGTGTCAGTCTCAGCATTTCTCTGGGTTACTTTCCACGGGGTCCCCAAGACTAAGCTACAACAGGTGAGGTAACGGTAAGCCCAAATAAAACCAGCAGCTCTTTCGGGGGTTAGTGCTACACATATCTTTATAATGTAATTTCATCATTATAATAATATTATTATAATAATACAGGATTTATATAGTGCCAACAGTTCTTTGCAATTATTTGTTGCCTTTGGTTTCTCATAATCTGGAAAGAAGTGTTCCGGGTCTAGTATGTTAGCCTCAGGGTAATGCATAATAATCAATGTAAACATTAAGGACCGCTTGGTGCACAGAGCCGATCTCTGATCTTAACAGGCAGTGCTTCTTAACCAAGCTGATTAATGAAACAGGCAATTAAGATAATTGTCTTACACAAAAAAGATCAATAAATGAGTTTTATATAATGTTCCTACTGCCAGAGATATTCTAGAAATTACACATAACCTAATTGTTACACCTGCAGCACAGGGTGATAAAAGAAAAGGATAATTAATCAAGCAGTTAAATATACTTATGGTGTTTTGAGAACATTTTTGAGTGTCTGGCATTAGATGAAAAATGAATCTTTGCTAAAAATCAATTTCAGTGTATGGTCACCTGTCACGGTTTAATGATTCTTTCTGCCTTCTATAATGGAAAGTTTCTTTATAATAGTCAGGGATAATTAAACTTGAAGTAATAGGTTCCTACTGGAAAAGAGAGACAGGCTTTTTAAATAGTTAATGTTTTATACAGTTCTTTAACATTTTATTCATTGGATGAATCTAGCTGAACGGAAGATTGTGGTTAGTAAAATGACTAAATGTAAATCATGGATTTTAAAAAAAGGAAATAAAAAAATAAATAAAACCTTCAGTAGAATGCACAGCACTTGTGCAGGATATATATTTTATTGCTTCACTTATTTTCTTATTTTTGCCAATATAAATTTACATTTTGTTAATTTTAACAATCTAACAAATAGTGAAGAATTGTAAAGTACAACTTGAACTTCTTGTATCATAGTCTAAACAAGTACCAAATCCAGTTACTCTGATGTACAAGCCTCATTATAGAAAACTGGTTGTTAAAGTTCCGCTTAAAAAAAAAAAACTTTTAATAAAATCAGACACTTACCTGTCCCAGGGTCCAGCGATGCCGGGGATCGAAGCCCTGCTCGTCTCCCCCTCCGCTCGGAGGCGCCGGCATTTTAACTGTGGGCGCCCGGCTGTGGCTTCACAACCGGGCACCCACTGCGCTTGCGCAAGCCGCGCCATGACTGGCCGCGCAATCATCTGGGACCTGTCACGTGTTCCAGATGATTGCCTAGAGGGAGGGGGGAGAGGTGATCTCCCTTCCTGCGCCGAGGGAAGTGACGTCAGGAGCCCAGGCGCTGAAGGAGGCAGATTTTGAGGAACCACATAGCAACAGGCATAAAAAAGTAAAAAATAAATAAATACAAATTTCCAAATATTTTTTTTCATGCACATTAATTACATTTTTTTTTTGGGTGGAACTCCACTTTAACACTGAAGCTACTAAAAGTAGCTTACACACTAGGCTAAACACTGCTAAATGCCGGCAAAAAATGCTAAAACATTAGCGTTTTTTTGTCCAGCGTTTCTAAAGCAGTTTTCAGCTTTCTAGAGTGCCTGAAGCCTCAACATTAAAAGTTGGGTAAGTGCACAAACTTTTTTTTTTTTTTTAAATCCATGTACAACCCCAATTCCAAGTTAGGGTGCTGTGTAAAATCTAGATAAAACAGAATGTAATGATTTGCAAATCTCATAAACCCATATTGGTATCACAATAGTGAATAAATGTACCAATCTAATAAAATAAATAGGTAATTTTGAAATTGATGGTAGCAACCTGTCTCAAAAAAGTTGGGACAGGACAACAAAAGGCTGGAAAAGTACAACCCAATTACAAAAAAAGTTGTGACAGGACGACGTTTACCACAGTGTAGCATCCCCACTTTTAACAACACTCCGCACTATAGCCGAATGATGGCTACAGCACGGACCTACATTGCCAGGATGTCCTCCCGTGCATGAGCTGCCTGTCAGCCGTAAGCGGTGCGCTCTGAGATCACTGAGTCAATGAGATTCGGCTGATCACAGACGTGATCAGCCGTCAGCCAATCACAGCTGATCATGTGATGTAAACAGAAGATCGGTAATCAGGTTTTTTTTCTTGTGAGGAGATGAAATAAAAAGATCACCGGCTTTTGTGAAGGGGACATCGGTCCCGAAGAGGAAGAGCCACAGCCACCTCATCTGTGCCCACCATTGTTGCCTGCCTGTGCCACCTGCCAGTGCCCACCAGTGCCACCAATCAGCTGCCACCCATCAGTTTTCGGTCTTTTCGTTTTTTTTAAACAAAAATAAAAAATCCAGCAGTGATTAAATAACACCAAAAGAAAGCTCTATTTGTCGGAAAAAAAATTATAAAAATGTAATTTGGGTACAGTGTTGCATGACCGCGCAATGGTCATTCAAAGTGTGACAGCGCGGAAAGCTGAAAATTGGTCTGGGCAGGAGGGAGGTTTAAGTGCCCTGTAAGCCAGTGGTTAATGTCTGGGAACTGAGAAGTCCAGTTCTTGGAATTTTTGGGAAGGAATGTTGTCCCATGTTTGGCTGAGCATATGCTGCTCTAAAACGTGGATATATATCCTTCAGCATTGATGGAGCCTTTCCAAATGTGCAAGCTGCCTATTTCATATGCACTAATGCGCCCTCATACCATCAGAGATGCCGGCTTTTGAACTGAGCGCCAACAACAAACCGAAATGAAGGCCCCTTGACCCCATAGGGAAAGGGAGCCTTGACGGATGGAGGCATGACTAGGAACTGGGCTTGTTTACACGCAATATTTAAAGCAGCACAAAACGATTGGCTACTTCGATGTGGAGTAAGGAGGCAGAGTCTGAACTCTTATAAAACTCCTCACTGAGTTTGCCATATGAGCCGTGAGGAATCACAGCTGAGAAGAGTTGCCCGCGCTCCCGCTCTGTCTATGATGTCGGTCACAGCTTTCTCATCGGTTTTTCTACCTTGCCAGTGTAGCCTTAAGGGTCGAAAGTCTGTCCAGCACTCATGGTAAAGACAGGCCCTTCAAAGAAGAAGTATGGGAAAGCAAATATAGGTAGTACATGCTACCCTCATACCTCCACTATATTTCCTTCTTTCCTCAGTCCTTTAGTTTTTGCAGAATAGTCTTTTAAAGAGTCCAGAATCAGCCTCTAACGGTTCTCTCTCTGTTCAAAAGTTTCCAGGGGGGTGGATACAGCTCCACAATCCAGTCACTCCTTCACTCCCTCCCTCTGGAGGACATGTGAGTGTGATTGGTGAAGAGGTACACACCCAAGCTGCTATCGAGAGTGAGCACATTCTTCACATGCCTCTGTTTCCATGGCAGCGTGTCCCCAGCTAAAACCCGGAAGTAGAGGCAGCGTGACACAAGCACTCCATTTTCCTCACCTCCCATCAGCTGGACCATGTTTCCGGCTCTTATCTGCAAGCCTCCAACACCTCCTTCAGTGGGCTTTGATGTTACTGTGTCCTCCGAATTCCCTCCTCCCTTCCCCCTCACTCATTCATAGTCCAAGTCAGCGTCTCCTCCAGCCGATGGGGGGAGGGGGGGTGTCGCTGAACGTCTCATGTCCAGTAATGAACACAGGTAAGCTTTCTACACATTGCATTGTTATATCAGAAGAGGAGACAAGGAGCTTAGTAACCGGCTTCCTGTGTCTGTTCTCTGAAATGTACACAGTGCTATGTGTAGAGAGCATACCTGTGTACAGTACATAGGGGAGGAGACCGACAACCCCCCACATCTAAAGTCACCCCGATATGTCCCCAGAGTCTTCTTTATTGTACATAAAAAATCATCCCTCTGCCACTGATGTCATCCCTATCCCCTGTACAGTCCCATCATCCCCATCCCCTGTACTCCTATACAGTCCCATCATCCCCATCCCCTGTACTCCTATACAGTCCCATCATCCTCATCCCCTATACTCCTATACAGTCCCATCATCCTCATCCCCTATACTCCTATACAGTCCCCTCATCCCCTGTACTCCTATACAGTCCCATCATCGCCATCCCCTGTACTCCTATACAGTCCCATCATCCCCATCCCCTGTACTCCTATACAGTCCCATCATCGCCATCCCCTGTACTCCTATACAGTCCCATCATCCCCATCCCCTCTACTCCCATCATCCTCATCCCCTTTACTCCTATACAGTCCCATCATCCTCATCCCCTATACTCCTATACAGTCCCATCATCCCCATCCCCTGTACTCCTATACAGTCCCATCATCGCCATCCCCTGTACTCCTATACAGTCCCATCATCCCCATCCCCTGTACTCCTATACAGTCCCATCATCCCCTGTACTCCTATACAGTCCCATCATCCCCATCCCCTGTACTCCTATACAGTCCCATCATCCCCTGTACTCCTATACAGTCCCATCATCCCCATCCCCTGTACTCCTATACAGTCCCATCATCCCCATCCCCTGTACTCCTATACAGTCCCATCATCCCCATCCCCTGTACTCCTATACAGTCCCATCATCCCCTGTACTCCTATACAGTCCCATCATCCCCATCCCCTGTACTCCTATACAGTCCCATCATCCCCTGTACTCCTATACAGTCCCATCATCCCCAGCAGTGTAAACCAGCCTAAGCATATGTACATGGAAGGCTCCATGACCTCAATCACATAGAACAATCTGAATAGCCAATAAAATGATAAAAATCACAATATTAGCGCTAATTGTTGTACAGTAAATGTAGGCAATGCTGACAAAAGCCAGAGTTGTATTTTACTTTAAAAATGTATTCTTTGCATTATCATTTTAGCAGGAAAGTAGAATATAATATACACTGTACAGAGCACTATCACTGACCTCTACACTCACTAATGCCTGCTGCGAATCCTGAATGTGTGCTGAGATCGTTCTGTGTGCAACAGGGAGGGGGGAGGGGGGAGGAAGTAGAGGAGGGAGGGGGAGGGGCCCAGAGCTGATGTCAATCACAGAGGAGAAGGAAGAGGGTGAATCCAGACTCCATTGTCGGTATGACGCTTCAGGAAAGTCTGTAGACCACATGTAATTAACTCTATTTTAACAGCAACAGTGCACTTCTCAGAGAGCAGGAAAAAGGGGGGAGGGGGTGCCAGGTTACTGAGTGGAGGTGTTGGATTTTTAAGCCTATGGTCTTCAGAAGTCAAATCCCTTTGCTTTTTAGTCTGGAGGACACGGCGCCCATTGTAAAAAAGAATGTCAAATTTCAGTTCATGTGACCACAGAACAGTTTTCCACTTTGCAACAGACCATTTTAAATGAGCTTTGTCCCAGTGAAGACGGCGGCATTTCTGGTTCATGTTCAGATATAGCTTCTTCTTTGCATGTCCGCCTCTGTTCACAGGTATCCGTACATCCAGTGGTTACCTGAGGTTAGGGACAGAGGACTAGCCTGGAGGCAGACAGATTGTGTCCAGACCAGTCATTTGTCCCCAACCACTCACTCAACTTGTTCCTAAAAGGAATGACCACCCCTCCACCACTCGTTTTTGGATAATTTTTAATTTTAATTTTTTTTCCTTCTTGCCTTAAATGAAGTACCTTGTGTACTTCTATCCCAGCCTCGCCGCAGTCCAGGGCGTCATATCCTGCTGCTCCCCTGCTGCCTTCTGGGACCTGTGTGTGTCCCAGAAGACGACGGGACCAATCAGAAAGCGCTGCACGTTTTGCGCATTCGCAGTAGGAAACCGGCGGTGAAGCCTGAAGGCTCCACTGCCAGTTTCCCTTAGCTAGAATGGCGGCGCCTGCACCCAATCCAGTGGATGGATCAGCACCTGGGGGGGGGGGGGCGGGCGATATCTCAGGCTCCCTGGACAGGAAAGTGTCCTTATTAACCACTTGCCGACCAGCTGCGGCAGAATGGCACGGTTGGGCAAAATGACGTTATGTACCGTCGCTTTACCCTGTTGCCACTAGGGGAGGGCGCGCCCCCCTGCTCACCCACGGAGCCGATGCGAGTTCCCGGCAGTCGCGATCGCGGTAAACACACCGTTTCCGGTTCGTTGAGGGGAGAAGAGACAGATCGTCTGTTCATACGAAGTATGAACAGCGATCTGTCATCTCCACTACACAGTCCCCTCCCCACTTCAGTTAGAACACACACTAGGGAACACAACCCCTTGATTGCCCCCTAGTGTTAACCCCTTTTCTGCCAGTGACATTTTTACAGTAATCATTGCATTTTTATAGCACTGATCGCTGTATAAATGCCAATGATCCCAAAATTGTCCAACATGTACGCCATAATGTCACAGTCCTGATAAAAAAAAAAAAAAAACGCAGATCACCGCCATTACTAGTAAATAAAAATAAAAAAATTGAATAATAAAAATGCCATAAAACTATCCCCTATTTTGTAGACGCTATAACTTTTGCGTAAACCAATCAATATATGCTTATTGCCATTTGTTTTTTTTATCAAAAATATGTAGAAGAAGAAGAATACGTATCGGCCTAAACTGAGAAAAAAAAAGTTTGTTATATATTTTTGGGGGATATTATAGCAAAAAGAGGTGATTAAATACCACCAAAAGAAAGCTCTATTTGTGGGAAAAAAAGATGTCAATTTTGTTTGGGTGCAACGTTACACGACCGCGCAATTGTCAGTTAAAGCGACGCAGTGCCGAATCACAAAAAGTGCTCTGGTCAGGAAGGGGGGTAAAATCTTCTGGGGCTGAAGCAGTTAAAAGCCAGCAGCTACAGTGTTTGTAGCTGCTGACTTTAAAAAAAAAAAAAATAATAAAAAAAAATAATAAAATAATTTTGCGGCTGGAACACCGCTTTAACTACTTGCCGACCACCCGCCGTCGTTACACGTCAGCTGATTGAAGTGGATTATCGTTGTTATGGCAGCAGCAGTATCCACTTCTTCAGCGCCCTGTCAGCTTTCAGATAAAAAAAGTGATCTCTGCGGCGGATTCGTTGCAAGATCACTTATATTAATGGCAGGAGAGGGTCCCCTCCTCCCGCTGCGCTCCGGTGCCCTCTGCCGTTTACGGGAGGCAATTGGATCCTTCTCCCTGTGTGGTATGAAGCTGAGAGGGGGAAGATAGCCCCTACCTGGCTCCATACCATTGCAGGGCGGAAGTAACTTCAAAACGTCACTTCCGCCCATAGCTCTTAATTAAAAAAAATATATATAAAATTTCTAATTACTTTTGTTTTAAGTTTTGTATTGAAGGAGGTACTATCATGCTTTTTTTCTATTACAAGGGATGTTTACACTTCTTGTAATAGAAATAAAAAAGTGACACATTTTTTTCAATTTTTTTTTAAAAGAACAGTGTAAAAATAAAGAATAAAAAGTAAAATAAATAAGAAAAAAAAAAAAAAAAGAACCTGCGTGCAGAAGCGAGCGCATACATGAGTAGCGCCTGCATATGTTATCATTGTTCAAACCACACGTGTGAGGTATCACCACGATAGTTAGAGCGAGAGCAATAATTCTAGCCCTAGACCTTCTCTAACTCAAAATATGCAACCTGTAGGATTTTTTAAACATCGCCTATGGAGTTTAAGGGTAAAAGTTTGTCGCCATTCCACGAGCTGGCACAATTTTGAAGCGTGACATGTTGGGTATTAATTTACTCGGCGTAAGATCATCTTTCACAATCTAAAAAAAAAAAAAAATTGGGCTAACTTTACCGTTTTCTTATTTTTTTATTAAAAAAACTGTGCTTGCAAGACCGCTGCACAAATACGGTGTGACAAAGAGTATTGCAACGACCGCCATTTTATTCTCTAGGGTGTTTATATATATATATATAATTTCTATATATATATAAAAATAATTAGAACTGCATGATTAATCGTTAAGGATCGAAATTGCAATCTTTTTCCCTTCCCGAGCTTCAAAACTGCATGTCAGGACGATCTAACAAGTGCAGAGAATTCTCACAGCTGGAAAAACAAAATCCAGGCAGCCTGACAAGTTTTATTACAATGCCGGAATAAGTAGAAACAAAGTATCTTTTAGTTCTTTTATCAAAGGAAAGAACTTCAGCGAGTAGATGAGGGAAGTTTAACCATTTAAAGACCAAACCTTTTCTGACATTTGTTGCTTACAAGTAAAAATCATTATTTTTTGCTAGAAAATTACTTGGAGCACTCAAACATGATATATATTTTTTTAGCAGAGACCCTAGAGAATAAAATGGTGGTTGTTGCAATATTTTATGTCACACCACATTTGCACAGCATTTTTTTAAAAAAATAATAAGCAGTAAAGTTAGCCCAATTTTCTCATTTTAGCCAGAATCCTCTCCCTCCCTACCTCCCCTACCTCTCTCTCCCTCTCTCTCTCTACACACACACACACACATTTGAGGGTTCCAAGTAAAATTTCTAGCAAATAGACTGTTTTAAACCAGTAAACACCAAATCTCAAAACGAGGCTCTGTCCTTAAAGCGGAGTTCCACCCAAAAATGGAACTTCCGCTTTAAGGGAAGGTGACCCCCTGACATTCCACAATTGACATGTCATGTTTTTTTTTGGTGGGGGGCAGCTCCCACTTCCTCCCAAGGCACTGCGGCGCCGGAAGGAAGTTAACCTCTTGCCCCTCCCTCTTGTCAATCATCTGGGACACGTCACAGGTCCCAGGAGATTGCTGGTCAGTCGCACCGCGCATCGATGCATACTAGCTCATATGCCTTTGTCTTACAGGTTTTATTTGTATTTTTTATTTTTTAAAGAGTTTTCATGTTTCTGCACATTAAAGAGGTTGTAAACAGAGGCAGACAGTCACAGCCCGTCAGCCTGTCATTGCTTTGTACAGGTTTTGCCAAGCACAGCTGTTGGCAGAAATCAGCTGTCCGACTTTAGTGTTACTAAACCCACAACAGTAAAATCAGTGTGTATATGCAGTAAAGCATGCTTGTTATACTCACGGTGGAACCTAAGTTAACCACTTTCCAACCGGCGCACGACGATGTACGTCCCTTTTTTGAAGAGGGATATCTCGGTAACGGCAGCAGCTGCTGCCACAACCGAGGTATCCATCTCTTCAGGCGCCGGTCGGCTGTCCGATAATGGTGGTCATCGCGGCGGATTCGCCGCGAGATCACCGTTATCGGCGGCGGGAGAGGTGCCCCCCCCTCCCGCCGCTCTCCCGCACCTTCCGCCGCTTACCGGAACCGTCGGCAGCGGCGGAGGCGATCGGGTCTGTTCCCCTCCTGTGTCTACAGATGAATGACGCTAAGATGGCCGCCACTCATCTCTATACCATAGGAGGGCGGAAGCGACGTCAAAAACGTCACTTCCGCCCATACCTCTTAAAGATGAATTTTCAAATGTAATTTTTTTAAATGACATTTTTTTTTTTCATTGAAGTCCAAATATGAGATCTGAGGACTTTTTGACCCCAGATCTCATATTTAAGAGGACCTGTCATGCTTTTTTCTATTACAAGGAATGTTTACATTCCTTGTAATAGGAATAAAAGTGAGCCAATTATTTTTTTTTAAAAAAACAGTCTAAAAATAAATAAAATCAAGAAAAATAAATGAGAAAAACAAAAAAATTTTTTTTAAAGCGCCCCGTCCCGACGAGCTCGTGCGCAGAAGCGAACGCATACGTGAGTAGCGCCCGCATATGAAAACGGTGGTCAAACCACACATGTGAGGTATCGCCGCGATCGGTAGAGCGAGAGCAATAATTATAGCCATAGACCTCCTCTGTAACGCAAAATATGCAACCTGTAGAATTTTTTAAACGTCGCCTATGGAGATTTTTGAGGGTAAAAGTTTGATGCCATTCCACGAGCGGGCGCAATTTTGAAGCGTGACATGTTAGGTATCAATTTACTCGGCGTAACATTATCTTTCACAATATATAAAAAAATTGGACTAACTTTACTGTTGTCTTATTTTTTATTCAAAAAAGTGAATTTTTTCCAAAAAAAGTGCGCTTGCAAGACCGCTGCGCAAATACGGTGTGAAAAAAAGTATTGCAACGACCGCCATTTTATTCTCTAAGATGTTAGAAAAAAAACAATATATAATGTTTGGGGGTTCCAAGTTTTTTTTCTAGCAAAAAAAAACTGTTTTAAACATGTAAACACCTAAAATCCAAAACGAGGCTGGTCTTAAAGTGGTTAATCCTCTGCATTGTTTAAAAAGGTGGTTTAATCCTGTCTTCTCTGATCCTATCCTTCTTCCACCGTCCCCAATCCACCTCCTGATAAGACAGAGCCTTTGGAATCACTCTGCACATGCTCAGTTTGGTATTTATTGCTGGAGAGTTTTTTTTTTTTCTTGAAAAGGTGCATGTGATCGGCATAGAGCCAATCAGCACTGTCCACACAAAGGGCCAGGGGTCATGCAGCCTCAAAGGACAGTCAGAGTAGAATTAAAACTCCTCCTACAAGCTTTAACCAGACACTCATAGAAGTCGCAAGACTGCTATAATTGCTAATGAGAAAAAGGTATTTAGCAGTTTGTATTTACTAAAATAATTGCATTTGCATGTTCTGTGGGAGACCAGATATAGTGAATGCAGGGTCCTGGCTGGGTGTAGTAACACTTTAATAGCAGCTTTGATTGTGGCCTAAAATGACCAGAATGAAACAGCTTACTACCCTTTAAAGTGCAAAAGGCTCCAGGTATCCCGTAGATGTATTTTATAACCATCACTTTGCAGTCATGTCTGAAAAGTACTGTACTGGGAAATGTGTAACTGAGGAAGTTTTCATATGCGAGAGATTTCCTTCACCGTTGTTTGCTATGCAGGGTGCAGGGGCACAGGATGTGGGTGCGGTTAGGTCTGGGTGACATAAATCACATTGGCACCAGCTCAATTTCCTTGCAATGCAAACGCAAAATGTAACAGTTCTGTTAACTTCCATACTAGAACTGCTTTAACGGTCTTTTTAATGGCCACAAAGCTTGTGCTGTGAAGGGAGGGAATCTAAAGAACTTCAGGCTGTAAGGTCACTGCAAACTCCATACACTCCTTGGTGTAAAAAAATAAATAAATAAAAAACATAAAAAAAAATAAAAATTATAACACTTCACATTTTCATTTGTGCTGCCTAATAATTTATTAACCACTGAAAACGGAAAGTGATACTAGAAATATGTGCTGAAATAACAGACCTCCACGGTATTGCATCCATATGTAGTTATACGTCAAGTAGGCTCATATGCCAGTATTCAGTTCATCTATTTCATTATCAGACGGGTGCAATTAAAGTGGTTGTATACCCCCCAATGTGAAAGTTGTACCTATAGGTAGGCCTTTTTATAGGCTTACCTTTAGGTACTGTAAATATCTCCAAAACTTGTGCTATTTACCTTGTAGTGCGCCGATGATGTCATCGATGCATGCGCTGTGAAGAAACGCCCCTCCGTGCCGTTTCTTCACTAGCAAGTGCCGTGAGTGACGGCTCCCACGCGCATGTGCGGGAGTGACGTCACACAACTCTTGGAAGTCACAGAGCCGGAGTCTGTGGCCACAGAAGGAAGAGGAGTGAAGATGGATGCGGCCATCAGCAGGGACAGCGCAGGCTTTGATTGCAGGTAAGTGGCACATAATGGGCTAGTATTAGTAATTTTGCAGGGGAAAAAAGAGGAAGTAAAAACCCATCGGTTTGTCTTTTTACATCAACATTTTACTAATTACTAATATTTTCATGAGCATCTCAAGCACTAAGACTCAAAGCGCAAATATAGCAGGGCACATAGGATGCTGTGGTTTTGTGGAGAGGGTTTTTTTTTTTTTTCTGTCCCTTTCCGTTAAAGAAGAAGTAAACCCAGAAGCGTTTTTTCTCTGGAGCAGATTTTTTCAGTCATAGAGAAGACAGAAACACCATTAAAGTGGAAGTAAACCCCCCTATTGTTTTCAGCCAAGGAAGCTGCCATCTTTGCCTCTGTTTAATCTTCAACTGCCACAGTGCTGCACATGTGATCCGTTATGACACCAGCCATTGGATGGTTTGACTGTTTGGTTGAGAGCACAGCCAATGTGCAGTTAGCATTCACGGCATGCCTTTTTTTTTTTAGACTGTTAAATCGATGGATTTACTTCCGCTTTAAAGTCCAAATATTAAAGCACAACTCTAGTCAATAATTTTCTCTGTTTTAGGTACAGTGGAGAAGAGCTGTAACCATTGTCCACTGTTTATTGCCATCTGTGTACTGGTTTGGTAGATTTCTCCTTAATGCTGACTGTACGCATTTATGTGACAGCATGGCGGTGGGCTTTAATGCCAAGCATAGTACATACATGCACTCACTGGCCACTTTATTAGGTACACCTGTTCAATTGCTTGGTAACACAAATTGCTTAATCAGCCAATCAAATGACAGCAACTCAATGCATTTAGGCTTCTAGGTGAGGTGAAAACGACTTGCTGAAATTCAAACCGATCAGAATGGGGAAGAAATGGGATTTAAGTGACTTTGGCTGTGCCATGGTTGTGGCATGGCCAAACTGCTGCTCTACTGGAATTTTTGCGCACAACCATCTCTAGGGTGTACAGAGAAGGAACCGAAAAAGAGAAGATATCCAGTGAGCGCCAGTTGTGTGGATGAAAATGCCTTCTGGATGTCAGAGGAGAATGGGCAGACTGGTTCGAGATGATAGATGAAGGCAACAGTAACTCAAATAGCCACTTGTTACAACCAAGGTAGGCAGCATACCATCTCTGAACGCACAAGGCATTGAACCTTAAAGAACATGGGCTACAGCAGCAAAAAATACTACACCAGGTGTGACTCCTGTCAGCTAAGAACAGGAAACGGTGGCTACAATTAGGCTCACACAGGCTCAACAAAATTGGTTAATAGAAGATTGGAAAAATGTTGCCTGGTATGAGAAGTCTTGATTTCAGCTGCTACATTCAAATGATAGGGTTCGAATTTGGCGTAAACAACATGAATGCATGGAACTATCCTGCCTTGGTTCAATGGTTCAGGCTGGTGGTGGTGGTGTAATGGTGGGGGGATACTTTCTTGCCACACTTTGGGCCCCTTAGTACCAATTGAGCATTGTTTAAACACCACGGCCTACCTGAGTATTGTTGCTGACAATGTCCATCCCTTTATGACTACAGTGTGCCCATCTTCTGATGGCTCCTTCCAGCAGGATAATGCACCATGTCACAAAGCTCAAATTATCTCACCGCTGGTTTCTTGAACATGACAATGAGGTCACTGTACTCCAATGGCCTTCACAGTCACCAGATCTATATAATAGAGCACCTTTGGGATGTGGTAGAGATGCGCAACTGACAATCTGCAGCAACTGTGTGATGCTATCATGTCAATATGGACCAAAATCTCGGGAATGTTTCCATCATCTTGTTGAATCTATGCCATAGAGAATTAAGGCAGTTCTGAAGGCAAAAAGGGGTCCAACCCCATCCTAGCAAGTATACCTAATAAAGTGCCTGGTAAGTGTATAGCTGGCCCTGCTGTTCTGTGCTGTGAGGGTGCGCACTCAGCACCGGCAGAACTGTGACCACCAACAGCTCCCAGTCAATGTTTCTTATCTTGAGCCAGTGGGATGAATTCCCAGTCATATGATCACTGTGACATCCAATCACCTGACGGGGAAGCCCATGTAATGCTTGCAGTGTCAAAAACTTTTAAAGAGCTGGCTCCCGCCAGTTGAAAAAGGGTTAATCAGACAAGAAAAATCTTTGATTTTGATCTATTTGACTGGTGTTGGAAACCTCTCCAACGAGCACACAGAGTAAAAACTAAATTTTCTTAGGCTTTATGTACACGGGGACGTTTTTACAACCTCTCCTGAATGATTTAACTTGACAGATAGTAACCGACGATTAAAACGTCAGTTTTGCCGCATTTAGCTGCGTTTGCCTTTAGAAGTGTGTCTTATTTTTTTTAAATAGCCAAAAATGAAAAATGCCTGTAAACGAAACGCGGCTAAATGCAAGTTACCGCGTTTGGCGCTTGAAATGCCTGTAAACTCAGCTTCTGAACTCATTTTTTTTGCGTTCCAAAAAATGCTTCTAAACTCAACTGCCTAGGACTGACTAAACGACCCAGTGTACATAGACAGATAAGATAACATAGAGGAGAGTTCAGAGGCAGTTGAAAGAAAAAGGCCCAACTGCTCCTAAACATCCGTTTAGCAGCAGCGTACATGAGGCCTAATAGTATTTGAGATTTTTCAGGAAGGTTTAAAAGCTCGGTCAGAATGTTATTTCTATCTGCGTCCTCATTAGGGAAGTTTACAAGCACTTCCCCTCCGGATAACGAAGGGCAATTTATTGAAAGTTATTAGAGTTACAATTTTATGACAATGGTGCTGAATCTTAGGTCAGGACTGGAAGTGACAGTGGTATTTATGTAGTTTATCAAAGGATTCTTGATTATAAAAAGGGTCTGACATTTTAGAAGACTAGGAGTGGAAATCTTACAGGATTATTTCTGATCAGGGATGAAATAAAGATAAGGCTTCAAAGTTTTCCAGGGAACCTTAGACAAAGTTAAAAGAACAGGAGAGTACAAAGAACTAAGGTATCACCCAAGGCCAATACTACTTCAGAAAATTCATGGAACTATGGTTGGCTTTAACATTTAAAGTCTATGGGTTTATACTGTATAACAAAGAGATGCTAGTCAAAAAAAGTGTTTGTACTTCACACTGCTTTGATTAAAAACAACCTTGAGGAACATCTTCCAAACAAGGAGGTCGTGAAGCGAAGATTGAGATTTATACAGTTTGTGGCTGAAAAAAGAAATACAAGCCAACAGTACGTGACTAGTCCTCTATTTCAGGCCGAAAGTCACCCAAGGATTCATCTGGAGATCGTCCACAGCTGCTGTGACTTTACAAAAGTCTGAAGACATTAGGAGGTAAACTTTGTAGATTTTAGCTTCAGTCCAACTTAATGATCTTCAGCACCTAAAGATTTAAATCATCCCCGTCAATCAGTGTTGTTCCTCTGTGCACCCCACAGGAACAGGACGACAGAACTAGAAGTCCAAACTAGAATTAATGTTAAACCCCAGAATAGTTCACAGGTTTCAACAGTAGGGGAATGGTTTCATAAACTAAATTGAAAATTGAAGAAATAGAGGAACCCATTAGTATCTCTCTAGAACGGCTTTCAAAGTTGACTTCTACCTGGCATTGCTAGTTGTTTTACAAAACAATGGCTGCATATATGGACAGACGATAAGGTGATCTCTCCAGAGCTTCTGTCACCCTTCTTTTTTGCTGTTCTTCCTTATGCATTACCTTCTGTAGGTTTTAATCCAGTAGGCGAAGAAACCCTACCTTTTCTTATTTTTAGTTTCGGTTTTAATTCTTCTTTAATCCATCTTTCTAAACCACGGGGAGGGTTTCCTGATCGTTACCGACCCGTCTCACTCTTCTAAGCTGCATTTAGGCCACAACTATCTCACCTCTAAACATACACCTTTCTGGAGCTCGAGTTTGGCACGTCTTATTTTATGCTTATATTTTTTTGATACTTCTGTATATACGAGTGTCATATTTGTCTCTGATGTTGAAATAAAAAAAATAAAAAAAAGAGAGAACACATATGTATCAATACAATCTTTCTACTAAAACATTACAGGCATACCACACTTTTAAGTACACAATGGGCTTTATTTACTTAAAGTGGAAGTAAAGTCAGATTTTCCACTTTCACCTACAGGTAAGCCTGTAATGAGGCTTACCTGTAGGTACAAAAAATATCTCCTAAACCTTTACGGTTTAGGAGATATTCCCCGTGCAATACGCCGCTGACTGCAGCGGCGCATGCGCACGGGGGATTCTCGTCTGAAAGGCCGGCAGAATACGAACCCTGCCGGGACGAAGTCTCCCGTGCGCATGCGCGGGAGTGACGACATCGCGGCTCCAGCCACTCACAGCGCTGGAGTCGCGATACCCGGAAGACACGCCGAGGCAACATGTCAGCGACCTCGGCGTGGACCAGGTGAGTTACCGACGCCTCGTTCTAAGGTAAGTATTTCATAATGAGCTAGTATGCGGTGCATACTAGCTCATTATGCCTTTTCCCTTACAGGTGTAAAAAAAAAAAAAAAAAAAATGTCAGCGGGTTTACTCCCGCTTTAAGCTTGAAAGTGCAAAATCGGGCTCACTTCTGCATAGAAACCAATGAGCTTCCATGTTTTATTACCTAAGCTTCATTGAACAAGCTGAGGTTAGAAGCTCATTGGTTTCTATGCAGAAGTGAGCCTGATTTTGCACTTTCCAGCTTTAGTAAATAAACCCTATTGCGTACTTAAAAGTGGGATATGCCTGTATACTGATTCTTATGAAAAATGCCATAGATCTATCCCCTATTTTGTAGACGCTTTAACTTTTGCACAAACTAATCAATATACGATGATTATTGCGATTTCTTTTTTTTACCAAAAATATGTAAAAGAATACATATTGGCCTAAACTGAGGATGAAATCTTGTTTATTATTTTATTTTTTTTGTAATATTTATTTTAGCAAAAATTATTGTTTGTTTTTCCAAATTGTCACTCTTTTTTTGTTTACAGCGCAAAAAATAAAAACCGCCTAGGTGATCAATTACTGCCAAAAGAAAGCTTTTATTTGTGGGGGAAAAATGGGTTCAGTGTCGCACGACCACGCTATTGTCATTTAAAGAGACGCAGTGTCATATCGCAAAAAATGGGCTGGTCATTAAGGGGGTAACACATTCCGGTCTTTAAGTGGTTAATGAGTGTTTCTTTAAGACCATAAAGCTTGTGATTGTTCATGAAATTACCTGCCAAAATGCTATGTTTAAAGCATGTAGTCTACCAGTATGGTCATATGAAAACGTGCTGGAGGGTTAATTTGGCAATAAACGTTGCAGCATCTGTTACAATTTATAATCTGCTTGTAATTTTATCGAATAGAGCTTTTTCTTTAGACCCCTTTCACACTGGTGGCATTTTTCAGGCGCTTTAAATCGCCTGAAAAATGCCTCATCTGTAATCCCAGTGTGAAAGCCCATGGGCCCACCATATGAAAAAAGCCCATAGGCTTTCACACTGGGGTGCTGCACTGGCAGGACGTAAAAAAAAAGTCCTGTAAGCAGCTTCTTTGAGGCACATTAGGATCAGTGTTTACCAAAAAGAGGCCCTGCCCATTGAAATCAATGGGAAGCGCCTTCGTAGTGGTGCTTTTCGGACACTTTTAACCCTTTATTCGGCCGATAGCGGGGGTTAAAAGCGACCAGCTATCGGCCGATAAGCGACACTAGTTTTAGTGGCACTTTACCGCCGACGCATCCGCGCTGTCACTGTCATCAGGGCTCTTAAGAAGGTTTTTTTTGTTTCCCTGCACAAAGCATCCACCCATTGCTAAAGGGCATATTTGATGGTGTCAGCATGCCTGTGCTTTGTACCAGAAAAAAAACATCTAAAGGTTCATTGAAACCCAAAAACCTTAAAGCAGAACCAAACCCTCCTATCCTTTGCAGCCAATGAAGCTGCCATCTTAGCTTATGTTTGATCTTCAACTGCCATGGTGCTGCACATGTGATCAGTTACAACACCGGCCGTTTGATGGTTTGACAGTTTGGTTGACAGCACAAGGAAATGTGACAGTTAGCATTCCCAGAATGTTTTTTGAAAACGTTAAATCGATGGTTTAATTCTGTTGTACCTATGGGGTTTATTTATAAAAGTAATATTTCTGCCCCACTGGTGTTTATTTCTAGTACCTAGTGGAACATTTTACTAAACTTTCAGGAACCTCCAGTGCTAAACTGAACTAGCCCCCAGCCATAGCTGCTTACTTACCACTCCTATATTTACATTCTTGTCAGCATTTTCTTTTTTTTTTAATCCCCAAAAGGTCCTATTGGGTAAATAGGTTTTTATATCAAGATCTGGTATATGGCTTCATTCAAACCTATTGACACAGCAGAGGGCCGTGGCTCTGGAACTAATGCTGGCCATACACGGGTCGAATTTCGAAAGAACTTTCTTTTGAAAATCAAAAAATTTGTGCGTTTTGTGATCCGATGATGCCACCATTGATTTCAAAGTTCGACCAACCAAACCCTCAATTTCACCTCATGTTCCAACAGAAAAGAATTTTCATGTCTGGGAATCTTCTTATCTTTCCGGGAATTTTCTTTTCTTGCACATGCGCATTTCTTTTTCGATTACATTTCTCGCACGATTCTCCCATCATTGATTCGAAAATCGTTTGTTTTTTCCAAAAATTTCCAACATGTCCGATTATTAAAATTCAATGGCCGCACGAAAATCGGCCATTGCTGCAGCCCACTAATGGTGCGAAATTCGTATGAAAATTCTTAGATAAGATTTTCAAAAGAAAGTTCTTTCGAAATTCGACCCGTGTATGGCCAGCATGTAAAATTTTCCTTGAGATTTACCGATAACCATGTAATAGGAGGTCAAAACGAAACAACTTTAAATTGTATTCAATTAGGCAGGCCCTTGCACTACATAGTTTAGGGTAAATCTAAAGGAAAATTGTATAAGAAAATTAAATGTTGTATGGCCAGCCTAAGGCAAATAAGCAGCCAATGAGGGGAAGGGGGCAAGTGCAGCTTAGCTTAAGGGGGGGTTAAAAAAAAAAGTTTACTAAACAATAAGCATGTCTTTTAAAAAGACTTTGACTTCAAGCATTTCCATAATTAGGCTTTGATACATGCAGCCTTTCCCTGGGCCTGATGTACTAAAATGCCACAAAATAAGGTGAAACTGGGCCAGATACTAAAGTGTAAAAGCAAACTGAAGTCAAACATCCAATCAAGAAGTATAAAGAAGCACTTCTATCATGGTTTGTTTCAATATACACAGCCAAAACCTCCACACATGTACTGCTTTTCCCCAACCGTTTTTAATCCATATTTAAAAAAATTGAAGAACGCGTTGATGCATTTCAGACTTTCATCATTCCCTTCAGCTAGCATTACACCTTAGCAAACTGTTGGCGCTATATAAATCCTATATAATAATAGTAAATCAGGGAATGTTGCTTAACTGCACTTCAGCTCACTTCAATCGCTCTTTAGTAATCCAGGCCCATTATGAATCCCGATGAAGAACATTCACAATGCAGAGAGAGCACTAGGAGACAACTTTTGGCTTTCCGCGTTTCTGCATTCTATTGAACGCATGCTCCTACACATCAACTAGGAACTTATTTTTGGCTTTCGGTACAAGCAAGTAACAGTCCATAGGAAAGAAATGCTAAATGCACTGGAAGTTTTTCCTGGAAGGAGTCCTTTCCCTGCTACCAGAAAAAAAAAGCTCAGTTTTCGCCTTTATAATGCTTGTCCCCAAATGGCTGGCTAAGAATTTTTCATTTTACAATTAACCACAAGACTGGACAGAATTAGTCGTCTGGAATGTGCAGTCCGGTTTCTAATCACAGCACAACCTTTTATGATGGAATTTTAGGCCAAACGTGGAAATGATTGACTTCTTTTCAATACTGAGGCTCACGGGAAAGCCGAGATGCAATTTGTAGTATTATAGAAGAAAATTGCTCACACTGTTTAAGGGTCGGAGTAGAACAGTTACTAGAAAACAAAAACAGCAGGTATGCAACATTATCCTACTGTAAATGACACGTAATAGGGTTCAAACAAGGGTTCCAGGACTATATAATTGATTGAGGCCTGAAGAATTGGGTTTGAAATATCCAGCGATCAAATGCACATATTCACCAGCACACCACGGATCATCAAATATGTCCAAATCTTTATTGAAGAATGATCACATCACCAAAGACGTAGGGCACCATTGCATCTTCTGTGATGTGATTATTCTTCAATAAATGATTTGAATGTATTTAACGATCTGTGGTGTGTTGGTGAATATGTGCATTTGATCGCTGGATAAGGCTTTAGGAGTAACCGGCGCTGCAGCAACAACCATCTGGAACTGCGATGTCTCCAGTTCCAGATGGTTGTTACTGCAGCGCCGTTACTCCTAAAGCCTTATCCTAGAAAGTGTGCGATGGGAATATCGATACTACTTAAAGCGGAGTTCCGCCAAATTTTTTTTTTTAAAAGTCAGCAGCTACAAATACTGCAGCTGCTGACTTTTAAAATAGGGACACTTACCTGTCCAGGGTGCCCGCGATGTCGGCACCCGAAGCCGACCCTGTCCCTCGGCTCTTGGGTGGAGGCGCCGCCATCTTCGGTAAGGGAATCAGGAAGTGAAGCTTTGTGGCTTCACTTCCTGATTCCCTACTGCGCGTGCAATCCCACTGGTGCCTGCTGTCTTCTGGGACCTGTGTGTCTCCCAGAAGACAGCGGGGGGAGGGAGAAGACGCCAGAAGTGGCTTAGATAACCACGGGTGACTCAGCTATCTATGCCCGGAAATGGGAGTAAAATACCTGTTTTAGACAGGTGCCAAATGTGACACTGGAGGGGGGGGGGGGTGATTCCAAAAAGCGGAAGTTCTATTTTTGGGTGCAACTCCCCCTTAACTATTCAGTGGTCATGCGACCTCTGTATTACTAACTTGAGTTCTGAAGAGCCAGGACTGTGGTGTTGGGTGGCTTGTCACTGCCAATAAAACCTTGTTGGCTTCAGAAACTAAAGTCCCAGCACCCTTGCATGATTTCCCATTGCACATACACCAGGCCACTCAGCTGCACCAAAACGTGTTCACTGCAAGCCTCTCTACACGAGACGCTGTCATTGGCACATTGTACTAGGCATGCTGCGTGTTCACATGGCATTATGTAGTGCCAGCACAAGTGACAAATTCTACCAAAGCATTGGGAACTCATGGTTAATGTTGTCATCACTGGAAGGCAATAGAGACAGCAGGATCGACAGGTATTAAACCTCTAATATCAATGAAAAAATGGCACTACTATATTCAGAGCCAGGACAAGGCCATCCAGTGCCCAGTGTGAAAATTGGAAGATTGCAAGCTGCAGCTGAACCCCCCCCCCCCCCTAAGAGGAGGCTGTGGGGCTAACAGAGATGCATGTGCGATGCTCAAATATGGACACAACAGTGTGTCATGAAAAATGTCCCAGCATCAGTGGTGTCACTGGAAGGAAAAAAATAAATAAAAATGTTCCTGTGTTGGTAGTGTCACTGGAAGAAAAAAGGTTCCTGCACCAGTGGTGTCACTGGAAGGAAAAAATGGCCTTGTATCTGTGGTGTCAGTGGTAGGAGAGCATGTCCCTGAAGCATCAACCTGCATAAACCTGCTTGACCCCCTCAGCATCAAGGCTCAAAAACCTGTTTTATCTAATCAGCATCAAGCCACATAAACCCGCTGGACCCCCTCAGCATTTAGGCGCATAAACCCACTCGACTCCCTCAGCATCAAGCTGCATAAACCCGCTCGACCCCCTCAGCATCAAGCCACATAAACCTGCTCGACCCTCTCAGCATCAAGCCACATAAACCTGCTCGACCCGCTCAGCATCAAGCCACATAAACCTGCTCGACCCTCTCAGCATCAAGCCATATAAACCCGCTCGACCCCCTCAGCATCAAGCCACATAAACCTGCTCAACCCTCTCAGCATCAAGCCACAAACCCGCTCGACCCCCTCAGCATCAAGCCACATAAACCCGCTCGACCCTCTCAGCATCAAGCCACATAAACCCGCTCGACCCCCTCAGCATCAAGCCGCACAAACCCGCTCGACCCCCTCAGCATCAAGCTACATAAACCCGCTCGACCCTCTCAACATCAAGCCACATAAACCTGCTCGACCCTCTCAGCATCAAGCCGCATAAACCCGCTCGACTCCCTCAGCATCAAGCCACATAAACCTGCTCGACCCTCTCAGCATCAAGCCACATAAACCTGCTCGACCCTCTCAGCATCAAGCCACAAAAACCCGCTTGACTTCCTCAGCATCAAGCCACATAAACCTGCTCAACCCCCTCAGTGTCAAGCTGCATAAACTCAGCACATTAAGGCTGAGTTCACATTGCTGCCAGATGTGGCTCGCAGCAGGGGTCCGGTGCATCCCTGTTCTCCGTTTCAGGAATGAATCAGGGCCGAATTTTTGCCTGAATTCAGCCCTGAAACGGAGCCAAAGATGCACAGGACTCCTGTGCCTGCTGCTCCGCAGACGCATCAGAGATATGTAAACCAGCTCCATAGAGAGACAGTCACAATCTCCTGTCATGCAAATTGGATGTGGTGGAAACCCGCATCCAATTCGCACTAGTGTGAACCCAGCCTCACAGTCTATGGGCTTCAGCGCCCCTGTAAATAAGGCCTAAATAAGGGCCAATTAAGCCTGAATAAGGATCATTTCCACTTGTTTCGGCTTCAACACACATTAAAGCGTCTACTGCTTCAACATGCTTTTATGATGTGTTTTTGATGCCTCGTGAAGCTTAAGCGATACTTCGGTGATGCTTTGTTGAAGCTTGGCAGATGCCCCGTGTGTGTGTGTGTGGATTTCATACCTGCAATTTCTCCAAAACAAAGGGAAGCTAAAGCTGAATTAAAGCTTCTCAAAAAGCTGCAGGTGTTTCAAGCAAGCTTTGCCATAGACTTCTATGGAGGCTTTGAAGACGCTTTGAAGCACCACTAAAACGACATGGGGTATGGTTTTTGAAGCAAAGCCAAAGCAAAGCAAAGGCAAGGTGTAAACAGGACTGTAAGCTAACCATTTTATTTAGTGACACGGACTTTGACTGGCGTTCAGAGAGCTTTAACAAAGCGTGCCCGAAGCCTTGTTTTGAAGCAAGTGTAAACGAGTCGTTAATGTGTGTTGAAGCCGAAGCAAGTGTAACTGAGCCCCTGGGGTAAATTTTCTAAACTGTAGCAGTTATTTTTATCTTTGTAATTTTATCTTACTATATTATTCTCATCAAAACATTAAAATTTACATATATAAATAATTCATAATCGTGAGATCATTAATCCTTCATATTATATTGTTATTGAACTACAGAAGCCTTTGGGACCTATTTATAAGGATTGGAAGAGGTAAACGGCTTTATTTTAATGCTTATTGTTTCACCATTGGAACTTCTAGACATATAAAAAAATAAAAATGTCTCAACCTACATGTACAGAAAACTCTGCTTTTATCTCTAAATATCTTTTTTTGTGATTCTACACAGATCTACTGATTCTCCTCCACAGACACCTCAGAGACAATTAATGTCACTCAGAAGAAAAGCTGCGTGTTAATCTTTGCAGTATTTCCTCTCCGTTTCTCTCTTTGGGACTATTATTGTGGTGTAATTAATCATATCATAGGAGGAAATTGCTAATGTATAAGGCCACATTTGCTGTTACGTGCATTAAAGTTTAAGTAAAAAATAAAATAAAAAATGTAACAATCAGCAGAAGGAACACTGCTTACCTTTAGGCCCATTTCACACGATCGGCCCGCAAAGATCCGCCTGTCCGTTTTTCAGCCACTTGCCATCAGATCCGACATGATACGCTGAAAACAGACAAATGGCGATATGGTCGCCATCCATCCAGCGGATCAGATGAAAAACTAACAGGCTGCCTGTCTGTTTTCATCCAATCTTCCCACAGAGAACAGCGGGGCTCTGACAGGTCCATCCTTGCACAGTGAGCAGAGACGGACCTGTCTTCCGCCTGCTCAGCGGAGATCAACGGAGCGATTTCCCACTGAGCAGATCCGCCCCATGTGAAAGGGGCCTTAATGATCAGCGTCTCTTGTGCTAGTAGCGGCTCTCCACTCCCCCCTGTGACAGGCACTCATCAAGAGTGCCAACTATGCCCGCCCTCTTCAATTCATAGAAGCCATATTATAGCTTCCATGGATGAGAGGCAATCTATGAATGGAGGAGGTGGATCTTTCATTCATCAGCCTGTCCTCCATTCATGGATCGCTTTTCATTTAGAAAGCTATAGTAAGACTTCTATGAATGAAGCAGGGGGTCAAAAAGGGTGAGAATAGTCACCACTTTTGATGAGTGCCTGTCACAGGTCCAGCGCAGTATTAGGCCTCATGCACACTGGAAGTTACAAAAATGCGTTTTGCAGCGTTTTCTGCTAGGGATGCATCGAATGGGTTTTTTGGTGCTGAAACCAATACCGAAAATTAAAAATACACTAGGCCGAAAACCGATACCGAAAGTGACTTTTTTAAAAATATTTTTATACAGGAGATGGTCAGAGACTGGGGACATGGTACAGGAGATGGTCAGAGACTGGGGACATGGTACAGGAGATGGTCAGAGACTGGGGACATGGTACAGGAGATGGTCAGAGACTGCTAACCAGTGCCCAGCAGCCTACCAGTGCCCATCATGCAACCTGCCTGTGCCTCACCAGTGCATATAAAAAACACACACACACACACACACATACATAAAAACACACACACACACACACACACCCTGTTTCCCCGAAAATAAGACTTAGCGTGATTGTCGGTGATGGCTGCAATTTAAGCCCCATCCCCCCAAAAAAGCCCTACTCTGTTTCCCTGAAAATAAGACCTACAAGGACTTTAACTAGGGCTTATTTGGGGGGTAGGGCTTATATTGCAGCCATCACCGACAATCACGCTAGTTCTTATTTTCGGGGAAACAGGGTATAAACATACACACATAAATGCACACACATATAAAACATACACACATAAATGCACACACATATAAAACATACACACATGCATACAAACATATATAGACCGAAATTTCCCTAGTTTTTGCAATAGCGTTTTTTTTTTTAGCAAAACTATACTCCCACAATATCTTTTTACAGCTGAAAAACTCCTCTTCAAACCCACTAGTTTTCCAGCCAAAAAACGCTGATAGCAGCCTATGTGTGCTTGAACACATATGAGAACATGCTGAGCAGTTTACTGACTGCAGGAAAAAAAAAATGCCTGAAGCCAAATGTCCAGTGTGCACGAGGCCTTAAAAGTTGAACTCAACCCATGTGAGGAGAAAGGGGGGGGGGAGTCGGTTTCAAAGGCCCCCCCCCCCCCCTTTCCTTATGGGATTGAGGCAGTGGAGGTTCCTAGCTCCCCAAGGGATTACAAGTTCATTGCCCAAGCAAAGTTAGCTGTTTGGTCAGTCTAAGTCATATGACCCCCCTGGAAGGTTCCAGACATCCTGGGGAACCCCTATAAAAAGGGAGCTCCCGGATAAGGATTTTGCCAGTCGCCAGAGGATTTTCTTCAGGACAGCTCCCCGCCAATGGGGTCGGCAGCTGACGGTGGCCCCGGGTCTCTGGCATGCATTGTTTTGTTATTAGCCCCGAGCCCCACCACCAAGTAGGGACCGGTCTGACCCGAGCGCGGCCGAGTGACATAGCAGGTCCCGCCTTCTGGAGCCTGCAACACCTATGATGGAGGTCCCACTGGTCCAATGCGGGGACCACGGGACATGTGATGTCCATCATAGGTGCTGCAGGCTCCAGAAGGCGGGAATTACAATGTGGCCGCGCCACTGTGAGAAGATCCCCACTTGGCGCTTGGACGGGCGGCTCTCCTCTCCTGTCATCATGGCTTTGGCTGCCTGGAGTGCCTGCTGTCAACTCTACGGGCGTACCGCACACTACGGCTGAGCTCCAGGAGGAGGTCACGTCACCTGAAGTCTGGTGGGCAGGTAGGTCAGTGTATCATGTCAGTGTGGGTCAGTGCATGTCAGGTAGGTTAGTGTGGGTCAGTGTATCAGCCTCTTTATATGCTTGTTTTGTGAGTAGTACCATTGCTTTTATACATTAATAAAAAACTTTTATATTGGTAATGCACTAGGTCGGTATGCCCTCCTTTTCTTTCTTTCACTGTATCGTGTCAGTGTGGGTCAGGTAGGTCAGTACGCGTCAGGGAGGTAACACACACCATCCTCCCTGATCCTCCTCTTCTGGGGTCCCTCAGCGGTGCTGGTGGCTCCTCCTCTTCTCAAGTGCGGGCACGCTCCTGTGTCCTGCTTCATTGGATTTGCAGGAGCCAATGGCTGCGCTGCTATCAATCTATCCAATCAGGACAGAAGACACTAGCCATAGCTGGTGTGCTCATCCCCGGGGCGAGAAAGACAGGGCTCGGGTAAGTAAAAACTGGAATTTGGGGGGCTGCAGCATGAGAGAAGGTTTTTCACCTTAATGCATAGAATGCATTAAGGTGAAAAACCACAAGGGTTTACAACCCCTTAAGTGTTTTACTGATATTGATGTTTATCAAACCGATAATAAAGCAGTGGCCATAATTTATCCAAAGAAATGGTGTTGCATGACCGCGCAATTGTCATTCAAAGTGCAACAGCGCTGAAAGCTAAAAAAATGGCCTGGGCAGGAAGGGGGTAAAAGTGCCCAGTAAGCAAGTAGTTAATAAGGATTAAGATGTCCTTTTTACTTTATTTTTCCAAGGACATGACATACAGATTGAGACTAAAAATCTCATTCTTTTCGAAACTGAATTTGGGCTGGCTGATATGAGCTGCCACACACCACCGCACTTTAGGCTCAGTTAACAAAGCTATAAGGTTAGTTATTTCACATAACAACGGGTATTTTCTGCAAAGAGGGCACTGGGAGCTGCTAATAATAATGCTTGGGATTCCAAATTACACATGTGTTGCGGCTTAGGCTGCATTCACACCTGAGCGTAGCGTATTCAGGCAGAAAAATTGCGCGAATTGTGGCATTTTTTACCGCGATTTGCTGCGTTTTTTACCACGTTTTGCCGCGATTTTGTACAGAGCAAAAGGTCACCAATGTAAAAAGAAGAAAAACGCCCAAATCTGCACTATTCGCGCAACTAAAAAGGGTCCAGAACTTGTTTGAGCTTCATGCGTTTTGGAGTGGAGATGTGAACCATCTCCATAGAGAATAATGTATTTTTTCCCCTCTAGCGTTTTGTAGCTTCAAGCTTCAGGCGACAAAACGCTCAGGTGTGAATGCAGCCTTAGTGAATTGAGCTTTTACAGTTCGAAACACATCAGCACAATCTGTTACACAACTAAAACTAGTAAAATTTTGTTACAAATTTTTAGTTTTAAAAACGTTTGTTCACTAGTGAGGTCAAAATTATTATTCACTTTCAATCACAATGATGAGAACATTCGAAGGAGCAGGATGGAATTTTTTTTTGCTGAATGTATCTCTAATGCCCCGTACACACGGTCGGAAAATCCGACCACAAAATCCATCAGATTTTTTTCCGACGGATTTTGTCCGACACTGGTGTTGCATTACACACGGTTGGACAAAGTTGTTGGAAAATCCGATCATTCTGAACGTGGTGACGTTTGTTGCCTACGACGGGACTACGTAGAGGCTAGTAGCCAATAGCTTTGGTCTTGTAATGTGATCTGAGCATGCGTAGCACTTTGTCCGTCGGACTAGGCTACACACGATCGGAATTGGTGTGATCGGACTTTGTTGTCAGAAAATTTGAGAGCAGGAGATAAAACTTTGTCCGTCGGACAATCCGATGGAAAATGTCCGATGGTGCCTACACACGGTCGGAATTTCCGACAACATTGTCCAATAGGACAGAATCCATCGGAAAATCCGACCGTGTGTATGGGGCTTAACAGCGTATGTGGTTTTCATTTGGGAAATTATATTCCAAAAACGAATGTTAAAAGCAAAACTAAACGTTGAAGTGCTTGCAAAGAACGTTCGCCCAATCATCAAATATACAAAGCGGTTTGGTAAGAACGTTTGTTTCGAAAATCTGCCATGACCTCAGCCCCGTCTGCAGTCATTATCCTACAGAGAGTTTATATTCCATGATTTAGCACAGGAAGAACTCTCCATAGGATTGAATTGAGTCGTTTGGCTTGTGTAGTCTCAGTACTCCTCTGTGTGCACATAACTGAAAAGCCTTTGTTTTCCCAGACCTAGGGCATCTGGATTGGCGCATTAGGGGGTGCGAAGAAAAAACACACAGTATAATAAATATTAACACAAATAAATCTGGGATCTAGCGGTAGGGAAACCAGAGCAAATAGCTCTACATTGAAGACTCTTGTCGAACATAATATGGTTTCAGATCTGAACACAAAACACAGATGGAGGCAAAATAATTCTGTAACAGCCGCCGCTGAATCAACAACCCTTAACACACTGGGGATATGAATCCTTTCACACGCGCACCCGGGAGGACTCTTGATTGTTATGGTTTATACATGCCACTTATAAATAACCCTCCTTCCAGCTGAGCATGCCTGCCAATTGTACTGCAGCGGGATCTATGGAGCCGTAATTGCGCTCTGCGTACAATGGTTATATATACTGGGGCGTATGGGAAAGAAAAAAAAAAAAAAACACGACTTGTCTACATTGTGCTATAGAATACAAATCTGTCACCTTCCCATATCAGGTATCATGATCTAATGATCACCTTAGAATGGTCGGTGATAGGCAGCAATTGAACGGATGAAGGATTTGCATGTCTTCCACCAATCACATACACAGTATATGCACACAGAGGAGCCCATGCTATTTATATACAGCTGCACACGGGCCCTCTGAGATTTAGGGCCCACTATTAACAGATGTGGATTGAGCAAAGGAGGATTGTAAAAGGAGGAATCCTTTACGGCCCTAATGCGCTCCTATTAATTAGAATTTACCTGCAATCACATAACATTCAGCTAAGTTGGAATTAAACCTACATTTATTTATTTTTTTTAAAACATTGACAGGCAGGATTTAAACCCTTATGGCTGCAATGTTTTTTGGATTAATAAAACAATTTTGATTTTACTTACAATTGTTTCTTATTGCTGCCTAAAAACCCCAAGTGGAACCCATTTTATATTTCGTAGAACTATATACGGGGTGTGCAGTCAGCTCAAAAATGTAATTCTTCATGCACCTCCTTCCCATATTCAAGGATTTAAACCCTTATCCTGCCTGTCAGCATTTGTATACACTGAGCAGTACATGCGCAGCTCAGTGTACAGTCACGGTGTGGCGCAAGCACATCACCACAGCCCGGCCAATCAAGCGGCCAAACCTGCAAAGAGGACCAGGAGAAGATCGAAGCACCCGTCACAGCTGAGAGCGCTGACACTTCCTAGGCAAGTCTGCTATAATGTGCGACTATGCTGTGCATACTAATACATTATGGCATAAAGCTACTGGGGGCTCATTTTTTTATGCAAAGGTGATGGCCATACACATATCGCTCTTCATACATGTCCTAACAGGCAAGCCTATTTCTCTAATATTTTTTTTTTGAAATTTACGATTTTGATATAACAACTTAGCATGTAAAATTACCTTTGATTTACGCTGTATATACTGTGCATTTATACGTGTATTCTCTGACATTTTGCAGCAACACCCACCCAACCAGTCCTGAGGAAGCGAGTAATCCTTGCAAAACGCATTGGCTTTCCCAGAATGGAACATTTATGAAAATGGACTTTGATATTACCTACTCTTTATGAAGGATGTTGAGTTCCATTTCTGGGTTGGGTCATTGCTGGTATTAGTTTGACATGTATACTAGAGGGTGTTGCGTTATGTGTTTTATGTCTTCGCTGTTTAACAATTTGTATAAAATATTTAATTTATTCTGCTGGGTCAATAAAGTTTTGATAGTAGGCCTCTTTTTTTCCCCCATTCAGCTGGCAGTCTAGATAAAAAACAAAAAAAAAAGTAGCAGATTCCTTCATCCATACCTCCCAACTTTTTGAGATGGGAATGAGGGACACCTATCAGCAAAAGTATGCTGGCATAGGACACACCCCTTGCCACACCCCCTTGAAAAAGGAGAATTTTACAAAAAACAAGATTGGTTAAACCCACAAGTGCTTTTTTTACCACTACTATTTCTTTATAAGCTTTTAGAATTTACAAATTCATCAATTTAGAAATCAGATGAAAGGTTTAGCACTGGGGAAACACTTTTTGCATTTTATATACATCTATATAGATCAGACCAAAATGAGGGACAAATGAGGAGGAAAGAGGGACAGAGGGACTTTGCTCCAAATCAGGGACAGTCCCTCAAAACAGGGACAGCTGGGAGCTAGGCTTCATCCACACTATACAGCGCAGATGGACATATATCCTGCTGCGGGTGGCCCTGACGGCTATCATATTACCTGAACAGTGGCTGTTTGGCCAACAATTTTTCTCCCCGCTCGTTCAATTTTTAAACTGAAGGATGCCAGGCAGGAAACATCTGACACGGCCACCTGACTGAATTTTCAGCTAGTACATCAGGAACCGGCTAAAATTTGTACAGTAGATGTCCTACTTTAGACCAGGGTTCAAAATAATAAGCAACTACGTAGTATTATCCTAGAATAGGTCTGTAGCATCAAAATAGTTTCAATTCATAAAACCTTAAATTTTACACACTTCAAACAACCACAACTTTTCAAAACACTTAAAAACAAAGCGGGTGATTCAACGCGGCATTTGTGACACATTTCTGGCACTGTGGATGTTGTTGCAAACAAATCCATAACACCGGTAATACTCACATGTTCGACAAGTTCATGTACTTCTTTTTTGTTCAACAGTTTTGCTAGTTGTGACAATTTCATAAAGGAATTCCGCCATATTGGTGATAAGGAAAGCAGAAGTAATTAAGACCTTTTCCATGTTAGAGTAAGTTATTCCACACACGTATGTACTGTGTCCCAGACAAAACGTCCAAGATTCCCAAGTTTTTTAATTATAAAATTGATTCATAGCCTTTTTTCTGCTATAAATCAGTTTTATTATTAAAAACTTTGGACTCTTGGATGTTTGTTTAGTGGTCTCATTGGACTGTACATGCTAAATTTCTAAGTGCGACAATTCTGTGACAGATTCATGCATGCCATACGACATGCACATGAATCTGTTGCAAGCTGCGCCATTTATTGCTCTACCACAAGAAAGATAATGAGTTTCTACAACACTATTTATGAATTTCACAGAAAGAGTTCAGCAGAAACTCCCATCTCTTGCAATTCCTCCAGTACATCGATAATAAGGGCTATGGCACCAATGAGGCCAACTGAGGTGGCTGCATCATTGCATCAAGCGCCACTCATGGAGGCATGGTGGGGGGGGAGGCACTGAGGCCAGAGTCTCCATACCGGACACTCTGTCCAACTATGATTCAGGGTTATTGAGCTTCTTACTGGCTGCTGTGCCCATTACACAGGTAGGCGCAGTGGCCGAGCCACTTAATAACAATTTCCCCCCAAAGGTTAGTTGGGTTAAATTAATGTTTGGATTCAAGCGTAGTGATGAGAAAATTCAAAGGTGCAGAAAATGTTCCTTGAACAAGCAAGTTTCTAACCGTGAAAAATTAAGGAAAAAATTGTGTTGCAAGTTGTAATGAAACCTGTTATATACGTCTTGGATTCCGTTCGAATAGCAGGCCTGGATGAAATTTTAAAGGCTTTTGAATGATCGCAAGAAAGAATGCTCTGACAAACGTTTTTTCTGGGAATGTTCTAACAAAAATCTAACTGTGTAGTGCCAGCTTAAGAGAAGAAGAATCCTCCTCCTACACCAGGGATATGCAATTAGCGGACCTCCAGCTGTTGCAGAACTACAAGTCCCATGAGGCATAGCAAGACAGCCACAAGCATCATACTTAGAGGCAGAGGCGTGATGGGACTTGTAGTGTTGCAACAGATGGAGGTCCGCTAATTGCATATCCCTGTCCTACACCTTCATTGTACAGAAAGTGAAGTGGGTGTCGCTGCCTGACACCTCTAGATGACCCCATTACTTTAGGCCAGTGGAGTTAATGACCAGGTAGACAATATGTGTGTGAAAGGGAAGGGTGTTACTAGAGCTAGATATACATTAGTACATTTTTGAATGAATGTTTGTACGAACATTCGTGTGAAAATTCTTGGTACATTTGATGACTCGATAAATTATGTTCTAAAGTACTTTAACATTTCCTGTGCCTTGAAAAAGTATTCATACCCTTTGAAATTTTCCACATTTTGTCATGTTAAAACCACAAACAAGTTATTGTTTTTGCAATGTGTAGGCTTGAGTAGATATTTGCATATCACGTTTTAAAATAAGTTTCTACGGGGCCTTGAAAAGATATTCATACCCCTTGACATTTTCCACATTTTGTCATGTTACAACTTAAATGTATTTTGTTGGGATTTTATGTGATAGACCAACACAAAAGTGGCCCATAATTGTGAAGTGGAAGGAAAAAAAATAAGTGGGGCCCTTGATGGATAGCACAGAGGACAGCCACCATCATGTGAAGCTGAGAGTTTGGCCCGTTCCACCACCCCTTCTACTGAGAAGGGTTGCTTTCTGATGGAGCAAGACCAACACAAAGTGGCACATAATTGTGAAGTGGAAGAAAAATAATAAATGGTTTTCAAATTTTGTTACAAATAAATATGTGAAAAGTGTGGCGTGCGTTTGTATTTAGCGGTCCAATGAGACCACTTTTTCAAGGCACTGCAATTTCCCAATTGAAAGCCATGTTCATTGTTAGAACTTTGTTCAAGAAAGAAAAATCCATCCTGCTCCTTCGAATTTTTCCATCACTGAGGTCAAAATGAAGGATGAACTGACCTCACCAATGATTCAAAAATCGAGCAAACATTTCTAAAAGAAAACTTTTTTAAACTCAAAAGCATAACAGTAATGCAGCATACACACGGTCGGAATTTCCGATGAAAACAGTCCGATGGGAGCTTTTCAACGGATTTTCCGACCGTGTGTATGCCCATCGGTCTTTTTCTGTCGGAATTTCCGACGGACTTTGGATTGAGAACCGGTTCTCAATTTTTCAGACGGAAAACCTTTCTATTGGATTTTCCGATCGTGTGTATGCAATTCCGACACGTAAAATTCCGACGCATGCTCGGAAACAATTAGACGCATGCTCGGAAGAATTAAACTTCCCTTCTATAGTGCTGTCGAACGTGTTTTATGCCGCTGTGTTACAGACCGTCGGAATTTGGTGTGACCGTGTGTAGGCAAGACAGTTTGAGCGAAATTCCATCGGAATTCCGACGGGAAAACCATTAGAGCTTTTTCCGACGAGAATTCCGACCGTGTGTACGCGGCATAAGAAGTCTTCCACCAGAACTTCTGAATTTGTAGCTGTTCAGCTGTTCCTGGTTTGAGGAATATTTGTCACTTTCTGTCCCTGGAAATGGAAAATAAAACCCATCAAATCCGCAAACAATCAAATAGCCATAACTTTCCCCCAAATCGATTTAATCTTAATTAGATCAGATTTCGCAAGGGCGGAAAATTATCAATGGTTTTGCATCGATTGGTGGCACTGAGATACTTTGTTCATGAATATGATCAGATTTCAATTGATCAGATTATGAAATTACATGGTAGCAACAGATACGCGATAGATAATTTACGAGCATAAATTACGACTGTATCTTAACTATTAATCAAAACTGAAATTAGATTACAATTTATTAAAGAGGTTACAATTGGATACATAGTATAGTATGGTATGGTGAGACGGAGCATGATTGGCCTGAATATGTAAACTGCAGAATTTTTTTTCCAAAAATCCTAAACGAGACTAAATTATTTTTTTAATATTTCAAGATTTGGGGTTAACACATGAATACACTGGTCCTGGGGGTATCAGTGGAGCAATGTGACAGTGACCATAGCTGCCGAGTATACTCACTAGTACATGCACTCTTTAGGGCTGTACTCTTCATTGCAGGCGATCTCCAACCTCCAAAAGGTTGACTGCCGTCTAGCTCTTCTGCCGAAATGTCACCAGACTCTAATAAGAGAAAAGCTGCAGTGACAAAACAGCCTCAGTATATTGGTCCGGAAGACAAACAAAATGGCAGATTTATGACCTCCTTTGAGTCTATTTGTTTTTCTCTTCCTCTCCATCCATCTTTCATTACTAGTAGAGACCTAATTTGTCAACTACTAGCACTTGGTCTGGATTGCCCCTGACCTTCTACAGTGCCTTGAAAAAGTATTCATACCCCTTGAAATTTTCCACATTTTGTCATGTTACAACCAAAAATGTAAATGTATTTTATTGGGATTTTATGTGATAGACCAACACAAAGTGGCACATAATTGTGAAGTGGAAAGAAAAAAAAAATAAGTGGGGCCCTTGGTGGGCACAGAGGACAGCCACCATCATGTGAAACTGAGAGTCTGGCCCGTTCTATCACCCCTTCTACCGAGAAGGGTTGCTTCCTGACGGAGCAAGGGTCCTTCATAGAAGTAAAGTTAGACCAGGCTCCCGTAAAATGAGGCACAGGTTTATCTTACATGAGGGTTTTCCCTTTTGGGGGAAGTGGGAGAACCCCTAAGTGCACCAGAATAGAGAATGCTTTCTTATGACAACAAACATTGTTTGCCAACAAATTATGTTGAAATAAAAAACTGTTAAAAATACAATACAAACCCCATTGGACATTCCATGTATTTAATGTGCTGGGAAAAAGATTGAGAAAAAGTGAGACTGCTAATGAGCAGGAGTAGTCACACTATACAAGGGTTGGACACTGGGAAGAAGTTAAATTCTTGGGTCTCTTATTAGTTCCAGTGGATTGACTGCTTGGGGCTGCAGCGTTCTGCTGGCCGGGGGCAGTGTGGGCCGCTCAAATTGGAGCTACTGGGAACAGAGAAGTCTCTTGAATCAATGAGTTCCCCATGTTAAATTGTGTATCCATAGATACAACCTGGATTTCCAACCCTCCTACATTAGAACTTTGGAAAGCCCTTGCAGGATTTTAATGCCAAGATGACCCTTCACAGAGGAGTGATTGGAACTCTGACGTATCACAGTCACTGAGGGGAGGCCTGACTTTAACAAACTGTTATGAATATGGTGTGGACTCTTCTACGCACCCTATCCTACCCCCTGAACGTTCCTACTGGCCAGTGTTTACTGCCCATCATAGTGCCGACACTATCCAGTAGCTTTGACTGTCATAATTGTCTGGGATGTGGCCCTGACAGGGGAGGTTTGGGAGGCTGATGCAGGTATTTGCACTTTAATGTGCCTGCACATCATACTTGCAGCAGTCCCCCGCCCCCTCAAAAACTGTTGACCTGCAGGCAGCAGAAAGTACTACAAGCACTAATGGGCAAAATGAACCCCCCCCCACAGGTTGGACTTTTGTGTCTTTTTTCAACCTCACCTACTATGCAACTATGAAATGACTAGGCATTAAAGCTCCATACACACTGGCTAAATGTCGGGTGGCATCGGCCGGTTCAATAGAAACCACCTGACATTCGGCCCGTGTGTACTGCAGCCAGTCATTCAGCCGGCTTCTGTCGAAGAGGCATGACCGAACAAGGTCTGCTGACCAGCTTCTGATTAGCTCTCTCAGCCATTAGGGGGCCACCCCCTGTGAGAACACAATAGAACAGCAGGGGAAATCGCTGTTCTAACATCGAATTGTTAGTACAGTGGCTCCGACCAGAGCGGAGTTCCACCCAAAAACTGAACTTCTGCTTTAAGTGATGGTGACCCCCTGACATGCCACATTTGGCATGTCATTTTTTGGGGGGAGCGTATACCCTCTTTTTAGGAGGCATCCAGCTCCCACTTCCTCCCGAGACTCCGGAAGGAAGTTCACCTCTCCCGCCTCCCTCCCTGTAATCTTCTGGGTCACTTCACAGGTCCCAGAAGATTGCTTGGCCATTCACAGCGCGCAGTACGTGCCCAGCTGTGAAGCCACAGCCGCGTGCTCACAGTCACAATGACGGCGCCGCAGAGAGGAGGGGGAGAGGGGCGGGGCTTTGTATATCTGCATCGCTGGACCATGGGACAGGTGAGTGTCCGATTATTAAAAGTTAGTAGCTACACTTTTTGTAGCTGCTGACTTTTAAATGGGTGGAACTCCGCTTTAAGGCTGGATTCACAATATAGAACGTTATGAAAACAATCTGTTATAGCATGCATTTTGAAATGCAATTGCACATTAAACCGAGAAAATGTTTTTAAATGGATGGCAGCAACAAGTCTCAAAAAAGTTGTCACAGGACAACAAAAGCTGGCAAAGTAAGTGGTACTAATTAGGTAGAGCTGGAAGAGCATTTTGCAGTTAATTGGCAACAAGTCAGTAACATGACTAGGTATAAACAGAGCATCTAAGGCCGGCCGTACACGGTTCAAATCTGGGCCGGTTGAGCAGGAAGACATAGATTCGAACTAGTAATGGGCAGGCTGGATGTACCAAATGTAAAGATCGATCAACTTGGGTACAACCAGCCTATCAGATTCTCTTGTGAGTATGCCCCTGCGAAGACAGTTGCTGAGTCAGCACTGTCTGTGTTGATGGGGGAATCATGCCAATTTCATTTCAAAACAATTAAATGAAATCTGGTCACCATGTGCTACTGAACCTTGTATATACTGTAGTAAAAACGCTCTGCATCTCTTCAAGATGAATGATCCAAGACAGCTGAGTGATACGCTTTAAGCCTGGGTTCACACTGTAGCGATGCAGGAACCAGTGCGATTCCGGGGCCGGTTCCCAATTCTTTCCCGCAGGCAGTTCACACTGCCCTCTGCGAACCACTGGGCGTGTAAATACAATGTTAATGACACCCCCAGATTGGTTCACAGATCGCAGTGTGAACTGTGGATTCAGACAGGAATCGGATTCCAGTGCGGGAAAAAATAAAAAATAAAAAAATCCCTGGACCAATTTATATGCAAATCCAATCGCACTCACAGTGCAGGTGCGAATCACATGCAACGTCTGTGTTCACTATAGTGTGAACCCGGGCTCAATCAATGCTCAAAAAACATACATGGTGCGTGATCACGTGTTTTTGGCCCCAATAGTTTTCAACAGGATCATGAAATAGCCTTAAAAAAAAAGACATCTGTGCGGGTTGCTGCACAGATGTCAATGGAAATCGCACCCCAAAGTCGCCAAAAATAGTGCAGAAACTACCTTTGGGAACCGGTGTGGTGCTGCAAATGTGGCGCGGCACCGATTCGGATGGTGCCATTGCTGGCAATTGCTGCCGATTTGGCATGCAATTTGACAAGTCAAATCACATGCCAAATCGCTCCAATGTGAACCAGGGCTTAAGGATGCAACGTTTTATAGTGCCCATACATGCATTGATAAATCATGGATTTTTGTTGCAATCAAGCACTTACAATAGCTCTAATCGATCTACAGCTGACAACCTATTTGATCAATATGCCACAGGTGATTCGAACCATGTATGGGTAGGCTGAATGTACCCCAGTTGATTGATAGATCAGCCTGACAAATCTTACATGCGATTATCGCTAGCGGCTATTATAGCCGCTAGCAATAATCACTGTTTTCCTAGTGGTGGTGGCTTCCCCCACCAGGAGAACACAGTGGCTCAGCGGGAGGGATTCCTTTGTCAACACAATCACCCCTGGTTGCCTTTCATTGCAAAACAATCAATCATTTTTTGCCCTGGCTGATACAAGTTGAATCCAATCTCTAAATTGAGCTTAAATCGATCGGAGGAAAGACATGGCTATTCAATTGTTTGTGGAGATTTTATAATTTTGAACAAATTTGCACATCGATCGAATAGTAAAATCCAAGTTTTTATTTTCACCCAATCCCTGCGTTCAATGTACAGTTCTGCATGCGTTTGTAATGCGTTTGCTGTGTGTTTTTTTGGCATACATTTTTTTCATCACTACTCATATTTGTGTTTAGTATGAAAACTATTTTTTCTGCTTGCTGCTTTTTTTTTTTTTTTTTTTTTTAAAGCACTGGTACTGAACGCAATAATGTTAAGTAGGATGAATAGAAACCATTGAACTTAAGGCTGCTTCACACCACAATGTCTGCATTTTTTCCCAGATGTGATTAAAAGTGTGTTTGAGGTGCTTTTAATGTATTCCAGTGCATTTACTTTAATTTTGACACTTAAAAAATCTCAGCACAATGTGCATTCCGGTGCGTTTACATGCACTTTGTTGCATTCTAGACGTGTTCCATACAGAACAAAATGCAGCACATTCTACTATTGTCGACTGCACTGATGCGAACTGGGGTCATTGGAATACATGGAAAACACTGTGCATGCATGGTTGATGCAAATTAAAAAAAACACACTAGAACGCACCGAAATGCATGAAAAACGTACCACGCTCGCGTACAGTGAAAAAAAAAAATGGAACGCATCCGGAAATGCATCAAAAAAACTAATCGGAACGCATCAAAAGCACGTTAAAAACACGCATGAAGAACAGATCTGGAGTGCGCTTTTGTGGTGTGAACTGTCCCTTAGTCTAGGTTCACACTGCTGTGGTGCGAGACACAGCATGCAATTCGCACAGGAATCATAGCACATTCCTGCGCGAATTACGAATTGTCTCTGGGATGCGATTTGAGCCATTATGCAAACCGTGCTGCATTTTGCAAGCCAATTGTGGGGTGTCGTTAACTTAACATACAATCAGTTCGCATGGACGGGTTTGCGATTTAGTGTGAACCCAGGCTTACATTGCGTGCATTCTGGATGCATTAAAAAAACAAAAAAAAAAAAACAAAACAAACACACAACTAACTACACCAGCCAACTATGCAGGCTTATTCTAAGACCCCTTTCACACTGGGGTGGTGCGGGCGTTAGCAGTAAGTTTTCGCTGCGATTTATTGCTGTTATAGCTGCTTTTTTTGCAAGCGCACCACCCCAGTGTGAAAGCCCGAGTGCTTTCACACTGGGGTGGTGTGCTTGCAGGACGGGAAAAAAAGTCCTGCAAGCAGCATGGACTTTAGTGTCCTGCACCAGTTTGATGCCAATGCGGTGCGATTTGAGCCATACAAATCTATGGCTCAAATCACACTCGGGCGGCTTGAGAGGCGCTTTTCAGGCACTTTACAGGCGCTATTTTTAGCAATAAAACGCCTGAAAAGCGCCCCAGTATGAAAGGGGTCTTAGGCCTGGTTCACAACACTTGCAGTCCAGTGCGTTTTCTTTATCAAAAACTCATGGATAGTAGGTTATGACATAGTTCACACCAGTGCAATATGTTCCAGAAGAAAAAGTATAACATGCTGCATTTTTTCTGCACTGAGCTGTATTGCGGTAAAACGCATCAAAAACACATCAAAAATGCACCATATCCCAGTACTGTACAGTGAGAAAAAATAAATAAGAAAAAAGCATCTGAAATGCATCCAGAAACGCATCAAAAACACGTTAAAAACACACATGCAAAAACGCATCCAGAACAGATCGGAAGTGCGTTTTTGTGGTGTGAACCGGCCTTTACAGTGCGTTTAAAAACACACCCAACTGCATCTGGTGTAAACTTGCCCTTATACAGGCTTATTCTATACATCTATAAGTACGATCGTCCAGGGCAGAATATTATCAATCATTTTGGATTAATCAGTAGTACTGCGATTCATTCTTTATAAATACGATTGTGCTTTGAGCGATCAGATTATGAGATTACATGCTGGAAATAAAATTGCGATTGATAACTCGCAATAATAAAGTTACAATGGCATTTAGCTATCAATGAAAATCCTTCCTTATGTGTGGACTATTGATTGTATGTGTTGTCGGCTATATATATATATATATATATATATATATATATATATATATATATATATATATATATATAAATTATTCCTATCGGAAAAGAGCGATCGGAGAAGAAATCGATCATTTATAGAAGCGTGTATGGCCACCATATTAGTCTTGTAATAAACTATCTTTACAGAGAAGTGTGGTCCTGTCACTAATAGGTTAAATCATTTCCAGTCAGGCCGGTCTACTATCTAACCAGGAAGTATGCACAAGAGGCCTCTAAACAAAGCAGGAAAGGAAATGGTGTCCGCTGTGGATAGTGGAAGTCATACAGATACACGACTTTCTATTATTTTGCCTATAACTTGACAGCTGACACATAGTATTACAATACACGCACATGGCCAGAAGAAAAATACGCAATTCAAAGCGTTTTTGTGTACAGATCTGCATTCAGGTGTATTGTTTTCAATGGGGGACGTGCAAAAGGTGCATTAATATGTGCTATGTTCAGATCCGTAACCACACATTAAAAAATCTGCATTGGAGGACATGCATCCAAGTGCAGATACGTGTAAACGCATGTATACACATATACATAGGTGCAAAAAGTGTACTCTGGGATTGCAAATAGTAGAATATCCACTTCCAGACCGGGCCTTTTCTGGCACTTTTTGTTTACATGTAACAATCAGTATATTTTGCTACAAAATTATTTAGAACGCCCAAACAATATATATATTTTTTTTAAACAGAGGCCCAAGAGAATAAATTGGTGGGTATTGCAAGTTTTTATGTCACACGGTATTTGTGTAGCAGTTTTTCCAAATGCAATTTTTTGGGAACAAATGCACTTTTTGAAAAAATAAATAAATAAAAACACAATACATACAATACACAAGCCCAATTTTTGGTAAAATATAACAGATGATGTTACGCCGAGTAAATAGATACCAAACACATTACGCTTTAAAATTGCATGCGCCCGTGCAACGGCGACAAAAGACGTAAATTTTACTATCCATAGGCCATCAGGTTACCACAGATATACAGAGGAGGTCTAGTGTTAGAAGTACTGCCCATGATCTGACGTTCACAGTGATACCTCACACGTGTGGGGCTATCGCTGTTTGGGCACGTGTGGGACCGACGGGGGGCTTCCAGGCATAGACTGCCATGGGAGTCTGCGCCTCAACCCGCCCCCCCCCCCACGCTGTCTGCTGGGACACACATGGGAGATAGTAGGACCAGTTAGGACGCGCATCGCGACTCGCGTATGCGCAGTAGGGAACCGGGAAGTGAAGCCACAGCGCTTCACTTCCTGAATCCCTCACCGAGGATGGCGACGGCAGCTGCCGAGAGCCGAGCTATTGATCGGCTTCGGCTGCCGACATCGCTGGACCCTGGGACAGGTAAGTGTCCATTTATTAAGAGTCAGCAGCTGCAGTATTTGTAGCTGCGGCTTTCAATATTTTTTATTTTAGGTGGACCACCTCTTTAAGTACATGTCTCTATGGCTGCTTTGCTGGTTCTTTCTGTTTTGTGTTTCAGATGACAAGCTGCCTGCAGTTGCTAGAAAGATTTACCTCAGCTGCTGAGCACTGGATTGGTGACAAATCTTTTGGCGGGAAATATCTAGCCAATGAGTGTAACTTTTTACTTATATCCTCTCGTGTCACTGGGTGGAGTCAGCATTTACCTCAAGTCTGTCAGCTGGACTCACCTCTGGATTTTCTTCAGCCTTCCTTCTGGATCTTTTGACCTGCTCTTCCACCCTCCCTCCCCTTTGTTATTTACCCTTGTCGCGGACCCCCTTTATGTGGGTAATGTCGCCCACTTCACTGTTACTTGTTTGGTATAAGATATTGCTGCAAGAGTCTTAGTGACTATGTATGTTGGTCTGTTATTGGTTACCAACAATTCTGTTTAATATTGAAGGTCCATCTTTTTGGGTAATGTCGCCCACTTTGTGGGTGGACAGTGGTTGGTATACTGTTATTCGGTTGGTATAAGATACTGCTGCTTGAGTCTTAGTGACTAAACATTTTGGTCTGTTAACAGCGATTCTGTTGGTATTAAAGTTCATTTCATAATTTAAATCGTTTTGAACCCAATACCCATCGAATACTAGAACACTATGAAATACTTACCTTAAAACGAAGCCCTCTAGTGGCGCACTGTCACCACTGAGAGGGCTTCCATCTTTCCCAGGTCTTCCTTCCAGGTTCACGGACTGTGGCTGGAGCTGCAATGACATCACTCCTGCGCATGCGCACAGGAACCCTCAGTTACAGCATGGTGCTCTGAAGGTCGGACACGGTATGCCGGACCTTCAGAATGCATGCGCCGGTGACGTCACTGGGAGCATTCAGTGAGAATAACGTGCACCATTTAGGCTTACCTGTAGGTAAAAATAACAAAGCGGATTTTACTACCGCTTTTAAAAACATTCAAAAAACACCAAGATTGGTGTTTTTTAATGCTTTAGATTTTTTTTTTTAATGACGCTGTTGACATCTGGATTAACCGGAAGCGATATCAGGTCATCGCTACCGGGGGAAACATAGCCAGGAGGCGTTCAAAGCTGATCCCGACATGGTTTCCGATCAGCTTGTGGATGTGCCGGCTGGTTGCTTGGATCTCCCTGTGGGACAGTAGGGCCCGCGGAAGCCGCAGAAGGTGGTCACTTCTATTTATTTTGAATGAGCAGTAAGCATTAGTTGCAGTTATGTGCACTGTTCTATGCACACTACACATCCCATAGTCCACAGTCCCTAGTACATCTAAGGGGCAAGAAAGAGGGTGGCTACATTCCTACATACAGTGAGATCATGGAGAATGAATGTAGCCACCCTCTAACAGGAAGTCCGATCACAGCAAAAGGAAATTTGGAGCAGCAATAGCAAAAACAATAAAAGGAACTTTAAGGGAGTTAAAAATGCATACTTGAAAAGAATATACAGCAATTTTTTTTAAAACCTGACTCCAGGCAAAACGAATACTGTCTCAATACAAGAGGCACGGTTATTGTGTGGGCGATATTCACACTGTTCCAGGTGCCTGGCATAGGACAGCCTATTCACTCCAATGGGATTCCCTATTCACATTGTCACCCAAAACAAGCTCCTGATACTTTTTGAACGGCAAACTTCATGCGATTTTTAAAGTGGCGTTTTGCCACAATTACAGTGTGGTTCTGTCACACAACAATCGTGGTAAAATCGAGCTTTGTTGGCGGTGCCGTTTAGACACGTGAATCGAGGCAGGATTGTGTGCCAAGTGTGATTGGCGCCTGAATCTTGAAGTCCTTTGTGTATTTCCTTCACTTATGTGCAGCATGAAGCATCTACTGCACTTTGTCTTTTCCTGTAATAAAGACCGGGCACTGCTGTTCTCTCTTCTTGTACATTGTGACTGGTCTTGTCTCCACCCCCTGCTGTAGTTTTTTGCAGGCAGCCTGCAGTGGGTGTGGCCTGCTGGGTCCCTCCCACATCTCTACTCTCTGAACAGGCTATGTACAGTACTGTGATGATGTCACTGCTACTTTTACATGGCAATATCTGAGTTTGCAAAGGTATTTGGTGCACACAGAGTGGATTTATAGTTTTTAGCTATTGAAGGATATATTTAAGGATATATTTAACCCCTTCACGCCAAGCGCATGCTAGTATGCGGCTTCTCGGTGGCCAGGTCTTGGTGCTGACAGACGCATATTTGCGTGCAATAGCACCGATAAAGCTGTGCCAACAGCAAATGTCTCGGCACAGTTACCGGCAGCTAATGGAAAGCTCCCGTTCGCTGCTTGTCATTTGGAACTTTACGATCATGTGACCGCCGTAACAGTCACGGTGTTCTATCACCAAGTGTCCGGCTGTCACTAGGTGTCCGAAGTGTACTGCGCATGCGCAGTACGGATCATGAAGATGTTCGGAAATTGTCGGAAGATGAACGGTGCCTGCGCCGTGAGTCGAGGAGAAGCCCCCGCCATCCAAGCGGACATAGGGTTAGTCAAACTTAGAGGGCCCCTCGCGGGCTCGCTTCGCTCGCCACGCTTCGGGCACGGCCTGGCTGCGCTCGGCTCTTTTTTATATTCTAACTCTATGTCCACTTGGATGGTGGGGCTTGAAAGTGGACTCACGGCGCAGGCGCCGTTCATCCTCTGCAATTTTCGGAATCAGGGTGTCCTGTGTACTGCGCATGCGCAGTACACCTCAGACACTTCGTGATGGGGGACTGGTAATGATACAACAATGGCGGTCACATGACCATAAGTCCCACTCCGCCTCCTGGCATTGTAAACCCTGCAGGCACCGTCTCTGAGGGTTTTAGAGACGAGTTTAGCTTTCAGGCAGTGCCCAGAATATGAGCCGGTTTTTCTGATGTCAGATCAGTAACAGATAATTTTTGATTGGTTGTCATTTGGTAAAGTGGTTTTAAATCTGTACATATACCCATTGAAGTGATTGGCCTCAGGTGATTCACAAAGATTAAACAAATCCCCTACATAAGTTGTACCTGTTTATCTGTAGACTTTTCTCTACATCCATTCAAAGTGCTGCATTATAAAGCGTTTGAGGGTTCAAAAAAAAAAAAGGTGGCGAAGAGCTGAAATTACACTCTGCAGAGCTCAGTGAGGAGAGCTCTGAGAGCTAATTGGAGAGAAGAGACACTCCCCATTCACACAGCACACAGGCACAGAGCTGAGGCTGTCAATCAGGCTGGTAGTCCCTCCTCTGTCTCTTTTTTTCCTTTTGGTGTCAGGAAAACTTGTCAGAAGTGATTCATGCTAAAAGCAGAGGAACAAAGCAACAGACAGAAATGACACTAAGGCCCATTTCACACCGGGGCGTTTTTCATGCGGTACAGCGCTAAAAATAGCGCCTGTTCACCGCATGAAAAAATCCGGCCCCTTTAACTCCAGTGTGAAAGCCGGCGGGCTTTCACACTGGAGCGGTGTGCTAGCAGGACGGCAAAAAAAGTCCTGCTAGCAGCATCTTTGGAGCGGTATAGGAGCGGTGTGTTCACCGCTCCTATACCGCTCCTTCCCATTGATTAGAATGGGACACCGCGGTGAAACGGCTACGGCGGCGCTCTGTGGGGGGTCTTTAACCCTTTTTCGGCCGCTCGCGGGGGTAAAACCGCACCGCCAGCGGCCGAAAACCGCGGTTAAAACGACGGTAAAGCATCGCTAAATATAGCGCTGCTTTACCGTCACCGCGGCTCCCCGCCCCAGTGTGAAAGGGGCCTTACACATCGTTCACATTGAGTGTGGCTTTGAAATCGTACAATTTCATTGCATGTCGGTGCAACTTTGAAGACATCCATGTGGCTTCATGTACAGATGTCTATGTAAGTCGCACCCAAAATCAGCAGGAACTACTTTTTTAAAACGATACGGCAATGGCAAAGTCAGCGTGGCGCCAATTTGAACAGTGCCATTGCCGACAATAGGGTGTGACTTGTCATGCAACCGCACCAGCATACGGGTGCTGTGAGGTTGCGGTGCCGTAGTAAATTACAGTTAATAGGTGTTTGTGGTGCGGTTTTAACACACCAAAAACACATCAACCGCACCACAAACGTGCATAGGGCCTATACTGAGGTCTGCTCATGTATGTGTGTGGATTCAGAAAAAACTGACGTAAACGTGTTTATAGCTCACTAAAATAACTGAAACAAATGGATGTATTTATGTCCCGACGCCCAATTTATACATCGCGCTTATTGTAAGACACCAAATAAATGATTTGATGCGCATATATAAAATATTTATCGATGACATATACTCGATAATAATTTCGCTTTACGCCTGCGCCATAAATCTGCCTTCCAATCAATCTGCTTTATTTTTATGCGATGAGGAAAAATGATGAAGACAGCTGAAGTGGCGAGGATTAGTTCAAAGACGCGGCATAATGGGATTTATTTAAGCGCTGAAGTACACGCTTTTGTTACAATAACAGTCCCATCCCGACAAGGTGGAATAAATCCTTCACACCGAGGTGATGTCAGAACTTTCACTTTATCACCTCTGCAGACTGAGCAGCACACACACAATGAATGGAGGCGGCCTGGCGTTTGCACAGACCGCCCGTCTGACCGCGCAAAAACCTCACGGAACATGTCACGTCGCTGCAGGAAAATGGAGCCAGAAAACCTTCTGTAAATGGAGGAAGAATGTGGGATTGCTCCTCGAAGACACCGAATGCACAGTGTCTGCCTCTTTAAGAGGCCTAGTTGCAAAACCACAGGCAGCAAAGCCTTGAGATCCGGATTATCCGTAGAAATATGACAAGAAACCCATACACAACGACACCTTCTTTACAGTTTAAGGCAAAGGGCATATTGCAATCGTTAATTTGTGCCTCCCGGTTAAAACAGAAATTGCACTTAAAAATAATAAAAAATAAAAATAAAAAAAGAACAGATGTATAGAGACAAATAAAATGGAATTCAAACGTAGACTGAAAAGTAAGACGATAAACACTAAGGGCAAGAATCTTTGCTCTGGGGAGAAATGAGGCCTTGGAGGGGGGTTGGGGGTGAGTGAAGCAGAAGGACCAGACCCCATACTCAGTATTTGAAAACAAACCGGCGTCTAGGAATTAAAATGACAGCTGGAATGAAAAGAGCAGAATGGGTTACCAAGGTGCTCTCATCCATTCTTACCAGATCACGCTTATTGTTACTGCGAGGGAACTGCCGGGGAATAAAATAGGTGTAAAAAAAAAAAAAAAAATCTATATTATATGTAAATAAAGACAGCAAAACCTTAAAAAAACAAAAACAGATGCAAAAGACATAATAAAATAGAATAATAAAAATACATAAAAAAGAAAAAAAATATATACAAAATTTCAAATCATTTTGATTCGGCTACAGCACGCAGGCCCAGGAAGTGGGGGGGGGGACGCAAGTAACAATAAGTGAACCCTGCGTAGAAATCTTTGCCGTCAAATTTGGCGTGGGGTATTCGGAGGAACGACGCGACGGCTAGATTTCATCCTCTTACCCCCAACCACATGTAAACAAGACAAGAGACGGAGCCTAATAAAAGGGATATTAAAGTGGAAATATCTCGCATTGCGAGAGGGGGGCGACGAGTCTATATTTGTGTCTCCTCCCCTTCGGCGCCGGGTGCTCATTTTTTCTTGGGTCTAAATCATAATCCACACCGGGGTCATTTCTAATCACAGTCATCGCACATCTAGGATAAGGGGGGGGGGGGGGGAGAGGTGGGAGGGTGGTTCTCCTTTAAATGCATTTTATTTTTCTGTTTGATCCTCGCTGTTTGTGCCTATTAATTTGCAGAGCAGCAGCCATTCATTGAAAAGAGATCTGCACACCAGGCTTACCTTCCTCTATAGACTACTCCTATCCCTCCTGTCTGTTCCTTCCAGGAGATGCCAGGATGCAAGTTGGAGAAGGCTGGCCTCTTCTTTTTTTTATTGTTCCTATTGTTATTGTTTTGTCTTTTGGATTCCTTTTGTATTATTTTATTTTCTTCCCTCCCCCCTTCCAGTGTGTAAATGGAAGCTCTGAAAGCTGATAGTAAAACCAGGAGGTGGGACACAGGGCACAGAGAGAGAAGGGATGGAGGGAGGGAGGCGGGGAGAGGGCCCTGCTCTGAGTACACATTCAAATCTATCACCACCCCTAGGTGGGGTTTGCACTGTCTGGAAGAGCAGCAGCCTTGTGCTTTTTTTTTTTTTTTTTTTTTTTTAAGCGTCCATGAAAGCACAAAGTTTGGGCTTAAAGGGATACATGCCATAGACAGAAAAAGACCAAATGCCCAAGTTTTTTGATTTCGCCAAACCTGAAACCGATAAAAGCCGATAAAAATTCATGTTTTCAGCCTTTTGCATTTTTTTTTTTTTTTTTTTTTTATATATATAGGAAGAAGGTTGCTTCCTCATTGCTGTGTGTTTATTTAGGCTGAGGGCAGCAAAGGACAGTAACATGCTAAACAGCCTCCATTATAATGGAGCTCAGCTACAATGTGTACACACAGCAGGATACATGAGCTGTGTGACAGGAAGCACACGCAAACCTAGGCCTGAGGGGGGAACTAAAACCAATACGTACACACATTAACCCTATAACTGCCATCAGGAAACAAAACAAAAGCATGCTCCTTTTGGCCTGCACATTTTTAGGCCTTATTCACTACTAGCGTGCGGCCAGAATTCACAGGTGTTTGCGTACAAACTGTCTACGTCTACCAAGCTGCTCGCTCCCTAATTGCAGGTTACCGCTCAGATGTGTGGTTACATGCATACAGCTGCAGCGTCTGTCAGCCTGTTATTATTTATTAATATTATACGGGCTGCTGGCGCATACACCTGTGAATCCCGGCCGCATAAATATGCTGATTCCTAATGGTGTATGGCCCTCTGCAGCGGTGCGACTGAGGCTTCATGCTAGGTTTACATCTTTGCGTGTGCGGCTGATGTGTTCTTTTGGTGCATTTTTGATGCGTTTTCATGCTTCCGTTTTATTTTTGTTTGTTTTTTTGGTAGGAGGCGGAAATAGGCTGTTAACCACTTTCCGCCAGCCGTACGCATAAATGCGTCCTTTCGGTGGGCGGGCTTTAACGCAGAGTCGCTGCATATATGCGGCCTTGTGTAAACAAGTTACCACGCTCAGAGCTTGCTGCCAGCACAGCAAGTGCCAGTTACTGGAAATCTCCTGATGTATACTTGCAATCGGAAGCTTTCCGATCATATGGCCGCTGTGAAAGACATTCACAACGGTCACATGATGGGAATGTCCACTTCTGCCTCCCGCATTTAGAGCCGAGAGGCAGGAAAGGGGTTAAACAAAAATCCCTATCAACAACGCACCATTAACGATTGTACGGACACTTTTCATGCATTTCTTATGCGCTTCCTTTGAAGTCTATGGACCCAAAAATGCATTGTATAAAAAGTCCCTGCACCTCTTCTAAAAACGCACTGTAGGAAACTGTGAACCAGACCCATAGGAAACCATGTTAAATCGATTGTTGTGCATTCTGGGGCTTCGGAAAATGCACTAAAAATGCACAGGTGTGGATCTAGCCTTAGACCCCTTTCACACTGAGGCGCTTTACAGGCGCTATAGTGATAAAAATAGCGATTGCAATGCGATTGCAAAGCACCTGTAAAGCCCCTCTCATGTCACTCCAATGTAAAAAGCCCGAGGGCTTTCACACTGGAGCGGTGCGCTGGCAGGGTGTCAAAAAAAGTCCTGCAAGCAGCATCTTAAAGCGTCAGGGTCATTAAAGCGTCAGTCCTGCAAGCATCAAGCACCCCTGCCCATTGAAATCAATGGGCAGCGCCGCCAAAAGGGCCGCTGCAGCAGCGCTTTGCTAGTAATTTTAACCCTTTTTCAGCCACTAGCAGAGGTTATAAGCACCCCGCTAGCGTCTGAAAAGCACCGCTAAAACAACGGTAAATCGCCGCTTTACCGCCCCCAATACCCCAGTGTGAAAGGGCTCTTAGTGTGGTTGTAAAGACCACATCTAACTATTCTTGAAAAATGTTTTCACCCCCTTCCTCATACTTATTCTGCATACTCTGTTAAAAAAAAATCTGCGTACCTACCTCTATTTTAATTTGGTTCGGTCATGTGATTCAGAAGCTCCGGCTCCCCTGTCGGATGCCAATGTTACTGTATTTGTGTCTGTACCACCAGTGTTACTGATTTTGCGGGCAAACATTTGTGACACAGTTAAGCTCCTTTCACACCAATACGTTTTTCTTCATTTTTTGCGTTAAAAAAAGAGGAAGAAAAATGCATTAACCCTAAATCCTATGGAACTCCTCTGCGTTTTTCAAAGTCCTGCTTGCTGCACTTTTGGTGTATGTTTCGTTCGGTAAAAAAAGCATACCAAAAATGCACCTCCCCATTGAAATGAACAGAAAAAGCATCAAAACCGTGGCAAAAACACATCAAAAACGCCCACCACGGTTGCCCGGTCCAGCCCAGTGCCAACTGCCATGCCAGTCACAGTGTCTCTGGTCACCACCACACAAGTTTGAGCCCTGGTTCACACTGATGCATTTCGGGAAACGCACAAGATACACTGCGTTTCCCTGCATTGCATCGCACTGCATGGCAATCGCACGGCAATCTGCTGCGGGTGTCAATGTTAGATTAACGACACCCTGAAACAGATTTCAAAACAGGGTGGGATTACCTGAATCGCATTGAATGGGTATGAACATCCATGCAATGCGATTTAGGTGCAGGGAAAAAGGGGTCTTGCACCATTTTGCTGCGGATGAGATTTCAGCCATACAAAATAAAAGAGTAGACATCTCTTGTGATGTGCACGGGAATGCGGTGCGCGCCAGTGTGAACCTAGGCTCAGTGTCCCTATTCACCACTACACCAGTCGCAATGTCCCTGATCACCACCACACCAGTTATATTGTTCCTAGTCACTGCCATACCAGTCACAGTGTCCATGGTCATTGTCACACCAATCACAGTGTCCCTGATCACTGCTACACCAGTCACAATGTCCCTGATCACTGCCACACAAGTCCCAGTGTCCCTGCCCCCCACTTCTTTAAGAGTGATCTGTGTTTGGATTGCATTTGAAAGGCAGTGAGGAGGCATATCACCACCTACTGTAACCCTTTAACCCCACACAAGCACCCCCATTGATGTAAATGAGTCACGATTGGCAGGCTTACATGGGGTATAATTCTTGCCACAGCTGCAAAGCTTCGCAGCCACAGCATGTGTACACCCCCAGCCGCTGCCTCCACAGCTAAAGGGGGTAGCGTTAGAGGGGCAAGAAAAAACACGGCTAAATCGCAAGCCTAACCTTACGTGTGAATGAGTCCTAATAGCACAGACCGTCACAGTTCTCTGATCACCACCCCACTATCCACAGTGTCGCCAGACCAGTGTAACGAGAATTAGCCTGCCACCTGTACTAACCCTGGAGGTGCGTATGGGCCTCTCTATGTAGTTAGGCTGTGGTATTGTGATTTTGGGGTGTAGAACCCTCTAGTAGTGTGCTAGAGAGGATAGGTACATTTAGGCAGGCCTGGCTGGTTGCTTGGCATGTTTGTTTTCATTCTGGTCTGGGAGTGGCTCAGGGTAGGGCTGGGTGATTCACAGGTTGGGTCATCAGGACCTCCCATTTCTTTCCAGAGGCTTCTAGTGCGTTCTAGAAAGAGAGGTAGGAGAGGAGGTGGAGCCACCTGGGGTGTTTAAGGAGCCCTGACAAATCCCCAATCTAGATTGGCAGGGGGCAGGCCTCCTTAAATACCCAGGGTCAGCCCAGCTAGTGAGGAGTTGTTGGGTAGAAGAGCTGGAGTGAGAGGGTACTGAGGCTGTTGGGGCCTTTGAGGGAGCTCCCCAGTCTGGGGGGGGTGACCTTGGGCCTGGGCTCGGGTGCAGTAGGGACCACTTTCAGGAACGCACAAAGAGGTCCTGGACCGAGGCACAAGAGAGAGTAACAAGAGGACAGTGTGAGAGAGCACTGCTAAGAGACTCCAGGGAGGACAACTGGTCGCAGCCAGGAGGGCTGGTGAGTGAGGTATAGTTGGGAGGATTAGGGAGACACGCCTGAGAAGACAGGGAGCTTGCAGTCTGAGATCCAGAACCAGAAGTGTGGACTGTGGTGGAAGGGGCAATGGAAAGAGGCAGCTGCAGCCAGGAGGGCTGGCAGGGCCTGAAGAGGGCTAACTGGGATTAGTAGCCATCTTATGGCATCTAGCACAATGACTTTTCTGCTACACCATTGGGGCCCGCGGTCCCAGCCTACAAAGGGCATTTGCTGAGGCCTGTCAGTGTCAGGTCTAACCAAAAGTTAGTGCTAGCTGTTCCTGGGGAATCAAGTGAAGTGCTGGAGGTGACTAGGAGTAACAGTCTGCAGCAAGTGATGTGCTGGTGGAGTGTGGAGCTTCAATCAAGTTTGTACAGGAGGAAGCTGAAGGAGTATTTACAGTGCCCATCAAATGTAGCCTTATCAGTGCCTACCAAATGCAGCCTTATCAGTGCCCACTAAATGCAGCCTACCAGTGCCCATCAAATGCAGCTTATCAGTTCCCACCAAATGCAGCCTCATCTGTGCCCACCAAATGCAGCCTTATCTGTGCCCACCAAATGCAGCCTATCAGTGCCCACAAAATGCAGCCTACCAATGCAGTACCAACCAAATGCAGCCCACCAGTGCAGTGCCCATCACATGCAGGCTACCAGTGCAGGGCCAATAATTCCTGGTCGCCCATGTCATAATTCCTCTCTGAAGGAGTCATCTTCCGAGAGGCAAAGGCTTCAGGGTGGAGGAGAGCCTTAGGACAAGATTGCTCTATTAGCTATCTCCGAGGCATCTACCTCCAACACATAGGGCAAGGCCGGATCTGGGTGCCGTAGTATTGGAGCAGAGGTGAACAGATTTTTCAAAAAACCAAAGGCTGGGGGGGCGTGACCGGATGTGAGCGAGGCAAGACGTGCAGATACGGAGCTCCGGCTCACATCCGACAAATTATCCTGATATAGGCAGACAGACCACCGATCGGAGAATCTTTCAGCGCTGACAGGTTGGCGGAATAGCTCAGGCAACGGGACATGCCATTTGCGAGCCGAAAGCAGGCCAAGAAACATCATTCCCAGCCGCCTAAAGGTCCGCGGACTCTCCGTTCTCAGGCGAGTATGGCGACTAGCCCCGCCCACCTCCCTCTAGGCCCAGCTCACAGCGCGGCCCCGCAGCGCGCCAAAATGGCAACGGCAGGCGTGGAACAACAAAGCCCAGCAAGCCCGACGGCATCGATGGATGCTTCCAGTATGGGGCAGGAAGCGGAGGTGGACGCAGCTGCAATCACAGGCCCGATTCTGGAGGCCATAGCGGCCTCAAAAACCGAGTTGGTGGGCCGCATGGACCACCTAGCGGCTGAATGTAACCTCATACGCCATGACCTGGACAAAATCAGAGGCAGACTGACTACTGCTGAGGACCGAATATCGGAAGTGGAAGATGCCACCCACGGTACAAGGCTCTCAAATAGCGGAGTTAAGGGACGTGGTTGGTGCACTACAACGCCGAGCAGATGATGCGGAAGACCGCCAAAGAAGGAACAATGTTAGGGTGGTGGGGCTCCCTGAAGGGGTGAAGGGTCTGCCACTACTACATTCGCAGAAGAATTCTTTAAAAACATCCTGGCTCTAGGCGACCTCCCCCCTACATATGTCGCTGAGAGGGCGCACAGGGTCCCAACAGGCTCCAGACCCCCAGGTGCACCGCCAAGACCTTTCCTGGTCAGGTTTCTTAACTACAGGGACCGTGACATGATATTGGCGGAAGCAAGGAAACATAAGGAACTGAAGTTTGAGAATGCACGCATTATGTTTTTTCCAGATTTTTCAGCGGAAACGCAAAGGAGACGCAGGTCCTTTATAGAAGTAAAAAAGAGGCTCAGGGAGAAGGAGCTAAAATACAGTATGCTATACCCAAGCCGCCTACGCATCCAATATAAAGGTACTGTAAAGTTCTTTGATCATCCTCAAGACGTCAGTGAATGGTTGGATCGGAATCCCTGAACCCTCAAGACAACGCAGAAATTTTTTTTTTTTTTTCTTTTCCCTTCAAGATGAGCCCCGCTACAAGCTGATTGTTGCTGTCATTTGCTGATATTCCCCGTTTTGTCTTTGACACCCCCCCTGAGTTAGCAATGTAAAGTGCAGCTGCTACTGCTCTTGAAATATATTGGGGGCCCGACAGCTCTTTGCACCGGATCAAGACCCTCCAAATACCGGGACAACACCCACCAAGATCCCTGGCACACCTGGAACGGGAGAGGTTCTAGGAAGGAAATAGGTCTGTATTAACCTGTTCTGAAGTCCTGTTTCCTGTGCTGAACCAGATTACCTGTGTTGATCCAGTCTGTTCTGAAGTCCTGTTTCCTGTGCTGAACCAGATTACCTGTGTGGATCCAGCCTGTTCTGAAGTCCTGTTTCCTGTGCTGAACCAGATTACCTGTGTTAATCCAGTCTGTTCTGAAGTCCTGTTTCCTGTGCTGATCCTGCCTGTCCATCCAGACCCAGCCTGCTCTGCTATCCTGTCTGCTTTGCTGAACCAGCTTACCTGTCCAGATCCGGCCTGCTCTGCTATCCAGTCTGCTGAGCTGTCCATCCAGATCCAGCCTGCTCTGCTATCCAATCCGCTGTGCTGATCCTGCCTGCCCATCCAGACCCAGCCTGCTCTGCTATCCTGTCGGCTTTGCTGAACCAGCTTACCTGTCCAGATCCGGCCTGCTCTGCTATCCAGTCTGCTGAGCTGTCCATCCAGATCCAGCCTGCTCTGCTATCCAGTCTGCTGTGCTGATCCTGCCTGTCCATTCAGACCCAGCCTGCTCTGCTATCCTGTCTGCTTTGCTGTACCAGCTTGCCTGTCCAGATTCGGCCTGCTCTGCTATCCAGTCTGCTGAGCTGTCCATCCAGATCCAGCCTGCACTGCTATCCAGTCCGCTGTGCTGATCCTGTCTGTCCAACCAGACCCAGCCTGCTCTGCTATCCTGCCTGCTTCGCTGAAACCAGCCTACCTGTCCAGATCCAGCCTGCTCTGCTATCCAGTCTGCTGAGCTGTCCATCCAGATCCAGCCTGTTCTGCTATCCAGTCCGCTGTGCTGATCCTGCCTGTCCATCCAGACCCAGCCTGCTCTGCTATACTGCCTGCTTCGCTGAAACCAGCCTACCTGTCCAGATCCAGCCTGCTCTGCTATCCAGTCTACTCTGCTATCCAGTTCACCCACCTTGTCCGCTGAGTTGACCTTGTGTCGCTCCACCGGTCTGTTGATCCTGCCAGGCACCCGTGCTCCTCCTCACTCCTGGGCCTCCTGTCACCCTACCAGGGAACCAGGAGTGGGAGACGCAAGGGAGGTCTCTCTCTGCAACTTGGGCTCGCACCACCAGGTACATGACAGGGGAGCCAACTCTGTTGCGGGTCGGGAGGCTAGAGACAATTTCATTAGGGCAATACAACTTATCCACTGGACACATACCTCCCCGGACTCCCTTCCCTACCTGCTTTTGTCCACCGATGCGTAAAAAGCGTTTGACCTGGTCGTGCTGAAGTGGATCATGGCCTTGTATCCTCACTCGAGTGCTCAGGTCAAGGTCAATGGACTCCTCTCCCCCAGATTCTCGATCAGAAATGGCACGAAACAGGGGTGCCCACTCTCACCCATTCTTTTCGCCCTGGTGCCTGAATCCTTCCTACGTGCAGTGCGGGCGAGCATGGATATCAAGGGCCTGAAGGTTGGTAATGTGGAGCACAAGCTGTCAGCGTATGCTGATGATGTGCTATTCCAGCTTAGGGACCCCCTGATCACATTGCCTAACCTGATGCGAGAACTCCGACATTTTGGAACACTTTCTAACTTTAAAATGAATTACACAAAATCTGAGATACTCCCTATTTAGCTGCCACCCTCCCTGGCTAGCAGGTTACAAGCGGCCTTCCAGTTCATCTGGGCCAAGTCATCCCTAAAATATTTGGGCATTCAGCTGACGGAAAGATTCCACACCTTATATGCAGCCAATTCCCCCTCCTTGATGGCAATAGTGAAAAAGGATTTAGCTCACTGGACTAAGACAGCCTTCACCTGGTTGGGGCAAATCAACATTGTAAAAATGAATATCCTCCCACAAATACTGTTTTACATGCAGATGATACCTGTCCCCTTGCCTAGAGGTTTTATTCACCCAAATGTCCAGCATGCTATCGGGCTTTGTCTGGAATAATCGGAGACCAAGAATTGCGCTTAGAGTGCTGAGCTGCCCAAGAGTCGCAGGAGGTCTAGGCCTACCAGACATTCAGAGGTATTATAGGGCAATTGTCCTCCCCGGGATACTCAACTGGCGCTTCCACACTCAATCCAAACTCTGGGTCTCCCTGGAGAAATACATGGCAGGTAGAAACCTGTCTTACACCCTGTGGTTGGCTCGGGAACACAGGGGGTTGCCGAACTTTACCTCCCCATTGACAACTCATGCTCTAGCAGTCTGGGATCGCCACAACCCTAAACTGGCCCTGGCACCCCCTGTGTCCCTATTGGCCCCGTTGGGGGGGGTTTCTATGGTTCCCTCCTGGGGAACAGGTGGCTTTTTATTGCCCCCTGGGTGGATGATAGTAACACTAGCTGTGGTAAACTTCTGCAGAGCGGTAAATTATTACCCGTGGAGACCCTACGGGACCAACATGGGAGTTTCCCTATGGAGTTCTGGCAGTATAGGCGACTTCACCACTTTTTTGAGACACATAGAAGCTCCATACGGGATATCTCTACCCTTACGCCCTTTGAACGTCTCTTTATAGCAGAGGAACCAATTCCACATACGGTTTCCGAACTCTACCATCTGATTGGCTCTGCTGCTTCCACAGCTAATCCCTAATGCATCAGGTCCTGGGAACGAGACTTAGGGCTTGTAAAGTGATTTTAAATGAATAAAACAGTAGCGCTAATAATCACAGTGTCTGTGAATAAACTAAATATTTAACCTGTGTAAACAATACTGAAAAATAATCACCCTGTATAAACAGTGCTAAAAAAAAACAACAACAACACAATTAATCACCTATATACATAAAGTGAAAAATTAAAGTGAAGTGTGATTATATATTTTTTGCAGGTGTCCAAAAAAGGAAAACAAATCCAAACAAAAGTCCATAAACTGTTACTTATAGTGATAATGTTTCAAAAAGTGACAGAAAAGTGAATGAAAAAATCCTGAAGCAAATAAAGTTTTGAAGTGTCTTTAAACAAAGTTCTTGAAGTGACTTGAAAAAATATATCTTCCACCACACCACCTGTGTTCAGTGCTACCGCACCCTAAGGAAACACACTCACCAGCAGTATATGCCTTGCACTCTCATGCTCGGCCAACTCGCTTAATAGCTCCACATGGGTCACAGATGGATCCAGACAGAATGTTAGATAATTGCACTCCACATATAAGGAAAAAAGAGATGCTTCCAATAGTGAAGTAGAGTAAACCATTTATTTCAACAGCATACAAAATTCCTCAACCATTGTACTCACATCCTTCATATAAAAATAAGGCACTTCAGCATAATCTTTTCAACAGGAAACAAGGACCCAGCAGTGGTGACCCGATATATTATGGTCTTGGCGGACCCGGCGTTAATACCAATATGTCTCACCCTCCATGCTGTCTCCTTTCTCTTTCACTTCACACGGCACAGCACACCCAGTAACTGGAACGTTGAATGTTAAATGCTCCTCACAGTTGCCATGTAACCATACCCAGACATGTTTCACCGAAGTGGCTTAATCATTGGTAAGTTTCGGTGAAACATGTCTGGGTATGGTTACATGGCAACTGTGAGGAGCATTTAACATTCAACGTTCCAGTTACTGGGTGTGCTGTGCCGTGTGAAGTGAAAGAGAAAGGAGACAGCGTGGAGGGTGAGACATTGTCACGCCCCCTGGTAGTGGTGAGTCTGATTAGCAGAGAAGGGCCTCCCTTGCGGCTCCCGCTCGCCGGTCCCCTGATGATGGGACAGTAGGACCAGGAGTATCACCAGGTCGCCGGCCACGGATGGAGCCTTCATGACATTGCCCCCCCTAAGGGGCAGCCTCCGGATGCCCCTCGGGGCAAATTTCTCAGGATGGGCTCTCTTAAAGGACTGAACTAGACTCTTAGCGTGGATGTTCTCCTCGGGCTCCCAAGAGTTTTCCTCGGGGCCGTACCCCTTCCACTTGATTAGAAACTGGTTTTGGTTCTGCCTTCTTCTGACGTTAAGGATGGCTTCCACCTCGAACTCCTCTTCCCCGTCCACCATGACTGGGTCAGGAGGGACGGCCCTCCGGTTGGGGAAAGGGTTACTGACCGAGGGTTTCAGCAAGGACACATGGAACACCGGGTGAATCTTCAGAGAATCCGGAAGTTCTAATTCATAAGCCACCTCGTTGATTCTCCTCTTGACTGGGAAGGGGCCCAAGAACTTGGGGCCCAGTTTCCGTGAAGGGCAAGCCAATTTTAAGTTGGAGGTAGATAGCAATACTGTTTCGCCCGGGACAAGCACCAGTTCCCCCCGTCTCTTCTTGTCGAACACGGTTTTGTTGTACTCCTGGGTCCTGGTCATGGTTTCTTGGAGAAGTTGGTTGTTGGTGGAAAAGAACTGGATCCGTTCTTGGACTGCTGGCACAGTGCAGTCAGGAAGCGAGTTAGGCAGGAATGCCGGGTGATACCCATAGTTAGCGAAAAAGGGGGTCTGTTTGGTGGCGGAGTGGGTGGCGTTGTTATACGCGAACTCGGCCAGGGGCAGAAGGAAGATCCAGTCATCTTGGGCAAAGGAGGAGAAACAGCGCAGGTACTGCTCTAGGGTCTGATTGGTCCGCTCCGTCTGCCCATTAGACTGAGGGTGGTAGGCAGATGAGAGAGCGAGTTCAATATCCAAGGACTGGCACAGGGACCTCCAGAATCGAGAGGTGAATTGCACCCCTCGGTCCGAGACGATGTTAGCCGGGACCCCATGAAGGCGGACAATTTCCCTGATAAAGGCCCGTGCCGTCTCTGGAGCTGAGGGGGTGCCCTTCATAGGGATAAAGTGAGCCATTTTGGATAGGCGATCGACGATCACGAAGATCGTCGTGTGGCCCTCTGCTGGGGGTAACTCCACGATGAAATCTAAGGAGATCATCCTCCAGGGACGATCCGGGACAGACAGAGGCTTAAGGAGACCCCAGGCCCTGGTCTTGGGATTCTTGTTCCGGGTGCAGGTAGGGCAAGTGTCCACAAATTTTTTACAGTTGGCCCGCAGTTGAGGCCACCAGAAGGTACGCTGTACCAAGTCGGTGGTCTTAGCGACACCGAAGTGACCAGCCAAAGCGTGGTCATGGCATAGCTCCATAGCTGTTACCCGGAGTTGTTCTGGGGTGTAGATCTTGTCCCCGTACCAGAGTAGACCATCCTTCTCCTGTAGCTGGGTTTCAGAAGTGGGCCTTTGCCCTGCTGAGGCACGTTTGAATCGGGACAGTAAGTCCTCTTGAAGGAGGAGGAAGTTTCCAGGGGCCAGAATAGTGTCAGGGGAGGTTTCTTCCTGGTGCTTGTGGTACATCCTGGACAGGGCGTCTGGTTTGACATTCTTGGATCCGGGCCGATATGTCACATGAAAGGTGAAACGAGAAAAGAAAAGTGCCCATCTGGCTTGTCTGGGTTTCAATCTTTTTGCTGACTTTAAATATTCCAGATTCTTGTGGTCGGTAAATATTAAAATGGGGTGAGAGGCCCCCTCCAGGAGGTATCGCCATTCTTCCAGGGCAGCCTTGATCGCCAGTAGTTCCCGGTCGCCCACATCATAGTTCCTCTCGGCCGAGGACAGTTTGCGGGAGAAGAAGGCGACTGGGTGCAGCAGGGACTTGTCCCCCTGCCTCTGGGATAGGATAGCTCCCACCGCGATTTCGGAGGCATCAACTTCCAGGGTAAAGGGTAGAGAGGAGTCCGGGTGCCTGAGGATGGGTGCCGAGGTAAACAGAGTCTTAAGGGCATCAAAGGCCTCCTGGGCCTCGGAAGACCACCGAAACCGGGTCCCTTGCTTGGTCAGCTGGGTGATGGGTGCCACAATGGCGGAAAACCCTCTGATAAACTTACGGTAAAAATTGGCGAAGCCAATAAACCGTTGGATGCCCTTTTTGTCTGCCAGAGTGGGCCATTCCAAGATGGCAGAGATCTTCTAGGGATCCATTTTGATGCCTGTACTTGAAATGATCAGCCCAAGGAAGGGAATACTCTCCTGTTCAAACTGGCATTTCTCTGCCTTAGCATACAGACCGTGGATACGGAGCCGTCCCAGGACCTCCTTGACATGTCTGCGGTGAGATTCTAGAGAGGAGGAGAAGATCAAGATATCGTCCAGATATACCACAGCAAACAAGTCCAGGAAGTCCCGAAGTACATCGTTAATGAAGTATTGAAAAGTTGCGGGGGCATTGCATAGGCCGAAGGGCATCACGAGATATTCGTAATGCCCATAACGTGTCCGAAAGGCCGTCTTCCACTCATCCCCATCTTTAATTCGAACCAGGTTGTAGGCCCCCCGAAGGTCAAGTTTCGTGAAGTTGGTGGCCGTGCCAAGCCTCTGGAATAGTTTAGGGACCAATGGGAGAGGATAACGGTTCTTAACCGTTATGTTGTTCAGCTCTCTATAGTCCACACAGGGCCGAAGGGTGTGGTCTTTCTTCTCCACGAAGAATATGCCCGCACCCGCAGGAGAGGTAGATGGACGGATGAAGCCCTTTCGGAGGTTTTCCTCAATGTATTCTTTTAACTTGCCTTGTTCCACCTCTGTCAGGGGGAAGACCCTTCCAAAGGGAATCTCCGCTCCAGGAAAAAGCTCGATGGGGCAATCATAAGCCCTATGAGGTGGGAGCACCTCTGCTGCCTGTTTACTGAAGACATCCAGGTATTCGTGGTAGGCTTGGGGAATAGCCTGACGGAGGTCCACCTCAGAGTCCACACTTAGCAGAGTAGCCAACTGGGAGGAATTAGAGGGTCTGCAAGACATCTGACAGTATAGAGAGGAGAAGGAGACCATCCCAGTGGCCCAGTCGATAACTGGGTTGTGGGCCTTCAGCCACGGCATGCCCAGGATTATAGGGGATAATGGAGAGGAGATAATGTCCATACAAAGAAGTTCCTGGTGGTTGCCCGAGATGGTCATGGGCAGTGGGGTGGTCTCTTGCGTAACCGGGCCCGAACGGATGGAGGAGCCATCCGCCAAGTAAACTGACAGTCCCTGGGCCTTAGACTGGAGGGGAATCCGGTGTTGGGCAGCAAATGAAGAGTCCATGAAGCAGCTGCATGCCCCGGAATCAATAATGGCGGGTACCTGGAGGGTTCTTCCCGGAAGCTGCAACGAGACAGAGAGGGCAAGGTGAGAGGAGACCTGGGTTGAGGAGTCCATAGAGCTAGCAGGCATGAGAGGGCACTTACGAGCCTTGGCCGGACAGTTCCTTACGTAGTGCCCGGGCTCACCGCAGTAAAGGCACAAGTTGATGACCCGACGACGTTGACGTTCCTCTGAGGTTAGAGAGGGCCTCAAGAGCCCCAGCTGCATGGGCTCTGAGGAATCAGGAAGAGGTGCAGGCCGATGGGCCGAGCCGGTCTGCCGGTGACTTGGGGCTTTGGGGAGCATCCAGGTAGGACGAGAGAAACCGGATGCACGTTCCGTCCTGCGTTCCCTGAGTCGTCGGTCAATCTGAATGACCAGGTTGATCAGAGTGTCCAGGGTCTGGGGCACCCCAACTCTTGCCAGCTCGTCCTTTAGTGCCTCAGAAAGTCCTAGGCGGAACTGGTGACGCAGAGCCGCGTCGTTCCACTGGGTATCCGCACCCCAGCGCCTAAAGTCTGCGACATAATCTTCCACGGGCCTTCGCCCCTGCTGGAGGGTGCGCAGAGTGGTCTCTGCGGTTGCGGAGAGTTGGGGATCTTCATAGAGTTGGGCCATGGTATCAAAGAATGAAGTAAGACCGGCCAATGCGGGGTCCTTCTGCTCTAGGAGGCGGTGGGCCCAGGTCCGCGGGTCTCCGGAAAGTAGGGAGATCACGAAGCCCACCTTGGTGGCTTCCAGGGAGAAAGTACGTGGCTGTAGTGCAAAGAACAGTTCACAGGAATTACGGAAGTCCCGAAAGAGGTTGCGGGCACCCGAGAATCTCTCAGGGATTGGTACCCGGGGCTCTGGAGGGAGCATTACCACCGACGGACCTGGACTTCCCCCGGGTGGGGCTGTTGGTGGTAGGGCCAGCACCCGTTCTTCCAACCGGGTGTATCCCTGCTGGAGATTCTTTACCGCCTCGGTCAGTCCCGCCAGGTGTTGGCACAGTCCTTCCATAGGAGAGGCCCCCTGCTCAGACTCAGACATGGCTGTCTGCTACTGTCACGCCCCCTGGTAGTGGTGAGTCTGATTAGCAGAGAAGGGCCTCCCTTGCGGCTCCCGCTCGCCGGTCCCCTGATGATGGGACAGTAGGACCAGGAGTCAGGAGGGGCACAGGTGCCTGGCAGGAATGGTAAGACCGGTACAAGAGCTTCCTGGATCAGCTCAGCGGGTGAGGTATGTAGGTCTCTGCAGGTAAGCAGGTTCTGTAGGCAGACTGGAACAACAGGCAGACTTGGATCTGTATGCAGACTGGAACAACAGGTAAGCTAGATCTGTGTGCAGGCTGGAACAACAGGCAGACTTGGATCTGTATGCAGACTGGAACAACAGGTAAGCTGGATCTGTGTGCAGGCTGGAACAACAGGCAGACTTGGATCTGTATGCAGACTGGAACAACAGGTAAGCTGGATCTGTGTGCAGGCTGGAACAACAGGCAGACTTGGATCTGTATGCAGACTGGAACAACAGGTAAGCTGGATCTGTGTGCAGGCTGGAACAACAGGCAGACTTGGATCTGTATGCAGACTGGAACAACAGGTAAGCTGGATCTGTGTGCAGGCTGGAACAACAGGCAGACTTGGATCTGTATGCAGACTGGAACAACAGGTAAGCTGGATCTGTGTGCAGGCTGGAACAACAGGTAAGCTGGATCTGTGTGCAGGCTGGAACAACAGGCAGACTTGGATCTGTATGCAGACTGGAGTGGTCAAACGGGCCGGGTCAGGTATCAGGCTTGCAGCACAGTACAGGTGGAGTAGACAAGAGGATGGTCACAGACAAGCCAGGGTCGATACACAGGGACAGAGCGGATGGTCAAGGATAGCCGGGTCAGATACAGGTAAACAGACTTCAGATCAGGTTTAAGCACAGAACGTTGTAGAGCAGACAGCTGGGACCGTCAGTGACAGAAGGGTTTAAATAGCCTCATTGGCGCCAATGGAGGCGCGCACCCGTCCGCGCACGCTCGCCCCCGTCTGCGGGCGCGCGCGTGCACGCGCGCGCTCGCGCATGCGCAATGGCAACCGAGAACGGGAACCAGGGACTTCAAGAACTTTGTTTAAAGACACTTCAAAACTTTATTTGCTTCAGGATTTTTCATTCACTTTTCTGTCACTTTTTGAAACATTATCACTATAAGTAACAGTTTATGGACTTTTGTTTGGATTTGTTTTCCTTTTTTGGACACCTGCAAAAAATATATAATCACACTTCACTTTAATTTTTCACTTTATGTATATAGGTGATTAATTGTGTTGTTGTTGTTTTTTTTAGCACTGTTCATACAGGGTGATTATTTTTCAGTATTGTTTACACAGGTTAAATATTTAGTTTATTCACAGAAACTGTGATTATTAGCGCTACTGTTTTATTCATTTAAAATCACTTTACATTATTTATCTATTTAAGTAGCTGCTTAGTTTATTTTTATACACATAGGTGTTTAACTAATTTTTCTTTGTGCGCAGTGGTGGTGTGGAATAGTAGGAGGGCGAGCGATTTTCATACCAGTTTATTTTGAGACTTAGGGCTTGTTTTCACCCCAACCCAATTGGCCCACCTCTACCAATTTACCAGATCCAGCTCTATTGACTCCAAAACCCAGGAAACAAACCATAAGATTCTGTTGCATTGGTATCGCGTACCATCGAATTTACCCATCCACTTTGGACCAGTGCTGGAGGGGCTGTGGTCACAGGGGTACACTCCTGCATATCTGGTGGGACTTTCTGGTGATTAGACCCTATTGGGAGGACTTTAGGTCCCAGATTAAGGACATCATTGGCCTGGACTTCCCTCTCTCCCCGGTTCATTTCCTTTTGCACATTCCTCCCATGCCAGTTAGCCAATATAAGAAGAGTGTCCCATATACTGGAAATGAACACAAATATCTGGCAGGGAGGAATGGAGGCGTAAGGTGAGTGAAATAAGGGAAGCAGAGGACTGGATCGCCACCTGCACGGGTACCCGGGACCACTTCTCCAGCACTTGGCAGCTTGGATAGCATATGTCTCCAACCCAGGACAAGTGTCCTCTAGCTTGGACAAGGCCCCACTGGAACTGGCAGAGCCATCCCTTAAACAACGCCTTCAGACTCCACAATTGAGAACAGAGACCTAACCTATCTGCCTGCGGTGGGGAAAAAATTGTTTTCTTTCAGCTACTTATCATATTTTGCTATGGCACCGAGGGCAAATGGTGGCTCATTTGTTTACACATTAGGAAGTAAGTGGTAAGCACACATGCCAGCAGGACCAGCAAGCTGGAGAGTTTGTTACCATGGGACAGTCCGGCCCATCCAGGGGTTGGCATAGCTTTGCCACCATGGAGCAAACACTCTGCTTTGGGTGGCCCTGGTATGGGTGGTGTGTGGGGTGAGGTCAATTGGAGGCCTTTAGTTGCCCCCCTCCCCTTGCACTCCGCCCAGGAGACCCAGCCCTTAATTTTTTAAGCACACCACTGGACTCCCACCAATCAATGACTGCTCTACTTGTTGTTTGGAAAGCTGACCAGTCCACTTCCGCATTACAACTCCTCTTTATGGGACATGAAAATGTAGAAAACGGGGTGGATGGAGTTCCCCTCACTCCCTGTAAGGGAGGGTGACCCGCCACTGTCCTGTTACATGATAGCTAAGCCTTTTATACTTCCAATTGTACTACCCAATTTAACTATGTTGTTCATGTTTTACATATTTAATACTTTCTTATATATGACTCGTGCAACATTTGCTTCTTATGCCAATGGCACTACTCATTGAGATGTAATGCATTTTCTTTCACAAATAAAGATTATACAAAAAAAAAGTGTGAGCTGGTGTATCTAAATCTGCTAGTACATCTAACACTACTCTCCCCCAAGACTGACGATGCTGATGTTCAAAGGTGTCTGTTGCTCTTTCATCCAGAGTGTAGGCACTCTAATACCGGAGGTGTGTTACTGTCCAGATCACCGGGTGAACAGAGGGGGAAAAAAATCCTGAAAAAGAAAACAAAAGCAGCCACCACATCTAAGAAGTCAGTTTCAATTAAAGATGGATGTTCAGAGCAGCAAATATTATCTGTTATGCCGCGTACACACAAGCGGAAATTCCACCAGCAAAAGTCCGATGTGAGCATTTGGTCGGAAATTCCGACCGTGTGTATGCTCCATCGGACTTTTGCTGGTGGAATTTCTGCCAGCAAAAGATTGAGAGCATGTTCTTTATGTTTCAGACGGAAAATCCCATCGTCTGTAGCAATTTCGACACGCAAAATTCATACGAATGCTCGGAAACAATTTGACGCATGCTCGGAAGCATTGAACTTCATTTTCTCGGCTTGTCTTAGTGTTGTACGTCACCACGTTCTTGACGGTCGATATTTCAGAGAACTTTTGAGTGACCGTGTGTATGCAAGCCAAGCTTGAGCGGAATTCCGTCGGAAAAAGCATCCAAGATTTTTCCGACGGAAATTCTGCTCGCGTGTACGGGGCATAAGAGTGTAGAGAAAAGAAAAGATAATTAGATAATGCTCTACTAAATTCCCCATGATACTTGTTCAAGATAGACAAGATGGTATATGTCAGTGCCAACACCACAAAACAAGCTATATTTACTGCAAATTCAGGGATTTCCCCTACAGCACTTTTTTTGCTGTTAGATATTTTCAGTCTAATGGGCAGTATTTTTCATCCCACTTAATTTGAGCCAAGACCGCCCTGGGCCTGCCACGGTTGTGACTGGACAGTGAAAAGAGGAGAAGCACAGTAATTAGTTAATCTCTCTGTCACTCTGCTTTCTCCTCCTGCCAGCATGCTTTTTGTCAGCACAGGTTCACTCTAAGAACTGACACACTTTAATTACCACTCTCAGCCGACAGGTGGTGAACTCCAACAAAATCAACTATTTTCTCTGGGTTTTTTTTTTTTTCAGATAAGCTTTTAAAAATATGTGTGGAGATAATGTTTTGTTCCTTTTGCTAGCTAATATGAATAATTCCCCATATAAATATTAAGTAGTCTTCTATCTAGCCAGTAGGCAAAGCTCGTTTCATGGTTTTCCTCTCTTGCCTTACCACTTGTAGAAATACTGTTTACAAAGACCAATAGCTCATGCTACAATTTACACACACACATGAATGAATCAGCGTATTGACTCCTCCTTTGGCGGATGGCTACCTCTGAGGTTTCAGTCTGCCAAGGTGAGTCTCAAGGTAAGGAGCATTCCCTGTGGTGTCTCTTAGATAGCCCGTAGCTCTCTGGGAATTCATTGTCATGCAATTGTATGTTTATTTATGAAAAAAATCTATATATGTATGTTTTGTTTAATGCAAAGTGATCTAAACAATAGTTTCATACATTTTTTAAACCAAAAGAGAAAGTAAAATAAAATTGGCCCCATTTATTATATTTTTTTCCTTCAGACTAGATTAGCAGGTACTACCAAAACACAAAGGCTGCAGAACGACACAGAGGAGGGACATTCTTAGCTAGGGTGAAACTATTTGGTTTGGTTTACATACGCTTTCAACAATCATTTGGGCAGTGCTATTTATTTAGGTCTTTTTATTAGAAATGTTTGGATGCACACAGTATTCAATTCTTATTTGATAAATAAAGCAAAGATAAATAATGAAAAAATAATAATAATTATGAAACATGAGGGTAGAACTTTAATAAAGAAAATAAAGGAGAAGTATGGACTTACATACTCACCTCCATGCTGCAGCTGTCCCCTGCCGGCTCTAAGCTTGAGAACTGAGAGATCACATGACCACTGATTGATCGTTTTTTGGCTTTCTCAGAGCTGAGAGCGGTGATTGTCAGTTAGTGTCTCCAGTGCTCATTGGAGTACCGGGTTGGGGAGAGGTGGGAGTAGTCTGTTCTGGCTCTCTGTGAAACGCTGAGAATAGAGTCAGCTGTCAATCAGACATTCATGTGGATCTCGACAATATGGTTGGGATCCTTCCAGAGCCTGGAGTGGCCCTATTATGTCAGATGACACCAGGCTTTAATGTCAATCATCTCAAGTTATTAAGTGTGACTTAATATATAATGCTTACATGTGTTAGGCGAGGTGAGTTCCGGGAAAACTTGGTAGCACAAGTCGGTATCTGTATTGTGCTTAACCATGGACCATGGACCTCCAGACTCCCTATATGCCTATAGTAGATCTGCTGCATTAAAGTGGTTGTAAAACCCTTACAGGGTTTACTTCCTCTTTAAGTCTTTACAGTGTTGAAAAAAGCATTAGTCATCACAGACAAATAAATGTAATTCTGGCTAGAAAGTATCCCTGCTAGTTAGTGAACAAGGCAGGTTTCATTTCTGGGTGTAGCACTGTCAATCATAGAGATAGTAGAATAGTAAAATGCAGCACGCTGTGATGTAAGTATGCGACTTGAGTCAAGGAGAAACAATAGATCCACAATAAGCCTGTAAGTCATTCAGCACCATGTTTCCATGAAACATTAAAGATAGAACCACATACTGTATAAGTTGAATAGGAAAATATAGTCAGCTGAGTCAAATCACAGAGCCTCAAAAAATGATCAGGCTGTGATCGCTTGCTGGACATACCAGTTGAAAAGAGACTCACTGACAATAGACAATATTAGATTAGTCCTCAATTGCAGAGACAAGGTGGTGAATCCAGAGTCCTTTGCAGGGGTCCACAGGTGTGCAGGAATGCGAATCTCTGTATTCCTAGTCCTGGTGACACGCACAGGATGTTAGCCACTCAAAACCAGCATGGGGCCGCCTGCCCGTTTACTTCCAGTTTTCGGTTATTCATGGATTTCCAGTTTTTGGAGATAGGATGAGGACTAAAGAGCATAGCCCCCCCAGTCCCTGATTTTGAGGGACTGTCCCTGATTTGGAACAAAGTCTCTCTGTCCCTCATTCATCCTCATTTGTCTCTCATTTTGGTCTGATCTATATAATTGTGTATAAAATGCACTTTTTATCTATCAAAAAGTGTTTCCGGTGCTAAATCTTTCATCTGATTTCTAAATTGCTGCATTTGTAAATTCCGAAAGCCAATATAGAGGAATAGTAGTGGTAAAAAATGCACTTGTGTGTTTAACCAATCTTTTTTTTTGTACAATTCTCCTTTAAGGGGGCGTGGCAAGGGGTGTGTCCTATGCCTGCATACTTTTGCTGATAGGTGTCCCTGATTCCCATCTCAAAAAGTTGGGAGGTATGAAAGAGTGATGAAAAGCCCAGGTTGGCTATTGGCAGAGGGCATGTGTAGGTGCACACATCAACATTTTTCACCCACTTGTAGGGTTGCCACCTCATCCCTTTAAACCCGAACACATATGAATTACACAGGTTCTGAGGCTAATTAAATGCAGATAAGGCACCAAGTGAGTTTAATTACCACCTTAATCAGCCACAGAACCTGTGTAATTAATATGTGTTCGGTTTTAAAGGGATGAGGTGGCAACTCTACCCACTTGTGATGTGGGTTTCTTCAGGGTGAAGTGTTTGCCTGGACATAATCCTTTTGTAGGTAGTGACACTGAGGGAATTGCTTCCTGTTACATCACTTCCTGCCTAGACATGGTCATGTTAACCCCATAGGGGAATTCAGGCTGCTGTAAGGAAAAACGTGTTTTTACACCGCTGCCATCTTGTGGCAGTATATGACTATTGCAGTTCATAGTATATGATCATTGATGTATAAGGTAAATCGCCATTCACAAGTTGATCACATCTATTAAATTCAATAGTAGTTGTATTAAGATGTGAATGTAAAGCTGTATCCTTATTCTGAAGGACCCGGCTTACTCCCTGGTAAAGGTATGGGAAATATTAATACCTTTAATGCATGGTCATTCTACAAGGTGAACAACTCCAAATCCAATGTCCTTGGCATTCACATTACTAAATCTGCTAAATCTCTCCTACAAACTAAATTTCCCTTTCAACGGGTTTCTTCCACAATGCCTTATTTAGGCATTTCTCTGATCACTCCATCTTCAAACCTATATAAATGCAACTATATACCATTCCTTCAAACTTGCAGGAAGGATCTCCAACAAATAAGCAAACACTACCTCTCATGGGCTGGCAGAGAGGCAGCCTTTAAAATGATCACCCTCCCGAAACACCTGTACCTCTATAGAGCTTTACCCATTCAGATCCTCAAATCATTTTTCAGTACACTTAAGAGTTTGCTCAATTCGTATGTTTGGTAAGTCGGCAAAAAAATAGACCACCCAATGATCTCAGCTGCAATTGAGGCATGGCAATTTTTATTTCAAAACACATCTCTATCAGAAAACAGCCAATCCATATACCCTCCTATAGAAGTATTCAAATTCATACTCCCGATCTATCTCTCAAACACTGGTCACGATACAACATCTCCCACTGGAGGAAACATTGCACAAAGACCAAATCCTCCCATTGCAAACCATACAATCTAGACACCTCATACCAACACAAGGTGCGCATACTTACAGACGCATATCCTCATACCTACAAAAGAAAACAATCCCAACAGCTAAAATTCCTACCAAAGCATGGTCTTTCTGGACATCCAACTCTCCCAAAATGAAGGGAATAACTCTTATGTACAACCTACTACAGAACAAAAGCATGTTTTTTAAAACATCAACATACCAGAGATGGGAAAGAGATTTACAGACCTCCTTTTCAGATTCAAAATGGCGCAATGTCATACGACATAACCACAAGGCTTCCAAATGCATTACCTATTGGGAATTATCACAAAAAATCCATCATAGATGGTATTTCACCCCTGTATAAATGCACAAATTTGCAAACCTAGATGATGACTTATGTTGGGGGGGCTGTTCCCTCAAGGGCTCCCTAATCCATATTCTATGGGAATGTCCACAAATCTATCCCTCCTGGAGAAAAGTATTCTCCTTGATATCAGATATCACAGGTATTATTTCGAAACCCGCTCCATCCCTAGCTATCCTAAGCATAGGAATATAATCCTTCCCACACAAATTCAGAACCCTAATAATACATATTCTGTTTGAAGCCAGATTACTTTTAATGTGCAAATGGAGAAGTTCCTTAATCCCTAACATCTCGGATTTTAAAATCCAACTGAATCTAATTAAAGAATACAAATTCACCTCTTGTAAATACGGCAATATTATAAAAGCAGTCCTTTGAGCACAGTCTCTATATTATTGCAGCAGCGCTTTTGTCCTTATTGTCACCCAGGACCAATTGGTAAAAAAAAAAAACAATCGGTTGAATCAATATGATCTTATAAAAGACGTCCCCACGCAGTGGTCCCTTATATGAAATAGTGACAGCTTCCACCGTATATTTCCAACAGATCTTTCACCACGTGCAGAATAAACTCCCATATGGGGATGGACTCACCAGACCAACGATCAATAAAAGCCTTTGAAATAAGATCACTATGCATCTCCTTTGCAGTCACCATCTCCTTTGCAGTCACAATAGCCGGATCATACACCAATTTTCCTCATAAAAACAAAGGGGTTGCAATAGTGTAATACTGTTTCAAAAATAGCCTTTATTAAAGTAAAAACCTTCCCCCCCTAGTACAATCTGCGTACCATAAATCAATTAGCTTTAAGCATTTAAATGTGTATGCCACTGTGCCTGATGTTGTGCGGTCTCCTCCGGAACTGATGTGTCTCTGGCTGTATAGAACAGCACTGCGATATCCTGTTTGTCCCCTGGAGCGCACGCTGAGGCGCACACACGTCACTTCCGGTCTGTAGATCACTGCCCTGACGTTTCGTCGTTAATCGGACTTCCTCTGAGGGCCTAATATTGCCGTATTTACATGTTTTCACAATTTTAAGCAGCTGCTATCACCAGAAGTGGTGGACTACATTTATTTTAATTTATTTGTATATTTATATATTTACACGTTGACATCTATATATTTATATATTTATATACACCAACTCCTGGAAGCCTTGGCTGAATATCCAAGGGTGATTGAGGGTTATACTTTCCACTTTTTTCTTTCTTTTTAAAAATTCATACAAACCTGAGTTTGTTCAGACTGAATTAACAGACTGTATACTATTGTTCATTCATGTATGTACACCTGTTATCTATAGTACAAAAATGTGTTTCTTTCCCTGTAAATGGAAATCATAATAAAAAATCATCTTGAGAAAAAATCTAATGTAAAGGTATTGGGGCTAAAAACATGAAGGTGAATAATAAAAATTGGGTGTAAACAGTAATAAAAAAAACAAGTAATAAATGAAAATGCAAATAAATATATAAAGTCCGAATTGACAATCCCAACACCATAAATAAATAAATGTGAATCTTCTGGTTTGATGGTCCTTCAAAAAGCTTCACCATGAGTGCGCATGAGGTAGATGGCAACTCACCAAAAGTGTCTGACCACTTTTTACAGTAGGTCAAAATGCGCTTAGATTGAATGGACCAGAGGAATCCTAGGTAGGTATCTCTACGCTGTGTAACCCCCTCCAGATGGCAGCTGAGGATAAGGGAACAGACTCCACCAAGGACACACAAAAAAAACGCTTATGATGTAGTAAGTTTTAATAAAAAATGTTTAAAAAGATATCAAAAGATTTTGCACTTGTGACACCACTAAGGTGTCTACAGCATGTGCAGGTGGATATATCGGAATCATGGCGGCGTGCGATCCACGCCTCGTTCTGGATATACCAAAAGGAAGTCACATATAGGACACGGAAGTGAGGAGTCCGCGCTTCTACGTACATTTTACCATACTGGCGTCATCTTCCTGATGATGATACTGGCTGTTAGGCCTGAAGCCTGAGGCCTATCCAGGTGCTCGCCTGGCTGCTAGGTCTATTCAAGGCCTATCCGGGTGTTCAAGATTCTGGAAAAGCCTGCTCAATATCCGGAAACAATGCTGAGAAGGAAAGGATGTAGACCTGAGATGAAGTACCAGAGGTGACTCTTGCATGGACCGGGGAGAGTCTGGGAAAGCGTCAAGATGGAATCATCCATAGAATTCCTGCACCTTCCGTGAGTTAAGTTCAGTTACTATAGGAAACAGCCTATTCTACAAAGTACAGATGTGCTGGTTTAGCCAAAAGGCTCTTTTCCTGTACTGTTCTCTGCCTTTTTGTCTAAGGAGTCTGCCAACCTGCCTGTCTGCTGATCATTACTATTTTTGACTAAAGCCTCGTACACACGCTTTGATTTTCGGACGACAGAACGTCCGATTTTTGTGGCATGCTAGTCTCATGTCGAAAGTGAAGAGGTTACTAACAATACGAGAATTTTTGTTTGACAGAATACGACATCAGAAGTGACACAATGTGTTCAATAGTTTTGTATGTATTCTTTCGTTTTTGAGCATGTGTAGTCTTGCTCTTACGATTTTTTTCATACAAAAACCATACTAATGAAATGAAAATCAGACGTTGAGTTAACATCCGACAAAAATGTTATAGTCTGCACATACAACTTTTGTGTAAAGTGAAATCGGCTGTCGAAAGCAATGTACTAACAGTAAGATTTGCAGACGATCGTCATCCTAACACAATTGACGGAAATCAATGCGTGTGCACGGGCCTTTAGGGTGTCCTGTGCCCTATTTCCTCTCTCCAGCATTTTTCCTGTTGTGAGAAATAAACTTCTCTTTGTTTAAGCATAAGAGTGAATGGTGCCCAATTTCTATCTTGTTCATCACCCACCATGCCTAGTAACTTGCACCCTGAGGAAATTTGTCAGCCCTCCCTGCCTCTGAGGGTCACCACCAGGCTCCCGGAAAGTTGGAGTTGGCTCTACAGTGAGTTTACACATTAAGCTCAAGGATGATTTTTTTTTATCATAGGTAGAGTTTTTTTTTTTTTATTATATTGATGCTGTATAATATATTGTGACATTTCAGGAATTTTATTTCTGCAGACTACATTTTTTCAAAGGTCCACTCTACCATTGCACTTCATCAGTCAGAACCTGTATAATTTACCTGTGTTAGGTTTTAATGGGATGAGGTGGTGATACTGACAACAAACCTTTTATACAGTTTTTCTCTGTTCTGTTGGTCCTGGACTAGACGATGGAAACCTGACTCCACAGCCGTAGAACTAAGTCACTGCAGGCTGAAATACAATGTTATCAGCAGTGCCAAGTTACTTGATGGTATGATATAGAACCAGCACAATGATATGACGGCAGAGCTATCCCTGCTGCAAATGTAAAAAACATGAACTCAATGCAAACAGCTAAATATCCTGAAGAAATACAAATACTGTACCTGCCAAATGATTTGCCAAAGAATTTGTATTTTTTTTTTTCAAACCAGCCAATAATTTTACACAGCTCCACCTGTAGCCAGGTGCCTACAGAGTGGTGTATATCTTTTCTGTATTTTATAGAAGTTCTATGTTTCTTGTATTGTTTAAAGTGGTTGTAAGACCACTTTCACACTGGAGGCTTTTTCAGGCTTTTTAGCGCTAAAAATAGCAAAAGCGCCTGAAAAAAGCCTCATCTGCAATCCCAGTATGAAAACCTGAGTGCTTTCACACTGGGGCGCTGCGCTGGCAGGACGTAAGAAAAAGTCCTGCAAGCAGCTTCTTTGAGGCACTTTAGGAGTGGTGTATACACCGTTCTTAGAGCGCCCCTGCCCATTGAAATTAATGGCCAGCGCGGCCGAAGCGCCTGCAAAGCACCTCGGCAGCAGTGCTTTTCGGGCGCTTTTAACCCTTTTTGTGGCTGCTAGCGGCGGTTAAAAGCACCCCGCTAGTGCCCGAAAAGCGCTGCAAAAACGACAGTAAGGCGTTTTCAGCTCATGAGACCCCTTTCACACTGAGGCGCTTTACAGGCGCTATAGCACTAAAAATAATGCCTGCAAAGCGCCTCTCCTGTCACTCCAATGTGAAAGCAGGGACTTGTTTTTCCCCGCACTAGAATCGGATCGCATGGGTGTTCTCACCTATGCCTTTCCGATTCCTGTGCGAGTTCACAGTTCGCACTGTGATCTGTGAATTAAACTGGGGGTCAGTTCGCACAAGGCAGTGTGAACTACCTGCAGGAGAGGAGCGATGCGGAAACCGGCGCTGGAATCGCGCTGGTTCCCGCATCGCACTAGTGTGAACCCAGGATAAAACACTCGTAAAACGCCCGAAAAAATGCCTGAAAAAACAGAAATCACATTCATTTCAATGGCACCTGTTCACATCTGAGCGTTTTGTCACCTGAAGCAAAATGCCAGAAAAACCCTAAGGCCCCATTCACACCTGAGTGTAGCGTTTTCAGGCAGAAACCGCATTTTTTTGCCACGTTTTTGCTGCGATTTTGACATTGTTTTGCTGCGATTTTGTACAGATCAAAAAGTCACCAATGTAAAAAGCAGAAAAGCGCCTGTAATCTGCCTAATTCTGGGGGGCAGAATGGTTATCAGCAGGCATCAAAGTGTGACTGAGACTGTAAACCATGCTGAAAGAAATATAACACGCTGTGAGCTGTAGTGGATGAAACTTTCACAAGTGAAAGAAAAGTTCTGCTGTTATATAACCATGCCTGGTTTGAAGTTATTCAAAGGGGTGCATTCATAGCGCATGCAAAGAACAGGGCTTAACAACGGAGGAAAAGAGTTGGTGAGGATGCTGTACAAATGTCCAACATGCAGAGAAGCTATCCGGAGGAGGCTATCCTGCCATTGCTCATGACTACCATACTAGTGTCATGTGCATAAGCAGCTAGTCAGTCGGGAAGCAGTGAGACATGGCATAGGTTTCAGTACAAGCTATGAAGGAGCTTGTGAGCTTGGTTCCTTCCCTAGTGATTGGAACCCCACATATTAGGTTTGACATCACAGCATGGGGGACCCAGGGACCCAGCCTGTAATGTCATGGAAGATGGAGAAAGAGAGACCTCAGGGATTAAGAAGCTCAAGATATGTACAGAAGTTGTGCTCTGGGAACACAGATGTAAGGTGGCACTCTTGGGGCTCTGATGTAAGGCAGAAATCCGGGGAGCCTTTATTTAAGGTGACACGCTGGGGACACTGATGTAAGATGGCGCTCTGGGGGCTCTGATGTAAGGTGGCGCTCTGGGGGCTCTGATGTAAGATGTCACTCTGAGAACACAGATGAAAGGTACAACTTTGAGGGCTGTGATGTAAGGTGGGACTCCTGACACTGATGTAAGGTGGCAGTCTGGGGACACTGATATAAGGTGGAACTCAGAGGGCTCTGATGTAAGGTGGGACTTTGGGGACATTGATGTAAGGTTGGACTCTGGGGGAACTGATGAAAGGTGGAACTTTAGGGACACAGATATAAGTGGTACTTTTGGGGACTCTGATGGGGAATGCTGGGGACTTTGATGTAAGGGAGGACTCTAATGTAAATGTAGCGCTCATCCTGCCTGCTGGTCTCCATATGTTGTTTTGTTTGCTACTTACTCCTGATCCCTGAACGCTATACCTTATGTTGTACTGACCATAGTCCCAACCAAGGTGTTCTTTGTCTCAGGAGCTGCTGGTTTTAATGACGTTCTTCTTTAAGGTAGGCTTAGTCAGACATAAATATCCTTTTTGTACGCATAAAAACATGTAATTAAAACGTTTAATTAAAATAAATTATCCTTTTTTCCTGGGGTTTATTTGTGTCTGTGAGACTGTCAGTTGTGGTAAAGTAATTAGTATTTTGTGGGTACAAGGACTGTGGTATATGTGTGCAGTGTATACAGCAGGCACAGGTTCCATTCAATTCCCTTTTAACACCCTCCCACTGGCCATGCTCATTGGTTACTGTGGTGCGATACACAGAACTTATTTTTCTGTTCTCTCCCAGTGTACATGTTTTTTGTACTGTTTTAAAGGCTAAGTTCACCTTTAGAAACATGTTACATGTCAAACCCATATTTAGGGTATGACATTTTGCTAAGCACCCCAACCCTTAGCCCCTTACACTCCCCCCCTTCCCATGACAGTAGGTGGGTGTAACAGCACATCATTCATTCACAGGGATCTCTGAATTAATAAACGAAAAATCTTGTCTGCCACAACGGTCTTAATGGACTATGAGTGCGCTGATCAATAATTATAGTCCATTCACACTTCTTCCAGATTTCTAACTGAAAGCTTATAAAAGAGGTACATGCAGAAAGCTGGAGGAAATGTCTGCAGGAGTCTGACACTGATGAGAACTAACATTTCAGCTCTCGCAGCAGTCCAAATCCCTGGAGTGGACAATTGGCAAGCGGACTTCCTAAGCTGTCAATGCCTAGACTTAGGGGAATTGTTTCTGCACCCAGAGATCTTTCAACATTTCTGTCACAGGGGGGTAAAACCAGATATGAACATCCTGGCCTCCAGGCTATGCAACAAGCTGCATACGTCTGTAGCTTAAACCAGGGATCATCTAGCCTTCACAGTGCTTACTCTGGTGATTCCTTGGACTCAATCAAGCTGGTTCTGATAAAGGTCCTCCCTCTACTGCTGTGCAAGATGGAGGAGCAAATGGTTCTAGTGATTCTTCTCATTGCTTTAAATTGGCCCAGAAGATTGTGGTACACAGACATAAAAAGAAGCCCCCTATTTTATCCTTCTTTTTAGTCACTAGTTTTAATGGCATGTCTGTTGAAACCCATATGAGTATTTGTGACTCTGTTATTCCCACCTTGCTCAGAGCAAGAAAATCCAGCTCCCACAAGATACACCATCACATGTGGAAGGCTTACTTTGCCTGGTGTAAGGACAAGAAATTGAGTCCCAGGGAGTACTCTCTCACTTGCATGTTTGTCTTTATTCAGTCTGGTCTTGATGATCATCTGGCTCTGTGTACCTTAAGGGACAGATTTCTGCTTTATCCATTTTATTCCAAAAACCTCCTGCCTCGCAATCCCTAGTCAAGAGTTTTCTATCAGGGAGTTGTTCATATAAATGTCCTAAATCAACCCCCTGTTCTCCTTGTGATCTCTATACTTCAGAGACCTTCCTTTCAACCAATTACAGCTATTCCCTTGTAAGACTTCTCATGTAAGGTTGCGTCATGCTTACCATGACGTCTGTTTTAAGCATGTTTCTGAATTAGCAGCTCTTTCTTGTAAAGATCCCTTTCTTGTTTTGCAAGACAAAGTGGTTTTAAGATTAAAATTATCCTTCCTACTCAAGATGGTCTTTTCTTTCCACCTCAGTGAGGACACAGTTCTTCTTTCCTTATTTCCTGCCCCAAAACACGACAATGAAATTGCCCTACACTGCCTGAATATCATCAGGGCTGTTGGGGTCTACCTGAAAGCTACAGCAGCTATTAACAAGACTGAGCCCTCTTTATCCTGCTAGTGGGCTTCCTGCTTTCTGCTCCACCATTGCTAGGGGAACTAGGCAACTCATTTTCAGGGCATAAGCCTCTAAGGAAAGGGCTCCTGTTTTCAATCAGAGGCCACATGAATAAATAATAAGTGCTAAGCAAGCTTGGGCTTGAAGTTGTCACATTTAGTAGCAGTATTATTACTGCTGCTAAATGTATCACTTCCTGCTGAAGGAGGTTCGGCAGGCTGGCAAACACTCCCTTTCGTTTCTGAACCCTGAACAGGCAAAGTTTCTTCCAATGTATGATAGAGAGTTATGAGGCAATGAATGGTTTGGAGGCACTGCATACAGTTGAGGCCTGAGGAACTGGGGTTGACTTACTAAAGGAGTAGAGCAAAATGTGTTTTCCAAAGAATATCCAATAATATACTGAGGCACAAGGGGCACTGAGTAACAGAAAAGTCTAAGGTACTGTGTGCAAAGAATTTATCACCTTTTTGTTGATATGGAAACTAAAGATAACCAAGACAGATGCTGGGTTGGCATACAGAGACAAGCCAGAGTGCTCAGAGTGTGGTTGTGTACTATGTGCAGAGTAGTATGTAAAAGAGCAGGACATAGGGTATGTTTGCATTTGCAATCACACATCACCCCCTAGCCACAGGTTGCTAGGATGCTGTTGGCTGCATAGATTAATTAAAAATAAAAAATAAAAGTGTGGCGATAATAAAATGTATCTGGACATTAACCGTAGATAGAAATATAATCCTAAATACAAACGTCAACATTCAGAGTTTAATATAAATAGAAAATTTCATCTGGATAGTAAGACCTGTGTGATCTACATCAAGATGATGATAATATGTTTAAATTGAATCAAACAAGTTATGTGTGTTGAATCTGTGTGCGTCAAGATACACCCAAAAGATTATTTAGAATTGACCACCCCAGTATCGAAAAACACTCAAGGGTTTAAAACAAATAGGTGTGAGTAGTGCACTAATACGTGTTAAAAGGAGCAACCCTACCGATTAGTGATAGGCTGTACCTAAACAACATAAAAAAATATAAATAATTTCTCTTTAGTGCAAAATGACAAATATGTGTCAGAATATCTAACACCACGTGTATAGTGTGGGCCAAATAACCAGACAAGAAAAACGGAAAATCATTCAAAAACTGAAAAGTACTATAAGACACTTATGGGTTAAGAGCATATAACAGTCCATATAGCAAAGTTCATCTATGGACATAGATGAACCAATCACTGTGGTTATTCGTATATGTAATGTTCAGAAATGCTATATCCTCTTTCAGTTGGACAACATCTTGAACAGTATGATGTAAACAGAGGTCAGGTACGCTTACCGCACAAGATGGACCCACTGACCGTTGGTGAGGGGTCTAACGAGCTTGAATAGGCCGGGTGGTGATGTTTGTGAAGAGATGAATCATGGACAAGACTGAGCCGGCACTACAGTCTGTACTCACCGAACTCCAGATGATAATGGAACCACCGAGCTCCAAGGGGTAGTGAGATCACAGGAATACCGTTTAAATCATTAACCTTTGCCCGAAATCCTCAATAGGTCAGGAGCATGGAAATAAAAAAGAGATAGAGGGCCTCCTCATAGCGCAAAAAAATCCAGCAACGGATTATATTTATTTTGAGGAGTATATCAACTTCCACAATACAATTTCGTAGAAAATCTTGCCAATAAACGTAAAAATTGATAAAAACAAGATAAAAAAACGCAGTATGCCAGTAAACCACCTCTACGTTGTATATCATATACAACGCAGAGGTGGTTTACTGGCATATGCCCCTGTGGAAGTCTTTGCAGATGAAACGCGTCGGGTGGATACGCTTGATACACTACTACTGCGTTTTTTAATCTTGTTTTTATCAATTTTTACGTTTATTGGCAAAATTTTCTACGAAATTGTATTGTGGAAGTTGATATACTCCTCAAAATAAATATAATCCGTTGCTGGATTTTTTTACGCTATGAGGAGGCCCTCTATCTTTTTTTTATTTCCATGCTCCTGACCTATTGAGGATTTCGGGCAAAGGTTAATGATTTAAACGGTATTCCTGTGGTCTCATTACCCCTTGGAGCTCAGTGGTTCCATTATCATCTGGAGTTCGGTGAGTACAGACTGTAGTGCCGGTGCAGTGTCATATTTTGCTGCCTATCACACAATGCTACGGAAGTGAAGTTGCGGGCAGAAATTTCGTACTGCGCATGCGCAAAGCGTTCCAAACACTCGCACCGTGGGTTCCAAATGATTTTCGGCAATACAGTTCAGCGAAACCATCAGATAATGTCACGGAAGTGACATTACAGACAACAAAAACACTGGGCTGTGCGTTCCAACACTAACACTTCCCTTGTTACAGACAACACAAACACTGGGCTGTGCGTTCCAATACTAACACTTCCCTTGTTACCTAGTATCATTTTTTTCCAACCATGCTGAGCTACCTGTGGTGTTAGGTTCTGCATTGCTGGGACTTGTAGTGCCTATCCTGAGCTACCTGTTTTGATAGATCCTGCAATGCTGGGACTTGTAGTGCCTATCCTGAGCTACCTGTTTTGATAGATCCTGCAATGCTGGGACTTGTAGTGCCTATGATAGATCCTGCAATGCTGGGACTTGTAGTGCCTATCCTGAGCTACCTGCGGTAATCGAACCTCCAATGCTGGGACGAGAAATATTATGCTCTCGAGCGGGCGGGCGGAGAGGTGGTTAAAAGTCAGGAACAGCCCCGCCCACCACCCTAAAAAACGCGAATCGCGCATGCGCAAATCTTATGTATGTCCAGGGTCCAGAAAAATTATGGACTCGAGGGGGCGGGCGGACAGAGCGGAGCTTGGAGAGGGGGGCGGGACCCCGTACATAGCACTTAGTCCAAGTACAGTACATTGTTCTGCCATCAATTACGCTGCCACTGTGCCCATCAAACGCCTCACTGCACCCATCAAACGCCTCACTGTGCCCGTCAAACGCTTCCACTGTGCCCATCAACCGCCTCACTGCGCCCAGCAAACGCCTCAATGTGCCCGTCAAACGCAGCCACTGCGCCCATCAAACACCTCCCTGTGCCCATCAAACACCACACTGCACCCAGCAAACACCTCACTGCACCCATCAAACGCCTCACTGCGCCCAGCAAACGCCTAAATGTGCCCGTCAAACGCAGCCACTGTTTCCCATCAAACGCCTTACTGTGCCCATCAAACGCCTCACTGTGCCCATCAAAAGCCTCACTGCACCCAGCAAATGCCTCACTGTGCCCGTGAAACGCAGCCACTGTGCCCGTCAAATGCAGCCACTCCGCCCATCAAACGCCTCACTGTGCCCGTCAAACGCTGCCACTGTGCCCATCAAACGCCTCACTGCGCCCAGCAAACGCCTCAATGTGCCTGTCAAACGCAGCCACTGCGCCCATCAAACATCTCACTGTGCCCATCAAACACCTCACTGCACCCAGCAAACACCTTACTGCACCCAGCAAACGCAGCCACTGTGTCCGTCAAACGCAGCCCATGTGCCCATCAAATGCCTCACTGCGCCCATCAAACACCTCACTGCGCCCATCAAACACCTCACTGCACCCAGCAAACGCAGCCACTGTGCCCATCAAACGCCTCACTGCGCCCAGCAAACGTCTCAATGTGCCCGTCAAACGCAGCCACTGTGCCCATCAAACACCTCACTGCACCCAGCAAACACCTCACTGCACCCAGCAAACGCAGCCCATGTGCCCATCAAATGCCTCACTGCGTCCATCAAACACCTCACTGCGCCCATCAAACACCTCACTGCGCCCATCAAACACCTCACTGCACCCAGCAAACACAGCCACTGTGCCCGTCAAACGCAGCCACTGTGCCCATCAAACGCCTCACTGCGCCCATCAAACGTCTCAATGTGCCCGTCAAACGCAGCCACTGTGCCCAACAAACACCTCACTGTGCCCATCAAACACCTCACTGCACCCAGCAAACACCTCACTGCACCCAGCAAGCACAGCCACTGTGCCCGTCAAACGCAGCCCATGTGCCCATCAAATGCCTCACTGCGCCCATCAAACACCTCACTGCGCCCATCAAACACCTCACTGCACCCAGCAAACGCAGCCACTGGGCCCATCAAACGCCTCACTGCGCCCATCAAACACCTCACTGCACCCGGCAAACACCTCACTGTGCCATCAAACGCAGCTACTGTACCCATCAATTGCTGCCAGATTGTCAAGCTGCCGCTGTGCTCCCTGGGGGTATGCTGATCGCACATCCGTGCTGCTGGAGGGAGCCCAGACCACCATAAATGAGGGACCTGCATGTCATGGTAAGTGAGACCATCCCATATCCCACTCCATCTTCCCCGAGGACAGGGACCCCTCCCCCCACCCCGAGGACAGGGACCCCCTCCCCCCCTATGAGGACAGGGACCCCCTCCCCCAAGACAGAGACCCCCTTCTCCCCCCTGAGGACAGGGAAACCTTCTCCTCCCTGAGGACAGGGACCCCCTTCTCCCCTGGGGACAGGGACCCCCTTCTCACTCTGGGACAGGGATCCTATCTCACCTGGGGGCAGGAACTCCATCTCCCCTGGCAACAGGGACTTCATCTCACCTAGGGACCCCATCTTCCCTGGGGATCAGGACCCCACCTCCCCTAAGAACAGGAACCTGATCACCCTGTGTGTGCCAACCTAACTGCCCTGCCTGCCATGTGTCCTGTGTGAGGGCCCTCCTGTGACAGCTCTTATCAGGACTTCATCCCACTGTGTGATCCCCCTACATGACTGATCCCTCTGTGTGCATCCCTTACACGGGGAACCCTTCTGTTTGCTTCCCCTACATGTCTGCATACTCTGACCACCACCTGTAACATTTTCACATCCTCTGACTGCCTCCTGTATCCTGTGCACATGTTCCGACCACCTCTTGTACCATGTCTGCAGCCTCTAACCACTTCCTGTATCCTGTCCGCAGCCTCTAACCATCTCTTGTATCCTGTCTGCAATCTCTGACTATCTCTTGTCTTTTAACGTGTCTGCAGTCTCTTAGGGGGAGTCTGGAGAGGAATCAAGAGTGAGAGCACCGCCGGGATTGGGATTACGGGAGGAGTCAGACGTGTATGGACTGTGGAGAAGAAACTATAGAATAAAAACCATCAACCTGGAGCCGTCTAACTGAGCCCTGCACGGTGCACCGGAGAGGAGGTCAGTGACAGCGCCGTCAGGCCAGTCTGAGGGGGTGAATACAATTATGTAAGAGGGCACTGATATAAAGGTTTCCCCTCATCTCAGTAACACCCCCCTTCTTACCTTACTGTATTCACTCTGCGGAAGGTGGTCTCTATTCACCAGAGTCCCCCCCACACACATCACATTTCCTGGCATTCCCCTTTACATCAGAGTACGCAGGATTCTTCCCCCTTACAGTGTAAGGGAACTCAGATGTAAAGGAAAATGCTGCAGAGCATAATCTAAGGAGGAACTCTGTAGTAAGGGGTGCTCTGGTCACCAGAGACCACCTTATATCAGAGTCCACTGCATTCCCATTTACATCAGAGTTCCCACTTTCATCAGGGTCTGCGGCATTGCCCTTTACATCAGTGTTCCCCTTTACATCAGGGTTCACAGAGTTCCCCCTGTAAGATTAGAAGGGATGGAGGCCCAGAGACATGTCCAGAGAACACAGAGGATACATGGGATAGATTAGAAGGGATGGAGGCCCAGAGACATGTCCAGAGTACACAGAGGATACATGGGATAGATTAGAAGGGATGGAGGCCCAGAGACATGTCCAGAGTATACAGAGGATACATGGGATAGATTAGAAGGGATGGAGGCCCAGAGACATGTCCAGAGTACACAGAGGATACATGGGATAGATTAGAAGGGATGGAGGCCCAGAGACATGTCCAGGGTACACAGAGGATACATGGGATAGATTAGAAGGGATGGAGGCCCAGAGACATGTCCAGAGTACACAGAGGATACATGGGATAGATTAGAAGGGATGGAGACCCAGAGACATGTCCAGGGTACACAGAGGATACACGGGATAGATTAGAAGGGATGGAGGCCCAGAGACATGTCCAGGGTACACAGAGGATACATGGGATAGATTAGTAGGGATGGAGGCCCAGAGACATGTCCAGAGTACACAGAGGATACATGGGATAGATTAGAAGGGATGGAGGCCTCCTCTGTTTTCCCTGGACATCCATGCCATGTAATCTATCCCATGTATCCTCTGTGTTCTCTGGACGTGTCTCTGTGGCTCCATCCCTTCTAATCTATCCCATGTATCCTCTGTGTACTCTGGACATGTCTCTGGTGAGAGAGATTGCAGACAGAATACAAGAGATGGTTAGAGGCTGCGGACAGGATACAGGAAGTGGTTAGAGGCTACCGACATGGTACAAGAGGTGGTCGGAACATGTGCACAGGATACAGGAGGCAGTCAGAGGATGTGGAAATTGTACAGGTGGTGGTCAGAGTATGCAGACATGTAGGGGGAGCAGACAGAGGGGTTCCCCGTGTAAGGGGTGCACACAGAGGGATCAGTCATGTAGGGGATCACACAGCGGGATGAAGTCCTGATAAGAGCTGTCACAGGAGGGCCCTCACACAGGACACATGGCAGGCAGGGCAGTGAGGTTGGCACACACAGGGTTCCTGTTCTTAGGGGAGGTGGGGTCCTGATCCCCAGGGAAGATGGGGTCCCTAGGTGAGATGAAGTCCCTGTTGCCAGGGGAGATGGAGTTCCTGCCTCCAGATGAGATAGGATCCCTGTCCTCAGGGGGGAGAAGGGGGTCTCTGTCTTGGGGGGGGGGGGGTCCCTGTCCTCAGAGGGGGGGAGGGGGTCCCTGTCCTCTGGGGGTGGGGGGTTGTCCCTGTCCTCGGGGAAGATGGAGTGGTATATGGGATGGTCTCACTTACCATGACATGCAGGTCCCTCATTTATGGTGGTCTGGGCTATCAGCAGCACGGATGTGCGATCAGCATACCCCCAGGGAGCACAACTGCGGCTTGACAATCTGGCAGCAATTGATGGGTACAGTAGCTGCGTTTGATGGCACAGTGAGGCGTTTGCCGGGCACAGTGAGGCATTTGCTGGGTGCAATGAGGTGTTTGATGGGCGCAGTGAGGTGTTTGATGGGCGCAGTGAGGCGTTTGATGGGCACATGGGCTGCGTTTGACGGGCACAGTGGCTGCGTTTGCTGGGTGCAGTGAGGTGTTTGCTGGGTGCAGTGAGGTGTTTGATGGGCACAGTGAGGTGTTTGATGGGCGCAGTGGCTGTGTTTGACGGGCACATTGAGGCATTTGCTGGGCGCAGTGAGGCGTTTGATGGGCACAGTGGCTGCGTTTAAAGGGCACAGTGGCTGCGTTTGCTGGGTGCAGTGAGGTGTTTGCTGGGTGCAGTGAGGTGTTTGATGGGCACAGTGAGGTGTTTGATGGGCGCATTGGCTGCGTTTGACGGGCACATTGAGGTGTTTGCTGGGCGCAGTGAGGCGTTTGATGGGCGGAGTGGCTGCATTTGACGGGCACAGTGGCTGTGTTTGACGGGCACAGTGAGGCATTTGCTGGGTGCAGTGAGGTGTTTGCTGGGCACAGTGAGGCGTTTGATGGGCACAGTGAGGCGTTTGCTGGGCACAGTGGCAGCGTAATTGATGGCAGAACAATGTAGTGTACTTGGACTCAGTTCTATGTACGGGGTCCCGCCCCCCTCTCCAAGCTCCGCTTTGTCCGCCCGCCCCCTCGAGTCCATAATTTTTCTGGACCCTGGACATACATAAGATTTGCGCATGCGCGATTCGCGTTTTTTAAGGGTGGTGGGCGGGGCTGTTCCTGACGTTTAACCACCTCTCCACCCGCCCGCTCGAGAGCATAATATTTCTCGTCCCAGCATTGCAGGATCGATCACCGCAGGTGGCTCAGGATAGGCACTACAAGTCCCAGCATTTCAGGATCTATCATAGGCACTACAAGTCCCAGCATTGCAGGATCTATCATAGGCACTACAAGTCCCAGCATTGCAGGATCTATCATAGGCACTACAAGTCCCAGCATTGCAGGATCGATTATAGGCACTACAAGTCCCAGCGTTGCAGGATCTATCATAGGCACTACAAGTCCCAGCATTGCAGGATCGATTATAGGCACTACAAGTCCCAGCATTGCAGGATCTATCACCACAGGTAGCTCAGCATGATTGGAAAAAAATGATACTAGGTAACAAGGGAAGTGTTAGTGTTGGAACGCACAGCCCAGTGTTTGTGTTGTCTGTAATGTCACTTCCGTGACATTATCTGATGGTTTCGCTGAACTGTATTGCCGAAAATCATTTGAAACGCACGGCGCGAGTGTTTGGAACGCTTCGCGCATGCGCAGTACGAACTTTCTGCCCGCAACGTCACTTCCGTAGCATTGTGTGATAGGCAGCAAAATATGACACTACACCGGCTCAGTCTTGTCCATGATTCATCTCTTCACAAACATCACCAGCCGGCCTATTCAAGCTCGTTAGACCCCTCACCAACGGTCAGTGGGTCCATCTTGTGCAGTAAGCGTACCTGACCTCTGTTTACATCATACTGTTCAAGATGTTGTCCAACTGAAAGAGGATATAGCATTTCTGAACATTACATATACGAATAACCACAGTGATTGGTTCATCTATGTCCATAGATGAACTTTGCTATATGGACTGTTATATGCTCTTAACCCATAAGTGTCTTATAGTACTTTTCAGTTTTTGAATGATTTTCCGTTTTTCTTGTCTGGTTATTTGGCCCACACTATACACGTTGTGTTAGATATTCTGACACATATTTGTCATTTTGCACTAAAGAGAAATTATTTATATTTTTTTATGTTGTTTAGGTACAGCCTATCACTAAGCGGTAGGGTTGCTCCTTTTAACACGTGTTAGTGCACTACTCACACCTATTTGTTTTAAACCCTTGAGTGTTTTTCGATACTGGGGTGGTCAATTCTAAATAATCTTTTGGGTGTATCTTGACGCACACAGATTCAACACACATAACTTGTTTGATTCACTTTAAACATATTATCATCATCTTGATGTAGATCGCACAGGTCTTACTATCCAGATGAAATTTTCTATTTATATTAAACTCTGAATATTGACTTTTGTATTTAGGATTATATTTATATCTACGGTTAATGTCCAGATACATTTTATTAGCGCCACACTTTTATTTTTTATCTTCACTACACAATTTGACTTATTGTTGTGTTGGCAGCTTGTCACATGGGAGGCGCAGTTGCATACCCCATAATTGCATAGATTAATTGGTTCCTAGGATGCAGGCTAGTGTGTCTACAACATTCCATGAATTACAGGTAGTGTGTGTTAATGACAAATGCTAGTCACTGCAATAGAGAGGCATAAGGCACTAAAAAGACAAGTGAGAGACATTGCTTGTGACGGAGAGTGATGAGGCACTGTGTGTAGTATGTAACAGAGAGGAACAAAACACTGAATGCAACTGAGGCATGATGTACTGTGTGTGAGGTCATTTTAAAAAGAACTGGCTGGCTGGGAAAACCCATAGATCCATACATTAGTGGTGTGCAGATCTTCCACGTTAAGCCCCATACACACGCTCGGACAATCCGCGGACCAGGTCGGTCGGATTTTGTCCGACGTACTTTGTCCGATGTTGGTGTTGCGTACACACGGTCGGACTACGTTGTCGGAATATCCGGTCCGGAAGAACGTCGTGACGTAAGTCGTCGTCCACGAGATTACAAAAGGGAAGTTCAGCACCACGTCAGGCACCCGTTGGGCTCCTTCTGCTGATCCCGTGTTTATCGAGAGTTAGTGGAAGTTTGGTGACTTAAGATTCGCGCTTCTCAGTTTTCTGACTCAGATCGTTACTGCTCTTCAGTTTGTGCTTGTCGTGCGTATCTGTTTATTAGTGCGTGTAGTCAGTTCGCATTTGTTGGTCATTGCGGCCTATATCTTGATATAGGATGCTTTGATTTGCACTGCTTATTGTCTGCTCGTTGCTGGTATTCAGTTCGTTCTTTCAGGCCTTGCTGTTTATCGGTGCTTTCTGTTTGTCCGTTCTGACCAGCCGACCTTTTGTGACCTTGTGAGCGATGTTTCCCGTGCGTACTCGTCGCCGAGTTCGTGCTGTACGCGGAATTGGTGTCGGGCTTTTAGCTTTGACCCAAGACCCGTCCATGAACAGAGTGACGAGGAGTATGTGGACCAAGAATTGGTTGCTTCAGCGTGACCAATTCTCGCACATGCCTTTGCTTCGTGAGATCCGGGAGAATAATCCTGATGATTTCAGGAACTTTCTCAGGATGACGGACCCCGATTTTCACCGTCTTTTGGCTTCGCTGACCCCCTTTATCAGCCGGCAGGATACCTGCATGAGACAAGCCATTACTCCGGAGCAGAGGCTTGTTGCCACGTTGAGGTACTTGGCGACAGGGAGAAGTCTTCAGGATTTGAAGTTCTCTTCAGGTATCTCTCCCCAGGCCCTGGGACTCATTATTCCAGAGACCTGTTCTGCCATCATTCAGGTCCTGCAGGAGGACTATATTAAGGTAACATTTATACTTTACTATTCCCTTCTATGTATGCTCTGTTTGCTAATGTCTTCTATTTTTGACCTCCTTCCCTAATTACCATGATTGCAATATGTTCTAATATGCTGTGCCCCTTTTCTCCTTCATGCATTTTTCCCTTCACTTACCTCCCCAGCATGCTCTTCTGGCCCAATAGACACCTATGGCCTAGTCACTTAAGCAATGTCTTTTGTCTGCTGCATAGTATTGTTTGCCCCAAAACACCCCCTAAAATATGCACAAATGTTTGCTGTGTGGTTTACTTCATGTAGAGCCCCCTTTTTTTTTTTATTTTGGTGGGGGGGGGGGCAAACTCATTAGGAACCCCCTCCCCCAACTGCTCTGTCAGATGGTACCAATCCTTTATCTGCTGGCTTTCCCAAGGTCCATACACACTATATACCTACCTCTTTATAGTGCGCATCTTTAGGGATGAATTCAGCAAAGCATGTAGTGCAAGGGGCTGCCTCCATACTTTCCATTTCATCTTTTTTTGTCTTCTTTCCCTCCTATTAGCTTGCTTGGTAATTTAATAATGTCACACTGTGCCTGCCTTTTTTGGGGGGGGGGGGGGGGGGGGGGGGTTGAAAGGTTATTTGATCTGTCCTGTGGCCTGCCAATTGTGTTAAGTACAGAGGGGCTGGGCAAACTAGCCCACATTTTTGTGCCATTTGCCAATCAATGAAGTGCAGCGGGTTACCTGTCCCCCCCCCCCCCCCCCCAAAACCCTAGTTATTGCCAATGTCCCATCAGAAGTGGGGGGATTGATGGGGGGGTGAGTAATCTGTGAAGGGGAGCCTCTACTTTTCTGTGCAAATACTTTCCAGCCTCAAATTTTATACAATGCTCTTGTTCCAAGATGTTGATTGTCTAATCTGCTTGCAATGTTTAGGTGCAAAGTGACTAATTTTTTTTTCTTGTTTCACTCCACAGTTCCCTTCCACGCCACAGGAATGGCAGACTGTGGCCTCCCACTTTGCCAGCCGTTGGGACTTTCCTAACTGCGGAGGGGCAATTGATGGGAAACACGTCCGCATCGTCCCACCGCCCAACTCGGGGTCCTACTATTATAATTATAAAGGGTTTAATAGTGTAGTGATGTTGGCGGTGGTGTCGGCAACATACGAGTTTATGTATGTGGACGTGGGGATGAACGGCCGGATATCGTATGGTGGGGCCATTACGCACACGGAGTTCTACTGGCGTCTCCAAAGTGGCAGTCTGTGCTTGCCACCTCCAGAGGAGAATGCCGAAGGACTCCCCTTCGTCTTTGTCGCAGATGAAGCGTTTGCGTTGACTCCCCATGTGATGAGGCCGTTCCCGATGAGGACCCTCATCCCGGACCAGAGGGTCTTCAACTACAGGCTGTCCAGAGCCAGAAGAGTGGTGGAGAACACTTTTGGCATCCTGGCCAGCCGCTTCCGCCTGTTCCTGACGGCATTTAACTTGGCGGAATACAAACTGAACCACATAGTTCTTGCCTGTTGCATATTGCACAACTTCCTCAAAAGACATAACAGGAACTATGTGGTGCCCGTTGGCCCAGATGTGGAGGGCCCTCCAAATGCGGACCTCACAGCCCTTCGAGTGGCACGTCCAGGCTTGCCCCCTCTAAATGCCCGTGTGGTCCGGGACCAATATATGGAGTACTTTGTGGGTAGGGGGGCCATTGCTCTGCCTGACGATGTGTGAGAGGCATTTTTTAATAAATCAGATATTTTAACCAACCTATGATTTCTTGTCATTTCAGTCTTCTTTTTAGCTTATTTTACCTTGACATTTTTTCCCTTTGCCTTCGACAGTGGGAATGCACTTTCTGGGCAAAAGGAGGTAACAGTCTCTTCTTCCCAAAAAGATTATTCTCATGTTGTGTGTTTGCTACCTAATCTTTGGTCTAGAGAAGGTTTGTCCTGCATAACTGACACCCAAAATACTCCTTTTCAGCACCAGGTCTGACATGTGTGTATTCTCAAAAATGCTGTGCTCCGTGTTTTCGTACAAAGCACTGTGGGTGTCATTTACATAAGTCAAATCCGCTATGCTCTACAAGTGCATTGAAAAAGTTCCCAGGGAAAGAAAATTGGAGTGCAAAGTGGATTTGCCTTTAGTAAATAACACCCATTGCCCCCCATATCCTTTACATTTTACATACATAATGCATTGTGTTTTTTAAATAAGGAAGCCACACATTTAGAAAACTAAAAAAGTTTACTAGGAAAACATTCACAAGTGCGTTTACAATCTTCACGCCAAAACTGACAACATCTTGTTTATTTACAACATTGTTTACAAACATTCCGCAATTGGTAAAACCAGGCATGGAGCAAAACAGAACCTATGAACTCGGAAAGTTCAACTTTGTAAAGTGAAGACAAGATCAGACATGACTATATGTTCAAAGTGTGTTTGATCTTGCCTTCATCACATGGGGGGGTCACCCCCGGAAAGTGGAAATTTAGAACATGCACACAATTTGGGTCTGAAAATGGACATTAGATGGTAAAACACATGCCTAGAAGCTTCAAAAGTGCCATTTTCCATCATGGGGATGAATGGACGTTTTTTGGGGGTGCAACCCCTTCACCACAACCACTTTCGTAGTTCGTAAAGTGTTTGCACCCCCAAAAAAACATTGGCATTCATCCACCATGATGGGAGCTAGCAAATGTGGACACAATGTGTGCATGTTCCAAATTTCACACAGTTTTTAAGTTGCAAATGTGTTCAGAAGCTGGCACAAATGTGTGTTAATTACTTGGTGCGTTTTCATATTTTTCCTAAAACATCAATGATGTTCTTCAATTTTTGTTGAACATCATTGATGTTTTGCTTTATGTAATCTAGATCTCGATTGCAGACCATTATCTCTCCGATGAGTACGTGGGCACTCTCTGTGGTAAAGTGCGATTTTTCTTCCACAACATCCACGTCACCTAAAAACCACAAACAAACCAAAATGGGGTGTTGGAAATGAGGCAGCCATACATGGATTAGCTTACCAGTAGCTGTGTTCTCCCACACTCACCTGTTGTGGTGACAATTTCGCCAAGTTCGATGATCTCTCCTTCCTCCTCCTCCTCCTCCTCTGCTTCTGCTCTTTCCCCTTTTTTGGGAGGTGTTGGTTTGGGGGTTTCCTCAGACGGCCCAAGTTTTCGCTCCCCTATGAGAATGTCCAAAAGGAAGATTTAGCAACACAAGCTATTGAGGGCAGAAATAGGAAATGACAAACATTGCTTGAAAGTGACGGACACTATTTTAGTTTGGCCAGTTACAAATGTCAACTACATGAATGTAGTCACTTTGTAAAGGTGCTAAACTGACTAGCTTTTTGGTAGAAGTTTGTGTGATGGAGACCCCCCTCTAGTATCCACTGGAGCACATGTGTGGAAAAGCATAATAAAAAGGGGGTTTGGGTGTCCCAGCACTAGTGCTCTAGAGTCCAGATGGGTAAACAGCTACTGAGTGACCTCTCCTTTACATTGACAAAATTTGGTTTACGCTCTTGCTGACATCTCTAGTGAGAACAAACTTCCTTTCAATAAAAACTTCACCAAACATCGTATTATAAGTGGCCGAACGATCGAGGTTGCGTACGATCGAATGGACACACACATGACAGTGGCAGAAAGATCGAGGCTGAGTACGATCGAATGCACAGACGAACCTGAAAGTGGCCATTTTGGAATGTACAACTTTGTAAAAATCAAACCACAATGGAGCAGTATGCAAGCAAGAAATCAAACACAAAACACAACTACTTACTTTTTAGAAGAATTCGCTTGATCTTTCTGTACTGATCGGCCTCCCTCAGTTTCAGGTCTGACCAGCGTTTCCTCAGTTGCTCCTTGGATCGTTGTACCCCAAAATGATTGTACAGCCTCCTCACAACTTTAGACATGATCTTGGCCTTGCGGACATTGGGGTTGAGGTAAGGCCCATACTTCCCATCATAGTCGCTCCTCTTTAATATGTCCACCATCTCCAACATTTCTCCAAATGACATATTGGAGGCCTTGAATTTCAGGCTCCGGGATCGGGACGTTTCTGCCTCCGGACTTTCCTCGTCCTCCTCCTCGTTGGTGGGATATTTGTGGCGCACCTGCTGTGTCCCCGCCATGTGCTCTCCCCACTACGCCGTAAAGAGAAGGGGTGGGGAATAGACGAGAAAGATCGTCAGGGGCGGGCGGAGTTTGAAGCATGCGCACTGTATATAAAACGTCACACGCCTGTGTCGTAGCCACGATCTGGGAGACGAGGGGAGAGAAAACTCACACGAGACGATCGCTACAAACGAAGGTACAATTTGACGTTGGTACATAACTAGCCTAGACTGATTTGAACTTGAGGCTTCTTTATGGAGAAGATTAGGAGAGTTTAGCCTGACATAATTTATAGGGTTTTGTGTGGTGTTGTGTCTTGCAGAGATTGATATGAAGGGATTCAACGACATGAGTTTTCTCCCCCTCTTCATTGCCAAATACAGGGATTTTCCCATATTGTGGCAGGGTAAACACCCACATTACACCAACAAACCAAAGAGGCACGCAGCCCTGGAGGAACTTGTGGAATTTGTCAAGCCAAGGTTCCCCACGGCAACTGTTGATGATATTAGAAAGAAAATTGGCAGCCTGAGGAGTGCGTATATCAGGGAGCGGAAGAAGGTCGTGAAGTCTGAGGAAACTGCAACTTCAGCAGATGAGGTCTATGTGCCCAAGCTCTGGTACTATCAGAGTCTCCATTTTCTGAAGGACCAGGCTGATGTCACGGAGCCAACCTCAACTCCTCCTTCCACGCTTCCTTGCGCGCAGCCCACCCCTGATGAGGCTTCCGAGGAGCAACCTGGGCCTTCCAGTCTGGAAGAGGTGGAGGAGCCCAGCTTGTTCCAGGTATAGTAGTTTTGTTACCATTTATGGGAATAATGAATGATGTTCACTTAATTCAGGATCGCCAATTGCTTAGTTCCTAACGTGTTTGACATATCAACAGACAGTGGTGTGGGAGACATTTGGGGCCAGAATCTAAACTGCAGGGCTGAGAATTGTATGGTTTTCTATTTGTAAACATTTTGCACCAGTCACTAGATGAGAATTGTGTGTGTTTGATGAACAAATAACTGAAACTATGTCCCTTTTTCATACACAGGAAGACCTCAGCCAGGAGGTGGCTGTGGAAGGTGGCAGTCAGGAGGAGGCAGGGGTTAGTGGCAGCCACCAGCTGGGTAGTGGCAACCAAGAGGGGGCTAGGCCGCGGAGCCTGACTGACACCCAAACCCCTCCCCTCCGCCCTCCGTACAAAAGGGCGAGAAGGGGGGGTTATGCGGCACAGTCAGCGCTCCGCATGATCAGAGAGGCTTCAGACTCCCTACATGCCACACCCGCCGACGAGGAGACCTTTGGCTCGGTGGTTGTCACAAAAATGATGGGTATGGAGGTGAGGCAACGCAACATGTGTGAGGGGCTCATCCTCCATGTCCTAAATAAGGGTAGGGCTGGGGAGATGACCCCAGTCACACATGTTTGCCATAGCTACCATGCTCCGCCTCCTCCTCCTCCTCCTCCTCCTTCTGCCACCCCACCAGCACGACAGCCACAGCGTGGAAGGAAGCGTGGAAGGAAGACCTGAGAGTGACGACCTGGAATCAGTCTGGTCTGAGAGAAGATGGAGCCTCTTGTAGTACCAGAGCCTGGGGACCTAGATGGCATCTGCTGCAGTTCCGGATACTTTGGACTTCACGACCAGATTGCCCTCCCCTTAATATACGTACTCCTCAGGCCCCCAATTTTCTACGCTTGAACAATGATGGTTGCCGTGGGGGGCCAAGACTTTGCAAATTCCCCAAGTTTCACCATGGCTGCGTTCCTCTTTGGTTTGTTGGTGTGACCTAAATAAAGGTTTTTTTTGATTTGAAATAATCATTGACTATTGTGTTTTACTTTGCTACAATGACAGTTTTTCTTTGAGTAAGCAGGTACATTTCACTAATCCTAAAGTAGAATTAACAAGGGGCACCAACAACCAACAAACTCCTAGTAAATTTAAGCAAGAAATACAAATGTTAATAATGTGTTTTTGGTAATTTGAGACACACAACCCCCCTCCAAAAAAAAAAAAAACAAAAAACATTCAAATATGTATTCCCCAAAAAAAAAAAAAAAAAAAAGACAAATCATGGTAAAAAAATAACAAAGATTCTTTTCCGTTCAGAGTAAAAATAAACATGTAGTGTATAAATGCTGCAAAGTAATAAAGAAGTAAGTTTGTGAGAAGTGCGGGTGAATAGGAGCAGCTAAAACATGTCATTCTTGTTGCATTGTAAAGAAAAAGAGAATGCGCTGCATTAAAGACATTTTAACATTGCAGCGTGACGAATGTGCTGTGTCGATTAGGAAAGGTAGTTTTACCTGACCGAGCGCTTCCGTCACAGAATTTCTTCTGAGCATGCGTAGCACTTTGTCCGTCGGACAAGCGTACACACGCTCGGATTTGGTGTGATCGGACCGGGTTGACGGCAAATCTTTCCAGCAGGAGATAAGACTTTGTCCGACGGACAAACCGACGAACACTGTCCGATGGTGCATACACACCGTCTGATTTTTCAACAACCTTGTCCGATCGGACAGAATCCACGAAAAAGTCCGACCGTGTGTATGGGGCTTTATAGTCTAAGGAGGGCAAGTTACAGGCATGAAAGCCACCAGCTCAGAGTTTTAGGCCCTGGTGTGTTCGGGTCTGCGATTTTATTTATGTATTATTATTTTTTTTAGCTGTGCATATTCTGGAAGGCAAGAGAATGAAGGAAACTTTTTTTCAGTTACTTTGCAAATATAAAATGATGCAACTCTTTCCTGTGTTACTGTGGTAAAATCTCTAAAGTCTGTGTTTTTATGGTTCAACCTTAAAGCAGAACTAAACATACAGATTTAACTGTTTCCTAACATGTCATGTCATGAATGATAACTGTAACAGTTTTTCAACTGAACTGTCAAGTCATCAAATGGCTGGTGTCACAACAGATCACATGTGCAGCACCATGGCACCTGCAGATCAAACAGGGGATAAAATAGCAGCTTCCTTGGCTGTAAAGTGGAGAAGGGTTTAGTTCAGCTTTAAGATCAAGCACCCTACATTAGCACCCTTATTTTAATCAACAGTGTTGACACAGTGGCACAAGGTATTACAGTTGAAACAATTGCTCTCTGTTTTATTGTATTTAAAGTGGAAATAAACCCTCCTCCTTTTTAGCAATGGAAGCTGCCATCTTATCTTTTGTTTGATCTGCAACTTCCATGGTGCTGCACATGTGACCAGTTATGACACCAGCCATTTGATGGTTTGACAGTTTGGATGAAAGCACAAACAGTTTTTTGTAACCTTTAAATCAATGGGTTTAGTTCTGTTTTAAAAGTAAAAGAATATCGGTACATTTCCCTTACCTTTTTCTATTCATATGATTCAGAAGCTATACACAAAATAGGAAGTGCACACTTGGTGGAAATGTATGAATGTTGGCATTTTTCACTACTTTAGCATATTTTGGGGTTGGTGGCTGGGCTTAGTGTCGGGGAGCACACTTCATGGACTTTTATGTACAAACCCTAAAGCTACCATTCAGGGGCAGATGTGCTGCCAGGGCTACATATGCTACTGCACAAGACCCAAATAGATGAAACTGATGAGAAAATGAAATGAAAACCAAGCAGTCAGTACCCCCATTTTTACTGGCAGAAGCTGGTGGACGTGCTCCGCTAAGGAAGCGTACTGCAAGGGCACCAGAGGACTGAAGGGCCAGATGGCCTGTGTCCTATCTTGTAAAGCAATAGGGCAATGAAAATCCAAATTAAAGAGATGCCGGGGCTTGGTCAATGACTACATGTTTCAGGGATCAACCCCTTTGTCAGGTAACAAGGTCCAAGCTTCTGATGTCTCCTCTGGCCGGCGGTGAGGGGCTCCGGCTGTGAGTGTCACTTCCAGGTGCGCCGGCCGTTGCCAGCTTTGTCCATCCATAGGGCTTCCATTGGACTTGCTGCTCGCCTCTAGGAGCCCCAGGGTCAGTGTCCGCCATCCATTTATCAGGCTTAGAAGCGCAAATCACGGAACCTGTGAGTTATGGTGCCTCACTGGCACATCCTTCTGTTCATACCTCTGCATGGGCATTAGGTTTGATCTACATTACAGCCATCTGTCTGTGAAGTTTATCAATAAAATGTTTATTGCCTTAGCTTGTAAAGTTTGTCTCTGCCTCAACTCACTGGAACAACGCCCCCTTGTTGAACATTTTTTGCCTCTTGTTTGGTCTTATGAGTAGAGCAGTGGCCTGGATTTAATCCTTCCTTTACACACCACGTTGGAGATGCCATTCCGCCTGGCTTCTTGTTGTTTGCATTAAAGTATTGCCTGCTTATTTACATGCACATCTCAGAGTACAATTTTGGCAAATGCAGAAGTGAATGAACTCCTGTGCATGCGCCAGAGTGACATCACCCCGGTTTGGCCAATCAAAATGTCTGAAGATGTCAGCAACTGGCGAGGGTTGACACATTGCTGGAATAAAGGTAAGTATAGTTTAGCTTTAACTGTTTAAGAGCTGCAGACTGGTAGTGGGACTATTAATATAGATTAAATCAAGGGAAATAGTAGTCGTGTTTTCAATACCAGCGAGGATGAATGAGGCTGGGAAGTGGTGAGAATTGCTATCTGGTTGTTCCATGTCAGTGACTCACAAAGTATTATAACCAGAGCCAGGAGGTTACGTGTGGCAGTAATGGTGTTCTCCCTCCATCTCTAGCTTTCTGACTTAACATGAAAAAAGAAGCAGAATACTGACAACTTCACCTTGGCCTTAGCTCCCACCTCCATAAAAACATTGATTTCCAAATTAAACGCCTTTGACTCTCTTGGTATTTCCAAGGAAAAAACAACGGCAGAGTTCTGGCCAATTAATACAAGCACAGAGTGTCCCAGTCCAAAATACCATACTTGAACCACATGCACCAACCCACTCGATATTGCCAACTGTTTCAAAATTGTCATATCTACCACTGGGCCGTCCCCCTCAGACAGCGTCATACAGTTCTTTCTAGCATCGGTCCAGCTCCACTCAATCACCTCAACCCAACTTAGTAATTTATCGCAACCATTTATGGAGCAGTAACTTGAAGTGGCCATTAAATCTCCCCCTCTTCATAAGAGTCCAGGGTCAGAGTTTTGTAATGAGTATTACAAGGCATTCTCTGATCTGCTCACCCCCCATTTATGTGCCTCTCTAAATAGATTTGCTGCAACAGGTGATATTCCTACAAAGTCTTTGTAAGACTTAACCACTTCAGCCCTGGAAGGTTTTAACCCCTTAATGACCAGGGCATTTTTTGCGATACAGCACTGTGTCGCTTTAACTGACAATTGTGCTGTCGTGCAACGCTGTACCCAACACCTCACGCCCGCCCGCCCCAGTGTGAAAGTAGCCTTAATCACGCACTTCCTTATAGCTACAAGACTCTATTACTCGGAATAGTAGACGAGTCCCACACCTCCCACTATCCAACTAGTGAGTACCCTCCTCAATGATCATTGCTTAATGGAATTCATGTTCACCAAAGCACACTTGTTGACTCCTAGATTTTATAAACAATGGGAATTTAATGGGGGTTTAAGGACACAAGGAGTAGCTGTCTACCTTAAGCATATATCAATCTGTCCGTATCCCTAAACTATTGTTTTTTCACTTTTATTCGGTAGTTGCCCTATCAGCAGCTGAGCCATCTAATGCTCTATCTTTCTGAGAGATTGGATATTGTGTGTTTCTCATGTCCCTCTCCTTCTTTACTGATTGCACGCCTCAAGTATGGTCATTGGGCCCTGCATAGGCTCCATCCCTACTTTCCTAACACACCCTGTCCATACTAATGGTCACAGGTGCTACCCAGCCCCCCCCCCTTCCCAGCATACCTGATGCAGTACCATAATGTCCTGCTTCTGAGGTGCTACCTTACAATCACAACATTCTTTATTACTACTAACCCTGACAGTCTGGGCCAAAAATCCTTTTTTTTTGGTTTGTATTGAAGTTAAAGTTATTGGCTATTATGCGCTTTTCATACCTGTGATTTTTGTGCAATTCATGTTATATTGAATATAATGTCCATTCTTTGTGTTATATTTGCTGTAATTTTAGAAAACTCAATAAAACCAAGTGAAAAAAAAATTGTCAGTTAAAATTTTTTGCATCTGTAACAAAATAATGACCATTGCAAAAACTGCTTGATAATTTATTCAGTCAGCATATGACTATAAACAATGAAAAAGTATACTTAAAGGCTTTACTAAAAAAAATGGTAACCAAAAAGTACAAAATATATACATCAAGTAATGCTGAAATACAATACTGCACATGGAAGATATGAAACACTCTAGGGTACAAATTACAAATGACAGAACTGTAAAATAGACATTATGAGATATAAGCACAGATTTAAATAATCATAGAATGGCTAGGCAAGCAAACATCAGATTTATCTGAGCACAGCCATCAGATAAAGGAGAAATTGGTGACAGATCCTTCATTTAGCACAATTTACAATTACCTAATATAATGTTTTTGCTACACATATTTCTGTATACAAATAGGTACAAAAATTAACTCCCAAAGTGGAAGTCAGAGTCTCATCCATGTGACATAAATAGATTAAATGGCTGTGATGGAAATTAAAATACATGAAAATGTGTTAGTGGAATATACACAGCACACACTGTATATGCTCATATGCTCAACAGGTCACTGTGGGCTTTTGCTTTACATTACATCAATCATTAATGTATAAAAAAAAAAAAAAAACTTGAATATTGCAAAATTACTGCTGTCCTTTTATTACAGCCAAGACCGAAGGAGAAGAAAAATGTTGTTGGATTTCAATTTGACTATTCAATTTTTACTGTTTAATGGACATTGTGAGGCTCTATCACCTACCAAGGACAAATTTAATATCACCATAATATCAGATATTTGATCAAATATAGTATCAGATATTACAACAAATATAATATCAGATATTTTGGTTGATCCAGTTTGTGTCTGATACCTTTGGCTCTTTGTTGGTTTGGATATGTCACTGGTTGTACAAATCAATGTGTTAAATGCATAAAGACCGAAAGGGTGCTTTTGCATTTTTCGTCTGCAATGGTCAGAGCATTGCTAACCAAACACTGCGATTCCATCATTATTATTATTATTTTATCACCCCTTCTGCTCAATAGACATCCATAAGAAACCTCCCTATTAAAACCAGCCAGTAGTTAGTGATAATATACCAAATGGCAGCCTATGCATCAATCCTTGTAAACTGACATTTACAAAATGCCATAAAGTCAAAATATTGTGAGAAATAATAAATTCAACTGATCGGTGCACCTAAATTTTTCTTTTATTTAAAACATACAGTGGCAAGAAAAAGCATTTACTGTTCTGCACTAATTTGCCATAAAATGTGATTTGATCCTTATCGGAGTCACAATAATAGACAAACATAATGCTGATAGCACACAAATAATTCCAATTTCTCATGTCTTTATTGAACACACCATCAAACGTTCACAGTGCTCAAGGAAAAAGTAATTGAACCCATAGGCTACTTACGTCCACGAAAGCTAATTGGAGTCAGTAGTTTGTACACCTGGAGTCCAAGTAATGAAATGGGTTTAGAGGTGTGGTTTAAAGCTACTTTGATTGGTAAAAGACACTCAAACATTTTTAGATTGCTGTTCATAAGAAGCATCACCTGATGTGAACCATGCCTTGCAAAAAGGAGCTCTGTGAAGACATGCGATCAAGAATAGTTGGAAAGGGATACAAAGCAATCTCAAAGTGTTTAGGCATCCATCATTGTCTATAAATGGAGATAGTTTAGAACTGTGACTACTCTTCCTAGAAGTGGGTGTCCAGCCAAGATGACTCCCCAGGCACAGCGCAGAATCCTCAATGAGGTAAAGAAGAAGCCACAAGTAACACTGAGAGGCTTGAAGACATAACTGGAAAAGGCAAACATCCCTGTTTATGAATATATCATTGCAAGTCTATGGTGGAAGCTGCTGCCTGCCTGAAGCTTGCCAGCACCTTGGCAAATTGTAACACTACTGGGAAAATATTTTTTAGACTGATTAAACAAAAGCTGAATTGTATGATGCAAAAAGGGCACAGCTTACCAACATAAAAACATCATCCCAAGTAAAGTGGAGGGAACATCATGATTTGGGCTTGCTTCACTGCCTTAAAGTGGAAGTAAAGTTGTTGTTTAAACAAGTGGCTGACAGGCAGGGTATTTATGACAGAAGAGACAATAGGGTGAATACATACTTCTGCCTGTCAACTGTCATGTTCATTGAGCCACGCATGTGCAGCTCAGCAAACATTTATGGCCCTGATCGGCCTTGATCCTTGCCGCTGTGATGTGACTCCTGTGCACATGCATGGGAGTGGCATCATCGTGGCTTAGCCTATCAAATGGCTGAAGGAATGGGACCCAGAAGGAAGACCAGGCGATGATGGAAGTGTCGGAGGCTCACTGGATCGGTTCCAGCACTGCACTGAATGACACCATATGGCAGGTATGTCTGCCATAATGTACTAAAATGCTGTGCATACTAGCACATTATGGCATAACCCACCTGAAGGGCCTTAAAAAAAATGTTTTATAGCGGACTTTACTTCTGCTTTAAAGCCTAGACCACTTGCCATCATCAAGGAGAAAATGAATTCCCAAATTTACAAAAATATTCTGAGTAGAATTTGAGTGATGCAGCAGGACAATGACCCTAAGCATTGAACAAATCGACCACAGACATCCTACAAATGTTTATGAGCTGAAGCCGTTTTGTGAAGAGGAATGGTAAAAAATTCCTCCTGAACATTGTGCAGGTATGATCTAGAGCTACCAACAGCGCTTTCTTGCAGTCATTGCTGCCAAAGGAGGTTCAACTGCAAGGGTTCCCTTTTTTTTCCTCAGGTACTGCAAAAGTTTAATGGGTGTATTCAATAAAGACAAGAAAATTGAAATTATTTGTGTGTTATCAGATTAAGCACATTGTATTTGTCTATTGTTGTGACTTTTTCCTGCCACTGTAATTTTTAATTGTAAAAATATCAAAACTACCCATGGTAATGAAAAGAATGCAGGCATTGAGCTTTAGTAAATTGACCACAATGGCCTTTAAAGTTACGGAAGCTAACTGATATCATGTTAGAGCTAGTGCAGCCTTTTAAGGGCTCCTCCTAAGTGGAAAAAAAAAATGACAGCCCAGTTGCATTGTTATTTATTTATTTATATTTTCATACTTCACATGGGGGAACGCATTTCGATTTTCCAGTATGCCAGACAATTTTGGAACAACCATTCTTTAATCTAGGGTTTCTTAATGAGAGTTCCATGAAATCCTGGGATTCTATCTGAGGTTCTTGAGCAATGAACTTTTTCTAATTCCCACTGATACTAGTTAGCCTTTTAACTGTAAGGAGGAAAGTCTTTCCACTGGTCTTCCGCTGACCTTTATTATAAGGGGTCATGCTCCCATTGGCCACTAATATATGAGACCTCTACACTAGTGGTCAGTTTAAAAGTGTCTTCTTGTATTGGCTGTTGGTATAAAGGACACTACAATGTTCACTCTTGGTGTTTCCTTTTCTAGCCATTATTATTATTTGTTCCATGTCATGATTTACTGAAACATTTTACATTCTGGTATGTATTATTATAGTTACAACTTACTGACTATTCAAATTGTTGGATTCAATATGAACTCATGTAATATCACATTCCCAATATCTTTGAGGACAGAAGGCATTCCCTGGATTGGAATGTAGCCAGGCTGGAAAACACACCAAAAGCTTTGTAGCCCACCTGCTGTGACATGTGTAATTAGACGGTTACTATAAGGTCGCTATGGATACCTGAAAGGCAAAGGGGGGGTGACTTTGAGTGGGTGTGGGAGTTTGAATGAGTGAGCTTGGTAAAAGGAATTCGCAGAGAGCTCCTCTTCCTGTTTTGCTGGGAATCCCTGATATGAGAGGATGTTTCTGGTCACCTCATGGTCTGGCGGCCATTTTCCAAGGCCACAAGGAGGGCCCTGTGATAAGTATCTTTGATATTCTTATATTATATGATTTGATTGTAAGCTTTGTGATATTGTAATGTCTTTTAATACTTTATGTTAGCGTTCTTGATTATTGGGAAATAAATAATATTTGATTATTCCTAGCCGTGTGTTTGGCTTCATAGCTAACCTCGTATTATTGTGATATTAACAGTAGCATGCGCTCATAGGTTTAACAGACTAATAACATTATAGGGACTAGACAAATTAATACATAGATATAAGTATTTTAGCGCGTACTTCATTTGGCACCCCAAAGGCGTGTAGAATGTATTTTTACACAGAATCCACAAACTAATGTATTTTTGTTTTGAGTCCTGGTAATCAAAGACACCCAGAACGGAAAATCGTCTCTCGTGTGGACAAGATTGGCGCTGGCTCGCGAATTCTGAAACCACGCTTGGATGATCATAAAAATTCTGTGAAAGATCTCATCGGTGAAGCGGACGCGTAGAACCTGGTGAGAGCTGTGGCTGATATATGTATGTATGTTAAATGTTTGTAAGTTTGGCCAGGTAACCGGTCATTGTGACTGGCGAGTAAGGGGATGATCACCCCTGGGGTTATATTATATAATCGATAAATTGACAGGACAAAACCACACAGCGCTGAGGAAAAAAAAAAAAAAAAAAAAAAAAAAAAAAAGTGGGAATTATTTTAATTTTTTTATATATTTTTAGTTTTTTGTTACCCATGTGAGTGTGATAGCTCTCGGTTCCAATAGGAGTTCACTGTGGCCTGCAATTTAAGAGGAGACAGCATTAAGAGTGTCTTTTCTGGAAAAGTTCGTAGTTTAAACGGATTTTTTGTATTTTTTTTTTTTGTGTTGTGTTTTGTTTTTGGGTTTTCTGTGTGGGACTACAGGTGAAAAACTAGACCTTGAACAGCTTTTATCTGAATCTCTGTGGGGGGGTTGCTTATCTGTTTGTTCATCTGTGTGTGTATTGTCTTAACAACTGTTCAGTGTAGCTAGTTGCTAGTTAGCATATCAATGGAGGCCATCGAGCTATTCATCGCTAAACATGGGGCTATTACATTTCAATCGACACAAGAAGGTGGGTTGACACAACAATTTTATGAACTTTTGACACAATGTAATACACATAACAGCCTTATAAGTAATAAATCAAGAAAAGGCAGAAAACAGAGATTAGCAAATTTGATGTGCATGTTTTTAAAAATTAGAGACATTTCTGAACGGAAGGAATCAGAATGGATAGATGAAAGGAAGCAATTCATGCAGCAGCTACAAAATATAACAAAAGATATATTAATTAGGGTTGAAAATGCAGATGCACAAGTGCGTAGTCAGATTGAACAATTAGTGACGGAAAAATGCGAATTAGAACAGAGATTGGAGGAATTAGGAAAAACGTGTGAGTTAAGAGAAGGTTGCATCGTCTTTTTGAATCAAAGGGAGGCTGAGAATTTGCAGGTTATCGCAATGCTTAAGGAGGAGTTACAGGGTACACAGGCAGCCATAATGGATTTATCCTCCAAACCTACAATAGCCGAAGATGCAATGGTGGAGGTACCCTCCGCACATGCTCAGTGTACAGAAGTAGAAGTGGAACATAAAGAGGACCCATATACTATTGTTGCTGCAAATCATATTACTATGATGGGAATTGATGCTGGAGACGTAAATACAAACGTGATAACTGCGCTTGAAAGTGATTCAGGAGTTGAAATGGAAACTTCTGATGACTCCTCAGACGATGAAAGTGTAAAGTCTGTTAATTCCAATCACAGTAATATTATCCAGCAATGCGAATTTCCAGCACAAGATGTTAAAAAAAGGGCCTATGCAGAGAAACCAGAGCTAAAATGTTGTTTGTGTAAAAGGGGAGGTCACATCGCAAAGTATTGTTGGGCGAATAACGATATCAAAAAAAGATCATACCGGAAGACTACCCCAAGGCATTATGAATGTTATTCGGCCAGGTGGGGTAGCAATCCAAAGCATGGAGCCAATAGTAAGCAAACCCAATTCCCCGTTAAGACCCAATTACGGAGTCTACAAACCGAAAAGCAATATGTAGGACAGTTGCATAAAACCAAAATGGAAGTAGCCGAATGGTTATTCAAACATAGCACTGGGGGAAGCAATGCTGGCAGCACTTAGTCAGCTGCAAGTATGTTAAAAATACTCTGATCAAAGCTTCCTTCCTATGAATAAGGTTTTAAGTATTTTTGTAATTTTTTTATATAAGGTTTAATGTTTTATTAATTTTTATGAATTTTTTTATTAGTTTTTTTTATTTTAATTTTTAATGTTTTCATTTTTTTTTTATTATGAATTATTTTTTTTTTAATATTTTGTTTTTTTTTAATTATTAAATTTTTTTTTTTTTAACTTTTCAATTTTTTTTTTTATTTTATTGATTTTAGTTTTAGTTTTAATGTTTGTAATTTTTATTTTTTTTAGTTTAGTTGTTTATACTACAACTCGGTGTTCCCCTAGCAGTACAATTAATGAGAAGAGACTTGGGGCACTTAAAGTCAATTGTCATGATAATCGTGTTTAATCATTGTCTTTGTGTTCCTTTTCCAGAAACCAGGGAGAGAACAGGTTTGAATACTAAACATGTGTGTTTTGTTTGCAGGTCCGTCAAAGTGAGACCAACACGGGGGTTAGGTTATTGTAAATGCATAATCGATTATCACATGGTACCATGAGCTCATTAATTAGTAATTGTTTGCAAACAATGAAAATATATAAACAATAATCTGACAAAACTAAAGAGTTACAAATGAGGTAGCAAATGTTGTGATGAAGTTACAAATGTTTTGTTTGTTTTGTTTGTTTTGTTTGTGTTGTTTTTCCCATTAACTTATTGTCTTTCAGATAAAAAAAAGAAACATGTACTCTTCTCAGGAGAAAATCCATGGATGTCTTTAATTAAAAGTTGAGTGTTTGTCATTGTTGTATGGTGGTTGTCTTGTCATGTTGTTCTTGGGTGATAATGGCCAGACTTTTAATGTTTATTCTTTTTTTAAATTTTTGTTTTTTTTGGAAAAAAAAAAACATATTTTTTTTTGTTTTTGGGTATTGGCTTAGTCAGCTATTTTATTGTTGTTTTGTTCAGGTGTAAAAAGCTCCAAAAGGTTTAGGCTTTATACACCTGAAAGGGGAATTAGTGCATAGATCGTAAGATAAAGTTAGTGCATAGATCGTAAGATAAAGATAAATGCATTGGTTGTTTTTCTTTTTGCGTTTTTAGATTGAGAATTTTTGAGAAACAACAGTGACGTTCGTTTTTTTAATTTTTGATCATACCATGCGGATTCATTTTAGAGTGGAGTCTGCCTAAAGAGGTCATGGTTGTTTTGATAGTTTGATCAAGTTGCAGAAGCCAGGAATACTAAGTAAATAGGAAATAGGAGTAAATATAATAAGCAAGCAGATATTATGGATAAGAATTTGATTCTGCTCTTGTTTTTCAATTCCAGAATCCTGGTGGAGCGAGATTGGAAAGGTTCTGGAAAAATGGATGACAGATGATCATCTGGTTGGCAGTTTGTCTGTGCCATACCACGCCCCAAATTTATTCCACTAAATATCAGGAGAGACGGGACAAACAAAAAGATTCACTTTAACACTTTTCTTTTCCTATGGACGATCTGGTGCTGAATCTGAAAGACTGTGCCTATCAATAAGACTTGAAACATTTTTTTTTGCTGGACTCTCTCCTGATGAATGCAAACGTGTTATTAATATACGTACAATGGGTTGGAGGTTGGGAAAGGAATATAACACATCCAATCCATCAGAACATGGAAATGTAAAATATATATGTTTTTTTTTGTTGGAGGGAGGAGTTGAAATAAGGAAAGTTGTGTAATGTATGACATGTATTGACGTAACGGAGTTTATATGGTGCAGGTACCCAGGAGGCGAGCACTTATACATAATAAGGTGTCTGTTGGCCGGACTAGAGGGTGTCAGGTGACACATCAATGGGGTGAACATTTCCTTGTCTGGGGGAGATGCGCCTGGTTGAGGTCTCACCTGAGAAGTTGAAACCCTGCACAGGGAATGCCAGTGTATACACACAGGAGCATGCTCCGATAGATAAAGGGAGCAAACGCTGACTACCAGAGTACAATATGCCTTCACCACATGGTGCGGCGACATCTCACAGTGGTTTTATTACCCTATATTTGCTGAGTATACGCTGAATCAAGTGCTGTCATCGTACCAGTGACTTACTCCCAGAGATGTGCGGACACGGAATAAGGTGCATGCAGGATGCTTATCTCTGAGGAGTAACCACAAGAGGAGGCATGTATTCAGCACTATATTGGGGGAATAGGAGCTGGGATGGGTGTTGGTAATGGAGTAGACATCGGTATCCTGAGGAACAAACTCTCAGCCATAGCTTGAGCGGGACTTTGTCACTCAGAGAGATTGGTGGCATCCTTAATAACATTCACAAAATACCCAGGGTAAATTAGCTCCAGATTTGGTGAACCATATTGAGAGGTTGGTGGAGGGTGTGAGGGTACAGGATAGAAATCGGTTATGGGCTCTAGCGTACACGCAGTGACGGGCGGAAGTGTCAACCAGCATCAAGCTGATTGGGCAATCTCTGTTTAAAGGGCAGTGGCCTGATGAGTTAACATCACCGCTCAGTAAGACTCTGCCACAACACGTCGCTTACACTAATCCAAAATGGTGGTCGAATGCCTGGATGGGCTGTACCAGTTTGGATGGTGAAAGGTGTTGGGCTGTATGATCCCATATACAGAAGTGCGGACTTGGTCTGTATATTTGGTGGCATCAATGGGCTTACTGATTGGGGATTCTATCTTGTCGCATTTGAGGCTAAATCACCCACATGTGATCAGAGGAGATGGAAGCAGGTTGATACTTCCCTCGGTCGGAAGCCTGACCATGATGTCCTTTGTATGCCGGGTCAATACATCATGGTGGTGAATATAAAATGTTGGGAAGTTATTTCAGGCATCATTGCTGGGGAGGAAGCACCTGGGTGTCATTTGGGACATAGACGAGTTTATTTCTTTGTCCTAAAGAATACCGATGTAACGTTAGTCATAAAACTGGAAGGTTCCTTGAACCTAACCATAGGTAGAGGTGCATGGTATACCCTGGGCATGGTCTCTGAAATCCAGGCACAGGGATGGAAGTGTGTTTTCTTTTGTTTAATCATTTTTGCAGATTTATATGTGTGATATTAGACTCGGTATTTATATAGAAGGACCTCCCATTTGTCTATGCAAGTTGAGGGACGAATTGACGGTAGGGTCTCTGTGTTCAAATTAGAGACCTTGCTGCCAAGTCAGAGCCCTGCAATACCGCTGTGAGCAAGCCTGCCTAATCCCGACCCATATGTACAGTAAAGGGTTATAGGATTGGGAGCGGGGTGCATAAAGGGATGGGATACAGATATATGTATATAGTGTGATAAGAAGTTGATTTATATTATGGTATAATGTGACCTATGCGTATTGTAGGTTAATAATATGGGTGAATAAGGCCCTCCTCAAGACTTATCTAGATAATAGATCAGTGTTTGAGAGCTGTTTGATATGTTGCTCTGAATGTATACTGGTGAATGGTGAATGAATGGACACCCCTTGCCTGTACTGCATCCGTCCTGAAGACACCGGAAAGGAGAAGATACCAAAGATACATACTGGTGACATGGAAGCTGTCGCTGAAGAAGGATGTGTTACTCAGTGGCAAAGCGGCACGTGTTGGGAAGCATAACATGGTAAGACCACAATGGACTGTTCCATAGGAGCTGTTTCTGCACACGTTGTAAAAATACAACACGTTAAGACATTTAAAGGACTGTTCTATGGATACTGGTTTGGAAACGCATGTCAGGGACACGTTGTAAAAATACAACACGTTAAGACGTTTAAAGGACTGTTCTATGGATACTGGTTTGGAAACGCATGTCAGGGACAAAACAGTTATGGACTGTTCAATAGGAACCGTGTCTGAAGAAGGGTTTTTATGCGATTTTCAGTCGCAAAGCGGCATATGTTGGATTCAATATGAACTCATGTAATATCACATTCCCAATATCTTTGAGGACAGAAGGCATTCCCTGGATTGGAATGTAGCCAGGCTGGAAAACACACCAAAAGCTTTGTAGCCCACCTGCTGTGACATGTGTAATTAGACGGTTACTATAAGGTCGCTATGGATACCTGAAAGGCAAAGGGGGGGTGACTTTGAGTGGGTGTGGGAGTTTGAATGAGTGAGCTTGGTAAAAGGAATTCGCAGAGAGCTCCTCTTCCTGTTTTGCTGGGAATCCCTGATATGAGAGGATGTTTCTGGTCACCTCATGGTCTGGCGGCCATTTTCCAAGGCCACAAGGAGGGCCCTGTGATAAGTATCTTTGATATTCTTATATTATATGATTTGATTGTAAGCTTTGTGATATTGTAATGTCTTTTAATACTTTATGTTAGCGTTCTTGATTATTGGGAAATAAATAATATTTGATTATTCCTAGCCGTGTGTTTGGCTTCATAGCTAACCTCGTATTATTGTGATATTAACAGTAGCATGCGCTCATAGGTTTAACAGACTAATAACATTATAGGGACTAGACAAATTAATACATAGATATAAGTATTTTAGCGCGTACTTCACAAATGTTCTGTGAACTAAAGATGCAATAATTTAGTAGGAGTTCCCCATGGCATGAAAATCATTTCAAGGGTGCCTCTGTGTTACAAGGTTGAGGAAGGCTACTTTAATCATCCATTTTCTCCCAGGAACATGGAATGATTATTCAATCCTTTCACCAATGAACCAATTTTTCCACTTTTAGCATGCAGAAAAAAAAAGTATATTATTATTATTATTTTCTAGAAGCAGAGGACCTAAACAGGTTTGCCCAATGCAAAACATCTTGGGGAGCTGGAGTTCACCACTCTCTTTTCTGAAATGCCCAGCAGTGGGCCCCGGCCTACAAAGGCACCAGTGTGTGGGGGGTGCTAACTTTAACCACTTGCAGACCAGCCACCGCAGTTATACTGTGGCAGGGCGGCTCTATTGCACAAATTGCCGTACCGGTGCGGCGCTTTGTGTAATAGACACAGTGGCCATGCGCACGACGTGGGGCCAATACGCGTGGCCGGTGTTTGCGATGTCCGTGAACCACCCACAATAGCGCCACAGAGAGGCAGAATGGGAATCTGCCTTGTTAAACAAAGCAGATCCCCGTTCTGTCAGGGAAGTACAGTGTGATCGTCTGTTCCTAGTGATTAGAAACAGTGATCTCTCTCTACTCCCAGTCAGTCTACTCCCCCCACATTTAGAACACCTCCCTATGACACACTTATCCCTTGATCGCCCCCTAGTGTTAACTCCTTCCCTGCCAGTGTCATTTATACAGTAATCAGTGCATTTTTATAGCACTGATCGCTGTATAAATTTCACTGATCCCAAAAAAGTGTCAAATGTGCTCGATCTGTCCGCTTCAATGTCGCAGTCCTGCTAAAAAAATCGCTGCTCACTGCCATTACTAGTAAAAATATAATAATAATACACATGCCATAAATCTATCCCCTATTTTGTAGACGCTATAACTTTTGCGCAAACCAATCAATATACGCTTATTGGGATTTTTTTTTACCAAAAATATGTAGAAGAACACATTTGGTCTAAACTGATGAAGAAACTAGTTTTTTTACATTGGGGATATTTATTATAGCAAAAAGTAAAAAAAATAGCAAAAAATGGCCTGGTCATTAAGGGGGTGAATCCTTCCGGGGGTTAAGTGGTTAAACACATAATTTGTACCTTTTTTTAACCACATGTTGCTATTTGTACAACAATTATAACAAGTTTAAATAAATAGATTTTAAACCTATGTCTGGCAAACAATTGTAATAAAATGGGACAGCGTGATTAAGCTTCAAGTTTTTTCTTTTCATATAATAAACCCAAACAAAGTAATAAAACATTGTAAAAATCACAATCAGACATTTGACAGTTATTGAATAATATATCCTAAATTGACCTTTAAACATGAATCTTACAAAATAAGTAGAGATTAAATTAATAACAAAATGCCCTCTTTGCACTATACAATACATTAAAAAAGGAGAGTATTATACCAGTGCATTAAATATATTACAGTTCTGTTAAGCATCTAATAAAAGAAAATGCATAACATTCTTGTACAGACTGAAGAATTGTTTCCACAAGTAATAACTCTTGCTGCTAAATGTAAAGGAAACATTGCAATCATATATTCCATTCCCTTAAATGCCACTGGATTTTTATTAAAGTAACATATAACATTTTGCTAGATGACACAAGAGCATGAACTGCATAAGGAAAATGCCCAAACTGTATGTTGTTTAAGGATGTAAATCCAATGTGTAAAGAATGTACTCTCATCCTTTTTTTATGCAGCTGTAAAACAAATCATACTCTCATCAATTTACAAACATTAACAAATGGGCCTAAAAATTAAGTAATCTACTTACTATAACAAAATTAAAGCATCTACCTATGACTTTTTTGTGGCAGTAGTCTAAGTAGTAAAGCATGGCAACTGATGCTTTTTTTAAATGGTTTTACTATTTATGATTTATACGCAAATTCAAAATATTATGTGACCAGAGAGCTCAGTTTCACTGTAGTGAATTTTTATTTAGCAGAAACATAAGATACCCAGCATGATAAGCCTACAGCGCTAAAGCAACCTTCTATATTTTTGTACAAGATCTCACTACTAAAATTCCCAAATAAATTTCCCGCAGCTTCAGAAAAAGCTGATAAAAACTGATAAAAGATCAAAAAATGACTGTTAACTGTTGATCCCATAATATTATCCTGCTGCAGTTATTAGCTTGAAGGGAACCTGTTTCTATGAGAATACTGGAGACCTGAAACCAAAGGCAGTAGTAGTAATGAACAAGTGAAGAACAACTACATTTTTTAGTTCGTGGGGTCGAATCAACATTTGTTTTCAGTTATATTGATGAGAAGATTCGAAAGAGCAGGAGGGAAACTTCTTCTCAAAAGAACGCACTACTAGCAGTATATGTTGTTTTTCTATCTGGAAAGTACTTCAAATTATTTTTTTTTTGCTTTTAAGATTCGATTTTGAAATGAATGGTCATTCCAAATTCAAATGGTAAAAGCAAATTAAACCTTCAAGCACCTTTGAACTACATTCATCAAGTCATCAAACATACTGAGATTTTTTGTGTAAATGATTGTACAAATATTTGCACAAACTTTCATTTGAAAATATACTAGTGTATTGAAGCTTAATTCTAAGGGCTCATTTACAATCACGCATGTGTAGAATTGAGCACGTCCATTCATTTTCAATGGTACCTCAATGAATGTCCAGGGTCTTAAAAACACACCTACATTTTATTTTGTGGTACACTGCACAAACCATGTACAGGCATAAACACTTTTAAGTACACAATGGGGTTTATTTACTAAAGCTGGAAAGCGTAAAATCAGGCTAACCTCTGCATATAAACCAATGAGCTTCTAACCTTGGCTTGTTCAATTAAGCTTGGGTAATAAAACCTGGAAGCTCATTGGTTTCTATGCAGAAGTGAGCCTGATTTAGAAAATTCCAGCTTTTGTAAATAAACCCCATTGTGTACTTAAAAGTGGGGTATGCCTGTATATGCACTAGGATGCTATTGAAAATCAATGACAATGTAACACAAAGTACATACACGACAAGCACACAAAACTTGTTTGAATGTAGCTACATTAAAGAATCTTGTTTATCAAGAAACTGATCTAACTTGACACACCCACTGGGCAGATTTTTAATTAAGAATCAGCTTAGTAAATCTATTTTGAATTCTCCCATTCAGCCGCAGTGTTGCTCTACATTATTTTTTTCAATAATTTTATTATAATTTAATGCAGAACACCAGACATCCATTAATCCAATTACATATTGTTCTAAAAACCTTTAAAATATTTGACTCTACATTTGACGCTAATTCACAGATCGATGGTGCTTCTCTAACATGTTTTAGGCTTGGAGGGACAAGAGAGACATGTTTAGGTAGCTCTACAGAGAACACTTATGTGGTGACTTTCTATATGTACCACCCATATATATAAAATAGAGCTTTCCAGACTTTAGAAAAATCTTTCATGTCTTGTTTGCAAAATGCAGATGGAATATTGCCAGATGATATTGATCAGGCTTTCCGGTACTGGAAGTGTGTGTATGTGTCGTGTGAAAGTAGGATGAAACACCAGACAGATAGTTTGTCCAGTGCTAAAAATTCAAAAACAACTCCAGTTCTACAGATTGCTTCATCTACAAAAGATCTTTCGTATAAACAATCTACCCCTGATCAGATTGAGTTGGCCCCACACAGTTAAATGTTTGTTTTGAATGTTAATATGAAAATTCTGCTGATTAGAACATTCTTTGTGCCTTCATTAAGTCAACTAACTTTGTTTGAAAGCCCTTACAATTTTATCCAGACCTGCTATTTGAATGGAATTCAAGATGTATCAAACCAGTTTCATTACTATATGCACAATTTTTCTCGAGCTAAAAATCACATTCATGGGTAGAATTTTGTTTGTTAAAATAAAAAATAAAATTTTGCTCCTTCAAATTTTCTTATCACTACATGAAAACAAACATCAATTTAACCCCACTAACCATTAAGAAATTGAACAAATGTTCCAAAAACAAAGATTCTGGAAAAATTTTTTACTGGTGTATAGCCACCTTTAGATGGATGAACGTTTGCCTCAAAATGTTCTTTTTGATCAAGCGATTATCTTAGATGTATTTGGTGTAATTGAAAATGTGGCACAGGAACTATGAATTGTGAGCTTTATCATTTGCATGATGGCACATATCAGAAAATAGTCAGGCTGGTAAAACCGTTTACAGATATTTCAGTTGTATTTCTAGGTGTTTTGCTACAGTTCTACATTAAAGTGATCCTGTCTCTTTAACATGGAAAAAAATCTGGTATAAATTGCAGGTATCTAGAGACACCTGGACATATCTGCATTAGGTTTCAGCATCCTGACTCTACCTGGCCATTCTGACAAGGTAAGTCACCAATACTTTCCCCTTTCCTCCTTTAGCCCTATCACTATGATGGAATGCCTCAACGGCCCAATAAGAATGTGCAAAAGGTGGAAAGGGGCAGGCAAGCTATGACATTATCAGAAAATACCAAATCTTTGTAAAAAACAAAAACAAAAAAATTACTTGGTGTACCTAAGTGCAAAACCAATATGTGGGAATGCTGTACAAAGTGTTAGAATACCGAACACTCACAGTGACAAAAATACAAATAAGTTTTGCTATCCCTTTACCAATCACAAAAACTGTGTGAAGACATATGAGATAACATATAAAATGAAATGTGACTTTCTATTAATAAATCAATAATCAAATACAACAAATTACATATGTTCCATATAATGTGTAAAAATCCATGATGAAACTCTTCAAAGTGAATCATGTGAACTTCAGTGCTCCACCACTTCTATAGCACAGTGTTTCACAACCTTTTTTTAGTCAAGGCACCCTTTAAAATTATGAGGCACCCTCCAAAATTATGAACAGTCTTGAGGCTCCCCATTCTAAAATGTAAAAACTATTCTAATAGTTTTACATAATGCAGCAACACCAATACACATAGGACACCCAACGTTAGAGGTGATTTATTCTTCCAAAGCAAATATACTTTTGCACACTGGTACTGACTAGTATTCCAATGTTTTTCTTCTCCCTCAGTTTTTCTTCATCACTTAGCTAATGAGACCCCAAAGCTGATGGAGAGAGGCAAGTGAGGGTCAAACAAGAATGATATGCAGGCAACTGACATCCTCCTTATCAACTGATTTCATTGGTCGTTAGAAGGTTGGCAGCTAGAAGGTTGTAATGGTGTACAATGAAAACCTGTGGCTTTGTGTATCTAAAAGGCAGGTTTCATCCACCCACCATCTTGTATACAATTTTGGGGCAATTTTTAGGCACCCCTAAAGAAACCTCAAGGCACCCTGGTTGAAAAAGGCTGCTATAGCACACCACCTCCTTACCAGATCGTATGACCTCCATAGAGTGAGGTCAAATGAGAGCCCAGGAATGCCCATATGATCATTCAAGCAGGCAGCAATCCTCTCATAGAGAGCCCAGCAACAGCAGCAGCAGTAGACAACATAGGACTCTTACAGCTTTTCACAGATGATGCCACCAGCTCTCTGTGCCAATCCCAGCAACATACTGTATTTATTGGCGTATAACGCTCACTTTTTCACCATGAAAATCGGGTGCAAATAGCATGTGCGTGTTATACGCCAATACATAAATTTTAGCTGCCTCTGAGGGGACAGGGAGGGGGCAGGACGAGCGCCGTCAGATTACATACAGTAAGAATCTCCTATTCACTTGGCGGCCTCTGTAATAGGAAGTCCCGTCTCCTGGGCTGCCATTGGACCACTGGTCTGTCTATCATAGGAGATTCTCACTGTATGTAATCTGTTGGCACTCATCCCGCCCCCCTCCCTGTCCCCTCTAGGCTGCAGATGTGCATCAATCAGGCTGCATTGATGGCAATGGTGAGGCTGCATTGATGTGGAGTGATGAGGCTGCATTGATGGCACTTGTGAGGCTGCAGATATGCATTGATCAGGCTGCATTGATGGCAATGGTGAGGCTGCAATGGTTTTGCTTCAAAAAAAAGTTTTTTTCCTGAAACTTCCCTCTTAAAATGAATATGCGTGTTATACGCCTGTGCGTGTTATACGCCAATAAATATGGTAAATACCTTAGGTATCATGCAAGAGAGCAGAAGAACTATAGTGCTATATCCTAATAAATTTCCACTTTATTTATAAAATATGCTCACAAGCATATTGTAGTAAAAGCATTAAACAAAAATGCATACTGCTCGACCAAGCTTGCGTGCTTGATGACGTCACTACAAAGCCCCACTAACCTGTTTCTTCACAGCAGATCTCTTCAGGGGGCTGTGCCCTGAAGGATTGACAGTTGCTTGAATGATTGGGCATTCCTGGAACATATTTTTGTACATAAGCGCTTTTGACCTCACTCTTTGGAAGTCATACCATCCGGTAAGAAGGTGGTGTGCTATAGAGGTGGTGGAGCACTGAAGTTCACATGGTTCACTTTGAAGAGTTTCATCACTGACGTTTACATGTTATATGGACTATAGTTGTTGTATTTCATTATTGATTTATTCACGGAAATGCACTTTACATTGTATATGTTATCTCATATGTGTTCACACAGTTTTTGTGATTGTTAAAGGGATAGTGCAACTTATTTGTATTAATGCCGCAGCTTTGTATGATCAGAACAGTTCGACATTTGGGCAGAATAAAGACACTGAAAGCTGCTGCCGGATTATGCAGGCGCCTTTAGGTGCCTGTTCTTTATACCTGTCGATAAAATTTTTGTATGTTGTGGGAATCTGTGTATAGCTGATTGCCAACTAAACATTCAGCCCTTGTTTTTAGTCTTAAAAAAATAAAAAAAAATAACAAAGATTAAAGTTGCTGTAAACTTCAGAAATAAAAAAATTATAAATCATATCCCTCTACAGTGTATACTTGCCTCAATACCTGTTTTATGCTGTGCAGTGTGTGACATCAGATTTCTGCCCTCTGCCTTCTAAAGCTGAGAAATAGCCTTTGATATGTGTATTTTGAACAGCCATAGAGAGGAGAGGGCTATACATAAACAGGTATCAATTATGTAGAAGGATTTGTTTCATCTCTTTGTATCACCTGAGGCTAGTCACTTCAGTGGGTATTTAAGAGTTTACAACCACTTTAATAGTAAGACTTATGGTAGCCATACACATTCAACAGGAATCATCTAAATCAGCACCACCCAGCTCAACAAAATGAATATTAAAATTGTCAGATGCACAGTAAAGCCCCATACACACGGTAGGATTTTCCGATGGATTCTGTCCTATCGGACAATGTTGTCGGAAAATCAGACCGTCTGTAGGCACCATCGGACAGTTTCCATCAGATTGTCTGACGGACAAAGTCCTATCTCCTGCTGGATAGATTTTTTGACAACAAAGTCCGATCACACCAAATCCGATCGTGTGTAGCGAATTCCGACCGGACAAAGTGCTACGCATGCTCAGATCACATTACAAGACCAAAGCTATTGGCTACTAGCCTCTACGTAGTCCCGTCGTAGGCAACAAACGTCACCACGTTCAGAATGATCAGATTTTCCGACAACTTTGTCCGACCGTGTGTACGCAAAACCAACATCAGACAAAGTACGACGGACATGGTCTGACGGACCTGGTCCTCGGATAATCCGCGCGTGTGTATGGGGCTTAACTGTGTCCTATCACACGCAGTCACTGTTTGGGTGTTCAGGCAGCCATAGGTGCTGCAGTTGTCTAAATATAATAGGGACACTGGAGATTCCGTGTATGGGAGTTGAACTTGAATCTGAAGAATAACTCGTTTTTGATTTTGACACCTGTATACTGCTGGACTATTAGTAATTCTAACATTATTTTGCTAGGTATGTTTATTACTTAAGAAACTGAACATATCAATTTAAAATAAGGCCAATGAATATGAAATAAAAAAAAAAAAGGATTAATTCCATAAGCACCAGTAATAAAAAGAAAATAAACTAGAAAATGGAAACACTACACACTGCAAACTCATCTGTTGCATATCAATGTGTGTTTGGTAATGTATTATAAATATTTTATGTCATCATATTATTTACATATAAACATAAAAAGGCATACCGCTTGCAGCCCTGGTCTGTAAGCTAAAAATTCCAAAAAAGTTAAAACACGACCACATAACAAAATACACAAAAAATAACCCTCGCCAGACTGCTAAGAGCAAATTTTTGTTCCAGATTTTACTTTAGCTGTAGGTCAGCCAAAACAAAACCGAGATTCAGAACGTTGTTGTAGTGTAGGCTGAAATAAAATTTTTGCTGAAATAACTTCCCCCAACAGTTACAAGATCTAAAGCAGGAGGGTCTAAATTCTATTTCATAACCTACAACTAATAACACTGACCACAATAATATCATCACTGCAGCTTAATTTCAAGTTCATTGTTAACCCCTTAGTGGAAAATGCTTACTTAGCATTTATGGCAGTGAAGGGGTTAAATGAAAATCAGATTTGAAATTTGGACAAGAAGAATATGAAACAATGCAGGACATCTGAAAACACTCTGGAAATGGGCGTCTATTCAGGCATTACCTGCATGAATACTACAGGGACCTCATCAATCTGGCCCCAAAGATCGATCTTCTTTCTAATCTAAACATAATAATTTAAATATAATGCAATATAAAACCATAAATCCTACTGCACTATATGTATATAAAATATCTTAATAAATATTGTGTAGCCAGTATTCAGAAGTAATAGTAATAACATTACATAAAAGTGAGTTAATGAATACAATTGCAAAGGAAAAAGTGGAATTCCTTCATACACAAAACAGGCTGTGAAAGGCAGTGGGAGGGTTATTGAGGAATCATCTAAAGGTGTATTGGGGAGGTTTTCTGGTCTTCCTGTTTAATCCACAGATTTTCCCCAAAATAAATACCTCTCCAGTAATTGTAGGAGTTCATGTCATGTCCAAAGAATGGGTCTGTCCAATTCTTGCTGACTATTCGGTCACGCATTTGGACTTACAGGAAACTATCAGAACACCATCCTCATAGTGCACTAGTTCCTTTTTCTTGGTAACCACCTATCCTTATGGATGAAAAGGGATTTTATTACAGTGACACTCTCTCATCTCAGGCAACTAAATCTCCATAGTTGAATCCATTGGTGACCGTAACTCTTTCACCAGAAGACAGACTTCATGCAGTCATCAAGTCTAGGAGACATGTTCATCTTCTTCCATATTTGACCAAAATCAGATTTACTGCTTACTGCGCGGCTTCACTTTTTGGCTATTAGCCATGGAGTCTGACCCTTAAAGTACCAAACGAAGGTGCTTTCATGAGTAGGGTTTGGAAAATATAGCAGCGCTGACAATGTTTTATAACAGGGAAATCAAGACTAGGTAACATTTCTTAGTTTTTTTAAAACACTTCATATTCAGATAGCAATTGATAGTCTCTTTAAAAGCACATGGCTAATGGCAGACATGTACATTCAAAACGTAGCTAGCAAATTTATTTGTCGCTGTTTTTTTTTCTACTAAGCAAAGACATGCTTTTAAAAAAAAAATATTTTAACTTTGTGTACAGACAGAAAAAATAAAAAAATCTTTGGTTTTGGATAAAGCAGGAAAGGACTAGAACTTCTATTGGATCTTTATTGCTTTCTGTGCCACCACTAGATAGGTTCACCATTTCCAAATGTCCAGATGATCATGGTCACAGAGGCAGAGAGCAATGAAATATCCCAAGTTTTTCAGTTCTCACCAGAATAGTAATGGTGAGGAGAAAATCTTCAAGTGGGAACTGCAACAACAAGAGAAATCCCTTATCTTTGTAGGGATTTCTTGTCACTTCCTGTTGCATCTTAAAGTGGAGTTCCACCCACTTTTATAACTTTTTCTTAAAGGAAATACGACACCTCCACCACTCATTTTTGGCTAACTATTTTATTTTTATTTTTTCTAACTCACCTCTTCTGAAGTTACTTAATGTACTTCCGTTCCAGCTGGCCTGCGGCAAAGGACGCCGTGTCCTCTTGTGCGGTGAGCCCCCCTGCTGTCTTCTGGGACCTGTGTGCGTCCCAGAAGACAAACTGTCCATTCACAAAGTGCCCACACGACTTGCGCATGCACAGTAGGAAACTGGGAGTGAAGCCGCAAGGCTCCACTCCCGGTTTCCCTTAGTTGGAATGGTGGCACCTGCACGCGATCCAATGGATGGATCGGCCTCGGGAGGGCAAGATCGCGGGCTCCCTGGACAGGTAAGTGTCCTTATTAAAAGTCAGACGCTACAGTGTTTGTAGCTGCTGACCTTTTAAAAAAAATGTTTGTGGCTGGAACTCTGCTTTAAGAAAAAAAGGTGGAGGGAAATTAGACAAAAAAAAATGACTTGGGTGTTGATCTTTCCCTACTTAAAGTGGAATTAAACCCTTTTTTTTAACTTGTACCTACAGGTAAGCCTATAAAAAGGCTTACCTATAGAAACAGCGACTATCACCTAAACCTGCTTGGTTTACACTACATTCAGCTGGTTCATGCACTCTGAAGGGATGGCATACCCGTGCCATTCCTTCAGAGCTCCATGCCGTGGTCTGTGAATCCCGCGCACATGCGAGGGAGTGACGTTATCCCGGCACGGCTAATCAGGCGGCAGGAGGACACAAACCAGGACGGAAGACCAGGTGAAGATGGAAGCGCCTTCGGTGGTGACGGCGCGCTACTGGGGGGTTCGTTCTAAGCATTTCAGAATGTGCTATTATAGGATGCATATTAGCACATTATGCCACTGTCTTACAGGGTTAAAAAAAAAAAATGCGGTTTACTACCGCTTTAATAAATTTGGTTACATACATATATACAGGCATACCCCACTTTTAAATACACAATGGGGTTTATTTACTAAAGCTGTACATTTTTAAATCAGGCTCACTTCTGCATAGAAACCAATGAGCTTCTAACTTCGGCTTGTTCAATTAAGCTTTGGTAATAAAACCTAGAGTCTTATTGGTTTCTATGCAGAAGTGAGCCTGATTTTGCACTTTCCAGCTTTAGTAAATAAACCCTATTGTGTACTTAAAAGTGGGGTATGCCTGTACACACACACACACACACACACCACATTTAGAGTATAATAGGGATAAAGGTGTTGCCAATATCCAAAGAACAATTTTGATGCACTGCCAATCTATGGTCTTTGCCTCCTGAAAGCACAGGATAACTACTATATTTTAAGTAGTACAGTAATCTTTTTATTTTTAGATGTAAGTTTTTGAGCTGTAAAAATGTGAAATGAAAAAACTAGTGTCTTGGTCTTTGTAGAGAATAAAACAAACCTGCGACTTTTAAATAAAGTATAGTTTTTGTTTGCTTTTTTAATTATCAAAGGTTATTTATTGATGGAAACGCAATACTGTCCTTTATGATTAGCCAATGGATATTTCATAATAGACTGCGTTGACGAATCAGAAACTATACACCTGGTAATAACAATGTCAGAGCTGCTTTAGGCATAAAAAACAAATGGATAGGAATCTGGAGTACACAATTACAGGACTCAATCATGCATAACAAGCAGAACATACAATGCATTGATAGCAAGCAGGCAATTTTTACAAACACCTCTAGGTTTTTTTTTAGAAAAAATAAATAAAAATTCTGAACTTTGGTTCTCCCAGGACCTCAGAGCAATCCACATTCCATGCCGTCTCTGTGACAGATGGTTTTCATTTAATACAAAGTATTTTCAAACTATACACCATGCAGTGCTTGTTCTCTGTCAGGGTCTATCACACAACTTAAAAGGCAAGTTCCTTACTCCACCCCACCCCTTCCAGAGTGGGGCAATGAGTGAATCATGATATGTTTAACTAAACTTTAATGGCTGGCTACGGTAGGAAGTTGAATGTCTGGGTTGTCATTTTACCCTCAACTAGCCAGTAAACCTAAATTAAAATGTGTCGGTATGAGGGCAAGTGATAACTTTCCTAAATGCATATGTAAACATTCCAGGAGTTTAGCAGAACTGATATATGATCTAAAGGTCTCGTCTTGGAGTGACATTTTTTTTTTTCTGCTTATAACTTTGATCAGATAAACTAAAGGCTACAGCACATGGCCTTAATATGATTTCTTTGGCCTTAAATGGTGCATAACAGAACAATAGGCAGCTTTTATCCCAGTGGCCAGCATGGGTACAAAGTCAAAATCGTTTATTTTAATCTGTGTTTTAATGTTTGCTGTCACTTGAAGCATAAACACTCCTTTTTCTCGCCACAATTTTTTATTTTTTTTTGTTACTAATTTGTGTTTAGAACGATTTTGATACCTAACGCTTCATATGTTTCTTGTTACAAATACAGTACTTGTATTTTCTTATAGCATGGTTGTTTTAGTGTACCAGGAAAAAAAAAGATTGATTCACTTTAAATGCCAGAGGTGTGGAACATCATAATTTTTATTAACCATCATACTCAGGTAAACGGCCATCATTTCTCTGACGTACTTTTGGCACCAAAGTATAATAACTTAAAGAGCATTATTTAATAACTGTGCACAAATATCATGCAAATACAGCAGCATTTTTCACAAATATTAGAAAAGCAAAAACAAAAAATATACAGAAATTGTTCAAAAAGAAAACAAAAACTTTTTAGTATTTATGTACAAAAATGAATAAAGTTTGGTATGTCTTTCTTTTTGTTTCTACAAAACACTGTATAAAAATAAATATTCTATGTACAGACACAAAGGACAATTCCCAGGTTAGAACGATCACTGCAAAAGAAAACATAAACTTGGTTAGTTTTGGAATCCCAGTACTTGCAAGGAAACGCATTTTACATATTTTGACAGGCAGAAATAAAGGTGTTTTATGGATTCCTTCCAATTTTGATATCCAGTCATTACTTAGACAACCAATAGCACACAATAGTACACTATAGTACTTCCTGACAAGTGCAAGTGACTAAACCTAAATAAATCCTGCTTGAGAATGGATGTCCCAAGCAACTAAAAAAATGGCCCTCCACATATAGGACCACATTTTGAAAAAAAAGTGGTTTGGCTCCTGTGCTAAACTTCAGGAGTGTGCAGCAATAAAAGGATGGACTACATACATAAGTCGATGCCATTATGTGACCATTTTTCTCTACACAACTAATCAATGTCCCTTGTCTTCATACACTACCCCCCACTGAACCACGGATCTGTTAATTACCTAATATAGCAAATGGTGTCTGTGAGATCTTTTCTTAGCAGATCTACAGCCACCATTATGATTTGGTCATGTGCTGACAAATCCAACTTTAATAAAATAATTTAAATAAAATAAATCAATAAATAAAAGAACCATGTTTGTTAATTAAAAGTACTTGCTTAACCCTGGGCGCAAGAATAGCTAAAAAAATTAAATTAACTTCGAATAAAAAGCTTCTGCCCAATTTCAAGACTGATAAAAACTTCTGAGGTAGAATTTCCACCTAGCTTCTGCTGCTTAGCATTTGGCTTTTAATGTTTTAACAAAGACTGGGAATGTGGATATGCAGTACAGTAATACCTTGGATTATGAGCATAATTAGTTCCAGAAGAATGCTTGTAATCCAAAGCACTCGTATATCGAAGCGAGTTTCCCCATAGGAAATAATGGAAACACAGATAATCCGTTCCCCAGCCACTGCTTGTCTATGCAGTACCGCATGTGGCCTGGTGCGGGGGCGCCGGAGACACTCGGAAACACTCAGAGACGATCAGAGACAATCAAAGACACTCGGGAACAGAGTGTTTCCTAGTGTCACCAACGCCTCGGACCTCTGGCCAAATGCGGTACTGCACACCCCAGCAGCTTGAATCCTGCTCAAAAAGCGAGACAGGTTTTTTTTTTCTAAATGGCTCGTATTGCAAAACACTCATAAACTGCGTTACTCGCAACCCAAGGTTCCACTGTATTTGATTCTGTTCTGTACTTTTAGTGTTTCATTAGAAAATCAATTGTTCCTTCTGTCCTTTTTCTTTTTAGAAACATTGGGTTCTTTGTATCACTATCCTATGTCACATTTCAAGTCCAAGACTTTCTATGAACAGGTCAGATACCAGTGCCACGAAAATAAAAAGGCTGCTTCCCAAGCACACAGTAAATTGCAATGTACCCTGATCAATGATCAATGATGCCTTTAAACATCTACATATAGGTTTCATTTTAATTTATACCTCAGCACCCTTTTGTAAGCTGCACTTTGGTATACCTCTAGCAATGAGCTGATTCAGTGCTACTGAATGGCCTGCGTTGACACATGCATGACACTTTTGGAAAGCTTAAAATTAATTGATATTACAGAAAACTACAATACTGCAAAGAAATAAGCAGATTCACCAGTATTCAAAGTATAGGCTTTGATTGCAGTTTTCTGTAGTGGTAAATTATACCCACATGAATAACCCAGCAATTATTGTATACATAGCTCTAATAATTATTTGAACTGTCCTAGTACAATCAGGATTCAAGGGCAGCCTTAGTTGGTTAAGTCCACAGGTGGTTCATGCCAATATTTTATTTTTGGATCTACAGGCTAGTGGCTTTACAGGGAACCAGAGACACTCTGAACCAAAGTGGCAAGCCTATGGGAATGTAGGGGATACTTGTTTGTAAGTTAGATCAGTGTTTCTCAACTCCAGTCTTCAAGGCGCCCCAACGGGTCATGTTTTCAGGATTTACCTCAGATGCAACGGCTGTGGTATTTACTAAGGCAGTGAAACTGATCAAATCACCTGTGCAAAATAATGGAACGCCTGAAAACATGACCTGTTGGAGCGCCTTGAGGACTGGAGTTGAGAAACACTGTGTTAGATTGTAAGCTAGGTTTGTAAGCTTGTATGTTACTGGAGAGATTCTCAAAGGCTATGGGATATAGAATCCTGATAGAAAGAAAAGTGTGTGTGTGTGTGTAGTGAACTACACACACACCTTAAATTGTTCCTTAAAGCAGAACGTCACTCTAAAAGGGTTCTGTTTTAACATCTCCTTCCTTTCTCCTCCTAGTTTTAGCAGGTACCTGCTCTCACTTCTGCTCTGACCACTTAGCATATCTGAGCAGAAGTTCTCCCCTTCTACCCTGGCCACAATGCTTTACAGGTCCCAAGATGCTGAGGGACCGAATGCAGCATGGCTCGTACATGCACAGTGGGAAGTCAATTGTGAAACTACAAAGAGTCACAGCTGGCTTCTCTTAGTAAACATGCCGGCACGGGGACCCAAAGACTGGCGAAGGACCGACTCTGGTGAGGACGGCGCTGGATCCTTGGACAGGTAAGTGTCCTTTTTTTAAAGTCGGCAGATACAGTAATTGTAGCTGCTGACCTTTTTTTTTATTATTAAGACTGAAGATCCTCTTAAAGGTTGGGACTTGAAAAAGGTCTGGGAATCCTATCCAGGAATAAAAGGATATATCCAGAAACTAATTTATACAAGCTTGACTGAAAATTAGCACAGCCTACTGTATGCATAATCATAGTATGGGAAAAAAGAACTACACCAGTCTAAAGACGATTAAAGGAATGTTGAAGAAATATAAGTAAATCATTTTACTTTTACAGAAAATAGGATGAAAAGGAGAGGGAACAAGAAGACTGGGAAATATACAATATAGCCCTATGATGCTCACAAGCAAAAGTTTAGGAAAAATGTTATGGGGCATGAAAATTATAAACCATTAGTTAACAACGTAAGTCCTTTCAATATAAAGGTGAGAGGACAAACAAATAATTATACAACAGTTATTAACATCCAACAACAGAAGCAGATATAAAGAGTCAAGATGACCCAGTCGTAAGAGTGGGAAAGAGAAAGAATCCTGAATATTTTTCAATGGGCTCTAAAAGACAGAAAGAGAGGAAAGCACTGAAGAAGGTGGTTAAAGCTAAACTGCAGGATAATCAAATATTGTCTAAATACAATAGGCATGTGTATTTTTGCTTCAATCTTGATGTATTTTGAGTATGCCTTCCACAGTTATAGAGTACTCTAGTGTGAAACTTTGCCTTTCTTCAGGAGCCTTTTGTAATAAAGGCTGGTTACTGCTGCTCTCTCCTTGTGCAGGGTGACTGGTCTTGTATCCACCCACCTCCAGTAGTTTTCTACAGGCAGCCTGTAGCGGGTGGAAATTTAGGGTCCCTCCCACAGTTCTGCTTTCTGTGCAGCCCAGTGATGAAGCCATCACTACTTTTACAAGGTAATAAATGGATTTATTAAAATGAAATTTGGTGCACAAAAGTGGATTTATATCCTTTGTTGCTAATGAAGAATATATTTAACCACTTGCTGACCGCTGTCGGCACATATACGCCGGCAGAATGCCTGCCGTGAGTTCCGTGACCGTGCCCGCGGGTCCCGCAGACTCGATCGCCGCAGGGATACCCGCAATGGTGTCACGGAGCTAAAGAAAGGGGAGATGCCAATGTAAACAGCATCTCCCCGTTCTGCCTAGTGACAGCACACTGATCGTCTGCTCCCTGTCATCGGGAGCAGCGATCAGTGTGGTGTCACACACAGCCACGCCCCCAGACAGTTAGAAACATGCCCCTAGGACACACTTAACCCCTCCCTGCCCCCTAGTGGTTAACCCCTTCACTGCCAGTGACATTTTTACATGAATCAATGCAATTTTATAGCATCGATCGCTGTATTAATGCCAATGGTCCCAAAAAGGTGTCAAAATTGTCCGATGTGTCCAACAGTCATGATAAAAATCGCTGATCGCCACCATTACTAGTAAAAAAAAAAATTATTAATAAAAATGCCATAAAACTATCCCCTATTTTGTAGACGCTATAACTTTTGCCCAAACCAATCAATAAAGGGTTATTGCGATTTGTTTTACCAAAAATATGTAGAAGAATATGTATCGGCCTAAACTGAGGAAAAATAATATTTTTTTTATATATTTTTATATTTATTATAGCAAAAAGTAAAAAATAATGTTTTTTTTTTTCAAAATTGACGCATTTTTTTGTTTATGGCGCAAAAAATAAAAATCACAGAGGTGATCAAATACCACCAAAAGAAAGCTCTATTTGTGGGAAAAAAAGGACGTCAATTTTGTTTGGGAGCCACGTCACATTACTGCGCAATTGTCAGTTAAAGCGACGCAGTGCCCAATCGCAAAAAACGCTCTGGTCAGGAAGGGGCTGAAGTGGTAAAATTAAACTTTTTGTCCTCAGAGTTTAACTTTGCATATGGAAGATGTTGCAGGGAGTGACTCACAAGACAGAAGCTGAAGACAATGGATAGTATAAAACAAGTTATCATTTTTCAAGGTCCCTTAAGGATTATAGTGCCATACTACCTGTAGTACCATACAAAGAGTGCAATCAATAAATATGTGTATAATAAATACACACATGAATATTGGAGGTACAAACAAGTCTTGGGTAAATGTATCCTTTATGTAACTTAAGAGTGGAAAAAAAAATTTGGCCACTGACTACAGGAGGTGTGGAACATTTCTGTGGCTCATACTTGTCAGCACAAAAGTCCCTTCCTCATTATACTAGAATTAACAGCCTTGGTATATAATTAAACATTGCTAGAACTGGGGCTTTCCTCTTATTTTCTATGACAAATGCAGGTATTTCAACCAACAGAGGCAACAAGTGCATCCCAATAAATCCAGAAGGTTTCCCCCACTCCTTCCCGATTTATTAACTGAGGTAGTTCATGCACAGTGAGTCCATAGCTTAAGCACTTGTCATTACTGCAAATCCACAGACATCAAAAGAAATAGGTTAAAGTTTTAGTTTCAAAGTAATATTCCATGCTGAGACATGTGCTACACGTGTATATATTGTTTTTTTGCCAAGCTCATAACAGAGAGGAACATGCTAGAACTAACAGCAGGCTGATTTATGCATTTATCATTTTCCTCTGTAACAAAAACGCACATAAACAAGGTGTGCAAGGCACAATCCAAAATTCAAAACACAGTTTGCAGATACAGACAAGTACAAGTGTTACCTTATTCCAGCAGCCTTGTACAGGTAAACCATCTTCTCCCTATGGGAACAGAGCAGAACTTTTATATGCTTTTGTACGGAAGCACATTAAAATAATACATGCATTATGCTTTGTTTTGCCTACATTTCCCTTACTATCATTTCAAGCTGTGAACATAATGACAGATTTAATGTTGGCTTACAAATGTTTTATTGTAATTAAAAGCCTAGTAAATCCTAAATTACAAGACACTTTATGTAAAAATCCAGAAAATCATTGCCAAATACGTATGCCCACACTCATACAGGAAAGTAGGAAAATGTCTGATGTTAACACAGATTTTAGGCTAAGTAGACATAGCTGTTGAAGCTGGCATTATTCAGTAGATTACTTGACAGAATGTCAGTTGTATGTAGAAAAATATCACACACTAGAAATATCTTTAGTTCTAATAATCTCCTCCTGTTCAATTATGAATTTTTATGAAAAAAAAAATTCCTTGTGTATGTAAACAATACATTGGTTAGTGTGCTTTTTTATTCTTAAAAAGAAAACTCTGAACAAAACAGCTTTACTAATGTCACTGGTTCCCATCAATCTGATAAAACCACAATTTTATAGAGAACATTAATTTAATTTATCCATCTGACACACTAGAAGGGCCATAGTGTTGGCATTTATGAATTCAATTTGGAGCTCCTGTACACAGAAGTAGGGTTGCCTAATTATGAAAACACCAGAGAGAATCCTGGAGTAGTAGCATTGAGAACAAACATTCTTTAAAGTACATTGTAGCCTTCAATTCATAATTCATTCATAACATGCCACAGCATCGGTGCATATGTTTTCACATCTAAAGATACTTGCCAACATTCCTAAAAGCTTGACAGAACAATCCATGTTCTTAGTATTTTTAAACTTTTAGGCAGGACTGATGAAACACACAAACCCACTCATGATATTTTCAGAGTTTACTTGTCCATACTAATTTGCAAGCAAAAAAAAACTGGCCATAAGAGGTCAGTTGGCAAGTATATATCTATACTAAGGCTGGCAGCACTGATGAAGAACCTTTCTGTTTGCATGCCTTTGCCCATTGCCTGTATTATTCATTCTCTTCTTTAAACCCAAATACAATAAAGACAATGTCAATACCATGCACAGGACAATAACTAGTGACAAAAAAATTCAAAAGAATAAAAAAAATAAAAATGTATTTTAGTCAACACGATTTCATAAAAGAGCAGCAATATGGCAAATCTTATAAGTGAAGACTTAATTTTGAAACTTGCTCATTCCTGACATTTGTCAGCTATAGGTGAGTTGCAGTGGTTTTTTTTTTTTTTTACAGTCTGCACACTCACCAACCCACTTAAAATACAGTCCAACCCAATGCACCATTACATCAGGTAAGGAGCACTGAATTTTATAAACTTGGTATGGTAAAGAAAGGTCTGCTTAATAAGTAGAAATGTGAAGATTGTTAGGTTGGTCAGCAGCAGGTAACGTAAAATGTACTTGTTAGGGTTACCATTTCCATTTGGTTAAGGTGAACATAATATACAAGGTTTTGAATTATGTGCTGGCAGAAAGAGGGATATCATGAAGAGCTGTGTGAGTTATAGGTTAAGGATGCAACTTTCTCTGAGGCACATTGGTGTCTCATTGCCTCCTATCTTAATATTTCCTTCCATTACCTTATAAACTCTAATTTCCTGACGCTCATTTTTAAATATAGGGGCAGCCTCTGCTCATTCTACAACTAGCCTCAGTCCATGAGAATATTGAGTCACACTATGGGAACAGTCATATAGAAGGAGGTCATTTGGGTATTTGTATGCGACACTGTCTTTGACAGGAAACACATGGGCACGGCTGTTCTGGATGTACTTATTGAGTGCTTGTGAGACAACAATGAAAGTGTGTGGGCATGAGGGGTTAACAGTCAATCTAAGTGATGCCTGGTCTTGGCACTAGGTACAGTATGTATCTGACTTTACCTATTGGGCCAAATTACATTGTCTGATTACTAACATCCAGCTGTTTTTTTTTCAAATAGTAACCCCGCCATTAATGGATCGGGAGAAGAAACAATAGGAATACAAATGTTCATGCTAATAAACTACTGAAAAGTTGTCCTTACTCCATAAAATCATGCTGTGTATCTGCTAATTTTATTAAAAGCCTAATAGAACAGCCAATCAATACTCACAGTATGTTGCTTTAAATATCAAATTATTGGGAACATATTGATAAGAGAAACATTTTTGTGTTAGGATACTATAGAAAGGAGGATGTCAGTTTCCAATTTAATGTCAAAAGCATGGTTACATAGACAGACAGATATTTGAATGATGCAGGTTAACACATAGTCATACATTCATGCCAGGTACAAAGATTTAAGTACTTTGTCAAGCATGCAGGAAAAAGGGTTGTTAAAGTCATACCAATGGGCAAGGGGCATCCAGCCCATCCAGCCCTGGTATCCCTGGATCACCATTTTCTCCTTTTATACCTCGTTGTCCCTGTTTACAAAATCAACTACTTTTATTATTCCATGAGGTGCCTCATGTTTCTGTTTTTATGGCATATAACTCCAGTTAAGGCAAAGCTGCCGGACATCTTTTTAGAACAGTGAGTTTTTTTTATCACTGTAAACAATATTGTATAGACTGTCTCATATATTTCACAGTAGTAATTATTTTTCAGAAAATAAACCAGCGTGGAAAGAGACAGTGTTTGGCAAAAAAACAAACATTCAAAATAATCTGTAAAGTCTATTATATGAGTCCAGCAACTTTGCCAGTTCACGCTTTAAGACCACCTGGCAATTGTAGTCTTGAGGAAGGGAAGACATTTACCAACAGTTAAAGCAAACCTCTGTCTTCTCAGAACCTGCAATAAATAGGTTTATTCATCCCTACTGATAGGTAAGACCATGAGTGAACACTAAATGTTTTCAGACTCAAAACTATACAATAAGGTAAAACAAATGGTTATAAATTGCCAGCAAACTTATCAAATACAGAATTTAACTCAAAGCCTCTTCTTTTGATCTTCCCATCCTCAAGTCCTATATAGAATAAAAATCAAAAATCAAACATACCAACGGGCAGGGTGCATCTAATCCAGGCGCTCCTTGGTCTCCCTTATCCCCTTTAGGCCCCCTAGAGCCTTTCTTCCCCCTTTCCCCCTGCAAAAATTAATTAAGTTCAACAAAAGATATAGTAACTTTCAGGATCATCCAGTTCAAGGTTGTTTTAAAAGTATGGAGTTAAACATTATCTAGAGATAAATAGAGTTATATATAACATGGAAAACTATCTACACTCTCCTGGTAAATGCATAAAAAGTCTTACATTTGAGTAATATTCATAGAATAAAATGTTTATATATTTTAAAAGGAGAGCAAGGTTGTGTTTCTGTTGCTTGTATCTGGAAAAGTGAGTGAAGGAATGTGGATAATAATGTTGTGTTTTCAGTTTTCTGGACTATGATTATACCTTTACTGTTCTTATTTAATTTTAGAGACAGTGACAGTTTCAGTTATTCTTTGTTGAGAATGTTCAAAAGGTTATTAATGTCTATGAAATAAAAAGATGTACAGGTTACTACCAAACTAAAGTATGCACATAGTAGATGCTCAAGAGGAATATGAATATGAGGACATCAGCATCAAATAAAGTAAGGCGATGTAAGCTTTTCTAATTGATTGCCTATAAGGACTAAGAAATAATGGATGGTTGCTTTCATAAACTACTGACGAAGTCTGAATGAATAACATAACTGTAGTCAACCTGAGAGAAAATATGCTAGAAAGATAATAAAATGGCGAAAACCTGTGCTCAAAACACCAGCGCAATCTGATACGTTGTCAACTGTCTGATCACCAACTCTACCTGTCCACTTTTGTCTTTGCCCCCTCACTATTAGTTAGGAAGGTTACCTCTCACAATAATGGGTCAAAAGCATTGCACAGTCGGGGAATGGGGATGGGGCGAGAAAGCTGGTAGAGGCTAGAGCCACAACTTTGGAAGCTGGAAGCTATTTGTTTGTCAGAGTTCCTGGGTATTTGGAGTTGCTTTGAAACAAATACAACCCACCATGCAGACACCTAGAGGTGCCTGTTATACACCGTGAGTCGAAGTTTAAATTCTTACTTCTGGCCATAGGTTACCTTACAATTAAAATACTGTAATTCTCTTTAAAGAGGAGCTCCAGTCTCCCAAAAAAAAGTTTTAAGTCAGCAGTTACAAATATTGTAGCTGCTGACTTTTAATATAAGGACATTTACCTGTCGAGGGATCCAGTGATGTCGGCACATGAGCCGATTCTTCAATCGGCTTTGGGTACAAGCGCCAGCATTGTAAGTAAGGGATACCTGCAGTGAAGCCTTTCAGTTTCCTACTGCACATGTGTGAGTTGCTCTGCACTTTGTAAATGTGTGTGTCCCAGAAGGCTGAAGGGGGAAGACAGAGGGGCTGTACATGCTCGTAGATCGCCACAGTGATCTGAGCTAGAAATGGGATCGGGTACCTGTCAAAACCAACTACCCGCTCCCCTCTCCCCCCCAAAAAGTGACAAATGTGGCAGTGGAGGGTGCAAACAAGCAGAGCTTTCCTATTTTGGGTGGAGCTCCGCTTTAATAATTGTTTTGAATGAAAATTACAACATTTCATTACTAAGCACATGATAAGATAAGCCCCGTTCAAAAAAGTCGACATTCAGCTTGTTTGTATGTGGGTCTGTCCAACAGAAGCCGGACGTTTGGGAAACCAGCAGCCGACTGACTCCCGATCAGCACTCTCAGCCAATGGCAGAGAGCGCTGATCAGAGTGTTCTGGCAGGGGGGAGGGGGCGTACCTGTCAGAACACAACAGCTCAATGGGGGAGATCGCTGTGCGAACTTAAGCTGAACTCAAGCTGACAATTTTTTGGGTTGAATGACAAAAAACTTGTAGTGTGTACCAGGCTTAAGTCAGCTTAGACTGACTACTGATCAGGTATTGCCTTAAACATACCAGGTATATCTTCCAATGAGGACACTTGTTGCAGTGATAACTGGAGTTTACTTTTGGTTAAAGCAAGAAAGGGTTAATCCCTGTCAGGTACAACAGAAATATAAAAAAGAGATAACAAAAAAGTGGTCCATCAAGTCTGCCCAAGTTTTTTTTTGTTTTTTACCTCTGAAGTAATAGAGGTAGTGAGTCAGTCAAGAGTAAGTGGATTCACTTAGGATTCGCTTAGGACAAACATAGATTTATACTCAGACAAGTTTTAAAAAAATGGGACAGACTTGATGAACCACATGGTCTTTTTACTGTCGTCACTTCTCTATGTTTCTATAACAAGGGGAGATTTCACCCCAATTTTGTTTGGCAGTGGTTAATCCAACCTTGCTTAAAACAAAAGTAAAATTTTGTGGACAAAGGGCAATACTTTATGAATGCCCATGCTAAGCTGACAAAGTAGTTAAATGGACTATAAAAGGTGCATTTTAAATTTCAAATGTTTATTCAAAAGAAAACACTAAAGTGAAACCAATGGTCTATCTTTCTAACAATATTTTCCATCTTCATAATTCATTTGAAAAGATTACCAGCTAAATGAACTTCTAGTTGAAGCATAAAAGGGGTGGCATTCCTTTATAGTTGTTGCAAGGACTTTTACTATTGCATATTTAAGAGATCCGGTATGCTGTACTAATATGACTATGATATTTTATATTACCATTTCCTTTAGTTTAGTAGTATCCTGTACAATTATTTTTAGTACAAACAAAACAGATCATTTGAAGTCTGATTCACACATTCTGTAATGAGATACAGTCCTCGCTCATTGAAGCTCACCTTGTGTACATGGTTTATTTCTTTTGCACTAATACTGTATATTAAGGATACCCACAAATCCTGCACGTGTATAAAGTTGGTAAATACACTCAGTGTTTACAGTGGATTTCCAAATTTTTTCCACCATTGTTTTTAAACCTCCGAAAAAAAGATTCTGAGACTGCATAGCTGGAGAATTCTTGATCCATGAATGCTGTTTCATAGATGCAAGCAATTTGAATGTTTATTTATCTAACATTACCCTAACCTGGAATAACAGAACAACTCCTGTTCCTGGTATACCAGGAGAAACGTCATCAATTGTCTTTTAAACACACTTGTTTCCATAAATTTCATCTATAGATCACTAGGTGTCTAGATGTGAAACAAGCCTTTGCCACTAGTAGATATTTAGGTATACAAGAGGAGACAGCATATTACAACTTTTCTCAGAGGCTTTAAGTCATGAAAACATATACGGCAGTATTCAGTTAATCAATGGATTGAATACCTGTGCATTAAGATGTTTCATCTGAAGCAAGGTATTTTCTCCATGTGTTATCAGCACACACTATCAGCTGAAGATCTCAGCTGGCATGGGCATTCTCCCACAAGGTTAGTGACATGGGTCCTACTACACTCCTATCTTGCCCCTAAGTAGGCAAGGCCTTGACTAAGGTGGACCCCCTTGCAATTCCTTAAATGCATTGGCTTTCCTGTTGATAATTCATTTCATGCTCGACTTTTACAAGTAGAGTGGCATTCTATTCTCTACCCTTCCTTCATGTCTCTTTCACTATGTACAGTGCCTTGAAAAAGTATTCATACCCCTTGAAATGTTCCAAATTTTGTCATGTTACAACCAAAAACGTAAATGTATTTTATTGGGATTTTATGTGATAGACCAACACAAAGTGGCAGATAATTGTGAAGTGGAAGGAAAATGATAAATGGTTTTCAACATTTTTTACAAATAAATATCTGAAAAGTGTGGCGCGCATTTTTATTCAGCCCCATTTACTCTGATACTCCTAACTAAAATCTAGTGAAACCAATTGCCTTCAGAAGTCACCTAATTAGTAAATATACAGATGTTCTGTGAAGCTCTCAGCAGTTTGTTAGAGAACCCTAGTGAACAAACAGCATCATGAAGGCCAAGGAACACACTAGACATGTCAGGGATAAAGTTGTGAGGAAGTTTAAAGCAGAGTTAGGTTATAAAAAAATATCCCAAGCTTTGAACATCTCACGGAGCACTGTTCAATCCATCATTGGAAAATGGATAGAGTATTGCACACCTGCAAACCTACCAAGATATGGCCATCCACCTAAACTGACAGGCCAGGCAAGGAGAGCATTCATCAGAGAAACAGTCAAGAGGTATCTCTTCTATCCATGGTAACTCTAGAGGAGCTGCAGAGAACCACAGCTCAGGTGGGAGAATCTGTGCACAGGACAACTATTAGTCGTGCACTCCACAAATCTGGCCCTTTATGGAAGAGTGGCAAGAAAGCCATTGGTGAAAAAAAGTCCTGTTTGCAGTTTGCGAGAAGCCATGTGGGGTGAACTTTTTGGCCTAAAAGCCAAACGCTATGTGTGGCAGAAAACTAACACTGCACATCACCCTTATACACCATCCCCACCGTGAAACATGGTGGTGGCAGCATCATGTTGTGGGGATGAAATTCAATTTAGCAGCGCTGCAACATTGAATTTCATATCAGTACATGTGTGTATCTCACAGTTTTAGCAGCTGCTTTATTTTAATTTTATTCTTAGTTATATATTTTTTTTGTTTTAGTGTGGTAATTTCCAGTTTTCCATGTTGTGGGGGTGCTTTTCTTCAGCAGAAACAGGGAAACTGGTTAGAGTTGATGGGAGGATGGATGGAGCCAAATACAGGGCAATCTTAGAAGAAAAACCTGTTAGAGTCTGCAAAAGACTTGCAACTGTGGCGAAGATTTACCTTCCAGCAAGACAATGACCTTAGACCTACAGCCAGAGCTACAATGTAATGGTTTAGATCAGAGCATATACATGTGTTAGAAGTCTAAAGTCAAGTCCAGACCTTAATCCACTTGAGAATCTGTGGCAAGACTTGAAAATTGCTGTTCACAGACACTCTCCATCCACTCTGACAGAGCTTGAGCTATTTTGCAAAGTATTTGAGTGGCAAAAATGTCACTCTCTAGATGGACAAAGCTGGTAGAGACATATCCAAAAAGACTTGCAGCTGTAACTGCAGCGAAAGGTGGTTCTACAAAGTATTGACTCGGGGGGGGGGGGGGGGGGGGGACTGAATACAAATGCACGCTACACTTTTCTTATATTTATTTGTAAAAAAAGTTTGTATTTATTTGTAAAAAAAAAATTAATAACCATTTATCATTTTCCTTCCACTTCACAATTATGTACTACTTTGCACTGGTCTATCACATAAAATCCCAATAAAATACATTGGTTGTAACATGGCAAAACGTGGAAAATTTCAAAGGGTATGAATACTTTTTCAAGGACTGTATATTAGGTCCTAGAGTAAACAGAGCTGCCTGCTAACTTCCACATAAATACTTTGACTAAACAGAGCACACAATTACAATTATATGTATATATATATATATATATATACAATACAATAAAGTACAATTATATTGCCCCAAAGTAATTCACCTATTTGAATACTACCCTCATCCTGGGTCCAATTTGTTCCCAAGAACCCTTACAATCATATTAAATATAGAAATGTGATTATTGGATTGATTTGAAAACCATGTCTTTCAGAGACAGAGGCCCCTTTAACACGAGGCGGACTCCGCTTGCACGAAGTCCGCCTCTGTCCGCCGGCTCAGCGGGAGATCTCTCCGTTGATCTCCGCTGAACCGGCGGATGACAAGTCCCTCTCTGCTCACTGAGCGGGGAGGGGCTTGCGAGCGCCGCTGGTCTCTATGGAGAGATCGGATGAAAACGGACAGTGTGTCCGTTTTCATCAGATCTCACCCGATCCGATCCGCCAGCGACGGATCTGGACGTAGAGCCATACGTCTGCTTTTGGCGGATCGGACCGGGTTGGATGGCAGCGGAGATGTCTCCGCTGACATCCGACGCTCCATGGACTAACATGGAGCGCTCGTTCAGATCCGCCGTCAAAACTGACAGGCGGATCTGAACGGTCCGTCCATGTGAAAGGGGCCTTACACAATTCTTGGGTCTTGATTGCCTGGGCTGCATGATCCTTTGAGGGTCAAACAGATCCACATGAAATTAATCATGGATGATGTGGATTGTTCTGAATTACACCAGAGTAACACGTTGATTGCAATCCACCCGTGGAATGCAGGTAGGTGGCGGTTAGATTGAATCCCTCCCCTGCCGACTCCTGCAACCTGGAAAGGATCGGGGCAGCATTTACTGGAACCAATCCTTTGTATTTTCCTCATGCCGCAGCTGAAATCCAGATCCTCCACCTCTCCCAAAGGCATTCAGCTGTGGCAGGAGGAAAATACAGGGGATCGGTTCCAGTAAATGCCACCATCACCATCCATCCTGCACAGGTTTCCCTTTTATATGTTGCCAGGGCCCTCCTGTGTGCTCCCCTGGCCCCTCCCACCTCTTGCAGTGTTCCCGGCTTTCCCTCTTCTCCCGCTGGCTACTGTGGGGGATTATTACCAGCCGCTTCCTTTTCTAAATGAACACATTCGGTACCAATCACTCATTGTGTTCATTGATAACTGAGGCATAGTAAACTTATTTTACTTTGCTTCAGTTTGTGAATGAACAGAGAGATCTTCCTGTTGAAGCTGAAGCTGCAGAGATGGAGATTGAGGAGTGTGTTCTCAATTTCTTTTCTGTGTCTCAAAAGTGAGAAATCAGAGGTCTGTTTAGACCCCTGATATTTCACCATAGCCCCCCAACGGGACTGTCAAAAAAAAGTGTAAAAAATAATAAAAACATAACATTTAAAAAAATAAAATCGTAAAAAATACTTTAAAAAAATAATAATACACTCCCCTACTGACACCATCCTCTGCTCTACTGACAAAGTCCACTGCTCTACTGACACCAGCTACTGATCTACTGACTGACACTGTCCACTGTCCTACTGACACCATCCTCTGCTCTACTGACAAAGTCCACTGCCCTACTGACACCATCTATTTACTGAGTGACACCATCCACTGCTTTACTGAAACTGTCCATTGCCCTACTGACACTGTCCACTACTGTACTGACACTGTCCACGACCACTACTCTACTGACACTGTTCACATACCATCCACTGCCTACTGAAACTGTCCAAATACCATCCACTGCTCTACTGACACTGTCCACTTATAAGGGAGGCTAAGTTTATATTGTTACAGTGACATTTGTTTTAATATACCTTTCTAAGTTTTTCTTACTATTTAGTTTACTAGTTAATTTCGTTAAAAAAACGTGTGTCGAACCCTGGTGATCTATGATCTCTTTCATGTTGTTCAAGCAGATCTCAACCTCTCAAAGGTTGCCTACCCCTGCACTAGAGCTTCAAACCTGTACTTTTTTCAGAGTGATAATATTAAACTCAGTACACTTTTTATGCATCTAAAAGCTCTCTGCGTCAGGAACACGTGTCAAGAGCACTTTTATATACAGGGCTCAAAAGAACTTGTCAAAATATTATTTTACTAATGCTGATTTTTTTTTTTAGCAAACACTAAAGAAAAAACAAAAAACATAAGGGTCAATGTATAACCCAGTTCAATTCTGGGGTCAATATAGTAGTTCAGAATCAGACAACAAATGATGTATTAAGCCGGTGATGCCAAAACATGATAGATGTAAAGCATTGCTTAAATATTTTTTTTACTAGTGCTGTTATAGGGAGTTTTTAATATGACTGAGGAAGCTTTTTTTTTTCTATGTGTTTGAGGAAGATTAGAAAATCTAGGGTAAGATTAAGCAATTATGAGGCACAAATTGTGGGTTTGCTAAAATGAATGTAGTGGAAGGATGTGAGAAGCAGAGGAATAAAAAAAACAAGGAGGAGGCATTTCAACAAAGAAAGGATAATCCGGGAAAAAATGGAACAGGCTACAGAGGAGGTTGGAGGAAAGACCCAGGTAAAAAGGCACAAGTTAAGGAAAAGGATAAAGGGGACAAAGGTGAACCTGTGAAAAGCAAAGAAAATACACACGCGATAAAAGTGAAGATAGGAAATGGAGCAAGGCATCATTGCACAAGTGAGACGAGAGCTCTTTTCAGTTGGTGTTCTCTAGGATATTATCATGTGGCTGCACTAAGCCACAATAACCGCCAATCGCCTCTTCCAAGAATGTGGCATTCAGCCCTTTATACAGACATGGCAAACTTGAAGCAGTATTTTCCTGATACAATCTTAGATTTTGTATTGCTTACCATTGTGAAAACTGTTGTCATTAAAAATCCAGATGAAATTATAGTTTACTGAAATGGATTTAAATAGTAAACACATTGGTTGGATAGATTCCAACTACTTGTAGGTACAATAGGGCTATATTTATCTACATTTTTGGATAGTATCATATTGGAATATTTACTGGTCTACTGATTTTGTTTTTCAATAAAAATTTACTTTTTTTGTTTTTTTAGCAGTAAACAGAGAAACCAAATGAAAAGTGTCTACATAGTTTTATTGTTCTGAATCAATTCAGAGCTGTAAATATAAGCATAACATTTAGTAAACTTATAGGTGAGCTGCCATGATACTGAAATACTGAAAGAGTTTAATGAAATACTTAATTTTGTACATAATATCTACAGTGGCTTAAAAAAGTATTCATACCCCCTGAAAAATTCCACATTTTGTTATGTTACAGTCAAAAACTTAAATGTATTTTATTGGGATTTTATGTGATAGACCAACACAAAGTGGCACATAATTGTGAGGTGGAAAGAAAATGATAAATAGTTTTTAAATTTTTTTGGAAATAAATATGTGAAAAGTGTGGTGTGCATTTGTATTCAGCCCCCCTGAGTCAATACTTAGTAGAACCACCTTTCGCTGCAATTACAGCTGCAAGTCTTTTTATGTATGTCTCTACCAGCTTTGCACATCTAGAGAGTGACATTTTTGCCCATTCTTCTTTGCAAAATAGCTCAAGCTCTGTCAGATTGGATGGAGAGTGTCTGTGAACAGCAATTTTCAAGCCTTGCCACTGATTCTCAATTGGGTTTAAGTCTGGACTTTGACTGGGCCATTCTAACACATGAATATGCTTTCATCTAAACCATTACATTTTAGTTCTGGCTGTATGTTTAGGGTTGTTGTCCTGCTGGAAGGTGAACCTCTGCCCCAGTCTCAAGTCTTTTGCAGACTCTAACAAGTTTTCTTCTAAGATTGCCCTGTATTTGGCTCCATCCATATTCCCATCAACTCTGACCAGCTTCCCTGTCCCTGCTGAAGAAAAGCATCCCCGCAACATGATGCTGTTCATGGTGATATTAGTTAGTTTTCCGCCACACATGGTGTTTTGCTTTTAGGCCAAAAAGTACAATTTTGGTCTCATCTGACCAGAGCACCCTTTTCCGCATGTTTGCTGTGTCCACCACATGGCTTCTTGCAAACTGCAAATGGGACTTCTTATGGCTTTCTTTCAACAATGGCTTTCTTCTTGCCACTTTTCCATAAAGGCCAGATTTGTGGCGTGCACGACTAATAGCTGTCCTGTGGACAGATTCTGCCACCTGAGCTGTGGATCTCTGCAGCTACTCCAGAGTTACCATGGGCCTCTTGACTGCTTCTCTGATTAATGCCCCCCTTGCCCGGCCTGTCAACTTAGGTGGACGTCTTTGTAGGTTTGCAGTTGTGCCATACTCTTTCCATTTTAGGATGATGGATTGAACAGTGCTCTGTGAGATGTTCAAAGCTTAGAATATTTCTTTATAACCTAACCCTGCTTTAAAATTGTCCACAACTTTATCTCTGACCTGTCTGGTGTGTTCCTTGGACTTCATTATGCGGTTTGTTCCCTAAGGTTATCTAACAAACCTCTGAGGGCTTCACAGAACAGCTGTATATATACTAAGATTAAATTACACGCAGGTGAATTCTATTTACTAATTAGGTGACTTCTGAAGGCAATTGGTTCCACTAGATTTTAGTAAGGGGTATGAGAGTAAAGGGGGCTGAATACAAATGCATGCCACACTTTTCAGATATTTATTTGTAAAAAAAATTGAAAACCATTTATCATTTTCCTTCCACTTCACAATTATGTGCCACTTTGTGTTGGTCTATCACATAAAATCCCAATAAAATAAGTTTTGGTTGTAACATGACAAAATGTGGAAAATGTCAAGAGGTATGAATACCTTTTCAAGGCCCCGTAGAAACTTATTTTAACACATGATAAGCAAAAATCTACTCAAGCCTACACATTGCAAAAACAATAACTTGTTTGTTAAAACATATAATTAGATTAATTGGATGTAAAATGTACTTTGGCATCATTGTCATTGCGTTATTTAAATCTTCTCTTAAAAATCTATGGATACTAGGAGCAGAGATTCTGACCGGTTAAAACACATAACACGGGCCTATAACGTTAATGGACTTTAGAGACTGGGAATAATATCAGCTTTTGTATGCAGAATTGTCCCAGAAGTCAACAAAGGTTGGCATTTGCTTTTAAAGTTCCTGTAAAAGCTAAAACCTTTTTTTTATTTTGTTTTTGGGGATAGAGCAGGAAATTGTTTTATTTGTTATTGTTTGTATCCTGTCTGGAAAGATTTCCTTTATCTACTTGTCCCAAAGATACAATATGAAGTAAGAGGTAATCTCTCCAAAGTGGGAAAAAAATCCCTCTAAAACAGTTGTCACCAGAACACGTGTTCCCACTGGAAAATTTCCCCTCGCCTTCTGGGCCTAGGACAACACAAAAATGTTGGATTCCCATCACTGTTGTATTGCTGACACTGAACACCAGAACCAAAAGAGAGGGTGCATCCCCCCGGAGATAATGCTGGTCACAAAGGATTTTATACTTGCTCTCTCTATCCAGTATCATGCTACAAAGGAAAAGGGAATCAGCATTACACTGTACTAGTTGTGAATAAGTACAATAAAACCCTGTGGGTACAGATGGTCTCATATATAGATCATTTACCTTGTACTCTAATCTAATCTTATCTGCTTCCTCTTTCCCTATATTCTCTCATCTTCGTTACTTATTAATCTCTTAGCTGTCTCTCCTGCCACTCATATACTGTGTGCTGTATATACATACACACACTGCATTCTCCAGAACCTATAAATGTTTAATTTAGTGCACTATTTTAGGAGAAACCCTGCTCTTTTAATTATTATAGACTGAAGAGAAAATAAAAAGCAATATATATTCATTAATTTGTTATTTTTATACTTTTATTGTATAAGACAATTATAGTATTAAACGTAGGCACACTACCATATAAAGCCTGCAGTGACCTCTCTAATTTGAAACTATTTGTTTTCTGAAAGAGTCCTTCAGCCTTCATATAATTACTATTATAGGTGAACCAGCAAGAACCTCTGTCAAGTATTTTATTGTTGCCTGAATCCCCTGTACTTCCTGTCCTGATAACAGACTATTATTACAATACATAACAACCCAAATGAATCAGCATTTTTGCATTGACAGAATCTACTAGTCATAGAAAAAAAGATTTAAGTAAATACTTATCATGACAGCTTCCCTTTAAGCTATTTTAGGTGGAATGATCATAGTTTGCTGTGTTCTTACAATGTACAGTATATGCTGCAGTGTGATAGAACATGCTTATATGTAGTCAATATACTACTGGGCCTTCTGTATAAAAACTGCCAGGACAGAACAGTGGAAGCTTTACCCAATAGGATTCCAGCTGTCCTTTTCTCACACATATTAAAAAATGGAATCAGTTGCTATGGACAACTCTTCCACATTTCCTTGTTCTCATGTTTTATTCATGCAGGACTAATATTCCTAAACATCCCACAGCACAATCATGCAGAATATGAAGCTAAGGATAGCAACAAACTTGCAACCAAAAACACACTGCTTCTTTACCTGATTTGGTAAAGTACATCATATAGTAGCAAACTATTGATCATGAGGAGGAAATGATTCATGTATTTCCATTATAATAAATCCAATAAAAGTACAAGCAGTTTACTTTGTACTAGTATACTGTATTTAAGCTTTGATGTCAGCTAATCATTCCACCTTATTATGTAGAGATTAGTCACATGCTAAAACCAATCATGAGCACATCTGCATTCTTACCCGGCTTCCCTTTTCACCAGTAGGACCCTGGAAATATAAATGATAAAAATCATACGGTTACACACATCCTGCAATTTTTAGTTGTGGCTCTTATTACCTAGAATCTGATTTGTGGTTTTTATAACATAATCTAACCATGCCACTTTTTAGCAGTTTGCCCAAATTTATCATCTTGTACTTTACCCAAGGTCCTTCTCCTTGGAACTGTGAGGAAGGCCATGGGAATATAGAGCAAACTTTCATGTAGCAGGAAAGGGTGATGAACTAAACTGTTTATAAAGTATACAATATGTTTTTAAATTTAGTCAGTGGTCAATATGACCAGTACACCATTACTGGTGAGAAAGTATTTAACCACTTGCGGACCAGCCGCCGCAGTAAAACTGCTGCAGGTTGGCTCCGCTGCGCAAAATCACATTAATGTACATGATCTCGTAAGGCTTGCATAGCAGGTGCGCGTGCGTGCCCGCCGCGAGCTCCGTGAGTCCGCCCACGGGGTCCGGCGGACTCGATGTCCACGGGGATACCCGCGATCGTCTCATGGAGAGGAAGAACGGGGAAATGCTAATGTAAACAAGCATTTCCCCATTCTGCCTAGTGACACTGTCACTGATCACAGCTCCATGTAATTGTGAGTGGTGATCAGATATGTGTCACTGCTAGCCCATCCCCCCCACACACCCCCTCCTGGTTAACCCCTTCACTGCCAGTCACATTTACACAGTAATCAGTGCATTTTTAATCGCACTGGTTGCTGTTTAAATGTTAATGGTGCCAAAATAGCGCCTAAAGTGTCCGATCTATCTGCCATAATGTTGCAGTCACGATAAAAATTGCAGATTGCCGCCATTACTAGTAAAAAAAAAATTTATAAATAAAAATGTAATAAAACTATCCCCTATTTTGTAGACGCTATAACTTTTGCGCAAACCAATCAATAAACGCTTATTACTATTTTTTTTACCAAAATTATGTAGAAGAATACGTATCGGCCTAAACTGAGGAAAACATTTTTTTTATATATTTTTTGGGGATATTTATTATAGCAAAAAGTAAAAAAATTAGCTTTTTTTTAAATTGTCGCTCTTTTTTTTTTATAGCGCAAAAAATAAAAAACGCAGAGGTGATCAAATACCACCAAAAGAAAGCTCTATTTGTGGGAAAAAAAGGACGTCAATTTTGTTTGGGAGCCACGTCGCACGACCGCGCAATTGTCAGTTAAAGCGACGCAGTGCCGAATCGCAAAAAGTGCTCTGGTCAGGAAGGGGTAAATTCTTCCGGGGCTGAAGTGGTTAAAGTTAACTTAAGAAAAAGACCACTTTAGGTCCAGTGAAGGATGAATGGTCTCTAACGGTGGTAACTCAACCACTATTACTTTCTACTTTTTACTGATGCAAGTGATGGTGATGGTCTCATCATCTTTTTTCGTTTTCAATCTGTTTATTGAAAGTTTTTATAGAAGAAGAGATTACAATTAACATTGTACAATCAAATATCAAGCAGTACAAAAGTCATGGTTCCCCCCACCATTATAAAACACATACAGTTAAGGTAAGGAAAAAGGTTGTAGGGTCCCTGTGCTCTGGCCCTCACCTACCAGAAAATTTCCTAAGGGTGTATGGCCCGAAGATCACCAGTCAAATATTTAATCCAAGCTTTGTCAAATATATTTTTATTTTGTGATTTAAAATGGCCAATAGACGCTCATTTATCATGGGCCATGAGAGTTTAACCTTGAGCTGCTTAAAAAGTATGACAGCCGAATTCCAGGATGTGACTATAGTGAATATTGCAGACACAAATGTAGGTAATTGGTCTCCTCAGATGTCTCCGGGCACCCTCCACCATGCAACCTAATAGCACTTATTTTGGAGACTTGGACAAATTACCTTGGGTGACTGTGTAAATAAAATTATACAATCGGACCTAGCAATGCCTCACCTTGGGAAACTGCCATTATATATGAAAACCCATCCTCTCCTGTCCACAGCCTCGAAAGCACAGCGGAGATGCCCCTGGGACATAAGTAGACAGTCTCCCTTGTACCACATACTATCTCAGTAGTACCTTGTAATTTGCTTCATTTATGGAATTATTCTCAAAGCAATTTGAGCTATCGAGTACCACTCATCCTGCTCAAAAGTTGTCAGCTCTCTATCAATGATTTGAATTGTTTATATTATTAAGTGAACCATAAGAAAACTTCTAAGCCAAATACCCTGAAGTTAAGCTCCATCTGCACCTGAGCACATTTTAGGGACAAAACAAGTTTGGAATATGTCCACAATCCTGAAGACCTTCACATTGAAGGAGTTTTAACAATCCCAGTTGGAAAATGCAATATGCAACACTAATGGATGTCATGGAGAAAGGGATGATATTTCCATGACACCCAGACAGTGGGTGCTGTCTCTCTTTGCACTAAATGAGTCTTATGGACCAAGTATGATCTTCACTGGCTGCTGATAGTGGATAGGGCTTTTTTACACAAGTGGTCAAGGGGGTGGTAAAAAGAGGCAGCTGAGCTGCTGTTCGGCGGTCCACCCGAACTAACATTATAGCCTGACAGGGCTGTACACTGATGCTTTGCTTGGTTATGGCTTTTTTAAATCAGGCTGCAGAGTTTGATACGCAGTACTTATTTGAGATCAGTAAGGCCATGCCACAACTGCAAACCAAAGGTTTGGCCTGCAGTTGCGGCGTGGTCCAGCAATGTAAATTTCCCATTTAGCAATTAAAGAAGATAAGTAATAAAGAAACAAAAAAAAGGCATCAAGAGGCTGCAGTAGCACCTACTGAACAACTGAATACCTGTCAACCACTGCTATACTTCCGTCTGAAAAGCAATCCATTGGAGATTGCCTTTCAAAGGGCAGTAAGCTTACCCCCTTTTTGAAAGAATCCATACACATGCAGATCTTCTAATCCTCCACTTCAAGAACTGCATCAAGAACAAGACCTGCTTGCAGGAGGACCCTCAAAGCTGGAAAAACCTCCCTGTGTGATAACAAGCAGCCTAATTCTACACCCTGGGGAATAACTTGGAATAACTTGGAATCACCCACTTGGAATAACAAAATGGTTTAATAATCTCAAGACATGATTACAGCTACACTCCAGGCAAATCAAGGGTTTGATTTGTATTATCTCTTTAAATACTGACATTTCCACAGCTATGGTGGCCCTGTCTGACAAGACAGGAGACCTGCTTTTTAAATGCTGCAGTTAGGCAACACTGTAGCAGAATGCCCATTTACTTACCATGCTCAGATGCAGGCACAGGCCCCTTTAACCTATTTTCCTCACTCAGCAGTTTAGAGAGGCTACAACTGATAAGATAGAGAAAGCAGGTAGTGATCTGCAGCTAGCTGAGAGGACCTCCACTGTCAGAACCAGTGTGCGGGTGGCTGGACCAGAGCCTACTAGCATGAAATTCTCTGAAAGACCCAGGTTCGGTGGGAAGCACCTCCCCAAATGCTACACAAGTCTTATAGTTCCCGTGGGGCAGCTCCCCTGTGTCCTTGGGCCTTGGATTCCTTCAGCTGTTTGCGTTTTACTACAGGGTCTATACGGATTATGCTATGCAGCCATTTCCTGTCCCATGTAAACATCTTAATTTTTGCTTAATTTCAGCCTATTTTTTCTTTTCCCTCTTGATTTGCATGTACCTAACTCCATTCACTGTTCAATGTAACATGGGGAAGCAACTAACTTCGCTGTCATTGCTCTGGTCCCATTAGGTCCAAGGGTTACTAGAAAAGTCCTTGCCTGAAAACTAGTTGCTAGTAGACTTTGCTTCATTCCCTCCACTGTGTGCCAGGCTCACAGAAATCTATGAGAAAGACTGGAACACCCGGTGGCAGAGAGAAACGGCTTACAGAATGGGGCCTTTAAGTGTAGAAACAATATATTTACCTCATCCAGTATAAGTATAATTCTCCTTTTTTGAAAGAATGCATTAGGGCCAATTCATACCTTGGCGTCCTGGTATGTTACAAAAGGAAATTTGAAAATTTGCCGTTATCACAGTAGGCAAGTGGAAATCTTACCATATAGACACTTGGTCTGGTAGGATTTTCCTTCACTTCTTCTTGTGTCACTTATGGCCCTTACACACGATCAGAAAATCGTATGAAAAATACCGCTTTTGAAGCAATCGTACAATAATCTGATCATTAGTACTCAGCTTTCGAGAGGCAGTCACGACAAATTAATGCAAAATTATCCGATGGGATAAGCATGAAAATTTTTCTTGTATGATACCAGATAATATGATTTTTGTTTAATCAGTACAGTTGTCATTCAAAAATACAATACAAATACATTACAACACATTACATCACTTCCGAATTTCTATTCTGTCATACGAGAATTTTCGAAACTTTAGCAAACTCTTAATTTTCTCTTCATAGCATGCAAAAGAAATGGACGATCATTTATCCGATAATTTCATTGTGTGTACCAGGCATTAGACAGGAAGTGAAGGAAAAATATCCCAGACACACAAACAGCTAAAAGAAACACTGCTTTACCATTCACCATCCTATCCAAAACTAAAATGTTCAGCTTCAGATAAAATTAAGGATAAAAAAAAACAACAAGCAAATTTCCAGCACTACACTGAATTAAACTGCTTACTATTTCGATATACTTACAGGTGGCCCTGCTGGTCCAGTTGGTCCCGTAACACCAGGATCTCCTTTATTGCCCTTCAATAAAATCAAGAGCATTTTAATACTTCAGCAAAAAAATAAGCAAGGGAACAATTTATAAAAGACTATGACCTTTACTTACTCTCTCCCCTTTTGGTCCTGCTGGTCCTGGAACTCCAATTGGCCCAGGTATGCCCTAATATATAAATAAACAAAGGGTCTTTTTTTTAGAAAAATTGTCTTGGTTTATGCATTTGGCAGTCAGGAAATAAGCAAGTAGAGAGCAGACCATTTGTGCAGGCAGTAAAGATATCTTTGGCTTGTTACAGTTTTCAGCTTTGAGTCTAACCAGATCTTCAGAAGACTGTTCGGATGTATGGATAACTAACATGAATGAGTAAGACATTAAGCATGTATTTTAAAGCTGAAGTCAATGCATTCAATAAGTGGTTTTTAACTCAGGACTGAAAAGGGTAACTCGATGAAGACATACTGGTTTAGTCACATATTTAAGCACTGTAACTATTACAAATACATTGGATTAAAAGGGAAAGGGGCTTGCATCATTTCAAGAAAGTAGCTTAGCATGCAATTTGTAAATCACCATGCTGCAGAAATGGATGCATTTATAGAGATCAAAAGGCCAGGCCATATATTCAATAATCACCTTAGAGTAGAAACATTAGCAGTTCACAAGCACAGTAGTTATGATTCTTAGCTTTATACCGGCGGTTTTAGGACAACGTTTTATATAGGATCTTCAACCCTGAATTCATCATGTGTCTACACTGTTGGCTTGCACAAGCAGTTAATTAAATACGCTTACAACTCCAAACTGTGGTACAGGATTATAGGATGGGAAGTACAATAGTTATGCTTCTTAGTTTTATACCCGCAGTTGTAGGACATTTTATATGGCACCTCAAAACCTGCATTCATTTTGTGTCTATACTTATGGCTTGAACAAGCAACTGATTCAATGTGCTTACAACTCTGAACTTTGGTACAGGGTTATGGGATGGTGAATATTAGATGAAAATACATGCATCTACTGTTACCAATCCTCTCAATAGATTACCTCCAATTGGTCTCCCACATCTCATATCCTTACTGTACCAACTGTGGTGACTTCCATTATGGACTTTCTTAGCCTTTATAAAGTGACAAATTTTAACAGGACTATGTCTCAGCACAAAGGATCTTAAACATATGCTGTACTGTTGGATGCATACATGCTTTGTAATAAAAAAGCACTGCGTGTGTTTCTGGTCAAGGAGCCTCTATGTGTCTCTTATTTAGATAGGAGTTTGTAAAAATTGTTAAAATAGTTCCTTAAGATATAGTTTAAATAAAATCCACATGTATGTCCTCCATCATGGTGGAAAATCAAACCTTTAATCAGGGGCGGCCCCCCATCCATGCGTCTGGCCCCTTTCAAGACACCGGCGCATGGATTCCAATGTGGGGGCTGTTTTTTTGAAACACTGATCAGAGCCAGAGGCTCTAAAAGGCTTCAATATAGGGTGGGCTCAGGTCGCAGAGAGCGCGCTCCAATCCCACTCAGGTGTGTTACAACAGCGAATATTTAATCAGGCCAATCAGGAAGTCGGTTTTGACACCGGTCCCCCGGCTAAAGGACAGGTAATCCTATTGGATGCCTAGGAGGAGGAGGGGAGGAGCTGGAAGCCACCATGGAGGAGAGGACACAGAGCCACTGCACTGCTCTGCCTGCTGCCTGCCACCCACCACCGCCGATGGGGTAAGTGCCTGACCAACCGGCAAACAGCGGGGAGCTGGGTGCCGCTCGGGGTGGTTGTTTGCTGCTTACCTGGATATTTCCAGTTATATTAGAAGGTGGAAGCCGCTTACCTCTTATATAATGGCCACATGTTGATACTAGACTTCTCTAACCTATGATCCGCACACTCCTTTTGATTAAGGAAGCCGGACAATGCTCAATATGCCAGCAAACTGGAGTAGCAAGGTTTTCCCATCGTTATACTACATCCAAACAAGGTTCTATAATCTTTAAAATGTATGAAATACCATTGCTTTAACCAACTCTATAGCTTTATATTGCTTGATTTATTCAGAGGTGCATGCACAAGGATGTGCAAGGCCAGTCACAGCCTATCCTTGGTAAGAGAGCAATCCTGCTTGTGACTGCAAGCCAGCAGGCATGAAGGGAATTTCTTCTGCAACGCACATGATAACTGACTGCAGCATAAGCATGGCAAAAGGATCAGAAATCATCCTGAATTGGTTGCAGAGATTTTCCATCATGTTAGTGAACCTCTGCTAGTGATACCAAACATGTCAGATGCTGGTTGTTACTTGTTAACCTGTTTAGGCAAGTCACATCTCTGGCTGACCTAAATCTATTGATCTGCACAAAATGAAGGTTACCAAAACTCCAACATGGAAAATATGAAAGGGCAATTTATAAGATTTGGCAGGGTTTCTAGAGATATTTAAACCTAATAATTTTAGGTGTGCTCTTTAGTACTTTCTGTGCTCTTTAGTACATATCCAGGGAATCCGGTTATTGCAAATCTTCTTACAGTGCACAGTCATGATAAAAAGTCAGCATTTCTGTGCATATATGTACCATGGCAGTCACAAATTACATCATAAAACTCTAATATAATTGCAAAACATAGCTACAACCCTTAAATGTATCCATACAGTTCTACTGCAAGTGCACAACAGTTCTGTATGTTGTATGTATGTTTCATTGCTGAAAGAGTCATTCTACAAATTAAAAAAGGCTATCAACAAACTGTCATAGGAATTTAGTGTGAATTTGCTTGGGTAAAATGCTGATAAGGGAGTCATTTAGTAGCAGACAGGTTGCAGTTAGGAGCAGAGGGGGCAAGGCAAGGTAATAGGAAACATGTAGGTTAGTGTAATGGAGTTAAGACTCACCGGTGGACCAATTCTGCCGTCTAAACCTGAAGCACCCTGAACAGCAGGGCAGAGTGTCAATAAACATGGAGGGGGCAGGAAAAGGTAAGGGGAAAACAATGAGGGAGGGGAGAGGTGAGTGAAGCAGCAACTGAATACATACATACACTTTAATTCCCTTATGTTTAGCATCAGCACTGACAACACATGAGAAACGGTACAAGGGAAGGTGTTTTAATGGCACATTGACATAGTAACCTAATGACATGTTACAGCCTAATATTGCCACTGCTGTAAGAAAACACAGCTGCCTCGTCATTTTAAGTTTAGCTAACATATTAATACATTAGTAACAAATATGTCTGTTAATTCACAAATCAATTCCACAAGTGGAAGATCATTGTTTCATAGAGATTTAAAACTTTTTATGAAACAATAGATTATAAATTCTGCTGTTTCTGCTTAAATGTAATACAAATTATGGCGATTATGAGTCCTGTGAACTTGATTCATATTACAGATGAGCTCCAGCTGCTATGATTTTCTAAAACTGTCAAAAAATGTATTCAATATGGAAACCTGGAGGCTTTCTGTACACAGTTGGTTTACAGAATGCCCCCTGGAAATGCAATTTCCTGTTTATGTAATTGGCCCAATGATTTTGGCAGACTTCTTCATAGTCAGATGCACTAAGAAACAAATACAATTTTGGATATCCTCATCAAAAGGAATAGATTTTTGGTGAGTTACTCCATAAGGGTTAATTACTTCTAAGGGGATGCAGACACTGCTCTTAAGCACACTAAAAGTACACCAGGTAGTTATATTGAGTGCAGACCCTCCCATTCAGAAAATTATTCTTGTAAGGACTTAGTAGAACAAACAGCTTTTTCTTCAGAACAGAAAAAGTAGGACTCTGCTAAAATGTTTGTTAAAATCCTTGCAATGTACATAGATCACCCAGAGGGGATTGTTTTTTTTTTTTCTCAAAAGTTACTCTTTAAATGTAGCTTTACATATAGGTGGAAACTATACCTGAATCCGTTGCAAAATTGGCCTTTGTCATTTTCATGCACATCAATGCCAAGACTAAAGCCTAGTACACACGGACTGAATGTTGGGCAGCAATGGATGGTTCAATAGAAACCTAACGATGTTTAGCCTGTGTGTACTGACAAAAGTTGGCCATTCAGCCAAAAAAGATCTGCCAATTGGCTCCCGACCGGAGTGTTCTGGCGGACCCTGTCTGTCTAAATCTGAGAGCTTCCTGAGCAAAGCAGTCTCTTCTGCTGATCCTTTGTTGTCCAGTCACTGGCTAGGGTTGATCCTAGACCAAGCAGTACTGCAGAGTTAAAGTACAACTTTCAGAGAGGTCTCAGGAGGTGCAAGAACTAGCTATGATGTCTGGTATGGCTGCCTTGACCACAAGACTGCCTAAAACAGAATTACAATTTCTTTGGTAGGTCAGACAGTTTAAATGTGGATTCATCTCTCTGCCTAAAGTTCAGATTTTATAAGGGACTTAGATTATAGAATCATATGTGTTTTGAAAGATCATATGGCCAGAAGAGCTCATGACAGTAGCCCATTTCAGGCCCCTGATATTTTGCACAATTGTAGAAAAAAAAGATGTATCTGTAATGTGATAGGGAACGCTAAAAAATATGCAGCCATCACACTTTTATTGAATAATATATAAATGTACAAAAAGTTTTCAGCTAATAAAGGTTTGTGTCTGATTTTACTGATAAACTATTGATGGAAGAAGCCAGAAAAGATCTGGCTTCTATAGCAATTAACACAGATATGTAGTAGTGGCTGTGTTCAGTGCTAAAATTCCTATGCAGCGTCTGACATTAAATGATAGTGTGTGTATACCGTGAATTGAGCAAACTCAGAGTCTGAGTAAAGCAAATTATACGTACAATGGAACTGAACTCAAAAAGTAAAGATTTTACAGGGAACATCCCAAAATGTAATTTGTGCTAAACATTACCCTGAAAAATTGACTTTTCTGAATCCTCATGAAAAATAGCAGTGCACGTCCCAAAAAGTGAGGGTTCCTAGGCATTTCTGTGCCTATAGCCTCATAGCTCTCTAACTGCAGTATGAGGGCTAAGGAACTTCTGCCTCTATTCTAAGGAGATTTGTAGTAAAATGTGATGATGTCACTACAATGCTCTTGACTATTCTGTATGCTGGAGGCTCTGATATGAGGAAGAAAAGCCCTACCAAGATGGCCACCACCACAAGGATACACGGTGAATAGCAAGGTATGGTAAATCAGTAATGATAAAAGTTCAGCTGCAACTAGACCACGGGTACTACTGGTGAGTGGGGACTAGTCCTTTGCCCTCTACTTGTATCTGGTCTACTTGTGCCAAATCATATCTCACTTGACAGCTATTCCCTATTGACACATATTGCCAGTGCATGAAAGTCAAAATATACTGAATCAGACCTATATCATTAATTCTATAGAACAGCTAGCTATATATTGTCATATGGTTTTAATATGCATATTCAATTATAGCTGGATGTACTAAAAAGAAAAAATTGAATACTAAGAGTTAAAAAAGGGAATTTAACGCTAAAAATAATTATCAAGTACAGTCACTGAAGCACTTAAATTATATAAATGTTGGAGACCTGAAATAATAAAAAAAAAAAGAAAAAAACCCAAAAAACAAACTTGAATATTTGAAGGCCTGACTTTTGTTGGAAGTTACAATTGTATACATCAAGGGTAAACATCAATAAATAGATTTTTATTACTAAGCAAACAAAAACATGTGCACACAGCATACCATTCAATCTTGATTTAATTTCGAGTTTAATCACAGCACTATATCAAACATGCTTATTATTAGTGGGCTGTATTCACACAAAATCAAATCAGAATTAGTTAACATAGTTAATGTGTTCTGTTTGATCCTGAAATAGCTGATTGGTTCTCATGGTCACAAGACAAAAATATGTATCTTTTTTGGAAGGATAGCATAAATAAATATATTTTTTTGTTTTTTTTTGGTTTTGTTTTTTTGGTCCCAGGCTGCAGTGAGCTGAGCAAAAATGTTTAGGCTTAAAAGGTAAAAAAAACCTTTGCCCTCTTTTCATGTGTTCAAGAAGCAATGGTGTGCAGTAAAAGGCATCACCTCTAGGTGCTTCAGGCTCACTTTTTGTGCTCATATTAACATGGATCTAAACCTAAAAACAAAAAATGTAATATATTGCAGCTTACCAGTCCCTAGATGTGCTGGCTGATATTTATTTTCAGGCATTTTCCCCTATATTTTTACCTGGTATTCCAGCCAATTACATATTTCCTGTCCTAGGGTGACAACGCTCACTCACTGCACTGTATCTATGGAAGGGCAGCATTGTCATCCTAGGCTGCTCTCCTGATTTGGACTGCAAACACTTCCTCCTCTCTTCATTCCTAATACATAGAGAGGTGTTGCTTTGATGTTTACAGAAGATAGCTGAAAAAGCTGATAACATTGTTTTGGATTTGAGTTCACTCCATTGGAAGTTAAAAAGATACAAGATTTTTGACAGATACAATGTGTAATTTTCTGTACTTGTAGAAAGAAAAATGTGACTTGACGGTGCTCAATATCTCAGGAATTAAACAAAAGGAATTTGCATTAGATTTAAAAAAATCTTTTATTAGTTTACAAAAAGTAAAAAGGCGTTTGTTTCATTAACGCTCACATTTGTTAAAAATAATAGAACATACTGTATAACTAATACCAGCCATAAATCTGCCTCCAGCTCCCTTCACATAACAATCCCAAGAAATGATATGTAACATCATAAAAATGATTACAGATCTATATCAAGACTGGTGGGTTGGGGCAATTGCGTTACCTCTACGCGTTTCTCTGTATAGCTTCATCAGGAGAATCATTGTGCTGGTAACAAAAATATTGCAAGTAAATTACATGACATAAATACATAAACAAAAACTATATACAAAAACAAAAAGGTTTCTTAGCACTTACTCCATACATATACCAGTGTATTCATATATGAGAGTTTTCCACACTGGTATATGTATAGAGTTAGTGCTAAGCTATATATATGCACCTCTTTCTTTTTGTTTTTTGTATATAGTTTTTGTTTAAGAATTTATGTCATGTCATTTACTTGCAACATTTTTTTGTTACCAGCACAATGATTCTCCTGATGAAGCTGTAACAGCGAAATGTGTAGATATACTGCAATTATCTTAACTCACCAGCCTTGATATGGATCTGTAATCATTTTTATGATGTTGTATATCATTTTGTGGTATTGTTGTGTGAAGGGGATTGGAGGTAGATTTCTGTCTGGCATTAGCTATATGCTGTATTGTTTTTAATTGATGTGGTCATTAATGAAATCCCTTTTTACCTTTTGTAAACTAATAAAAGATCTTTTTTAATGTAAAGAAAAAAATATTTCTTGTTTAAATCCTGAGATATTGAGCACCGTAAAGACCCATTTTTCTATATGGGTATACTGTATATTTTGTAGGGATGTGGGCCTCGTTTCACCTCCCAAAGCCTAACTGATTTCTAAATTTTTCTGTACTTGAAGAAAATGTACTTAGCCTTAAAGAAAATTGGTGCTGCCTACACATCTAAGGACAGTTAAGATTCACTAGATTTCATTTCTTGTACTAGGGTTTGGAACTACTTGCGGGACAAGACAAGAGAAGGCAGGAAGTGATGCAGGAATTCAGTCTAGACCTGCACTCAACAAATGTTGTAGTAGTCAAGGAAGCAAATGTGAGGAAGAAAAGGACGTTAGTTACTACCCTTGTACTTGTTTAAAGGAGTACATAAAGGGCAATTCCTCACCTTGTTTTAAATATAAGTGGCAGCTAGCGGGATAACCTGGCTCCTAGTTTGTCTTGCATTCTTAAATAGTGAGTGCTCATAACTTTCAACTCTGGTTCTTCATCTTGGAGTCCTAAACGTTCCTACCTACCGTTCTGTACATCTCATTGCATTCTCAATAATAAAAAAAGGGAGGGGAGAGTGGGAACCCCACATAATGGCATCAGAATTTGTGCAGAACCCGGCATTTAAAGTGAAGAAATGTCACAAATTGTGTCCTTGAAGGTCATAAAAAAAAAATCCAGCTGGTTTAACCATACCGTACCAACCATACTACCAAAAAATGAAGATAGTGGGTAGATAGTACAGAGCTTGTGTAGTTACACAATCGGGGTGCATTGGCTGGTAAAACCTTGAAGAACACTATCTAAGACTGCAGCCATATCCTAACACCTTGAGTGACAGAATGGCTGGTTTCAATAAAATAGGTGCCACATCTACTTACTGGTAAGCCCAAAGGACCTTTATCTCCTTTTTCTCCCTGACTTCCCTTTTCCCCATTTGCACCAGTCTCTCCTACTTCGCCCTGTTGAAAACAGATAAATTGTATCGGGATAAGATAAAGACAGAAAGGGGCCATATAGTCACTCTAAAATAACATCCAAATACTTAAAAATGCTTTAGATTACTTAGATAATTAATATTTACCGTATCATAATAAACACATCTGAATTGTGGCAGAGTTGTTTAAACTCAAATTATAATAAGCCGTTTATCCATTCCAGATGTCCCCACAAATTGCTTTACTGTTACATGGTAGTTTATGTCAAGTCAGAGATGTAGATAATTTAAAAGCAAAATATTAAAGGCTGTCCACTTTTTGGACTCTCTGATGCTTCCAGGTAGCAGTCTCTAGAGACCGTATTAATTTAGGGTCAATGCACACTATACTGATCTGTTGTGCTACACGTGTTTAACATGCAGTATTTTGTGCATTATCTTGGGCCCCCTCCGGAGTGAGAAAAAACGTGGAGTCCCCCCTTTGTGCCAGATAGGTTTGAAAGCCTCGAGCCCGAGCGCCCCTCGCGAGGGGGGCATCTGGCCGAGCGCCCAGGCGCTCAAGGCCGAGGAGGGGGCCCACCCCGTGTTGAGTTTAGGCAGCCTATTCATTTAGATAGGGCAACCAGCATACGGAAATAGATGAAAAACACCCCTGCAACCTTTTATTGACGTAGCCCACCACAATGCATGTCATGCATTGACACCTACTCTGGTTGTGCAGTTGGTGCTCTTCTAAATTGAATGTCACCTTAACTTATCACCCAAAATGCAGTGCGTTGGAGTAACAATAAGACACGCCTTTTACCGCATTTTACTAGAACACATCAGTGTGAAACCAGCCCTAATGAAGCAGTGTTTCATCAATCTATTAGTTATACTTTCTTGATTCTACCAGACTGTTCTATTACTTCAAATATTCCATATTCCTGAATCATAAACTGCCTTTGTGTTATATAGCTAATACATGCTATTTTTAAAATCAGGAAATACACTATATTGCCAAAAGTATTGGGGCGCCTGCCTTTACATTCACATAAACTGGCATTCAAGTCTTAGTCCGTAGGGTTCAATATTGAATTGGCCCACCCTTTGCAGCTATAACAGCTTCAACTCTTCTGGGAAGGCTGTCCACAAGGTTTAGGAGTGTGTCTATGGGAATGTTTGACCATTAGTGCATTTGTGAGGTCAGATGAGAAAGTCTGGCTCGCAGTCTCTGCTCTAATTCATCCCAAAGGTGATCTTTTGGTTTGAGGCCAGGACTCTGTGCACTGCAAGCCAGTCAAGTTCCTCCTCCCCAAACTTGCTCATCCACACTATATTGCCGAAAGTATTGGGCCACCCCTCCAAATCATTTGGTGGAGGGGGGATTATGGTGTGGGACTTTTGGGCTTCGCCCCTTAGTTTCAGTGAAGGGAACTTATGCTCCCAACTTTGTGGGAACAGTTTGGGTATGGCCCCTTCCTGTTCCAACATGACTGTGTGCACCAGTGCATAAAGCAAGGTCATAAAGACATGGATGAGTGAGTTTGGAGTGGAGGAATTGACTGGCCGACACAGAGTCCTGACCTCAACCCAAAAAAACACCTTTGGGATGAATTTGAGAGGAGACTGCGAGCCAGACCTTCTTGTCCAAGATCAGCGCCTGACATCACAAATGCGCTTCTGGAAGAATGGTCAAACATTCTCATAGACACACTCCTAAACCTTGTGGACAGCCTTCCCAGAAGAGCTGAAGCTGTTATAGCTGCAAAGGGTGGGCCAACTCAATATTAAACTCTACGAACTAAGACTGGGATGCCATTAAACTTAATGTGCGTGTAAAGGCAGGCGTCCCAATACTTTAGAGTATATAGAGTATATTTTAGGCTACTTTGAGGTTGGTTACTGGGACCTTTACATTTTATAGAGTATTTAAAAGAAGACTTTAAGGGGTTAATTAACTAAAACCGAAGACTGCAAAATCTAGTGTAGCTCTGTATAGAAACCAATCAGCTTACAGATTTATTTGGCAAAGCTTAACTAAACAAGCTGAAGTTAGAAGCAAATTGGTTTCTATGCACAACTGCACCAGATTTTGCACTCTCCAGTTTTAGTAAATCAACCCCAAAGCGTCTGTAGAAAACAGATTGCCATTGCCTGACACCTGACATCTGAACTGCACGTTAACACCTGAAGACTGCACGTTAACAAATTCATGAGACACAACAAACCTACAGCAGCAAATTAATTTTAATTCAACAAATAACATTTTTAAATGTTAATGTAAGCTATTGCATGCATGGGTTAACTACTATACCAGATTTAGCACTTTTAAACGTATAAGGGGGTTACCTTTTGGCCAGGAAGCCCAGGTGGGCCCTTTGAAGAAAAAAACAGATAGTCATTACATATAATCATGTGAATTATATAGCTGATGTCCATAAAGAGCATAAGCAGCTGAAATGCCATATTGAAAAATATACAATATATGACCACAAGCAGGAGACCTATGGTTCCTCATAGACAACCAATCTGCATTCACATCCCCATTGAATATTTATTCTTCATATACAACGTAGCAATAAACTATTGTTCATCTACCTAAACTACCTAAAAAAAATTTTTGCAAATCTGCATAAAGCATGGTGACTGATACTGAGGAAATCAGATGAAAAACCAAAGTAAATTTGAATTATTTGGCAATAGCAGTGATATTCCAGCAGGGGGTAGCAGAGGCTGAAGAATTGCATTATTCAAAAATTAGGTATATAGCACATCGTTGTGGGTAATGTTGGAGGGCAGTAACCTTACTTATAAATGTAATTATTATTTATTATGATCCTATTGATTTTATTGTGTCTGAAGTCTAGTCTACACAATGCAGCTGTGATCTCCTAATGTTTCTTAGTTTACCATTTACAGTATGTTCATTCATTCTGTAAGCCTTCTTGGACATGCTAACAATCTGTACTGTCCCCAAAACTTCTAAGGTGTAAAAAAAAAAAAAAACAGGCTGTTAAGTGTCAGTGGTATAATATGCTATTGGGAATGTAATAAGGAAGAATCCTTTCAGATGTAGAATAAAAACAGTTTGTCACAAAGGTTACACCCAACACTTATGCACACTAATAAAAACAAATTAAAGTAAAAGAAAAATTGAAAGTACTTTGGTGGAAACATTTTTTTTTTAATTGTTGTGGATCAAGTCAGAGAGCGAAAGAATCTCTGCCAGGTTTTTATTGCTGTGCCATTTATTGCATGGGGTTCTTCCCACTTCCTGTCACCGTGAGACAGGAAGTGATACTATAGTAATTAGTATTACCGACAGTGCCCTCACAACCCAGTGACTTTATTTTCTTATCTTGGGAAAGAAATGAATGAAAACTCTCCGAGATTAGCTCATAGACAACAATTAAATCTCAATACATCTTCTTTCCCTTCCTCACTGTATCCAGAACAAAAAAAATAACAAAAATATTTTGGCTGGAGTTTGGCTAAACCACTTGACCACTGGGCACTTAAACACCCTTAATAACCAGACCAATTTTCAGCTTTCGGTGCTCTCACATTTTGAATGACAATTACTCATTCATACAACACTGTACCCATATGAAATTTTTGTCCTTTTTTTCACACAAATAGAGCTTTCTTTTGGTGGTATTTAATCACCTCTGGGTTTTTTATTTTTTGCGCTATAAAAGAAAAAAGACTGAAAATTTGGTAAAAAAATGAATTTTTCTTCGTTTCTGTTATAAAATTTAGCAAATTTGTAATTTTTCTTGATAACTTTTGGCCCAAATTTATACTGCTACATATCTTTGGTAAAAAAAAAAAAAGTACAAATTCGGGTATATTATTTAGTCTTTGTGAAAGTTATAGAGTCCACAAGCTATGGTGCCAATATCTGAAAATTGATCACACCTGAAGTACTGACGGCCTATCTCATTTCTTGAGTCCCTAACATGCCAGGAAAGTACAAATACCCCCTAAATGACCCCTTTTTGGAAAGAAGACATTCCAAGGTATTTAGAAAGAGGCATGGTGAGTTTTTTGAAGTTGTAATTTTTTCCCACAATTCTTTGCAAAATCAAGATTTTTTTTTTAACAAAATTGTCATATTAGCAGGTTATTTCTCACACACAGCATATGCATACCACAAATTACACCCCGAAACTCATTCTGCTATTACTCCCGAGTATGGCGATACCACATGTGTGACTTTTACACAGCGTGGCCACATACAGAGGCCCAACATGCAGGGAGCGCCATCAGGTGTTCTGGAGCACCCAGGACAATTCTGACATTTCTCTCCTACATGTAAAAATCATCATTTATTTGCTAGAAAATTACATAGAGCCCCAAAACATTATACATGTTTTTTTTTAGCAAAGACCCTAGAGAATACAATGGCGGTCGTTGCAACTTTTTATCTAGCACGGTACTTGCGCAGCAATTTTTCGAATGCGTTTTTTTTGGGAAAAAAAAGTTTTGTGCTTTACAAAAAACAAAACTGTAAATTTAGCTCAATGTTTTTGCATAATGTTAAAGATGAAGTTACGCCGAGTAAATAGATACCTAGCATGTCACCCTTCAAAATTGCAGACGCTCGTGGAATGGCGCCAAACTTCGCTACTTAAAAATCCCCATAGGCGGCGCTTTAAAATTTTTTACTGGTTACATGTTTTGAGTTACAGAGGAGGTCTAGGGCCAAAATTATTGTTCTCGCTCCAACGTTCGCAGCGATACCTCACATGTGTGGTTTTAACACTGTTTTCATATGTGGGCGGGACTTACGTATGCGTTCGCTTCTGCATGCGAGCACACGGGGACAGGGGCGCTTTAAATTTTTTTATTTTTTTATTGTTCATTTTACTTTATTTATTTTAGTTTGACACTTTTTTCCCCCCAAAAATTTTTTTGATCACTTTTATTCCTATGACAAGGAATGTAAACATCCCTTGTAATAGGAATATGGCATTACAGGTCCTCTTTACAGTAAGATATGGGGTCAAAAAGACCCCACATCTCACCTCTAGGCTGGAAAGCCTGAAAAAAAAAAAAAAACGATCCTGGCTTCGATCGTAGCGAGCATTGCATGGTATCGCAAGGTTATCGCATGGTATTGCAGGATATCGCATGGTATCAAAGAATATCGCAGGGTATTGCAGGGTATAGCATGGTATTGCAGAGTATCGCAGGGTATGGCAGAGTATCGCAGTGTATGGCAGAGTATCGCAGGGTATGGCAGGGTATGGCAGGGTATGGCAGGGTATCGCAGGGTATGGCAGGGTATGGCAGAGTATCGCATGGTATGGCAGAGTATGGCAGGGTATGGCAGGGTATGGCAGAGTATCGCTGGGTATGGCAGAGTATCGCTGGGTATGGCAGAGTATCGCTGGGTATGGCAGAGTATCGCTGGGTATTGCAGAGTATCGCTGGGTATTGCAGAGTATTGCAGAGTATTGCTGAGTATGGCAGAGTATTGCTGAGTATGGCAGAGTATCGCTGGGTATGGCAGAGTATCGCAGGGTATGGCAGAGTATCGCAGGGTATGGCAGAGTATTGTTGGGTATGGCAGAGTATGGCAGAGTATTGCTGGGTATTGCAGAGTATGGCAGGGTATGGCAGAGTATCGCAGGGAATGGCAGGGTATCGCAGAGTATGGCAGAGTATCGCAGGGTATGGCAGAGTATCGCAGGGTATGGCAGAGTATCGCAGGGTATGGCAGAGTATCCATCAATCCATGCTCAGCCATCCCTCCATACCCTGCAATACCCAGCAATACACTGCAGGCTATTGCTGTGTATTGCAGGCTATGAAGGGATGGCTGAGCATGGATGGATGGATCGGTGGTGACTGCAGGGCAGGCTGTGGGCACTACAGATCCCGCCCACAGCACTGCTGCCACCGATCCCTCCCCCTCTTCTCTCACACTGTACCGATCTGTACAGAGAGAGGAGGGGAGAACAACCGGCATCATCAAATGATGCCGGTTTGCTTACATGTGATCGCTCCGTCATTTGACGGAGCGATCACGTGGTAAACGGCCGCGATGAGCGGCTGTTTACCGTGATCCGTGATCCGCCGGGTCCGGATGTTCTCGCCCCAAGGGGGCGCGCACGCCCTCCCAGAGTTAAGCAACCGCCCTGTAGACGTTTTTCGGCAGCTTGCTATGGGGGCACCCGAGCCAAGCCGCAGCTCCGTGTGTCCATTTAGACAAGGAGCTGTGACATGGCCCCGCCCCTCTCTCTCCTCATTGGCTTACTGACTTTGATTGACAGCAACGGGAGCCAATGACGCTTTGCTGCTGTCTCAGCCAATGAGGGAGAGTGCCTGACAGTAGAGTCTATTGTGCAGCATCGCTGGATTGAGATGGGCTCAGGTAAGTATTAGGGGGGGGGCCGAGGGGGGCTGCTGCACACAGAAGGCATTTTATGTTAATGCATAGAAATGCATTAAAGTAGAACTATAGGCATAACTGTTTTTTTTATTTTGGATAGCGTAAGGGAGGGTTATAACATCTGTCAAATTTTTTTTGCCATCCGTGTCCCATTGGGGAGGTTTCCCTTCACTTCCTGTCCCATAGCCAAACAGGAAGTGAGCAGAAATCCCTGCAAATTAAGGGACCTAATGTAACCATTGGAAGATTTCCCCACTATTACAATTCTGGGGACAACCCAAAATTTTGGATATTCTTTTACTCTCACTTTCTTTTTTTTTTTTCCACATTCAGATAGAGCTCTAAGGGGTGATGTCAGCAAGGCCCGCATCTCCGTCCCCTTTATGTCTTAGCATCATTTGTGGTTTATTCTAAGTTTCGTCTGTTCCCTTTGGGTTCTCTTTTTTTTTTTTTTGAGATATTTGTTCGCTCATGTACATCCAACACAGGGAGGCAAGACTATAGACAAAAAGGATGGATTAGGTTGATGGTGATCCACCCTAGTTAGGGGTCCTAGGTTGAGCCTCTTTTCCCTTTTTAACTTTCCGCCACCCGGGATATGGCTTCCTCGTGTTTGCCCCCCCCCCCTTTTTTTTTTTTTTTTTTGTGTGATTACTATTTCCCCATCCCTTTAGCCTCCCCCCCCCCCCCCTCCGCTACTGAAATACGACTTTTTTTTTTTTTCTCTCCTTTTCCCTGTCTGTTGTTACCCCCCTTGGTCCTTTTTTTTCTCCCTTTTAGTGCCTGCAGTTGTGCCCTTATCTGCTAGGATATCTATGGATGGGGCCTCAGTACCTCCATGTAACTCCAAGATTTCTTAAATTTTCTCCAACACTCCCACTTCTCTTTCACTGCATCCCTCTCCCCCTCAGTGCAGCTTGCTAGGCACTCCATTGTGTATGCGGATTCTACTTCGTCTACCCATTCCCACGTAAGTGGGCTTTCCTGAGCCATCCAATTCCTCGGAATCACCCTTTTTGCCGCATTGAGGAGGTGAGGGACCAGCGATCCTGTGTATTGTCTGATTCCGCTCGAGGTTGCATGCATTAGAACGACCCACGGGTCATTCTTCACCTCCACCGTGGTTATTTCTTTAATGTGTTTTAGAATAGTCTCCCAGTATTATATTGAAATTTGCTTAACTTGTCAGGGGTCTTATACCACCTGGCCATTAACTTGAAGTTCATTTCTGCAGTCCTGGAGTCAACCGCTGAATCGTGGGCTAATTTTAATATTTTCCTAACTGTGCCTACATCTAGTTGTGTTCCTAGTTCCCTCTCCCATTTCCTGAAGTATGGGGGTACCTCCGGTCTGTCGAGCTCCAATAATAGTTTGTAAATTTTGGAGATTCTCTTTCTGGAGTTCTCTGCCGTAAATATCCTCTCTAGCTTCGTTAGATCGTCTATTTCCCTTAACGGCGTTGGGAGCGAAGCGACGAAGTGACTTATCTGGAGGTACCTCCATGCATCTATGGAAAACAGCTCCCCTTTACTCTGTAACTCGTGCAGTGCCAAAACTTTCCCTTTGCTAATGACTTCCCCTACACATGTGCTGTCTTTTTTGATCCAATCGCCACCTACCCCTTTTTTCCCAGGAGGGAAAAGGGGATTTTCCTTAAGTGCAATTAATGGTGAGTTGTATGCTTTATTAAACTTTATATATATCTTATCCCAGATTCTAAATGTGTTCCGTGTGATTGTGTGCGTTTTTTTTCCCAGTAGTCTAAATTTTGGGGGGTTCCAAACAATCCTCCCCAGTTTTACTTCACTAAGTGCTTCCTCCAGACTAACCCATCTTTTAACATTGTGTGTTTTACCCCATTCTGGTATTCTAAGTAGTGCAATCGCGTGGTAGTAGCTCGCGATATCCGGGACTGCAAGACCACCTGTGCTCTTGTCTTGCTTTAGGGTTTGAAGGGAAATTCTGTGTTTTTTATTATTCCAGACAAAATTCAAGACCAGCGCTCTTAATTTTCCTAAGTATTGTTTTAGGAGTGGGAGTGGGAGCATCTGGAATTTATACGTGATGATTGGAAGTATCATCATTTTCACCGTATTGATCCTACCTATCCATGATAGGGCTTTTCCGTTGTAATCTTGGCATTTTTTTTTTATTTCCTCTAAGAGTGGGATGTAATTGATCTTGTACATTTTTCTCGGATTGTTGGCCAGCTCAATGCCCAAGTATTTTATCTGTTTTTTCCAGGCGAAGCTCACCCCATTCTGTATGTTCTGTTTCTCTGTGGAGTTGAGATTGATATTTAGAATGAAAGTTTTTGTGGTATTGATTCTGAAATTTGTTAGTTTACCGTACTCCGCTAGAATTTCTAGAAGATTAGGGATTGATTTCTGTGGTGACCCGACGTAAAAAAGGACGTCGTCTGCAAAGGCTGCCAGTTTATGTTCCTCGCAACCGACTCTACATCCCTCTACGCCAGCGCTCCCTCGGATTGTGGACAGTAGGGGTTCCAGGGACAAAACAAAGAGGAGAGGGGAGAGCGGGCACCCGTGCCTAGTCCCGTTATGCATCTCAAACATGGACGAGACTATCCCATTTATTCTTATATTTGCTTTGGGATGGGCATAGAGGGCTTTAATTTTTTGGATAATCGTGGGGCCAAACCCCATCCTTTGTAGGGTTTTAAACATGAACCCCCAGTCTACCCTGTCAAATGCTTTTTCTGCGTCTATTGAGAGCAGTAGACTGGGGGTTCGTGTGTCCCTCATCCTCTGCATAGCCAGGAGTGTCCGAATCCCATTATCTCTCCCCTCCCTGCCCGGGATAAAGCCCACTTGGTCCGGATGGATCAGCGTGCTCAAGTGTCCCTTGATTCGCTCGGCCAAAATCTTGGCGTACAATTTTGTGTCAAAATTTAATAATGAGATGGGTCTGTAACTTGAGCACACCGATCCATCCTTCCCATCTTTGAGCAGGACAGTGATCGACGCCAAAAGTGATTCCTCGCTCATATCATAATCTGTCCCCAGGCCATTCATGTAGCGCTGCAGTCTAGGAATAAGAATCTCTTTGAAGGTTTTATAATATAAAACCGTAAACCCGTCAGGGCCCGGGCTTTTCCCTGGTGGGGAGTTGTTTAGTGCTCTGAGGATTTCGTCCTCTGAGATTGGTCTTTCTAGTGCTTCGGTATCATCTGTGCCCAGGGAGACCAACCCTGCCCTTCCCAGGAAATTGTCTATTTTCTTGCTGTTTTCACCCCCTTTGTTACTGCCCCCCGTGTCCACCGAATACAGTTTTTCATAGTACTTCCTGAATGTAGCTGCTATTTCTCTGGATACATATTTCATCTCTCCGTTGCCGGTTTGAATTTTTTCAATAAAGTTCCGCGATTTCTTTTTTTGAAGTTTTCTAGCTAAATATTTCCCTGGCTTGTTGCCCCATAGATACTGATCCTTCGCCATCTTATTGAATGCCTGTCTTGCTTCTTGTTTGGCCAGATCTTTTAACTCCTCCCTCTTTTCTGACAACTCTAGGTATGTGTCTTGAGCATGAGCCCCGCCTGTCTTATGCCTTTGTTCCAATATGTTGATCTGGGCCGCCAATTCCTGTGTTTTCCTCATCCTCTCCCTTTTCTTCCAGGATGCCCTTTCTATGAAAATCCCCCTGACGAACGCCTTATGGGCGTCCCAGAGGTGTGCTTCTGAGACTTCGCCATTGTCGTTAATTTGGAAGAATCATTCGAGTTCTTTTCTGATATGTTCCCGTATGTCTTTATCGTACAGTAATTCTATATTTAGTTTCCACCCACTCGAGGGTTGTTTATACTCGGGGATACTTAAGTTCATGGAGACCGGGGCGTGGTCTGAAAAGGACATTATTTCTATGTTGGTTTTACCAATTCTCTCTAGCAAGCCGTGTTCAACCAATATGTGGTCCAATCGGGAATACGTCTGGTGTACAGGGGAGAAGAACGTGAAGTCTCTTTTCTGTGGGTGCTGGATCCTCCAGATATCCACCAGTTGGTCATTACTAAGCCTTTTTTTCAGGCGTTTTAGTTGAACGTTCCCTGTCCCCTGCCCCCCAGACGTGCTGTCCACAGAGGGGTTCATTACGAAGTTTAGGTCCCCCATAAGGATCAAATATCCCTTTTTGAAGGCCCTTAGTTTTGATAGGATTGATTCTAAGTATCTGATGGGTCTTACATTAGGGGCATATACGTTGGCTAATGTAATTTCTGTCCCACTGAGGGATCCTCTTATAAAGAGAAATCTCCCCCCCGGGTCTGATTTCCTATCTTCCAGTGTGAAATTGATGTCTCTGGCAATCCCAATGGCCACCCCTCTTGCCCTGTTTGAGATAGTATCTCCATAATACCACGTTGGGTATATTGGTGAAGATAGTCTAATGTTAGAAACGTGCGACAGATGGGTCTCCTGTAGGAAGACTATTCCGGCCCCGTATCTCCTGATCTCTTCTAAAATCCTGAAACGCTTGCTAGGAGAGTTTAATCCTTTTACATTATATGTAAGAAATGTAATTTCAGTCTTCATTCACCTGTTGGGATTTAATTTCTTTTTAATTTTTTTTTCCATTTCTGGCATTGAGTCGTATGTTTGTTTATAAACCTTTGCCCTGTCAGTAGCAGAGGGGGACCCCCTCCCTTGCCCACCCCTTTCTCCCCTACCCATCCCCCCCTTCCCCCTCCCCTTCCCTCCCCCTCCCCACTTCCCCCCACCCCAACCCTCCTTCCCTCTCCCCCCCCCCACCCCTCACCCCAACCCTCCTTCCCTCTCCCCCCCACCCCTCACCCCTTCCCTCTCTGACCCAACATGGGTCCCTAGGTCCATGGGTGTCATCTTCGTAGGACTACCCGCGGACCCTAGATGCATGGTGAGGTGAAGTTTGAGCCCCATTTGCCCCCCTCCACCATAGCCCGGTGGGCTCCGGGACTTGGTGGGGGGGGGGGGCGATTCTTTTATGTCTTTTTGCTAAGTATGGCTTATAGCCCCCCTACCCTGTTTTTGTTTATTTTTATTTTTTTTCCCCCGTCATCTTTTTAATTGCAATCGCCTTAGCCCTCTTTTTCGATCCAACCCGGTAACTCCGGGACTGGGATCGCCAGCTTGGCACAGAAACCTTGGAGTTCCTCCGGGAACCTCAACCTGGCCGAGTGCCCGTCTTTTAGGCCTATAAGACTAGATGGAAAACCCCAATTGTATTTAATGTTTTCTTGTCTGAGAATGTCTAGAAGGGGTTTCTGGAGTCTTCTTCTTTCCAGGGTGCGGGCAGATAGATCGGCGTAAACTTGTATTTCTATGTCCTCGAACCTGAGCGGTGTATTACCCCTGATTTTTATCCAGAGGTCCTCTTTCTCTTTGAAGTGGTAAAATCTACTAATTATATCCCGTGGTCTTTCGGGGCCCGACCTCTCGAGTCTACCTACTCGGTGTGTCCTTTCAATTTTGGGGAACTGATCTTGGTTTTTGCCGCTAATTGGGCCAAGAATGGTCCAGATTTTATTCTCTAGATCTTCCCCTCTTTGTTCAGGGACCCCGCGTAGTCTCAAGTTCTGTCTTCTATCCCTGTTTTCTTGTTCTTCAATCTTATAAGCAGTGTCTCTCTGGTTTAGTTGGGATTTTTTCAATTGGGATTTTAAGTTTAGTATTTCTTGATCTGTGTTGTCTACTCTACCTTCTACCGTCTCTACCCTGGACAGTAAATGGCCCATATCCTCCCTGAGAGTGTTAATTTCCAGTTTGATAGCATTTTCCAGCCGCAATAGCATCACTTCCATTTCTGTCTTAGTCGGGATATGAGCTCCTGCCTGTTGGTCATGATGGTCCTCTGACCGGCTCATGTCGATCTCGCTTTCCGTAGTATAGTCTGCTCTTGAATGGTTGTTTACTCCTTCTGCCCCCCTGCTTCTCTCCATGCTGGCCCCTGTGGTTTTTGGGCTAGCTCCTTGTCTAAGATAATGTTTAATAGTGCTCACCTCTCCTTTGGAACTTTTTGTAGCCCCCTTTTTTGACGACTTAGGTACGTCTTTGCTCATGGTGCCCTTTTTGGTACCTCTTATTCTCTTACCCAGTTTTATTGTTGTTTTGGGCCCTCTTCGCCCTTCTTGCCCTCCTGGTGTCTATGTCCAAAGCTTAAACTTTGGGGTTGCAATAGAGTTGTTCCAGGGTTTGCGTACTCTTAAGGGGTACACTGATATCGGGGGGAGGAGCTTGTCGTTTATGCGAGGGGGCCTCTAGAGATAAGCGGGTGCGAAAGTCCAGATCAGGATGCCGCCACCGCTCAAGAGATTTCTGTTTTTATAACTGATATTTCACACGGTGGCAAAGGGGTTCGTTGGTGTGTGTACTAGGGGTGTGGGCCTGAAAATAGCAAGAGCTTTGCTCTGTCTGCCGGTTAACTTGTCATTTTGACTCGAATTGTCATACTGGAGGGGGAAACGGAAAGGGGCTGGAGACCTGTGTTGGTCTAAATAGACCCTTTAATGTTATAATAATCCCGGGAGTATAACGCGGTCTTCCTCCAGTATTTTGCCGATGTTTACTGGTGACACCGTTTTCTTAGATTGTTTGTGTGGGGCCACTTTACGAGAAGTCTTGAGAAATTATCGGGCCCCTCTTCCGCTAACGGGAGTCAGGTTATCGACGGGTAGAAAGCCACCTTTTATCTCCAGGTGAGAGCTCCTTGTTGGGGGATGGGACAAGCCACCTCCAGTTAGCTCACGCTGCTCCGGGGCAAATTGTGGGAGAGAATACCCGTAAGGAAAGGAGGGAGAGCAGGAAGTAGCAAGGAGGCAGTGCACCCAGAAGCAAATTTTAGTTTGTCGGGGGTTGATCCTCTACTTGACTAGTTGACCGGGGTAGTTGGGTAGGCTCCCTTATGGACAAGCGAATATAGTGACCGCCACTAGGTCCCCCCCTCAGAGTCCACTGTTTCCCACTGTTTCCCGCGTTTCACTTTCACCTACCCTCCCCCTCTTCCTTCCCCTCGTTCCCCTTGCGTCTTGTGTCTCGGGTAATAGGTTACCGGTGCTGTGGTGTGGTCATGCAGTTTATTTATGTCACTTCATGTCCCTTCACGTCATAAGATAAAGAACAGCGAGCATTCCCCATTTGGACTTAACCCCTCGTTTCCAGAGGTAAAAAAAACGTCACTCAAGCACTGAAATCACAGTCCCTGTTTAAAGTTCATCTAAGCGCTTAAATATATACTTCCACAGTAATAGATCGCATGCTGTACACACTCCCAGGAATATGCCCCTTAGAGGACTCCGCCTTGTACATCCCCCAGAGGTACCCCTTACACCGACATAATTACATATGAGCGGGTATATGGTCGTTGTCCCGTGCTTAGGCAATATAGGTGTTTGAAAACAGGCATCCGGAGAACTTGTAGTGCTGTGCGCTTACCTTCGGGGTGATGTGCTTCTGATGTTCCTTAGCGCATACTTACAAGTGTTTTCTCAATGTTCTCCTCGCACTACACCCTCCGACACCTTCAGGCAATGTCTGCCATGGTGAATGACGGATGGCGGGTTGGAGAGGGGGGGTTTGCCCGATAATGCGGGCGTTTAGGGGCCGGTCCAGGTTCTCTACCGTCCAGGTCTCTGTACCTTCTCTACGCGGGAGAGCGGGAGAGCCGCGGCGTCCTGGTCTCCCTATCCCGGGGGGAGACAGAGACTTCCGCAGCGTCTCTCACTCGTAGCGGTCCGGCGTCCTTCCCGTCCGCATACCTGCGGTCCTCGGCCCCTGGGCTCAAACTCCTCCCTCCGAACGGACGCTACGTCAGCACGGCAGCGCGTACATTGCGGTTTTACTCTCACTTTCAATAATAATGGTAAACAGGACAAATAGAGTGGGGTGATCTCCTCAAAGGAGGCACAGACAGCAATACAAACTGACAGGGATTCTAATCCCTCTCCACCCTATCCAAAACCAAAAAAAAAGTTTTGCCTTTAGTTATACTTTAAGATAAAAACCTTCTGCCTTTACAACCACTTGAAACTGTCTTGCTGGAATAGATAAACAGAGAGTTAAGCATGAAATACTTACCTTTTCTGGAAAGAAATGCTCTTCAGGTTTTCTTCAGTGCTGGCCACATGTTTAAAGGCTGATGATCTCTGTTAAAAAGGGGATCAGAGACTGGCTTGGCTGGTCTGTTGGTCTGTTTCAGCAGAGTTCAAGAAACCAATAGCTTATACCTTCAAACATGTGGTCAGCACTGAAGGGAGCCTCCAAAAGCATGTTCGATATTTCGACCCTTTTATTCTCTTGCTTATACATCCAGCAAAACTGCTACTGTAACTGTATTATTCTTATTATTCGGATTTATATAGCGCCAACAGATTGAACAGCATTTTACTGTATAATAAACGTCAGCAGAATGGCACGGCCAGGCAAAACCACGTACAGGTACATGGCCCTTTAATTGCCTGGCCGTGGGTCGCGCGCGCGCCGCCAGCGGCGCGCTTGCGACCCGGTCGGGAGCTCCGTGACCCCGGCCGCAGGACCAGCGGTCCCGATCGCCGCTGGTGTCCCGCAATCGGGTCACAGAGCTGAAGAACGGGCTTCCTACTCTGCCTGTCATTGATTGGCTGTTCCCTGTCATCGGGAAAGCCGATCAATGACGTCAGACGTCAGCCCCGCCCCTAATGTAAAAAAACACACACACACGTCACAGCCCATAACCCCTCCCCTCCCCCTAGTGGTTAACTCTTTCACTGCATGTGTCATTTATACAGGAATCAATGCATTTAAATAGCATTGATTGCTGTATAAATGACAATGGTCCCAAAAATGTGTCAAAAATGTCCGATGTGTCCACCATAATGTCGCAGTCACAATAAAAATCGCTGATCGCCGCCATTACTAGTAGTAAAAAAAAAATATTAATAAAAATGCCATAAAACTATCCCCTATTCTGTAAACGCTATAACTTTTGCGCAAACCAATCAATAATCGCTAATTGCGTTTTTTTTTACCAAAAATATGTAGAAGAATACGTATCAGCCTAAACTGAGGAAAAAAAATGTTTTTTTATATATTTTTTGGGGATATTTATTATAGCAAAAAGCTAAAAATATTGCATTTTTTTCAAAATTGTCGCTCTATTTTTGTTTATAGCGCAAAAAATAAAAACCGCAGGGGCGATCAACTACCACCAAAAGAAAGCTCTATTTGTGGGAAAAAAAGGACGCCAATTTTGTTTGGGAGCCACGTCGCACGACCGCGCAATTGTCAGTTAAAGCGACGCAGTGCCGAATCGCAAAAAGGGGCCTGGTCCTTTGGCTGCCAATTGGTCCGGGGCTGAAGTGGTTAAATAAACATTTTTCTATTTTTTCTTATGAGCCAGGTAATTATAAAATACTATTCATCCAGTAGGTGGGACTCTAGTCTGCTTTTTACATGTTTAGCTGTGTTTCCTTAACAGTTTGTTAAAAATAGCCTATTACTAACAGAGCAATAGCTTAAAAAAACTCAAGGTGCTTTTTATTAAATATAAAACATCAGTTCAAAAATATATACACTTTAGACAAACTAAAATTTACCCCAAACCATTTTATTTTCTCTTTAAAAATACATTTAATATGAACTTGCAATATGTCAAGGTCCCTTACAACAAAGGCACGTGAAACTTACCACAGGTCCAGAAACACCTGGAGGTCCTGGTGGCCCAGAGACCTATAATAGAACAAACATATTTATGTTACATATAATTAGAAATGCTGTAAGTTTATTGGTGAAGCAACAAGTGGCCTTTATAAAAAAATAAATAAATCTGTTTTTCTGTCAATCATTTCCTACACACAGCTACATAACCTGTGATGTGACAGTCAGCCACCGGGGTGTTAATGTGACCAGTATTAGCGAGATTGCCATGAATTGTAAAACTGAATTTCAAAATGCTGAAATTATTAAGCAATAGGTGCATGAGGAGTGATGTCACAACCCAAGTAGACTCAGATGTCATTCAAGTAACACTTTATAATTCTCCAATTCACTCCTCCCCCTGCAACTACATAAAAGGCTGTAGGGAGGTAAGAAAGGGTTGGAGCAGTTGGGCCATCACAGACAGCAATTAGACGCTCCAAGAAGAGGAGAAGGCAAAGATGTCCAAGGAAAGTGGGAGCTGTGCTAGAAAACCAACACTTGGATTGCCATTTCCCGAGCAAGTTCAGAGGCACATTGCAAGTCAATAAAAACACTGTTTATAGAAAGGAAAATTGCTGCAACTTAACATCTAAAACACTTGACTTTCCTCGTCTTTCACCAGCAAATTAAATTGACATCAAGGTTTTTTTAAAAGATCCAAACATTTCTAAAATAAAAAAAACACTTACAGAGTTTCCAGATTCTCCTTTGTCTCCAGAATCACCCTTCTCTCCCTAGTGGCAATACATTAGCATAATGTCAATTGATATTGTACAATATAAAGGCGAATATTAACTTAACACCCACAAATATATTTTTTAAAACGAAAAAAAGTTTTTGCATATGGTCCTTTTTCAGGTTCAGTATATAAAAAAAATTGGATTCATTGCAATGTAAACAAAAACTTTTTTTTAAATTCGAAATTTCTAGTTAAATCAAGCAATCCTGTTATTTTGCTAAATTGGCAAAATACAGGTTCGCTTTAAGAAAAGGCAATTATCCAACTATATTTCTCACCATAATCTGTATGATTTTACTATCCCATTGGTTCCCAAGACCTACTCTAAAGAAGCCATGGTTTGTATACACTGTACTGATGATGGCCAAATAGCCTTAACAGCTGTATGCAGTTGGCATAAATGGCCCTATAATATTAGGCTATATTTGCACAACACACCAGCAGTTCTGGATGTGCATCTAGCCAATGAATAAGACACCTCAATATCTATGTTTTTAGAAGGCTCTACTTTGCTACAAATTTATTACAATTTTCACATTCTTACTGTAAGCCCTGGAAGTCCAATTGGGCCAGGAAGACCTGGAGGTCCTGGAACTCCTTGGTCGCCATGGTCTCCCTTTTCTCCAGTGGGGCCATCAAGACCCTAACAGAAAAGAAATAATGTCACTGGTATTTACTCACAATTTCAAATGCAGGTATGTACAGTATTATGACTTAAGCTGTCCATAGATCATTCAGCAGACTGAAAAAAAACCCCAGATGTTTCCATCCACACAACCAAGTTGGATGGAGGACTTCTTTCAAACTGAAATGGCTTCACATGGATCATATTTTGGCCAGTCCCTGCCTAACAGGATGAATTTAAACCCACCAATGGCCAGCTAAAGATTAGGGTATCTTAAGATCAGGTACAAATTATTAAGTGCTGCTATATATACTGTGTACATACATATATACAGTAATTTATATATATATATATATATATATATATATATATATATATATATATATATATAGTAGAAGAAAAAGGGAATAGGGGAGCTTATTGCTGCAATAAATCACGGACAAAAATCTTACAGAATAACGTCATAGCAGAAATTTTTTAGCAGTTGTAAATCCACCCATACACAATCTGATTATTGCGGGAAATTCAAAAACACTCCACCTCTAGTTCTGAGCATATAGGGCTCATGTATAAAAATACATTTGATGAAAAGGACATTCCTGTGTTTCATTAAGTATGGCCTGTAAACAGGTTCTGTATATAACTATAGTACAAATAGACATAAAATGAAACTTCAGGCTGATTGTAAAAGTAAGTACCAACGCTCTAAAAGACATTTATGGATAGTGAGGAGGAAGTAGCTTTCTGATTAATGAAAAAGTACCCCTGAAGTGCTTTGCAGCTGCTCAGAAATTTGAAATAGGCAACTTGCAGAAAGGGAGAGACTGTCATGTCACTACCTCAAAATATAGTGCTGGCCATGCAAACCACAAACTCCAAAAACCCTAGCAGTGGTTGGCTCACATGGGATATGTTATAAAAAAAGGCCACCAGTACAGGATCAAATCTTCCAATAGATCCACCCAGAACTAGCTGCCTCATCCTATTATCAGGTACAACAGGATGAGAGGACAGAAGAACTTAAAAAGTGAACACGATGGTCAGACAGCACTAGAAGTGCCATTTTGCTCTCTAGGTTTCTTGGGGTCATTGTCTGGACTGAAGTGATATATCTGCATAATTAATGATAGTGTATTAAAAAAAACAAAAAAGTTTTGTTGGGCTTGCAGTTTTGGGTCTGGGGGTTTCTATCTAAAAAAGCATTTTTGAATATTTGTACAGTACAAAATAGATGAATAATAGATGACCTTTGTATAAAAATGAATAGGATTTTCTCATGCATGTTCAGAAAAACCACAGGGCCGGCAGCTGTGTGGCTCCCTGGTAGTCATAGGGTGTGGATCTCTTATGCCCCGTACACACGGTCGGATATTATGATGGAAAAAGTCAGATCGGATTATGTTGTCGAAAAATCCGATCATGTGTGGGCTCTAGCAGGCTTTTTCCATCTGAAAAAATTGGAGAGCAGGATCTAAAATTTTCCGACAACACAATCCGATCTGACTTTTTCCGATCGTGTGTAGAGAATTCCGATGCACGAAGTGCCACGTATGCTCAGAAGAAATTTGGAGACGAAAGCTATTGGCTACTGGCCTCTACATAGTCTCGTCGTACGTTTTAAACATCACCTCGTTCGCAACAATCGGATTTTCTGACAACTTTGTCCGACCGTGTATGTGCAACACAAGTTTCGGACAAAATCCGTCTGAAAAAATCAGACGGATTTTGTGGTCGGAATGTCCAACCGTGTGTACGGGGCATTAGGAGCATAGAAAGATGAGTATAAGACTTTGGGGGGGAGATGGTAACCTAAAAAGATAATTATAAATAGCATATCTTTTTAGTCATTTATTGAGTTTTAGACCTCTTGGGAAAACCAGAACCAATATCTCTATACAATAACTCAGGACTCCAGTATTTCTACTTTTGATTTGATTTTCACTGTTTCTGGTAGGTAAAGCATTAGCCTTGCTGTTCTTACTCAATCTTTCGTATTTTCTATGCTAATAAATGAATAATATTAGATTGTATTAAATGTAATTTTAACAGATAAAATATGATCCCCTCATAACTGTCATATAACTGTCACAATATCTCCCCAATAGCATCCCTGAAAGACCCTAGTCAGGAATTAGATTCAACATTTACCAAAAACTGAAATATCACTTGTCGGTTAACTGGCCTTTTTCCATCTTTTATATGGTTATGCTTCCATTTCAAAAATGTTTATCATTTAATGCATTCTTGATGTTTTACTAAAATACAAAGTAAGTTTCTATTAATTTAAACACATACAGAAGCTGTTACTTACAGGTGATCCTGCTTGTCCTACATCTCCTTTATCTCCTTTTGGCCCTTGCATTCCCCTAGAGCCTGTATCTCCCTTTGGTCCTTGAAGTCCGTCCTGTCCTGGAGGTCCTACTGGACCTAAAGGTCCAACCTCACCAGGTTTCCCTCGAGGGCCCTAAAACCACAAGAAGATATATTTAAGTCTTTCCTCTAATATTTAAAATTATGACCCCACAATAAATTAATAATGGACGTGGTAGATCAAACTTTAGACTAAACTATGTGACATGGCAGGGCCGGCTAAACAATGGGACCCAGTGGGTCATTGTCCCAGACGGCACTTTAAGAGGGGCGGCAGCTGGTCAGAGCCTGCAGTGAAAAGTTGTCAGGAGTACTCGCCGCCACACACCCTAATGACCATGCTGGGATGCTGTGAAAGGCTGCATCCAAGAAGTGTGTAGCCCACGCTGCCTGTGAAACAGTTTCACATTAAGCCGATCGTGGGGCTTGTAATCTGCATTGATAGGCAGTACTGATTGGCATTGATAGGTGGCACTGATTGGCACTGATAGGCATCAGCACTGATGGACACTGACACAGGAGAGGGGGAGTTTCACATTGAGCAGATCATAAGGCTTGCGAGAGCCCTTCAGTGTGTGATATATTTAATTTTTGTTTTTTAAATTATCATGATATAAGATAATGTATGTGGGGGCTTTTTGGTGGGCGTGATTTTAATTTTTTTTGGGCCCAGGCAGCACAATGTCTTAGGCCGGCCCTGTGACATGGTCACCCACCTGTTATCTTCTTTGAGACATCAAAATGGAAGCAGTAAAAGGTTTATAAGGAACAAAAAATGTAACATAATTTCAGTCTAAGACCTATGAGCTCCTTGTAGATTGTAAACAGAAAAAGGTGGTTTTGTAATACAAAACAAAACTGATAAAAGTACACGAATGGTGAAATAATAAAACTCTATTCATCATTTAAAAAAAAAAAAAAAAATCAGGTCAATTTTCTTATTTTTGCATGCATAATTTTTGTGACTTTCCATTATGAAGTAAACCACATCCTGTTGGTAAATAAATAATTTAGTAAATAAATCATTGAACATATGTATTTTTTTTTTTCTTGGGCTATTATTATGTTGAACAAATACTGAAAGATTAATCAGTAACTCGTCTGTCCTACCTTGTCCCCGTCATGGCCAGGAGGGCCAGGCAATCCAATTTCACCCTGACAATGTAAAAAGGAACACACACTTATTATATATTTAGTTGCTGAATGTATTCATTTTATTTTTTTTATTTTTTGCTCAGCATGTAACAAAATGAAAACATTTATCACGTGTATTGTAATACAGCGTGTCCTTATTTCCCAGTATATTGTATCCTTTGAGAATACAACATTGCTTGTGTTGGTATGGCGATCTGTCAACCATCTGGGTTGAACAAAAAAAAATAACTTGTAGTGTGTACCGGGCTTATCAGTACATACTGGGGCTTCGCTGGTGTAAAGATCACCCATGCCCACCATAACAATATAAAAAAAAAAATGGTGGACCAGAAAGAAATAGCAAAGAAAAAAAATGATGAATAGCAAAATAACAGGAACAAATGAACAAACTAGACATACATGTGGTGCAGATATGTCATAAAGGTGAACTTTCAATTTAGAAGACATGTAAAAAGCAATGTAAACCTAATTTTTACTTTCCAATAAAAATCTATGGAAAAAAAAGGAGACATGTTCCTTCCCACTCAGGTCACACCTTTGTAAAAGTGTTTATACATTCTCAAAAATAGTCTACATTTAGCTACTGACGAGCTCTTCCTATATGCTAGGTCCTAAAAGCTCAATACACATGTGTACTTTCCAAAGCATTTTCTCTGTTGTGCACCAGAAGGAACGGTTTCTAAAATATCTGACAGGCTTTGACACCAATTCATTTCACTGGCCCAGTCAATACATGACATTTCAGCCATTATGGCAATTGTATAAGCTCAATCAATCAGTTATATTTTTTGTGTACTTACCTTCTGTCCTGGTACACCTGGAACACCTGGTGGCCCAGGAGGACCCTGAAAATAGAATAGTTTGACAAAATAATACAAATTAAAAAATATATAAATTTCCCATTATTTTAACAGAAGGAAAGATTGAAGAAAGATCCCATTATATTATTTATGGAGGTTCCACAAATGTCTACATAGCATGATTAACATTTCGGTGTTAGACTGGGGTGTGCAGAGATCACCGATCACTGAGAAATTCTGTTACATGCTCCAATAATAAGGTCAAAAATACTACATTTTTATTAAATACAATCACTTCATGCTACAGATATGCAATATTCTAGTCTAGATATGTGAAAAGGTCACACAGGCCTTGACTTGGAGCTACAACGTGTCAGTGGGCCCCCTCTTTTCATTATCTAAAAAAAAAAAAAAAATGATTGTCATGTGAGCCAAAAAAAAACCACCCCCACCTCCAGGTGCCTCCCAACATCACCCAACGCTGCTACTGTACTGTAGATCACGCCGCCTCAGCTCCGGCGGTGGAGTCGATACCTCCTACCCACTATGTGCCGTTCACTGCATGCCGCACTCACCGCCAAGCTTGGTAAGTGCGTTTGGCAAGTTTCTCCTATATATTTTTATACCACTCATTATAGAGTGTGGCTCATTATATCTATATCTATACATTTCACAGGAATCTGTCGCATCAGCTCCTGATGAGTGGAGATGCATCCACGAATTGTGTCGAGCTACAATCGATGCTACAGTGATACTTATTACGTCCTGATGATTTTATCAAGTTTTTACTTTAATATGATTATACCTTATAATGTGATCATGAATATGATTATGAACAGAGGTACCGGGCATGCCATCCGTGGGACTTGAGGACCACATCATTGTCTTATTTATTTCCATTCTTTACTATGTATCCACCTTGAATCATGTGTCCATTTATTTATACCCCTGTATTATCATGTCTACACCCTGTGACTACTACATGTATATATATATGAATTTACTTTTTTTACTACGCTATATATTTGTGATCAATTAAAAATACTTTACTCCTACCCCCGCATTCTCAACCGTTTCATTTAAAGTCCCAAACTTCCTTTTGATTGTAAAAAAAAAAAAGTCTATATTTTTCAAATATTTTCAAATGGGCTCATTAAAAATGTTTATATTTGTCATATTGCAGAAACCTAGTCAGGACCTCCTATAAGATTTGTATTCAATGGCCACTCCAATATAGATCCACTTATTTACAAGAATTAATGAACACTAATATGAGTTATAATTACGTTATAATAATGACTAGTTCATTGAATGATTTTTCAAACAACAGGTCACCTCTGTTTATACGAGACCATGCCTCATGGTCTTTGGTTTAATTCTGCACTGCAGACTTTGCTGGTTTTACACAATTACCACTATCTTGAAACAATAGGATACACGGGCAAAAAAGAACCAGAAAAATCTGTTGATTGTAACCAAATGTCGAAGGAACACATATGATCTGCCATGATTTAAACCAGGCAAACCTCCACAGACCCACTTTATACTGCTTCCTAGCTGACTTTGTAGAAATCCAACATACTAAAAGCTCAAAAGGGGGAGAGGAGGGATTTGAGACTTTAAGTGAAGCACGGGGTTAGAATAGAATACAATGGTGGATATTAAAAGATTTAATATTCTGTGAAAACATGATTACATACATTTAATCCATATATATATAGAAATACATACTATTCACAGTGTCGATTTCTACAACAGTGGTAACTGGTAATAACATGGTTATAAATGAATACCATAGTCAAATTTTACTATGGTATTCATTTATAACTATGTTATTACCAGTTACCACTCTTGTGGAAATGGACACTGTGAATAGTATGTATTTCTATATATATGGATAGAGAAAATTGAGTACTGTCCGTGAATCCATATATATGGATTAAATGTATGTAATCATGTTTTCACAGAATATTAAATCTTTTAATATCCACCATTGTATTCTATTCTAACCCTGTGCTTCACTTAAAGTCCCAAATCCCTCCTCTACCCCTTTTTTTCTCATATTGACAGGGATGGAGGCGCATGACCTTACCAGGCCATGGCCTCATTTAAAGTCCCAATATTCCCCATTCCCCTTTTCCCAACAAATTAATTATATACTAAAAGCTCAGTTCACCTAAATAAGCTTTTACGAGGGAAAAAAGGTAACCAGTGCCACCAAGTACAAACAAACCTGTAACCAAGAGATTGATACAGATCATAATATTCACAATAGTGCTACAATTTACAGACAAAGCGCATCTTAGGAGAACATGAACAATGCAAAATGTTGCCCTTTCCCTGCAGGGGATGCTAAGCACCATGAAATCAGTTCAGGCTAACAATGAGCTGTCAGTTCTGATCACTACAGTACTGAAAGTCAATTAGTCTGAAATCAGTTGGTTAACGAAATGTATTTCTAAAAGTGCTCTCTCTATCTATGCCTTGCAGCAATCTATAGACAAGGCAAAGCCAGATGATGTCAAGTATACAGTAGATGTGTGTTTTAAATAAGGCCTTTTATCATATCACTACACACAGTCTGGATTAGATTAAAGCAACCAATGTGGCAAATGTTTATCCGATAAGTAGTTACTAGTCTACAGAATACAATCTGCAGCAATAAAAAAAACGTATCCGAATGACCTGTGTTATACCCACCTATGAGATTTAGAGTTAAAATTTGTTCTGAGCAGTTTGTAAGAGCGTCAATGTATCTGAGGTTTTATAGTCGACAAGCAATGGACAGAGCGTGCTGGCCAAGAGCCTGTTATCTGCTGTCAGTCTATACGTTTCTATGCATTCAGAGCAGCCAGCTGATCAATATCTCCTAAATTAGATTGTATTGAGTCTGTGTGTGGCTCTGTTTGGGAAAGCATGTGGGAGAGAGATGGCCGACAGTAAGATATTAAGGCCAAGGAGGATAGAATTTCCACTGCAGGCAACAGGGAAGGCAAACCTTCTTCTAATTGCATTTCAAGCAATCTGAAATTCCTGTGCATCTACTGGCTGAACCATGACGCTGAATGCTAAATGTACATTCACTCCCACTGCTCACATTGGTGCCTGCTGTGCAGTTCCAAGATTCACGTGGCTGGTCAATTAATAGCAAGAAGAAGAAATAATTGCTTTAAAACCTGGATTACTAGTCTTTACTGTTGTTCTCACACAGTGTTATAGAATTCTAATATGGATAACTGACAGTTAATTTACTTCCAAATGGTACATTTTTTGTAAAATACCCATTGCTTTTTATTTCCAACACTTTATTATGAACAGTGTGACATCCATCTGAATGTACTAAATCCATTGGGAATTCATTTTATTTTTTCTAAAGTTTAGTTCATATTTTTTATTGTAAACCCTGAAAAATGTATCTTTAATCACAAAGAAAAGAGAAAACGAAAGATACATATGTAATCCAAAACATGTTACAGTATATGCCTAAAATATTAGGGCCACCATTTACAAGTGCAACTATAGACCTAAAGTGGTTGTAACCCTAAAAGCTTTTGTCTCTTTAAGGCACGATATATAGAACAGTGCTTTTGCAGTGTCATGTCTCTCTTTCCATGTTATACAATACCTGGTTGATCCTGCCTGTTCCCGTGTTCCCCTCTGTATTGTTATTATGTTTATCATGGCTGCTGATCCATGATAACGTGGTCAGTTTACATGCCTCTTTCAACCTGCTGTGTCTTCAGCATCTCGGCATCTCCCCCTCCCTCTCTCCCTGTCATTTCCGTAGTCTGTAGTCTATGTCAGTGGTCATCAACCCTGTCCTCAGGGTCCACTAACAGGCCAGGTTTGCAAGATAACTGAAATACATCACAGGTGATATAATTTGCTGCTCAGTGATTCCAGTAATAGAAAAATGAATGCAACCTTTGTTTTTGACCTGAATCATTAAACTAGTCAAATCAACAGCCACTTTCACTGTTGCAGGATGAACAATGTTCTAATGTGCTACAGTGATATCACCAAATCCTAGAAAACATATGGGTTTCCTTCCTGAAATATTGCTCAAGCCCACAATATGACTATCTCAGTTATCCAATGGTATCTAAGGACATCAATAGTATACGTATACTTATTAAAAGCAAAAAAAATGTGCTTTATTGTTTGAAAAATATAATTTACTATATTTTAACAGTGCAAAACAGTCACATAGTACTGTATGTAATACATAAAAAAAACATAATAAAAAGGATACAGTACATAAATACAGCTTTATTTTATTACCTGTAATGCCTCGCTTAGGTTGCTATTATATTCTACAATGTTGAATTTTCCTGGATCCCCTTTAGGACCCTAAAAGGAAACATAGAACTATTACTTTGGGGTTGATACACTGACCAACATTTTCAAAAAAGACAGCATGTTGAAAAGAAAACATCTGATTGCACAATACCTATGAACCCATAAGGGTCCGTTCACATAGGCATATGCACATTTTCTGCATAAATGCAGGTTCTTTTTGGCAGAAGATCCTATAGAAAATACACCTCTAAATGACTCACGTTTACATGCACACAGTGTTTAGACATGAACATTTCTTCTTTCATTAAAATAAATGGGTATGCGTTTAAGCATGTATGTGTTTAGACGCGTTTATGTGTGCCCACCTGTAAAATCTGCATACTTGGATCCAGAGGGGTCCTACTTTCTTTTTGCACAGCTTTTTGCAGAGAGGCACAGCTGTGTGTATGGGTTCATTGACTACTATAGTGTTTAGATGCACACAAAACTATGCACAGTGTGCATCTAAATGCAGCACTTTTTCTGCCCATGCGAATGAGCCCTATAAGTCAACTTTAATTACACACTGACATTTCTGAATATTTTTGTATTGGCTCTTAGTTTTGAAATTATACTTTTTTTTACATAGAGCAGGGTCTCAGGATCTGTTAATAAGAAAAACGGGAGTTACCATTGATGAATTGCCATTGATGATACCTGTCGTGAGGCTGTCGTCCTCAATTGCTTAGTAAATCTAGCCATATAGCCGCTGCTTGGCCAACAATTTTCCATATGGTTCCTTTGATATTTCTGTCAAATAATATTGGGTGGGAGGGAGTCGACAGGGATTATCATACAGTGTATGGCCAGTCTTAGTGCCCAGCCTGCAACCAGTACGTGCAAAATAGGTGCCCCAACACTTCACTGGCTGCATACTTGTTCAAGGTCAGAGACATACTAATTAGTGAAAAAATAAGTCAGCAGATGCAAGTGCTGTATTTCTATCCTGGTCGAGTGCCCTCAAAGTATATCTAAATATAAAGTTTTTTTAAATCTTTAGATACAGTAGGCAAGAATTAGGCCTGGTACACACTATCAGTTTTTTTTTCTTACGATTTTCATTTTTGAATTGATTTCAGCTAGACATATCTTGCTGCAATGTCACATCAAAAGAAATCCCTTCTTATGTTCCTCGAACATAATTATTTTTTTTTGATAGTGGTAACATGGATTATTTTTTTCTGACAGTATATATTTTTTTCAGTGAAACAATAAAATAAAATAATACTGTATTGCATACATGTACACACCTACATTGAGATTACCTTTATATTTTTTAATCTATACCGTACAGGAACTATTTGTTGAATGTCAATTTATCTAAATCAATGTGTTAAACACAGAGCAGATAAAAGTGGGTGGGCAAATGACCCAAAAGCATATTGATGTCTGATTGCTGGTATGGGCTAAATGATTGTGTTTTTTGCTTTTTGTAGTAGTCTAGAAACGATCTCACAGAAGGAACTAATTCAACTCACTCTTGGTCCAGAAGGGCCTTGATCTCCTTTTGCTCCTGCTGCGCCCTGTGAACAAATTAAGAATCAGTTGAACTGAAGAAGTTGCTAAAAAATCTAAATTCTAGATCAGGGTTATTGAATTAAAATTCACGGAGGTCGGAACCGTAAAATTTTCTTCCAGCCGAGGTCCGAATGAATCCCCTGTTGATGACTCAGATCATTCACATCACAACCCCCTCCTCTAAAATCACAATCTCATATTTTTCCATAAGTTCCCTCAGTCCTCCTTTACATCACATTTTTCCCTTGACAGTGGTGTCCTCTACCCCCCGTCACATCACCCCCCCTCCAAAGTAGTGTCCCCTACCCTCCCTTCACACTGACTGCCCCAGTAGTGTCCTCTGCCCCCACCTTCACATCCCCCCACAGCAATGTCCTCTGCCCCTATTCACATTGCAGACCCCATCAGCTCTGCCCCTTATTCACATTGCAGCCCCCCTAAGCTCTGCCCCCCATTCACATTGCAGCCTCCCTCAGCTCTGCTCCCCCCATTCACATTGCAGCCCCCCTTATCTCTGCCCCTATTCACATTGCAGCCCCCCTCATCTCTGCCCCCATTCACATTGCAGTCCCCCTAAGCTCTGTGCCCCATTCACATTGCAGCCCTCTAAGCTCTGTCCCCCATTCACATTGCAGCCCCCCTCAGCTCTGTTCCTCCCATTCACATTGCAGTCCCCCTAAGCTTTGCTCCCCCCATTCACATTGCAGCCCCCCTCAGCTCTACCCCCCTATTCACATTGCAGCCCCCCTCAGCTCTGCCCCCCCCATTCACATTGCAGCCCGCCTTAGCTCTGCTCCTCCCATTCACAGTGCAGCCCCCTCAGCTTTTCTCCCCATAGCTCAGCAATCCCATTCTCATTACAATCCCTCACAGCTCTGCCCTATTCACAGTGCAGTCCTGCTCAGCTTTACCTCGCATTACTCTAGACCCCCATTCACATTACAGACCCCCACTAATTCGGTCCCCCCCCATCCTGGTCTCCCTTCCGGGCCCCTTCTCTATGGTTGTTTGAATGACCAGGCCACGATGACATCACTCCTACACATTCACACTGCACATTTGCCTTCAGTATAACAACCTATTTTTGTCTTCTCAGAGTATTGCTAGGACATCCAATGTGTACAGTATATGTTTGAGATTTGTTTATAACAGTTTTATGGGCAATTGAGTATGGGCAAGAGAAATATGTCAGATCTTCCACTCATTTTTAAAAATTACATTAGTGCCTAATTGAATACCTGGCCAAAAATCCAACAAAAACAACACAGGTGGTGTGTTTTTAGGAATACTTTGAACCACATAAACAATTACTCCAATGGATGTCATAATGACCTACCTTATCACCCTCTTGACCTGGAATTCCAGGTTGGCCAACAGCACCGGTTTCTCCCTAAGCATAGAAAAGAGGTAGGAAATGGGAGACAATGCACATTATACATCAACAAGGTGCCAAAAACAGAACATATGCATCTGCTTACATTCTAATCATGCTGGTTGTTTTCTTTCATTTACATGCTATGGAAATTCACACCAAGACCTACAGCATAAGCAATGAGGGCAACACTTTCCCTTGTGGGCGCCGAATTACAAGCATTGGTCAAATGTTTAACAGAGTCTAACTCGATAAAAAGATATATATATACTTTAAGTTGCTTTTGTTCTTTGACCTTTCCTCATCTTTGGCGATATAAAAGAAATAATGATGATATAAAAGAAGTTGCCTTTTTATGCTCAGTTTGTCATATTTCAACCTTCAAAGAAAAGGCAACATCTTTTAACCTGTCTATCACAAACGTTTTAAGCTTTGTGTTAACTCTAACAAGATCACCCAAACTGATATCAAAGGTGTTTTATCAGTTTAACACTATAGACTGAAATTTAATCAGGTCTCTTGAATCACTTTCTCTGTGATCTAAAGTAAAATGTGAATGATATATCAATTTTGAAATGACAGCCACAGCTACTTTTAACAGAAGGATTACATAGGCACTGCCCCTGCCCTGGAGAAATCTTGCACAGCTTGTAAATCTTGCTAGAGGACTAACTAGCAGAAATGTGCCCATCCCTTGAATGAATTGCATAGCCTATTAGGGTTTGGTGTGTCACACGTGGCTGATTCATAGGTTTCTGGCAATCTGGTGGGAGTAAGTGTGTGTCATAGTATATACAGGGCATGCTGGGGCATGAAGTCCCTTCAGTTCTAAAACACAAAAGGCACGAAGGCCATGCTGCTTAGATTTCCCACAAATGTCTCATGTTTGCTATAGTTTAGGTAGTAACATACAGACCTTTGGTCCTAGAGGTCCTGGTAGGCCCGGAGTACCAGGTTCTCCTTTAACTCCACCAAGTGCATTGCCAGTGTCACCCTTTTCACCCTGTATAGAAAAAAACAGGCATGTGGTCATTTTCACAGGTTTTGGATACATACTTCTACATCCATAAGACATAGTGCAGTAAGCAATAGTAACAGAAATAAGGCCACCCATGCAAAAGGCTTACTCTAGCATGTTGCTAGATACGTGTATTGGAGTATCCACTCAAAATTACGCTGTTGATTCTCCTTGCTGGCTAAACCTGGGGCTCTTTCCCACACCATTCAAATGCATTCACCAAAGACTTTCCCATCTACATATCTCCTTCAAAACACCAGTTTTAGGTGGCAAACAAGTTAGAAAAGTTTATGGATGTGGACAAAAATGGCACCCAGTCAAGTTCTGAAGTTAGTGTACTTTCTCCCCTGTGCACACTCAAAGGCAGCAGATACCAGAAAAGTTTTTGAGGTCATATCCCTCTTGCTGAGGATGATATTTGTTCGCTACCTCCAGTGGTGGACACTATGTCAAAGATCTGTGGTAACCTCTAGAAACCAGATCTAGGGAATGGGTTATGGCAGGGGTCTCCAAATGTTCTAAACAAAGGGCCAGTTTATTGTCCTTCAGGGCTGGACTTTGGCCAGCGGGAGTAGAAATTTTCCTGGCATCATTGGGAGTAAACATCACCACATTTGGTATTAGGTGGAGGAATAGTACCCTATCATTGTTATCATTGGGAGGAATAGTGCCCCATTACCAATGTCAATTAGAGAAATGGTGCCCCATTGTGAATGTCAGTTGGCAGAACAGTGCCGTGTATCAGTGGAAGAATAGTGCCCCGAGGGCAAGGTAAAGGCAAAAAAGGGCCACATCTGGCCCCCGGGATGCAGTTTGGAGACCACTGTGTTATGGCAAAGCAATTTCCATTGTGTTGAGATATTTAAGGAGGCAACTCTGCAATCTTACTGAAAACTTCCTCACTGCTAGGTTTTCAGGGGAGCCCTTCTAAGAATTATTTTTGGTTAAGCAGGCACACCACATTGTAGAGCAACCTGATCCACTAAACAGAACCCCCACCATGTTCATTGCTAAGTTTCAAGTGTATCGAAGCAAACTTTTACTATGTTGCAGCTTATCAATTATTACATGTGGTGACTGCATTCGTGTTATTTTTTAGGCTTTTTTTATCCCTTTATTTTCACCTGATGAACCTGCCAGTGGCACACTTTCTTTCCTATGGTGACAATACTCACTCACTGTACTGTGTATATGAAGAAGCAGCATTATCACCCTGCTCACTTCTGATTTGGACTACTGAAAACCTCCCCATGTCCTCATTTACATAACATAAAGATTAGGTGTTCTGTAGTCCATACTAGGCAGGGATGATAAAGCTGTTTGAAATGTCAGTGCAGCAGAGGCAGAGTGTCAAGGAAGTTACGACATTTCAGGTAGGATCAATATGTTTTTTTTTCTGTCTTGCAGCAGACACAACAAGAAGGAAGCATGCATGTATTAGAGAGAATACTTATTAGAGAGAATACTTATTAATAATAATAATAATAATAATAATAATATATTATTAATAATAATATATTATTAATAATAATAATAAATTCCTAATTTATTTTATTTATTGAATTTTTGCCCTAATTAAATTTTGAAACAGGTTTTCTGGGGTTACATAGTTGGTAAGGTTGAATAAAGAGTTAAATTAACAAGGGACAAATAGGCTGTTTACTTTGCAATTTGCAATTTGTAAGCAAGTTTAATAAGCCTACGTTCCAAAAGTTTTAAAGCTAGCTAAAACAAACTAATTCAAAATATGCCATATACCTTGCCAGACTGCCTAATGTAATTTGTAATCTCATCTGATTATTTACCAACCCTAAGGGGACCATCCAGTGGTTTTAACACTTGGCAAACTGACATACTGCTCTTCATTCTGTTTGAATGCTAACATAATACACTCAGTTCATTGTATTGTATGGCTTATCAGAACTAGTGTACTAATTGCTCTATCTTTATATTTGTCAAATTGGGTACTATACAGTTTTGGTTCTGTTTGGGTATTTCAAGACTAAGTCAGGCCATACATTATGCAATTTTCTTTCCTTCAATCACAGGTTGAAGTAAATAAAATTAGCTTGATTGCCACATAAACACAGTCAGTGTTGATGGGGGAATCCCTCCCGCTGTACTATTATATTCTGACAATAGGAGGTTTCCCAGATGTCAGAATACAACACTAACTGCTGGCCTGCTAAGCAAGTCCAATTTCAATCAATCTAGGGTGGACTTTAAGCCTAGTACACAATAGCATTTTTTTTTCGTTCAACCCAACAGGGCTGAACAAAAAAAACTGACAGCTCTGGAGAAACCGGTGTCCTAACAATCCAATGTTAGTACAGCAATCTCCCCTACTGTGCTAATGTGTGCTGACAGAACACTCCGGTCAGTACTGTGAGCCATTGGCTGAGAGTGCTAATTAGGAGACCTGATTGGAGAACCTTTTTTCAGTCATGCCCCTTCGACAGAAGCCGGCAGACTGTCCGGCTTCTGTTGGACCGACTTTATTACACACAAGCCGGATGTCGGCCAGTTTATATTGAATATGGACTATTGCTTTGTGCACTGGTGTGCAGTCATGTTGGAACAGGAAGGGGCCATCCCCAAACTGTTCCCACAAAGTTGGGAGCATAAAGTTGTCCAAAATGTCTTGGTATGCTGACGCCTTAAGAGTTCCCTTCACTGGAACTAAGGGGCCAAGCCCAACCCCTGAAAAACAACCCCAAACCATAACCCCCCCTCCATCAAATGGTTTGGACCAGTGCATAAAGCAAGGTCCATAAAGACATGGATGAGCGAGTTTGGGGTGGAGGAACTTGACTGGCCTGCACAGTCCTGACCTCAACCCAATAGAACACCTTTGGGGTGATTTAGAGCAGAGACTGAGCCAGGCCTTCTTGTCCACATCAGTACCTGACCTCACAAATGCACTTCTGGAAGAATGGTCAAACATTCCCATAGACACACTCCTAACCCTTGTGGACAACCTTCCCAGAAGAGTTGAAGCTGTTATAGCTGCAAAGGGTGGGCCAACTCAATATTGAACCCTACAGACTAAGACTGGGATGCCATTAAATTTCATGTGCGTGTAAAGGCAGGTGCCCCAATACTTTTGGTAATATAGTGTAATCAGGAAAGATTTATTAAAATGAGTACAATTTTATACTTTTTTCAATACCCAAAATCTTTTTCATATCAAACAAAACTGCAAATTTATTGTCAAATTTCTTTAATCCTCTCTACAAATAAAAACAGTCATATAATATTTTATCATTAGTTTTATTAAAAAGCTCTAGAGCTGCTTTGGAACTGTAAAGTATAGCAGTTAAAACAGTCAATGTTAAATTATTTAACTCAGTAAGGACCATCTGTATTATTATCATGTCAGCATGTATTATAGAGGATGAACTTTGAATGTGCTTCTAAGAGCCTACATCAGTTCTCGTGCTTTGCAAAGGCATTTTCAAGTCTTTATTTTACTCATGAAAAAGGTATCCTTGAAATCTAAGAACAAAGAGATTTATCACACAGAGCAAAATGTAATCCAATTCTAAAAATAGCTTAGCGGCCGTCCACCGTCCACCTACACATAGCAAGAATTTCCCCTCTCACGGTAGATAAGATTCAGTTTAACAATGATAAGCCTTTAAGCCCAATTTTACATTAACTACAGACCTTATAAATCACATCCTTCCCAATATTAGTTTAGAGTTATATTATATATTAGATATAATAATATAATATATTAGATATAATATATATATATTATATTAGATATAAGTACAAAATGCTGTGTGGAAGGGACACAATTTTCAATCACCTGGAATTTTTCTTGTTAAATATATAAAAGTGTTAAGGTGTTTAAGAGGAATATAAACTGAACAATATGTACCTTTGCTCCTGAGACTCCTAGTTCACCCTAAAGGAATGCATAAAATAGGCATACATTATTTTAATAAAATAATATAAATTTTAGCTATTGTACTAAACATACACACAAAGTAACATGTCCGTAGTCTGAACCAAAATACACCCTATGTCACTAGCAATCATAAAAAAAACGATCATAGTACTGCTTGTTTAAAGTATACTTTCATGAACACTGGCTCAACCGATTGACCATATACCACTAAGGAAAGGGAAAGTGGAGTGGTTGCTCATGGTAACCCGCTAGATGCCTTCTTTCATTTTGATTGTACATCCAGATCTTGGTCTAGATTGATCTGAATTGTACACAGCAAATCTAACTTTCTTCTTTAGATTTCGACAGGTAAGGTCAAGTATACTGTAGATAGAAACTTTATTGGAGGTATTCAACAAATGTTGTTAATAACTGTAAACTCCAACGAAAAGGTCTACACCTTGAAATATGTTATACATTGTATTGTCTGTACTGCCTTCCATTGTTATAGCTCTAACTTTGTACAGCACCATCGTGAATAATGGGAATATATAAATAAAAATAATGAAATATTTTATATTTCATTTGGGGCTCATTGGGATGGGTTTAAGCCTATCATCCATGCAGAGCCGCTGGCAAATGTGTGTGCCTCCACCTCAGAGCTGTATGCAGGCAGCCCATAGAAGTGGATGCACACACAGCTATTGCATGGACACATTCACATGTCAAAATAATAGGGGTAACCAGTGCGCTCAACCAAAAACTATTAAATCAAATAAGGAGAAAAATGGAAAAGGAAAGCAGCCAACATATAAGTGATCTCACACTTGTAAAGGTAAAATTGAATGAAGAGGGTATGTGGCGCTAACCCTTATGTAAATCAATAAATAATCTAAAAATAATCTAAAATGACCAGTTTGCAAAGCTCAGAGTATCCGAAAGATGAGTGACCTTTCACATAAATAGATATATAAAAACATAAAATAATGAACTAAATAGATAAAATTCCTTAATAGCAATACACATAAAATATTGAATAAATATAAGACGTGTGTATAAAATGAAAAAATGTTCAATAAAAGTGATGGTGCTAAAATAACCGTGCTGAAAATAAATATATGTGCTGGGGTAAAAATGATGATGGAGTTGGGTTAAAAATAGTGAACACGAAATCTTCTAGCAATAAAAGGTGCACAGTGCAACGTGCAAAATATGTGAATAAAGAACCAATAGAGAACCGATAAATTGATTCTGAAAGTGCAAGGGAATTGCAAGGAAATTGCAAGGGAAATTAATGATTGAATGTGCAGAAATATCCAAAATAATGACAAAGTGACCATACAGATGAAAAGAGTGTGTCACTGTAGGTATGGTATAATCAGATGATACCAAAACAATAATATCGCTGAAAAAAATTATTAAAAAATAAAAATAAAATTTGGTGCACTACAAGTCCCAGCTTGTAAAGAAAAAAATGGCGGAAAATAAACGATAAAGTCCACAATCTGGAACAATGAAGAGCATAATGCTCTGGAATAAGTGAAGGTGAGTAGAAATATTCAGGAATCTTTGTGTTGATCACAGTGATGATCCGTGCAGGCAGTGCTCTGTGCTGACTTCAGGGGTGCACCCTACTAGTTCCCCCAGCCTCTCACCTCTATTTGCGGCCCCTACAGGCCTAGTGGAGCAGATAGCCTCTAAAGTGGCAAGCCTGGTCACTTTCCGGGTCCTCCTTCTTATGGGCTCCTATGGGCTCCTATAGGCTTCTATGGGCTCCTATGGACTCCTACTCCAATCCAAAAAGGCACTCCAGGGGTAAGGGGTCACTCACGGGTTAGATCAGCATGTAGGGGTTAAAGGTACAAAGAAGCGCTCCAATGTGTAGTAAAAAACAGGTTTATTGAAACAAAAATAATATCCACTCACATTTAAAGTTCTCTTGCATCAGCATAGATGAACTTCCGGTCGCGGCCGCAAACCAGAAGTAGAGCGATAGGCACCTGACTTCCTTCCTCCCTCACTAGTATCGTCACTAGCACACGTGACTTTGTCAAAGGGTCCTTTGACAAAGTCACGTGTGCTAGTGACGATACTAGTGAGGGAGGAAGGATATTATTTTTGTTTCAATAAACCTGTTTTTTACTACACATTGGAGCGCTTCTTTGTACCTTTAACCCCTACATGCTGATCTAACCCGTGAGTGACCCCTTACCCCTGGAGTGCCTTTTTGGATTGGAGTAGGAGTCCATAGGAGCCCATAGAAGCCTATAGGAGCCCATAGGAGCCCATAAGAAGGAGGACCCGGAAAGTGACCAGGCTTGCCACTTTAGAGGCTATCTGCTCCACTAGGCCTGTAGGGGCCGCAAATAGAGGTGAGAGGCTGGGGGAACTAGTAGGGTGCACCCCTGAAGTCAGCACAGAGCACTGCCTGCACGGATCATCACTGTGATCAACACAAAGATTCCTGAATATTTCTACTCACCTTCACTTATTCCAGAGCATTATGCTCTTCATTGTTCCAGATTGTGGACTTTATCGTTTATTTTCCGCCATTTTTTTCTTTACAAGCTGGGACTTGTAGTGCACCAAATTTTATTTTTATTTTTTAATAATTTTTTTCAGCGATATTATTGTTTTGGTATCATCTGATTATACCATACCTACAGTGACACACTCTTTTCATCTGTATGGTCACTTTGTCATTATTTTGGATATTTCTGCACATTCAATCATTAATTTCCCTTGCAATTTCCTTGCAATTCCCTTGCACTTTCAGAATCAATTTATCGGTTCTCTATTGGTTCTTTATTCACATATTTTGCACGTTGCACTGTGCACCTTTTATTGCTAGAAGATTTCGTGTTCACTATTTTTAACCCAACTCCATCATCATTTTTACCCCAGCACATATATTTATTTTCAGCACGGTTATTTTAGCACCATCACTTTTATTGAACATTTTTTCATTTTATACACACGTCTTATATTTATTCAATATTTTATGTGTATTGCTATTAAGGAATTTTATCTATTTAGTTCATTATTTTATGTTTTTATATATCTATTTATGTGAAAGGTCACTCATCTTTCGGATACTCTGAGCTTTGCAAACTGGTCATTTTAGATTATTTTTAGATTATTTATTGATTTACATAAGGGTTAGCGCCACATACCCTCTTCATTCAATTCACATGTCAAAGGTTTGCATGTGGACAGGAGCGGGTGCATGGTTCTCAATGCAGAGACTCTGTGTTTGGGTTTGTGTACCTGCTACTGCCCACATGTCTAACTTTGACATGTGATTGTGTCCATACAGCCGCTATGTGAGCATACAGCTCCACAGTAGATGCACCTGTATTGGCAAGTGGCTCTGCATGGAGGATGGGCTTAATCACCCATCTCAATGAACCCTTAAAGGGGTTGTAAGCCCTCAGGGTTTTCCACCATTCTATGCATTAAGGTGAAAAACCTCCTGTAATGCAGCTGCCCCCCAGAGCCCCCCTTTTACTTACCTGAACCCAATCTTTCCAGTGACGGGGATGAGCACACTAGCTCCAGTCGATGTCTCAGGTCCTGATTGGATAGATTGATAACAGCGCAGCCATTGCTGTCAATCAAATCCAATGATTCAGGCGCCGTGGGGCGGGGCCGAGTCCTGCTGTCTGTGTCAATAGACTCAGCAGCAGGACACAGGAGCATGCCCGCACGAGTGCCCCAGGGGAGAGCGGCTCTCTAAGGGGGCACTTGAGAAGAGGAGGTGCCAGGAGCGCCGCTGAGGGACCCCAGAAGAGGAGAATCGGGGCTACTCTGTGCAAAACCAACTGCACAGAGGAGGTAAGTATGACATGTTTGTTTTTAAAAATGAACCTTTAGATATCCTTTAACCTGCACTAGTAAGATATTAGTTCCAGTGGCCATTTTTTCCCTTGTACGACTTTAAAATCTGAACAGCTAAATACACAGATAAAATACATATATGAGAGCAGTATAAATTGCCAAAGGATTTGTATTTCTGTCCATTCAGTTCAGGAATTTACACTACTGTTCCACACAGCACAGTCCTGTTTGGCAGGGAAGGAGACGTCAAATAGTTCTGATGCAGTGTCACTTTTCAGTTAACTCCTTGGAGCCAGCCGCACACAAATATGCAACCTCTCTGCAGCTCAACCTTGGCGCAGAGCGACCGCATATTTACCGACGCCTGACGGGAAACTCTCGATCGCTGCATGCTATCAGAGATTTACAATCACATGACCTTAAGCCCCGCCTCCTGGCATGTAAAACCCCTTAAGGGGCTGGTACCCGCCAGCTCTAAGGGGTTAAACAACTTCCCCCCACCTCCACCCTGTGACTGTACAGTGAAAGCAGAAGCAGCACATTAATGAGCTCATTCCTCTGTCACTCTGCTCTCTCCTCTTATCAGTCTGCACTGCAACTCACTTGATGGGCTTCTTGTGGTTCTCTATCCTTCTTTTTAATCTTTGCTGTGTAGTAGTCTGCAATAGGCTAATATCAAGTAAAATTCAGGTACCTACACTTTTTTAAGGTATATTAATGACTACAGGGCTATGCTGTGGTGTTCATCTTTAAGAGAACTCCAGTGAGTAGTAGATGGGTAAACCACACTCTAAAACTTTAGAATAAATATATGGTAAGGGAATGAGGAGAGTCCATTTGTTAAGGTGGCTCACATGTTTCACAGTCTAGCAGCCCCACACTGAATTACCCCCATTGTCTTTTCGCTCAATACTTGCTCATGTGTCTGACTACAATTTTTCTTTTTCTTTTTTTAGATGAAAATAGCAAAAATGTAATGCAGCTTGCATGATTTCACAATGTGGTCCACTATACTATCCCAATATTATACTGAACTTCTAACAGTAACAAACTAGGAAATAAAAAATGGTTTCAGTGAAGTTTGCAACATTTGGTAATACACATGTGATGTTTTTTTGCTTCATATGCCAAGGATTAATTATCCCGGGTAGAACAGTAAAAATTACTTTATACAGTTGGAGATATACACAGGGCCGGTGCTACCACTAGGCAAACTAGGCAGCCGCCTAGGGCACATTGCTGCCTAGGGCGCCCGGCCACTGGTGTTCCTCCCCTTTTCTCTCTGCAGCAAGCAACTAATGCCGCGTACACACGAGCAGATTTTCCGTCAGAAAAATCTTGGATGTTTTTTTTCAACGGAATTCCGCTCAAGCTTGGCTTGCATACACACGGTCACACAAAAGTTCTCTGAACTTTCGACCGTCAAGAACGCGGTGACGTACAACACTATGATGAGCCGAGAAAATTAAGTTCAATGCTTCCGAGCATGCGTCAAATTGTTTCCGAGCATGCATAGGAATTTTGCGTGTCGGAATTGGTACAGACGATCGGAATTTCGGATCAGAACTTTTTCTGACCGAAAAATTGAGAACCTGCTCTCAATCTTTTGCTGTCTGGAATTCCGCCAGCAAAAGTCCGCATACACATGGTTGCATTTTCGGACCAAAAGCTCTCATCAGAGTTTTGCTGGCGGAATTTCAGCTCGTGTATATGGGGCATAAGTCTCAGTATCAGCAGGCAGCCACCGCTATGTTCGCACATAGTGTCAGAGGTGCAGAGGTGGCGGAGAACTGTGTCTGTGTCCCGACTCCTGAATGAATGGAAGCAACCAAACATTCATTGATGGGTGCTGGTAGGCTGCATTGATGGGCACTGGTAGGCTGCATTGATGGGCACTGGTAGGCTGTATTGATGGGCGCTGGTGAGGCTGCATTGATGGGCGCTGGTGAGGCTGCATTGATGGGCACTACTAGGCTGCATTGATGGGCACTGGTAGGCTGCATTGATGGGCACTGGTAGGCTGCATTGATGGGCGCTGGTGAGGCTGCATTGATGGGCACTGGTAGGCTGCATTGATGGGCACTGGTAGGCTGCATTGATGGGCACTGGTAGGCTGCATTGATGGGCGCTGGTGAGGCTGCATTGATGGGCACTGGTAGGCTGCATTGATGGGCACTGGTAGGCTGCATTGATGGGTGCTGGTAAGGCTGCATTGATGGGCGCTGGTGAGGCTGCATTTGATTGTGCGCTTCATTAAAAAGGTGGTGTATCCATGGACAAGGCAAGCATGCCTGGGTGGAACCGGGGTGGGCGGCAAAATTAGGTTTTGCCTACGGTGTCAGAAATCCTTGCACCAGCCCTGGATATACACATATCATTTCAGTGTCACTATTCTAGATGTAGTAGAATATATAACCTGATAATAAAATACAATACAGAATAACAGATAGATGAATCCATGAAACTAAAAGATGTGCAAAAGTCGAGTAACAAAATCTGGAGAATATTGTCTCCAATTGGGTTTTAATGTTCCCGACAAAAAAAATAGATGTGCTGCTGTTTTATAAGACCATGTCCCCTAGTACCCTATTACTCATTTATTTTCCTGCACCGGCAAAATGATGGCTGTAATTGGACAGATTGGTTTCCATGGCAACATTGACACTTTCCTTTCCTCTAGTTTTTATAAATCACTCCCATTGTGCTGACAACACACATAAATGTGTGTCCTAACTGTGCTGGCCGAGAGTCGGGCACACAAGTACATGGTAACATTTACAGGTAATCAATTACAATATATGACGTCAGCTAGTTCTGCATTGCATTGCCCATACTTATAATATAGTATATAATGTAGAACATTTTAATCATTGATGCTTATACCTTAGAAAAGCTTAAACATCACTGATGCTTATATTTCTAAAGTAGTTATGATAAATGTACATTGAAATGTGAGCCAACATATTTTTCCAATATTATAAATCAATGCCGACACAAAGGTCAGCCTCTATTACCATAGTGAAATATCAGAGTTCTGTATTATCAGATGACAGTCCAAAAGGAGATTAAACAATGGCTTCTGTGTACTTAAAAAACCTCTTGATTCATTGTGTACTGTATGGATTTATTTGAGTCTATGATGAATGCAGACATCCCCTGATAATTACTGTAACATACTAGCAGCTACCAGATTTCAAATCAATCTGTACAGTGGTTACCATATAAGTTGACAATTTAAAACCTGTATACAGTCATTTAAAAGATGAATGGTTTTCTCTTTTATAACCATTAGTGCTGGAGGAAGAAAATGATCTTAATCCAAGCTACATCTGTTCCTGGATAACCCTAACCAAGGAAATCAAGAACACATTTTACCCCAATTAATACATGTTTATATTGCTGACAATATAGCTTGAGTGATTCTTGTTATACAGTCTTTCTGGGGCCAGGGGGGAGAATTCAGTGTACAGACATGGCAAAAAAAATTTTTTATTTAATTTTGTTTATTGAGTGTAGAAATAAAAAGTGTATGCTAATAGGCATTCAAACAAATCATAATGAAAAATGTCACTAGCCCAGTGACCTTGCTTGCCCTTTAAATATCCAGTTGGGTTGAAGGGTTTATTGTACATTACAAAAATCTATTTAGGATGACACCACACAAACAGTTTTATGAGCATCTGAGCTTCAAAAACCACGGTGTCCATCCATATATTAAACTAAACAATTTTATAGCAATAGCGTAGGGGTGTCGCCTACTCACTGGAGGTCTGCTGAGAGCACTTGAGCTTGCACTCTCAGTGTCACTAAGTAGTCTTGGCCACAGGGCTTGCAATAGTCGGGCAGGGAGCTCAGTAATGCTGAGCCTTTGGTTTTACCAGGCTCAGCATTACTCACCTGCACTAATGATGCCCATGGATACTTCAGCCTCAGTGCCAACTCCCACAGTGTCTCTTAGAGTGCCGCCTGAGACAGCCTCTTCAACAGGCCTCATTGGAGGCACGGACCTGACTGGTGGAGGCTACAAGCCGCTGTCATCATCATACATAGCAAACATGGCCAATTGTCACTATCAAAAAGAAAATGTCTGGCCTTACACCAATTGTCTAGGGAAATTATTACTAATAAATGCAGATATTTAGTAGGTATAAAAGAGTTTTAGAGCATTATAGCTGCTAAGCAGATTTTTTTAAAGAGTCCACCCAACATTAGGACTGGATTTGCAATGTTGAGTTAAGCATTACCACAACGTGGCATTAGAACATGTGCATTATCACGTGGCAGCCCATTTGAAGGACTGCCTCCATTGCTGCTCAGCAACTGCTCTCAAGTTGTTCTCCAGGAATAGGGTTCAATACTGGTTTTAATATAGCTCTGATAAAGTAGGAGTGGTATTGCCCCTGAAACATCTTGGCTCTTTTTATGTGACTTTTTTTATCAACAATTAAAATTATCTTGGATACTTGTATACGATTTTAGTCTGGTGCTCCTTTTTGTATTTTTGTCGTTTAAATGATTGGGCTGCTTTGATATAATGCAAATTAACCTACCGTATAAGCCGAGTTTTAAGCACATTTTTTTGTGCTGAAAGTGCCCCCCTCGGCTTATACTCGAGTCAAGCACTTTTCTGCAGAAAAAAATTACATTTTCCGACCCGACTTTGCAGCTCCCTATCTCGGGGCCACTTGGTGCTAGCAACCCCAAATGGTGTGAAAACCCAGTGGAACCAACACTACAACATATCCAAATTTGGGGTTCCTAGCACCAAGTGGCCCCAAAGTCGGTGAACTGTGTCCATCTGCAGCAATGTCATTTCAGGGGCCCTTTGGGTCCAGAGACCCCAAATTTTGGCTGCAGCTAGGGGGCATCTATGAACCCTTAACTACCAAGTTTGAACCTATGGCTGCAAATGGGCACAGTGAGGCATGCAAATGGGCACAGTGAGGCTGCAAATGGGCATTGTTGATCCTCTTTTCCACTTACAGTAGCTGCGCATTTCTCACCCTAGGCTTATACTCGAGTCATACGTTTTCCCAGTTTTTTGTGGTAAAATTAGGTGCCTTGGCTTATATTGGGGTCGGCTTATACTCAAGTATATACGGTATGTGCCTTAAATATACTGCAAAAATTAAAATTGTTTCTTAAATATTCGTTTTGGATTAACAGTGGCAACTTAAATTACAGGTCATCTTTCCCATATTTCTCTGGGGCTTTGGATGGGAGATCATTCTGAATCCTTAAAGTGGAAGTAAACCCCCCTATCATTTTCAGCCAAGGAAGCTGCCATCTTTGCCTCTGTTTAATCTTCAACTGCCACGGTGCTGCATATGTGATCCGTTATGACACCAGCCATTGGATGGTTTGACTGTTTGGTTGAGAGCACAGCCAATGTGCAGTTAGCATTCACGGCATGCCTTTTTTTTTTTAAACTGTTAAATCGATGGGTTTACTTCCGCTTTAAGAAACTGAGGCCATAAAAATGTGGCCTCAGCTAGGTCAGGCAGGAGTGTCTGGCTCCATCCACTACTTTCCTTATGGGAATGAATGATAATTTGTTGTTGATTGATAATGTATGCATATTTTCCAACTAAGTTAAATGATCACACCTAATCAACATTAATCTCAAACAAATTATTTCCTATTACAGCTCAGGTTTGAATGTTGTATATATCCTGCTAAGAACGCACATCTTGTATCTATAATTTGTTTTTTTTAACTGTTTGCATGGTATACAAATATTAGAAATATGAGCAGATTTTGCACATTATTACCTATTTTTTCTCATTAGTAACTACAGAAAATATTTAACACCTAGGCCAATTTAATTTGTAGTGGCAAATCCAATACGGATACTTTTTATGTAAGAAACAAATAAAATGAACTTTCAAAATGAAATAAAATTAGGCAGACAAGATTTACAAAAAGGTAAAAATATATAATGTGCTGACGTTCCTAAATGCCAATGTAGATGGTAAAACCCAAACCATTCATTTGTTTGAACTCTGCCTGCTTCAATCTTATGTTACACCAAGTGAAACAGAAATTCTTAACAGAACCTGGAGGGTTCATAGCATGTGCATTGGTGTCAGTCAGTTGTAGCAAACAAAAGTAATCATGACATTTTGTAAAATAGCTACAACGGAAGGCCACTGGGTGGTATCACGGAGATCAGCTAGCTTAACAGTATGGAGAGATCTCCATCCAGATCTGTTCAGACTACAAGGTTGGCGTATATTGACATTATAGGCACCACATCAAACATATTTGTTTAAAATATGAGTGGTGCGTATATTGACTTTATAGGCACCACATCAAACATATTTGTTTAAAATATGAGTGGTGCGTATATTGACTTTATAGGCACCACATCAAGCATATTTGTTCAAAATATGTGTGCTGCAATTGAACTGATTTTATATATGATTTTATATTGATGTATAATAAAGATGATAAATGCCTATAAAGTCCATATATGCCAACCTTGTAGTCTAATTGTACCAAACAAAGTAGTGGCAGAGCACAAGGGACTGTTAGGTTGGGTCGAAATGCCCATTGACATGAGATAAAATTAAAGCAATTTTAGAATAATGGCTAAACTAACTGCTGGCAAAACCATTGCAAAGGTTTCAAAGCACAAATGTCTATCATCTACCAAGTTACCAGAAGGAGGGATATGCTTGTATCTCTATTTCAGGTTATTCCTAATTTATTTACAGTTCTTTGTGGTGTCTTCTATTGAGGGTAATATAAGGGTTAGTACAGTGCTGCCACAGAATGGGCTATGGTACTTTTGTAGGTCAAAGGAACAAAAATAATTGGGGCAACATTCTACCATATTTTAGAATACATACAGAAACCAGACGATCTTTCTATACAATTACACATTTCATTTAGATACATGTTTTATTTTATTATTTTCTCAGACAATTTTTATTTTATTTTTATAATACTGTCCACACAATTCGAAGCATTTATGGTGTTATGCAGGTAATGTATTAGGGGTGAAGTCTTACTGAAGTTGGCCATACGTACATCAAAATTCAACTGGTTCAGCAAGGATCAGCAAAATGTTGATACATGTATGGTCACTGTGGTTGAACAGAAGTCTACTTGCTAATCGATTTCTGTTAAACCTCCCTGTTGGAAGATTTACACTCGATCAGCACTGCAGGCAATAGACTGCAGGGCTGATAACTGTATTCTGATAGCAGGGGTGTGTCCCTGCTGTCAGAATACATAGACACAGTGGGCGAGGATTTCCCAATCCACCTTGAATGTGTGAAAAAAAAAAAAAGTAATCTGTGGAAAGCTTAAAGTCTATAAGCTTTTATTTACCCCCTCTGGGCTTGCACTTGGTCCCATTCAAATCCATTTAACACCATTTTCCACCCGCTGTATGATAACAATGATAGAAAGGAGACAGATTTGTGAGTGTATCCTGTCACAAAATATCACAAAGCCTGCGGCGCTGTGTGATCTATTTATGGAGGCTTCTAAAAATACATAAGCTTGATCACTTAACCCTCTAGTACTAAGTGATGTTTCACTTTTAAGAATGAATGATCAGTGCTGAGGGGCTGTGTCATATACATTGCCTTGAAATAGTATTCATACCCCTTGAAATTTTCTACATTTTGTCATGGTACAACCAAAAACGTAAATGTATTTTATTGGGATTTTATGTGATAGACCAACACGAAGTGGCGCATAATTGTGAAGTAGGAAAAATGATAAATGGTTGTCAACATTTTATACAAATAAATATCTGAAAATTGTGGCATGCATTTGTATTCATCCCCCTTTACTCTGATACCCCTAACTAAAATCTAGTGGAACCAATTGCCTTCAGAAGTCACCTAATTAGTAAACAGAGTCCACCTGTGTGTAATTTAATCTCAGAATAAATACAGCTGTTCTGTGAAGCCCTCAGAGGTTTGTTAGAGAACCTTAGTAAACAAACAGCATCATGAAGGCCAAGGAACACACCAGACTGGTCAGGGATAAAGTTGTGAAGAAGTTTAAAGCAGGGTTAGGTTAGAGAGCACTGTTCAATCCATCATCTGAAAATGGAAAGAGTATGGCACATCTGCAAACCTACCAAGACATGGCCATCCACCTAAACTGACAGGTCGAGCAAGGAGAACATTAATCAGAGAAGCAGCCAAGATTCCAATGGTAACTCTGGAGGAGCTGCAGAGACCCACAGCTCAGGTGGGGGAATCTGTCCACAGGACAACTATTAGTCACTCCACAAATCTGGCCTTTATGGAAGAGTGGCAAGAAGAAAGCCATTGGTGAAAGAAAGCCATAAGAAGTCCCGTTTGCAGTTTGCGAGAAGCCATGTGGAGGACACAGCAAACGTGGAAAAAAATGCTCTGGTCAGATGAGACCAAAATTTAACTTTTTGGCCTAAAAGCAAAACGCTATGTGTGGTGGAAAACTAACACTGCACATCACCCAGAACACACCATTCCCACGGCAAAACATGATGGTGGCAGCATAATGTTGTGGGGATGCTTTTCTTCAGCAGGTACACAGAAGCTGGTTAGAGTTGATGGGAGGATGGATGGAGCTAAATACTGGGCAATCTTAGAAGGAAACCTGAGTCTGCAAAAGACTTGCAACTGGGGCGAAGGTTCACCTTCCAGCAGGACAACAACCCTAAACATACAACCAGAGCTACAATATGGATTAGATCAAAGCATATTCATGTGTTAAAATGGCCCAGTCAGAGTCCAGACCTAAATCAAAAGGAGAATCTGTGGCAAAACTTAAAAATTGCTGTTCACAGACGCTCTCCATCCAATCTGACAGAACTTGAGCTATTTTGCAAAGAAGAATGGGCAAAAATGTTACTCTCTAGATGTGAAAAGCTGGTAGAGATATCCCAAAAAAGACTTGCAGCTGTAATTGTAGTGAAAGGTGGCTCTACAAAGTATTGATTTTGAGTATTGGGCTGAATACAAATGCACGCCACACTTTTCACATATTTATTGTTAAAAAAATTGAAAACCATTTATCATTTTCCTTCTGATTCACAATTATGTACTACTTTGTGTTGGTCTATCACATAAAATCCCAATAAAATACATTGACGTTTTTGGTTGTCACATGGCAAAATGTAGAAAATGTCAAGGGGTATGAATACTTTTTCGAGACACTGTACAGTACTGGACCCTACTCAGCTCTGTTGGGTCGTATAGACCATCTGTTGAGAGAGAAGGGGGTGGGGGGTATGTTAAAAAGCAGCTGCAGATAGATCACACAGTGCTGACTGAACTTTTAATATTATAAAAGAGCAGCACTGATTGTTTATTCATAACAGTGAAAAAACAATCAGCTTAGAGAGGGAACAGGAGTTCTGTGTTGGCTGTACCACATAAATGTCCATAGCTTGGGCTTCAGACTGTGGTGGAGCCACAGCCAGCATTAAAATAAATAAAGCTTTTACTCTGCAAAGAGGCCACAATCAGAAAGGAAACAATTGCTATATGCACTTGGTTCCTTTGGTAATAAATAAAAGTTTACAAACAATTTTCATAGTTATTCTTTAAATAGGTCTCCTGCCATTTTTGCATGTGCTGCTTTTTTCTTAAAGTGGATGTAAACCTGATTCATGACATTTGACCTAGGCACATATATCTGCAGTTTTTTCTTATCTCTCTCTCCAAAGCCCTAAGTCCTGTGTCTTTCTGCCGCTCCGTTTTTCTGTTATCAGCATGATAACTTCTGACAAGTTCTCCAACAACCGAGATAAAACCAGCCTGAAATTTATGGTGGGTGCTATAAATAGATTAGCAGAGAGCTGGTGTATTCACAGCACAGCTCTGCACATTCCTTACTTCTACTGCCTATGTGGAGTGGAGTGTGTGCCTTTCCTCCTATCAGCTGCTACACAGTGTATGCCAAGACTTCATTCCCAGTGCTGAACAGCAAGAGAACATTTCTAACACACGAATATAACAAGAATATAACAAGCTGAAGACAGCAGATATACATGTAAAACTTATGTAGGGAAATTTGTTTCATCTCTGTGTATCATGTGGGTATATGTAAGGGTTTACATCCACTTTAAGCTGCTGTGAGCTTTACTCTGCTTGGCTGACAGATAAAGTCAAGCTGGGGTGAATCCAGTTGTATACAGATAGGGACACTCATAGACCCAATCAAAACGGACAGAGAAAGAGAAGGTTAAGAAGCATAAAATGGGGGCAAGATAATTATGTCCTGGATACACTTTCAAGAAAATCGCATTATTTCAAGCCACATGTTCACTTTGGTAACCTGTGGCCAGTGCCAGATGTTGAGCGCTTGCGCCCTAATGGTTTGCAATGATTTCTACTGCAGTTAGCTGTTAAGTATTTTATCCTAATATGTTTTTTTTTTGTTTTTTTTTGCAAATTAACACACAAACGTATTGTTTGTTCAAAATTGTGACTTACATGGTTTACCCCACTAATAAATGCAACATTTCATTATCCCAGTATCACATGTGGTATCTAATTCAGCTTAATTCTACAAAGACATTGTCCTACAGACTTCCAGGAAGCTGGTACTGACCATTGTCAGCATTGTAAAGTTTATCCCTATTTGTAAATCTTGTCAACTTTACAAGTACAAATAATACAAAAACAAGTAACATTAGGTTTCCCACATATATTGGACAGTTACTAGGAATGGTTAGGGGTGAAGAAAAAGGGCAGAGGCCAGATAGAGTGGTTGAAGTGATGTATGGTTACAAAGGTGAATATGAAGGAAGGTAAAGTTAAAGCAAGGGATGGGTCATACCTCTCAACTCTCAGAAACAGAAATCAGGGGAAAGCTAAAGAAAAAGAGGACACAAGATGAAAATTAGGGTTACTGAGCCACACAGGGAGTGGAAAGTGGTAATGTGAAAAGTATAACTAGTGGATGACGCCTGAGGACCGGTACACAGAGCTGGGAGGTGTGAGTAATGTAAAAAATGGGGATGCAAGGAGACAGAACAATGTTGGCAAAGAGGTACACTGGGATTCATGGGGTCACAGCTACATTTTTGCTAAAGAAGATACCTTTGCTCCATGTTTCCCTGGCATCCCGGGCATGCCTCTCTCTCCCTAAGGTTGGAAATGAGAAAAGAAAGAGAAGGGGAACGAATAAGTCCAGGCAGACTCAGTTAGTGTATGTTAAATGTTTTGGGGAAAATAAAAGTGTTAAAAGAAGATATTTGGAAAGCAGGCTATTTAAAACAAGAAAGAAATAGCAGCCAATCAGAAATCAACTTCATAGGTTTGTCTACCTAATTATTAAAGGTTTCTGATCAGTTGGCATTGGTTACTGCACACCACTGCTGTCGTAATGTAGAATTCTATCGTTAATTTAAAGGTAACAGCTATAGTATTTCAAGTTACTCCTATACCCCAGCCCACAATAGTGAAAGTTAGTGGCATGGTAGAATCAGTCTGCACTACCGTAAATTAGTCTGTGTATTGATTATATTCTGTGTTCACTCACTAAGAGATATAAATCTACTCAAATTATCATAATAAACTATTATATTAGCTTGTACAAGGAAACCACTATGTTAATTACAGACAAGGCATCATTTTTATTTTCCTAGATCCAAATGTATCCACAATTTTTCGGTGCAGTTCTGGATCTTATTAATTGGTCACATAGTCTATTTACACAGATATGGTTAGTTGTTGTGGCACTTCTGGATTAATTAGAGATGCACTATTTAAACTATAACAAAAGCTAATATATTTTTTACAGTGTAATGCACACTCATACTATAATGAATGTACTGGAGGATTACATTCTGCAAGAGATATTATGCAACAGTTAAAGTATAACTAAAGGCAAAACTTTTTTTTTTTTTTTTTTTTTTTTTTTTAGATTAGATAGAGGGATTAGATTAGATAGAGGGATTAGAACACTTGTGATGTTTTTTTTTTTATTTTTTTGTCTGTGAACCCGTTATCAATGAAAGTAGAAAATCCCAAATTTCAAGTTGTCACCAGAATAGGAGTGGAGCAAAGATGAAGATACTAGTCCTGGTGACAAGGCATTTCCCTTACTTTGGATGGGTTTCTTTTCACTTCCTGTTTTTTATATGGGGCAAGAAGTGAGAGGAAATCTTCCTAATGGGACTAAGAGGGCAAAAAAAAATGTTCTTTTCTCTATCCAAACTGTGTGGTGCTGCTCTATTGTCTTTTGTGGTCTTGTCATTTAGCTAGTATACCACATTTGCATCTGATGTGACAGGACCAAACAGCATGCTAAAATCTGCTAGTTTGGATTTTTGTCAAGCGTGGTGCTAAATGTATTTATCAAACCCCATACTGGACAATCTCTGTGTACCTTACAGATAACCTTTATTGAAAAAAGTACAGGAGCTGCCATTACTGTCCTCCTTTTGCTAGTAGTACTTTGGGTTCAATGCTGTCTGAGTCACTGATCCAGAACATACAGGCATAACTCCAAACAGTCCATCATTTGGAGGAACTGTCCCTCTTTGCTCCTCAGGTGTCCCTCTTTTTCATCTCATGTATGGTCCTCTAAAAAAGATTGATTATTTAACTACCAAAAGTGTTATGCTTCGCTAAAATTAGAATCCAACTTCTAAATTGTTGCATTTGTTATTTTGAAAAGCCAACATAAGGAATAAGTAGTAGTAAAAAAAAAAAAGTGCTTCTAGAGCATATTAATTCTTCTTGACTCACATGATAAGTGGTGTTGCAGTGGCATTTATTTTATTTTTTTTATTTTGCCTATATACCTAAAAGGTGTACCTCTTTTACATCCTAGAACGTTGGGAGGTATGAGCATGCAGTTAGTAAAATCACCTGATCTGCATATTTGATCCTGCCAGTGAAATGAGTGTTGAAGCCACTGGAGAGAAATGACACTCGAGAAACTAGGTTTTTTAGAAGGTCCGCAGTGGTAACCTTCATATTCATTCCATTTTGTGTTTTAATTTAAAGTAGTGCATTATACCAAATTTCCACAAGAGGGCAGAATGAGTCAAGAATTTAAGGTTATCTAAAACATTGTCACCCACAACACATTGTTACTGTATACAAATTATGCTTCCTTTTTAAATCTGAAATACAAAACATACTTGCAATCAGGTATTCATCAGACATACAGAATGAATTTGTAATATTACCAGATTGTGAAAAACATTGTCTCCCCCCCCCCCCCCCCCTCCCGTGGACATTTTCAGGTGTTTCCTATTTAACGGTGGCTGAGTCAGAAGTATTTTATATTCAACTCAGATTAAGTAGTTTAATTTTTAAGGTCAGCATGAAGTGTACAATAACCAAAGGCCATAACTCTAGCATTTCCGGGTAAGATCATGTGCATAAAGCATGTCATCCCCATGCAGCAGTAGCTGAAAACGTGAAGTTAGTCTAGACAATGTCAAAGAGTACATAAGTGAGTGCAGACACCACATAGTCTGAAGCGTTAAAGCACTTGACAGATGTCAAATCTAAGCATGCTTTAAAAATATTGTGTTTTAAAGGATCTAAAATAGAAGTTTTATTTACAGGGGGACACTGATGATCTTCATCACTTATCAGCATTCAAAGCATATCAAAAATAAAAAAATAAAAATGTAATATATTGCAATTTTCTAGTCCTTAGAAGTGATGGCTGCAATAGTTTTCATTTTAAGAACATTTAAGTCCATTAAAAAGAAACACTACCCAAATGGATAAGTTCCACTTTAAATCTTCCTCCCCTCCTTTGCCACATTTGGCATGTAATTTTATTGGGGGGGGGGGGGGGGGGGGGGGATAACCTAGTTTTGACAGATGCCTACTTTCACTTCCACTTGGATCGCCTAGGCAATCTGAGTGGAAGTTCTCCTCTCCCCTTCCCTCCCTGCAGTTTTCTGGGACTAATCACAGGTCCCAGAAGACTGCAGGACCATTCACAGAGTGCAGCGCGGCTTGCCAATGCGCAGTGGGCAACCAGCTGTTGAGCTGAAAAGAGCATAGCCAGCTGCCCACAGTAAGGATTCCAGCCCCGGGAACCCGAAGACTTGTGAAGAAATAGCCCGGGTGACGACAGTGCTGGATCCATGGACAGGTAAGTGTCCTTTTATTATAAGTAAGAAGCTACAGGATTTGAAGCTGCTGTCTTTCATTTTTTTGTTTCCAGAGTGAACAACCGCTTTAAGAACACTTTCAGCAAGTATGAAAAATATACGTTGATCAGAAGGGCTGTGACCTTGTCCCTTCCTGTGAACTAAGCAATGTTTACTTTGCTCTGTAAAAAACTATTAATCTCTCTATTCCCATGTAATGCAGACATGTTTGAAGTCCAGTCTGGATGACAAACATAGCTCCTACAGTGGAGGAGTAAACATGTAGGGTAGGGCACAAAGGTGGCCAGTGTAGTTCCCCAAATTGGCCGCTAGATGTCACCATAATTAGGGTACCCTTTAGCAATGAATAGGCAGCGTAGGTGTTTAGGTAGAAGGTAGAGGTGTTCATAGTAGTGAGTGGGGTATACCAGAGATAGACAGGAAGTGCCAACCCTGTTCCTGGCAGTGTGGGGCATCTTGAGTACGTGAGCTCTATATATAGTACGTAGTCTGGCAGGAGTCCACATGGACCAAGGCATGCAAAGATGTAATCTTTGGGGTCCTAACTTCTGGGAGCTTCCCATTAGGGGGGAAGCAAGGAACAAGATGGGCAGGACTAAATGGGACTACTCACGTCCCTGGGGAATGGGATGTAGGACCCTGGCAAAACCCCTAAGGTATGATGGGTTGCTCGTCCTCAATTAAGTTCTCATATCTGTGTGCAACTAAGCAATGTGCCATCACCATTTCAAATGACTGCTGATAGGATGTAAATATGTAAATAAACTGTGTTCCAGTTAAAGCATTAAAAGGCTTTAATATGAATTCTTCCTTCTCCTAACCTCCAAAATGGGAACATCTGCTGGAAACTAAAGAAAGTGTACCACACAATGAATGCCTTAGCCATGTTGAAAGGGGATGGGTGGGGAGGGGGGCATTGTCATTAAAATCCCATTTTATTGTATGTCACCTTTTTACATAATTTTATGATAAATATGATTATTGTGATGGATGAACTGTAAAGTACTATATGTGCTGAAAAAGATGACAGCTGCTCTGTGAAAATTATATGAACTCAATTAATTAGAATACTACATAATATATAATGCCACCATTTCAAATAATCTTTATCAATCAGTTTCCATTAACAAATGAGCAAAATACACTTCACAGTTTTGCAGTCTTCTATTAGACTTCCATTACAGCTCTCTGCATTTGGTCACATGTAATCTCAGAGCTACAAAGGAAGTCAATGCTGGAAGGCTTCCCTCTGCCATGGACACCTGCCCAACATACCTTACTTGCACAGGCTTGGAGAGCAGCTCATTCGTTGACTAATTCAAAGGCAACTCGAGCAGTTATTCAGGTAGCTAATATTCTCCTTATGAGACCATGCTTTATCATGTAGCTGTAGTTGTAACCCATTTTTATTTTTAACATCTATTACATTTTTCAAATACAATACAGGGGGTCCCCGAGTTACAAACAAGATAGGGACTGTAGGTTTGTTCTTAAGTTGAATCTGTTTGTAAATCGGAACGGGTACATTTTTTAAGTGTAGCTCCAGCCAAAAAATCTATTTTTACGTTTTTTAGATAACATAGAGAAGGGTTATCACCCCTGTAACATTTGTTTTGCTGTCTGTGTCCCTGTTGAGAAGATTTCACCTCACCTTCTGTCCCAATGACAATTGTATTTTGAAAATTTTGGGTTGATAGGGAAACATGGACTGGTGATAAAACATCAGTGGAGATACCTTTGTCCCATATTAACTCTTATAGGAGTGAATTTCCCTTCCTAGGGGTGGATTTCCTCTCACTTTCTGTTGTCTCCCTCCGTTTGTAAGTAGGAGTCGTTTGTAAGTCGGATGTTTGTAAGAAGGGGACCCCCTGTAATGGGGTTGGGTGCATCTTGGTATGGTCAATTAATCAAAAGTTACATAGTTTGTCTGGTTGAAAAAAGTCCATGTAGTTTAACCAATAAAAGAGAAATAAAATCCAAAATCATACAATCCTATATACACAGTTGATCCAGAGGAAGGCAAAAAATATATATAATCATATGATTATATAGTGCCTTTGGCCAATCATGGCTCAGGGGGACTAAGTTCACGCCCCACACTATATAAGGCTGCTTACACAGCGCCAATATAGTGTGTTATAGTGGACGGAGATAGAAAGATTTAGCTAGATTAGGCAGGCAGGTTAGTTCGTTAGTGGCAGTGTATTTGATATATATATATATATATATATATACTCTGCATTCAGCGTAGCCTATATATACAGTGCATTCGGCGGTGTACAGTTTCTAATACAGTGCAGGTGGTGTACACAGTATATAATACAGTGTCTACAGTTTCAAATACACTTCAGGCAGTGTACACAGTATATAATACAGTGTAGTGCGGTGTTAAAAAAAAAATACCCATCATGTCCGGAAGGCCTCCTAGTAGAGTCAGACACTCACAGGCCACTAAAAGTGGGCAAGCAGCCTCTGAAATAATAAAATTGTTTTTTACTAGGGATTATCAGCACAGGCAAATTTAGGCAGGCCTATGCTGCAAGCTATTTTGATGTTGATGCTGTTTTGATCTGGGGGGCTGGGAGTGGTCAAAGTAGCAGTGGGTGTGACCACCTGTGCTCTAGTTCTGAGGCGCCTCCCCTGCTTCCAGGGAGAATATTCTGGGCTGGGCTTGGAATTGGAGTGGAAGGCAGCTCATGTGGGAGCCCTGACCAATCCCCAATTGGTATTGACAGGAGGCGGGCTTCCTATAAAAGCTGAGGTAACATGCCACTGTGGGGAGTTGTCGGCTGAGTGAAGTGAGGAATGGAATACTAGGCAGCAGCAGGAGGGCACCCCCATCTTGGGGGGGGGGGGGGTGTACCGATCTCAAGAGAAGGCCTCTACACGGTCATTGGCAATGTCTTTATAACCACACGGTCGGTGGTAAAGAACTCCTGGGGGCCAGGTGAAGCTGTCAGTACATATGATATGTTCAAGTTCCTCATCAAGGACTCAGGGCAGTGGATGGTCGGTGACTGTTACCACAGTGGAGGGCTGAATGTGCCAGGAAGTCTGTGAGGGAACTTTGCTTCTACACGGTCATTAGCAAAGTCTTCATCATTTACACAGTGAATGATGAGGAGTCCTGGATCAGAGAAGAGACTGTGGGGATCTGTGTCAATGTGGTCTGAGGACACAGGATTTGCAAGTTAGGCTGGGAACAGTAGTCCACCATCCAAAGAAATGCTTTTAAACTACTAGGCCAGTGTTTCTCAACTCCAGTCCTCAAGGCGCACCAACAGGTCATGTTTTCAGGATTTCCCTCAGATGAAACAGCTGTGGTAAATTCTAAGGCAGTGAAACTGATTAAATCACCTGTGCAAAATGATGGCAAGCCTAAAAACATGACCTGTCGGGGTGCCTTGAGGACTGGAGTTGAGAAACACTGTACTAGGCCTTCAGGAAGAGGTGCTGCAGGCCTCAGGCCTAGTAGCAGCGAGCAACCAGATCCTGTTTAGGGGCTTATTCAGAGTGGGTCCTTATTGCTCAAAAGAAGAAGATGTGACATTACTTTACCTCAGTATTAACAAGTTTGTGCAGGAGGTAACAAGTCTGTGCAGAAGGAAACAAGTTTGAGCAGGAGGAGAAGGAGTTCTAAGACCATCACTTTTACACGGTCAAGAGTGATGTCCTCATCACCGGTGAATAAAGGGGAAGTCTTCGAAGTAATAATCTGCGGGAGTTAAGCACATGAGGAGCAACAGTCTGCATGGAGATGCAGGAAGAGATTCATACTCAGTATAAATGCACATCCAATCTTCTGGCTCTAAATTTGTGCTGCTGTGCTTAATCTTAAAATATGATGGCAATTAAAGATTCTATGGGCATCCCATATCCCTATTCCCTATACAAGTTGTACCCCCCAATAACACAACAAAAACAAAACCAGCAAAAGACTATTCATTGTCTCTGCAAGTGATGTATGAAGTCTGGCAGCGTGGTGAATTGGTGGATTGTTTGTTACTAGTGGCAACTACATCGCTACACATACCGCCCTCTTTCATGCACAGCATGGGTAAGAAGGCATATACATTGGTGGTTAATGAATGCACAGGAGTATTTCCCTGTGAAATTCTTTGTCCATAGCTGCTCTCACTTGCGTTGTGTCTGAACAGCTCCATTTATCTGTAGTGATGAACTGGGCCTGTCATTTATTCACAAAGCCCACTGAGCTACTGAAGAAGTGCAGGAAGGGGAGTCTGCACAGTGCAGCTCATCGCTCATCTGAAGAAACGTAATTGATTTACTGACAATTCAATTTTTACCTTCTAGGACTGTGACATGTAAAGCATTAACTTGTCATTTTTCGTGATGTTTGGACTGAGGCCAAGGAGAAGAACTACATTTGTGTATCATCGTGCTGTCAAAGTGAACCAACTAGATTAAAGTATTTTTAAAGTCGGCATCTTCTTACAGAGATATCTATTATAATCTTCATCTTCTAAATCCTGAATAAATCCTTCCTCATCAAATTCCAGATACTACACTGGTGTCTAATCTTCATGATTTTTAAATAATGATGTCATCTTCTGTACAAGGTATATAGCAAAACCTCATGGTAATTCATGATAAAATACAAAGAAAACTTCAAAAACAGCAATAGTTCTATATGGATTCTAAAGGTCAAAAAAAAAACATACTTACTCTCATTATAACTTTGATTAAGCTATTTTGGAATGTTCAAAGATATCGTTTCCATGCTAGTACAAGCAGTTCTAATTATCACACCTTTAAGATCCCGTCTAATGTGGTGTTAATAGAATTTACAAGTTTAAATGGCAGATAATAGCATATCATTTATACTTTAGTGAGGCTATTACTCAAGACCCTGAACAGGTATTTATCAGTTTACGGTTAGCATTTTGGTTACCTACATACAGTAAAGAAAAAACATTTTAATGAGCATCTTAAGACCCCTTTCTTCATCATAGTTAGTCTACAATAAACATGAAAGGTTTATAGTATATATTGCAAGGCCATAGGTATGTTGAAATGAGCCTGGCCTAAAATATTTCTAAAGTAACAACAACAATGGTTATTGTATTGGGAAGTGGAGGTTCTTGCTTTAATTTTAATTTAAGTTAAATGTTGGGAAAGGGGCCTAATCTCAACTTGGGCAGAAGCCAAATCTCTGTGTACAGCCGGGGTCTGGGATCCAGAGGGGGTCTTCAGCAACACAGGGATTGGTCAGAAGATTACCACAAGTACTTTAAAGTGTTTGTGAAGGCACAGTTTTTTTCTTAAAAAAAAACAAACATGTTATACTTACCTGCTCTGTGCAATGGTATTGCACAGAGCAGCTGCAAAATTCCTCTTCTGGGGTCCCCTGCTGGCGATCTTGCCTCCTCCTCCTCTGTGTCTACCCCCATAGCCAGTCCTAGCCATGGGGGCAGACGTGCGGACTCGATCCCAAGACACGCTGTGTGCGTCCATTGACACACACAGCGTGGCTCATCCCTGCCCCCCACTCAATGCTTCCAGGAGTTGACTGACAGTAGCAGGAGCTAATGGCTCCCACTGCTCTCAGCCAAGCTTGTGAGAGCAGGGAGAGAGGAGAGAAGACCACCAAGAGACAGTAACAATTCCCTAAAATGACAAGGGATAGAGGGGGGCGCTGCAGGGGAGTGCAGTGTTTAATTAGGCAGCTAAATGTGCACTTGCATAAATCCACAAGAAGAAATGCCTGTAATGTAACAGCAGCAGTGTCTATGTATGTTAGCTGTAGTGAAAGGACATCTGGAACCACCGTGGAGCGAGAGAGAGGAAGTGACGCCACACCTGGGACTATCCATAGCCTAGGTAACGCTTTTCAAAGTGCCAAACCGCTCCTATCAGGTTTGACAAAGGATCTGATTGGTGCTCTGAAACACGTTGTGTTTGTCACTTCCTCTCCCGCACCCGGGCTCTTCAATCCATGGAATTCTGCCACTGCTGCTGACATCCTAGACTATGGAGAGGATGATCCATACATAGACACTGCTGCTATTACATTTCCGGCGTTCCTATTTGTGGATTTATGTGAGTGCACATTTAGCTGCCTAATTAAACACTTCTTTTAATACTGCACTTAGTGGCGCCCCTCTGTCCCCTTTTTTTGTTACACATCCAATCCGATCCCCCAGAGTGATGAGAAGGAATTCGAGTGAGGGCAAGATGACCCCCACTTGACTCTATGCTCTTGGAGGACTGGAGCGATATCAAACGCCACTAAGGGCCCATTTTTTTTTTTTTTTTTGCTTTTAAGTGTAAATGTGAGATCTTTTTGACCCCAGATCTTGCAATAGAGGCCTTGTCCTGCTTATTTCTATTACAAGTGATGTTTACATTCCTTGTAATAGGAAAAAAAGTGATCACATTTTTTATTTTAAAGGGACAGTGTAAAAAAAAGTAAAATAAATAAGAAAAAAAAAAGTAAATCGCCCGTCCCTCCGAGTTAGCGCGCAGAAGCAAACGCATACGCAAGTGGCTCTCACATATGTAAACGGTGTTCAAACCATACATCTGAGGTATCGCTGTGATCGTTAGAGTGTGATAATTCTAGCACTAGATCTCCTCTGTAACTCTAAACAGGTAACCTGTAAAAAATTTTAAAGCATTGTCTATAGAGATTTTTAAGTACCGTAGATTGTTGCCATTCCACAAGCGTGCACAGTATTAAAGCATGACATGTTAGGTATCAATGTACTCAGCGTAACATCATCTTTCACGTTATACAAAAAAATTAGACTAACTTTACTGTTTTCCTATTTTTTTATGCAAAACAAGTGTATTTTTTCCCCAAAAAAATGCTTTGTATGACCGCTGTGCAAATACGTTGGGACATAAAGTATTGCAACAAACTCCATTTTATTCTCTAGGGTCTCTGCAAAAAAAAATATAAACTGTTTGGGGGTTCTAAGTAATATTGATTTTAACTTGTAAACAACAAATGTCAGAAATAGGCTTGGTCCGTAAGTTAAAGTGGAGGGCCATCCTAAAAAAAAAAAATTACATCAAAATGTTCCTAAAAATAAAGAAAATAAAAATATATTTTTTTTAACTTACCAGAAATGGCTGTTGCTAGGCAGATAGTCCTAATCTGCCAGTTCCTACACCGCGGTGATCTTCAGTCTTCTCCTACTCGCGCTGTCTTCTGGGAAATAGGGTGCGCTGTGTTCTGGGAACTGTGTGTGTCCCAGAACACAGCGCGTCCCATTCACAAAGCGATGCTTGACTCGCGCATGCGCAGTAGGAAACGGGCAGTGAAGCCGCAAGGCTTTACTGCCTGTTTTCCTTAGTTCGAATGGCGGCACCGGGACCCGAGAGCCGAGGGACGGGTCAGCCACTGGCGGCCGACAACGCGGGCACCCAGGATAGGTAAGTGTGCTTATTAAAAGTCAGCAGCTACAGTGTTAGTAGCTGCTGACTTTTAAAAAAAAAATCTTCAGCTGGCCCTACTCTTTAAGGTTAATTAGACCCCCTATACCCGTGCAAGGGTCATGTTTGCCCACATGGGGATGCACAGGTAGTCTGATTCATGTCACAACCGCTGCTCCCAATTTGACTGTATTGCAGGTCCCGGAATGCACACTGTCTGCGTTCGGGGACTCGCACCCACATCCAAAGCTGCGGCATTCCCAATTGACATGAATTGGAACCCCCCCCCCCCCCCCCGTGTGGGCAAACATGGCCTATGCACATTCATACCCCTAAATATGCCAATGTGAACAAGGCCTTACAAAATACAGTTGAGAAACATATAAAGTAGAAATTCTCTAAGCATTATTTGTATTAAAATAATAGTTTAAGATAAACCAGTTCTGCTAACACAAATTTACCTTCTCTGAAACTTACGCCAACAAGTGTGGGCTAGAAAAATACATCAGCTTTTTGCCTGTGACTGGCGGCTCTTAGCTGGGCCCATGTAAGCTGTATGTTCAGTCAGTATGAAATGGTGGAAAGGATGGACACATATCATTTATGATGTTGGCTACTGGTTTTGCAACAGCTATGTGTTTTAAAACAATATCCTGCGTTCTTCTTTAACGTAATATGAATTTTTAATGTTTTTTAATGCCAAATTAGAAGCAGCAATGTTAACCAAGCATAAAGTGAGTTGAATTTGATACAGATGACCAGAAGCACAAAGATATTATTGCAGGTAAGTCTGAGCACTATTGTGTTTAAGCTAACACAACCACAAGTTAAAGCCCACGATGAAAACTGATCTTTTTTTCTTTTTCTTTCAAAGACCTCTATTAAATCCCAGCTGTCATAACAGATTCTTTCTTTCCCACTTTGCCTTCAGTTTACAGGATGCAGACAATAAGGGTTATTTGCCAATGTTATCTCTAAGGTTCACATCGGTAAATAACCCTTAACTGGCGTTGTTACATTTCTGAGAGTTTTCTTGTTTCCCAAAAGATAGATACAGGCATATACAACTTCATACAAAATAACAAGATCAGAAGAAGACCTACCTTCTGTCCCACCTCGCCCTGATCGCCCTGTTATGTTACAGAGAAGAAAGAGAGGAGAGAAAAAACACAAAGCAGCAGACATGAAGGACAACTCGTACAGTCAGAGCAATAAGATCATGAAAGGCTCAACAGAGGTCTAGAATTTAGTATTATTTCCTGAGCAATAGAAAAGACTCCACAGAAAATAAAGCACTGCGATTCACTGTATTTGAACAATGTTTGCAATGAGTGCTTAGTATACAAACAGTGAAAGTAAAACATGCGTGTGGGAATGCAGGTGTATGTCGTGCCAGCAATGTGTTGGGTTAGCGCCAGAAAGCCTTTTAAAACCTAAGTTTGGAAACAAAGTCATGCATTTATTATTATAAAGCACTTCTTCAAAATTAAATTTAGATCAATGTAACCTTCATATCCTTTTAAGCAATTCAGCAAATGTGCTAATGTGAAAAAAAAAAATGAGATGAAAGGGAAAGTGGGGCTGTTGCCTTTAGCAACATCAGGCTCCAAGAACTAATATCATTTAAAAAATGGCAGCTGGAGTGTACATGGTGGTTATGGACAACAGCCCCTATTTTCCTTTCATCCAGATTCTGTAAATCATTCTCTGAGTACATATTTACACATTTTAGAGTGTTTGAATTATAATTGCTTGTTACAAGTTTCTATATTATGCATTAGTGATGACGAGCAGCCATATTGTAAAGGTAACAAGCCACAGAAGGCCTAATGGTAACTAAAGGATAATGAGATCAATGATGTACTAAGCATGTCCAGAGCATCTTAATTCAACCTGCTAATTATGAATAATTTATGAATTAGATGGGAATTAGATTGAAGTTGAAGTATGTCCTATATATAGGCCTCTTATTTGTGTTATAAGTGGTATCCAAAGAACACAATAATGCACTATGGCATAAAAAGATCTACAATCTTGCAATATATTTCTATAAAGCTCTTTGAAAATTGAATCTCAATTTCTCTATTTACGTTAAAGAATTACTATGAAATATACTTGTGTACACAATAAAGCACCCTCAAGCAGCCAGAAGGTGCTTCTCTTTACTATACTATTCTATACTTCTACAGAGGTGTAATATTAGTTTACACGGTGGCACTGTCGCGGTTGTAAAGGATGGGCCGATGCTCAGCTCCCTGCTTTGCATTACTAGACAAAGGGGTTCATTTAGCGAAGACAAATAGTCTGTTCATGTTGCAAGGGAATTTTCCCTTAGCCTCCTGCATGTGGTGAAAATTCACTTTGCAAACAATTAAGTGCAAAGAAAAAAAATGGAAGTTAGCAGAGATTCGCCTCATTTACTAAACTAAGGAAAAATTCACTTGCAAGGTGAACAGCCTATTTGCCCTAAGTAAGGCCAGTCATAGACAGTTCGAATCTCGGCCAGTTCATGCTGAAATGGCCGAGATTCGAACTGTGTGTAGGCAAGCTGAATGTACCAAGTTGATTGATCAACTTGGGTACTTGGGTACAACCAGCCTGCCTGATTCATGTTGGAAGTGGGGACGGCTTCCAATGCCCACCAACCCCCCCTCCCTGCCGGCAGCAGACAATTGCTTGGCAGGAGGGATTCCCCTGTCAGCACTGTCTGTGTTGATGGGGGAATCATTGCAGAAGTTGCAGGAAACAAATTTGCACCATCTATGGCCTGTCTAACTCAAACCCCAAGGGCTGTAGTTTACTGGCTCTTTTTACCATGCAAGTCTAAAGCAAATAGACTGTTCACTATTCAAGGGAATTTTCCCTTAGCTTAGTAAATGGGATGAAGTTCTGTAGACCCCCATCATTTAATAATGTGTAAGAAAAAATACTTTTTTAAAATATTTTCCTTGCATGTAATTGGGTATTTTTTGCAATTTTTTTGCTATGTGAAAATTCCCTTGAAAAAGTCTTTAGTAAATTAACATTTACAAGTCAACTGACCCTTCAGAAATAATGCTCTGCTGATGTGGTTGATAAACCAACAGCTGTTAAGCACTGTTTTTGTGATAATAACTAATATACCCTTTATCTGGTTACTAATGTACAAATCTTTCCATTAAATACAATAAAAGAAATATGGAAGATTAAACATGTTAAGGCCATGCAGGTCAAAACAACAGATTCTTCTTAATGCCAGCCCCTGCAGCTGCTTACAATAACTTTTCCATTTGCTCCACCACAACACAGTTCACTCAGGAAGCGAATTGCCCTAGCCGGTACTTCTATGTATGGGGGAGCATGTGACCCACCATCTTCCCATGTACTGGTGTTGGTGTTTGGCGACTCAGACAACCAGCATTGGTACATTGGCGTCGATAGAGAATTGTCATCCTGGTGTAACCTCCAACCTGGGACCTGTAGCTTACACAGGCTTCAAGGCTTCTTTTCTTTGCTCACAGGAGCAAATGGATTGATAAGGGTGTGAACCGAGAAGAATTATAAAGCAGCTATAGGGGCAGCTGGCATTAAAGTAAATTGATTGCTTAGACGTGCATGGGCAAAGCACAAGTCTATTTTATATAGAAACTGCTATGAACACTTATAATGCGCTCACTAGAAATACATTGACCATTCCATGAGAACCTGTCAGGTTAGAAAAATAGATGTTGTCATTACTGACCTTTTGTAATAATATGGATGTAAATTTGTTGTAACACATGCTAGTTCTACATCAGTGACTTACTCAATAGTGGAGCACAGACAAGAATAATGGCCCTGGAGCCTGCTCCTTGAAAAATAAGGCAGAAATGGCAGTGCCAATATTTCTAACCTAGCATATTATTTTACAGTAACTTAATTTAGCAGCAAGCTTCTGCAAGTAAAGGTTGGCTGCCATATGACAAAAAGCAGAGGCTGCAGAAAAAGTGCATGCTATAAATTGCATTTTCAAGCCTTTTGCCTGATGCAGGATATGGAGAAAAGGGCTCTCTACTAGTTTTGTAGAGAGAAAAAAAACATATTTTTAGATTGTGATTATGTTCAGCCTACAGACACTAGGTACAAAGTAGTACCTTTTTCAATTTTGTGTTAGTTCAGTGACAATTTTGATTATCAGTGTAATGTCTTGTGACCATGAATTATGGGTGGTAATTGTGCAATAACAGCTATGGGTAATATGAGGGGAACAATGGCTGATCAAAAAACAGTAAAGACCAACAAAACAATCAGACAGAAACAACACACCAACAGTGCCGGGACAAGGCCATCCAGCGCCCAGGGCAAAGATGCCCTTAGGGTTGGGGTCAGGGCGCCCACAACCCTGCAATAAACCATTGTGCCCAGGGCAGCCACCCCTCCTGCCCACCCCTTGTCCCAGCCCTGCACATCAATAAGTTTAGTACTAAAACACAAAAAGATTGATTTACTAAATCTGGAGAGTGCAAAATCAAATCTGGTGCAGTTTTGCATAGAAACCAATCAGCTTGCAATTTTTTTTGTCAAATCTTAATTGAAGAAGCTGACGTTAGCAGCTGATTGGTTACCATGCACAGGCGCACCAGATTTTGCACTTTCCGGTTTTAGTAAATCAACTCCAGAGTATACAGTACAGCATATCTTAGAAAACAAACATAACTTATTTAAAATTCTAGTTTCTTCAATTACATTTACAGGCAATTAGGAGCATTTTACATCTGATAGCTTTTTAAATTGTAGAATGCAAAACACAGCAAATATAACATTTTTGGAAAAAGATATCCTCATGTGATAGGCTCGAAGCAGCTCCCATTTACATCCATACTGCTGACGCAAAGATGATCAGAAGAATTATCATGGTAAATCCGCAGATATGAAAAGCTCCTGTCTAATCATAGCTATGACCTGGTTATTTTTCATTTAAAAGATGCACATTAGCTATTATCAAACTGCATGCAATGTTCTTGCACTACATACACACCATAAACCCAGCAACAAGCAACATTTGTACTAATACCTTTACACCTGCCGGTCCAGGAAGCCCAAGTGCCCCTGGCAAGCCAGCTTCACCTACTTCCCCCTAACAACAGGAAATATGAGTAACAGCGAAGAAATGTACTAAGCAAGATTTAGGACTAAAAAAAAAAAAAAATAGCAATATTACAAACTTAGTAATAAATCAATTGCAAAGTACAATTACTGCCACATAGAATTTTATAAAAAGTCAACTCTAGCGTTCTCTTGCTTTGTTGCTCAGTATGCCATGAGAAGCACTGTTACACTAAACTATCAGTGACTGCTAACAACCAATCAAATATGTGTGATGTGAGCTGAAATTCTATTTAGCACTAGAAACTGTCTTAAAAGCATAGTGTATACTCTTTGGAACGAAACGGGCTTTCTTGTACTCTACTGTAGAGAATAACTACTTCAAAGAGAATTACAACTGGGTGGAGGGGGTTAAAAGGAGTGTAGCTTTTTGAATGAAAGGGGATTATAGCAGCTTTTAAAACTCTATAGAGTTTTTAATGTTTACAAGTGTATACAGGTGGTTTGACTCAAGGTCAGTAATGTTATCATTATCAATGCATGTTCATGTTTTAATCACCTTGCCACATCTACCCTCTACACAAATCTACCACTCCAACATACGCAAGCACTTTTTCATACAACCATATCCAAATCTTAAGACCACCTTGGATCTCATGCAGTCATCTCACACTTAGAAGGTACAAAGATATTGCTACATGTGTGGCCAAGTTTTTTGAACTGTTCACCCATGAAAAAGTTTAGTTTGCCCTAAAGAAAAGCAAAGTATAAATTTCCAAGAGTCCACCATATAAACTGGTACTGTATATATTTTCCATCACTGAATATGTTTTAATCAAACACAGTCTATGTAATTTGAGAAACTAATCAATGTGCTCATATTCACATTCTGCATGAAATATCATCTCAAAAACATGTAGGTCATTTACGTATTAAAGAGGAGTTTCCATTAAAAAAAAAAAAAAAAAAAAAGTCAGCAGCTACAAATACTGCAGCTGCTGACTTTTAATAATCGGACACTTACCTGTCCCAGGGTCCAGCGATGTGGGGAAACGATGCCCCGCTTGTCCCCCCTCCGCTCGGCCGCGCCGGCATTGTTACTGTGGGCACCCGGCTGTGGCTTCACTGCGCTGTGGCCGCGCAGACATCTGGGACCTGTCACATGTCCCAGATGACTGACAGGAGGGAGGGGGCAGAGCTGAGCCCTTCCTGCGCCGAGGGGAAGTGATGTCACAACCCCACTTTAATAAGTAGAATGGTTTAGGACAAAGGTCTTCAAACTTTTCAAACAAAGGGCTAGTTTACTATACTGCAGACTTTAGGGCCTGGATTGTGGCCAGTGAGGGTAGAAAATGTTCTGGGCCCAGCATCCATCAATGAGAATTAGCATGGCCTCAGGGTTTGTGGTCAGTAGGACGTGTAAAACTCTATCATTTGTTTTAGTGAGAGTAATAGTATCCTATCAGCTATATCTGTGGAAGAAATAGTGCCCCATAGTTTGTGTGAGTGGGAGGAATATTGCCTTATATTATTGTCAGACCCCTGGTTTAGGGTATGTAGAGTACATATCGTCAGACAGGAGCCTTGTAGATATATGATGTTACACATTATTCAGAAGAATAAAGAATTTCACAGTCCATCCAATTTTCTGTCCATGTACATCTAATAACTTAATTATTGTTGCAACAAATAAAGCAAAAATGTATAAAAAAAAATCTGTATATTACCCATATACAAAGTATATCCTATAAATATTGTAAAGGAAGACGTACATTTGCAAATATATTATTTTTAAATATTTAAACTATTTCTTAGAACCACAAGTAAATCTAAATGTCCTTGTTATCACCTATGTCTCCCTCAACTCTCACTTACTGTACCACTAACACTTATCACTATCCATATCACTTGATCTAACCACTAAAATTACTACTTAAAGAGGAGTTCCAGCCTGTTAAAAATACAAATACTGTAGCTGCTGACTTTTAATATAAGGGCACTTGTCCAGGGAGCCTGTAATGTCGGCACTCAAAGCCGACCCGTCCATCGACTTTGGGTGCAGACGCCAGCATCCTTCACAGCCTGTTTTCTGCTGCGCATGTGCGAGTTGCGCTGCGCTTTCTGAACCTGGCCCTGTCTTCAGGGACCTGTGTGTCTCCTAGAAGGGGGGGTGGGAGGAGGGGCTATAAATGACATAGGTCACTGTGGCGCCCTTACATGGAAGTGGGAGGGAGTACCTGTTTTTGACAGGTACCCCCCCCCCGAAATGTGGCACCGGAGGGGGGGAAGCAGATAAGTGGAGCTTCCACTTTTGTACGGAACTCTGCTTTAATCTGCCATTTAACACTGCAATTAATTTTAATCTAATCCTGTAAATTAGCCTACCCTATCACATAGCTCCAACCATGGCACTACCTGCCAGGAGTTTGCATGTTCTCCCTGTGCTTGCTAATTGCTAAGTTTCCTCCCACACTCCAAAGACATGCTGGTGGGTTAATTGGCTCCTGTCTAAATTGGCCCTAGTATGTGTTCATATGAATGCGAGGTAAGTCACCATACATTGCCGGTGGAACAAAAGAAAATGATCAGTGTATGGGCTGCTTTGTAAGCTCCTTTAGGGCAGGGAATAATGTGAATGCACAATATATGTAAAGCATTATGTGAATTGTTGGCACTATATAAACAACTGTAATAAATACCTAGCATATCTAGCACCTGGGCCGGATCATTTTTTCCACCTCCCTCTCCCATCAAAATAATTTTCAGTAATACCCATGAAATTAAACATCCTGCCTGCTGGGTAGGGGAGCAGAATTGGGCAGTGGAGGGCAGACAGCAGAAGCATCTGTATGTTCAACTGCAACTATCTACAGAGACAATTAACTTATTCTGGCCATACACTATACGAAAAATCAGCCAAACCCATTTTAGAAAAAAAGGAACATTCGGCCATCAGAGCAAACGATAGTGCCATCATGTAGTGACCGATAAATCATTCAGTGGACATAAATGAATCACTTTTTTTTCTACATATACCTAGTGCAAACAGTTCAATTTATTGTTCATTCGGAAGAAATTTTGCAAACTCGTCCTTCATTTTTTCGGCTCGATTTTATGCCTATTAACTGGCCGAACGAACTGGCCAAATGACCGAATTTCGGATGATTTTTCGTATAGTGTATGGCCAGCATTAGTATATCTATGATGAGATTATTATTATTATTCACGATTTAAATAGCGCAACAGTTTACGCAGCACTTTACAATGTAGAGGGTGACATGAGATGAATTAAACTATTATCTAAATATTTAGACAAATTTATATATGATATCACATACAGTGCTCAATATACAAAGTATCTAGCAAAGACTAAAATATGTAAGATCTCCCCAGTGCAGGCAGGGAGTCAACTGGCTGTCTAATGTGCCATAACAGATCACATTAGTGTTTAAAACAGCAGGATAGGCAGCAACTCCTTCCGACTGGCAGCATAATTAGCAGCATTTAGGTAAAATGCTTAGCCATCAATCTCATCCGGAGACCATTACCCAAATCAGTGTAAAGTGCAGATTGTGGAATATTAGATTTGTAGATATTATACAGAGGAAAATATGAGCTTAAGTCTGTGCTTGCAGGATCCACATTTCCAACAGTACTAATTAGTAGAGCTCTTCTTGCTACCATGATATATGCTATCAGGCCATAAATAAATAAATACAATGTATGCTTAACTGGTATAGTATATTAAATTCCCAGTAATCAAGCTTTGGAAATTTAGTAATTATGATGAGAGAATTCATTAGAGACAAATAATAATTCCTTCGTTCTCTCTCTCCACCAGGGCAATATCGCTCAGCATGTTCTTAAAAGAGAAATAACCATAGATACTGCCTTGATTTATCCAAATAGGGGATTCCCTAAAGTAGAACTATAGGCAAAACTTTTTTTTTTTTTTTCATTTTGGATAGAGTAAGAAAGGGTTATACCCCTGTCAGATTTTTTTTTATGCCATATGTGTCCTATTTCAGAAAGTTACCACCACTTCCTGTTCCATAGCCAAAACAGGAGGTGAGAAAACCCCTGCAAATCAACCACTTAAGGACTGCCCAGCGCATATATACTGCAGCAGGGCAGCCCATTTGCACAAAACTTCGTACCCGTATGTCGTTTCGTGCACGAGACACTGCAGTGGCGCGTGCCAACTGCACAGCGGTGGAGCCGATGCACGGGTCCGGCGGCCGCAATGTCCGCTGGCCACGGTCCCTCCTCAGATATGCAGAACAGGGATCTGCCTATGTAAACAAAGAAAATCCCCGTTCTGACAGGGGAGTACAGAGAGACTGTCTGTTCCTAGTAATCAGGAACAGCGATCTCTCTGTACTCCCAGTCAGTCCACTCCCCCCACAGTTAGAAACACCTCACTTAACCCCTTGATTGCCCCCTAGTGTTAACCCCTTCCCTGCCAGTGTCATTTATACAGTGATCAGATCCTATTTTTAGCTCTGATCACTGTAATAATGTCACTGGTTCCAAAAAAGTGTAAACATTGTCCAATGTGTCCGCCGCAATGTCGCAGTCCTGCTAAAAATTGCTGATCACCGCCATTACTAGTAAAAAAATACTAACATTGCCAAAAATATTTCCCCTATTTTGTAGACGATATAACTTTTGTGCAATCCAATCTATGGGGACATGTATCAATACAACATTTTTTTTTAAAAACGGCCGTTTTTTTTCAGGAGCAGTGATTTTAATAATGCTTAAAGTGAAACAATAAAAGTGTAATATTCCTTTAAATTTCGTACCTGGGGGTTGTCTATAGTATGCCTGTGAAGGGGCGCATGTTTCCTGTGCTTAGAACTGTCCCTGGACAAAGTGTCATTTTTGCAGGAAAAAAAGCTATTTAAAATAACTCGCAGGCTAATGAATTGACGGCTACCGTAACACAGAGAACAGGCATTCATTGAAAGTCATTGATAAAAAAAAATCATTGATAAAAAATAAAAAAAATTAAAAAAAAAAAGCGTGGGGGTCCCCCCAAATTCAATAACCAGGCCCTTCAGGTCTGCTATGGATATTAAGGGGAACCCCAGCCAAAAAAAAATAAAAAATGGCGTGGGGTCCCCCTCAAAATCCATACCAGACCCTTGAGGTCTGGGATGGATTTTAAGGGGAACCCCGGCCAAAAAAAAAAAAAAATGGGGTGGGGTCCCCCTCAAAATCAATACCAGACCCTTATCCCAGGTACCCCTACCATTTCACCAAAAAAGTGTCAAAAATTGTAAAAATGACAGGAGACGGTCTTTGACAATTCCCTTCCCAAATCTTCTTTCTTCTGGTCTTCCTTTCTTCATCCTTCGGTTTCTTCATCTTCTCCTTCCGGCATCTTCTTCCATCTTCTTCTTCCATCATCTTCTTCCTCCGATCTGGTTCTTCTTGCTCTGGTCTTCTTGTCCGGCATCTTCTTCCATGGCGTCGGTGTCTCTTCTGGGCCGCTCCGCGCAATGGGAGGCTCCCGCTGTGTGAGGCTTCGCTGCGTCTGACAGGTCTTTTATAACGGAGGGCGGGGCCACCTGGTGACCCCGCCCCCCTCTGACGTCATGGGGAAAGCCATAGGGAATTCCCCATGACGTCCCCGTGCGTCAGAGGGGGTGGGGTTACCAGGTGGCCCCGCCCTCTGTTATAAAAGACCTGTCAGACGCAGCGAAGCCTCACACACCCAGAAGAGACGCCAACGCCATGGAAGAAGATGCCGGACGAGAAGACCAGAGCAAGAAGAACTAGATCGGAGGAAGAAGATGATGGAAGAAGAAGATGGAAGAAGAAGCCAGAAGGAGAAGATGAAGAAACCGAAGGATGAAGAAAGGAAGAAGGAAGACCAGAAGGCAGAAGTTTTTAATAAAGGAATTGTCAAAGACCTTCTCCTGTCATTCTTACCATTTTGACACTTTTTTGGTGAAATGGTAGGGGTACTTTTGTACCCCCTTACCATTTCACACAGGGGGGGGCCGGATCTGGGGGTCCCCTTGTTAAAGGGGGCTTCCAGATTCCGATAAGCCCCCCACCCGCAGACCCCCACAACCAATGGCCAGGGTTGTGGGGAAGAGGCCCTTGTCCTCATCAACATGGGGACAAGGTGCTTTGGGGGGGACCCCAAAGCACCCTCCCAATGTTGAGGGCATGTGGCCTGGTACGGTTCAGGAGGGAGGGGGGGCTGCTCTCGTCCCCCCCTCTTTTCCTGCGGCCTGCCAGGTTGCGTGCTGGTATAAGGGTCTGGTATGGATTTAAGGGGGACCCCACGCCATTTTTTTTTTTGGCCGGGGATCCCCTTAAAATCCATCCCAGACCTCAAGGGTCTGGTATGGATTTTGAGGGGACCCCACGCCATTTTTTTTTGTTTGGCTGGGGTTCCCCTTAATATCCATAGCAGACCTGAAGGGCCTGGTTATTGAATTTGGGGGGACCCCCACTCTTTTTTTTTTATTTTTTTTTATTTTTTATCAATGACTTTTTTTTTATCAATGACTTTCAATGAATGACTCTTCTCTGTGTTACGGGAGCTGTCAATTCATTAGCCGCAAGTGATTTTAAATAGCTTTTTTTCCTGTAAAAATTACACTTTATGCAGGGACAGTTCTAAGCACAGGAAACATGCGCCCCTTCACAGGCATACTATAGACACCCCCCAGATGTGATACTGCAATGCTGTACTAACAGCACGCACACACTAATCCCCAGAATCCCAGCAGATAATGTCAGCTCAGCAGTCAGCAGCACATAACACTGATACGCTGGAACACAATATACGAGACCGCCGGCGCGGCGGCCTTTTATACTGTGGGGCGTGTACTAAACCCCCTGAGCTATAATTGCCCACAGGCATCCTGCCTGTGGCCAATTATTGCTCTCCTCGCCGCTGGCTCTTTGATTGGCCAAGCATGCGGGTCACAGTGCATGCTTGGCCAATCATCAGCCAGCAATGCACTGCAACTGGCGCAGTGCATTGCGGGCCGCTCGCATCACACGAATTTGATGTGAGCGGCCGAATCGAACACCGGGCCCATCCCTAGTTATAACATGCTGCCGGATGGGAGGACATAATCACAATCAGTGTAAGCTCTGAATGTCTGAGCTGTGAGTAGATAGGAGGGGCTTCGGAGGCTAGATAGGGGTGTAATAAATATGTTCCCAGTCTCAAGCTAGCATTGGTAAACCTCCTGCCCACTATCCCTGTTTTTTCTGTTACTTTATTAGGCACAGGCTAATATTATAATGTTTATTTACTTCCTGATTTAACTCTATAATGCTGCATTATGCACTACCAGACCTATTCCATTCAATTAAGCCTGTAATTGAGAACAGTTTGGGGTATTACTGAGTTTCTCCAAAGGTGCAGTTGAGCTGAGTTTGACGGGCGGTTGTCTAACTCTGCACACCAAGTTTAAAATGCAGTGGCCATGGCATCTGGCTATATTGAAACAGTTCAGCTAGGTGCTGGAGGGGGGGGGGGGGGGTGTTAAGACTGTGGCTTAACTGCCAGTTTCTACCGCCCAACTGAAAGAGCACATTAGGGAACACATACATTTTCTAAAATATCTTCATGGCTTGTGTGGTTGAGGGATCATGTTTCATGCTTTCAGATGTGTTAAAGTGATACTAAAGCTAAAAACATTTTTACCTCAATGCATTCCTTGCATTGAGGTAAAAAATTGTTTCTATTCCTCTGCCCCCCCTTTCCCTGTGTGAAGGGAAAGAGAGAGGGAGAATAGATCCAGTGCTGTGCACGGCTGCATCAATTTCCCCCTCTTTTCCTCTCCATACAGCACCCGAGCAGCAGCGTGTAATACCATTGCACAGAGCAGGTGAGTATAACATGTTTGTAATTATAATAATAATAATAATAATAAAAAAAAAAAAAGACTTTAGTAACACTTTAAGCTTGTATTTGAGAACAGTTTGGGGCATTACTGAGTTCCAACTGAATTTATTCAAAGGTGCAGTTGATCTGAAGTTAACCTGCATTTGACCTCCTGTTTAGCTGCATTAAACTGCTTTAAAGAGGAAGTAAACCCTGATGGGTTTACTTCCTCTTTGTTTCCCTGCAAAGGTAAAGCATAATGGACTACTATGCATCGCATAGTAGTCCATTATGTTTTACTTACCTGACACAGGAGCCTGCGATGTCACTGCTGTCCCCTTGTGTACGGAGCCTCCATCTTCTTGGTGGGTCTCGCGGCTCCGGCACTGTCATTCGACGGCGCCGCAATGAGGTCACTCCCGCACATGCGCACGGGAGCCACCACTCGTGGCATACCGCCGTTGACAACAGCGCATTCAGTGCGCCTGCACGCCGCTGTCTATGGTGCATGCGCCGTAGACAACGGTGCCTGTCTTTTGGCAAATATCTTGTGTAGGTTTAGGAGATATTTCTTGGACCTACAGGTAAGCTTTGTAAGGGTTTACAACCACTTTAAAATACTTCAATCTGGTACTTTTGTATGGTGGCAAAAGCAGTCCTGCTGCAAGTCTTGTGTACACAGTTCCTTGCTGTAAGATTTAGGTCATTTGCCAAGATCCCTCTGGGTCCCCTAAAATAAATATTGTTGGACAAGCTGCCTCTGTCTTGCTAGATGTATTCTAAGTCCTATTATGCATTGCTTCAGTAACTGCCAAGTATGTAAACTTTCAGTAACAGTAAAAATAAATCTGTCATGAGAATGATTTATGATACAATAAATTAATACAATCTTTGCACCACTATATATAAAAGTAATATGAGGGAAACAATGAAAATAATTGGGTGCGAAATAACCAACAAAGGAGTTCTCCCTATTACTCCAAAATATAGATCAATGGAAGGAACAGATTAGCACACCATCAGTACATTCATACATACTGTATATATATATATAATATCAAAACAGCCACATCATACATAAACAATGCTGTACATATACATAATAATTATATGCATCAGATGCATTATAAAGCAAAGTGTCACATAGGAATACAAAGTATAAAGCAAATAAAGAAGTATTACCTCAGATAATAGCATAGGGGGAGGGATAAAGTGAGATCTCAAAAATAGGGATGTTTCAGGGTACAAGACCCCTTCTACAACAGACACCTTCACATAGGTCTCTGCTGAAAAATGGGTCTTGTATCCCGAATTGTCGATGTGTTTGGGACCTTACGATCTTCTTCTCCATGGGGTGTTATCTGGGGGAATTCCGCTATACTGTATACTTTGTATTTCTATGTGATATTTTATTTCATGTTGCATCTGACACACACATGCACAAACACACTCACTCTTTTTTGTCCTTTTGGTAAATTAGCATTTAAAAAATTTAATGTATTGATTGTTTGCTAGTTTATTGCTTTTCATTTATGTGAACAATATGGGTGCTGCTTTTACTGACCTTCTTTCAGGAAATTCTAGTTTTCTCATTGTTATACAGACACACAATCCTCACACATATACAGTCTATATCTGCACACTTGTTCTGGGTCAGTGACTCAAAATATTGAAGCACGAAGGTCAGCTAGGCAATCAGAAGGAGAGGTTAGCACTGGGGCCTCCACGTTTCTTTCATGACAGGCTTGCTTTAGGGAACTATTGGGTTATCCTGAAGTTGTTAATTTTAGCCTGCAGTAATAAATCTAGGAATCTTCAGAAATGTCTGCCTTCAAAATCATATTAAATTCATTCCCTCTTATACATCCCATGCCCCATTGTTTGCAATCATGCCTGATAATGGGTAGTCTATTTACGTCTATTGTTGGGGCATTCATATACACAGTAGATGGAAGTTCCACACGCTGCAGGGCTATGGCATGGGCATGGTGAGAACTGGGAGAAGACTGAGTTTCAGCCAAGCACTTGGGTAGACAAATGTTATCAGGGAGGGGAGAGGAGGACATACGGAAGCATGTGATTAATTATTTCAGTTTTCCTTTTGTAAGGGTAAAGAACACCACAATATCTACTACTTGGATAAAAGAATAATAGACACACATTCATATTGTCTTTCTTTTCCTAGAAAGAGATATATCATCTGAGTTAGTCAATGTTCAATGGCTTAAAGCCATATGATATCACATACATTGTAATGTAATACATTCCTTTTAATCTGGCATGGTCTGTTGTTAACTGTTTTATCTGTAAGTGTAGAAATACACCCATATTTAGATTGTATTAACAATTAACTTTTCCATGTCATTCTTTCATGTAAACTGGCTGTGGATTCACAAGTGGGTCAAAAACATTCCCTCCTGCATTGAAGGGTCCTAAATCTGTCCTAAAATGCACTTCGGCTCGTACACACGATCGCACATTCCGACAACAAAATGCATGTTTTTTTCCGTGTACCATGTACCATGTGTTGGCTCACACTTGTCACACAAATCTTGTCGGAAATTCGGAACATCAAGAACACGTACAACACGTACGACCAGCCGAGAAAATTGAAGTTCAGCAGCCAGTGCGGCTCTTCTGCTTGATTCCGAGCATGCGTGGAACTTTGTGCGTCGGAATTGTACACACTATCGGAATTTTGTTGTTGCAAAATTTGAGATCCAGATCTCAAATTTTGTGTGTCGGAAATTCCGATGGAAAATGTCCGATGGAGCCTACACATGGTTGGAATTTCCGTAAAACAAGCTCCCATCAAACATTTTCTGTCGGAAAATCTGACCGTGTGTACAGGGCATAACACTGAGCAGTACAATATCAGTCACAGCTAAAAGAAAGACGATACAAAAACGTACCCCTGCTCACAATACAGGATAATTCTGCAACCCCGCAGTGCCAAATGATATGACCACAGTTCAACCCCCAGGAACAAAAAAAAAGACATCCCTGTGCAATCCAATCACTCCATTTGGCGCTTACACAGGACAAGGACTCTCTTTGCTCCTATATGAGAGTGCTGCATCAATCACCTAGTACCAGAGCTGTGACATGGAATGAATCACATGTTCCGCCAGGTATTTCCTTCACTCTTAATGGTCAAACAGAGTTGCAAGGGATCAAAGGAAAAAAGTGTGCTGCTGGTGATGGAGGAATTAAAGCAAACATTTCATTTTGTGTCTCAGCTACGACTGGAAGTAGGACTGAGCTTGGAAGCCAATTTCACACAGGGGTTAAATAAACAGTTTACTTTGCAGGGGAAGTTACACTTTGCAAGAACATTTTCCCCATTAAATGAGGGGAAGCTCTGCTGACTTCCAAAATCCAATCATGTGCAAGCAAAAATGCTGTTTTTTTTATTCTCCTTGGACGTTATTGGGTATTTTTTGCACAGTGAAATGACACCTCTTTCACTGAGCTTTGGGGAAGATTCCCCTTGTAAAGAGCAACTTTCCTTAAACAATTAATAGCCTATTTGCATTTAGTAAATGAACCCCACAGACTTCTAAGAGCCGGTTCACACTAAGGCAGCACGACTTGGAGCGCGACTGCCTCAGGCGACCGGCATCCGACTTCAGCGGCGGCTTGCAAAATGACTTCTGTATAGAAGTCAATGCAAGTCGCCTGATGTCGCCCCCAAAGTAGTACAAGAACCTTTGGGGGCTTGTGTCGCTTCTATTAGAACGGTTCCATACTACAGAACAGGACGCGACTTGTCAGGCGGCTAAGTCGCCTGACGAGTCGCCCCGGTGTTAACCGGCTCTTAGTGTTTTGTTAAAGCATTATGTGAATGCATGTAAGATAACAAAATACACTTGATAAAGAGTCATTATTACTGTGTGTGTGCCAGAGATAATTCACATGTATCAGCAGACATTATCACACTGTTTATCCTTCAGATTGTTGTTACATATTAAATTCCTTTATAGCAGCAGAGCGGACCAAACTCTGTCATCTTTTTACCTTCCTTCCCGGGATTCCTGCAGTCCCTGGCTCTCCCTGCAAAACAAATAAACTTCTAAGAATTTTTCGTTTGTTCAGGAAAAGGGGTGGAAATAAACATAAGACATGACCAGAGCTTAGAACAGATGTTGGACCAATTCAGCAAAGCCTTGCTATTATGCAATAAGACTGTAAACTCATTTTTAGAATTCAAGTTTTTCTATATCATAAAATACATATTGGTTGTCCTGTTCTGTTATACATTAGCATTGTTTCGCAAGCCCGGTAGCTCAAACCTCAGCAGTCCTGAGTGAGGACTACACTCCTTCCAGTGTTCAAACTTGGTAACAGATGGGTGACTATAACACAAACCACAGTGAAAGGATCAGACATTGCTAGCACTCTATTGCAAACCTATACTGTACATTCTTATTTATGCAGCATCATGTCAGTCAAGTAAGCCAACGTTTTGGGGGAACTCAGGATCTCTTCCTCAAGGCACCATAATGACGGTCACTATGTGAACTCAAAAGAGGAACATTGCGTGGCTCTGAAACATTGGCTTACTTGACTGATGTGGCCTTGCACAAATAAAAGAAGGTATATATTTGTAATAAAGTGCTGGTGATGTCTCATCGATTAACTGAGGAACTTTCACATTCTTCAGTACTTTAAGGCTTAATGCACATAACCACATTCAATAGTACTGCAACATGTATAGGTAAGGTCTGTTATGCTGCCATTCATTATGAATGGTACTCCACTTTGCAGTTTACCACAAGACATGGTAGGGCACCATCATTTGTGGTGTGCTGCATCAGAAAAAAAAGGTTAGATCTAATTTTTGGTGTGCTGGGTGTGGTAGCAGTCATGAAAAAAATTGGATACCTTAATGCAATCCATGTTAAAGCATGTTAACGTGTGGACTCAGGGCTGGCGCTCATGCTAGGCAAACTAGGCAGCCACCCAGGGCGCACTGCTGCCTAGGGGGCACAGCCACCGCCTGCTTACTTCCCCGGAGGGGAGGGTGGGCATGAGGTCACAAGAGAAGGCGCGCACATCTGGGAAGGTGGGCAGCAGGTCAGTGGAGGAGGCGGGCACAGCAGGGGAGGCAGAGGAGGCTGGACTCTGAACTTAGCTGATGAGTCCGGTGAGTCCGCTCTCTGATCCGGTCACCCATGTGGCCCCAGAAAAGACTAATGACACCCCGGTGGGTGGGGGGAAGGTTAGACTTGCCTAGGGCGCAAGATGATTAAGCACCGGCCCTGTGTGGAGTAATGCAACTATTTGTGCAGGTTGCAACATGCATTTAATGTACATAGAAGTGTGGGAGTAGCATGTCTTGTAAATGCCTTTAAGGGGGAAAACCAATGGACAGCAGTGCAAAAAAATAAACACTTGACCCTTCAACAAATCACAATGCATACATGTGATCACACACATGCCCTCTACTGCATTGGCAAAAAATAGGTAAGGTACGTTTTTAGGTGCATTAAACACGATCAGGGCCTATACAAAACTAGAAGACAGAAGCGTCATGCGTCAGCGACCATCATAAAATGCATGACATTTGGTAAATTGTAAATACATAAATGTGAAAATGTAAGGATGGCTCCAGATGCATTTTACCCACAATTTAGTCATTGCTTTATATGTTCCAGATTTGGCATTGCCATATATAACAGCAGGATTGCCTATGCTTTTAGAGGCACCTTGTAACCTTTTTGCTGCCACCAACATATGTCATACTTTGCCAGCAGCGGGAAGGGTTACACACACTCCTGGCTACTACAGCAGCAGGCAGTGCATGTAATTCTGACAAGCTGACTGTCGGCTGTCAGCTGGAAGTGATCAGGTGTCTGTACAGCCACCTCATTGCTTCCATGAACCTCTGGTAATGCCCCGCATTTCAGAAAATATATATGTTTGGGGATTTTAACTAATCGGTCCTAAAATTATTTTTTATAAATGTGTGAAAAAAAAAGTTAAAACTGCTCTGGCAGTGAAAGAGTTAAATGGTATTTGGTTTACTATTGGGAGAAGTTTTTTTTTTTTTAATCCTGCTTGCTGGCTGGCAGGTCTGAGTCCTGAGGAATTTGTCTCATGCAGTGAACTTTTACTGCCATGTACTAATTTCTGGTTAGATACAAATGAATAAGCTGCTTGCCATTCTCTATCTTAGTTGCTATGGACAACACAGACAGAAACACAGTAATAAATGAGGCCACTGGTTGCCCGGGGATCAGACATACAAGAGATAGCTCACCATATCAGTAGCACCTCTATGCAATATTTATATTGGTATTACTATGTAAGAACATGTGACCTACATTTGTTCTCAAGCAAAATCAGTGCACATAAACATTTTCCTTACCTTGGGTCCCTGAGGTCCAGGCATGCCCTTAGGATGAAGGAAACAATTGCATATAAGTAACAGAAAGAAAATAGCTCATTATAATGTATATACACTCATGAATAAAACATTGATCTTCACTGTTTAGTTTATAAGTTCTGAACCTAATGAATAGAACAGGATACAAAACAGATTAAAAAAATCCATGCGTCACGTTTTGCATAGATGGTCCTTCAATTTAGAGATGCATTATGTTGTACGCCACAGCATTTGCATTTAATGCATGTATCACATCACAAAGATATGCAGATTGATCATTTTTTTTTATGACACAGCTGTTTAATTCTCCCAATGAAGCCTCTTAATAATATTGTTTTATATTTTCCCTCTGAATAAGGGTGTAGTATAAAGGTGTTTAGTTCTCACTTTTCACCACTAGATGTCCCCACTTGTTTTTAGTTCCTTAATTGGAATTGTTTGGTTCTATCAAAGGGGGGGCAGGCATGACACCTGTCTATTCTCTGCCGAGGACTCAGGGCGCCATCTTGGGGAAGTCTGTGTTTAAAAAGACACAGAACTCTCCATAAATTTCATTGTCCATCTTTGATGCAAGAAGGCTATATATAGCCGCCCAAGTGCCAGGACCTGTGTCCTTGCTTGGGTCACCTGCTGGTGGCACTGTTGTGTTGAAAACCAAAGAGAGTAATTCAGGTGGCCACCAGCCGCTGTCTCCCAGCAGATGGGCCATACAGGTCATTAGGCTGCACCTGTTGGGACTGCTGGGATTATATAAGCCCACCTAGCACCTAGGTCCAGTGCTTCAGTATTTTCCCTGCAAGCCGTATCCCTGCCTGAGCCCGACCTGTTCCTGATCCTGAATCCTGATCTGGAGACCTGTCCCCTGGAACCTGCTTCCTGTTCCCTCTACTCAACTTTTGCTCCCAGTACCTGGCTCCCTGTTCCTCTTATGTCGTGTCGTTATCCTGTTTTGCTTATATGTGTTTCCCCCAGTTGTATAAAGTTAGTTAGATAGTTAGTTAGATGTTCATATAGGGTTTGCTGTGTTACCTTTATATTTCTCTTGCTTGTTTATGGTTAACTTGTGTTGGTTTTGGAAGCATGTCATTATCCTAATAAATATACATTTTTCACTCATTCTTCTGGTCCTGATTCCTTTAAGTTCAGGCAACTGATCTGATCACCCCTGCTGGATGCCTGAATATGGTATCCCTGACACCAGGTTTCATGGTGAGCTCTGAACTATGGGGACAGGGATACGTTGCCTAAGAAGAGATAAACCTAGTGCAGGGAAAGGTTCCTGAGGAGTAGAGAAAGTACAGGGAGAAGCCAAGTTCCCCATGAATACTTTTCTGAGTTTGGAAAAAGACCTTGCAGGCTAGGGTTTCCACCTCTTCCATTTAAACCTGAACACATATGAATTACACAGGTTCGGAAGATAATTTAATGCAGTTAAGGCACCAATGAGTTTAATTACCACCTTAATCAGCCATATAACATGTGTAACTAATATGTGTTCGGTTTTAAAGGGATGAGGTGGCAACCCTACTTGTGGCCTAGCCTGAATCTGGATTAATGCATATGTGCATCCTACCCACCAGCATAGCACCTTGAATCCACATTATGTTGGTCAAGAGGAGCTATTTAAGTATGGTCACCTAAAGGTTCTACATATTTGTACAGCTTTATTATGGAACTATAAAGTGCCTTATTATACATAATATTACTTGGGATCATCACCGCATTGTGGTACTGTTTATTAATCATGACATTAAAACAGAAAGTTGCCAGAAGATGCTGTCTTGTCTGGTCTCTTTAAGGAGCTGGTTCAAACCACAGTCCAAGCGTAAAGATTAAGCCCTGAAGAGGGCGAAACACATCTGAGGAGTTCTCTACAGGTGGAGAACAGGAGCTGAAGCCATCTTTTAGCCATCTCATTTATATTTATGCAACAGGGAGTCGGTGTCTGTGTGCAGATGGCCACCATTTTGTTGAAGTCTACTGGAGCCTGACAAGCCAATTCTGGCAGTCCTGCAACAGTCTTTTCACATGCTGATCCAACTGACACATTTTTGGGGGTCATTCAAGTGGTACGATTTCCATTGTTGTGGACAACATTTTATAACTATTTTGCATATGTATGATAACCTGTAGTAAGCGGACAGGCTTCACATCTCACTAATATGGCTAAGAAAAAAATTAAAGTGTAAGAAAGGGCTTGTGCTTAAACAATCCCCCACAACTATTTGAGTAATGAAAGTCCGCAGTTTTTAAAAGCCTTGTTTTTGTACTCTTTTTTTCTTTATAAGCATTACTGTCAAATAACTCCATTCAAAATGGAAGGTCCTGCTGGTTGGCATGTAGATTCAATCTTGGAAGTGCTCCTCTGTTGCCAGTGACGTGATCATTGAGGGGTCGGTTAGGATAGGGACAGGCTGGGTGAGACAGGGGCAGGGGCAGGGCCAGGCTGTGCTGTGCCACAACCACAGACACCGACAACAGTACCAGAAAGTGCCTGTGAGCAGCCACATTTGGCTGCACAAGCAAATTGTTGTTGGTAAAGCGGGAGGACTGCTGAATATTTGGATTACACTGTTGTTTCTAATCAGACATTTAGAAATTCCAGTAAGTGCATAATACAAACTTTTTTTAAATTATCCATAGAAATCAAATGTATTTTTTATCTTTACATGGAATTCTACTTTTAATCTAATTGGCTTTAATGGTTTACTGCGAGTTGTTCAATACTTATGAATTATTCTGTGTTTTATCACATAAGCCCATATGTGTACAAGCGGATATGCTAGCAGGCCTGAATAACAAAGCAACTCAGAAATGTCAAGTTTAATCAGATTGCTAAATAAATTTAGTTGGCTATTCTAGGGAACTTTACTTTGTTCTTTGCTCTTTGCCACATTGTGGATGTTCTCTTTACAAGACTCAATAGACTAACCTATAATGCAAGTGTGTTTTGCTACGACTGCCTCTTTCAGCTTGTTTCAGAAAATGTCAAATCATCCAGTAATCCTAGGTTCACATCTATGTGATTTCAGTTGATGTGGTTTTCAGGCGTGTTTTGTGGCGCGTTTTTAAACCTGACGTTGTGTGCATTTTTGCATGCAGTTTTTATGCATTTTGCGTTTTTTTTTTTCTTTCTTTAACACACTGTGTATAGCTGATTGTTGATGGGGACAAGAGCTTCTTCCCCACAACCCCCGGGCAGTGATTGTGGGGGTCTACAGGCAGGGGGCTTATCGGAATCTGGAAGCCCCCTTCAACAAGGGGTCCCCCAGATCCCACCCTCCCCCATGTGAGTGAGCATGAGGTACATTGTACCCCTACTAATTCACCAAAAAAAGGGTCAAAATAAAATAAAAACACACACACAGTTTTTGACATTTTGACAGCTAATGACTCATTGGTTGTTAAGGACACAGCGGCCAGCTTCCCTGCCTATGCCTTAGCAGCCAGCTATACACAGCGTTAAAGAGAAAAAAAAACACAAAACGCATAAAAAACACATGAAAAATGCAACACTTTTTGGTGTGGCTCCATTGAAGTCTATTACATGCAAAACGCAATCTGTTGCAGGAAAAAAAGTCCCTGACCCTTACCAAAAAGCGCAGCGCCGCAAAACGCACAGATGTGAACTACATCCGTAGGAAACCATGTTAAATGGACTGTATTGTGTTTCTGCAAAACACACCAAAAAACGCATAGGTCTAAACGTTGGGTAAAACCTCGGCTTCCACTGAGAAGTAAATCAATATTTCTTGTGATCCTATAGCAAATGCAAATGTGTGATCCATATTGCTACACTTCCAGCTGACAAGTGGCTATTGTCAGTCCTTGACTTGGCTTGAATTACCCAGGTAGCACAGCACAAATCTATAGGTTCTGTATAGAGCACAAAGCTGTTGTAAATGGTAAAGATCCTTTAAAAGGTAAACTTACTTTTCCATCTTTTCCTGGCTTACCAGTCTCACCTGTTTTTCCCTGGGAACGAAAGAAAAAAGTTAGTACAACTGATAGTTAAACTGTTCCTGATTTAAAACTACTCTTCTCCAGCCTGGAAATAGCACATGGTTGGTCGGGACATCAAAGTCGCTCTGAATCTTTTTTTAGTTTGAATTTCTGCTGAGACTAGGATCATTACATGTCAGAGTGTTACTTCCTCTGCCTGGTATTTAACAAGAGTCTGGAGTGGAGGAAATAACATTGGTGTCAGCCACTGGCACATGTGTTTGGATAATGATAGCTTTGATAACGAAAGGAGCAATGAAAACACTGAAGGAGATGCATGTGTTACCCCTGACCCCATCTCTAACAGACTAAATCAACAATACAAGGAAAACTAATGATAACATCTCTAAATCTAAAGGATACAACATTAGGTCCATATGATAAAAATAAGTTTTCCTCTTGCAATTTTCCCATACAAATGCATTATATAGACTGACTTCACATACACTATATTACCAAAAGTATTGTGACACTTGCCGTTACACGCACATGAACTTTAATGGCATCCCAGTCTTAGTCCGTAGGGTATAATATTGAGTTGGGCCACCCTTTGCAGCTATATCAGCTTCAACTCTTCTGGGAAGGCTGTCCACAAGGTTTAGGAGTGTGTCTATGGGAATGTTTGACCATTCTTCCAGAAGCGCACTTGTGAATTCACACACTGATGTTGGACAAGAATGCCTGGCTCACAGTCTCCGCTCTAATTCATTTCAAAGGTGTTCTATTGGGTTGAGGTCAGGACTCTAGGCAGGCCAGTCAAGTTCCTCCACCCCAAACTCGCTCATCCATGTCTTTATGGACCTTGCTTTATGCACTGGTCCAAATAATTTGGTGGAGATGGGATTATGGGGTGGGGTTGTTTTTCAGGGGTTGGGCTTGGCCAAGGCGTCAGCATACCAAGACATTTTGGACAACTTTATGCTCCCAACATTGTGGGAACAGTTTGGGGCTGGCCCCTTCCTGTTCCAACATGACTGCGCAACAGTTCACAAAGCGAGGTCCATAAAGACATGGATGCGCAAATTTGAGGTGGAGGAACTTGACTGGCCTGCCCTGACCTCAACCCAACAGAACACCTTTGGGATGAATTAGAGCGGAGACTGAGAGCCAGGCCTTCCCGTTCACATCAGTGCCTGACCTCACAAATGTGCTTCTGGAAGAATAGCCAAACATTCCCATAGACACATTCTCCTTGTTGACAGCCTTCCCAGAAGATTTGAAGCTGTTATAGCTGCAAAGGGTGGATGGAAGATTGGTCAAACATTCCCATAGACACACTCCTAAACCTTGTGAACAGCCTTCCCAGAAGAGTTGAAGCTGTTATAGCTGCAAAGAGTGGGCCAACTCAATATTGAACCCTACGGACTAAGACTAGGATGCCATTAAAGTTCATGTGTGTGTAAAGGTAGGCATCCCAATACTTTTGGTAATATAGTGTATGTGGTAATGGCCGTTGACACATAGAACTAGGTGAGTTGCACTACAGAGCTATTTATTTAGAATGGCCCCCAACACACACATACAGTAGCCACACCTTGGCTTCAGCCGACCACAATGTGCATGCATCGTATTGTGCTGCATTGTCAAAAATGCTGCAGCTCCAGTTTTTCATGCATTAGGGATTAAGGGTCATTGTATAGGTTGCCCTATCACAACACACCTCAAGGCATGAAGCACACGCGTGTGTTACAGTGCATACATTAACATGACACACTAGTATGAAGAGGCCAATAGGTATTAAATGAAGTATTAGGCGCAAACAAAAAACGTAATGTATTGCAGCTTACCAATCATTAGATGTGGTGGCTGCATTTGTGTTCTTTTTTTTCCTCTTCATCAGGTGCTCCCACGGATAGGCGATTTTCCTGGGGGGCACCGGTGCGGGCATGCTCATGAGTCCTGCTGCTGCGTCCATTGAAACAGACAGTGGGATTCGGCTCCGCCCCCCCACTCCATTGTCACTGGATTTGATTGACAGCAGCAGGAGCCAATAGTTCCTGCCGCTATCAATCTGTCCAATGAAGAGAGAGACAGTGGCTGGAGCTGACGCGCTTGTGCACATCACTGAATCGGATCGGGCTCAGGATAGAAAAAAGGGGAAGAGGGAGCTGCAGCACAGAAGGTATTTCACCTTAATGCATATACGCATTAAGGTGAAAAACCTTGAGGCCTTGCAACCACTTTAAAAAGAAAACCAATGTAGCCATCACATCTAAGAATTGGTAGGCTGCAATATAATACATGGTTGCTTTTGGGTTTAATACCACTTTAAAGCACAATGTAACTAAAATTAAAATTAATTATTCAGCTTCCGCTTTCAGTCATAACCTTTTGAAGATGCATTAAATGTATGCAATTCACCAAGCTATTTATTTGTGTTTTCTGCTGATATAATATAAGCAAATCCTGAGATTTTAGAATATTCCTCGCAACTACTGTTTTTTCTTTTCTCCTGTGGTAAGCTTTGCCAATTTATACCTCCAACTTTCTATCTGCCATTTACCCCCATGGGTGCCTGGATCTTTAGGTTAAACATGCAAAGAAGCATCATTCGTTGTGTCTCAATTTGAGTTACAAACAAGAATTAATAAAAATGTGGTTCTAAATCAAAGTACCAACTGAATGGACATCTTATATTCTCGCTTTATACATGGCTACATCTTTTGGAATTGGGGAAATTAGTTTAGATGCTCCATAAGGAAGAAACTGCTGTGCGCAATTAAAAAATAATAATAATAAAAAATTCCTGGCTATACTGTGTTGTTGAGTATATTGACTTTTACTGACATCAAAATGATACCATGATAGCACATTAAGACTGATGTTATTACATTTTGAAAATGGCCTGCACAAATGTGTTGCTTCCACCAAGTGTACAAATCAATGATCCTGGAGAAACTTATAGAAATTGATTTAAGACTTACAGGTGGGCCAGTAATCCCTGACAATCCTGTATCTCCTGGAGGTCCTGCTGGTCCAGGTGGCCCAGGTGGGCCCGGTAACCCTGGTAAACCTTGAATTCCTGCCTGACCCTGTTCACCCTAATTTGAAGAAGAAAATGAAGAAAACAATTAACTTATGTATATTTCAGTTGTTTTTAGTGGTAGAGCACACCTCATTCAACAGCGGGCAACAGACACAAATACAAAACCAGAAAGCTTTACATTAGGTTAGTATGCTTCAAACATTAAGGGTTTCCTATAACTCAGTTTTATAATTGATCGTTTTCATTTTATATGTCTACGTTTCACAGGGTATGTTGGTGCCTGCCAATCAATAACTAGCTGGTCACCTAGACTATAATCAAGTGAAATCAAGGAGGCTCTAATGATTCTGCTTATGAAATTCAGGACTGTACATATAGTTGATCTATCATATCAATATGTCTTCTTAATACATGTTCATATCTATGAACATAGGGAAAGGTCACAGCTATTTCAGACAGTGACATTAGCTAAAGCACAAACACTCTCTGATAGTGATCTAAGGAATTCTTACATCTCCTATTAAATCTCTTATAATTGCATAATCCTCTTTGTCCTACTTTTTGATTTGCGGTCCCTTTATAATGACAGAAGCCCCCCTCCCCTTCTCCTGCTGCTATAATGATGGTTTCTTAGAAGGATGACATTCCTTCTATAAATATTCTGCCCTAGCACTCAATGCGCCTGAATGATGTGCTGTCTTTAGAGCAGGGATTATAAGGGCTGCCGCATTGACAATTACATAGTACAGTCAATACACAACTACCATTGTTTATAGGAAAAAAGCTTAGTGTTGTAAGTGGAATCCAAATGTTTTTTTCTTTGGAAAACATAATTTATATTGACTTGTTTTCCATATGTATTATTATGTTTTTAACTTCTTAGGGAATTCATTAAAATATAACTAAATGAAATTTTTTTTGGGGTTTTGGATTTAGTTTTGGAGGGGAGAGGGATTAGAACACCTGTCATGTTTTTTACTGACGTCTTTGCTCCCGTTAAGGAGAGGCACCCTCTCTATTTGTCCTGTGTATTGTTATCACCAAGAGTAAAAATTAAAGAGAATCCCACACTTTGGATTGTCACCAGAAAAGGAATAGAGGGGTAATTCTACAATAACAACGCTAAGGCTGGGTTTAATCCGGCAGCAAGGAGCGACTCACAGCAGGGAGTCCGGTGCATCTCCATTCACCGGTTCAGATCCGATTTCAGCACAAATTTTGGGCTAAATTCGGACTTGAAATCGACCAAAAGATGCACAGGGCTGCATAGATGTGTGAATCGGCTCCATAGAGAGCTGGTCACAATCTCCTGCTATGCGTATTCGATGCCAGGAAACCCGTGTCCAATTTGCAATAGTGTGAACCCAGCCTAACTCTGGTGGCATCCAGAGTTACCCTCACTTCACTTTGAAGAGATTTCCCTGAATTTTCTGTTTAGGCTATGAAACAGGAAATGAAGGAAAATCTACAAAATGAAACGCAAAAAAAACTGATAGTGGTTATAACCCTTCCTTACTCTATCCAAAAAAAAAAGGTTTTCTTTTATTTCTACTTAAAAGTAAAAGTAAAACTACAGTACTGAGATAATAACATTTATAGTAAAACTCATACTGAGTCTTATACTCAGATGATGATATGTTGCCAATTTCTATGCTAGAAAATACAGCCATTCAAGTGTAAGGAACACTTATGGTATTCTAAATAAGACTTTAATGCTCTAGTAATGCAGTATATTACCACCATCTTGTATTAAATGACATCTTCGTTCTTATGGGTCAGCTTTCTTGGGTTGACAATAGAAATCTGGTGGACACTGCACAAAACGGGCAGACAAGGAGAAAACGATGACTCTAGATGTCACACCCCCTCCATCTCTGCTTTAGTGCCCTCCCCTTCTGTGCCATAATATCTGCTGGCCCCCATACATGCCAGCCTGTAGGAATGGGTATGTCTTCTAAAGCAAATCAACAGCAATACACTGCATTCTACAGTACTCTGGGCTATATTTAGAAAACCCTTACTGTTTACCAAGATATAGTGATCCTTTAAAGAGCTTAAAATGTCAAATGTGTTTTATCGGTTATATCTATTTTTTATTAATTATTAAAAAAAATTGAGTAGTATTACTAGATACCCTGGGGGTGGGGGGGGGGCTGGCTGGGAAATTACCTGGAAATTAGCCTTGGTTATTTCTTCTGTTCACAATTTTTATAGAAAATACTTTAAGAGTGAAACTTTATATTGCTAAAAATCAATAGTCGCATTAATATCAAGGGCTCAGTTTTAATATGACCCCAGAGGCCATGTTTACTGTGCTGCCATCATGACTACATATCTTTGTGGCCATGCAACTTTTATTAGCGTAATCTCATTAAAATGTATTCTTATTTTTAAAGGTTCACAAAAATATATTAAAATAAATGAAATGTGGGGAATCCCAACATCTCTCTCAATTTTTATACTGACTTCATAAATCTGGATCAGTCTATACTTATGGACGGTCTGAACCTTGAATATGCTTTGATCTGTATGCATCAGCAGCTGCATGTATACTACTGTGTTGTTCTGTTTTCTGCAGAGCTGCAGAAGAGTATTATTGCATTTCAGTAATGTGGTATTTTTAGAAACCAATTACCAGCATACTGTGTGGAATATTTCCAGCTGAGGTTGTGGTACACCAATACATTTCCTAGGTGACAAGGTAATCTGGAGGGCTGTTGGGTTACGGGCCTCACCATCATAACACATGGTCTTATCAGCAACAAAGGAGTTATGCATCATCTTGTGACTGCGCTAATCCCGGGATATTACCAGTCATTCAATGACATCACTTCTGGAATGTTTTGGAATGTTATACAACTCACAGAAGGTATACACTAGGGAACAGTATATATGAAATAACTATTATTATTATATTTTGTCAACCTTTTTAATGGCATTTACTGTGTGCAATGCAAAATCCAAAATCCATATACAAAGCCTAGCAACCAATAGAAACTAATGTTTTCTCAACCTTGCTATAGGGAATCTGATTGGCTGCTATAAGTTAATGCAATTTATACACTATCACTGCACTCTGTACTTTTTAGTAATAATAATATAGACTTTCCACGATCTAAAAAAATTAGTAAAAAAGTCTTTGGTCGCTCATAACAACCAAACATAACGAATGACAGTTGCGATCTGAATGGCTGCTATGAGCAAACTCACAGAAATATACAGTATATCTGTGCATATTTTACAATGTGATCTATAAATGTCTAAATTTGGTAACACTAGAATTTTTTTCCTTTTTATAAAGAAGTATAACATCATATCTGACATTGAACTACCTATAAAATATAATCTTTATCAATAACCAGAAAGGCTGTGGAAGACTGAACATTCTTTAACGTCTCCCTTTACTTCTGTAAACCTTTTACACTAATATTTTTGACTGCTGTGAATTATTATATCTTTTGCTAGTAGACTGTGTTAATCGGTAGGTAAAACCTTTGGGATTTTAACAGTTAGAAGCAAATTATTAGAATATGAGTTATAGTATTTGCACTTTATCATCATGCAGCTTATTAAGGATCATTGTTTTATCAAAATTAATTAAACAACATAGGCACCAAATGCAAAAAAAAAAGCAAATTACTCAAGGCAATAAGAAACCCTTTGGAGGGTAAGACAGTGAATGAGCCAGAATGCCAAGCAAATAGAGTAGTGTACCTGGAAGATGCGCTTTCTTACGATCGCTGGCTGAACCGCCCGCACTGTATTAATCATAGCAGGCAACAGCTGAATGGTGACACAGGTCAGGAAAGTCCCAGTGCAAAGATGTGATGATACAGTGCAAGGTAGGCCAGCAAAGTGTAGCAAGTCAGAAGATCGGACAAGATAAGAGAAGAAAGAACAGAAAAAGGGGAATAGAAAGTTTTACCGTGAAATAGCATTAAGAGGAGGATTCTGAACAATGATCCACAGGAGAACATTCAGGTACTGCCCTTTAACACCAAGGCTACTTTGGCTCAAAACATCCTTACATCTTTAAATTGATGGATACAATTAACAAAGCAATTTGCTTTGTGCATTCCAATGCTGGTAATGTTTCTTAGCTGCAAAGAAGCCAGGGTGGTTTTGTTTTGAGGTGAAACACATTAGGTAGAAAGTATGGACAATCCATCATTTATTTTGTTTTGTTGGTCAACCTAGTAATGTAAGAGTTAACCTCGCAACAGAACTTGCGTATCAAGAGCTTCAGAATAGAAAACTGTCTGTGTTGCCCATAGCAACCACTAAGATTCCAGGTGTAGTTTGTTTAATGTAGGATTAAAAGTGAATGAAAGAATTGCACTTTTAGACCCAATTGCATATTTATCATCAAATCTAACAATATATAGAATGGTGAATCTACTCTAGTATCTTGATTTAAACAATTTAAATTTGAAATAAAGAAAAATAAACCTAGATGTAAATGGATATGGTGTGTCATAGCTCTTAGAAACCAATTACGTTTAAACTTTGAATTGTTGAAATTTGATGTTTGATTGGTTGCCATGAAATAATACATAGCTCAGCTTTTTATGTTGTGCTATATGCCATATAGAGTATATCCAATAGATGTAGCATTTTAATTATTTAATAGTTTAATAGTTATAATAAATTTTAAATCTAAAAGGTTAAAAAAAAAAAATGACTCAAAAAATAATCTTTCAAGTTTCCCCTATTTAACCCTTTCAGTACGGGGTAACTTTGCAAGTAACCAGTAGAATTCTGCAATCCCTGATGTAATTTAAAAAGAAAAAAAATGTCATCTAACAGCTTTCTCATGGGGCACAACCACAGAAGTGTTGCTGCCTGGAAGGCATACCAGAAATCCACCAGGAAAATAGCAAACATAACGATGTATGCTACATAAGCGATATTTTCTGTGTATGCAGCAATTAAATAAACAGATGAGAATTTAATAAGTGTTTCATCTATCATTTTAAGTGACTTTACTGAACTGTGTGCAGGTGCTTTAATATGAATTTTTATATCATACAGTATATTAAAGAGCTCATTATGTGAAAACTAGTGTAAAGTAAAAAAGTTTTCTATTTCAACCAGTAATGATTTTTTATTTTTATAATTTTTTTTTTACCAGCACAAAATAAATATAAAGGTTGTATGGCTGGTATGGGGATTACACATTGATTCAATATCAATATGCATACAATTTTGTAAAACCCTCTTTTTGGGCATTTTATGACTGAATTACTAAAGGTACAACAATACACATACACTGTTCAAATACACATGCATTATAACACACCACATGCATGATGTGGATACTCAGTGCTTTGTGGTGCTGCTCAGCATTGTAAAAAAGAGTGCACTTGTGTTTTTTTAATGTGTTATGGGCTCATAGTACTGGCTGCCCTAATGCAGCATGACTCATAATGCACACAAGGGTGTGAGTGGGCCCTTAACCCAGCAAGTGGTTTCTTATATAAAGGATGTCTTGGGTAATTTGATGACTGGCACAGCACTGTCACATTGTTGGGTGTGCAAACAGAAGGTGTGTGCATTTGGGAAAGGGGGTGTCCTGACAAATACACAACTCGGCAGAAAATAGTATCACGTCACTTCTGGTTTCTTAAAACCCACAGTAATTACAGATTTTGATGAATTTGTGTTTGGACACAACAGCGGCAACCAAAGGCAGTCAGGTAGAGGAACATTTGGGTGTTTTCACAGCACAGCGGCTAACGGGGATGAAGTTGTCTCTGCCTCGTGGGTGGCCATTTTGTTGGTTAGTGTTGGAGCAACAATCTCCGCTCATAATACCGCGCATCGGACTGCATTTGGTTGCCGCTCTTGTGTCAAAACATGTAATCCTCATCATGTGAAATGACTTCATAGAAATCTGCAATGAATTATGTTTTAAATAAACCGGAAGTGATGTGGTTTTATATTCTGCCGAGTTGCATATTTTGTCAGAATAGAGACATTAAAGCAACCCCTGCATAGGAACAGCACAAGTTCAGGTATTTAAGACAAATAAGAAGGCATTACAACTATAACTACATTTTCACTTTTGATTTAATAGAACCTTACATTTTAGACGAAATAGGATCAACCTTATTTCTACCACTGGCTTGCCATTTTTTTTTTTTTTTAGACTGTTATTCTCTTTCTATTTGGCAACTCATATGCCACAATCTATGGTCTATAACACAACTTGGCAGAAAAGGCATAAAAGGCAAGGGAGATAAAAATTGGAGATGTTGCAATTTAAACCTGGAATCAGATTGGTTGTTAAAGGATGCAAAATCAATGTTCTTTCCTTTTTCTTTATAAAGATTGACATTCGGGTTAAAGGCTTCTGTGTTCTACCTCATTTTAAGAGATGTACCTTATGTTTCCAAGTAAAAAAGGAAATGGAAAAATTATTTTTCTGCCATGTGATCGGAATGGAAGTAGAGTTTAAGTCCGTCTGTCATACAATGTCTGGCAGCCTCATATTGCATTTTTTCCAAATATGCTTCTTGTTATACAACTCCTCTGATAATTCACAGGCCTTCTTGAAATCAAATGTCTTTAACTACAAAAGATGAATTATATGAAGTGCCATTACGACTATATATTAGTATATACATATAATTTAGAATTTAAAGCTGAAAATATGCAATATACTGGCTCTTGTCCTGACTTTGCTGCAGACGTTTTTTAGCAACAGATACCCACAAACCTTCAAAGTAAGAATCTGATTGGAGCGCAGAGCTGCAAAAGTTGTACTTAAATATTCCTATTGAACAGCAGAAACACAGGGACATACAATGTCAGGAAGTTTTAACATCTAGACCCTAAACAAATTTAGGTACAAATGCTAACTAAACACTATATTTCCCACCTTAGCTTTGTTTAGATTGAGTCTTTGGGCATCCCATAGATAACACGCACACACACACACACACAAAATACAGTTCAATCATCTGAACTGAATCTGAATCTGAAAAACAGGTTGAGTTTTACGTTGACACTGCTTGACTGTAGCACATTCAGTAGGTTAATAGTTTAGCCTTTTGCCTCTGGGGCTGCCCAGCTGCAGGCAGTCTGTCAAAGCCAGGCTGCAGCTGGAAAGGCTGAACGCTCTACTGAGTGGTAGCCTGTTGGTTCGGGGAAGCACAAATGTTCCTGCTTTAGATGTGTTTAGAGTGTCTAATCAGATCCTGGACACACAGAATTCTATTTTCTCTAAACCCAGCTAAACTGTCCACACCTATTCAGGTAAACGGTCAATGTAAATGGCACCATTGAAAAATCATTGCATGCATTTATAAGCATTTAGAAAAGTCCTCTAAATGCATAAAAATGTAGGTTTGATAGTGCCAGTGTGAATAAGGCCCAAACATCTTTAAATTGCCACTTTAGCCCCCTAAATGTCCAAATCAAATGCAGACTTTCTATCAATCAGTATTTGCATAGGACTAGGCACACCACTTAGGCTGGCCATACACAGTGCCAATTTATTTCCTGCAACCATGGCAGCCACAATTCCCCTATTAATACAGACACAGTGCTGACAGGGGAATCAGCAATTGTCTTTTCCTAGCGAGGGGGCGGGTAGAGGAAACTATTCCCGCCAGGGAGAAGACATTGATTATTGCTAGTAGCTATAGCAGCCACTAGCGATAATTGCAAGAGAATCTGTCAGGCTGGTTACATTCTGTCAGGCTGGTACATTCAGCCTGCCCATCACCTGCTGAACCAGCTGAGATTCAAACTGCGTATGGTCGGCCTTACTTCCAGATGACACACCTAACATGGCCCTAGCATCTAATATCTCTCATGTTAACTGATTAATTACTTTTCACAGAGAACACAGTACGTCACATTACAATATCTGTATACGTCAGATTACAATGCTTTACCTTATTTCCCTAAGAATGTAGACTTTCTTAGGTCAATTATAACCATTTGTGTTTAACCACTTGAAGTCTGTATATTATGTTCTCCTGCATGATACACTACTCTGAGGAAATGTTAATCTATGTGTTCTCTTTGACAGCAATTAGTTGACAATGTGTGCTCTTGTCTGGGCCGGCCGATCTGTCACTGGCCGCTCCAGTCCCCATTAATGATCAGAAACCAATAAGAGTGATTTTCAGTCATGTTTTTACTATATCATGTGATTACTATCACATAGTGATCACATGCAGACCAGAGGTTTATTAAAAAAAATAGAAAAAACGCATTCAGATGCCTTTGATGCCTAGAGATAGAGGTGTGTCTCTGTTCAATACTGTATTTGGTAGATACAATTACAGTATTAATAAAATGATTTACTTTTTTGTCTATTTGTCAGTCTATAATAATAAAACAGAACAAGGTTTTATAAAAACAGTATACCAAGTTAAAGCCTTCAGTTTAAAAATGATAAGAAGTCAAGTTAGTCACATTAACTGATGCATGTCGAGAGCACTAAATTTGACCAATTTATCTTATTCCCGAAGTCAGAGTTTTTGGGGGAAGCTTGGGAAAGACTTGCAGAAATCCTTGAGATATGCCTATGCACCATATGATGAACACTATACACAGTCACTGTTATTTAACACATATACAACATTACAGTACACATTTTCTTTAAAGGGTTTGTCTTTTTACATCAAGTATAATCTTACATTTTAAGAAAACTGAAACATCAAAATGTAAGTGATATTAAGGCTGGATTCATTTAATTAATTTTTGGTGGATGTGATGCTTAACATACTACATACAGTCTGTTTAAGTCTGTATGAACTAGTTTTCTAGGTATTCCCTAGTGAATTTGATCCAAATTTGAAACAACAGTTTAGAACATATGAACTAAAATAAAATAAAATACAACACTGTTATAGTTTCCCTTTAAAACCTACGTTTATCTAAATACACCTTCAGTGTACCTTTCCACCTAGCTACTGCATTCATAGAAGCCATAAGTACAGCTTCCATTAATGACATAAGACCTATTAATGGAGGACGGGCAGATGATTTAAAGGTTCACCCCCTCCATTCATAGATCGTGTTTCACTCATAGATACTATAGTAACAGTTTCTATGAATGGAGCAGTTGGCCGATAAAGGCAGACATAGTCATGTACTTTTGATGAGTGCCTATCACAGCTCCTTAGTTCTATTAACCCCCACCATGCCGACACTGGACGATTATGGCAGTTGGGGTGGGGGTAGGGCATCAGAGGATGAAGATTTTGGGCAAAAAGAGGACACAGCAGCACAAGAGACATATTTCACTGAAAGGAAAATAATGTCCTCCCTTGTGCAGATTTTTTACTTTCTCATCTTAGGTAAACTTAGGCTTTAAATGGGTCTGTTCACCAAAAACAAAAATTTGAGTCTTGCATTTATGCCTCAGGGCCTCCAGCAGTGAGATCTCTAAACCTGCACATTTATGCTTGACCATATGCTATGTCCATTAAAAATGGAAAGGAAGTGTACGACTCCATGGCAGGTGTTGGTAGGGGGAGAGAGAAATCTTACTTATGGAGTCCCCTAAAAAATGTAAGACGCCAATGGTGATTTAATCCACCAGTGTAATCCATGAGTAAAATACTGGTAGATTAACCCTCTCAGGTGAAGGTTTTATATTTTTATTTTTCACTCAATGAGGGCCCTCAAATTATCTAGTAAATAGACAGTTACAGTAACTTGCGTTTATAAGGCTAAAAACATTATTTTGTACATGAAATAGTAATTTAATCATTGTAAGTTTGAATGTCTAATGAATTGGTATTGTTTCTTAGGAATATTAATGTTTTTACTTTACAGTTAATGGCAGCCAAAAGATAGCAGTAGTTTAGGGCAGGAAAACCCTTTAAATCAGAAAATACCACCAAAACTGTTTCTAAGACATTCATTCTGCATTTTCAATTGACCCAAGTGATAAAACCAATAGTAGCCCCTGACAGGCAGTCTAAACGAATTACAGGACACTGCTCTGCTGCTTTGATTTATTGTAAATTATTTAGGAATTCTCTGATGAGATTTTAATATATCTGGTGCAATGTATTTCTATACAGTTCTCTTTCTGCTTTATGTTTATATATTCCTAATATGTAGACAGATGGCTTTGAACAGATCTGTTCTTTCTCTTGTCCTCTAATCCTATTTTATGTTTATACCTCTTTTTTTCACCTTGAGGGTTCAGCTGCAGGCAGCAGGCCCAGCTCTGTAATAAAACCCAGGACACTGCTTAAACAAGGATTTCTTTGGTCTTTCTTTTTCAGCATAACAATCCAGTGATGCCGTTTTTGCTAAATAAACACAGCTGACCCTTCTATTATTGTGCTGGTGCTGCAACATAAGTACTGACAGTATATCACTGCATAATGCCTCATGTCACTAAGAGGATAAATAAAGGGATAAATAAAATCAGCTAGTCTTTATGTAGGAACTGCCATTATCATCACCACCACCATTGCCTTTCAATTAACTATTTCTCCTTGCATTTACAACTAGCAGTGAACAGGATTTTGATGATGGGAAGATGGATGTCAGAGTTTTATTTATCTATGACTTACGCTAAGCCGTGCAACGATGATAGTGTCTTATTGCACAATCTTTTTAACATTTTTAGGACAACTGGTTTTTGTTTTTGTCTATTCATAGTTTGAATCGTAGCAGATATCTTTTAGTCTTTTAGACTGCAAAGTTCCTGTATTTTAATTGATATTTTGCATCAACAGCATTTCTTGAAGACAGGCATCTGCAGAGAATGATTTTCTAACAAGTTTAAATATCATTTTGATCAATATATCCCATTTTATCACTTGATAGTAAATGCTAAGATCACTGATTGTGCCTAAAAGCTTAATTGCATTTTCATAAATTTTTGGAACAGTCGGCCTGTGTATTGCCAGTTTAGGTGCAATCATTACTGTCCTGCATCAGCAAATCAATCAGTACTGTCCTGCATCAGCATTTCTTGAAGACAGGCATCAGGGAATGATTTTCCAACAAGTTTTAATATAATTTTGATCAATATGTCCCATTTTATCACTTGATAGTGAATTCTGAGATTATGGGTTGTACCTCAAAGCTTATTTGAAATTTCATCTATTTTTTGGAACAATCGGCCTGTGTATTGCCAGTATAGGTGCAATCATTACTGTCCTGCATCTGCAAATCAAATTCCAACTTGCACTAGAAAATATTCCAGCTGGTTTTAGAGACATTTTGGTTATTGTGGATCTAAGTATTTAAATAGCAGGGGTGTTTGATTGAATGTATTGGATGAAAACAAGGAATACATTTTTCCTCAGTTTAGGCCGATATGTATTCTTCTACGTATTTTTGGTAAAAGAAATCGCAATAAGAGTATATTAATTGGTTTCCGCAAAAGTTATTGCGTCTACAAAATAGGGGATACATTTTTTTTTACTAGATGGCAGTGAACATCTGCAGAATGAAGGCTTTTATTTTTTGCAATACAGCCACCAATCTGCATGTGCCAAAATGGACATAGTGGTCACATTGGGGTTTATTAACCAAAGCTGGAGAGTGCAATACCAGGCTCACTTCTACATAGAAACCAATCAGCTTCTAACCTCAGCTTGTTCAATTAGGCCTTGGCAATAAAACCTGGAAGCTAAATGGTTTCTAAAATGTCGGATATTTATTATAGCAAAAAGTAAAAGATATTGTGTTTTTTTCAAAATTGTCGCTCTATAGAGCAAAAAAAAACAAAACGCAGAGGTGATCAAATACCACTAAAAGAAAGCTCTATTTGTGGGCAAAAAAGGACGAATTTTGTTAGGGTAAATCGTTGCATGACCGCACAATTGTCAGTTAAAGCGACGCAGTGCTGTATCACAAAAAATGTAATTGAGCAGCCATACCTTCCGGGGGTGACGTGGTTAAACGTATTTATAAAAATGATTTGGGTATGCATACCAGTCATGGAGTTATCTTAACCGATGCGCTGTCTAAATTTGGACTAGGCATCTAGGCATCATTGACCTCTGGTCCCAAAAACATTCATTTCAAGTTTTTATATCAGCTGGTAACATGCTTAGTCTATAAAACATTTTTAAAACTGGTTCTGCATGATTAAAAAAGGCTGTAAACAGCAAGCCCTTAAATACCAACTTTGAGAATCGTTAAAATCCTGTGCAGTGGGGCTGTGCCCACATTGCAAGAGTTACCAACTTATTTTGTCTAGGGGAGGGGAGAAGCACTTTTACTTGATCCTCCACTCCCCTGGCAGGCAGCGCTCCCAACACTTTTAGGGGTGGATGGCCACTCCATGCTATGGACCCTGCATTGGTCTTGATGATGTCAGGACCTTAGAGCACTGGAGTGGGGGAAAGACACTGCGGGGATCGATCTAGCAGCGTGAAGGAGTGGAGGATTGAGTAACTCTTGCTTAACAAGTCCCCTAGACCTAAACAAGCATATACACCCACAGTGCAGATGCAGCCCTACTTCAGGGGACAATTTTAACGTTTCCTGGATTCGGGCTTTATTGATGGTCTTAAATGTACAGTAATGACATCTGTGCGACCGGATGAGATTGCATGAATCAGTAATGTTTTTTCTTTAGTGGACCTAAGCCGTGTGTAACATGTGTAGTGTGATTGTACACTTATGAATACTTTTCTCTGAAGCAGTCAGTGGGATTGTATAATTAGAATCTTTATCTGTGTGGGGTAACCTTACAATCATGTATTCTTATTCACTATTGGAATGTGGTGTGTGTATAGACATTTCATACAGATATATTATAATCAAACAACTGGATTATCAGATTGGATAGTGTGTGCCCGGCTTCATAGCCAGTTCAATAATCCTTCAGGACATTTGTAGTTCAAGGCCAACAGCCAAAACTTTATACCAAAACTCTGGGAGGCTTATGTGTGCTTGTTCCTTTCAACTGATAATGCTTTTCTTCCTGTTCCACCCTATAAACCATGTCATCAATTCTTAATGAAATGATTGGCATGTCATCTGGAAGCTGGCCAGAAAGATGGTCGTTACAACACTGTATATTTACACAGCAACAGCCTCTTATAACATCAAACATGACATGTTCACACACATGACATTACTATAGTCCAACATTTCATAGAATCTTTTTTAAGGTTTATGACTATTTATGGCCAGAACATTTTATGTATGTTTTTTTTTTTTTTCTCAACATAGCCTATTAACATTTTAAATTAGTCACTTTCCAGATTGCTGTCTTCAAGAATCATCTGCTAAGTAAAACAAAACCCAGAATATTGAATCATGTTTTTGGAAGGGAAAAAGCGGAACTAAGAAAAACAAACTGCAAGACCATATGCTGAACATCTTGAGCGAAACTGTGTAACAATCTTGCAGGATACAGTATTAGTGAACCCCAAAAGAGGTCATATACACATCAGAGAAGGATAACGTTAGGTGCTTGGCTCCGTCGTCTACATTCCAAAGCCAGTGCAAAGAGCAATAACGCATAACAACCAATTAGATTTCGGTTTACCTAAGTAAACATTGATACTTACTGGTTGTTATGAATTACTGCACTTACTTAATAAGCCTGTGAGGTTGATTTATTAAAAAAGTAGAGAATTTTCACTTATCAAAGTCAAACTGTGCTCCCTTTGAACAACCAATCAAATGCAGGGGAATTATAAAAAATTGTATTTTACCTTGCGCCTGTTAGGATTATTAAGGGAAGAAGGCTTCTTTGTATTGTATTTCCAAGCAAATGTTCTCTAATCCTTTAGTAAATCAGCCTCTATATGTGCAGGTTGACTTTTATAGCCTTTAGGTTGAGTTAATTTTTTACAGCTCAAATAATTTCCTGATGTCGCTATGCCACCACAAATCACTGCACTTCTTTATTTATATTCCGTAAGGATTGCCACACCAGATAGCAACTGCTTTTCTCCACTCAGCAATGATTGCTCCATAAGGCTATATACAAATGCAAAGACTAATCACATATATTAGTGCATAACTTCACCCTAAGTCTGCTTTCATTATAACACATCCAAACCCATAATAATTAGTCATGTTAAGTCTGGTTTTCACCCCTGTGTGTTGACTACAATGAGATGTAAACTACAGTTTTAAGAAAATAAACACTTCAATTAAATGCCGTTGGAGCGTGCGGTGACTGAGAACAGTATACAGGTAAATAAAAAGCAATGTTTACCCTGTGGGAGTAATCCGCACAAAGACCCTGAAATACAAAACAGAAGGGGAGGAATTTGTTATAATAACTAATGTTTTATAATTAATTTGAGATGTTTATATTCCATTTGTATGTAATATCATTTGATTTAAATATGGTACAAATTAACTCTTTGAACAAGCGGAAGCTGAGCAACACTCTTTGTTGTTTATGTAAGGAACTCCACAATCGTACACAGTGTTTTATAGAATGACAATTTACACATAAGAGAAAGGGTGTGACAACAGTAGAAGGACATTGGTGCAATCTTTTGAGCAATCTAATCACTGTAAACCAGACAAATGCTTAATGAAGTTGGAAGGCCATCTGTAGTTGATGTGCAGAGTATGGTGCCATTTTTTAATAAAATATACTCAAAATGTCTATATCAGTTATAACTAATATAGACATTTTGAAGGAGTTGTGCAAATATGGATACAGTTTGAATCTGAAATAAATTATCACCAACAATAAAACCAAAATTGAAAGAAAATTTGACCAGACAGATTGGGATTTTATTTTTGATTTTATATTAGCCTCTGATGTTAGTGTAGAGATAAGCTGGTGATGCACAGCCTTTGTCTTAGCCTTAAAATAAAACTGCAAACTGTAAATTTAAAGTGTTGAAAGATTTGGATCTTCTGTCAGTTTTTTATTGCTGTCTGTGTTTTTATTTAAGAATTAAAGTGGTTTTAACCCTAATCCTTTAAAGCATGGTCTATAGCATAGTGCTTCTGCAGTGTAATTTAATCCATTCTAAGGTGTAAAATATGTGGTTGATCCTGCCTGTTCCTGTGTCTCCCTCCATCATCCCACTGTGTGTTCAGTCTCTACCTCTTCCCCTTCCTCCCTGCCTGTCAGTTCAGTAGTCTGTGTTGTGAGAACTGATCTCCTCCCTGTCCCCCCCTCCTGCCACTATTCCGCTGTGGCTGTAGTATTTCTGAAGTAATGTATATAAATCACTTCTATTCCCCCTGTTTTAGGAAGATATTAAGTACAGTATGTCAGTTTTTTTTAATTATAATTCTAAATACCTTCTTGCACAGCTTTGCTGTGTGGTCACATGACCTCCCTCTGCTGGATGAAATACACCAGAGGGGAATCTCAGCCCCTCCTGCTGCTCTCCTTAGATGGGGGAAGGAGAGCAGAGGGAGGTCACGTGACCGCACAGGGGTACTGTTCAAGAAGGCATCGAGGATTATAAAATAAAACTATAGTTGCACTAAGTGTCATACAAAATTTAAATAAATATCAGTGACAGCTGCACTCACCAAATATCCACATGGAAATATAAGTTGATAATAAATCCAAATGTGTTGCGCTATTTAACCAATAAAGTGCAAATGCATAAATAAACGTATGAATACATCAAGTGAAGAATGCAACATACAGTATCTCACAAAAGTGAGTACACCCCTCACATTTATGTAAATATTTTATTATATCTTTTCATGTGACACTTTGCTACAATGTAAAGTAGTGAGTGTACAGCTTGAATAACAGTGCATATTTGCTATCCCCTCAAAAAAACATAACACACAGCCATTAATGTCTAAACCACTGGCAACAAAAGTGAAAATGTCTAAATTGGGCCCAATTAGCCATTTTCCCTCTCCGGTGTCATGTAACTCGTTAGTGTTACAAGGTCTCAGATGTGAATGGGGAGCAGGTGTGTTAAATTTGGTTTGATCGCTCACGCTCTCTCATACTGGTCACTGGAAGTTCAACATGGCACCTCATAGCAAAGAACTCCCTGAGGATCTGAAAAAAAGAATTGTTGCTCCACATAAAGATGGCCTAGACTATAAAAAGATTGCCAAGACTCTGAAACTGAGCTGCAGCATGGTGGCCAAGTCCATTCAATGGTACAACGGTCGACCAAAGAAGTTGAGTGCACGTGCTCAGCATCATATCCAGAGGTTGTCTTTGGGAAATAGACGTATGAGTGCTGCCAGCATTGTTTCAGAGGTTGAAGGGGTGGGGAGGTCAGCCTGTCAGTACATAGACCATACGACGCACACTTCAACAAATCGGTATACATACATGTCATCCCAGAAGGAAGCCTCTTCTAAAGATGATGCACAAGAAAGAGCGCAAACAGTTTGCTAAAGACAAGCAGACTAAGGACATGGATTACTGGAACCATGTCCTGTGGTCTGATGAGACCAAGATAAACTTATTTGGTTCAGATGGTATCAAGCGTGTGTGGCAGGAACCAGGTGAGGAGCACAAAGACAAGTTTGTCTTGCCTACAGTCAAGCATGTTGGTGGGAGTGTCATGGTCTGGAGCTGCATGAGTGCTGCTAGCATTGGGGAGCTACAGTTCATTGAGGGAACCATGAATGCCAACATGTACTGTGACATACTGAAACAGAGCATGATCCCCTCCCTTCGGAGACTCGGCCGCAGGGCAGTATTCCAACATGATAACGACCCCAAACACACCTCCAAGATGACCACTACCTTGCTAAAGAACCTGAGGGTAAAGGTGATGGACTGGCCAAGCATGTCTCCAGACCTAAATCCTATTGAGCATCTGTGAGGCATCCTCAAACGGAAGGTCAAAATGCACAAGGTCTCTAACATCCACCAGCTCCGTGATGTCGTCATGGAGGAGTGGAAGAGGACTTCAGTTGCAACATGTGAAGCTCTGGTGAACGTCATGCCCAAGAGGGTTAAGGCAGTGCTGTAAAATATTGGTGGCCACACAAAACATTGAGACTTTGGCCCAATTTGGACATTTTTAGGGGTGTACTCACTTTTGTTTCCAACGGTTTAAACATTAATGGCTGTATGTTGAGTTATTTTGAGGCGACAGCAAATGTACAATGTTATACAAGCTGTACACTCACTACTTTACATTGTAGCAAAGTGTAATTTCTTCAGTGTTGTCACATGAAAAGATATAATAAAATATTTACGAAAATGTGAGGGGTGTACTCACTTTGTAAGATACTGTATATAAATATACAAAGCCCACAGGGAAAGCCCCAGCTGTCAGAACTCATCCTACCAGTTGTAATGGTCCACATGGTATAAAAGCTCAATAATGGGCAGAAGGAAAGAAGTATCTCATAGTGTATAGTCCTATAGGATGAAACGCATCAGCACTTATATGTCATTTTTATTGATTCGCAGTGTGACCATCTACATGTATATTTATATATGTTTTATTTTCCACTTGATGTATTTGTATGTTTATTTATGCATTTGTAATTTATTGACATACTGTACTTAATATCTTCCTAAAACAGAGGGGATAGAAGTGATGTATCAATGTGACTTAACAACCGCTTTAAAACCGCAGAGGCAAGGCAGTGGGGCTTTCACATATATTTACAAATGTGTGCTAATAAAAGCTCTGTTTTTAATGTAAATTGTTAGACAGTGACATTTTATTTTATTTGCAGGCTAGCTGGTAAGGGTGCTGGGAAATATTTTGTTTGTTAGCACTGTACAATGCCCTTCCAAGTGCATCTTATTCCAAAAGCAAGTTATAAGGTGGTTGCCATTCTTGTATAGCTTGCTCGCTATACAAGAGTGGGGACATTTTGGACACCTTCAGCTATCATTGTGCCCTTGCTGGGCTTCTAATGTGTCCCTTTACCTTTAAGGAGGGATGGGCTCCCTCCAGGCATACTTGCCCTTCATTTATCTGCTGCTATATAGGCTCCAACTTGGAGACTCACAAATAGAGGAGTTAGAACTACACTTTACAGAGGGGCCTTGGCGAGGCAGTGCTGTTTCCTCATATATTTCCAAATGTGTGCAACTAAATCCTCTATTTTTACTGCAAATTGTTAGACAGGGTCATTGTATTTTATTTTGCAGGTTAGCTGGGAAGTTTGCTGGGAAGTCTTCTGTTTGCTTGTACTGTGCACTGTCCTACCATGTGAATCTCAGTTTAAAAGCTGGTTATAAATTGGATGGTTGCCATTCTTGTATGTCTGCATTTCCATTGCAGAGATTCACCCTCACATCTTGCTCTGGTAATACTTGTTACCCAGAAGAAGTTAAAAGGTTACAGTTGTCACTGCATCTAAATGTTAGGGTGAATCTGCCACTGGGGCACCTGTTCAGCTGACAGCTGTAAAAGGTGGGATTTCCCTTTAGGTTTCCTCTAACTTCCTACTGTGTTGGCAGGTAAAGACGTAAGAGAAAAATGTTCCAATTGATGACATAGACCTGCAGAGGTTCTAAATTGTTCCCAATATGTACATACACATTTCTTAGAGATGCACTTTAAGAACAGTACTGCACAGTGCATGTGTAGGTTGTCTGAAGAAGAACATCTTTCAAAGAACGGATTAAGGTGGTGACATCCAGCTCCATGTTTGGGTACCAAATATACAATAAACTGATAGCTCAAGTTATGGTGAAATCCTCTGGGTTTATACATACACATTATAGGATATGTACTAGTAGACACCCTCCACCCACACAGCAATCCTAAGGCTTGCCTGAAACATTTAGGAACAGATAAGATCATTTGTGAAAAGGAAGACTGGAAAAAATAATATTATTTCTCAGCTTTTGTAACCTGTCGTTCCAAAACAATCTTATTTGTGTATGTTTGTTGAAGCCAGGAAGGATATTGTCTGTATTGTTCTTTGTAGCGTCCCATTATACTTTCACCTCCTTGCACAGAGGGCACAGAAGTTATCCTCTGTCATTTGCCAAGCTGCAATCCACCCATATTATCTTGCAATAAAACAGGATCAGATTGAAAAAAAAAAAAAAAAACTCTGTCATAGACAATCCTTTTTCACTGAATGTAGCATGTTCTCTGAATGGGGGAGAGGATGCAGTCATTTATCTGCCTTCCCCTAACTCACAGAAAAAGTGTTGTGAATGGAGGAGAGGACAGAAAGAGATAGGCAGCTGTCAGGACTTTCTCAATGTCCTTCAATTTTAGACCCAAGCCAGTTAACCCGTGCAGAGCTGGGAAGTTCTGCTCTGTGAAGAGGACTTGGCTTCACTGAAGAGAAGATTTCTACAGTAGGAGCAGTCAGCAGGATATGGGAGACTATTCATTACAGGTAAGTTATGTGTCTAAAGCTATAACCACCAAAAATGTAACTAAATTCCAGTTTTAATGTTTAAGTGACAAACAAAATACTGCAGTTCCCATTTATTTAACCACAATACTATGAGTGCTGAGCTATTTGGTTCCATATACTGTAGTACCTTCTGAAGCATCCAAGATCACTTGGCACTGGTCAGGAACCTTGTGCTGAGGGGAACCTTTTTTCTTTAGCGTGTATGAGGCCTACAATTTGTGTAAATACCATTGTGCACCCGTAAATAATATTCTTCACCATGATTTCAATTTTTTTTTTTATCACTTTAATCTTAATATGTTAGAATATATAACAGGTGGGAAATTCACCAACTGTCCAAGGCATAGAACCATAAAGAATAAACATGATGAAACGGAAAGATAAAATCAGTAGTCCAACTATTTGAAAAACAATGTTAAGTCTTTTTAAATTGTCTAGAAGTACTGATTTCACAAATTTTAACCCTTTATTTTTCAAGTTCAACTACATTTGATAGACCTTGCATTTGCTTCTTTGGTTCGAACATTTTAACCTAGCATTGGCAGTTAAAATGGAACTAAACCTTTCTATCCTTTACTGCCAAGGAAGCTGCCATCTTTGCCTCTGTTTGATCTGCAGTTGCCATGCCATGTGATCAGTTATGATAGCAGCCATTTGATCGCTTGAAAAATAATTTGAAAGCATAAGCAACTGTAACAGTTATTACTCATGGCATGCCTTGAATGTAACTATTTTGGGAGACAGGTCAATCAATGGGTGTAGTACTGCTTTAAATGGATTTATCATATTATCATAATCATCATATAATAAATGCCTACTGTTTCAGTATATAAAAATAAATTTATAGCAAACGAGAAAAATAGTACACAATCCAGAATTCCATACCTTTTCTCCTTTGGCACCTGCTGTTCCCTAATAGAAGAAAAATACGCTATTTATAAAATTGCAGTTTTCATACATTTAATTTGAAACAGACACAACAATACTATCATTAGCGGAACATATAAATATATATATATACTCACTGGATTTCCCTTTGGACCAGGAGAACCCTTAAAAAGAAAAACAGGATTGCTTTGTAGTAGACCGCTTTCATCAGTAATACATACAGTATGATTCACATTATGTAGTCATAATCAGGGCAACTGTAGAACAACAAATGCTCTGTATTAGTCAATGACATGCAATCCATACAATTCCCTGGAACCAATGGATTTCCTTTAAAACAATGCTAATTGTGACCTTAAAGTAAGGCTTCCAAACATATTTTACCCCTTTTTACGAAGCATAGAAATAAGCATAATCCAAAAAAGAAAGTCTTTATCAATTCCAGCAATTAGGAAGGCTTTCTTTTTATTTATTTTAACTTTTAATGGGCTAATTACACGTCAAAAGGCCTGGCAGATCAGTATGGAAAATATTTACACTCTGAAACAAATCAATCATGTATGGACAGAGGTCACAGGAAAAAGGCAATAATAGTCATTAATTTGGAAACCACAAGCCAGCATATTCTGTCAAGTAATTATGTTTAATGTGCTAATTGGGGTCACTTTAACACAAAGCCATACATCGGACCCAATAGATTGATGCATTGTTCAAATGCAAACAGTCCCTTTTTCTGAAACCACTTTTTCTGAAACCACGGCTCTCATTTGCTAAAATACCTCTATATAATTTAATCAGTATCTTATATGACAAAGGCAGATTTTACATACATATGGAATATTTCAAAGAGCTAAATAATTTCATATGAATGCAAGTCAGTACAAATTATACTCTATTTGAAGCTCATTCAAAAAATTACCTGCTTCTGTTCAGCAGCTATAAAAATATACAATTCACAATTTGATTTAAAAGAGGGATATGGGAGCACTTATTATTGATAATTGGTTGATTTAACCTTCCTTTACTTTGCAGACATAACAACCTTGCCCTCCTGTCCCAGACTGCATATGTTGGGCTGTCTCCAAGATGCCAATCTAGTAACCAGGGGATATGCGAGTTGACCATACTACAATAAAAACAATTCATGCTGGCTTAAAGGAAATCCAAAACCTAACATTTACACAGAAAACAAATCGTGAAAGTAAAATACACGTTTCATTCCTATTCTTACAAAAATGTTACTACAATGAAATTTTGGTAAAAAAAAAAAAACTCTTGTTCCTCCTAGGACAGCCTCATTTAGAAGTATAAGAAGTTTAGAAGAACATGGCTGGGGATGGTCAAAACATGATCTCGCCCTGCCAGACAAAGCTTTGTGGCAGGGCTGCGTACATCTTAGGACTGGATGGACAAAAATACAAATCCTATGACAGGTAAATCAGTGCCTCTATGTGCATTTAGTGTGGCCTTAGCCTCCGCAACATCTCTAGAATACACCCCTTTTTAACCTTGGACACCATCAAGCTTCTAGTTCACTCCCTGGTTATCTCTCGCCTCGACTGCTGCAACTCCCTCATCATTTGATTACCTTTAAATAGACTATCCCCCCTTCAGTCCATAATGAATGCTGCTGCAAGACTCATCAACCTTACCAACTGTTCTGTGTCCTCCACTCCTCTCTGCCAATCCCTCCACTGGCTTCCACTCACCCAACAAATAAAATTCAAGGTACTAACAATAATTTACAAAGCCATCCACAACTCTGCCCCTAGCTACATCACTAACCTAGTGTCAAAATACCAACCAAGCTGCTCTCTTCAGTCCTCCCAAGACCTCCTGCTCTCTAGCTCCCTTGTCACCTCCTCCCATGCTCGCCTCCAGGATTTCTCCAGAACTTCTCCCATCCTTTGGCACTCCCTACCCCAATCTGTCCGACTGTCCCCTAATCTATTCATCTTTAGATGATCCCTGAAAACCCTTCTCTTTAAAAAAGCCTATCCTGCTTTTAACGAATACACTGTTTTACATTCTCCATCAGCTCATCCCCCACAGCTATTACATTGTATCAATGTAAAGTAGTTAGTGTACAGCTTGTATAACAGTGTAAATTTGCTGTCCCCTCAAAATAACTCAACACAAAGCCATTAATGTCTAAACTGCTGGCAACAAAAGTGAGTACACCCCTAAGTCAATATGTCCAAATTGGGTCCAATTAGCCATTTTCCCTCCTTGTGTCATGTGACTCGTTAATGTTACAAGGTCTCAGGTGTGAATGGGGAGCAGGTGTGTTAAATTTGGTGTTATCACTCTAATGCCCCGTACACATGGTCGGACATTCCGACCACAAAATCCGTTGGATATTTTCCGACGGATTTTGTCCGAAACTGGTGTTGCCCACACACAGTTGGACAAAGTTGTCGGAAAATCTGATCATTCCGAACGAGGTGATGTACAACACCTACGACAGGACTACGTATAGCTTTTGTTTTCAAATTTCTTCTGAGCATGCATGGCACTTTGTCTGTCGGACTAGGCTACACACGATTGGAATTGACACGATCGGACCACGTTATCGGAAAATTTGAAATCCAGCTCTCAAACTTTGTGCGTCTGAAATTCCGACGGAAAAAGTCAGATGGAACCCACACATGGTCGGATTTTCCGACAACATGATCAGATCGAACATTTTCCGTTGGAAAATCCGACCGTGTGTACGGGGCATTACTCTTTCATACTGGTCACTGAAAGTACAACATGGCTCTCATGGCAAAAAAACTCTGAGGATCTGAAAAAAATAATTGTTGCTCTACATAAAGATGGCCTAGGCTATAAGAAGATTGCCAAGACCCTGAAACTGAGCTGCAGCACGGTGGCGAAGACCATACAGCGGTTTAACAGGACAAGTTCCACTCAGAACAGGCCTGGCCATGATCGACCAAAGAAGTTCAGTGCACGTACTTAGCATCATATGCAGAGGTTGTCTTTGGTAAATAGACGTATGAGTGCTGCCAGCATTGCTGCAGAGGTTGAAGGGGTGAGGAGTCAGCCTGTCAGTGCACAGACCATACACTGCACACTGCATCAAATTGGTCTGCATGGCTGTCGTCCCAGAAGGAAGTCTCTTCTAAAGATGATGCACTAGAAAGTCCACAAACAGTTTGCTGAATACAAGCAGACTAAGGACATGGATTACTGAAACCATGTCCTGTGGTCTGATGAGACCAAGATAAAATTATTTGCTTCAGATGGTGTCAAGCGTGTGTGGCAGGAACCAGGTGAGGAGCACAAAGACAAGTGTGTCTTGCCTACAGTCAAGCATGTTGGTGGGAGTGTCATGGTCTGGAGCTGCATGAGTGCTGCTGGCACTGGGGAGCTACAGTTCATTGAGGGAACCATGAATGTCAACATGTACTGTGACATACTGAAGCAGAGCATGATCCCCTCCCTTTGGAGACTGGGCCTCAGGATAGTATTCCAACATGATTATGACTCCAAACACACCTCCAAGATGACCATTGCCTTGCTAAGAGCTGAGAGTAAAGATGATAGACTGGCCAAGCATGTCTCCAGACCTAAACCCAATTGAGCATCTGTGGGGCATCCTCAAATAGAAGGTGGAGAAGCACAAGGTCTCTAACATCCACCAGCTCTGTGATGTCATCATGAAGGAGTGGAAGAGACTCCAGTGGCAACCTGTGAAGCTCTGGTGAACTCTATGCCCAAGAGGGTTAAGGCAGTGCTGCAAAATAATGATGGCCACACAAAATATTGACACTTTCAGCCCAATTTGGACATTTTCACTTAGGGGTGTACTCACTTTTGTTTCCAGCAGTGTGTTGAGCTATTTTGAGGGGACAGCAAATTTACACTGTTATACAAGCTGTACGGTCACTACTTTACATTGTAGCAACGTGTACTTTCTTTAGTGTTGTCACATGAAAAGATATAATAAAATATTTACAAAAATGTGAGGAGTGTAGTTTTTTTTGTGAGATACTGTAACTGTAATGTCTGCCTTCATTTTGTTAAGCGTTGCACAAACTGTCGCCGCTATATAAATCCTGTATAATAATAATAATTAAAAAAAAGTATAAAGCACTTAAGGTCCCCAAAGACATAATGGATGCATAGAAACCAATTAGCTTCCAGGTGATACACAGGGATGAAATACATCATCCTACATAGGTTGTATCTATTTCCATCTAAACAAAACACAGATTCAAAGCACCGTAATATGCACATTTGCTATGGTGTAGAATAATTAACTTTCTTTTCTTTCCAAACCATCAACCTAATATTACAGTGGAGATTATGAAGTTTATAACATCTGGCTCTAATTAGCTCTCCCTGCTCACTTACCAGTTTGCATGACAGTTGCTGTAAATGACAACTAATTGGAGACACGTGTGTCTACAGGTGTGTTACACATGACTGTTCAGATCCAGAAAATACATTATAAAGCTTGTAGAGGGGAATTTACTAAGACTGAAGCAGACAGAATCTTTTTTTTTTTTTTTTTTTACTTTATGGCATTCTCTGCATTAAGGAAGAAAAATTAACCCTTCTGTACACCCACCCCCAATCACTTACCTGTGGTCCATGTTCGCCTCTACAAGATCCTTCACATTCTGCACAGCTTCCCCAATCTTATTTTTTGCTGATGCAGATACTGAGTACAGCAGAGCCATAGGCTCCTGCTGCCATTGGTTAATTTGCTAAGAGGAGGGAGCAAGGGGTGGCTTCCCAGGCATTGTGTGGGTCTATGGACACACACAGTACCAGCCAGAAGCACACATGCACAGGTGTCTCCTTATCAGCTGACTAGCTATGGAGACACCAGCCGGAGAAGAACAGAAAAAGGCAATTTTAGTAAAGAAGTCTTATTCTATAATGTAAGTATGGACTGTCTCATAAAAAAATAAAATAAAAAAAATAAGGGTTTAATATAATATTAATAATTTTGTAGCTTTGTATAGGGTCTGGAATAGTTAGATCTTTTGTTATTTATCATTGTCTGTGACACTGATGGTAAGATTTACCTTCTATAATTTTCTTTGCAACCAGTGTCGTCAGTACAAAAAGTAAAAACAAAATGGTGTGGTCATTGCCAGAATACAATGGTATGGTCATTCTTCAGATAGAAGGCAGGGGGGGTGGATTTTCCAGTGGTGACACCTGTTCTAACCACAACTGCCAAAGCTAGAATTTACCCTCACTTTGTTGTGTATCTGGGACAGGAAATGAACAGAAATGTTCCCGATGGGCACACAAAAATAAAAAGCTGAAGAGACCCAAGTCCTTTCCTACTTTGTCCAAAACTAAAAAGACATTTACTAGAATTTCACTTGAAAAGCTTTTCCTTCCCTTTGTCTAATTGCATGTTCCCCACCATGAGCACATTGACGAACTAGGTGACAACTACAAGCACTATAAAAAGCAATGCTTTGTTTCTGTAACTTATATTAGTGGAACCTTTGTTATCATCACTTCCTTGTCCTGCAATTTTATTAGAATTATAACCTCCTGTCCTGAAGGGTCAGCCCAGCAGTGACAGCGGGGACAATGAAATAAATATAATTACCAGACAATAATTACATCGAATAGTGTAAATGGAATGTTTTGTAAAACATGAAGTCCAGCCAAACATGGGTGTAATACATTCTGTCTTGTCATATTTGATTTATTTTGCTGAGGAAGTGGGAGAAGTCGCAAGTGTTTTGTTTTACCTTTAAAAAGGGCAGGTCGTGTTCCAAGACACTGTCTGAGAATTTCTATTTCCTGCTGGCTATCAGTTGTAGGGATCTCAGTACATGCAATACATCGCTGTGTAACTGTACCAACATTGCAAATGCTGCTGGCAAAACAATAAATCAACAGCTTCCAGGTGTGCACACTACCTTGAGAACAGAGAGACAGAGAGAGAGAGTGTACCAGCTTTCCCATGACGAGGGGTCCAGTATATAATGATTTTTAGACACAATTTTCTGGCCCTGACTAATATGTTTGTATAAGACTTTTACCCACAGAGCATCATGATATATGTGTTCGCAGGAGTCCAGCTTTAAAGTGGAAGTTCACCCTAAAACTAAAACCTCTAAATCTACTTGCATCCACAATTCAAGACTAACCTATGTTGCATGGCGCATCCCCGATCTAGGTTAAGAGCCGATAACATGGCTCTTTACCCATGTGGTCAGCTGTGTCCAATCACATCTGATCACATGTAAACAAGGACATGCTGGTTATTGGCTTTCCTCCCCTCACACTGACAATGTGCGAGGTGAAGATAGCCGATCAGTGGTAACTCCTCACAGGGAAGACCTGCACAGATAATCAGGGCACTGATTATCAGTGCCCTGATTATCATTGCATCCCCAACAGTGCCCATCAGTGATGCCAGTCAGAACTTATTTTTCTGTTTTATCCCAGGATACCCCAGGCCTTTCATAATCCTGGTCATGTTTGTCACTCTGAATTTTAAATTTTGAATTGTAAAGCCAGCAATTTACTTGTTATGAATATTGTTAACACTTACATATTATTTATACTGTTTAAAGATCAATTATCTTAGTTTATAAGAGGAGTTTCTGTCATATTTCAGGATGTGAGTAAAAAATGTATTCCATCAGTGATTGATGCAGGGTAAATGCTTTGTTGCACCTCAGAGTTTGCAACTCCCGTACTCACAAATATTTGTGACTATTGTTTCTCAGATAATCCACTCTATTTCAAGATAAAATCTGCCTTGTCTCTCCCTCCTAAATTGCAGCTCAACCAATGTTAATCAGTGTAATGTCAGAAATTACACTCTAATGTTTATTTCAAGATAAAAACTGCCTCATATCTCCCTATTAAATTACCACATAATCAAGCTACTTACATACTATTCAGTAACTGTACAAATGTGTGGCTTTTGTCTCTAAATGAGGAGGGTGCAGATCTGCTGTGAGTAAATATGGCCAAAAAGTTAGAGGGGGTTTTCAAACTAGGCGATGGGGGGGTCCAGAGGTTGAGATAGTGTGGAACATATTCCACAGGGTAGTATTGGGGGCATTAGTGGTAGGTTGACTATAGCACATAAACCCAAGTTAAGTATAGTAACAAGTCCTAGTTGTAATCTCGGAACACCCAATAAGAGGATAGTATGCAACTGGTCTTAACTACGTGGCATGTTCACCAATGCCAGGAGCCTCGCGGACAAGATGGGTGAACTAGAGATACTGTTGTATGAGGAGGATTTGTATTTTGTGGGCATTTCAGAGACCTGGTTCAACAGCTCTCATAATTGGCTGGCAACCATTCAAGGGTATACCCTTCATCGCAGGGATAGAGAGGGTAAAAAAGGGAGAGGGGTATGTCTATATATCAAGAATAATGTACAAGTGAATGTGATAGATGACATCACTAAGGGAGCTAGGAAGGAGGTGGAATCCTTGTGGGTAGAGCTCCAAAGGGACCTGAGTGAGGAGGCGGAGACGGACCTCCTATTACAATTTGGATTAGCAACAAGGATGGGAAGTGTTATCATAATGGGGTATTTTAATTATCCAAACATAAACTGGGCAGAGGAAACCATGCATTCATCTAATGCTGCGTACACAGGGTCGGAATTTCCGATGGAAACAGTCCGATGGGAGCTTTTCAACGGATTTTCCGACCGTGTGTATGCCCATCGGTCTTTTTCTGTCGGAATTTCCGACGGACTTTGGATTGAGAACCTGTTCTCAATTTTTCCGTCGGAAAACCTTTCTACCGGATTTTCCGATCGTGTGTATGCAATTCTGACACGCAAAATTCCGACGCATGCTCAGAAACAATTTGACGCATGCTCGGAAGCATTAAACTTCCCTTTTATAGTGCTGTCCAACGTGTTTTATGCCGCTGTGTTACTGACCGTCGGAATTTGGTGTGACCGTGTGTAGGCAAGACAGTTTGAGTGAAATTCCGTCGGAATTCCGACGGGAAAATCATCAGAGCTTTTTCTGAAGAGAATTCCGACCGTGTGTAAGCGACATTAGGCTTGCCAGTTCCTAAATGTCTTGCAGGACAATTTCATGGGTCAGATGGTAGACTCACCAACTAGAAATAAAGCGTTACTAGATCTACTGATTACCAACAATACAGACCTAATCACGGATGTGGAAATATGGGGCAATTTAGGAAACAGCGATCACAGGTCAATTGGCTTCAGTATAAATCACACAAATGGGAAACATAAGGGGAATACAAAGACACTGAATTTCAAAAGAGCCAACTTCTCTAAACTACGAACCTTGCTAAAAGGCATAAATTGGGATAAAATCTTAGGAACAAAGAACACGAAGGAGAGATGGGTTTGCTTTAAGAGCATATTAAATAAGGGCATTAGCCAGTGCATCCCATTGGGTAATGAATTTAAAAGAGCAAACAAAAGTCCTGGATGGCTTAACTCCAATGTAAAAATGCATAAAAAAGCAAAGGAGAAGGCCTTCAAAAAATACAAGGTTGAGAGTTTATGCTAATACACATATATATTTATATATATTGTTATCTAGTACAATATTTATAAATTTGTTTAGTCACCCTTCTTTTTTCTACATTTTCCCCAAACAGCATTATCCAGAGAGCTACCGTATTCTGTTGGTTCTTTCTGCAAGCCATCTGAACACTTCCCATAATCCAAATTCTGAAATGTTTATAATGGCAGTGCTGGGCAAGGCACAAGGCTAGACCATCTCATAATGCTCACACTCCTAGTCTTAGTCTGCTGTACAGTAGGACACAAGTTACTATAGAGACGTTAAAATATGCTAACAGTATTTTTAAATACATTAAGTGATTCTTGAAACAATATACAACTATAATACAATACATTTTTTTTATTTGCCTGGAGTTCTGCTTTAAATCTCTTAAAACTGACAGCTCTTTCAGCTCCCAGTGGACAGCAGGTGGCGCTCCTGGCTGAGTCCCCAATTATTGTGTGAATGAGTACAAGTCCTTTAATGCATTTAACAAATCTCATGTTAGAAATATTCTCTTCTGTGTGAAACTGAAAATTAGACTATACTTCTGGAATTTGGTTTTGCTCTGGCTATTAATGATTTCCGAAGTCTACACAAAGTTGATTGTGATGGTGGATGTCCTCATAAAACACCTCAGCAGACCCTGTAAATTCTGTTATTTTTCTAATACAGAGCCCACTGTGTGTTAATGGCTTTGTTTGAAGCCGGATGGACAAGGCTTGCAGAGGTGTCTAGGAGAAGAATGATTTCATTCACAGCTGTTGCCTGAACCTAGGTAACCAACGCTGAAAATTCTCGTAAATGGCCGAATGTGGGACATTTGGGTTGTTACTAGAAGATTCTGAGTGCAGCACACTGCAAGGAAATTACAGCATGCCAAATATGTATTTATAATGGGATTTTTATGTATTATAGGTTGGTTCATTATAGGGTAATAAATAGAGAAGTCCAACAGCCATAATTATTTATTGCAAGACCAGAACTCTGACATCATCCCAGCAGTGGGACCCCTGTTCAATATTAAAGGACATTTGATATTAAACAGGCTGAAATTTTGGAACTATATAGCTTTGCTAATTTTAGGCCATTTACCATTGCAATATTTCAAACCTCATATATTGTAACTCTAACAGGGTCGTTCATGTGAGATCCTATAAGCCTTAGGTCAGCAACAGGTTGAATGTGATCTACCTGTCGATCACAGCCATATGATGTTCATTTGTGGCAATGACAGCTCTTCAACCTCTTTGGTCCTCTCAGGTAATGACAACTCTCCAGACTATGTTGTCATTTATGGCAGTGACACCTCTTCAGTCTATGTCATAATTTGTGGCAACAATGGTTCTCCAAAATATAAAAAAATTGCGTGCTGAAAAATTTGGTGATGTGAGAACAAAAATCGAAATAGTTCATTGTAGTGTCTTATACAAGCTGTGTATGTAAAAATGGGTGTAAGTAATGAATTGATCAATGAATCACCCAAATGCACCTCCACCAAAAGTAAAAATGTCCTCTTTACCAGAAACAGTGAACTCTAGATTCTAAGAGTCAAAAACGCTGTATGTAAATCCAAAATGTAAATCCATCTCCTCTTTCCTGTTAAGTTGATAAAAGTGGTATCATGGCTATATATATATAAAATTCCATCATTGTGTATATAACGGATAAATAGAAAATATCCACAAGTGAAAACCTGTATAACTTGTTTAATAAAATAAAGCAATGCTAATAACTCACAATAAAGAAGATAAAATCCAGCATGTGTATATAAATGTTCGTCCCAATGATGTCAACTTTTGACGAAACCTGTAGGGCGGAGTCCATGCATGTGACGTCACCACGCACTTCAAAACCACAAGGTGGTTGGATTGGTTCCCGGGACCAACATTTGTATAGACATGCTGGATTTTATCTTCTTTATTGTGAGTTATTAGCATTGCTTTATTTTAATAAACAAGTCATACAGTTTTACACTATATGGATATTTTCTATTTATCCTTTATGTACATCATGAATGAGCTATCCTTAATATAAACTATCATACCACCTTTATCAACTTAAGAGGAGAGAAATACTGGATTTCCATTTTGGATTTACAGTCTTTAATAAGTGGAAATTCCACTTTTTGTTCTCTTGTATGATACATTACAATGAACTATTTTGTTGCACGGGACTAACTTTTGTTATTTTTTGTTCTTTTTATCACATCAACAAATTTTTCATCGTAGCAATTTTTTATGTTATGTTTGCTATTCACAAATTCATCCTATTGTGTTGTTGCCAGCAGCTTCAATGTTCTCCCAGCGCAATAATTTTTGTTTATTTTCTAACAATGGTTCTTATATATGGTCATCTGCATCAATCACACCCCTCTAGAATATGTGGCAACAACGTGGCTTCAGCAAAGCCAGATTTTAATTATGTCACTCTCCCCAAGATAATCTTTCTTGTGAGGCTCCTTGGGCCTTAGATAAATATAGATTAAATTAGATTAAAAATTGCATGTACTTACCGCAAGTCTATAATACAGTGTTTAAAGTACATTCCAAAAGCCACGTTATATTGCTGGTGATTTAGTCCTCTGGCACTCTCATCTACACTCCCATGTTCATGCTGTGAAGCTCAAGTTTTCTTCAAACCTCCCCTAGTTTTTTTAAATGAGCTTTGCTAGGATATCTTCTTAAAGAAAAAAAAAACGAGTTGCACCCTGGTGATCTTTGTACTCTTCCATGTTGTTCAGGTAGATCGCCACCTCTCCAGGGTTGTCTACCCCTGACATAAGCAATTTAATGTTCCACTGTACTTGTCTGGAGTTTTGCAGGGATAAGGGTTCAGGTTTAAAGAGGAAGTAAACCCCGTAGACAGCGGTGTCTGTCTTTTTGCAAATATCTCCTAAACCGTGTAGGTTTAGGAGATATTTCTTGGACCTACAGGTAAGCCTTAATCTAGGTTTACCTGTAGGTCAACGTGGTCTGTAAGGGTTTACAACCACTTTAATCCTGCAGGTTTGAAATTTGTGATCCTGGTAAATGATTGTGGAACTGGGTCAGAACTAATTATTTGTAACCATAATGCACCTCCGGTCCTTTGATATTATTTCAGCTGGCCGAGAAGTGCCAATGAGGAGGGATTTTCAAAAAGCCAGCCCCCTCATTATAAAAGGGGAGATTATAGCAGCCCTATTGACACTATGCACAGAAAGTTTTGCTCATAAACTGCATAGGGAGAGAATAATGTATGGCTTGTAGCCATTGGCAAGCCTGTTATAGTAGAAAAAAACACTTACTGAATGTCATGTACGTAACAAAATGCTCCTATAGAATTAGGAGGTGGGGGTGGGAAGGGATTTTCCTTTTTCATTTTTTGTTACATCCTATTGTTGTGGATGTCCTGCCATCTCTTTTGAGCCTGTCCCTGTCTACATGCTGTTGACTGCAATTGTTTTTTCACGGACGTTTCTTTTAAATGGTGCAATGATGGAATATGCTTGGGCAAAGTGCATCAGCACAGACGCTACTTAGTTTACTTTGGGACAGCATGTGACAGAGTGACTTACAGACAGGAGATTGTGGGAGACAGGGACAGAACATTGCCATCCCATAGCACCAAGTGCCCAAACAAGGACCATTATATCAGTATCACCGGCTTACATACAAAAACATTTGTATTTGATGTTTACTTGCATCATTTATTATTAGAGAAGATCACTAAGTACGGTACCTATAAAAAAAGTACTACACATTTATAATATTTCAGATCACAAAAACACTTATATTTCCATAATGCTAAAGTCATCATACTAGTACTAGTAATACTACTTACCATATCTCCTTTTTCCCCTTTTTGCCCTGGATGGCCCTACAATACCAAGAAAATGACAGAATTAGCAGAACTGCTGCAGTGACTAAGGATTATTACTATATGTGGTAATATGTGGATTATTTTTTCATCTCAACTTTTTAATTATTTTGGCGTATGAATAACTAAGCATAGTTTTAACAGGTGACTTATACTCATGTAAGTGTTGTTGATATATGTGGAGAGTCTATGGAACAGTTGACATGTGTACAGGTTCCGACAATGTTATTTGCCACATAAAATATTCTTGAGGCTGATTTACTAGAATATTCAGACAATACATTTTGTGAATATTCACATAAATTATTCAATCATGTAAATTTTCATTTACTTATTTTAACTGCACATAAATAGGTATTCAAAGTAAACATGATTGGATAATTGAAGTGAATATTACACAATACATTGTGTGAAGATTTTTTACTTTTTTTGTAAATCAGGCCATTTGAATCTGTGATCAATTATGCATGCAAACATTGTTTAATTTGAGGAGCCAAAAGATTAGAACGATGACGGCAGGACTAAAATGTGCAAATAAATGAAATGGCAGTTCTCTGTAAAACCATTTTAGTATAGTCTCACTCTAATCAGTGGCTGCAATCATCAAATCAGAATAAAGAATCAGGTTCTACAAATCTCAAGGTTACCCAATGAATCACTCTTAATAAACATTTTTGTTTATTTTAGCCTACTGAATACTCCTGGCCACTCTGGGGCTTCTTTGTGACCTTGTCACTTGAGTTATTGAGTGAGTTATGAGGCGTACTTATGCCGTAACAAATTACAGTTGAGAACTGCAGAAAGGTATAAAATGGTTTGTTAAAATAAGAAGATTTATTGTTAGACAGGAATTGCCGAAAAGGACTATACCGGTAATGCACCCAACTGGTAGCATAATATGCCATTCAATTTGTTTAAATTTTGCATTTGCACATTTATGTACCGTTGTTTGTTTCATGCATAGAGTGAAGGGTCAATTTGGTTTAAGTAAAAGAGAAAGTATGCTGAAAAATGTGACACAATTATCTTAAAAGCAGCCATGCAAACAGTTTTAGAACATGGTTAGAATTTTTCCCAACAAACTAACTTTAGAGCATATGATGCCACAGTTATAGTGCTAATTCTGGAAAGGAATGCCATACTCACTTAGTGACCCCACACTACAGGTGACATTTTTTGGATACTCAATACTAGCAGCAATAACCTTGAAGGCATATGTTTCCATCATAAAGGTAGCTTAGAAAGGTGGGAATTTTAGGAAAAATAATTCCCACTGTATGAAGTTATTGCTGCCACAATTGACTCATTTCATATCCTACAGACTGAGAAACTGGCTAAGTAATGAGACACTTACTGACTTGCCGTCTAATCCTATTGGGCCCTGAAATACAAATAGAAGATGCTTGGTTATAGATGTCATCATTAGCCACCATATACATGGTGATTGGGTTCGGTTGTGTACCCAGAAGATGTCACAAGATTATCACATTGTACAAAAAGCACAGACACAGACAATTTTTTTTTTTAAATTCAGAACCTTTTCCTTCTTCAGAAAAATGTAGATATTGTTGGCTTACTGCAAAAAATAGTAACAAATAGCACTGGCATTCTGTATACCATTCTTTGCATATTTTACATGTTATTATATTACAAGACACTTGCTTTTAGGATGCACATTCTGAAATATTTCATAGACTCGTGCAAAACTATATTAATTAAAAAATATGAACTGTACGTAATAGTCACTTAGAAGGAAGGAAAAAAAGATTTCTAATAATGCCACCGATACAGAGTGGCATGCATTACACAAACCGAATATCGTTAATAAATTATGAACACACAATACAACTAATACAAATTGTACATGCTCTTTGTCCATGAGTTTGAAAGAGCATTCTGTAAATCAACATCAATAAATGTATTTTTAGTTTCACACATAAATCTGACAAAAGGTCAGTTAACATATACTAGAAAAAGTATACAGTATGTAACATAAAAGCCATGTAAGGTAAAAGTTCACAATTAGTGACTGGATTAGTAATTGTAAATGTCATAATAAATTATGAACACACAATACAACTAATACAAATTGTACATGCTCTTTGTCCATGAATTTGAAAGAGCATTCTGTAAATCAACATCAATAAATGTATTTTTAGGTTCACACATAAATCTGACAAAAGGTCAGTTAACATATACTAGAAAAAGTATATGTAACATAAAATGTATGTAAGGTAAAAGTTCACAATTGGTGACTGGATTCGTAATTGTAAATTTCATAGCACATACAGTTTATATCTTATTTAAAATATTATTTATATATGAGGTTTAGCTGTGGCGTTACATAGCAATGATACTAATTTATAAAGATGGAACCAATGTGTCTGTATTGACTATATGTATAGTGTCCAAATTTCAAATCCTAAATTTTAACTAAGAATGGGTATTTCTCGAATTCTGTAAAAAAGTAAGGCGATCCGTGAGGTTGGAAATTTCTTCTATGGTTCTCTGTGAGGTCACGTGTTGTATAATTTAATGATTTTTATTTTCAAATGAATCTTCTAGAGCAGGGGTCTCCAAACTATGGCCCTCTATGGCCTCTCCAAACTATGGCCCTTCAGGAACTACAATTACCATATCATTCCTAGTCATGTCTGTGAATGTCAGAGTTTTACAATGCCTCATGGGACGGGATGGGTTCCACAACAGCTGGAGGGTCGTAGTTTGAAGATCCCTGTTCTAGAGTATAAAAAAATCTATGAAAAAGTTGGTATTGTATTCAAATCTATGACTGCAATCATTTTCTTTATAGTTTAAAAGATGGGGGAAAAAAACGGCACCCATGCATGTGCAAAATCAAAAAAAAAAATACTTCTAAATATGAACTAAATTTCAAAATGAAAATGAAAATCAGTGAAAAATGCACAGCAGCAGATTTTGTCATTTATGGCTTTAAAAGGCAGGACCATGGTACATGCTCCTGATGCCCATCTAGCAGCACCCACTTGGTTCTGAAAGAGTGTATTCACCAAAATAGTTTAACACATACACCAACATGTTTATCGTCGTTTTACATTGCATTCCCTTGAATGTTGCCCACAGTTTAAGCCTGATGCCGTGTACACATTGACTTCATTGCTCACCCGGCTGGCAGAGCATTTGGAACATGGCTGGGATGCCACAGGGGCACTGATATTGTTTCTGCATTTAGCAACTGTGTATACTTCTTCCAAGATGTTAAAAAATGCCCACTGAACAGAGACACTTTATTTTCCTTTAATATATATAGTTACATTAAGATAAAGATAAAGTTTATGTTATTCTGCGGGAAGCTGTTCCTGTTCTTTACTTCATATTAAATTTGACAAATCTCTCAGGATTTTTTTTTTAAATTCTAGCCGTATAGACATAAAGGCACAAAAATACATCTATGAAGGGAACATAAAATTATACATAGTAATGACAATAAAGTTCATACCACAATAATGCATCTCCCAGCCACTACTTATCGTTATAAGGGCTTACTTACACTTGCTTCAACTTCAACACACATTAAAGTTCCTACTGCTTCAACATTCTTTTTTTATGTATTTTTGATGCTTTTGTGATGGTTCAGTGATGCTTTTTTGAAGCTTTAATGAAGCTTGGCAGATGCCTTGTGTGTGTGCTGAGGCCCAGTGAACCCCCGACTCAGTAGTACCCTCTCTCAGCATATCCCCAGCTCCTTAGTCTCCCTGTTCAGCACTGGTACCCTCATTCAGTAGATCCCGAGCTTATTGGTACTTTCACTCAGCAGATCCCCTGCTCAGTTGTACCCCCAACTGTGTTGATTCCTCACAGCTTTGCTGATCCCCGGCTCAGTATTAACCCCCCCTGCTCTGCTGATCCCCCCGCTCAGTAGTAACCCCTAGCTCTGCTAATCCCACACTCAGTAGTAACCTCCAGCTCTGCTAATCCTTCACTTAGTAGTAACCCCCAGCTCTGCTGAACCCCCAGTTCTCTCTCTCTGGTCCCTGCTCACCTTCCACTATAGCATTTTCATGTTGCACACCATGTTTTCTTCTAGTTGCTGTTGATGTGACATCTGTACAAGACACTTCCAGAATATATACACATAAACCGGAAGTGACTGCTGATGACTTCTTTCTGGTTCGCTTGTTGGTCTCTCAGTGCATCCTGGGATCTCTCATATCTGCAATACTTTCAAAACAAATTGAAGCTAAAGCTGAATAAAAGCCTCCTAAAAGCTGCACATGCTGTAAGTGAGCTTTGTCATAGACTTCTATGGAGGCTTTGAAGACCCTTTAAAGCACCATGAAAGCGACATGGGGTATAATTTTTGAAGCAAAGCAAACACAACATGTGAACAGGACTGTAAACTAACCATTTTATTTAGTGACAGGGGCTTTGATTGGCATTCAGAGTGCTTTAAAAAAGCACATCTAATGCCACATTTTGAAGCAAGTGTAAAGAAGCCCTTATTGCAAGTTGCAACCCATCAGCCGCTACTTACAGAGTTTATTGAATGCTATGGGAAGGATCTTCCATGTACACATGTTTGGGTGAACATACTACAATAGCAACATATTTGGGTTAATTGCTAAATGAACAGCCTCTCTTGTTTTAGTTGAAGTGAATGTTAAAAAAAAGGACCCGTGTTTAATTTAAATAGCCAATTATGTGCTTTTTAACCATGATTGGAACATCAAAATGACCCTAGGTTCACATTATTTATCAAAATTTACTTTGTTAAGAGAACTTACACCATCCAAAGTAAACAAAAAACTTTGCTAAGAGATAAGCCTTTACTACTTTGGTAAATCGACCCACTCTTTAAGTGTTTTTGCTGTAAGTATCACTGACCACTAGAGGGCTTCAAACTTTAAAAAGAACTCATGAATATCGTGAAAACCATTCTAAACAGTTACAAATAGATCTGTTTTACTACTCAAAATCAAAACCATTTGTTTACTTAATCATTAAATAAGTGACCACACTAATATTCCTAAAATGGTTAGTTTTAGAAAGAATTCTTAAGAATCCACCATATATTATATGGAAAAAAAAAACAGTGAAACGTATGCAGACTTCCTACTCCAACCATTTAATGTTTAGTTGCTTGACTTACGGGAAATCCAGGAAAACCTCGTGTTCCAGGCTGACCCTGAGGGGAAACAGAAATGGTTAGGATCGATATCTCGCACACAGCTAATATTCATTTATAACTTTAAAAATATATATTTTTTTTTTGTATCCATAAATGTTATTACTCGTGTTTGAGTCTGTGTCAATGTAATTCATATTTTTATTGTTTTATTTGGTGATATTTTAACCAGATTGTCATGTGACCAGACTGTTATGTTTTTAAAGAAGGGGCACGGTTTAAAGCATGAGTGCTGAACCTGTGGCCCTCCAGCTGTTGCAGAACTACAAGTCCCATGAGGCATTGCAAGACTGACAGTTACAAGCATGATTCCCAAAAGCAGGGTCATGATGGGGCTTGTAGTTCAGCAACAGCTGGAGGGCCACAGGTTGAGCACCCATGGTAAAGCATAATCTCACATATTTAACAGTTTAGTTGTAATAAGGCAGGACAGCACAATAAAATGTTTTGTAAGCAACATGTTTTACCTTTGGAAATTAGAAATTGTATTTATTTTTTGAACCTTTTACTGGTATTTATATGGAGCTGACAATTGACACAACGTTGTATATACTGTACATTCCCATAAGTCTCTGCCATCAAGGTGCTTACAAAGGTCCCTATTTCACATGCATATATATAATAGGGCCAGTTTAGGCAGGAGCCATTAAATCTACCAAAACATCTTTGTATTTATACAATGAAAAAGGGTAAGGTTCTGTTAGAAGTAATTAGGTATGCCATGATTATATTGCTGTATTAATAATTAATACTGCAATATATTCTCAATTCCAACTTTCTGGGTCCATAGCTGGTAAATAAAATCTCTAAATATATGAAAGTAAAAAATGGTAGGATCTGTAAGTGCCAAACTAACGAACTACTAGATGTTCAAATAAAGATTTTATGAACAAATCAAATGGTAAATAATGGAAAAAAAATTGGAGAAACAAAAAGGCAAGCTAACTAGCCTAAACTACTACTACAAAAAAAACTGTTAGATTAGCTTATAAGACCCTTAATTGTATTGTTGCAAGGGTCTATTATTAATGCTGGAATCAATTTTTGCTTGGGGATCTATTGTTGCTGGGGGCGTCTATTGTTGCTGTCTGCAGGGGATCTATTTTACGGCTTTTTTTTTCGTTATCATTAACAAATTACATACAAAATTATTTAACACCACAAAGTGATGCTTGATTCTTTATTCTCTAAAAAGGGGCGTTATTGGGAGGTGGGTAGGAGCTGGAACCACAGGACAGTTGTGGGTAGGGGTGGAGACAAGGGGTGATTCCTGTACCTATTCTCTGAGAAAAAAACTCCTGCCTTTATGTCATGCAAATAGAATAGCGTAAGTACATTTATCTATTTTTACAACATGCACACAAGCAGCAGCATAAGGAATTGTGTATGTGCACTTGCCATGCACACTGTGGTACCTTTTGTAAATCATGACCTGTGGCTTTTTTTCATTTTGTTTCAATTATTTTTTATTCATGTATTATAAACATACAAAATCTTCCATATCATTCCAAACATATAAATACAAAACACTCAAAAAAATATATAGCACATATACAAGTACAAAAAGAATGGATCTATCCAACGTCACCTGTCGAATGGCCTTATTTCTAAAAATTCATGATCAAAAAATAAATGTAAAAAGATAGAGATACTACACCCTTAACTTCCGATCCCCCCTCTGAACCCCCCCCAAAAAAGAGGGGGATTATATAATAGTAATATAAAATTCCTCCTTCCCTTTCCCCTCCCTACCCCTCTCCCACCACTTTCCTTTTTCCCTTCCTTCCTCTTTTTTTCATTTTGATGTTTTTCTTCAGTGGCATTCATTGCGTACTTTACTGGCCCTTTACTCCATGAAATATGCATGCAAAAAAAGCTAATCGATGTCAGACAGGCCAAAAAACATTCAAGAAATGTTATTTTAGGAATGCCCCGTCATAGCTGGACTACTTTCAGGCAGCTTATCAAACTGTATTTCATAGTTAATTTGCTGTAAGTATGCTACAGAAAGTCTTAATATACTGAGACCTATGTCAATTCCAATTAAACTAAACTCTATAACTATTTGTAGTTACAAGCAATCTGTATCCTTTTTTGACTTCATCCCTCACACGTGCTTGAAGTTGCTTTGCCAAGTCACAGGGGGAAAAACAAGCCAAACTATCCCTTTTTTAGAACGTGTACATTAAGAATTAAACACTCAATTTAGAATGAATGCAGGAAAATTGTCAGCTTTAATATTTATGACATTACCTTAATATTTACCATCTTACATAAGCATGAAATCTGAAAACAGCTTTTATAATTGTGACAATACAAACAAAGTAGCTGATACCAACTGACCAGGTAAGTCGGTTTCCGCAGTTATAAAGTTACAAGTTAAAAAATACACTGCTATAAACACATACTTCTTTTAATGCCGCGTACACACGATCTGAATTTCGGCCAGCAAAAGACCGATGAGAGCTTTTGATCGTGAAATGCGACCGTGTGTAGGCTCCATCGGAATTTTGCTGGCCGAATTCCCGCCAGCAAAAATTTGAGAGCATGTTCTTAATTTTTCGGAAACAATTTGACGCATGCTCGGAAGCATTAAACTTAATTTTTTCTCGGCTCATCGTAGTGTTGTACGTCACCGAGTTCTTGACGGTCGGAATTTGGTGTGACCGTGTGTAGGCAAGACAGCTTGAGTGGAATTCCATCATAATTCCGTTGGGAAAGCCATCAGAGCTTTTTCCGATGAGAATTCCGATCGTGTGTACGCGGCATTAGAAAAGTTGCCACTTATTTGGCAGTCATAAATTAGAAGGTCATGAAATTCTTATGGCAACCATATTCTATGGCTACACTAATGCAAAAGCAGGTGAATTGATATTTTTTTTTAGTTCTGAGAGACTTGGGTGTTTGTAGGATTGGTGCAGGACCATGTGGTTTCAGCTCTGATACATTGAAGTCAGTATTTTGTTGGGGGTTTCGTTAACAGCTGGGTTATGGGTAGAGAGGTAAGTATAATGTTATTGTTCAGGGTAAGAGAAATTTTTAAGGTTTAGGTTACATGTTAAGGTTAGATTAAGAATTAGGGTTAAAGGGGTTGTAAACCCTTGTGTTTTTTCACCTTAATGCATCCTACGCATTAAGATGAAAAAACACCTGGAAGTGACCGCCCCCCAGCCCCCCCCGTTTTACTTACCTGACCCCTGGAAGTTGACCCACCAGGGACGCGCTGTCTCTCTGCCCAGGGTTCTCGGCTCTTGATTGGATAGATTGATAGCAGCGCAGCGATTGGCGCCTGCTGATGTCAATCAAATCCAATGACGCGGCCACCGGTAGGCGGGGTCGAGTTATACATTTGGCGGCTATGGACACCGAATGCTGGGTAACCCCCTCAGGGAAGCGCTTCCCAGAGGGGGTTATCCGATGCGGGGAGGAGCCGCAAGAGCCGCGGGGGACCCCAGAAGACCAGGTTCGGGGCCACTCTGAAAAACAAGCTGCGCAGTGGAGGTAAGTATGATATGTTTGTTATTTAAAAAAAACAAAAAAAAACCCTTAAAATCACTTTAAGTGTATGGTGATAATACTAGCGTTAGTATTAACAATTATTTTAAGATTCAGGGCTCTTTTATCACTGCAGTTGTGTTATGCCCCGTACAAACGGTCGGATATTATGATGGAAAAAGTCCGATCAGATTATGTTGTCGGAAAATCGGAATGTGTGTGGGCTCTAGCGGGCTTTTTCCGTCGGAATTTCCGACTGCCCAGGGTTCTCGACTCTTGATTGGATAGATTGATAGCAGCGCAGCGATTGGCGCCTGCTGATGTCAATCAAATCCAATGACGCGGGCACCGGGGCGGGGTCGAGTTATACATTTGGCGGCTATGGACGCCGAATGCTGGGTAACCCCTTCAGGGAAGCGCTTCCCAGAGGGGGTTATCTGATGCGGGGAGGAGCCGCAAGAGCCGCCGGGGGACCCCAGAAGAGCAGGTTAGGGGCCACTCTGAAAAACAAGCTGCACATTGGAGGTAAGTATGATATGTTTGTTAGTTAAAAAAAACAAAAAAAAAACCCTTACAATCACTTTAAGTGTATGGTGATAATACTAGCGTTAGTATTAACAATTATTTTAAGATTCAGGGCTCTTTTAACACTGCAGTTGTGTTATGCCCCGTACACACGGTCAGATATAATGATGGAAAAAGCCAGATCAGATTATGTTGTCGGAAAATCTGATCGTGTGTGGGCTCTAGTGGGCTTTTTCCGTCGGAATTTCCGACTGAAAAAATTTGAGATCAGGAGCTAAAATTTTCCGACAACAAAATCCGATCAGACTTTTTCCGATCGTGTGTAGAGAATTCCGACGCACAAAGTGCCACGCATGCTCAGAAGAAATTTGGAAAAGAAAGCTATTGGCTACTGGCCTCTACGTAGTCCAGTTGTACGTGTTGTACGTCACCTCATTCGGAACGATCGGATTTTCCAAAAACGTTGTGCGACCGTGTGTGTGCAACACAAGTTTTGGACAAAATCCGTCTGAAAAAATCCCACGGATTTTGTGGTCGGAATGTCCGACCGTGTGTACGGGGCATTAGGGTAAAATTCATTATTAGGAAAATTATACAAAATACATTTTAAAATTATTGTTGTATTATGAAGATCCACCTGCTGATTTATACTTTAGATATCCTAATTGCTGTAAGTAAAGGTAAGAGCAGATAGCCTATTTATTATAAATTTATATTTCTACAGTTATTTTCTCCCTGGGGACTGACTGAAGCAGCCATATTGGACTCACTTAGTAGAATTATCATACTAGTGCCAATTAACCTACCAACATTTCCTTGGAATATGGGAGTGAACCAAAGTACCCAAAGGAAACCCACTCAAGTATTGGGAGAATTTGAAGCTACATATCTCAGTAGAGGGGTATCTGATACGTTTAAAAAGGTGTGGGGTGGCTGGATAGATGACAATTCAACTGCATCAGATTAATTGCCTCCTGGTGAATAAATGAACTATGTGGCGGGTAGTGAGGCTTGTGTAAGCCTAGATGGGAAGTCTGGAGTTTGGATTCAATTTGTTACTGTATTTAAATCTGCTAGTGCACCTGACACTCCCCTACCCACATATTGAGAATGCTGCTGCTGCTTCATCAAGCCTTGGAGCACTCTAATACATGGGAGGCCTGTTACTGGGCAGATAACCAGGTGAAAATAGAGGGAAAGGGGCCTAAAAATATGTAACTATTGCAGCTACCACATCTAATGATTGGTAAGCTGCAATATATTTAACATTTTTGGTTTTGGGTTTAATACCGCTTTAAAGCTGATGCAGTCCTTACCATACAACACATCCAAAGTTCATACACAGTAAAATTAAATGACGATGCAAACAACTGGTTAACAAAATGTGTCTGTATGATCAGGGCCCAAACATTCAAAGGCTTTACAGTATTTACTTTTGCATGAGCTGTATCTGGCACTTGCCTCACTGTTCTACAAAAGCCACCACCAGCCTGTACTGTATATGTTCTATATGTGGCTGTTAAAGTGGGAGTCCAGGCTCTTACTAACTAAGCTTCAACCTGCTCCCACTTCCCTTCTAAATCTTATTCTAACTACCCTGTCTCTCTCACCCCCTCACTCTCTCTCACCCCCCATCTCTCACCCCCCCTCTCTCTCTCACACCCCTTTCTCCCTCCTCCACTCTTTCACATGCAGGCAGGGAGAACCAAGTGGACACTAACTGACAGGTGACAGCAAGTGAGAGTTACTGATTCCATTACCCCCAAGCACTGCCACTGATCTCCCAGCACTGCCACTAATCTAATTTTCCCCACTTCCAGCACTGTCACTGATCCCATGCTCCCCACCTCTGCCACTGATCCCATCAACCCCTCAGCACTGCCGTTCATCACAACCCAGCACTTCCATTGATCCCCCCCAGCACTGCCACTGAAACCCCCCCCCCCCCACCACTGCCATTAAGCACACCCTCCCCCAGCCCTCACCAATTGGTGAATGGTAATGATGTGCAATAACCTCTAGCAGCCAATCAACAAGCAGAAATGATGTGTTGTAACCTCTAGCAACCAGTCAGTGAGCGCTAATGATGTCCTGTAACGCCTGGCAAGCAATCACAATCGCTGCCTGTTCTGCTGCATAAACTTGTTTTGAGTCTAGCTGCAATTTATTCTATGTCTCAGAGCATATGGGCGTGGGGGAGGGGCCCTGGGGGTCCAAGAAAATGTTTGCCCAGGGTCCAATCAATTTTAAAGAAGGCCCTGCACATAACTATCGACAATATTCTGGAGTTTACCTCCCCTTTGTGGATATAACAGCCTCCACTCTTCTGGAACGCTATACATAATATTTTGCAGCATGTTTTCCCCAGAGTTTAGAAAAAGTAAAGCACACTGATGCATACGCATCTAGGGAAGTATTCACGGTCATGGAAGCAGACACAGAAGGGTGCACAGAATTAAGGACAAGAGTGCTTATACAGGCATACCCCACTTTTAAGTACACAATGGGGTTTATTTACTAAAGTTAGAAAGTGCAAAATCAGGCTCACTTCTGCATAGAAACCAATGAGCTTCCAGGTTTTATTACCAAAGCTTAATTGAACAAGCTGGGGTTAGAAGCTCATTGGTTTCTATGCAGAAGTGACCCTGATTTTGCACTTTCCAGCTTTAGTAAATAAACCCCATTGTGTACTTAAAAGTGGGGTATGCCTGTATCTATTGTGCACATAACCAGAGTAATACAGCCATAGTCACCATAGTCACAGTGATGTAACTGTCAGTTGAACATATTGTCAAATTACAGTTATCACTTGACATAACAGTATTTCCAAAAGATTGTTTTATAATAAAATGCAACTTTCTCTCCTTCAGCCCTCAAGCGGCAACAATTAAAGACGGCAATACAATGTCAAATGTACTAATACATTTAGCTTAAAAATTCTCTGATCAGAATTATACCCCAGACTTCAACATTCTTACATTTAGGGGGGAAAAAAAGAAAATAAATAATAAAAGCGCTGTGCAAACTGTTGGCACTATATAAATCCTGTATAATAATAATAAATCAAGTAAAAAAAGAAAAAAGGATATTTACGCTTGAAATATTGCTGTTTATGTAGGTGGTAATGTGCCTATTACATGCAGTTTATGTCATAAAGTTTACTTTAAATTCCACAGCCAAGATATATTGCCAATCTAATATGTAAACAGTATCTGTAATATTTATTATACTGCTGTCCAATGTGATATTTGAATTAATTAATAGCGGCTGGCTGTGTTTGGCCTACAGTCAAAAGCAACAAACCATCTACTGTATTTTATTAGCTGTTTAATTTGTATTGTAGATAACATTTTATAAACTACTTTTTAGTTCTTAAATAAAGATGCCAAAGTGATCTTACAAGAAGGGACAGCAAATACTGAAGCTGAACATTGGAAATATACGGTATTTTTATTTTCTTATATGTGGCTAGAAAAAGCATTTCATGATATTCATCATTCTTCAGCTTCTTGTCTGTTGGTACAACTACACAGAAGCTTGGGTAACAGACCTGAAAGTATGTATGGCCTCCTTTGGGACATATTTGAAGGTCTGTGCCTACAGTTCACAATACACGCATTATTCACTGAGGACACCACCTAATGGTCTTGTTCCCGTGCCTTCAAGGCAATCTATTCCTAGACACATCTCCAAACACAGCCCTAAGCAATTACACAAAGCATATTCGGTGAACTCAACATAGACTCGGGTTCACATTGTTTCATTCATTAACGTTTAAAAGCACTGTATGGTTTTTGGATGCTTATATTTTCTCAGTCCTCTTCCAAAGCATGTTATATAAGTGAGGCCGCAACAGTTTGTGGTATTTAATGGGTGGTTTGGGGATCTCTTTAGATTGGATATAACTTGAGAAATGTATGGATATAAAAAAAGTGAATAGTTTTTAAAGTAGAAGGCTAATCCCATCCAAGGGATTTAAATTGGGGGTTGAAGAATTCAGGAAACTATATCTTACTTCAGTGGCTGCCAAAATGGTTTTTCATATGAACAGTACACATGAAAATATTTCTCTTTTTAAGAATATGAAGAAATCAGATGTATGCACACACACAAATACAAATACACACACACACTAATGGGATAATTTATAACAGAGAGAGAGAATGTCTACATTGTACTTCAGTACTCATTAATCCCATTCGTAAAATGTAAGCTGAAGAGTATAGCAGAGTAGAGAGAGCTTTGTGATTGGAGAAGAGCCAGTCATCTGACTGACAGGTCACAACCAGACTTTTTTTTCACATAAATTTAATTCTGGTGGTGTCTGCCATGTTCAGAGCCCCAGAGCCAGCAGAGTAGAGAGCTGTTTTTTTCACATAGACGCTTATTGCATGAAACAATATATTGTTATATATAAAGTAAAAGAAATAGCAAATTGAGATGCAGTCAGTAGGGATCTGTGTGTTCCTAAAATATCTACCATGTACTCAAAATCACTATGTGGAGTTGTAAAAAAAAAAAACTTTGGAAATGGCTGTATATATCAGGGTAGAAGTGTAAGTGTAAAAGGAAAGAGAGGAAAGCGGGGTGTTGGTTTCAATAACCTTACAAACTTCACTATGGTAAATAAGTAATGGTGACAGTAATGGTGACAGTAAACACATGAAAGCAGATAGTTTAGGAAAAATCTGAATCAGAAAAAGTGAGTCTCTAGCTTGGAAATCTTCTGCTTTTGCAATAACAATAATAATAATAAGTATAAGAAGAAAGATGCCAATGGTAAATGACAAGGTTGAAAGAAGAAAAACAGTTAAATAACTGAGCCGGATGTTGAAACAGGTAAGAAATTACTCTTACAGTGTTAGTGTGGTGTATCGAACTACCCTTAAATTTGTATGTACACAGGGCTGGATCTAGGGGGGTGTTTAGTTGTTTCCCCCCAGGTCTCTGAGAGTGCATCCACTGATCCATGAGCCAGTGTTATGCAGACATTGGAAGTAAGGAGGCACACTGATGGGGACAGTCCATGTAAGGGGGCACTGCGATGGGGACACCTGATGAAAAGTCCACTCTGATGGGGATAACTTATGATATGTAAGGGGCACTCTGATGTTGACAATTGATGTAAGAGGGAACTCTGATGGGGACACTGATGTAAGTGGGTGCTCTGATAGGGACTATGATGTAAGGGGTACTTTGATGGGGACATCTGATGTAAGGGGATAATCTGATGGGAACATCTTATTTAAAGGGGTACTCTGATCGGCACATCTGATGTAAGGGGATACTCTGATTGGAACATCTGATGTAAGGGGGCACTCTGATTTAGACATCTGATGTAGGGGGATACTCTGATGGGGACATCTCATGTAAGAAGGTACTCTGATGGGGACCTTAATGTGAGGGGGGACTCTGTTGGGGACCCTGATGTAAGAGGGCACTCTGATGGAGACCCTGATGTAAGGGGGCACTCAGTTTAATTACCCTAATCTAATGACAGCCTAAGACATACTAGTGTTTCCGAAGTCTTGACACTGTCGTGACACACACAGTATTGACATTATGCCCCCTTCCTTTTTTTTCTGTACCCCCAGATTAGATTAGGCTAGATCTGGCCCTGCATGTGCATCTTTTGTGTCATGCTGTATCAGTGCAATCTAAATAGACACTGTATGAATCTCAGTCAAATAATAGAATAGATGGTTGCAAGGTTCAATAACCGGTTTTCAGGGCCATCAGTATTAGCAACCACAATCCAACAACAAGATGCAAACATACAGTATATTTACCAGTGCATTGTTTTTAGGCTCCTTTCTAACCAACAGTTCTGCTCATCTAAAGGGTACTTTATGGGAAACTTTGTATTTTAAATAAAGCTTTGTATGGAGCAAATGTGTCAGAGCAAGGGGTAAGGCAGGATGAGAGTGGTAATTCTGGTTAATAAAGCAGTAAAAGAATGTAGTGTGCAGTCTTCATACATTGGATAAAGATTTTCCCCCATTCAAAAGCTAAATTAAAAAAAAATGTCTAATTTTAATAGACATTGGGGGTTATTTACGAAAGGCAAATCCACGTTGCACTACAAGTGCAAACTACAAGTGCAAAGTGCACTTGAAATTGCACTGAAAGTGCACTTGGAAGTGCAATCGCTGTAAATCTAATGGGTAGATCTGAAATGAGGGGAAGTTCTGCAGATTTTATTATCCAATCATGTGCAAGCTAAAATGCTGTTTTTTATTTTCCTTGCATGTCCCCCTCAGATCTACAGCGACTGCACTTCCAAGTGCACTTTCAGTGCAATTTTAAGTGCATGTCAAGGACTTACCAGGCATTTCCGGGCCTTCCGTGCGCACATAGGTGCGCGGCGGGCGCGCGCGCGTGCACGTTGTCTTAAAGCTTCCTGCTTGTCAGCCACCCGAAAACCTGATCTGAAACTTGAACCTGTGATCTCCCGTTACCGACCCGGCTCTGTTTGGACTACTCTGCCTTCTCCTACCCGACCCGGCCTGCCTGACCTTGTTGCATCTGCCTTTGGTTACCGACTCCTGCCTGCCTACCGACTCTGCCATTGCCTGCTCCTATCATCTGATTGATCTGCTGTTGCCAACCGGACTGTCTGACCTTGCTCTGCTGATTCCCACTTGTTTGATCCGCCTGCTGCCTGGTTCTTTTGTATCCTGCTTCAACCACCTACAGCTGCAGTCTTACATCCTGCCATCCGCATACAGACATTACTGGAGGACCTCCCTGTTGGTTGCAACACCTTCTTCTACAAACCAGGCACTCCTACCCCACTGTGCTCACGTGACCACTGTCCCCATCTCCAGTGGCACGTGAACCAGCGCTGTATGAGAGGTCTCCTCCTACAAGTCAGGCTCTACGTCCAGGTACGTAACAGTGCACTTTGTACTTGTAGCTTGCACTTGTAGTGCAAAGTTGATTTGCCTTTAGTAAATAACTGCCTATGGCTGCATACAGCCATTCACAGGAGGCTGTATGGTGCACCTACGGCTCTCCTGAAGCGGGAAACTATGGGAAATTTACGCTAGGGAGAAAAAATGCCTATAAATCTCAACGTGCATGAGCCCTAAAATGTGGATATGCTGAACGCCAGCATTAATAAGCTGGTAATTTGCATCCCACATTCAGAGTGAGGCTGCTAGTTTGTGTACAGTAGTACCCAATGCAACCTGCTGAGTACAGTGCGACAGTGCCAGTAGTATTGAGAGCATGATCAGAGTTTGCACATGCCCAAAATATGCATATATCCACGACCCAAGAAGGGTCATCAGGACTTTGTAATATACAGTAAGTAATTCATAACCGGATTGATAAGGGAACCTTGAAGATGACTTATTGCCTCCCCCTTGGCAGCAGACAAAGGGTCAAAGAAACAGTGGAGGAAGTTTAATATATGCTTGGAAAGTAGATGGAAGATTTTTGTCTGAATAACTATAATAAACTTTTTCTGTACTCAGCATTCTCATTTTAGGTTATTTATTACTGTACATGGATTATTGCAAATCCTTATGACGATAGATAAGACAAATGAAACACAACGAGCTAGACTGTAGACCCTATTTACTACGTTCCTCTTTACTCAACCTGCAGACATCAAGGACATAAAAGAAAACACTTAAAAAGTATGTTTCGGGTTAAAACAACACAAAAGCTTTCTGTGTATTTTCATAATGTATCGTAGCTCTAAGTGGAAAGACAGGTGTACTTTTAAAAGGGGGGATAAAGTGTTTCTTATTAGCATTGCCTATTACTGTATTTGAGACAGCATATTGAAAAACCAGATGTTGCTTTGCTGTTTAGCTTCCACTTGACTTCAGCCTGCTACCTATGACAACCAACAAGACACAGACCTTTAATCATTCAGCAATAAAGAATATGGTACGATCGCTGCTTTGTGTTTTCTTCATAAAACACTAATCTAAGAATCATAAATGCTTTACTAGACAAACGGATGCGTGCAACGGATAACATTAAATGGCAAATTCAATAAAACATACCAATATCAGTTACAGAACTCTAGTATAGACAAAATGTGCAGAAAACCTGTATATAGATTTTTTTCTTTGCAGGATATATACATTGCTTGCCCTAAATTGATATTAAAGCTTCAGCTTTAAAAAAAAAAAAAAAAAAAAAAAAAACCAAACATGTCATACTAACCTGCTCTGTGCAATGGTTTTGCACAGAGCAGCCCTGATCCTCTTTTTTTCAGGTCCCCCACCAATGCTCCTGGCTCCTCACCCTTGACCAGTGCCCCCAATAGCAAGTTGCTTGCTATGGAAGCACTGGTGCATGCTCGCTTCCGAGCCCAGCTGTATGCGTCCATAAGACCCCTGCCCTTTGTTCTCTCCTCATTGGCCCACTGGATTTGAATGACAGCAGTGGGAGCCAATGGTTCCCACTGCTGTGTCTGCCAATGAGGAGAGAGAGACCCGGGACAGCCAAGGCTCCTGTGCACATTGCTGGATCGAGAGGAGTCTCAGGTGAGTATTAGGGATGGCTGTGGGGGGAGCAGCACACAAAAGGTTTTTTACCCTCATAGAATCACTAGAATCACTTTTAAATCAATCTTTAACAAATGCGACCAGATACATTTTGAAGAGTATAACTTCAACAGAATGTTATTTTTCAAAAAGCAACAACACGGTCAGTTTACCTAAAATTTATATATTTTGTAGATGCTGGATAATTAAACCACTAGGCACTTTACTGGCAAGATTTCTGAACTGGGGTCGTTATGAGGAATCTACCTGTTAGATTTTCCATTTATTTCACATTCTGGAGAATGCAATAGGATATCATATAACATACAAAGGTGGACCAGAACACCCACAACTTCCACATAGACAGGAAACTATGATAAAAACATATAATAAACAAAGGCCTGTCTTGGCCCACCAGGCTCCATTTATAACTAAAATTTCACTTTTGGAATGACTGGTCCTTTACCAACCCTAAAATGTTAGGAAGCTAACTGATCAAATGAAAGGCTCTCGTCAAATATAGTCAGCATTGTATGTGCCACTGCAAAGAATGTAGTCCCCATTCACAGACCTAGGGAATAGGAGAGGGTATTTATGTAGTGTAGCCTCTGTTTAATCCAAAAATAAATAGTGTATATAGTCAGTGACATCCAGCTCATATTTTCATGCTACTTTTCCATCTTCTACTGCACCTCTGAGAATAACTGTCTACATTCAAAATAGCAGACAGTTTGTTGTGGATGGTACCATCATGGCATCTGCCATGGGTCAGAGCAACCACCCAATTTCTGTGGTTTCATGTACTGTCGCTGAACACGTGTAACTGCTTAACCGAGGAGAGGGAGCCAACTTCCCTATAGGGAAATCACTGTTCCTTTTGTACTAACAACTCTGTTAACTATGTCACAACCAACACACAGTCCAAGGTTGCTGTTAAACAGTGGACACAAAAAGAATACTTAGCAAGGTGTTTATTGCGAAAAAACACATTCTTACCATCTGCGATCCTTGAAAAAGCCTATATTACAAAACTGCTTATTTAGGGATATTGTCCTACATTAGGTATAGTTGTTAAAACTTGAAAAGATGTTTTACATGCCTATTACCTTTCATTATTAAAAGGTATAATTTGCAGTGTACAAATACATCTGACTACATTTTTCTATGCCAAAGGTTATAGAATAACTCCAAGCCAAACAAAAACTATGGTTTCTTATGTCAAAGCTTTTTAGATCTCTATATAACCTATCATCAATTTTGTCTACAGTTTTTAAGGCTGGGAAGGCTACTTGTATACTGACTAGCTGATCTTCCAGACTAGACAACCCTTATTATTTTTACACAGGATTTATATAGCACCAACAGTTTGCACCGCACTTTACAATGTAAATGTAGACAACAGAGTTGTAAAACAATTCCATTAAAGATGGCTCAGAGGTCCCTGTTTGGGCAAGTCATACAAAAGAAATTACTGCATGGGGATTAGTTAATGGAGAAAGTAAAATTATAGTTGTTAGGTAGATGCTGTATAGGCCTCCCTGTAGAAATGCATTCTTAGGCAACTCCTAAAGGTGGACAGATAACTGGACATGTTAGAATAGGGAGTTCCAGGGAAGGGGATAGGCTCTGGAGATGTTCTGGAGGTGAGAATGGGAAGAGGTGAAAAGGGAGCTATACCAGGAGGTCTTGGGAGAAGTGAAGAGGATGGTTTGTGTGATATTTGTAGATGAGGTTGGTGATGTAGCTGGGGCCAGAGTTGTGGATGGCTTTGTATATTGTTGCTCTTATTTTGAATTTCATTCATTGGGCAAGCAAAAGCCAGTGGATGGAATGGCAGATAGGGGTAGTGGACACTGAATGGTTGGTAAGCTGGATGAGTCTGGCAGCAGTATTAATGATAGATAGAAGAGAGACTTAAGCCTTACTTAGGATTATTTCCAGACAGTTTGACAGCTATCACATGATGAGAATGAGAAGTAACTGCTTACATTTTGGGAATTTCCAAATGTGTATGAGGACAGGCACGTGGACACCATGTATGGCAAGTCATTTGTTATTTTAGCTAAAATTGCATTTGGGTTGTTTTATGTGGACAGCTCATATGCAAGTAGTACTTAGTGTTCTTTTTTATGATAATCCTCTTCTCCCAGTAATTTGTTAAAAATAAGTTGAATCCTGAAACCTCAGCTGTTTCATTTAGGTAGACATCTCATTTCTCACTAGTGATTACACAGTACGACATGCTTACTGGAAAGGTTGCATAAAATTTACATAATGACAATTTAAGCCACCAAAAACACTGCTATATGTATTTATACAGTAAAAATAGCACCTACCGACTAAAGTAGAACATTGTAATTATTTCAGTTATCTATTTTATGTTCATGCCATGTTGATACAAACCAAAATTTAAAAATATGCAAAGAAAGACACATAATGTGACACTGCAATGCCTATGAATAATGTTTTGCATCTACAGAAGAAAAAAAGTAGAAATAACCTATAATTAAAATAGCATACAGCGCTCATTATCCTTGAATAACAGAAACTGGAAATTAAATTATCAGAATGTTCTTCTGGTTGCCTAAAATCTGTGATAATATTATAAAATATGTATTATTGATTTTAACAGTTGAGACACTTACAGGAGGGCCACGGGGTCCTATGACAGACATGCCCGGTTCTCCTGGAGCGCCCTGCAGAAAGACAGTAGATAGAAAGGAAAGGAATGAGAAAAATATAGAGAAGGAGGAAAGTCACAAAGGGCAAGAAGCATCTAGAAAGATAGTATGTGAAATAATATTTAAAATGGGACAAGGAGTAAAATCCTACTTATAAAGGCTTGTTTCCAATGGTTAGTCAATCAACCTCTCTATTGGGGGCAATTTACTAAAACTGGTGCACACAGAATCTGATGTTTCTGTGCAAATTACTCAATCACCTTACAGGTTTTATTGTCAAAGCTTAATTGAACATGAAGAAGTTAGTAGCTGATTGGTTACTATGGACAGCTGCACCAGATTCTTTGTGCACCAGTTTTAGTAATTCTCCCCCTATGTGTGCTGGTGACCGTTATCACTGGAACAGAGAGTGATATGAACTTTTCCCTCACTATAGAGACATTTCCTCTCGCTTTCTGCCTTGTCTTTTCCTTATCTCCCTAATCTAGTAGAACATACAGAGCAAGAACAAGGAAAAAAAACCTTCTCTGCTCTATCCAAAGTTATAAAAGAAATGGTAAAAAACTGACTTGGTAAACCCTTTGTTCATTTTTCAAGGTCAGGGAGTAATGTAATACAGAGCAAGAACAATGAAAAAAAAACCTTCTCTGCTCTATCCAAAGTTATAAAAGCAATGGTAAAAAACTGACTTGGTAAATCATTTTTTAATTTTTCAAAGTCAGGGAGTAATGTAATAAAGAAACAGAGCTATAATAATTTTTAAGAAAAATTCCTGTCTATTTTAAATCTTCTTTGCTTACGAATGAGAATTTATAGTATGCATACAGTAGCTTCACTTACTTACTCACTTACTTACTCAGCTCTACTCCCTTAATAAATCAACTCCATCAAATTAGGCTTCCATTGGGGATACCAAACAGACGCTAACAATAAGGATATAATATTTTCTTTAAAATGATTCAGAATTACATTTTAGTGAAAAAGTTTCTGCACAGCTGACTCGGTATAACCATTGGTAGTACTTTGAAATCACCTGCTGTATATCAAAAACTGAATGATTATGAGTGAATGGTAGTCTGCTTTTTTCCCCTTAAGTTATCAGATCTCCCTTGTGTATAACCAACTTAATTATGGCAAAGAACAGGTCAATTTTTCAACAGTTGCATCAAAGATTAAGTGGATCTAAGTGATCTAAGTGTTTCAAGTGATGAAAATATGTAGCACCAGTTCATATAACAACATTTTAAAAAGGTCAATTCTAACATACTGCCTGCATTTGATAATCAGTAGTTTTTTTTTGTTCCTTGCAGTTTTACCCCTGCGTAGCTTGTATAACAGACAAAAACAAGTTAGCGTTGCAAGGTAACATCATGGAATAAATGTTTAAAAAGAAACAAGATGCAGTGTTTTACAAAAAAAAAAAAAAATTGTGATATACTATTGTCACGATGACCAGCGTTTTAAACATGAATCGTCAGACATCTGCACAGAACAATTTATGGAGGAACCATGAATTATTTGTACTTTGACTTCATAAGTTTAGCAACATCAGACATCTGGTCACAATAGTTAAAGTGAACCTAGACTCCACAATTTTAAAAGTAAAAGTCCAGTCTACGAGCACACTCCATAAAAGTCCTTTCAAGTCTCTCCACCTTTATTAGTTAGAAATGTTTCTTATGTGCTACTCTCTGATTCAGTTTCACTTTGTTACTGGTGGCTATATGTGGCTATAAACTGTGGTTCCCCATCCAATAACACTGTCTTTACTGGCCATTAAAGCAGTGCCATTGGACAGTGGAATGGCAGTTGGCAGAGCTTTGCAATGTTAGTGACATTCCTAACTTTTAAAAGTGATGGTAGACATTTTATGGTGACTACTCTTGGAAAAGACTTAAAAAAACTGGAGTGGAGAGCTGAGATATATTCACCTAATCCTCCAATCCTCCCAGTGCAAGACTCCTGCCCCCCCCTGCGGTCTAGCGGTCTTGTGCGGTAGAATGTTCCTGACCTCATCACGCTCATAGACCAGCTCTGGACATGAAGATGTCAGGAACAGTACACCGTTGGACGCTGTTTTCCAAAGGATCAAAGGATCAGGTGAGTATAGGCTCTACACCCCTAGACAAACAAGCAGTTAACCAATGTAGTGCAAGCACAGCCCCACTTCACGGGGAAACATTTTTAGAGCCTTAAGGTTGTATTCTGGGATACATAATTCTATAAAAGCTAGGCAGAAATAGATTGCCAAATTCTATCTACACATCGTACATAACCAACATTAGATATCAAATTCCTTCACAGCTTCTTAGGATAAAAGTAGTTAAATAGTTTGATTATATTGAAACTCAAAAAGCATTAATAGCCTGATATATTTTAAGTTTATAAAAAATGCATTTTTATTTATTAAATATCTTGCCTTAAACATCATGCTCCCAACTACGTAATAGTAAAATACAAACTTCTTGACAGTTGCCAGCAAACCTAATGGCAATTTAGGCAATACATTGAGAACAAAAGATAACCTTTCTGCTATGTTTAAATGTGTTTTTTTTATTTTTTTCAGATTGGCTACCCTAGCTTGTTATTGCACATAAATGAACGGCATGCACCATATTTATTTACATACTTGTTTTGGAACCTATCTGTATATTTGCATAACCTCATGAATTGGCTCAGCGGAATGAGCCATCAGGCTGTATGCACTCCTTTGCAGTTCTTCCTAGCTGTATGTCCTCGCTTCTATTTAACATACATTATTTTTCACAGGGAAACATGGAGTTTGCAGTTAAAAGCAAAACCTGCCTATATCGTCTGGGCCCCATCCCCCTAAATAAGCCACTAGTTCTAGTACATGCATAAGGTACTCATAAAGAAAAAATTTAGATTTTATGACTCAATTTACACTCTGCCATAAGCTTGTGTGTCCCTAGTTACAGGTAAGGTCAGATGAAAATGGCATGCAGACCTCCATGCTCGGCTCTTTAAGGTTTCTGTGATTGCTTGTATGGGGCCTGATGACCAGTTCCTAATGGGAGGCTGCTCCTGCAGTATCAATGGAGGTATATAAATGATCCATTGTACGTAGGAGGCCGCTACTGATTAACGTGGGGCCACCAACTAGTTGTTCTTAAATAATTAATTTGAAACTGGGAAGCTGCCACTTACACAGAGCATCATCAACTCTGATATTACTAGGGGGCTGCTACTAGAAAACTTAAAGTCACCAAACAACCTGTTGCTGATCTAAGAACGTCTGATATCTTTTGCTATTTTTGGATAGTCTGTATTCCTAACCCTCTCTCCCTAGACATCCAAGTCAATCAATAAAAAAAAAAAAAAAAAGACTGAAGGCTTAGAAGTCTGTCTGATTGTCAGGAGGGTTAGTGTGTGTCTGGGTGCAGCCACAGTGCAGGTCACTAGCAGGGAAAACAGGAGAGCCCATTAAAATCCAGCAGCTCCTCTGGGGGACATTGTTACACGTGTTATCCTTTTTAAAGACAATTTCATTTTACAGTTGTTTAGTAAAGCACGAGAAAACACTGGGACTCTCAGATCAGCCAGTGTGGTTATTGTTTCTGTATACAGAACCATTAACAGAGCTCTAACCAGAAAGAATTTACTACCATCCAGCCAATGTAAGGCACAAAAGAGTCCACCATGTGCTATAGCATTTATCTGCATATCAATGCAACAAGCTGCAGAACATTTATGGTGCACCTCCTGGAATGTCTATATGATTGGGTGACAATGCTGAACAAGTACAGAACACAGATTCTTTCCTAGATCCTGTGGCAACATGTGCACAGTGTGGACTATCACAGTCAATCAGAACATCTGACAGTACTTCCATGGGATGTAAGCTAATGCTCACTCAATGGCAGTCAATGACAAGGGTCACATCTGTAATCTCTCATACATCTTCATTCTGGCACTAAGAAACCTGGAAACAGAGCTGCCTATATACACAGAGAGGCATTCCACAGACGTAGACGTGGAAGACATCATCAGGATGTGGTTTCACAGATTTATTGTCTAAGACAAACCGTACTGCTTTTGATTTACGTGAAAGCAATAACACCACATGTCAGTTTTCTTGTGGCTTTAGTAGATTACAATACTGGGTCCAAAACAAGCCCAAGGCACAAAATGATTTTGTTTAGTGAATAAACCAGTGCATCTGCCTTTCTATAGTCTATTAGCATGGTATGGCATCATATTATCTCCATTATTATAGGTACTTTTAATATTAATAGTCATGTTACAGCATCCTGCTATATCATGTTTTGTACACTGTAACGCCTGGAAAACAATTTGTGACCAAGTGTGTTTATAATAAATCAATTCAATTACTGTGGTCTGTAATTGAAGATTTAAGTTCATTACTCCTTCCCTGGCATCTTCATAAAGTGAGGACATTGCTGCAGACTGCAAATGAAAATGTAATTTTGTTATTTGATTGTGAGATTCAGAAAACAAAGCATATTTTCTGCACATACTGTATGGGCAAGTAAGCCATGCTATATCTATCTTTTTTGTTGTTGCAATTTTTATGGTGTATTATACAGTATATGTATAACCATATGTATTACAAATATGTGTGAAATCTAGTGTAGACAGATACTGCTCATGCTATTCAGAACCCCCAAACATTATATATATATATATATATATATATATATATATATATATATATATATATATTTATATATTATATATATATATATTTATATATTATATATATATATTTTTAGCAGACACCTAGGGAATAAAATGGCGGTCATTGCAACTTTTTATGTCACACGGTATTTGCGCAGGAATTTTTCAAACGCGTTTTTCTAGGGAAATTTTTTTGTTCATGAATGAAAGGAAAAAAACAGTAAAGTTAGCCCAATTTTTGTGTATAATGTGACAGATGATGTTACGCCAAGTAAATAGATACCTCACATGTCATGCTTTAAAATTGCGCACACTCGTGGTATGGCGCCAAACTTCGGTACTTAAAAATATCCATAGGCGATGCCTTAAAATTTTTTACAGGTTACATATTTAGAGTTACAGAGTAGGTCTAGTGCTAGAAATATTGCTCTCGCTCTAACATTCACGGTGATACCTCACATGTGACGTTTGAACGTCGTTTACATATGCAGGCGCGACCTACGTATGCGTTTGCTTCTGCATGCAAGCTCGCTGGGACGGGGGGTGCTTAAATCTTTTATTTTTTTTATTGTTTATTTTATTTAAAACATTTTTTTCTTTTGTACACTTTCCCTAAATGTATTTATTTTTTATCACTTTTATACCTATTACAAGGAATGTAAACATCACTTGTAATAGGAATAGTACGAGACAGGTCCTCTTTATGAAGACATCTCTCCTCCAGGCTGGAAAGCATCAGATCAAAAAAAAATGAACGATCTGAAGCTTTCCAGCCGAGTCCCAGGCATTGCTTAGTTCCGGCGGCCCAGACGTGACGTCATAACATCACACCCAGGCCTCCGAGAGTCATAGAGATTGCCATCTGTCCCTCGGTTTTCTCTATGTCTTCCTTCTGGGGCCGGCGGATTCCTTCTCCGAGTCCTCGATTGCACGGGAGAGCCCGGAGAAGCACCGGAGGACGGCAGGAGGGGGGATGTCCCCTCCCATCGCCGGTAAGAACGATCAAGTGGCTGAACAGCCGCTATGATTGTTCTTATGGTGTACGGAATCGCAGACTGAAAAAAACGATATCTGGAAGATGCCTGTAGCTTACAAATAGGGATAAAGATTCACTCCTCACCCCCATGTATATAGTTTATTTAACTAGTGCTGTGACATGAAAGGAAGAGGAGTGAGTCACACATTCTTCCATACTTAGAAGTACTGGATATTTTCTTCTTTCCCACAAATCAATGGAGTGACGGGAGTGAAGGAAAGGTGACTATAGATCCAATTTATAACAGGGAGCAGATATTGATATTTGCTGTTTGTTATACTCTGCAGTATTACTCAATACTATGGACTGCATTTCGTAGCCCTTTCATAAATGCAGGCCATGGTACTGAGCTGAAGAACTTCATGGAGTTGGGGGAGAACTAATCAAGGGATTGTAACAGGTCACACAACGTGGCTCCCCTTCCGGATTTTTTTTACATCTTCCATTAATTTTATTGCACTCCGTCAGCTTCAAAGTCCCAAAGCAAGCGAGGCTCAATGCACATTTGTCAAGCACATTGTTGTGTTTTATAAATGTGTTTTATTTTTATTTTTTAAATCAGCAGAATGGCCATGGTCCTACCATACTGCTGTTTTTTTATTTCCTGAATAATATACCTGCTTATATCTGACTGAAGAAGTTTTGCCGGTTCCAGGCATGAAACCACTCTAAACCAGAACCTTTCAATCAAATAAAAAACCTTTATACATTTGTAGGCTGCTTCTCATTTCCTACATGTGTCAAAACACGTTAGTGTTCAACACCATTCATCAATGCCAGTAAGAGGGTGGACTGGGCCTTGTTCCTGAGGTTTTTTTCTGTAATAACATTTCTTTCCAGGAAGTCAGAATGATTTCATTGAGTTGTGCATCATATCTAGAGGGATACAATGACTATAGCTCTGTCACAATACCATGATAATCCACTAAGGCATCATTGTGGACAATTAAATGTAAATACAGCCTAAAGGCAGGTATTTCTTGGGTTAAAGAATACAGCCTATCACTGCAAAGCATGTCACGCATCAGTGATATTACTAGTATTTATTGACCTGACATACGAAATATTGCTTCTTTTGTTATAATAGCTTCATTCATTGTGTGTCTGTGCAAGCATATTAGTGGAAGCGTGCTCTGTCCTTCCTAAATAAACACAGTTAAGTGATTTAAGGATAATCTGGTATTCTCAGTGATTAGCTTGCCTTCTGGTGAAACAAAAGCCTAATGGCTTAACAGGACCTAGGGATATATCTTCACAAAATCCCTCTTAACAGCAGTCTTAAGCCATTGTTTAGTGCAGTGATGCGGCGATGCTGGAAGAGGTGTAAGATGGTCCTCTCCAAAACCAGACGCAGGTTATCAGGGTTTCCTTATTAGGCTGGGTTCACACTGCTGCGGTGCGGGAACGCTGCGAATACACTGCGAGTTCCCGCACCGCATGTCTCCCGCCGGCAGTTCACACTGCCCTATGCGAGCTGCTGGGGGTGTCAATGAAATGTTAATGACACCCCCATATCAGCTCGCATATCGCAGTGCGATCTGCAAACTCGGACAGGAATCGGATCGCATGGTGAGAACACCATGCGATCCGATTCTGCTGCGGAGCGAAAAAAAGGGTCCTGTCCGATTTTGGGCCGAATGCAATGCGAATTCAGCCATACTATCTGTATGGCTGAATTTGCATCGCACAGAGATCGCATATGATTTGAACTGCAGTGCGGTGCGAATCATATGCGATCTCCCGCACCGCAGCAGTCTGAACCCGGCCTTATAGGCCAGGAAGTAACAGATTCAAGGAATTAAAAACATGTGACAGCCTGAACAGTTGGGTTAAAGGCATTCCAATACCTAGAAATGAAAGCACTTGTAAATAATTGCTATAATTGATATAATAAGTAAAGCCTACAACTATAAGAATCTGGATTTGCACAGCTTATGTTTCTTAGCACTCTGGAGACATATTTTAAAGGACCTGAGTGCTTGGTCAAGATTAAAGATGTCCAGTGTAATTTAGACATTTGTGCCTAGTCACTGTCTTCATGAGAACATAAAAAACACAGCTATGTTGGTCTATTTAGAAGTTCAAACAATGATTACTTGCTTAACCACTTCAATACCGGGCACTTTCCCCCCTATCTGCCCAGGACAATTTTCAGCTTTCAGCGCTGTCGCACTTTGAATCACAATTGCGCAGTCATGTAGCATTGTGCCCAAACTAAAATTATATAATTTTCTTCCCACAAATACAACTTTCTTTTGGTGGTATTTGATCATCACTGGGGTTTTTAGTTTTTGCTAAACAAAAAAGTTTGTCTTTGTTTCTGTTATAAAAATGTGTTTTCTCTTTCACTGACGGACACTGATGAGGCGGCACTGATGGGCACTGATGAGTTGGCACTGATTGACACTGATGAGGAGTCACTGATATGTAGAATTGATGGGCACCGATAGGCAGTACTGATATGCAGCACTGATGGGCACCGATAGGCGGCACTGATATGCAGCACTCATGGGCAGTGATATGCGGCACTAATGAGCACTGATAGGTGGCACTAATGTGCACTGAAAGGCAGGACTGATGGGCACTGACAGGTGGAACTGATGGGCACTGACAGGCGGCACTGATGGGCACTGATAGGCAGCACTGATTGGCACTGATAGGCGGCACTGATTGGCACTGACAGGTGGCACTGATGGACACTCATAGATGGCACTGATGGGCAGCACTGATTATGAGGTACTAACAGGTTTTATTGATGGGCAATGATTGTCACTGTGATAGGCACTGTGGTGGGCACTGATTGGCACTGTTGTGGGCACTGATTGGCACTTTGATGGGCACTGACAGGCGTTTCTGATGGGACACTGACTGGCAGCTGATGGGCACTGATTGGCATTGTTTGTGGCACATCTGATGGGGCTGTGCTGATAATAAATGTGCTAATTATCAGCACATACCCCCCCTCTGACAAGAAGAGCCGCTGATCGGCTCTCCCTGTCAGCGCAGACCAAGAAAAGACCAGCACTTCCTGGTTCACGCTGTGATCACTTGTGATTGGTCACAGCTGATCACGTGGAAGGAGCCTCCATCAGAGGCTCCTTACTACAATCGGAGATGCAGTGTTTCAGAGTGACACACAGCACAAATGATCGCCATGCTGCACTCACACCTGGGAGCGCGCGCATGCATGTTATCCTGCAGGATGTCATATGACGCCCAGTCAGGATAACTGAACCACCACCTGGCCTTCATTCTGCTAAAGCCGGGCTGGAAGTGGTTAAAAAGTGTTTTATCTGATTTTCTGATAGCTATGTTCTTAGTTCTTAAATGTCTCTCATTTCGAGAGACCGTCCCTCCTTTGAAACCAAATCCCTCTGTCCCTCTTTCCTCCTCATTTGTCCCTCTTTTTGGTCTGATGTATAGCTCTAAAAAAATATGTATTTTAAATATCAAAATAGTTTTACTTCAATTTTTCGTCTAACCTCTTAAGTCTTGTATTTCTTATTTGGCAAAAGCCAGTAAAATGGAAAAAAATTTGGTGATAAAAAGCACTTGTGGATTTAAGCAACCATTTTGTGGATTTTAATTCTTCATGGTCTGAGTAACTGGGGGCATTAAAGGGGTTGTGTCTTTTGCCTACATACTTTGCACTAAAGAGTGTCCCTCTTTTACTTTTCTTTTGTATCTCAGAAAGTTGGGACGTGGATACATTTTTCTTTGACTGTGGTCCTTGTACAGCAGTGTTTAGCATATACAGGGGGTCTTGTAGATCACAATACCTATCCATTGGCAGGACTACTGCCATACCAGTCAACACTGTTGGTTTGGAGTACTCCTCTTACCAGAAGCCTTTTTCACAGCCTCAGCCAAGCACTGCCTGTAGAGCAGAGAATATAACTGATGTTGCCTGTCATAGCCCTACTTATGGACGCAGCCTGTGCATAATTCAGTGAAAAACAGACTAGCAGCAGGTAGTGTCACCAATACATTCAGTATTACAGGTGTATTGCCATAACCTTGGAGGTTTTGTTTCCCCTAACTTGTGTATTCGGAGGTTATCTGTTTATAGAGATGTTATCTGTTATCATTTAGGTAATTACTTATACAGAATATTGCCTAATTTAAAAAAAAATGTATAAAAGATCAGCTACAATTTCAACCACAACGTCAACTAGCACAAGACTAGATGATAAATAAGTAGTTAATATACATCAATTTTAACATTTTTAAGTATTTACAGATTTACATATCGGAATTGTATCTGTGTATATATTCATAGTACTGCTATAGATCAAAACAGATAAACCATTTTTTCGGATAATATAATGATTATTTGATATCTAGGGATAACCCAACAAATAAAGCCTTGGGCACCAATTATTTTGCTTTGTTTTCATATTTTGCAAATATATATTTTTTCTATTTTTTTTTTATTTCAGCTTCATAATTTGAAGGATATTTCAGTTTATATAGTTTATACAGTGCCTAGTCAACTACAACAAAGACTTAATAAGTCAATAGTCAGTAATTGGTCCGATGGAACAAATTCATCAAAAGATGCAATAGATTTCAGCATGGCTTTCGATAACTGGACAGAGCACGGGGGCATGTAAATGTTCTATGTTAGCAGTCTTTAGCAACAAACTGTAATTCTCTGATTCAGCATTTCCTTTAAAAGGGAAATGATCCGTCCATCACAGTCATGTGGTAAAATGATGAGACAGCTAGAGAGAATAACTACAATAGAATTGGTGGTTTGTCAAATGAGCTTTCCACAGGAAAATTTCTTATGTTGCATCATCAGTGAGAGATCTGCCCCTGCTATATAGCCAGCCCAAAAGATGAGAACGTTGCAATTTAAAAGGAATCGTTTAGCTCTTTTGGTTTACCTTTCAAAGTTAATGGGCAAAATAAAAATATGACATATTATGCAGTCTGCCACTTGCATTAACACATCAGTTTTTGTTTTTTAGTTCACCTGTTGATTCTCCAAGTAGATCTGTTATTGTTTTGTTTCCTGTAAGAGGGTGACATTGCTATTGCTTCTGCAGTGAAATCACACAACACTGTTGTCACCCCACGGGACAGGGTAGGCTTAGACGGACATGTTGTTTTAAACTGACTTTACGTTGGAGTCCAAATATTACAACCTTTTAAAGCAGGTCCATCAACCGGTTTTCTTTTTTGAATAAAGACAAAACGTCTTAGCCCTATATATAAACGCTGACTGCTGTACCCTTGTCAGTGTTAAGTGGTTTGTTCCAACTCCTGAAACCGAAACAGGACAGTTTGACCTGATAATAGAAGTGGAAAGAATAAAGGATCTACAGGCAAAATGGGATTCAGAAAAACAAAACCTGCTATGTCAATGCTAGTGACCAATTACATCATACACTATATTACCAAAAATATTGGGATACCTGCCTTTACACGCAGATGAACTTTAATGACATCCCAGTCTTAGTCCGTAGGGTTCAATATTAAGTTGGCCCACCCTTTGCAGCTATAACAGCTTCAACTCTTCTGGGAAGGCTGTATACAAGGTTTAGGAGTGTGTCTTTGGAAATGTTTGACCATTCTTCCAGAAGCGCATTTGTGAAAGTTCATGTAAAGGCAGGCATCCCAACACTTTTGACAATATAGTGTATATGTATTTTTAATTTGTTTGCCTATAGTTACACTTCAAATGATATATGCATATCAATTGTATTGTCAGAACATGTACATGGATATGCAATACAAGCAGACAGGCTGTACATCACAGATGGAGTTAGTGTTGAGCTGTCTGCCTTAATAACCAGTCAATCTGCGCTGTAGTGTGTTCATGGTTTACAAGACTGGCTATACAAACTGCACTTGTGGTGAGGATTTCTGGTTAGTATAAAGTTTTCATCACTTGTGTGGGTGTTTATGAGCAAATAATTTCAGCAGGCAATAGCCAGGCCATGTGGCTGCAAGGACCAAGACTGTCTGGTGGCACCAAACGTTTTGTGCTGCAATTAATCCTAAATAATAACATGTTTAGGATGGCAGTTATTAAGTAAAGCAGGCTCTTTTATCAAAGAAATGGGAGTGGGGAAGCAGGGACGAAAGAGGAGTCATTTTGTTGTTTTTGTTTCAAGTAAACAGTTTCCAGATGGCTAAACTTGTGGTTAGAGGGTATTTTGGGGGAAAGGAGGAGCTGACTCACCTTCTCTCCAAGCTGACCCTTTAATCCCTGGATCATTTACATCATCCGCAGGCACATATAACAAGACCAGGAAAATTAAAAAGGGAAGGAAGGGAAAAAAGAGAGAACGTAAGATTAAAAGGGATAGAGGAAATATTAGTGCTTTCTTTAAAACATGCAACATTTGCACAACTGAGGGTTAAAACGACTGACACTTTTCTTATGGTAAATGACAGAGTCTCTTTGTAGCCCAGGCCTACTTATACTCAACTATGATATGCCCCCCAGTGCCATTTATTCATTGTAGACAGCAGACCCTGTATAAGCTCTGTCTTGGAGCTCTTTTGCATGATTGATGATTCACCCTTTCTTGATTGACAGTGTTTGGGCCTGGGATTGGTCACTAAATGTAGGGTGGGGGGAAGTGGTATAGCTGAGCATATGTTGGCCAGGGTGGGCTTATGGTTACATCATTTTGGGAATTAAAACCAATACAATTGTGTATTTATAGGGATAAGCTAGCTACAAGTATGAGATGATCACTGAATACGTGTACCTACTCCAACCACAACAGGTAAACATTAGTAATCAGCTAGGACAATGAGTCCCAGTTTTAGACCTTCTCAAGAATCATCAGCCAGAGGTGACTGCAAAATGTATTCTGTGGTCAGACATATTGGTCTTATTGGTCTTAATGTGAACCTATGAAAACTGAAGTACGTGTATATTCTGAACAAGCAGTAGAAGCACTTTAAGGCTGGGTTCACACTATGGCGAATTGGATGCGGCTTTCCCTGCATCCAAATAGCATAGCAGGAGATTGTGACCGCCTCTCTATGGAGTCGGTTCACACATCTCTGGAGCGGCTCCTGTGTGTCTTTTGGTTCGTTTTAGGTCCAAATTCAGCCAAAAATTTGGGCTGAAATCGGACCTGAACCGATAAATAGAGATGCACCAGACCCCCTGCTGTGAGCCACACCGTGCTCTAGTGTGAACTCAGCCTAAAACAAGCTCTCGTTTATCTCTGTAGCTGTAGGCACTGTGTACAAATGTTTCTTCATATTTACAACAGAAGCACTGATATCTTATTTTTTTATATCACTTTCTTTTGCACCAGAATTTTGGTTACCTGCCAGCCTTCTGTAAACAAAAAAACGGTGTTTCTAAGCCCGTATTCACATTCACAATTTTGTGGCTCTTTTGTGCGTATTTGCTCCTTTCTTAGGTGTGAATTGCTGTGCTGGAGCAGGATTGTGTGTTTTTAGCCCCACAGACTTTTATTATGGGAGCACCTGAAAAATGTGCACTACTATTGACTTCAATAGAGCCAAAAATGCCCCATTCTGCTTCTCAATTAGCTCATGTACCCTTTGGGGCTTTAAGTGTTGAGATACAGATGCCTGAACACACAATTGTGCACAGAGTCAATTATAAGCATGGGGTTTAGCATACTGAGCCTGAGCTTCAAGGTCTCAGGTGTGAATTTAGCTAAACTGTTTGAAAGAGACTCCAAAAAGGTGCTAAATCGGTCAGTGAAAAGCAACGTGCAATCAGTGTAGATATACAAACACCCTATAATAAATATAGAGAAAATGCAGCGCTAAAGAAATTGAAATTATATCACATATACTATTAAAACCTATATAGGGTGCAGGTAATCATTCAAACAATGAAGTACATAATAAAAAATCATATGTGGACAATACTGGTCAACAGAGTTGACATGAGATAACATGGTTTTCATACCACATATAAAGTGTATATGGTGTCCTTTAAAGCAATATACAAAAAATTTAAGTTCATATGAGAACAATGGTGATCAGCAGTATGGAATCCTCTACCATAGGTGTCTGCCTCCACCAAATATGCGTTTGAAACTGACTCTAACCTGATTTTAGAATATTTGTTATACTGTTTGAGGAACTTTGAGAATTCATTTCTGCATAGTACAACCAGATAGAGAAGTCAGTGGTGGCTCTTTGACTGCTTGTTAAGACTATGTAAAAAGTGCACATGTACAATTTAGGCTAAACTGCAGACAGATAAAAAAAGTATTTAAAATGTACAAGTAGCCAAACCCTTTTTTGTGAGTAAGAAAGGGATAAGACCCATGTCAAGTTATTTTTTGCCGTCTGGGTTCCATTTTGAATGGGTAGCCCAATTGGAAGACTTACAACCAACCCCTTGCTTCGGTGGCATCGCTAAAACTTTAGATATCATCTCACTTTCTGTTTCAGCTACAACAGTCTCTAGAACAAATAGCAAGGATGAATCTTCCTATTGGGGACAGACAGCAATAAAAACTTGGCAGAGAATCTAACCCTTCCCCACTCCACCCAAAGCTAAAAAACAAAACAAAACATTTCCTTCACATATACTTTAATCCATTTATATAATAGTTTTTTTTTAAAAAGTCGAATTGTATTGAATAAAAAAATGATGTACAGGGTCACATCGTAATCCATTGTATTCGAAATTGGTAATTGCATTGCAATCACTCATTAAGCTTGGCTCTTAACCAGTACCGTTCAGTGGAATTGCACATGTTCCTCACACACACATTGCAATGTGTGTTACAGATGTGACCTAGTCACTGGCCTTCTGGCATCATATCATGTGGCTTATTCTTAGTATTCATTACTTAGACACAAATGAGAAGGATTGGCCCATTCTTTGTTTAAAAAAAAAAAAAATGTTTATTTCAACTAAAGCTGATTTAATGCAGGTGACAGGATTAGCTGAACTATGAATGCTAATTAACTCTAATTGACAGGCCAGCAAACACAGCCAAAATCATGTGATGCTAGTACTAGTGTGTTAAGCAATAACACAGGTGGCAAAAGTATAAGAACAGGAATTAATGGATTTCTATGGGTCATTTCAGTTGACAACTCATTGAGCGCATACAGAGTGGTGACTTACTATGAAGCATCACACATGCCACACCAAACTTAATAATGATATATTAATGTATTATATCTCTTTTTGGGTAACTAAGACAATTTACCACTTAAACACTTAGTTAAAATCTATTTAGTACCAACACTCACTAGGGTAAGGGTAACCTTTTGGTTAAAAAGGCTACACTGGCCCTATTCTGATCTGGAAATCACTACAATTTTGTCCCATTTTTGTGGTCACTTATGTCTATCATAATAGGACAGTGTGTCCTTCAGCCAAGATGGGAGAAAAATGCAATGGAACAAAAAATCAAATATATGGACGACGCTTCTCATATCCCATGGTTTTCAACCCAATTATTTGTTCAATTATCATTGTGCCAAATACAGAGGAGCTGCAATGACTTTAAAACATAAATTAATACAAAGTGGTTCAGCTGCTGACCCAAAAACATGCCAAACGGGCCATGAAAATGTGTCTTGGTGCCAGCATCACCAACTTGAAATGGAACATCCCAAGTTGGGAAAAAAAAAGGGGGGACTTTAAATATGCCTTACCAACGCAATGCCTTGCTTTAATATATATGTATTGCTTTTTTTATGTTTATATCCCTGACTTGGCATGCTTGATTATGTTCTCGGAATGATGCCTTTTGATTAAAGTTTATCAATAACCTACATTCAGACCTTCCTAAATGTGGTTCAGCTTGAAATGGACATACCAAGGATTTTCTTTTCTTTTGTCTAGGGGAAATTTTCCTACAGCTAAGAGCTCTGGAAATGAAATGCTGCAAATAATATAAGCGTGCACACAATTAGGTAATAACTAAACTGACTTCTAATTGTAGAATAAGCATGATGATTTGTACTAGAATTCTATAATTATCAGAGTAACGTCAGTCACACTTAACCAAAAATAAATGGCTAATTATGTGTTATCTGATTGTACCAGTTCTGGAACATGTAAGCCCAATGAAATAATTGTTTCTAAACTCTTGTCCAATCAGATAAACAAGATTTATTCAACTCCTTATTTAAATGTATAGTTGACACCAGTGTCAAACAAAATCTGGGACAAATCAGACCACACGTGTGCTACAGCACATACAGCTTATTTGCTATAGTTTCAACCCATTTCCAAAAGATTGTACCATATTTTCCCTAAAAAATACATGGAATTTGGCAGGCAATAAACACAGCATGAAATAGTTGGCATAGTAGTTAAAGAAACAGGTTTTTCCTTTTTGGATTAAAAGTTTTATCTTTTTAGGATACAATTTTTATGAAATATTTGTAGCTAGGTGCTGGGCTACAGCAATATGGAGAATGAGACATAAGGCTCAGTTCATTAAATGTTATCCACGGCTTTAATACCTGCTGTAAAAAGGCTCATAGCATTTTCCAATTATTTTTTTCAATTCACTACAAAACGTTACTAAAATACCACATGCGTTATTTCTTGAAGTGATGCTGTAATATAGTAGTGGAAATGTTTGGCATTTTAATGTCATGCATAGCTGGCTATTAAAGTGGAGCTCCATACTAGCCCATTATGCTTTTACTTTTCTGGGAACAGAAGAGGAAGTAAAACCCATCAGGGTTTATTTCCTCTTTAATAATGTATAATTTTCTGTATTTTACTTCTGCCTAGAGTTCAAATCCTATTTAAATAAAACTAGTGTAAATACAAGCAACTGTCTTGATAAAGTAAAGCATGCTTGTTATACTTACTCCTCTGCATTGTATAAAAAGGCTATTTAATCCTGTCTTCTCTGATCCTCCCCTTCTTCTACTTTCCCCAATCTCCTAATAGTACAGAGCCTTGGGGCAAGCTGCACATGCCCAATTTGGCAAGTTTTTTTTCTTGGGAGAGTGCATGTGATCAGCACAGGGCCAATCAGCACTGTCCAGACAGAAGGTCAAGGTTCCTGCAGCCTCATAGGACAGTCATGGGAATGTTTATTAATTACAGATCTGAAAACAGCTGCATTGTTTTTAATTAAGCCTTTAACACAGGTGTGTAAAAATACACTACATTCAGATCTGTAACGCAGAATCCAAAAAGCTGCATCTAAGAACATGCACTTTATGCGCTTACGCGCATATACATTTGTAAGCACATTAGGCTTAAACAAAGGGGAAAAATAAATATCCATTATGTGTGCATACGCACCTATATGCAAGTATTTTACTGATCATTTTGCAGAAACTAGAAAAATACACATGTAGTATATTCAGTAAAATGTTTACAGCCGTTGGAATGATGCCTTATGTGGTTTGCTTTTTAAACTGCCTTTGATGTAAAAACACATTTCTTTTGGCAAAATGCATTTACAGTTCACAATAATTATTTTTTGTAAATGTGTAAAATGCGTTAAAGGTAAATTTATTATTTCATTGAAAGCAAAATTGAATCCCAAAAAAATCAATATTTGAATTAGAAATGTCATAAAGGTACATTTGTTGCCCCACGTCGCCTTTCAAGAACAACTGTCTTATTGTTACTAAAGCAAAATGTTAATTCTATTAGTCAGATAACCTGTAACAAGCCAAAAACTGCAGAATCACTTCACTTAAAGCTACTGTTAGTAATATGTCAGTTCCTATAATGACTAAAATAATGTTATACTTAGGTTTTTGGCCAAGAAGGGTTCCTATTAATTAAAATGAGAAACTTAAAATAACAGCCTTCTCAGAAATAAAATATCCCAGTACAGCAGAGATATGGAACACGCAAATATTTTGTTGCAATAAAAGCCAGATTTAATTATCTGACACGAAAATCAGGACCTAGATCTGATTTTCCAGAGATAGATCAAAAGTCTGGCTGGAGAAAGTACATTTTCTTTCACATTGGTCCATGTTTTCTCATGTTTAGCAGGAAATAAATATGCTTTCTTTAGCAGTGGGGTCCCCAATGCCTGTCTATATCTCCAGCTTACTACAAAAGTTCATGACACCAGTATTATAGAAAAGTCAACATGTTTTCTCTCATTCCCAAGGAAGAGAAGGGATTTCGGTACGGGTCTCAATTTCCTCATTGTGACGGTGGGATTCGGACTAGTAAATTAAGCCTAATGCGGTTCAGCGGGTTATCCTGCACAAAGACACATATTACATGCCGCTAAAGAAAACAGCAAGCTCCAACCACCACCTAACATAAAACATGAGCGTTACGTTTCCAGTTACCAAGTCATGTAAAAATGTCAGTTTTTTCAGAATGCTTTATGGTAAAAGAGTGTATTATATGTTATGTAAGCGGAATAATTCAAAGGGAAATTCCAAAAGCCACAGTGAACAGAGGATACCAAAACAAGCTAACATTTAAAACTGCAAGCATTGTGTTACCGGGAGGGCTGGCATGAGGAGCAGGGGAAAATTGACTCCCTTGGCCCACACAGTATTCACGTATATGGCCGTAACATAATTGTAAACCTCTACTAATGCCTACAGTGAATTTAACTGTGAATACCAACTGTATAAAGAACTTTGATTACTAAATATCTTTATACTGTGATTTGTGGGCTGACACCATTGTGGCAGGTTTCCCCATATGTATCGGTATACATAAAGGCAGTTGTTTTATGTCCATGCCTCCAAAGGCGCTATTTCCATTTTGCAATTCCAAGAGTTGTTATAAAAAAATCTGAAATATTGGAAAAGTAGAGTTGTTGTTCAAAGCAACCAAGGGCATGTGCGCCCCTGTTTTCTATCTTGCCTAAGTGCAGTCAAAATCAAAAACAGAAAAATCAGCATAAGACATAACCTACAAACATAAGCCCTGTACACACAGGCCGACATTTGGCCCATGTGTATGGCAGCCGGACTCTCATATGAGCATGCTGGAAAACCAGTAACCTACCAGCTCCCAATCAGCGCTCTCAGCCAATGGCTGAAAGTGCTGATTGGAGTGTTATGGCAAGGGGGCCCGTCCCCCTGTCAGAACACAACAGCTCAGTGGGGGAGATCACGGCTCTGACCGCAGCTGGCATTTATTTTTTCCGTTCAACCCAGGAAAAAAACTCATAGGGTTTACCAGGCTTTACAGTTAGTAGGCTAGTTAGTGTCCCTTGTGCTGATGCCTCTGCTGTTAGTAGTAATCTTTCTCCTTCCTGCTCCCCCCCTCCACCCCCGTTTTCTTAATCTTCCAGTGTGATGGATGGTAATACAACTTAACCCAGGATCACATTAAAACCAGAAATGCAGTCTGACTTTGGGGGCGATTTTACAGACATCTGTGTGGGTTCATGCACAGATGTCTATTCAAATTGCCCCTGAAGTCGCCAAAAGTAGCACAGGAACTACATTTGGGAATCAGTGCGGCACTGCAAACTCTGCGTCAATCGGTTCTGGAGGTGCCGTTGCCGGCAATAGCTGGCAATTTGACATGTGATTTGAAATGTCAAGTCACATGTCAAAACGGTCCGATGTGAACGTGGGCTAAAGGGTTGTCACAGGCTCTTATCAAGAGAGCCCAACTATGCCCCAACTATGCCGACCTTTCTGTCCTGCTCCGCCATTCACAAAATCTGTACTACAGCTACAGCATCCTACTGAATGTATGTTATGTTCCTTGTGCTGATGTTTCTGTTTTTGATTTTGGCTGCACTTAGACTTTAAGACATGGGAGGTAGGAATTGACTGTTATCCAGAATACATATTAATTTAAGCTTTAGATCCAACCATGTCCATACAACTTTAAATTGAATGTAATACAAATTTTGCCAGCTCTCCCTTGCACATCTGCAATTTTACAGCCGCCACACAAAATGATACAGAAACTAAAACTCACCATTCGTCCTGGCATTCCGAGACCACCTTTCTCACCCTGATAATCAACAGAAATCACATGAGCTTTCACAAATAATATTTTACCTGGCTGAAATGTGCAGAAATATGAAGGCAACGTGGATTTCTGCATAACTGTTTTTTGTTATTTGCCGAAACATTTCTGACATTTAGCACATATTAATATTTTAACATACAAAACACTAGGCCACTAGGGTAATTCTGGATACATGTATGAATAGACAGTTATGTTATAGTCATGTCTCCAAGGGTACATTTCCATTTTACTTTCATTCCAATGTTGTCCTACATTTCATCACTGTATCTCAAGTCGAACTTGTTTAGTCTGTAGTATGCACGTTTGCGCATACTGAAGTGTGACATTGATATTCTGATGTAAAGTGCATTGTATTCCCTACTGTAAGTAAAACAAGATCATGTGACCCTTGCATTTTTGTAGCCAAGGGAACCTATGAAACTATTACTAAGGGGTCCAGATAAGGGTTGCAAAGTGACTCCTGTGTCAACTTCAATGGCTGCTATTCCAAACACATTTTTGCTTTCTCAATAAATAAATTGTGCCACGCTACAAAGCTCTAAACGTCAGTGTGTACAAAATAACAAATTCAAAATGTGAATAATAAATTCATATACAAAAACAAATGTTTCAACTTGGTGCTTTCTTAAAACAAATACATCCACAAAAAATATATATATACTCCCGTTTACATACAATTCCAGTGCATAATTAATAAATCAAACAGGGCAAACAAAGTGCAGTCCATGCAAATAATAATAATAAGATGCACAGGTCACCAGTCACAAAAAGTGCTTCTTATCCACTCAGATAGCTTCCTTGTGCTTGTATAGCAAAAAGTTGTGCGAAAGTTTTAACAGGTGCGAATGTTTCAGGAGGGGGGAGCACCAAAAGTGAAGTATGTTAAAATGTGACCTATACTGTGAAGTATGGTCAACATAAGCTTTTTAGCCACACCTGGGCTATGGAAAGCACAATCCAACTCCTCATTGCCAATTCCTCTTTATAGGACTTCCAGAAATGGCCAATACCACCCAGGTAATACATGCAAAGAAAAAACACTAATAGTGCTTATATCCTTTTAAAATCCCCTTTATTAAAACAAAGATGATTAGGGTACGCACATCTCCCTGGTGCTTCCAGCACACCAGGCTATCACTGGCATAAAAACCCATATGATGTCTCCACTGCATACACACAAGCCGCTCGGGCAACTAAAGGGTTTCCAGCTCCACACTGGTTCCGAGTGTCGTCACCATCCTATACCCCTCCACAAATTTTTTTTCCCTTTTGCATTGTTGCTTTTCTGACAGACTTTGCTGACCAAATTATAAGAACCAAAAAAAAAGTGTGCTATACAGGCCGAAAATCTAAATGGGGGGACAAGTGTGTGCCCCTCTTCCTGAACCATACTAAGCTACATGCCCTTAAAATAAGGGGGTACCTTGGCAATGTATTTTGTCCCCATGTTGATGAGAACAAGGGCCTCTTCCCCACAACCCTGGCCCAGTGGTTGTGGAGTCTGCAGGAAGGTTTTTTTTTTTAGAATCTGGGAGCCCATTTAACAATAAGAGGACCCTCTCAGATACAGCCCCCCCCCATATGAATGACTGTGGGGTATATAGTACCCCTCCTCATTCACCAAAAAATAATCCATAGCTAGCAGCTGAATGACCTGGGCGGACATGAGTCACTGTTTGTTATGACACTGGTGGATGCCTGCTCACCAACAATCAGTAGCCCTAAGCATAATATTACTGCTGCTAAATGCTTCACTTCCTGCTGCAGCTGGAGGTTTGGTCAAACTAGGTGTTAAATACCACAAAAAAAAAAAAAATTCATGTGTTAATTAACAATTGTTTTTTAGTGACTTGACCGTTTTTGATATATGCTCCACATGACTTATTTTACTGCAAAGCCTCCTGCAGTATTTATCTATTAGTGACCTCCCAGCCTTCAATCACACTGAGGCAGGGCCTATGAAAATGACAATGTTTTCCCTAACTCAGGAAAAGGGAATGGTCAGAGGTGCTTAGAAGAGCCCACAATAGGGGATCTTAACTGGGTCTGATCCTCGCTTAACTATAATAAATATTGCTCAAGTCAAAAACTTAATTTGTGGACTTGGCCATGTATTCAGTGCCTGTTGTTGATTACTGTTGCTGTAGACCATGTTCTCCCACTTCAAGATATGTCCAGTATAAATCCAGAGCCTTGTTCCCAAAGCTATTTAGTAAGAATGTGTACCAACAGTGGGAAACAGTGATAACCCAATGCCTTACTAACTTTTTTTTTTTTATTATAAAGAGCATGTATGTTTTAAGTCCTGAACTGCCCTAATATAAACTATTTTGAATACTAAAAAGAATTGTGCATCTAATTTATTTTAATAGAATATGTTTGTATATAGCATGTTTGCCTATCTCTATATCACACACCACATGGTCTTAATTCTTCCTAATTGTCTATGAAGCTACTCAACAGTGTACAAATCACTTGTAACAACTAACAGACGTTTATTCTTTTAACAAAATGTGCCTTCAGGGATGTCTTTTTAGCTGGTTTTCTATGGTTAGCCTGTGTAGGGATCAGTTACACGCTCTGTAAAATGTGGGCCAATATCAAGCAGAGATTGTCTGTAAGCTACATAATTGTAGTTTCTTCATAAATATACAGAATCACAAGTCACTTAGAATAGCCAAAAAGTTTTGGTGTTAATGAGGAAGCATAAATTAGTTTTCTATGATATAAAAGAAAAACTTGGGGTGATCATCACCAAAATCTACCAGTAGGCTGTAATCCATAATATTCAAGATTACAAACCATTTAGAGAAAGGTTGTTTGAAAATTAAAGTCGATAGCAGAATTCATACCTACTATGGGTGCTTAGCAATCACTAAAAAAAAAAAAACAATTGCACATCATCTAGCACAAGAAAATTTCCAGTGATTTGCCAGCTTTACTTACAGGAACATAATTCCCCTCATGATCTCAGAGAAGCTACTGAAAAATAAGCCCACCAGCATCCATCAAAGACTGAGCAGTCAAGGTTTGGATTGACTTGCACAGCATGATTTATAAAGCAAAACTGTATTAAATGACCTCTGAGAACTTGTGTAGCCTAGTGAGATGTTACCCACAGCTGACATATCAGAGGCTTATTAATGGCATATTTCCCTGGGATCTGTTCAGTACACCCACGGCTTCCCCTACTTTATTTCTAACACATATCTGTATAAATGTCCTTTTATTTATTGAGGCTGGCATTCACACTGCATTCTCAATACGAAAGAGAAAAACATTGGTTAAAACTTTGGAACACTGAAGACAGTTTTTGGACAAATTCAAGTTTACTACTTATACCAGAGCTCAGACATTACCGAATTAGAGAACATTTTGCATGTGAGAACAGACAGGTGACCAGACATATACAGAGAAATGGAAAGACAGAAACAGATCAGAGAAAACAGGATAAGAGTTTGGGCAGGGACAGAATGGAAATATTTAGGGGGTTGTATAAATAAAGGTTTTGGAAAACATGAAGATACTTTAAAGCCTGAGATGCCAGATGTAACATGACTATTAAAATATGAATAAGAGTGGAACTCCACCTAAAAGTCCTAAGGAAAGGGTAAATCTGGCTATATGCTTTCGTGTGAAACTTTTCTAACAGTTAGAACGCTAAAGGCCCTTTCACACGGACGTGTACGGGCTCCACTCTGCTCAGCGGGGGATCGCTCCGTTGATCCCCGCTAAGCAGGCAGATGACAGGTCTGTGACACACTGTGCAGGGACGGACCTGTCAGAGCGCCGTTTTCATCCGATCTGATCCGAAGACGGATGGAAAAATAGGGTTTTCCTCCGTCACACTTTTTCGGATCGGAGTGGGTCGGATGTCAGCAGACATGTCACTGCTGACATCCGACTCTCCATAGAGGTCTATGGAACGTCCGTTCAGTTCCGCCTAAAAAACTGACAGGCGGACCTAACGGACTGTCCATGTGAAAGAGGCCTAAGTCAGAAAATTTTGAAAGTACAGGATAAAAAAAATTCTTGAATGAACAAATTTCCAACAGTATATTGTCATTTTCATTCAGGAAATTCCATTCATATCAAAATCAAATGTTAAAAACAGACTCAATTTTGCAGTTCTTTGAACATTCATTATGCTCCTGATAGCATCATTGAATGTACTGGCAAGAATTTTTGTAAGAAAATCTGCAATATATGTCTGTCTGTTTGTATTAAATTGTTCTCTGTGTTTTCTTACTTCCCATTCCACTAACAACTGTTGAGTGAAAAAAAGAAAGAGTTTAAAGGTAACTTTATTTTATATAAAGACCCCCCCCCCCCCCCTACTATTTTCTCAAAGAAATCAAAATACAGTATTTATCGGCGTATAACACGCACCTTAACTTAAAGAGGCAGGTTTCAGAAAAAAAACTTACATTTTAAAATAAGTGTCAGTGCTCTTCAGCCTCCTCTGTGCCCATCAATGCAGCCTGATGTATGCCCATCTGCAGCCTCTAATATGCCCATTATTGCAGCCTGTTTAGTGCCCATCTGCAGCCTTTAACATGCCCATGATTGCAGCCTCTAACATGCCCATGATTGCATCCTCTGCAATTGCAGCCTGGTATACATCTACAGACTTGCCTTTGCAGATGATTGCAGCCGCGCCAGTGCTGGATTACGCAAATCCTGTGTATCCGGTGCTCAGTCACTCACAGTCCCACCCGGCTCATATGATGGACAGAGCAGTGGTCCAATGTCAGGCCAGGCATTGGATTGTGTTTGACAGCGCCAGATACGCAGGAGATTGCGGCTCTGTGTCATACAGCTTGTCCCCTCCTTCCACTCCAAGTAGCAGGGATCGGCGTATAAAGCCCCATACACACGCTCGGACAATCCGCGGACCAGGTCAGTCGGACTTTGTCCGACGTACTTTGTCCGATGTTGGCGTTGCGTACACACGGTCGGACTAAGTTGTCGGAATATCCGGTCCGGAAGAACGTCGTGACGTAAGTCGTCGTCCACGAGATTACAAAAGGGAAGTTCAGCACCACGTCAGGCACCCGTTGGGCTCCTTCTGCTGATCCCGTGTTTATCGAGAGTTAGTGGAAGTTTGGTGACTTAAGATTCGCGCTTCTCAGTTTTCTGACTCAGATCGTTACTGCTCTTCAGTTTGTGCTTGTCGTGCGTATCTGTTTATTAGTGCGTGTAGTCAGTTCGCATTTGTTGGTCATTGCGGCCTATATCTTGATATAGGACGCTTTGATTTGCACTGCTTATTGTCTGCTCGTTGCTGGTATTCACTTCGTTCTTTCAGGCCTTGCTGTTTATCGGTGCTTTCTGTTTGTCCGTTCTGACCAGCCGACCTTTTGTGACCTTGTGAGCGATGTTTCCCGTGCGTACTCGTCGCCGAGTTCGTGCTGTACGCGGAATTGGTGTCGGGCTTTTAGCTTTGACCCAAGACCCGTCCATGAACAGAGTGACGAGGAGTATGTGGACCAAGAATTGGTTGCTTCAGCGTGACCAGTTCTCGCACATGCCTTTGCTTCGTGAGATCCGGGAGAATAATCCTGATGATTTCAGGAACTTTCTCAGGATGACGGACCCCGATTTTCACCGTCTTTTGGCTTTGCTGACCCCCTTTATCAGCCGGCAGGATACCTGCATGAGACAAGCCATTACTCCGGAGCAGAGGCTTGTTGCCACGTTGAGGTACTTGGCGACAGGGAGAAGTCTTCAGGATTTGAAGTTCTCTTCAGGTATCTCTCCCCAGGCCCTGGGAATCATTATTCCAGAGACCTGTTCTGCCATCATTCAGGTCCTGCAGGAGGACTATATTAAGGTAACATTTCTACTTTACTATTCCCTTCTATGTATGCTCTGTTTGCTAATGACTTGTATTTTTGACCTCCTTCCCTAATTACCATGATTGCAATATGTTCTAATATGCTGTGCCCCTTTTCTCCTTCATGCATTTTTCCCTTCACTTACCTCACCAGCATGCTCTTCTGCCCCAATAGACACCTATGGCCTAGTCACTTAAGCAATGTCTTTTGTCTGCTGCATAGTATTGTTTGCCCCAAAAACACCCCCTAAAATATGCACAAATGTTTGCTGTGTGGTTTACTTCATGTAGAGCCCCCTTTTTTTGTTCTTTTGTTGGGGGGGGGGGGCAAACTCATTAGGAACCCCCTCCCCCAACTGCTCTGTCAGATGGTACCAATCCTTTATCTGCTGGCTTTCCCAAGGTCCATACACACTATATACCTACCTCTTTATAGTGCGCATCTTTAGGGATGAATTCAGCAAAGCATGTAGTGCAAGGGACTGCCTCCATACATTCCATTTCCTATTTTTTTGTCTTCTTTCCCTCCTATTAGCTTGCTTGGTAATTTAATAATGTCACACTGTGCCTGCCTTTTTTTGGGGGGGGGGGGGGGGGGTTGAAATGTTATTTGATCTTTCCTGTGGCCTGCCAATAGTGTTAAGTACAGAGGGTCTGGCCAAACTAGCCCACATTATTGAGCCATTTGCCAATCAATGAAGTGCAGAGGGTTAGCTGTCCACCACCCCCCCCCAAAACCCCTAGTTATTGCCAATGGCCCATCAGAAGTGGGGGGATTGATGGGGGGGTGAGTAATCTGTGAAGGGGAGCCTCTACTTTTCTGTGCAAATACTTTCCAGCCTCCAATTTTAGACAATGCTCTTGTTCCAAGATGTTGATTGTCTAATCTGCTTGCAATGTTTAGGTGCAAAGTGACTAATTTTTTTTTCTTGTTTCACTCCACAGTTCCCTTCCACGCCACAGGAATGGCAGACTGTGGCCTCCCACTTTGCCAGCCGTTGGGACTTTCCTAACTGCGGAGGGGCAATTGATGGGAAACACGTCCGCATCGTCCCACCGCCCAACTCGGGGTCCTACTATTATAATTATAAAGGGTTTAATAGTGTAGTGATGTTGGCGGTGGTGTCGGCAACATACGAGTTTATGTATGTGGACGTGGGGATGAACGGCCGGATATCGGATGGTGGGGCCATTACGCACACGGAGTTCTACTGGCGTCTCCAAAGTGGCAGTCTGTGCTTGCCACCTCCAGAGGAGAATGCCGAAGGACTCCCCTTCGTCTTTGTCGCAGATGAAGCGTTTGCGTTGACTCCCCATGTGATGAGGCCGTTCCCGATGAGGACCCTCACCCCGGACCAGAGGGTCTTCAACTACAGGCTGTCCAGAGCCAGAAGAGTTGTGGAGAACGCTTTTGGCATCCTGGCCAGCCGCTTCCGCCTGTTCCTGACGGCATTTAACTTGGCGGAATACAAACTGAACCACATAGTTCTTGCCTGTTGCATATTGCACAACTTCCTCAAAAGACATAACAGGAACTATGTGGTGCCCGTTGGCCCAGATGTGGAGGGCCCTCCAAATGCCGAACTCACAGCCCTTCGAGTGGCACGTCCAGGCTTGCCCCCTCTAAATGCCCGTGTGGTCCGGGACCAATATATGCAGTACTTTGTGGGTAGGGGGGCCATTGCTCTGCCTGACGATGTGTGAGAGGCATTTTTTAATAAATCTGATATTTTAACCAACCTATGATTTCATGTCATTTCAGTCTTCTTTTTAGCTTATTTTACTTTGACATTTTTTCCCTTTGCCTTCGACAGTGGGAATGCACTTTCTGGGCAAAAGGAGGTAACAGTCTCTTCTTCCCAAAAAGATTATTCTCATGTTGTGTGTTTGCTACCTAATCTTTGGTCTAGAGAAGGTTTGTACTGCATAACTGACACCCAAAATACTCCTTTTCATCACCAGGTCTGACATGTGTGTATTCTCCAAAATGCTGTGCTCCGTGTTTTCGTACAAAGCACTGTGGGTGTCATTTACATAAGTCAAATCCGCTATGCTCTACAAGTGCATTGAAAAAGTTCCCCGGGAAAGAAAATTGGAGTGCAAAGTGGATTTGCCTTTAGTAAATAACACCCATTGCCCCCCATATCCTTTTCATTTTACATACATAATGCATTGTGTTTTTTAAATAAGGAAGCCACACATTTAGAAAAATAAAAGTTTACTAGGAAAACATTCCCAAGTGCGTTTACAATCTTCACGCCAAAACTGACAACATCTTGGTTATTTACAACATTGTTTACAAACATTCCGCAATTGGTAAAACCAGGCATGGAGCAAAACAGAACCTAGGAACTTGGAAAGTTCAACTTTGTAAAGTGAAGACAAGATCAGACATGACTATATGTTCAAAGTGTGTTTGATCTTGCCTTCATCACATGGGGGGGTCACCCCGAAAAGTGGAAATTTGGAACATGCACACAATTTGGGACTGAAAATGGTCATTAGATGGTAAAACACATGCCTAGAAGCTTCAAAAGTGCCATTTTCCATCATGGGGATGAATGGACGTTTTTTGGGGGTGCAACCCCTTCACCACAACCACTTTCGTAGTTCGTAAAGTGTTTGCACCCCCAAAAAAAAGTTGCCATTCATCCACCATGGTGGGAGCTAGCACATGTGGACACAATGTGTGCATGTTCCAAATTTCAGACAGTTTTTAAGTTGCAAATGTGTTCTGAAGCTGGCACAAATGTGTGTTAATTACTTGGTGCGTTTTCATATTTTTCCTAAAACATCAATGATGTTCTTCAATTTTTGTTGAACATCATTGATGTTTTGCTTTATGTAATCTAGATCTCTATTGCAGACCATTATCTCTCCGATGAGTACGTGGGCACTCTCTGTGGTAAAGTGCGATTTTTCTTCCACAACATCCACGTCACCTAAAAACCACAAACAAACAAAAATGGGGTGTTGGAAATGAGGCAGCCATACATGGATTAGCTTACCAGTAGCTGTGTTCTCCCACACTCACCTGTTGTGGTGACAATTTCTCCAAGTTCGATGATCTCTCCTTCCTCCTCCTCCTCCTCCTCTGCTTCTGCTCTTTCCCCTTTTTTGGTAGGTGTTGGTTTGGGGGTTTCCTCAGACGGCCCAAGTTTTCGCTCCCCTGTGAGAATGTCCAAAAGGAAGATTTAGCAACACAAGCTATTGAGGGCAGAAATAGGAAATGACAAACATTGCTTGAAAGTGACGGACACTATTTTAGTTTGGCCAGTTACAAATGTCAACTACATGAATGAAGTCACTTTGTAAAGGTGCTAAACTGACTAGCTTTTTGGTAGAAGTTTGTGTGATGGAGACCCCCCCTCTAGTATCCACTGGAGCACATGTGTGGAAAAGCATAATAAAAAGGGGGTTTGGGTGTCCCAGCACTAGTGCTCTAGAGTCCAGATGGGTAAACAGCTACTGAGTGACCTCTCCTTTACATTGAATAAATTGGCTTTACATTCTTGATGACATTTCTAGTGAGAACAAACTTCCTTTCCCCAAAAAAACACCAAACATCGTATTATAAGTGGCCGAACGATCGAGGTTGCGTACGATCGAATGCACACACACACGACCATGCCAGTGGCAGAAAGATCGAGGCTGAGTACGATCGAATGCACAGACGAACCTGAAAGTGGCCATTTTGGAATGTACAACTTGGTAAAAATCAAAACACAATGGAGCAGTATGCAAGCAAGAAATCAAACACAAAACACAACTACTTACTTTTTTGAAGAATTCTCTTGATCTTTCTGTACTGATCGGCCTCCCTCAGTTTCAGGTCTGACCAGCGTTTCCTGAGTTGCTCCTTGGATCGTTGTACCCCAAAATTATTGTACAGCCTTCTCACAACTTTAGACATGATCTTGGCCTTGCGGACATTGGGGTTGAGGTAAGGCCCATACTTCCCATCATAGTCGCTCCTCTTTAATATGTCCACCATCTCCAACATTTCTCCAAATGACATATTGGAGGCCTTGAATTTCAGGTTCCGGGATCGGGACGTTTCTGCCTCCGGACTTTCCTCGTCCTCCTCGTTGGTGGGATATTTGTGGCGCACCTGCTGTGTCCCCGCCATGTGCTCTCCCCACTACGCCGTAAAGAGAAGGGGTGGGGAATAGACGAGAAAGATCGTCAGGGGCGGGAGGAGTTTGAAGCATGCGCAGTGTATATAAAACGTCACACGCCTGTGTCGTAGCCACGATCTGGGAGACGAGGGGAGAGAAAACTCACACGAGACGATCGCTACAAACGAAGGTACAATTTAACGTTGGTACATAACTAGCCTAGACTGATTTGAACTTGAGGCTTCTTTATGGAGAAGATTAGGAGAGTTTAGCCTGACAAAATTTATAGGGTTTGGTGTGTTGTTGTGTCTTGCAGAGATTGATATGAAGGGATTCAACGACATGAGTTTTCTCCCCCTCTTCATTGCCAAATACAGGGATTTTCCCATATTGTGGCAGGGTATACACCCACATTACACCAACAAACCAAAGAGGCACGCAGCCCTGGAGGAACTTGTGGAATTTGTCAAGCCAAGGTTCCCCACGGCAACTGTTGATGATATTAGAAAGAAAATTGGCAGCCTGAGGAGTGCGTATATCAGGGAGAGGAAGAAGGTCGTGAAGTCTGAGGAAACTGCAACTTCAGCAGATGAGGTCTATGTCCCCAAGCTCTGGTACTATCAGAGTCTCCATTTTCTGAAGGACCAGGCTGATGTCACGGAGCCAACCTCAACTCCTCCTTCCACGCTTCCTTGCGCACAGCCCACCCCTGATGAGGCTTCCGAGGAGCAACCTGGGCCTTCCAGTCTGGAAGAGGTGGAGGAGCCCAGCTTGTTCCAGGTATAGTAGTTTTGTTACCATTTATGGGAATAATGAATGATGTTCACTTAATTCAGGATCGCCAATTGCTTAGTTCCTAACGTGTTTGACATATCAACAGACAGTGGTGTGGGAGACATTTGGGGCCAGAATCTAAACTGCTGGGCTGAGAATTGTATGGTTTTCTATTTGTAAACATTTTGCACCAGTCACTAGATGAGAATTGTGTGTGTTTGATGAACAAATAACTGAAACTATGTCCCTTTTTCCTACACAGGAAGACCTCAGCCAGGAGGTGGCTGTGGAAGGTGGCAGTCAGGAGGAGGCAGGGGTTAGTGGCAGCCACCAGCTGGGTAGTGGCAGCCAAGAGGGGGCTAGGCCGCGGAGCCTGACTGACTCCCAAATCCCTCTCCTCCGCCTTCCCTACAAAAGGGCGAGAAGGGGGGGGTTATGCGGCACAGTCAGCGCTCCGGATGATCAGAGAGGCTTCAGACTCCCTACATGCCACACCCGCCGACGAGGAGACCTTTGGCTCGGTGGTTGTCACAAAAATGATGGGTATGGAGGTGGGGCAACGCAACATGTGTGAGGGGCTCATCCTCCATGTCCTAAATAAGGGTAGGGCTGGGGAGATGACCCCAGTCACACATGTTTGCCATAGTTACCATGCTCCGCCTCCTCCTCCTCCTCCTCCTCCTTCTGCCACCCCACCAGCACGACAGCCACAGCGTGGAAGGAAGCGTGGAAGGAAGACCTGAGAGTGACGACCTGCAATCAGTCTGGTGTGAGAGAAGATGGAGCCTCTTGTAGTACCAGAGCCTGGGGACCTAGATGGCATCTGCTGCAGTTCCGGATACTTTGGACTTCACGACCAGATTGCACTCCCCTTAATATACGTACTCCTCAGGCCCCCAATTTTCTACGCTTGGACAATGATGGTTGCCGTGGGGGGCCAAGACTTTGCAAATTCCCCAAGTTTCACCATGGCTGCGTTCCTCTTTGGTTTGTTGGTGTGACCTAAATAAAGGTTTTTTTGATTTGAAATAATCATTGACTATTGTGTTTTACTTTGCTACAATGACAGTTTTTCTTTGAGTAGGCAGGTACATTTCACTAATCCTAAAGTAGAATTAACAAGGGGCAACAACAACAAACAACCTCCTAGTAAATTTAAGCAAGAAATACAAATGTAAATAATGTGTTTTTGGTAATTTGAGACACACAACCCCCCTCCAAAAAAAAAAAAAAAAAAACATTCAAATATGTATTCCCCAAAACAAAAAAAAAAAAAGACAAATCATGGTAAAAAAATAACAAAGATTCTTTTCCGTTCAGAGTAAAAATAAACATGTAGTGTATAAATGCTGCAAAGTAATAAAGAAGTAAGTTTGTGAGAAGTGCGGGTGAATAGGAGCAGCTAAAAGATGTCATTCTTGTTGCATTGTAAAGAAAAAGAGAATGCGCTGCATTAAAGACATTTTAACATTGCAGCGTGACGAATGTGCTGTGTCGATTAGGAAAGGTAGTTTTACCTGACCGAGCGCTTCCGTCACAGAATTTCTTCTGAGCATGCGTAGCACTTTGTCCGTCGGACAAGCGTACACACGCTCGGATTTGGTGTGATCGGACCGGGTTGACGCGAAATCTTTCCAGCAGGAGATAAGACTTTGTCCGACGGACAAACCGACGAACACTGTCCGATGGTGCATACACACGGTCTGATTTTTCAACAACCTTGTCCGATCGGACCAAATTGATGAAAAAGTCCGACCGTGTGTATGGGGCTTTACACGCACACACAATTCCCCCCTGATTTTCAGGGGGAAAAGGTGCGTGTTATATGCCAATAAATACAGTCGTTTTCTTTAAGCCTAGCCATTCAAGGTGACCTTGGTTATCTACTTGGTTACCTATTTATAATACATATTTATAATAGATGATGTACCATTGTGGTCAAAGATTGAAATAAATGTAACAAAAACACATGCACCAGGAAAATTCTCCTGCAGAGAATGTTTGCTGATACTCAAGTTCACCTCTTTATTATAGCGTCACAATGGGGTAAATTTGGGGTATGTATTGGTATGCTCCAGCTGTGTCAGTTTACAATATATTCAGGCCATGTAATCGATTTACTAAAAGCAAATAGGCTGTTCACTTTTTTGAGACTTTTCCCTGCATGTGATTGGATATTCTTTGCAAAGTAAACTTTCACCACATTCTCTAATCTAAAGGAAAAGTCCCTTGCAAAGTGAAAACACCCTTGCAAGGTGAACATCTTTTAGTAAACTAACCCCTATATGTTTATTAAAGTATTATATGAGCAAGTAATTATTTGGCATTTTGCAAAGATCCTTGCCAGTAAGCATGGCTTTTTTTCTCATACAATAGGTGCAGGAACTCACCCCCTACTCATCTCCTGCACCATTCCTTGGTTCCACCCCCTACCCACCTCCCAGTACTGGCCCTTTTAGAAAATACAGAACCAATTATCGATTGTGGTACTAAGTAATTTGTATGGAATTTGCTGATAATGACAAATAGATCCCATGCAGCCAGCAACAATAGACCCCCAGCAATAATGGACCACCTACGACAAAATACCCCCCCCAACCCCAGCAGCTACAACAAATCAATAGACTCCTCCCACAAAAGAAGACCCCATCTCAGAAACTTAAGACCCATCTCCAGCAACAATAGCCCTCCTCAGCAGCAATAGACCCCCCAAAAAATAGATCCCCTGCAGCAACAATAGATTTGCTAGCAGCTAGCATCAATAGACCCTGCATCCCTTGCCATTACACACGTCCAGTGCTGGAGGTGCCGAAACTGTGTTTCCCATGTTCCTGCTGAAAAAAAGCCCTGCCAGTGAGGATGAACTAAGTAAGATAAAGCTGGCCAACTTGAACAGGCATGGCAATATATTCAAATCAAGAATCTATGTTTTATGCAAAGGTTTGCTAAAGGTAAAAAAACAACGACAAATAGCCGTGGATCCATAATGGATTACATAAGCAGATTATTTAAATGGTCAGAAATTGTAAAGTTAATATGTAGCTAGGCTATGGACATTTGAGTAGTTACTAATTAATAGGGATGAGCCGAACACCCCCCCGTTCGGCTCGCACCAGAACCCGCGAACGGACCTAAAGTCCATGCGAGCGTTAGAACCCTATTAGTTATAATGGACGCGAACGCTCGAAACTAAAAGTGCTAATTTTAAAGGCTATAATGCATGTTAATGTCATAAAAAGTGTTTGGGGACCTGGGTCCTGCCCCAGGGGACATGGATCAATGCAAATTTTTTTTTTAAAAACGGGCGTTTTTTCAGGAGCAGTGATTTTAATAATGCTTAAATTGAAACAATAAAAGTGTAATATTCCTTTAAATTTCGTACCTGGGGGTGTCTATAATATGCATGTAAAGGGGCGCATGTTTCCCGTGTTTAGAACTGTCTCTGCAAAAAGTGTCATTTTTGCAAGTAAAAAAGCTATTTAAAATCACTCGCGGCTAATGTGTATTGACGGCTCCCGTAATACAGAGAACAGTCATTCATTGAAAGTCATTCATAAAAAAAAAAAGTCTTTGATAAAAAATAAAAAAAATGAAAAAAAAAAGCGTATTGGTCCCCCCAAATTCAATAACCAGGCCCTTCAGGTCTGGGATGGATATTAAGGGGAACCCCAGCCAAAAAAAAATAAAAAATGGCGTAGGGTCCCCCTCAAAATCCATACCAGACCCTTATCCGAGCACGCAACCTGGCAGGCCGCAGGAAAAGAGGGGGGACGAGAGCGGCCCCCCCTCCCGCCTGAACCATACCAGGCCACATGCCCTCAACATTGGGAGGATGCTTTCGGGGTCTAAGACCCCAAAAGCACCTTGTCCCCATGTTAATGAGGACAAGGGCCTCATCCCCACAACCGTGCCCGGTGGTTGTGGGGGTCTGCGGGCGGGGGGGCTTATCGGAATCTGGAAGCCCCCTTTAACAAGGGGACCCCCAGATCCCGCCCCCCCTGTGTGAAATGGTAAGGGGGTACAAAAGTACCCCTACCATTTCACCAAAAAAGTGTGAAAAATTGTAAAAATTACAGGAGACGGTCTTTGACAATTCCTTTATTAAAATCTTCTTTCTTCTTTCTTCATCCTTCGGTTTCTTCATCTTCTCCTTCCGTCATCTTCTTCCATCTTCTTCCATCTTCTTCTTCCTCCGATCCGCTTCTTCTTGCGCTGGTCTTCTCGTCCTTCTAGTCCGGCATCTTCTTCCGTCGGCGTCGGTGTCTCTTCTTGGGCCGCTCCGCGCAATGGGAGGCTCCCGCTGTGTGAGGCTCCGCTCCGTCTGACAGGTATTTTATAACGGAGGACACCTGGTGACCCCGCCCCCCCTCTGACGTCATGGGGAAAGCCATAGGGAATTCCCCATGACGTCCCCGTGCGTCAGAGGGGGCGGGGTCACCAGGTGCCCTCCATTATAAAAGACCAGTCAGACGGAGCGGAGCCTCACACAGCGGGAGCCTCCCATTGCGCGGAGCGGCCCAAGAAGAGACACCGACACCGACGCCGACGGAAGAAGATGCCGGATGAGAAGGACGAGAAGACCAGTGCAAGAAGAAGCAGATCGGAGGAAGAAGAAGATGGAAGAAGATGGAAGAAGATGACGGAAGGAGAAGATGAAGAAACCGAAGGATGAAGAAAGAAGAAAGAAGATTTTAATAAAGGAATTGTCAAAGGCCGTCTCCTGTCATTTTGACCATTTTTCACACTTTTTTGGTGAAATGGTAGGGGTACTTTTGTACCCCCTTACCATTTCACACAGGGGGGGTGGGATCTGGGGGTCCCCTTGTTAAAGGGGGCTTCCAGATTCCGATAAGCCCCCTGCCCGCAGACCCCCACAACCACCGGGCACGGTTGTGGGGATGAGGCCCTTGTCCTCATCAACATGGGGACAAGGTGCTTTTGGGGTCTTAGACCCCGAAAGCAGCCTCCCAATGTTGAGGGCATGTGGCCTGGTACGGTTCAGGTGGGAGAGGGGGGCGCTCTCGTCCCCCCCTCTTTTCCTGCGGCCTGCCAGGTTGTGTGCTCGGATAAGGGTCTGGTATGGATTTTGAGGGGGACCCCACGCCCATTTTTTTTGGCTAGGGTTCCCCTTAAAATCCATCCCAGACCTCAAGGGTCTGGTATGGATTTTGAGGGGGACCCTACGCCATTTTTTTTTTGGCTGGGGTTCCCCTTAATATCCATCCCAGACCTGAAGGGCCTGGTTAATGAATTTGGGGGGACCCCCACGCTTTTTTTTTTTTGTTTTTTATTAATGAATGACAGTTCTCTGTGTTACAGGAGCCATCAATTCATTAGCCGCGAGTGCTTTTAAATAGCTTTTTTCCTGCAAAAATGACACTTTTTGCAGGGAAAGTTCTAAGCACAGAAAACCTGCCCCCCTTCACAGGCCACCTATAGAGACCCCCCAGATGTGATACTGCAATGCTGTTCTAACAGCACGCACACACAAATCCCCAGAAATAGAGCATAACTTGTCAGCAGTCAGCAACACACTGACACGCTGACACTGTGACTGAAACATAATATGCGAGGCCGCCGCCGCGGCGGCCTCTTATACCGTGGGGCGTGTACTAAAGCCCCTGAGCTATAATTGGCTACAGGCATCCTGCCTGTAGCCAATTATGGCTCTCCTCGCTGCCGGCGCTATGATTGGCCAAGCATACGGGGTCACAGTGCATGCTTGGCCAATCATCAGCCAGCATTGCACTGCGACTAGCGCAATGCATTGCGGGCCGCTCGCATCACACGAATTTGATGCAAGCGGCCCCAATAGTTCTGGGCTCGCCGAGCGAGCGAACGCCCAGTGCTCGATTCGAACATGGGTTCGAATCGAACACCGGGCCCATCCCTACTAATTAATAATCAGTAACTTTTTTAAGACCAGGCCTTTTTCTGACATTTTTTGCTTACAAGTTAAAATCAGTATTTTTTGCTAGAAAATTTCTTAGAACCCCCAAAAATTATATATATATTTAGCAGAGACCCTAGAGAATAAAACGGTGGTCTTTGCAATTTTTTATGTCACACTGTATTTGTGCAGCGATCTTTCAAATGCAATTTTCTTGGAAAAAATACACACTAATGAATTAAAGAAAATCAAAACAGTAAAGTTAGACGAATTTTTTTGTATAATGTGAAAGATGATGTTACACCGTGTAAATAGATACCTAACATGTCATGCTTTAAAATTGCGCACATTCATGGAATGACGACAAACTACAATGCTTTAATTTTTTACAGTTTAACTGTTTAGTATTACAGAGAATGTCTTGTGCTAGAATTATTACTCTCACTCTAACGATCACGGAGATACCTCACATGTGTGGTTTGAACACTGTTTACATATGTGGGTGTGACTTATATATGCATTCACTTCTGTGTGCGAGCACAGAGGGATGGGGCGCTTTAATTTTTTTTTCTCTACTTTACTTTTTATTTTTTATTTTTACACTGTCCCTTTAATTATTTTTTTTATCACTTTTATTGCTGTCAGAAGGAATGCAAACATACCTGTATCAGCAATAGGCACGTGACAGGTTCTCTTTATGGAGGGATCTGGGGTCTATAAGATCCCCAACCACTCCTCACTTGAAAGCATTCAAAATGCCAAGATCAGAGTTTTTGAATACTTGAATACTTTTCGATTTTTTAAAACTGGCGCCGTTGGTTCCAGAGTAAACCAGAAGAGATGTCATTACCATATCCAAGACCTACATAAGGCCGATTCAGGCTTTTTTTGGCTTTCCAGACAGCCAGCGGAGGTGCCAACTGGTCACTCAGGTCTCCTGGTGGGACAGGAGAGCCCAGGCGAGAGGCGGCGGGAAGGAGGGACATCCCTTCCCACTGCTTGTAATAGCAGCTGAGCGGCATCGGTTGTTATTAAAAGAGAGTCGACCGTCCATTATGAAAAATGGTACCGGGGTGATGCCTGTAGCTGCAATCATCATTTTGGTACAACCACTTGAAGTCAAATGACGTACAGGTACTCTACCTGATTTGGTGGCAAGTGGTTAAAACAAGCCTTAACTGACCTCTACAGCTGCAGGCACTGTGGAGCAACTGCAGTATTGAAGTTTTCTCAGCAGCTCGCTTCCCCCTTCTCCCCACTCCAAACAAATTCAGCCTTGTAATCTTAAATGTGTACATGAAACATGTATTTCAAAAATAGTAAGCAAGGGGGCTGAACTGTTGAAAGAGACAATGTGATAGACTCCATTTATTCTGCTGTGAACTTTAATTATGATGAATTATTCCAGAGTGCCTTCAGTTACAAAAGTTACTATTTGTGTTTCAGTTACAGTGAGGGTTTACTGTTTGTTAGGAATAAATAAAAACTTGAAAGTCCATAGCCAGACCACAGTTCCACGTTAAGATTTTTTTTACTAATTCTAATGAATCAGTTAGACCTCTGGTACAATGTTCTGCATTTCCCATTTTCTTGGCAGTGGCTATTTACAATTATTTGTTTTGCTATTCCACATTTCAGATGTTCACGTGCTAATGCAATACATTTTCCTGTAGCATCCATTATTTCAAAGCGGAGGAAGAGAACGAGTGTCTCATGCCAGAGCCTAATTTATCTAGAGTGTTCCATTATGATGTTCAAGCAGAACTCGTGTGCTGCTTTGATAACATTGTATTAATTGTTACTACTCATGAAATTGGCCGCCCATCAAAGCGTTACACACTTGTAAAAACATAGACATGCAATGAGTGAATGACAATTTCTGAAACAAAAACAAAACATAAAATAATGGCAGTCCAGGATACCAGCATGTTCCCTCTGATGAGATACTTTCCACCACTCCTGGACAAGAACATCTGGCTAGGTCTGCATACATCTTCACAACCCTTTCGTGCCACTTAATGTTTTCCTGTTTTGTTGTTCTCCGTTCTTTAATGTAGCAATACAAGCATGACACACACAGTTTAAACAAACACGTTATTGTCTCTGATGCATTTATGTTAACAAGGTTGTTGTCCCGCTGGGGCTTTTTTTTAGTTCATGTCATGCTCCAAGCTGTAGTTTCAAGTTATACAGGCATTTGATATGCGGACCAATAAACTGCTTCCTTTTCTCATAAAAACATGTTTAACGGGGGATGTTACAAGTCTGTAAAATTGGTAAAAACACTGCATCTGTCCGCCCTCACTGATAAATGTAAGTTGTAGGTTATATTGGGATAATTCATACACAAGGAAAAGACAAAAAGATAAATTAATTGTTATCATGAAATGCTGAATGAATCATGAAATCCCATATTTCCACCACAGATATAATATCATTTTGTATTTTGTCATTTATGGGTGAATATATGCGGTTGTGTTTATATACAGTATCTGTGAACATAAAAATACACAAAAACTATTTTCTGTTCAGTAGGTTGGCTTTTCAACTTGTTTTGAGCATCTTGCTTATCTATAAATGCTGATCGAGCTGGGGCCCGCCTGGGCACTTTTACTTGTAAGCGCATAAACTGTGGACTGTATTTTAAAGGGAATTCCAATAAAAATGTGTTACACAATCACGGTCATTTTCCTTTCTGGGGTTTGATGTTTATCCATTGATGGGAGAACTCGCTATTGGAGGAGGATACGCTAATTGTTTAAGGAAGGAGTGAAGTTGGCTTCGGGCCTTGTAGGCCAAAAAATAAAAAAGGCTTGACTGGTCCTGGTGGCCTTAGGACTCTGGTGAGGGCATTCATAGCATCACTGGCAGTGGACCACTGCTTGTATATTATCTAGGCTCACCCACATAGAAGCGATGGGATGAATTGTATCAAGGGCTTCAATATTGTACTTTGTTGCTGAAAATAAAGGACTTCCGTTCTGTTTTTTTGTTATATATGCTTTTGTTTTTTTTGTTTTTTGCTTTTCCATTTTTTTTACAGGTTTGATGTTGATTCAATACCAATTTTTGGGGTACACATTTTTCACTTTATAAGAAATTTAAGTGGTATATATCTATTTAAGGATATTAACTAATGTCAAAATGTTAAACATATATGTTTTTTGAAGCACAGATCAAGTTCACTTTGAGGGGAATAGCATCCACTTTATTTGTATGGTTTTGATCAATAGTGTGTCTCACACTTAAAGGGGTAGCTGTCACATTTTTCACAACACATTTTCATTTTCAGGTTGGCACCATTTATATATTTTTGTAAAATCTCAACTTGGACTTTTAAGTGTCAACTTTCAGTGTTTTCGTTTATGTCCCCAGCCCCTAACTTAAACTAACTCTTAAAGTAGAACTATAGGCAACACTTTTATTTCATTTTGGATAGCGCAAGGGAGAGCTATAACCCTATCAGTTTTCTTCCCCCCTTCCTGTGTTCCATTATACATATTTCGCTTCACTTCCTGTCTCATAGTCAAACAGGAAGTGAAAGGAATTCCCTGAAAACTCCCGGAAATCCCTTGGGGACCCCCCAGGTCACCAGAACTAGTGTCCACATTGGAAGACTTTCCCTCTAGTACTTTTCTGGGGACAACCCAAAATTTGTGATTTTCTTTACTTTCACTTTCATTGATAATGGTAAACAGGACAAAAAGACAGGAAGAATCTTTTTAATGGGGCACAGACAGCAATAAGAACTTGACAGGGGTTCTAATCCATTTACACTCTGTCCAAAACAAAAAAAAGTTTTGCCTTTAGTTGTACTGTAAGCTGACTCTACCTAAAGCCCGGTACACACTACAAGTTATTTTTCGTTCAATCCAGTGTGTTGAACGAAAAAAAACTGTCAGCTCTGGTCGGAGATGCTGTTCTGACCATCTGACATTAGTATAGCAACCCCCCCCCCCCACGTAGCTGTTGTGTTCTGCCAGAACACCCCAATCAGCGCTCTCAGCCATTGACTGAGAGCGCTGATCGGGGGTTGGTTGGCTGCTGGTTTTCCAGCATGCACGTCCGACAGAAGCTGGTCAAACAGACCGACATACACAGGGGCCGACATTCGGCCCGTTTGTACACGGCTTAACCCTCCTCTTATCTAATACCGAAAATGTAGTCTAATTCACCTTTAACACCTACTGTTTAGAGTATCTTTTCAACTTTTTTTTAACTTTTTTTTACATATAGTAGAGAAAGGTCAAACCACCTTTTAGTTTAGTATTTCTGCCTGTGTCATGCTGGGGAGATTTTCATTCTCTTCCTATTTCCTGTTGCACCTCCAGGATATGAGGAACTCTCTCCAACTGAACAGTATTCCTATCTTAGACAGCTGTCATAGTAACAGGTGTCCCCTTTTGCCTCATTTATTTTTCTGTTGATAACTCTAAAATTTTGTATTTCCCATCACTTTCTGTCCCATTGATCACCAGGACAAAGAGAGAGAAGCATCTCCTAGTTGGGACACAGACATCAATAAAAAAGGCAAATGGTTTAACACTTCCCTACTCTATAGAAACATTTTACATACATTTTACATACATTTCGAGTTTCTTAAGCTAACACAGAAATTTTCACAACCTTTCACATTTAACCTTACTCCACCATACCTTTACACTTTAATGTCATCCTCTAACCTTAGTCATTAAAGTGGATGTAAACCCACCACTTACAGTATAAACTAATGGCACAGTATTAATGTATATATACATGGACGCCTCTTGCATTTATCCCTACCTTACATATGTCACCCCCTTCAGCAGTAGGATCCCCGCAAAACTCTGGAATCGGTGGGTGGGTCTCTTTGTCGGAGCTCGTGGGTGGAGTCGTGATGTCACAAGACTCCCCGCCCACCTCTACACTCATCCAGTCAAAACTCAGGAAAGGCACCACATCACTTCAGCATGCCCAATCAAGCTGAAGTGTGGAGCAGCCAATCCTGGGAGAGCTGGAGAAGGAAGGAGGAGGGATGTGAAGCTGGAATCGTAACACTCTCTCTCTCATGCCATTTATGAGATAAAGAAATCAGATGTCAGTCACAGCAGTGGGGGATGTGGTGACACAAACTTGTCTGTGTGTCGTTTTTTTATCTTACTAAAAAAAGAGAATTTGCTCAGAGCTGGATTAACTCTTCGTGGCAGGACTGGGCACAGATGACTTGGCATCCTCTACTGTACTGTACTGTATTTTGTTCAGGTTTACATCCAATTTAACACTTCAAATTAAAGCTTATTGTAAAACTTAACCTGATGCAACCACCTGAACCTACTTAGTTTGTAAGATATAACCTGCAAACCCATCTGAGTCCAAATCTATTGACCCAAAGCTCCGTCAAATGAAAAATGATCTCCAAACTCCAAAAGCGTTGGTTAAAGTGGGAGTAAATTCCTATACATGAATTTTACCTGTAGGTAAGCCTATAATAAGGCTTACCTACAGGTACTCTAAATATCTCCTAAACGTGCACTGTTCAGGAGATATTTACTGTATATGCAGCCTGAGACATCACCGGTGCATGCGATCTGAAGGAACGGCCACCCGGGTTGTTCCTTTAGAGTAAAAAAAAAAACTGCCGATGGTTTACTACCACTTTATAAATATCATTCTTAATTTTATTATTAAAGTCAAGGATACAACTGATATTTCAGTTGTAAAAAGGGAGTTTTGTAAAACTTAATTGAACGCAACCACCTGAACTCTAACCTAACCCCCCACTTAGTTTGTAAGCTATACCCTGCAAACCCATCTGTGTCAAAATCTATCAGACCCAAAAGCTTCAAAACTTCAAAAGCGTTAGTTAATGATAAAAATAAAAAAGATATTTATAAAGTAAAGGGTACAACTGATATCTCAGTATCTTGTGGATAGCTACTATTTTCTGAACATACCCCTCTGCCTACATGTCTCTGGGACTTTAAAAGCAAGTCAAGTTCTTAACTCTGCCCATTCCACAGTCATTATTCCCTGCTCAATCATTCATTGTTACTGGGGCAGGGTAGAGTTAAAGGTCATGGCCCCAGATGGCATATAAGCAGCATGTGTGGTCTTCATAGTGGATTGCATATCTGATTGAATTAAGTTGGATGGTGGTAGAATGTGCCTAAGGTCCATTGATAGGAGCAGTGCAACACAAAATAAAAGTGTACCAAAGTCATTATGGTCCTTACAAAAGGCTGTATGATGGACCCGAACGAATATAAAGTGTTAAAAGCAGATGGAGAATTTTCCTTTAAGCCTTTTCTCAAATGCATAAAAAAAGAAAATCAACTTTATCTCAAGATTAAATTATAATTAGAATGTAAAATGTGTATGTAAAACAAGCAGGTAAAGAAAAAACTGGAGTGAAGATATTTTTAGAATTGATAAATGAAACTGCAGTTTAACAGGCAAACGAGAGATACATATTTTAGCAACCGCATGAGACAAATTGTTAGGTAGGAAGCATTTTAGGAAAAAAATTATACGCACAAGACATTTGTCTACACAATTTTCTAGCCCACAGGCATGTTTAAGATACTTCATAGTGTATGTTTAAAATACACCATAATCTGTATTGGCTTGCAACATGTGCATCTTTATGGGAAACGTATGCAGATCTTTTATATAATGTATTTACCGTACTTCTGTTTTTAGTCATATTTTGCTTTTATTGATACTGTTCTAAAAAGACCATCTGGCTACTTTAAAACTGTATGTATATGATCTATGGGATTTCATAAGAGTATTTACGCACCGGAGGAGATTTACTAAAACTATTGTGCTAAGAATCTGGTTCAGCTGTGCATGGTAGCCAATCAGCTTCTAATTTCAGCTTGTTCAATTAAGCTTTGACAATAAAACCTGGAAACTGATTGCTTTCTATGCAGATCTGCACCAGATTTTGCACGCTCCAGTTTTAGCAAATCAACCCCACTTTGTTAATAAATGTTGAATTTCAGGAAATTGTTACTTTCATTCCTGTATATCATGCTTTATTGATAAATGCCACATCACAGTACTTTTGTAAGATATTACAAATTTAGACTTAAAGTTCAACCTATTTCTGCAATGGCACATGATGCTTATAAATATATAACCAAGGTCACAGAAGTTGAGGTCATAAATGAGATGATTTAATGCACTTTTATCTCTACTGTGCTTTGATCTGTTAAAGCGTTTGTTAACCCCCAAAAAATAAATTTTCTGGTACCTTAAAGGAAATTAAACAACACAGTGCTTGTGTTGTGTAATCTGCCCCCCTCCAAACTATAAAAAGAACCTGAATCTGGCACTTCCTGTATCCCGTCTCTAAACAGACCACGGAAATCAGGGCAGCTCCACCCTGATCACCGTGGTCTAATTGCGGCCCTCCATCATACGCTATCCCCTCTGCTCTCCTCTCTCCCCCCTCACCCCCTCCTTCCTGCATGTCAGCTTGTGTCTGTGTCTCTGTCTCCGCCCCCACCCCCCCCCCCCCCCCCGCCGTTCACTGCCAGCCCCTCTATGATATCCTGGCAGAGCACACTGCATTATTCTTTTAGAAAAACGAGCGCTGTAAATACAGTTTTAGCACTGTCTTCAGGCCGGTCACCTGACTCTTTGGTGATTTCCATGGCTACTGCAGGATAGGCTGAGCGGAGCCCTTCCTGCAGTATCCATTCATATGAGCTGTACAGCGGCTGCGAGTCATGTGACCGGCCTGAAGACAGCTCTAAATAGGTATTTACAGCACTCATTTTTCTAAAAGACAGGCACAGTGTGCTCTGCCAGGCTCTAATAGAGAGTCTGGCAGAGTTTAAGTTATATGGGTTAACAACAAACCCTTTAAGTGTTTAAGCGGAACAATGGATACAAACAAGACAATTATAAATCACGAGTTGTCAAGAGCAACATTTCCTTCAAAAACAATATGAAAGAAAAAAAGGGTGCTTACCGGACTACCAGGTCGTCCACTAGGTCCCTGAAACAAAAGCAGATGGTTAAATAAAATAATTTAAAGCAAAAATAAACAGTCGGGATATAATAAAGAAAACAATCATTTCATAAAAAGATTTTGACAATTCTCCAATGTCTTTATGCTTCACCTGATCAGTGTCATATATCCTAAACAATATCAAAAGCTCTGTTGCTTGTAAAAATCACTATTTAAAGAACAAAAGGAAATTTTGACTGCAACTAATTAAAAGCAAAGTGTAACCAAGTCAAAGAAAAGTAACGTCTGAATAGAAGGCAGGCAAATATGCCCCAACCTAACTTAGCAGTGTTTCTTAATCTTCGCAATGTGCAACTTAAGACCAGTGAAAAATAAAACTTCAAAACTCCCTCACCTCTCAGAATCCAGTGTTTCATGCCTGAGCAACCAGTCTCTAGGCATGAGAAATTTACATTGGGGAGGGGGCAGTGCTTAGTTTCGTGCAAATACTTACAGAAAAATCTGTATTTTCATTTGATGTTCAGGTGCTGCATTACCCCATTAAGAAGGTGACAAAACATTTTTGAGGCTTAATGAGAGAGATCTGCTTGTCTGCTATACAGCGCAAGTATATCTTGCCTTCTCTTTGAGTTGGTTAGAGGACTAAATGACCAGCACATCAAGGACACATTTATACAATTACCCATATTGAAGGTCCCAAACAAACAACCTAGTAGTCAAAATTTAGGAGCTCATAGGAAATACACTGGAGACTGAATGTAACAGTTAGGTATGATCTTCTATTTATAAGCAATGTTAGTTTACATTTATTACAAGAGCATGGTTATACGTTAAACTTTTTTTATTAATACAAATTCTGAAGCCTAATTCTAGCCATTTTTTTAATTTTATAACGTAGATCGCATGGCAAAAAGTTAAAACTCCTGACAGCTTTTTATTTCTGTCCATGACACAACTAGGGGGAGCATGCATCACTGGGACAGGAAGGTATGGTAAGCAATAAAAAAAAGTTCTAACCCTTCTCACTATCCTAAAAATTTGCTTTTTCTGTGTCCCCGTTAACGAGATTTCCCATTATTTTCTATCCCATCAATGTCCCTACTGGCACACAGAGGGCAAAAAAATATGATAGATGATGTAACCCTTCCCTGCTCTATCCAAGCAAAATAAAGTGTTGGGCTTTAAGAAGGTAGGACTTGAGAATCTGATGTGTAAGAGCATTGACTTTCCCTTTCATGTAGTGTTTTTTTTAACTTTTACTCAAGTCAGCTGAATGGGTAAGAGGTCCATATGACCCCTGAGTTTATTAGGGTCAGGGCAGAAACTACATCCACCATTTTTCAGATAATTTGGACATTAGCATGCTGGTTTACATGCACCTACCTATAAAGCTGGCATCATTAATAGCGGACTGCGGTCTGCATCCGGACCGAGTCACTGTCCCTTCCAGACCGCTGTGGTCCTGCCACTTAAGGAGCCGCTTCTTTCCCACCAGTCTCTGCCTCTGTCATTCTCAGACCAGAGAGTGGGAGGCAGTACAGTTCTAGACAGAGGGTGGGAGGCACAGCAGCACTTCTAAATATCTATACAAAATGGCATTAAATAGCAGTGGCTATGAATCCTGAATATAAAATTGCAGAAACAGCTTGGGTGATTTGCCATTGCAGTGGATCAGTAATGTTTTTCTCACCCCTAATCAGCGTTAAAGATTTACAAATATTACACTATTCTTCATTCTGTAAGATGTGCTAGAGATATGCATGTCACTTTTGTGATATAATACCCTGTTAAGTTACACAGGAAGAAACGACTTTATGAAATTATACATCAAGCAGCAATACAATGATGACTTTCTTAAACATTTTCAAGACGTTTCACTGCCAATACTGTCAGACAAGATATATAATTATGTACATCTATAACTAGTGTTCATGGGTTTATTTAATTTCAGAGTGTCAATCTGTGTTTCCCAGGCACTGTGGTTTATGTGAAAAGATTGACATATTCATTATCTGGAGCTTTTCTTCTTTCAGCCACCTCCGACCCTTATAAATCAGTTACCAGCAGGGACACAGTACAGAGAATTACAAGAAGAGATTCCAGTTACTTACAGGTGGTCCTAAAAAAGAACAGAGAAGATGAAGGAATATTAGTTATGGATGCATTACAAAAAAAAGATAATGTAACAAGTAACATTTATTCGTTATTGATTACATAAAACATGCAATACAATGTAAAATACATTTATCTAACAGTGAATCTTAAAAGGCCGAAATTGGCATCTTCAGTCAACTGCAAATAAAATGTTAAGGTCAATATATGCAGAAAAACTTTGTGGCAGATACTACATTTTTCTTTTGTTAGTTAACATATTTTCAATGTACCAGCTATATCAGGGGTAAAACCCTGTAGAGGTGAAGATCTGCCTGAACAATATGGAAGAGATCACAACGGTGCAACATGCTTGAAAATATTCAAGTAACATTAGCTTTAATATGAGGCACTTAAACCATGACTACATATCTACGTATGAATTCAAGAATCATATGATTCAAACAGAAACGCACAGTAATTACCATAAACAGCACTGAAACTATTAATTAATTAAAGAGGAGCTCCAGGTTCCCCCCCAAAAAAATTTAAGTCAGCAGCTACAAATACTGTAGCTGCTGACTTTTAATATAAGGACACTTACCTGTCCAGGGATCCTGCAATGTCCTCACCCAAACTGATTCTTCAATCAGCTTCAGGTGAAGGCTCCGGCATCTCTAGTAAGAGAAACAGGAAGTGAAGCCTTGCGGCTTCACCCACGTATGTTTAGTAGGAAAAAGGCTGTGAAGCCGCAAAGGCTTCACTTCCTGTTTCCTACTGTGCAAGTGCGAGTCACGCTGTGCCTTGAGAGTGGTCCCATAGTCTTCTGAGACCTGTGATATGTCCCAGAAGACTGCAGGGGAAGGAGGGGGGAACCAAACTTCTAGCTTACATTGCTGCAGTGATCTAAGCCGCAAGAGGGAGCGGGTACCTGTCCAAACCAGATACCCCCCCGCCCCCCCAAAAGTGCCAAATGTGGCAGTGAAGGGGGGAAGGGTGCAAAAAAGCAGAGTTTCCCCTTTTGGGTACATTTTTTTCTATAGGCAATGTTCTATTATTTAATAGAGTTATTATTTTAAGATTACCAAGAAGAAAAATTTAATTTCACAGATGACTGCAGAATTATTCCATACTTTTCTATTGCCTATTCCCACACGTGCACTTTTTTTTTACAAAAAAAAAAAGCAATGTTCTATAGCATAATATAGGTCATTTTTGTTCTGGGTTTTAAAAAAAATGTGGGTCATTTTCTATACTCAAAATTACATAATGTCATGGAGAGAAGGAATTATAAGTAACTACTTATTGTAGTTGGCCATCCAACTACTACCACCTGTGTTACAACTGATTTGGATCATTCTGCTACTATAAGGCTGGCCATACATTACACAATTTTCTTAATTTCCTTTAGATTTGCCTCCAACTATGTAATATACGGGCCTGCCTGATTGCAAACAAATTAAAAGTGTTTAGGTTTGACCTCATAATATATGATTTTGATAAGTCTAAAGGAAAATTGTACAAGAAAACTGTATAATGTATGATGAGCCTAAGCGATTGTTTGCATTACTGTGCAATTTTTAAACTGCACATTTTAGCTGCACAATTCCAATGAAATTGTAATCCAAAAATCAATCTGGTATGTCCAGCCATATTTTGACTTGTCAATAGTGCAAGTCCACTTTCCTTACTATGAGATTCTGTTTGTTAAATAATAATAACCAAATAATTTTGTCGTAAATTACACACATGTGTTAAGGAGCTTTATGTCACCCCTTAACATTGCATGTTCATTTGAAAAGGGCTGCCTAATGCACCAAAATACACAAAAAAGGTGCATGCACTATTTCTTTTTGCAACTCAGTGCACCACAAGGCATAGAATGAATGGTACCAAAGAGCACCAGTGCCCATAATTTATAAATCTGGCCTTAATCTGACGTGAATGGATCTTAACTGTATCACAACATCAGGTGCTGTTTTATGTTTAGCAAAGTCATACACCTCCATGGTTATCATACACAACCACAAGGTTTGCTGTAAATAAATCTCTAGCTTTTAATGTTCAGTACAGTCACATTTCTAGCATGACGGCCAAGTATTAGAACTGCTCGGATGCTGGGTGCAGTTCCAACCAGGAACCCTATCCAGGGCCAGGACAAGGGGTGGGCAGGAGGGGCAGCTGCCCTGGGCACGGTGGTATCATATGTTGTGGTAGGGAGCTACATGGGGAGTTTCTACCTACAAGCTGATTGGAATAGTGACAACAGCTTTGGTACTCCTGTCAGCATAGTGCTGAAGGAGACAAACCAGATCTGGAGAGGAGGAAAGAACTGTGAGGAGGTGGGGGTTGTGCTCCCTCCCCCCTCCAGCTCCTCCTCCTGCCACTGCAGCTCTCCTGGATCGGGAATGCCAGGTCGCTGCTGTGCAGTGTTTGTTTGCCCATCTCTTCCTAGCAAAGGATGTGGGTAGAGTGTGGGTTAGCAAACACTGCACAGTGGCAATCTGATCAGTGGGGGGCTCAAATGCAGTGATCCCATAGCCCTGCAGCAGCCGACATCTGTCCCTGCCATCTGCCTGTCAAAATTGTTAAGTCAGCTTCCACTAGGTTCCTCCTTGTTTGAAGGAGGGAAGCATTACACTTGGAGCATAATGGGGAGGAGCACTTCTGCTGGGGATGAGAGTATTTGACCTAGGAGGGGGGAAGAGTAAAAGGTTAGTGCTAGGAGGGGGGTTTGGGGAGGGGGGATATGTGCAAGGTGGGGAATAGAGGGGGAGAGGATTTGTGTAGGGAGGAGGAATTTGGAGGGCAGCAGTGGCTCAAGATTTGTCTTAGGGAGCAACATTTGGGGGGGGGGGGTAATTTGTGCTGGGGGGTTATTTTGGGGGAATGTGCTGGAATTTTTGTTAGAAGGGGAAATTTGGGGGAAGGGATTTGTGCTAAGAAAGGGAATTTGGAGTGATTTTTGCTGGAAGGGAGAATTTGGAGGTGGAAGAGGATTTATGCTCAGAGAGGGCATTTGATGGGGTAGAGGATTTGTTCTAGGAAGGGGGATTCGGGGGGGGGTATTTGAGCTGGGAGAGGAGATGGGGGGGTCAAAGATGTGTGCTGTGTTGGGGATTTGTAGTGGCAGAGGGGGAATTTTTGTTTGGGGAGAATTTTTGGTTTGCAAAGGGAATTTTTGCTTAGGAGGTAAGCGTGCAGATTACTGTTTGAGTTTCTTTGGGGGGGGGGGGGGGTTTGGTGACACATAATGCTCATACGTTTTGTGGGGGGGCACCTACAATGTTTGGCATCTCACCCTGGGGGGTGCTAGATGCCCTTGTCCCAGCATTGACCCTATCTGCATACTTTTTTACTCTCCCCACAATCCAAAAACATACCAGTGGTAAGTGGTTTTCAAGCAAAATTGGCTATAGTGAGTATGCTTGTGTATGTGTGACTGAAATAGACAAAGTAGATAGTAAATACTTGTGTAGCACAGAATGTACTCTTATACCACAATAAAACTTCTGAGTGTTTTTTTATAAAATACATTCATTAACCAAATAATTATTAGAGGGCCAGATTCATTGAAACATATTAGATTGCTATATGCATATAAAATAAATACTCTGTAATAATTATTCATAATTATCCACCAGGCCAGCATAGATATATTTCCCCTGACTGTTTTATAGACTTTACAGAAAAAAAGCACAAATCATTTAGTACATGTAAAGAGCACCCAAAGATGATATTTGTTGTTGGTGTCCAAAACGTTGTTATCTGTGAATTTCTAACCAATACTTACAGTACAGTGTCTAATGAAAATACAATGTACTGATCCAGCTACACATACTGAAGGGCCAAGGACAGTACAACCGGCTGCTGCCTACAATTTGACTACATTCTGAGCTCCATCTTATCATCAAAGAACAGACTCATCATTGATGGTGTCATGTCTACTCATGTCATTATCCTTTGTGTTCTCTTTATTGTCACATCAGCCCATATGGCTCACCATGCAAAACTTTGAACTGGCATCAAGAGACTCAGTAAAGCTGGCACACTGACAGCTATGCATAGGCTAATGACAATTGCAAAAAAAAATAAAAAATATGGGGGAAAAAAATCTTATTTTTGTACAAAAAAGGACTTTTCATATAAAGAAGGTAATCAACATGTACATGTTATTTTTTTTATATATATAATACATTAAAATGTATACCAGTATTAAAAAACACAACTAAAACAATCATAGTAATAAAGCCTTTGTTGCCCTAAAAAAAAAAAAAAATGGATCCTGTTCCCTTAACGTATGTTATACACCACAGTGCTGGTGCTTCGTTATTTGCCCCTTTCTATCACCTGAAATACCTGGCTGATCCTGCCTGGTTCTGCCCTCCCCCTGTAAACTGACCACAGTTTATCATGGCTGCTGAGTCCTGACACTGTGGTCAGTTTACATGCCTCCGTCATCTGAAGCTCTCCTCTCTGCTCTCCTCTGTCCTCCTCTCACCCCCCTCCCTGCCTGTCAGCTCTTACTAGCTCCTGCTGCTATAACAACTGTGTTATCATCATACCATTTCATCTGTTAAATTACTATTATTAGATTACAATCATCGGCCCGTATAGTCGGTGGAGACATGGTGGTGGGTCCGCATACAGCGTGCGTTCCACTCCCCTGGCCGGAAATGTGACGTTCAAAAGAGAGTCAGCTTGACTCGAATTGTACACTACCCCCAAGAGGTGGATCACCACATCAATAGGACTTGGAGCACTATAGCACTTTTTGGCACAAAGAAAAGGACTATTTGCACTATACCACTATATGCACTTTAAGATATTTTGTACTATTGTCACTTTATCATCTATTCGTTTATCTTGTCACTATATACATAATAATATTGCTTATTAACATATGCACTTTAAGTTATGGTGTAATATTGTCACTGTATTACTTATTTAATTTATCGATATTTGGTTTATAACCAGTAAGTTGGTATAAGGATCAACTCCTTTGATATCTAGTTATCAAGTTCTACAACAAGTTCCCAGGTTATTAGTTATAGAGTTAAATAACACTAAGGAGAAGCAAGCTCTGTCAATTCACTTTCATTTACCTTGCCTTGATAATTTAGGACAGCATTTCAATTCCAAGTGCGGATGTCTCATACAACACTAGAGTTTTCACTGCAAGCCTTTTGCAGTATGTTACTGCCCCCTTCCCCATGACAGCAGGTGGGGGGTCTTCTCCCCCACAGCTGCTGTCATATTTAAAATCGGCAAGGCTGTGCAGGGATCTGTCAATGAAAGAACTAGAAGTCCCTCATCTCAATGGGCTACAAGTCTATTGCACTCGTAGTTCACTGAATCTTACCCCAGCTCTTCAACTGAAAACCTGTATGGAGGTACTGAGATGTTTGCAAGAACCTAATATTGCACCCGTGATCCACTGATTGGGGTGAAATGCTTTGCACACTCTTGTTAAAAAAAAATTAAATAAAGGCACATTTCTTTCCCTGCAAAAACAAATGCTTTTTTTTTCTTTTTTGTATTTTCAAAGGTAAACCTAGCCTTTAAAAGCAAATCAGCAATGATATTTCCTCTCCGACAGATTCGCTTGGGTTAAACTACTTGGACAATTTTAATTGCATGCTACTGAGTGATTTTACATCTTGTTGAAAATGAGTTCACCTGCAGCACATTGAAATTGCTGTGTTGAAAATGAAGTTATTAGATGAGTTAATTGATAGCTGTGTTTTTAATATTAAGACAAATTCGTATTCTTCCTTTGGTAGTTCTCACTGTCAGTTGTAAACATGAAAGTATATTTGGTAAAACTGACATAATCTCATAATTATATGAAATGTCTGAGACGTTTCGGAGTGTTTATTATCAGCTTCTTTAAAGGGGCTGTCTGCTACTTGGTAAATGTAACAATTACTAATCCCCTACCATTCGGTATTTACTCATTTGCTGAATCTGATACAACCGAGCGCATATAAGAAGCATCCCAGGAGAGACATTTTTTTTGCAAGGTTTTATATTATTCTTTCTCTGTTTTGTTGTACACCCCAAAGCGCAATCTAACTTTACCGCATTGTGAACAAACACTTTAAGTAAACATCTACAAGCTGTTGAAGCAACCACAATGGACATTCTGCATTATACAATACCTGGCTCCCCATTTTGTCCTCTCTTGCCCCTTGTTCCAGGAGGCCCTGGTTTGAGAAAATTACACCAGTTAGGGAAGAGGATAATGAAATGTTTTATGGGGAAATATATACAGATGATGAGCAGTCAACAATTAATTTGACTAAATTTCAGAGGCAAAGGAATCAATTTATCAACTGTAATCTTAAACTATAATATTAAAAGGTCAGTCCACCCAAAACGTATACTTTATTCATGCATAGATGCTGGCTGCCTGAATTAGCAATGGGTTTCCTTTTCTTGATCGGACCTCCTATGGCAGGATCTCTCCCCATTGCTTCCAGCTCTGTAGATATACACCACAAAGTCACATTTTTCCTGCGATATGTTACTTCGCCAGCAGTGAGACCATCTCATAATGGTGGTAGTATGTGACCACATGCAGTGAAATCATGGGTCAGTCACAGAAAGGAACCACTAAGGCTGGGTTCCCACTAGTGCAAATTGGATGCGGCTTTCCCCGCATCCAATTCACATGACAGGAGATTGTGACCGGCTCTCTAGGGAGCCGGTTTACACACCCGGGGTGGCTGTGGAGCTCCTGTGTGTCTTTGGCTCCGTTTCAGGGCTGAATTCAGGCAAACATTTGGCCCTGATTCATCCCTGAAACGAAGAACAGGGATGCACCGGACCCCTGCTGTGAGCCGCATGCGGCTTAGATGTGAACCCAGCCTACATGTTTCAGCCCTTTGGCATCAACCCAGAACTGAAATAATTACTTTGGGATGGCTGTCCTTTAAGTGAACCTGTTCTTTGCTCATGCAATTGCCAACCTTCCCAACTGCACATACCAACCTTCCCTGTCACATCCTTCCACTCAGCCACCAAGAGCATGTTTCATGGTATAAGGAATATGTGATTCATTTACACAATAGAGGTATAAAAAAGGGGGGCTCAGAGCACAGTGTATAAATTCATGATGGCGGCTTGATCCAGTTTGTAGGTGATCCCCATATCCCATATTTAAGTGAGACTGATTTTGTTATTGCTGGGCGTTCTGACCAGGTTGCCCCTGCACTTTACATTATTTATATTTGTTGCTATATTTCCTGATGGTTTAGGGCCTTTGCTGGGGTCACTTCATGTATGTATGCTTCTATTGTGTTTTGCTGCTCTGTGGATGCTGGATACTTTAAATAAAGAATTTACAACAAAATAAATACAAAAATCTAGTTTTTAATCAATAATTTGTAAAAAAAAAATACAAAAACAAGACTTTAAATAAAGAACAAGGCATAGTCTATGTGGTTGATTTACTAAAGACAAATAGGCTGTATACTTTGTCAGTGCAGTTGCACTCATTTTTACCCGCGCTTAGTAAATGTGATAAAGCTCAACTGATTTCCACCATCCAATTATGTGCTCAACCGCTTGCCGACCAGCCACCGTCATTATACTGCAGCAGGTCGGCTCATTTCCACGAATCGCCGTAGCTGTACATCGGTCCCTTTAACAGATATAGCAGGCTGCACGGCGGGAGCTGATGTGTGTGGCCGGCGGCCGCAATGTCCGCCGGCAGCCTGCGATCGCTCCACAGAGAGCCGAAACAGGGATCTGTCAATGTAAACAAACAGATCCCTGTTCTGACAGGGTAGTACAGAATGATTGTCTGTTCCTAGTGATCAGGGACAGCGATCTCTCTGTACTCCAGTCAGTCCCCTCTCCCCACAGTTAGGAACACGTCCCCAGGGAGCACATTTAACCCCTTGATCACCCCTAGTGTTAACCCCTTCCCTGCCAGTGTCATACAGTAATCAGTGCATTTTTATAGCACTAATCGCTGTATAAATGTCACTGGTCCCAAAAAAAATAAAAAATGTCTGTACTAAAAATTGCTGATCACTGCCATTACTAGTAAAAAAAATAAACATGCCATAAATCTATCCCCTATTTTGTAGACGCTATAACTTTTCTGCAAACCAATATATATACGCTTATTGCAATTTTTTTTACCACAAATATGTAGAATAATACATATTGGCCTAAACTGATGAAGAAATTTATTTTTCTTATTTTTTTTTGGGGGGGGGGGGGGATATTTATTATAGCAAAAAGTAAAAAAATATTATAATTTTTTTCAAAATTGTCACTCTTTTTTTGTTTATAGCGCAAAAAATAAAAACCGCAGAGGTGACTAAATACCACCAAAAGAAAGCTCTATTTGTGGGAAAAAAAGGACGACAATTTTGTTTGGGTACAGCGTCGCAGTAGTGCCTTATTGCAAAAAATAGCCTGGGCATTAAAGGGGAAAATCTTCCGGGGGTTAAGTGGGTAAACAGCTTAAATGCTTATTTTTTTTTCCTTCTTCCTGATTGGGTATTTTATACAAAGTAAGCCTTCATCACATTGAAATTACTACGGACATTTATTGTTTTGTTGTTTTTTGGTTTCGTTTGGTTTGTTTTGCCTAAATTAATTTTGTTTTTTTGGCACGCAATAATTAATATTGGAAGTCACGGGTGAACAGCAGAAGAAAATATTGATTTTTATTGATTTTATTAATTATTATTATTACTTCTATTATCACTAATGTATACAAACTTATACATTTATTGTGGTATATTTAAATGCATATTTTGCTTGAAGCACTTTAAAAACACATAACACAAGGGAGCGCAGTCAACACATATATATTTTTTATATATTTTTTTCTTCATCACATTCACTAAGTTCTGGGAGTGCAACTGCATTTGCAAAGTGCACAGCCTATTTGCCTTTAGTAAATCAACCTCTATGTCCTGTCTTTTATGCACTGTCTTGTCCTTGTAGTTTTAAGAAATACAGTATATTTTTTTTATAGATTACTGATTGAAAACGAGTTGTTTATTCTGTATATTTATGTACTGTGCTCTGAGATATTATAGCTCTATAGTGCAATTTTTGAGTTTGCGCACAATTGCTTTTGTTTTGCAGCAGGTGTTTTGTGTATATACTAGTTACCATTTCCTGTGTTTGATGATTGGCTCAGGGACTGTGCTGTCACATGGGGCAGGACTTCCTCTTCTCAATCCCAGCAGCCACATGCGTGGTAGGAGACCAAAAGGAAGGAGAGTATGTGCAGCTGGAAGGGAGGCAGTTAATTGAACTTGTTGCTTAGCTCAGCATGGGAAAAGCACAGATTCACTTTAAATACATCTTTTTTACCTATATATTGTGTGCATGCATATTTGAGACATTGCTAGTAATTTATAACCAACATTATTATATCTTTATTGTTTCCCGCAGCACCACAACATTTAAGCAAACAGTAGGCACATGCACAATAAAGGAAACATAAGCTCCAAAAATGTACACAAATGCGGGAAGCAAGCAGCAAAGGCAGCGCACAGTGAAGCTGCAGAGACACACAGTTGGCTCACCTGTGTACTTAAAGTGAAGTTTGAATTCCACTCATGTGCTTTCCAAAATATTCTGACTAATTAGTAAGTATATATAAAAGGACTCTCAATCAAGCTGCCTATACAGCAGGCTAGTACTCAATGCTGCATTCTCATGCATTCTTGCCTAGCTCCCAAACCGAATCCTTCTGTCCCTCTTTATTTCTCCTCTTTATGGCCTTTCTTTTTTTTAGATCTCTGTAGTAATTTAAAAAAAAGCCAAATTGAAGGAAAAGTAGGGATAAAAAAAAGCAATTTTGAGTTAACCCAATCATTCTCTGCCAATTAATCTTCATGGTCCACATTACTGGATGGGTGGTGGGGTTGTGTACTTTGCCAACATACTTTCATGTTATAATGCCACAAAGTTGGTACAGTGCTCCTAAGAACGACACTGACCTATTACAGCTAAACTTTGAGTGGTGGGTTTACTTCCCCATTATATTTCGTTCTGACTCAATAAAAACAAAAAAATCATTAAAGGGTGTTGTGTAAACTGCCATGCCTTACCCTCCCTGGCGGTCTGATTATGTCAGATTTTTGATGCTGAAAGCGGTACAATGTTTTGCATGGAAATTTGGCATTTTATATTGTAGGCCTGTAATTCTTAGGAATAACACACTTAAATCTGTCCAAACAAGAGTCTAGTAGACATCCGGGTATGATAAAGTTTGAAACACGAAATCCTAAATTATAATATAATAAGTAACTATAAATAATTATAGCAAAAAATAATATAATAATAATAATAAAATGTATTCAATAATGTAATCAAACCAAAAACACTGAAATTTGCTCAGTTGCAGAATTGTCGCTGTCGAATTTCCCCACAAATCGCTATCGCTCAATTCTGCAAGTGATTCTAATTTATTATCACTGTTTTCTAGCTGGTCTAAAACCGCTTTTGACGTAAAGGGACACTTTTTGGTTGCTATGGACAATCTCCAGTTTCCAGGCAGAAAGAACAGTATATATAACATAAAACTGCAGGCAGGGCACTGGACAAAGCACTAGGTATAAAAGAGAGGTGAAATAATTTGATACAGTAATGTAATCTGTAAGATTACAGTGTACTGTATGTATTGTGTGTTTTTAACTTTTTGAATTTGGCACCATGTTCCGTCCCCGTGCGTCGCAACTTTTGCAGGGAATGGAGCCCGAAACTGTGATGAATCGAGCGGAGGACACAGCTCCCACACCACAGCGGGGAGACATCGCAGGATCCTGGGGACAAGGTAAATAACTTTGCCTGGATCCTGCAATGTGATCCAGAGTGTGGCTCGGGGTTACTGCTTTTGGTACTGGAAATTTACCCTGAGCAACACTCGGGAATACTGCCAGGGAGGTAAAGTGGTTGTAAAGGCTAAAGGAAAGAACCCTTATGCATTCTCTAGGTGCATCTCCCCTCCTGCCCTCCCTAAATACTTACCTGAGCCTGATCTTGATCCAGTGCTGTGCCTGAAAGCAGTGGAACTGCTCTCTCCATTGGCTCCTGCTGTTTTCAATCAAATCCAGCGATGAGGGAGCAGGGGGGTGGAGCTGAGCAGCACTGTGTGTGTCAATAGACACTTGAGTCTGCATGCCTTACTTGTACTCGGAAAGGTAGGAGGAGACAGAAGCACTGGCGTGGGACCCAGGAAGAAGAGGATTGGGCCAGCTCTCTGTAAAACCATTGCACTCAGCGGGTAAGTATAATATATTTATTATTTAATTAAATTAATTTAGGATCCTTTACAATTACTTTAGTAAATGCAACTGCAGCATTATGTGCTATCATGTGGAGAGTACACAGGAGTTTGGTGATTACATCAACCATAACTCACAAAACTTCTCCCCCTGCTTTGGGATTTGTATACACTCATTCTGACGCAACAGAATTTATGCAATCTGACAGCTTCGCTGGAATTACCACCTGCTGTCTGTACTAGGTGACACAACTCATAAAATGTTCAGGACTAGCAACCACTGTAATTCAGGAGGAAAACAACATGTACTGTATCTGTAGCTGCATTTATATACACAAGGATCTCTTCTCTACAGCTTACATATAGTTTACAGCAAGCATTACAAAAGATGCTGTTTACTTATAGTATAGTAAATGTGGGTTAGGCCAAAAAGGCCCAGTAGACCTTATGCTAAATGTACCTTCTACAGTCTTGTAAGTATATTAAAAAATCATGTTTCCTGAAATGTTCCTTTGAGCCCAACTTCAGACAAAAAAATAGAAAGACAGTTAGAATATATCTGAGTTGTGTTTTTCCTTCCTGTACCAGCGACCCCGGTTCCCCACATTTTTTGTCCCGATGTCACAGAGATAAAAAGTTCTACTTCCTAACACATTATTTAAAACAAAAAAAAACAAAAAAAACTATTTAGCATTGAAACCGCAAGTCCCACAAAAGTGTGTTGCAGAGGTCATACTGACCGAGTGAGCGCTACTTGGGTGCCACAAGGCATGGCTACATTTTGCATTAGGCACTTGTAGACGCTGTGCCTAGAGCCCACAAAGGAGACACGGAAACATGTTTACTAGTCACCATTCTGGGAAAGTATTGCATCTAATGAAATTTTGACTTTCCCAAATTAGGCCTCACACAGAGCTCACAATCACAGACACACTTGGTTTACTAAAACTGGAAAGTGCAAAATCAGGAGTAGCTGTGCATGGTAGCCAATCAGCTTCTAGCTTGTTCAATTAAGCTTTGACAAAAAAAAACTGAAAGCTGATTGGCTACCATGCACAGCTGCACTCGATTTTGCCCTCTCCAGTATTAGTAAATCAACCCCTTTATTCTTTCTGCATGCTGCCCCAGGTGAGATTAGACTCCGCACTCCATTAACACATCTCAGGTGTTGGATCAGCTTGTTTCTACAATCACGTTCACTGTCCCAGAGAAACACAGCCTTTACTACTTAAGTCACCAGTTTTGAAGGTTGTCGTGCTGGACTCACAGATTCTCTCAATGATTCTTCAATAATCAGAGAAAAGTTCTGCACCAAACATGACGAGTGTCAGAAATGGTTTCTGCTGGCTTCCTAAATAAACACTAAAAACTCCTTCACAGGGGTGGCAACCCTTGTCGCCCCTCTGAAAAGTGGTCTGCGGTGGGTTACTTTTCAAAAGGATGGTCAACAGGCTGCCAGAAGGTGATTTGTCATCTCCTCCGCACCAGTTTTAACCCTGAAACGGCCCGCACCGCAACTGTGTGCATTTCATGCGGTTGCAGGGCGACCCAGTTCTCTTAAATTGGTCATGCTCTGGGCAGTACTGCCTGCTGAATACAAAAGGGGGTTAATTTTTGCAGAAACTGCATGTGTATAGCCCTAAGCAGCTGCATTTTCTTCTTTAGGTGGGTGGCTAGAGTGAAGGGGCGGGTGCCTAAAAAAAACCCTGCTTAAGTGCCTGCTTTTATCTCTTCTTCGTATGATTGAGGCCTTACATTTTTTATCTTGATGTCTTCCTTTGGGATGGTAATTAACTTTGCACCGAATTCCCAATCATGCGTAAGGAAAAAAAACAAACAAAAACAGTATTTTTGCTTACGCATGATTGGATGATGAAAATCAGCAGAGCTTCACTTCATTTACTAAGCTGAGTGTAAATTCCTTTGCACAGTGAACAGTCTATTTGCCTTTAGTAAATCAAGCCCTTTATGTTTGATCAAGTCAACTAGATGTATTTGAACTGATGCTCCTGAAGAGGAATGGGACATAGCCCACCACCACATCCTTCCTAACCTTTAATATAGGAAGGGATTAACTAGATACATGACTATGCAGAGGTAGCAGTAGGGAGTAGTGGTTTAGCTATTTTGTTATTCGATATCATATCATACACACATAACTGTTTCCTGTAATAATGGAGAGGAGCCCTAACTGAAGACCTGCACTAAGACCCAAAGAGCTTCAAGTTCTCCCTGATTGACATCATGTGTATTTTAGGTCTCTTCACAGAAGCCACTTATCTCTGTCCTCATTTCCAAGATGTACCCACTTATTGTCCAGGGTAATGGCTGTTAGACAGAACAGAAGGTGAAGGAATATAGAAAAAAAATGAAGTTTGGGTAAGTTTCATTTGCAGTAGGCCTCTCTGCTTGGTGATCTGCTTGGATTGATTTTAAGAGACATCTGATAGCGTAGGTTTTACTTTATTAAAACAGGCGGTGAGGAGGTGACATATTACCTCCTCACCACCTCCTTAACAATGTAAGACCCACACTGCATATAATGTGCATAACACGCCATTGCAGGATGGTTGTGGCATGGACCATGCTTGCCAAACACAACAAGGGTATTATTATTATAATTTAGGGTACTTATATAGCTTACATTATACATATACATTGTACATTCACATCAGTCCCTACCCTCAAGGAGCTTACAATCTAAGGTCCCTAACTCACATTTACTAGGGCCAATTTAGACAGAAGCCAATTAACCTACCAGCATGTCTTTGGAGTGTGGAAGGAAACCCGAGTACCCAGAGGAAACCCACGCAGGCACAGGGAGAACATGCAAACTCTAGGCAGGTAGTGTCGTGGTTGGGATTTGAACCAGCGACCCTTTTTACTGCTAGGCAAGAGTGCTCCCCACTACACCACTATACTTTTTGATGTATCTGCAATGCTTTGCTTATATCCAACCTATTTAAGGAGGGATGGGCTCCCATCAGACATACCTGCCCTCAATCTATCCATTAATATATATGTGCCTGATCTCGATCCAGCGACCTGCACAAGACTGAGGCTTTCCCAGGTCTCTCCCTCCTGATTAGCTGAGATGCAGCAGGACAGTTTGGCTCCCACTGCTGTTAATAACAGCCAGTGAGGCGAGGGGAGGCGAGGGGAGGCTGAGCTGCGCTCTCTGTGTCTTATGGAGGCAAAGAGCCAGCTCGCAAAGCAAGCATGCACAAGTGCCTCCACAACAAGCGGCTTGCTATGGGGGCACTCGGCAACGGTGAGGGGCCCAGAGTGCCTGCAGGGGACCCGAGAAGAGGAGGATAGGGGCTGCTTTGTGCAAAACCATTGCACAGAGCAGGTAAGTATAACATGTTTTTAAACAATTTTTTCCTTTACAATAACTTTAAGGCCAGTTATAGGTTGGGGCATTTGCTGTTTGTGTCCAACCCCACCTGGGTGCCTTTGCACCTTAAGGGGTAGAGGTCAGGACGGAATAAGAGTGTTCTTTTTTCCAACACCTGATAGCAAGTTTAAACAAGCCCATAGGCTTTTATACATATAACGTGCAAAGAAACCCAGCATTCTTTGCAGAATTACCTCTGCCCATTTATTCTGAGCCCTAGACTCGACATCTTAGAGCCTACCTAGAACAGTCACATATGTTACAAACAAAAGACTCTTTAAATTGGCTGCCTGATAAAAAAACTCAGCTACGCATAATACAAAAATCCATTTGTTGTAAAGGATGGCATTGTAAGTTTCCCTACGTTATTGAGTTAATAGGTTAAGCACAAGGTGATTTTAAACCCATTTTCCAAAATTGCAGGGAAGTTGAAACAAATAATTTTTTGTCCATAAAGATGTGATCTCCTGTTAAAATGTGCAAAGTTTCCTGCCAAGGAACAATCATATCATTTCCTTCTCGCTATTTCCGTGACACCAAAAATTAACCGAGGCACAGATGTAAAACAGTAAAAAACACTCCGATTCTGTAAGACTATTTCACGTGCAGGTCAAAGAGGCATTTATTATCGCTTGCCTCCATGCAAATGCTATTTTTAAATCCACTGAATAAACATAACGCTGCGTTCGGCTTTGGCAAGCGTTACGCGCTTTTTAGCAAGGATATTTATTTATGCAGCTGTGTGTCATTTATATGCACAGACCTGCGAATTATCATTAATGTTAGTCCGTTGCATCAAATCCTTTAATACAGTTGGTTACATATAAAGCACTCCTGTGTACAGAGAACATGTAGGATGTGCTTCTTTGTTTGACAGGACTAAGGGAAAGCATTAAAGAAGGATGGAGATTTAAAGTAAACTCTAATGAAGCCATTGATGAGTGGTATGCCTGAAGGCAAAATCCGAATATTCTTACCTGACTAAATAACAAGCCTTAGGAACAGGTGTGTCTGGCTGGAAAGCTCAATGAAATCTTCTCTATTTCAGATTATCTAATGTGACTATAATCTCAGGGAGCCCAGTTCCCTACCAGAGGGATGACTCTCAGACTGCTGTGTAAAATGTACATGTAATAAACCTCATGTTTAACCAACGCCATAAGCCTATGCGTGGAACTGGCCTCATTACATGATACCTCCTGTCATGGAGACAAAACAAAATATCTTCTCTAATGACCTTCAGCCTCAATACATACAGAGCAAGGATGGGAGTTGTAAAGGCTATTTGGTTTCCAATCATGGCTTAAGGACATATATATGAAAAGTGTAGAACAACAAACAATGGAGTAAAGCCTCGTACACACAATCGTATTTTCGGCCGGGAATTGTGTGATGACAGACTGCCTAAAATCCGACCGTTAGTATGCTCCATCAGACAATTGTTGTCCAGCTTTCGGCCAACAAATGTTGGTTAGTAAATTTTCAGCAGACAACGGTCTGTTGTCAGATTTTCGTATTGTGTGTACACAATTCCCTCCCAAAGTACAAACACGCATGCTCGGACTCAATGCTCACCAAACACGACATTAGCTGAAGTTGCCCAAAGTGTGGCGCTCAAGAGCTGAAATTCCATGTAGTACGTCACTACTTTCATGTTTGTTGGCTGACAATTGTGTACCGTTTGTATGCAAGACAAGTTCCCGGCACACGCCCTTTTGGACAAAAGTCTGACGATTTGTCTGCCGCAAATCCGATCGTGTGTACGAGGCTTAAGAGAAAGTGGTAGACTTTCCATCTGTCTACTAGCTTTTTATTAGAGAATGCTGCTTCCTCAATATAATGTGGTTAAAAACACCTTTTATAAGAAGTTTTATGGAGATCACATGTATCTGCCTAAATCTGCACAAAGACAAGAATGAATCACTATTACATGTACCAGAGTTTTGGAAGGAATCTATTCAACCTGACTAATTAACTGGTTTATGGCAGCCCTAAAATGAGATTGTGTTCCAGGGGGATTAAAGGATTTAAAGCAGAACTTCACCCAAAAAGTGTTGCTCATTATCCCCCTCCTCAGGCTCTAATGCCCCGTACACACAATCTAAAAATTAGACCACAGATCGCCCACCTTTTTTGGTTGCTAGTCGCATTTTTAAACTGAATAAAAAAACGGAAGTCATATAATGTATTGTATTTTATTTGTATTGTATTTTTGGGCGAATGCTGTACTGATTAAACATGTTTGTCCCCTCTGAAAATATTGGATGAACTATCGTGATCGGCTCTCGAAAGCTGTGTACTAACAATCAGATTGTCATACGATTGCTTTGAAAGCGGTATTTGTCATGCGATTTTCGGATTGTGTGTACAGGCCTTAATGGCTTCATTACATTTGCAGTTGGTGGCAGTAAAAACATGCAGTTGAGCATAATTTTTACTGTCCCCCACCCCTGTCTTTGACCCCTTCTTTGGTCCCTTTCACACATGTGGACTGTTCGTTTCATCAGCTAGAGTGTTACTAAACCCACAACAGTAAAATCAGTCTGTATATTCAGTAAAGCATGTTTGTTATACTCACTGTGGAAGCCCTCCACGTTGTGTAAAAAGCCTGTTTGATTCTGTCTTCTCTGATCCCCCCTCCTTCCACTGTCCCCAATCCCTCTCCTGATAGTACAGAGCCTTTGGAGTCACTCTGCACATGCTCAGTTTGGTGTGTATGGCTAAAGAGTTTTTTTTCCCCTGGGAGGGTGCATTTGATCAGCACAGGGCCAATCAGCACTGTCCAGACAGAGGGTCAGTGGTCCTGCAGCCTCATAGGCCTGTCATAATAAAATGAAAACTCCTCCAACAAGCTATAACCAGACCCTGATAGAAGTCACAAGACTGCTATACTGTATACTGCTAATGATAAAAGGTATTTAGCAGTTTATATTTACTAAAATAATAGAATTTTCATGTTCTGTGTACTTTGGGAGACCAGATATAGTGAATGCAGGTTCTGGGTTTAACCACTTGAGTCCCAGAGTCATTTTTTTATGCAAAAACTGACAGTTTGTCTGTTTACATCCACTTTTAGACTGATCCATTTTTTTTAACAGAGAAAAATAGAGCTTTGATCCCTTCAAAAAAAACTATATTGAGGAAAGCAGATGTAAGTGAATGTAAATGGATGATCATCCATTTACATCTGTTTTTCCATAGAGATGCATTGATGTCTGTTTTTCATCTGTCGATGGATGGATGAAAAACTAACCAAAAAACGGTCTGCAAGTGTGAAAGGGGCCTTAAAGTGTTTTTAAAGGTTTAAAACATAAAAAAACATAAAAAAAATAAAAATACCAAACATGTCATACTTACCTGCTCTGTGCCCTAACTACATCTTTTTTTTTTTGGGGGGGGGGGGTAAACCCCTCACTTGGCAGTACCCACTTCCTTAATCCTTTATTGAAACTGGTGCATACAGAATCTGGTGCAGCTGTGCATAGTAACCAATCAGCTTCTAACTTCAGTTATGCTTTGATGATAAAACATAGAAGCTGATTGGTTACTATGCACAGCTGCGGTGCTCCAGTTTTAGTAAATCTCCCCCTTTTAATGCAAAAAACTCCAAGAGGTCACATCCAGAATTCCTTTTTTGTCCTTAAGCAAGATACATGCCATATAGGATTAAGAAGGGATCTTAAATATGTAAATAATTCACTGCTATAATTGCAACGCAGCACCAATTTTTTCACAAAAGCAGATTTAGGCAAAAATCTGGATCTAACATCAAATGAAGCATTTGTATCCAGTGGTGTGGAGATTACCACAAAATTGCGTCCTGGACAGACTCTAACTACCACGCGTCTTTCTCCGCTGACTATCATTCAAATTGACAGGTATGTCCTTGGATTGCTGGTATGCTAGTCACAGTCTTTCATTTTCCTGATTTATTTCCTTTCCATTCAGCAAGAAAATATCAGAATTCTTCCCCTCTTCATGAATGGAAGTATGTAAAGGAGCGATGATATTTCATGATTCCAATAACTCCTCATATACAAGGCATAATTCTCACCTGCCAATTACACTATAATAGAGACAATTCATACAAACCTAGTGTCAGTCTACTGAACCACATCATCATTTCACTCTACAAAGTGTGCTCTCAAGGACATTAGTGATCCTCCAAGCATGCTCTCTCTATTTGTTTTGCTGCCAGGAAGATAGGTACACTAATGAAATTTTCTTGCAGAGGCTGACATCAGTTCAGCAGAGGTCACTGACTGACAATCAAATATCAAAAGGCAAGAGAGTAAAGATAATCCCTTTATACTATACAAATGATTTCCAGGAGGCTATCAGACCCTTGCCTAGCTCTCCAAGCATGAAGCTTGCTTTCATATCAACCATATTACTCAAATGGGCGTCTTTTGATGTAAAGAGAACGGTTTATTTTACTTGTCTTTTAAGGAAATTAGTGGTTATGATCTAATGGACTCGTTTTCTATAATGAAGATACAAAGAGCATTATAGCCTTATTCTATGTGAAACTCGGGATTACAGAGGGATGACTATTCTCCTAATAAGGATAGAAAATGCTTGCAAAGTCTATGGTACTGATATCAGTGAGTCATTCATTGCAACAGCAATGCTACTCTGTTATATCAAATCCATTATTACAGTTAGTTACATATATAGTGTACAGAGTTTAAGGTTGCCTTGAACTGTGTGGTTGCCATTTAATGTGCCTGATTGTCCCTCCTACCTATTCCCCTGCTGGTATGAGCTCACAATGTGCCGAGCCCAAGCACTGACATCCAGACCAGAGGGACCCCTGCTTTTATGTTCCATGAGTGCTCAGTGATCCATAAGAATTCTGTGCTCAATCACAGTTTAGAGATCACACATAGGTGTACCATGCAAGTCCATGCCCCAGAACACCTCTTTCAAGCAGGCCAGAGCACGATACACTGAACCGTGACAAAACATTGTACGGAGTGATCATACTACTGAAATAAACTGAACTTTTTTTTTGTAACAATCCAGATTGCTTTATTAAAGGAGAATATAGCACAACCTACAAGGAAAGAACAAAAACTGTTGACATGGTATAACATAAGGACATAAAGTACATAAGTACAAAATCCAAGAAATCCTGCATCATCACACAGATACACGAAAGGGTGACTACAACAGCAATAGGACCGATCACGTCTGTGTCTTATGGACAAAAAGAACGGGGCTCTGGAGAGAGCACGTAAGAGTGCCCCATAACAAGCAGCTTGCTATGGGGGCACTCGGCAGGGGGGAGGTACCGAGAAGCGTTAGCGGGGACTCGACAAGAGGCTGCTTTGTGCAAAACCATTGCATAGAGTAGGTAAGTATAACATGTTTGTTTTTTTAAATGCCTTTACAAACCCTTTAATTCCGATGCCAAATGGAACTTTAGACATAGCTGGATGGTGACCTCCTCCTAGTTATAATCAACTCCTCACATTTATGAGCACTTATCTTAGTCTGAGATTCTCAAAGTCACTACCAGTGATTTGCCTAATTATATCGAATATATGGATTGGCTTTTAAATAGGAAAGGGATATTATTCAGATTTAAGGTATTATAAGTTAAGCATACCCTTTAAGCAAGCCCAAATATTTGTCAGGTTTAATCAGACGTGGATCAGTTGGACTTGAATCCAGATTTGCGTGATTCTATAAAAGGCAATGATCTATCATTCTGTCATCAGGTTAAACCCCCCCCCCCCCATGTTGGCCAGCTTAGTGAGTCAAAACATGACCACAGAAGATGTTAACCAAAATTCACAAAACAACACAGGCAAGAACATAGGTGGCGTTCAGATTCACTGAGTTTTCTAGGTGTGCATGCCATATCTGAAAAAAAAAAAAATAAGATTCAGAGTATGTGTGTCTTTTAAATAGTCACCCATCCATACACCCATCACCATGCTACATCCTCTGTCGGCAGTTGTTGCACAATCAACAATTAACTAAAACCATAGAGATCTTTGGAACTAACTCATATCAGGATCAAGTAAAAAAAACACAGTTTATACATTTGTATTTTTATTGATTTACCTGTTCAAAGATGTGTAGTTCTATGCAATTTAAAGTTTCCATATCTGCCACAAGATATGTAAAGGAAAAACTGTGTGCAATGCCCCAATGGTGAAAGTAACTCAAAAACAAGAAATGGTGAAATCCTACTTCCTAATTCACTAAAGGTTGCTGCAAATCACTGGACGGTGTTCCCACGTCAAACTGAATAAATATCTTAAATATTGTGAGATATATATATATATATATATATATATATATATATATATATATATATATATATATATATATATATATGTATATATATATATATGTATATACAACTGATACAAAAGTCCGGTCACCTGCACATTTATGGACTTTTGTGTTCATTTTCCTATTTGAATATTGCACATATTTGCTATGAGTATATATGTATGTATATATAATAGTAGAGCATTGATATATATATATATATCACAATATTGGAATGTTTATAGTATTTATCAATTGTTTTGTCTAAGGTATTGCTGGTTTATACTTTATGAATGTTGCCTTTGCTAATTTCTTTACCATTTACTTGGTCAGCTCTACTGATTTGTGTATCATCTTCCTGCTAATTAGACAAAAGTAATAATATCGATTTATTATCTTGTGAAAAGAAAAAAGAGATAGCACCAGAACCCTCAATGCCGACCCAGGCCATATCTTCATCACCTGCTTGATTGTGAAAGGGGGGCAAGGTGTGTAAATCACTACAGTGGTGGAACAACATGACAAATCATTTTGTATGTGTTTTTCTTAGTTTATTTGAAATCTAGATCCCAATTACAGCTTTAGCAAAGCCCCCGTAGACTTACCCACTCACCAAACCAGTGTTGCTCGTGTTTCAGTTTTAATGACACCTATCGAATTTTAACCCACTTCCTGTAAACCCTGGGTATTAAGGCTCTGCCACTCGCCCTTGACTCACTACCATGTCATTACATAGCACCACTTTCAGCAGCATTTAAGATCTACACACCACCAGAAGAAGGGAGAGGGAAGAAGACCTGTAATGTCATTGGACTGGACTGAAGACACAGGAAAAAATATACACAAAGAAATATTTTTTCCGGCAGCAGGATAACTTTGGCTGAGGAAGGAGGGGCAAACAGAGAGGTGCGGGTCCTGGTGAGCTCAGAGTTGGGCTTTTTGACAAAAATGACTAAGTAAGTCAAAATGTTTTTCCCAGTTTGACATGGAGTGGGGAAATATTAGAACCCTTCTCAAGTTGTACGCTTTCCCTGGACTCCTTTAGAGAGATTTCACCTCACTTCCCATTCTGGTGACACAATTTTACCAGACAGGAAGTGGAGAAAAATTGGCAACAGGGAAACAACAAGGAAGACAACAATAAAAATCTGGCTGGGGTTCTAGTATACCCTAGTAAAGTTAAACTCCAGCAATGATCTATTTTTTAAAGCTTGGTTACATGTAATAATCCATGTAGTACATTTACCATTCAAACAACTTTTACAATGAATAGAAAGCATTCACTGTTTGGATGAGGTGATGATAGGGTTGTCAGTCGACCCTCCTCTTTGCCTCATCCAATCAATGTACTCATTGAAAACATACAAGATATTTGCCCAGTTATGGGAGTACTAGAGCGAGCAGCTCCCTGTGTTCTGTGTACAGATGGCATGGAACTCCAGTTGCACTGGGAATAGGACAGCACTGTATGTAGACGAATACAGTGGATTTTAGTATCACCATTCTTGGGATGGGGGATATGAAGAATTAGATGAAACCAAACTAGCCCAATACAAGTTTAAAAAATAAATAAATCCTGGAGTTCAGCTTTGCTAAAAATAGGGTTTTTTCTTTGTTTTGTTTTTTCTGTCTGCAGCTTTTTCCTCACTTCTTGTCTGGTGAAAATGGTGTCACCGAAACTAGAAAAAATGACTATAGATACACTAAAAAATAACCCAAAAGTGAAAGCCTAGCAGCCTCCCCCCCTCTGGTGCCACATTTGGCACCTTTCGGGGAGGGGAGCAGGTACCTGTTTTTGACAGCGGCGAGATCTCTCAGATGTCCGGCCCCCCTTCTCCTTCTCCTGCTGCCAGGCCATTCAGAAAGCGTAGCGTGCTTCGCGCATGCGCAGTAAGGAACCTGCTGTGATTCCAGTACAGGTAAGTGTCATAATATTAAAATTCAGCAGCTACAGTATGTGTAGCTGCTGACTTGTCATTTTTTGCTGGGGGGGGGGGGGGGGGGGTGGAACATCTCTAAGCCAGAATATGGATACTTTGGCATCATGTGTTAAAAGGTCAACACATGCAATTAATCTCATTGCTTTCTGCATTCAATAAGGAGATTAAATCAACATCTCAAACAGAGCAACCACTTCCACTGTAATTTCTGGCAATAGCACCTATCATGTGTACAGATCTATACATAAGTAATATGTTTGATTGTGCTTTCCTTTAGATCTCTAAGCATTTGATGGATTACATGTTGGCAGTTACTGCAAATGTACACACAGTGTAAATAAAGCTTGGACAAAAAGGGCCCATTCTTTACGGAGATGTCTACACATGTTCATGATATTTATACCTCATAGCAGCTAGATCTTTTTCCTTGCAGACAATACCCTACCGTTGTTTAATTTCAACAGTTTAGATGTCTTCGTTCACATAATGCTTACTAAATCCTTACATAAACTCACCTTTTTAACTATGCAGGGTAGTAAAATTGAGGAGCTTTGATGTTTATAAACAGGTGTCTACCTTGCCTGTAAGCATCCATTTCATCTTCAGGCTCTGCACTGACTTCATCATTTTCAAATTTAAATTTTGTTCAGGGCAACAGATCTTTATAAGTGTCATGAGCATTTTGCTAAGCACAGATGAGGGCCACCTTTAAAGCATTCACACCTGTTCTTTTTTTAAATAATTGCTGTGACCAATCACAGCAGATCACATGACTGTGTATAAAACTCACCATGTCTCTTACTAAATACCTTGGACTGCCTACTTTCCAAAAAGGGGTCATTTGGGGAGTATTTGTACTGTTCTGGTGTTTTTGGGCCTCAAGAAATAAAATAGGACATCAGTCTGTCAGGATTGATCAATTTTCAGATATACACCATAGCTTGTAGACTCTATAACTTTCCAACAGACTAAATAATATACACTGGTTTGGGTTATTTTCACCAAAGAATTGTATCAGAAAACAGTTTGGTCTAAGTTGATGGACAAAGTTTTTTATTTGAAAAATGTTATAACAGAAATCTAAAAATGTTCTGTTTTTTTTCATTTATTTAGCAAAAAATGAAAAAAAAAAAACAGTGGTGAGCAAATACCACCAAAAGAAAGCTCTATTTGTATGTAAAAAAATTATACACATTTCATATGGGTTCAGTGTTGCGTGACCGCGCAATTATCATTCAAAATGTGACAGCGCTGAAAGCTTAAAATTGACCTAGGCAGGTAGGGGGGAAAGTGCCCGGTATGGAAGTGGTTAATGGGTTTTTGGTAGGTTGCTGTGTATTTTTATGCACATAAAACTACAAACAAAAATACTTTATGCAGAAATTCATAAGCACTTCCACATTGAGATTGCAATACACTAAGTTGTGGTTTAAGGGTAAGTAACCCCTGTCAAGTTCAATCCATGTGTCATTTAAAATGAGCAAACTAAAATGATAATTTTTTTCTTCTGGGATGCTGCTCAACGTTGTACTTAACCTGAACTTTATACTGTCCAATATTCTAGAAAAATGAAAAAGGATATATCAACTTAAATGTTTCAAGATCCGTTGACTCAAACAAAGTACGTTACAATAAGTGACCTTCTTCTAAACAGTTTAGAATGTATAGCCAAAAGTATAGCCAAAACTTTATTTAGCAAAAAAATCCCCATTAGGTTATTTTTTTTTAATTTTGTGTCCTGTTGGGGGCATTTCCCTTCACTTCCTGTTCTAGAGATGCAATAGGATGTGAGAGAAAATCTACGCGAAGTGAGTGGATATCCTATCTTAGACAGCTGTCATGGGGACGTTTGTCCCCACTGGAAATTTCACCCGCACTTCTTGCAATTATAAAGACTGTAAAAGTTTAGATTACCCTTTCTTTCTGTCTTCGTGACAATGCTCACCAGGATAAATAGATGGATGAATTCCCCTAGTGGAACAAAAGTTCTAACCCTGTAGGTGGAGCTTGGACCTCACTGGAGTATGAGGTCTTCTACCCAGGGTGCTGGCAGCTGATATTGTAAAGCCCCGTACACACGTTGAAGCTGTTTGTAATTTGGAACAGGTACATTTTGTAAGTGTAGTTCCAGCTAACAAACTATTTTTAAGCTTTTTGGATAGCATAGGTAAGGGTTAACACCCCTGTTTGTTGTGTGTGCCCCTGTTCAGAATATTTCACCTCACATTCTGTCCAAATGACAATGAAAATGAAAATGTGTTGTTGTGGAAAAAAGGGTTGGTGATAAAGCATTAGTGGAGGTAACTTTTTTCCCATAATAACTCTTACAGGTGTGAATTTCCCTTCCTATTGTACACTGCCACTGTACTGTACTTTTCAGGGAGAAGAAACAGCCAGATCCCTGTTCACCGTACACAGAGTTCTGTGTGTTTGTGGACACAGTCGATTAGCTGACTTCAGCCAAAAGTCATTGGCTTAAATCAGCTGCCAAACTCCAATCACAGCATGAGTTTGGCAGGGAGCGCGCACATGCATGCCCCAAACTTGGAAGCAGGCTGGCGACATACAGATATGTTGTTTTTCACCTGCCTGTGCCGCTCACCTGCAGTAAAACTACTGTGGGTGGGTGACAAGAGCTTTATATAAAAAGCATTGTGTTGGAAATTTTGTTCCCAAATGCATTTGGTTGAACTAGGGTTCCCAGCTTGTGTAGGTATGTAGAATACTACTGTGAATATATAGATATCAGCTAAAGATAAAAGATAGGAATGGTACCTAAACACAATATACAAAAACTATAACAGAAAATACCATGAAAAAATTGAAAAGAAGAACACAAAAAGCAGGATGTAACTGAAATGTAGACAATGTGGCATTAATATAACATCATTTATTTCATCTCCTGTTTCCATAAATGCTTCCTGAGGGCTGTTATTTTCCAACATTTGTGTTGCATTTAAAGACCATCTTATGGCACTCCATTAAATACAAAGGCCTGACAAAGTCCTGACCACTGATAACTCTTGAAGACCATCAAATAGCAGGAATTGACTCCTTATAGCTGTTCATGAATTACATGGCTATAAACATTCACAGATACGTTGGAGAAGTAGAATGCAAAGGCCACCCTTTCCGGAAGTAGACAGTTTACAGCACCCACGTGTTTTCTTTGATGTTATTCTAGATAAGATGTAAAATAAATAGATCCTGTAACTGAGCCTCACAAGATTTTATTTTTTTAAAAGGGTATTCAAAGATACAGAGTCTGTACTAAGACCATCCAATTATCCCATCAGACATGCACTTTAATAATGTCTTATTTATTTTATTTAGGCAACAGAGTTACACCAGCATATTTAGAAATTCAATCAATGGTACTGCATTTGGGCAGGACCAAGTAGTGTCCTCATCTACCATTGCAGCAAAGTCTGCCCTAACAGATGTAAATGTGATCTTCAACCTTCTACATACGTAGGAAACAAACACAATAGCTACAGTAGCAAGCGCAACCTTTCTTCCTGAAAGGAAAATAAATGTCTACATTACTTCACCTTTCATATTGAATAAAATGTGGAATTTACACTCATGGATGGGAATGCACAAAAATCTATAAGAACTGCTTGGGAATAATTGAAAGAATGGGTAAAATGAATGAAAACGAGGCTTACTTTGATCACTGCCACCTGCTTAGGTAATTATAGTTTATCAATTCTTGAAAGGATGTACATGATCAATGTATATATAAGGATTAATGATTAGGGTAAATGGTTACACAGAAGGTATACAAAGAACAAAGGGCCTAAAAACACATGTTGACACAGCAGCAGCATAAAAGGGTCCCATATTTATGTAGCTTTAGAACTCAGTGGATTGAGTGCATATTTACTGCCAGGCAGGGGTTCTGCCTGACAAGCTCCAAGCTGGGTATAAAATGACAAATGTCCACAAATAAGCTTCTAAGAAATGTAAAATGTCTTAACCCACATAGTTGTGGATTCCGTTATGTAAAATAACTGAAGACTTAAAGCAGAACTTCACAATACACCTAAAAACAAAATGGGATCTGTTTAAGTTGTCTAGATCTCCAACCTTCCCCTGGCATATGATTGTATAAGCAGTACTCTGATGATGTTATCAACATGATCTCTTCTTAGCACCCTTGTCCTAAAACAGGGCTGCGGGTAAATTTAGTTGAGCTGGATGGTAGCCAGCCTGGCTAATTTGTAGTCTTTATGGATCAAAGGGTTTCCTCCTACTGTTTCAGCTGTGGCTTTTCATTTTTGTCAGTAGGTGGCGCTGTTGCCTTTGATATTTGGATGATGAGCTATGGTGAATTCAGGTTATGAATCAACATTTTTCTCAGCCAATCAGACTGGCCACTTTGCATCTGGGAGAAGGTATTTATTTGGAGAGGGTCAGGTGATCTAGGTCTTTTCCACCCAGACTGTGGTCTGGGTGGGTGTATGTGGAACAGCTCCTGGCTGCTAGGCCTGAAGCCTGAGGCCTATCCAGGACCTCTACTGGCTGCTAGGTCTGTTTGAGGCCTTTCCAGGTGTTCAAGATTTTACAATATCTGCAAACAATGCTGAGAGGGATGGAGTTCTGGAGAAGTACCAGAGGTGACTCCTTATGGACTGGGGACCCATGAGGTGGCTGGGAGAGCTTTAAGAGAGAACTTATCCAAGAGAATTCAAAATGATGTTGTGAGTAAAGTTCAGTTACTATAGGAGACAGCCTATTCTACAAAGTACAGATGTGCTGGTTCAGCTTTAAGGCTCTTTTTTCTGTACTGCTGTCTTCCTTATCTCACCTTTTTGTTTAAGGAGTCTGACAATCTGCCTATTTGCTGACCGTTACTATTTTTGACAAAGGGTGTACTGTACCCCATCCCCTCTCTCCCACATTTTCCTGTTTGTGAGAAATAAACTTCTCTTTGTTCAAGCATAAAAGTGACTGGTGCTCATCCTTCTATCTTGTACATCACCCACCATGCCTAGTAACCTGCACCCTGAGGATGTATGTCGGCCCTCCCTGTCTCTGGGGGTCACCACAAGGCCCCCGGAAATAGGGGGCGCTACATAAGGAAGTTTAAAATGGTTCTAAAGGCTGAAGATTTTCTACCTTCAAATGATATTAAAGGCGTTCTTTCTTTCTTTTTTTTTTAATAACAAACATGTCATATTCACCTGCTCTGCACAGTGGTTTTGTACAGAGCAGCTCACATCCTCCTCTTTTCAGGTCCCTCGCTGGTGCTCTTGACCTCTCCATCCTGCCGAGTGCCTCCAGAGCAAGCAGCTTGCAATGGGGGCACCCAAGCAGGCTTGTTCTCGAGCCCTTCACACACAGAGCTACGGCTCTGCCCCTCCCCCTCCTTCTTCTCATTGGCTCACTGGCTGTGATTGGCTGCTGTCTCAGCAAATGAGGAGGAAGAGTTCCCTGGGAGCCGTGGCTCTCGTTCATATTGCTGGATCAAGATGGGGCTCAGTTAAGTATTGGGGGGCTGGGGGGGCTGCTGCATCGAGAAGGTTTTTACCTTCATGCATAGAATGCATGAAAGTAAAAAACCTTGAGCCTTTAGAACCACTTTGATGCATTCTGTGCATGAAGGTAAAAAACCTTCTGTGTGCTGCTCCCCCCACAGCCCCCCCCCTAATACTCCCCTGAGCCCCCTCTTAAACTAGTGATGTGCATGAGAGCCTCGGCTGTCCTGGGACTCCCTCTCCTCATTGGCCGAGACAGCAGCGATGGCCATTGGCTTCCACTGGTGTCAATCGCAGCCAGTAAGCCAATGAGGAGAGAATGGGGGGCGGGGCTGAACCATGGCTCTATGTGTCCTATGGATGCATAGAGCAGGGCATGGGAACAATCACGTACCAGTGCCTCCATAGGAAGAAGCTTGCTATTGGGGGGCACTAGTCATGGGGGAGGAGACAGGAATACCGGTGGGGGATCCGAATGGAAAAGGATTGGGGCCGCTATGTGCAAAACAATTGCACAGAGCAGGTAAGTATGACATGTTTGTTTTTTTTTGCTTTTTTAAAAAAAATCCCACCCTTTAATACCCCTTAAAATTATTGACTGCTATGTTAGGTGCATTTAACCTGCTGACCTCCTTCGGAACCTGCATTAACCTGCTTCAGCCTGGGTTCACACTAGCGAGATCTCAAAGATCGCATGGGATTCGCTCCAGAGCTGCAAGTGCGGATTACATGCGATCTCTGAGCAATGCGAGTTCAGCCATACAGTTGTATGGCTGAACTCGCATTGGATTCGGACAGAAAATAGTGCAGGGACTTGTTTTTCCCCGCACTAGAATTGGATCGCATGGGTGTTCTCACCTATGCGATCATATTCCTGTGCGAGTTTACAGTTTGCACCGCGATCTGTGAACTAAACTGGGGATTAACTCTGTTAATGACACTCGCAGTGGTTCGCACAAGGCACTGCGGGAGAGGAGCGATGTGGGAACCAGCGCTGGAATCGGGCTGGTTCCCACATCGTACTAGTGTGAACCCAGGGTCAAGCTGCTTTAGCTTTTTATTGACTTGGGGGACAGAAGAAGTTCTAAAGCAAACAAAAGCCATAACTACGATGTTTTCTACTTTTACTGTATCTTTGTGAGACCAAAAAAAATCAATTTCGACTTGACAGACACATTTTCGCCTCCAGCTGGTTTCGTTTTACATGTTGAAAGCACAGGTTTCCTACAGAAAAGTGGATGCTATAGAAATAACAGGTATTGGATAACACTTCTCCAGTGTCTCTTAGTATTTTTATGATTCATGAAACTTTGGCTTATAATGCAGTTGGGCCACATGAATGGTAACCACACTGTGTACTACATCCATCTAATCTTTATAGAGTTCCATATAGCACATAGGCATAGCTTGATATCCACTTCCTATCACTTTTCAAGCTTACCATTAAATACAGTAAAGCACATAGGCATCAGCAAGAAATCAACTATAATTGGTTTACAATGTGGTCTCTGTGCAACAAAAAACACATTCTAATGCAATAATCAGGTTGTGCCAGCTTCGCATTTTACATGATGCAGAATAAAATTCATGTAAATTTTGTAAATAAGATCTACTAGGTTTAAAACAGTGCAAAGGAGCTTTGGTACAACCAACTTGACACTTGGTGGTCCTTCCTGAATCTGCAATGTGATAGACCAGCACATCTCCAATTCAAAACACTTCTTTATATAAATACTGCAGATATCCGTTGGCCAGTCTTTAAATGATTATTGTAAAAAAATTATCAGGGTGGTAAACGGAACTGGCTGAATTTGTGTCTCCCATCCCCAAATCAATGCAGGTATGGGATCTAGAATGGTTATGCATAATCCATGGTTTTCTTGGACCCTTCTGTAACCCGAAAAAAACATATGGCAGAGGTGATGAAATACCAATGAAAGAAAGCTCTGTTTGTGGGAAAAAAGAACAAACATGTTATTTGGGTACAGCGTCGCATGACTGTCAGCTAAAGTAAATGACCTGATCAGGAAGGGGGATAAATCTTCCGGAGGTCAAGTGGTTAATTTAGCACTTTTTAACAGACCTGGCCTTTAGTAAACTGATTACCGTATATACTTATGTATAAGCCCACCCGAATATAAGCCGAGGCACCTAATTTTACCAAAAAAAACTCGGAAAACGTATTGACTCGAGTATAAGCCTAGGGTGAGAAATGCGCAGCTACTGTAAGTGGAAAAGATGGTCAACAATGCCCATTTGCAGCCTCACTGTGCCCATTTGCAGCCATAGGTCCCCCAAACTTCAAACTCGGTAGTTAAGGGTTCCTAGATGCCCCCTAGCTGCAGCCAAAATTTGGGGTCTCTGGACCTAAAGGGTCATTTCTGCAATGACATTTCTGCAGATAGACACAGTTGACTGATTTTGGGGCCCCGTATCTCGGGGTAATTTAGTGCTAGGAACCCCAAATTTGTTGTGCAAACCCAGTGGAACTAGCACTACAACATATCCAAAGGAGTTCCTAGCACTAAGTAGCCCCGAGATACGGGGCCCCAAGGTTGGTTCGGAAAATGTCAAGCACTTCTCTGCAGCTGAGAATGACATTTTCCGAACCGACTTTTGGGCCCCCAGCTTTGAATATGTCGTATTGCTAGTTCCACTGGGTTTGCACACTAAATTTGGGGTCCCTAGCACTAAGTGGCCCCGAGATATGGGGCCCCAAATTCAGTTCGGAAAATGTCATTTTCTGCAGCAGAAAAATGCTTTACTCGAGTATAAGCCGAGGGGGGCATTTTCAGCACAAAAAATTGTGCTGATAAACTCGGCTTATACTCGAGTATATACGGTACATATCTTGTGTTATTGCAGCATCTAAGCTGCATATTAGAAAGATTGACTACACTTATACAGATAGTCAGGGTTTGGTTCACAAAAAAAAAAAAAACAATGCGCCACTGCTGATGCCAAATGCTAGAAGCACCAAATAATACATAATGTTGATAAGACTTGACAAGCAAATGGATATTGAAGGCAGACCCATAAGCTCACTTAAGCTGGAATTTATGGGACAGATTTCTGCAACCTGCAGTGAAGACATGTTTGAAGACACATTTGACAGACGCCTACCCCACAAACATTCTCTCTGCATGGTCTCCGCGATCTTCCTAAGTTCGTCCAGCTGAACCAACAGATGGAGGACTCTCTCACACAACTCCAAAAAAACATGCTGAAGAAATTGTCTAAAGCTAAACAAAACGGCAATGATTTTGCCGTGTTTGCACATAGATAAGACAGGCTGTATAATAACAACAAACACATTGCCAAGTAAATCCCAAACTGATTGCTCAGCCATGCATTGTTTTATTCGGGGTTACATTGCTTAGGAAAAGATTGCTTCTTGGTTTCCATTAAAAACCTCAGCAGCAAGTGGAAAGCAACATCTGAGACACAAAAGACAAGTGGAAACTCAACATTAATCGTACCAAAGGCCTGAAAGCAGAGCTATAAGCAGTTTGAAACTACACAACGCTTGATCAATATAGTCACCAAGAAAACTATTTGTAGCTGAACAGAATGCATACCAATGGTCTCACAGCTCTGTTGGGGCCCGCCGCCAGCTAATGCGGCATTTCTACACCGCTATACAGAATACATTGGGAAGTGCTTGAAACAATAACTGCAATACCCACTGAGGAAAATCGAACCACAAACTCAACAAAAGCTTAGCTGGAGACGCATAATTTAGGGCTACCCCACAGACAGGCCTAATTTTAGAAATGTTCATTCAAGTTGAACAAATGAAATGGCTGCAATGTTCTAGATGCAAACCAAGCACTAAAGACTGGTAAGAATCAGAGATATTGGCTGTTTTTTCAACTTCCTACATAATTACATTGTTAAGATGGCCATACATTACTCAGCTGGTAAAAACTGCGCCAATTTCCCCCATCCACATCAAATGTGAAAATCCCCCTTGCTGTGTCATTGTATTCTGACAGCGGGACTCACCCAATATCAGAATTCACTAATAAGCTAAGCAGCCCATTGGCTGGGTCACCATTTTTCCAAAAAGCCCGTTCATGAAAAGTCTATAGATAGATTGATTTCTCATGAACGGGAATGGCCATATATGGATTGAAAGCTGTCCGCTTCATCCTGAACCAGCTGGATTTCAAGCCATGTATGGCCAGCTATAGTCAGGTTGAAAAAAAACAAAAAAAGTTCAGTTTCAGTTCAACCAATAGAAAAGAAAAAATGAAATAATATAATATAATAATATAGAATCCTATACCCACATTTGATTCAGAGGGAGGAAAAAAAAGATTATTGGATTTTCTGCAGATGATCGCTTTTGTGAAACATCAATTCAAACAATCATTTAATGTATGGGGGAGTTACCATTTAAAAGATATCTGTTGTTGTTAAAAGCAGAAATGAACAGTAACACAAATAAATAGCCCATGGCTACATTCACACTTGAGCGTAGAGTATTCAGATGATTTCTGGTGAGCGCTGTACCATACAGGGGCTTCTTTGGAGCAGGATCACAAGTTTTTGACCCCAAAGTCTTTTAGTATGGGAGCACCTGAAAAACAGGAGTTTTATGCCTTTTTCTGCATTTTTCAGGTGTTCCCATTCAAATTTACGGGGCCAAAAGCATATAATCATGCCTGAAAAAAAGTATCTGAGCTCCTAGGTGTGAACAGTCACCATTTAAAAAAATTATATTTATAATGTAGTGAGATTTTAGCTTCAAACTACAAATCGCTCAGGAGTAAATGGGGCATAAAACTGCAAGAAGTAAGCCTGGTACATACCACAATTTTTTTTTCGTTGAACAGTTGGAGCCTCTGTACTTACGTTTTGATGTTAGTACATCGATCTCACCTGCAGCTCTTTTGTGTTCTGATAGGGGGACCCCACTGCCAGATGCCAGAACACTCCGGTCAGCGTTCTCAGCCATTGGCTGAGAGTGCTGACGAGAGACGTTCAGCTGCTAGTTTTCCAGCATTCTCGTCCGGCTTCTGTCGAAAGGGCTTCTATACACATGGGCCGAATGTTGCCCGACATTCAGGCCCGTGTGTACTATACTTTAGATTAAGCCATCGCATAACAAAACATGTTTCATTTGCATACAACCAATTCTATCTGTATGACTAGTCAAAGCCTGTCCCAATGATGATGTCTCAACATAATGTATTTATAGAACTTCAAGAGAACACTTTAAGGCACATGGCAATTAAAGTATATGTAATACCAATGAGTAAAATCTTATATTAGCTTTAACATCTTATTTTGATTTGATTTGAATCCACAGCTTTTAATAATTGTCTCCCAATTGTGCTCCTGCCTTGTCAGCCTGTCACACGGACTTCTGTTGAAGACTACAACGGGCCGTTATAACACACATTCCTTGGAATTTATAAAGTCCCTCATGCATTCTAAAAGTGGTGCAGAATGGGCCAAATTCATATACCTGTCTAAAACTTAAATTTGATGCATGCTGCACCCCTTTTAGAACGCACACGAGAAACTTTTGAAAAATCTGTCTGTGCCAGCTTCTCTCTCTGTACGCCGAAAGAGAGTTATGCCGCGTACACACGATGCACCAATGGGAAATGTTGGATGTGAGCTTGTTGTCGGAAAGTCCGACCGTGTGTATGCTCCATCGAACATTTGCTGTCAGACTTTCTGCCAACAAATGTTTGCTAGCAGGTTCTCACATTTTCCGCCAACAAAAAGTTGTTGTCGGAAAGTCCAATTGTGTGTACACAAGTCTGTCGCACAAAAGTTCACGCATGCTCAGAATCAAGCAGAAGGAGCCGCACTGGCTATTGAACTTCCTTTTTCTCAGCTCATCATACGTCTTGTACGTCACCGCATTCCCACGTTCGTAATTGTTGGCCAACATTTGTGTAACCGTGTGTATGAAAGACAAGTTTGAGCCAACAACCTTCGAACAAAAATCCACGGTTTTCTTGGCGGAAAGTCCGATCGTGTGTACGGGGCATTAGCCTTAATTAATTCCACTTTCGTGAGATACAAATTGCTTGTATTTTACTTTGAATTTGGCGCATTCATTGTGCCACAATGTAAAAGTGGTGCATTTTAGAACTACCTGAATTTGGTGCACAAAACACCGTCAGACCAAACGTGTTGCAAATGCTGTCAATCAATTTGGCGCAATACATTAACAGGAGGGATTAACGCCAGAAAAGTGGCGCAATAGTTTAATTGTCTGCGGAAGATTGTCACTGAGATCCAGCAAAGGATGAAAAAAGATGTTAAGCATCAAGTAAAAAAATGTCTAATGTTTATGCATATTAATTTGTTCATACACAATGCTTTAGCATACTACAAGTAATTTAGTTAGGGTTTATAGCCTCCTCAAGTTTCCTAAACTAATAGTACTTGTACGTAGATGGGCTTTAAAAAAGGAAGACTGGTACCAATGGCAAACTGATGAGTTTCACTTTTTTTTACTCCGATGGTGTTGAAAAGAAGATAATGTCTAAATTAAGCCAATCTTTCATTGACTGATAATCTGTTTCTCAGACAGGTGTCAGTGGTGACAATTCTCAAGGAGTATGAGGAAAAAGAAGACATTTAACGTACCATGGAAATATCATCACACAAGAAGGTATGTCTTTATCAAAAACATCCTGCTATTAGGGTGATACCTTGCTTATAAAGTGAATAGACCAAACATTGTGCAGTTCACATCAGAATATTTTTTTAGTACCAATATATTAATGGGACTGTAAAATCTATGAAAACAAGAGAAATGGCCTACACCACAAGGTACAAATAGGCAGTTAAGCCACAGGCCAAGTAAAAAAAAGACAGAGCTGACAGCTTGAGCCAAACACTTGGCTTGTGGCTGCGGAGTGGTATTCTCATACAACATCCTCATTTTGATGAAAAATGTAGCAGAACTTCTGCAGAGAAAAAACTCAAACAGACTCATGGAATGGGCATTTGTAAGAGTACCAATCTACACATCTAAGATGTCATAATAATGCAGCTTAACCCCACTGCAAGGTACATGTGCTTTTATTTAGTTGTATTCTCTCCCTGTCCAGCAAGAAATGCCAGCCCAATGGCAGGCTTTAAAGCAATTCTGTCACTAGAAACTATTTTTTTTTAAATTGCTACCTGCAAAGAAGACAGCGAATACTTACGTCTCCTGTCACCCACACCACTGATCTTTGTGATATTGAAGCGATACCACACCTGGAGGATGTACTGGGAGTGATGGTCGCCAGCATATCACTCCTTGGAGATTCTGATGATTATATAGGGAGTGGAATCTCTTCAATACAGTGAAGATTGCCATTGTGAGAAACAGCAAAGCTAAATAGTCATTTTAAGGCCCCCAAGGAGCCGAATTGTCTCCTGCCTGAGTTCTGGAATAACAAACTGATGCTATGTCACTAGGAAAAACTGTCAACCTTTAGCTTTCTTTTTTACAAGCCTGACAACACTCTTATTATGTGATAGTTTACTGAGTGTCTTTCCACCAGCACTGAGATCAGAGAGCCTCACTGCAAGGTAACTGGCTTTTTGGGAAGGAGGTCAGGAATGGTAGCCTCCATATTTCTGTCTCTCCCCATGTGTCTGTAAATTACATTATAAACTAGTCCTAAAAGATTAAAGTGGTGTTTCCATCAAAAAAAATAAAAAATAAATTAATAGTTTAAAATTCATAAAAAAATGCAAAAACAAATAATTGGAATTTTTTTTTTTTACTCACCTCTAAATGCCTGTTGCTAGGGGGTCCCTCGAAGTCTGCCTCCTTCATTGCCCTGACATCACTTCCCCTCAGTGCAGTCAGTCATCTGGGACACGTGACAGGTCCCAGAGGACTGTGCGGCGTATCACATGCGCAGTGGGTGCCCGGCTGGGAAGCCACAGCCGGGTGCCCACAGTCAGAATGCCGGCGCCTCCGGGGAAGGGGGGGCTTCGATTCCCCGCATCCTTGGACCCTGAGACAGGTAAGTGTCCAATTGTTAAAAGTCAGCAGCTGCAGTATTTGTAGCTGCTGACTTTTAATTTTTTTTTTTTTATGGTGCACCCCACTTTAAGGTTTAATCTCAATGGCAAAATGCAGCTTTAATGAATAATGAAGGCTAAAAAATGATGGTACAATAAAAATGAATTAGACTTTGTTCCATATAAGGCTACAGATATATTATTTGTATTTAGTTAATATGGTTGTATAATAATTAGATTACTAGAGGGTTTAATTTTTAATTTATCAGGAGCTTTTAATGTAAAGAGTTTTAGTGTCTCTAATGACCTGTGGAGATGAGAAACTCTCTGGAGTGTGTATTGGGAGGGGGAAGGTTAAGGTGATTAACTGGTGCTAACAAGTTTAGGATGTTGAAGAGCTATTTTCTTGGACGTCCATCAAAGGAGGGATAGAATGTTCCTGGGGGATGGGGAGGAAGAGGAAATGTAGCTATGTATTTAACAGATGATCTTTCTTTCTGTACCCACTCTTCTCCCAGCCTTGTTGTGCCTGCTTCTGTCCTTCCTAACCTTTTTGCATCACACCCAGGCACCAGACGTAGAAAACTGGAGTCAAGAATACAGGCTGGCAGTCGATCTGAAAAGTGATCGCACGTAGAGAGAGTTCATTACCCTTCCTGTTGATCTCTCCTCTGAGGACACTCAGCATAATTAAACCAGTGCATTTTTCATCCCCCTTGACACCTAAGTCAATCTGACCTGGTTCTTCATTAGTGAATGCTACCGACTACTGTAATAGAAGCAGATGCTAAAACAGAATAAAGCAATATGCACTTCATAGAAGATGTGTGTGGCCAGTAAAATTAATGTTCTCATCAAAGATAAAATATACAAATGCTTGAAAGTGTCGGTGACCATTATTGAGTACTAGAATGCAAAGCTCAATTCTCTCTGTTAATACTATGTGCATGAAGCTTCCCTTAGCACACCAAAAAAAAAAACAGCTACCGGTATATCAAAGCCCATTTAAATGTACAATTTAAATCAGCTCAATATATTCCAGGTGTAAAAAAAAAAAAAATCTTGTCTTACAGTTTATCTTCTCTTACAGGTCATCTTCTTTATAAAACAGCCACACCAAAATACTTACGGGTTCAGTAAAGTTATTGAATTCCCTGCAATAGCAGAGGCTTTTAAGCAGTATTATACAACCTCTTCAAACCCAAGGCTGACAGCCTGTATAAATAAAAATCACGTAATATTTATTAAAGACTGACTTAATCTGACTACCTGAGGGAGCATTATTGGTCATGGAAGCCCCTATCACCTCAGAGGAGTTCATATCGGCCTTCAAACAGACTCAGACAGGTACAATTCCTATACCAGATTGCCTTGTCCTTTCCTACTACAAATCCTTCTCTCCCATACTTACTCCATATTTTTTAAGCACCTTTAATGTGATGAAGAACTCCTCAGAATTTTCTCCAGAATCCTTAACAACTCATATCACCATAATTCCTAAGGAGGGCACCCGTTATCACTCAGTATCATTGCTAAATGCAGACCTGAAATTGTTCACCAAAGTGCTTTGAGTCCCCTCCCCCTGCCACATTTGGTAGGTCATTTTTTTCGGGAGGGGTCCCTAGTTTTGACAGGTACCCACCCCTTCTCCCCCCCTCCACGCAGTCTTCTGGGACATGTCACCAGAGTAGAGAACCACTTTAACACTTATCCTTATACCTACCCTCAGAAAGTAAAGATTTTCTATGATATATGGAATATATTGAATGATTAGCTTTAGCTAAGCAGTACCCTGACAATGTGCCCTTTTCCCCAAATTCCTCGTGAAAAATAGCACTGCACTTTCCAACTAGGGATATGGTTCAGCCTACTGCAAAGTCCACCCAACATTTGCATGTTCACCCTTTGTGGGCCTGGTGAGCAATTTGGTTGGTTTGTCAATCCACACATCCTGCTATAGGCCTTCTATAGCAGGATGATCTATAGAAGGCCTACAAACAACCCCAGTGCCTATTTCTTGGCCCTCAACTTATAAATCAAAAAGTGCAGCGCTCAAAAATGTGATTAAACCTAAAGCAGAGCTCTACCCAAAAGGGGAAGTTATGCTTAAACCATCCTCCCCTCCTATGCCACATTTGGCATTTCATTTTTTTTTTTTGAGGGAATCAGGTACCTAGTTTTGACTGGTACCTTCTCCCACTTCCACTCAGGCCGCCTAGGCGACTCGAGCGTAGGTTCTCCTCTTCCCCTCCCTCCCTGCAATCTTCTGGGACACGTCACAGGTCCCAGAAGACGAGGAGAGGGAGAGAAGCGAGAGGCGAGGGAGAGAAGCGAGGGTTTGCATCGCTGGATCGTGGGACAGGTGAGTGAGTGTGTGTTTATTAAAAGTCAGCAGCTACACTTTTTCTAGCTGCTGACTTTTAATAAACACAAAAACGAGTGGAACTCCACTTTAGTAAACCTAGACACATCAAGAATAGTGTAAACAACAAATTTCTAAATAACCAGTGTAGATAATCCTTGCAAACTAAAAAGTCTTCTATGATATATTTACGATGACAAGTCGCACTGTTTACCTGAACTGTTTGACCCCCTCTTTACTGAGTGGTCATAAAGCACTCAAAGACGTTAAGTCAATCAGCATAACTGTCAGTAAAAAGGCTCCCATTTCTTTCTCTATCCACATGAGACACCATGTATCAAAAAAGTTGTAAAAAAATAAAAAAAAAGCATAATACACATAGTGTCACAGTCAGGGGTCAGTCTCAGGGACCAGTATCTGTCTAAGCCCTAACCAGTATTCACCAGAGCCCCTGATGTTCGGGATAGGTTTTTTTAGTAACAGGTTGCGGTCCTAAGGATCGCCCCACTAGGAGGTGACCAAGCCGGGGTCCAGTAGCCAATATAGCAATTGGTTGCAGGTTGGGATCAAGCAGACGCGTAGTCGAGGAACAAATCAAAGGTTGCCAACAAGTGGTTGCAGGTTGGAATCAAGCAGAAGCATAGTCAAGAAGCAATCCAAAGGTTGGTAATGAGTGGTAGCAAAGATATGGACAGCAGCAGGAGCGACAAGAGCAATATATTGGCTGAAGAGGGCACAATAGTCTGGCAAACAGGAAGTGCAAAGGCATGGCTTAAATAGGAAGTTTGTGCGAGGAGCAAAGGGCGCTGTCCAACATTTTTAGGTGGATTAGTAAAAATAGATACTGCCAGCCCTAGCAGAGGTTGAAGGTTCAGATCCCGGTACTGACACATGGGGGGTTATTTACTGAAGTCAAATCCACTGTTCACTTCCAAGTGCACTGAATGGTCATAACACGCATGTACAGTAATTAGGAATCCACAGCAGTCCAAGAATGGGGACAGATATACTGCTCTCCACTCAACATAAAATCATGTCACAAAAGAAAGAGCAGACTTCATAGTGCAGTTTTTGTAGGTATGCCAGTTTTTTAAAAAGTAACCAGACGCAGTACTGCCATATTATTAAAAATGTTCCATCAAAGTTTTCAGTGTATCTGCCGATATGTCGATGACGTCACTGACTCCCAGGGAAAGTAGAATCCAAGGTGGGGAGGAAGAAAGGAACTATGTCAGGAAATCTTGTCAATGATATCCCCAAGACATGAGCTGGTGAGTGACTTACGTTCTTCAGTGAACACCCTCACACCTCCAGTAAAGGACTTTGTTAATGGTAAAAAAAAGTTTTTCCACTGTTTTCTCTCAATTGGAAAATCCCTGCATTAATGAAAATGGAAAATCCCTGCATTCATTTTTAAAACTGAAAATGAACTCCATCCACGTCTGTCTTTAAATGATTGCAGTTTAAACCTTATAATGATTCACTGAAAATGTTGCTTTGGAATTCGCTTACTATGTTACCATATAGATTTTTCTATGCTTTGCATGCAGCAACCCAATGAAGATAATAGACTACACAATTTCTAACGCTTCAAAGGATTTAAACGAAAAAGCACCTCTCTGTTATAGAAATATATTGTCACATTGCATTTAAAAGCTTTATTTATTTGTAAAGGTGTTCTACCCCAGAATTAACCAAAATGCTTTTTAGACAACTCTAAACTAGGTGAACCTAAAATGACCTTGCAATGTAAATAAATGTCAATGCAGATCAAAGAGCTTTGTTCTTTTCCATGCATCCATTTTTGCTCAAGATCTCATCAATAGTTCCATAAGGAAGACAGCACTAAAAGAACAGGCTTCACCCCCTATATAACTGGATTTTGGTGTAATCAATAACATTTGAAGTTGATTGAGAAGCAGAACTGGTATCATAAACAAGGAATTTGCTGAAGTAAGGGTATGTGGGGTGTTTTAGACCTGTTTTCTAGTTGGTCTATTTTGTGACCTTTGAGTACTGTTGCATGACCCTGGCTACCTGCCTTACTCTTGTTCTATTTTACATGAGCCAACATACTCAGCTGCAGCAAAAGAGATACTCAATAGCCAAGAGGCCAAGAGGCTATTTCAGGTACTGTCCTTAACTGTTGCTGTCTTGTACAGTGCAAAATCCCTATACTGAATACTATTCTGTATTCCGGTTTCTGTTATCAGTTAATTAAAGTTTCCATACAAGAGCCGATTATCTACAAAGAAAGGTGATTTTAGCTCTTTTGTACCAAAAAATTGCCTGCCACAAACTATTGAGGCACAGAAATATTAGCTTGGAAAATAATGCCTGGAAAGACTCATTTGTTAAAGTGCTGTATTGATATTTGTATGCGGCTCTTAAAGTGATTGTAAAGCTTTGTTTTTGTTTTTTGTTTTTAAATAACAAACATGTCATACTTACCTCCACTACACAGTTAATTTTGCACAGAGTGGCCCGATCCACCTCTCCTGGGGTCCCTAGGCAGCGCTGGTAGCTCCTCCCGCATCGTATAACCCCCTAGGAGAAGCTCTCTGCTAGGGGGTTATCTTGAGGGCGCACTCCCGAGTCCAGCAGTGGCGTCCATAGACGCAGAATGCTGGACTTGGCCCCGCCCCCTGCATCATTGGATTTGATTTACAGCAGTGGGAGCCAATGGCTGCGCTGCTATCACTCTATCCAATCAAAAGCTAAGACAACGGGCAGAGGGGAAGAGCGTGTCTCGGGCGTGGGAATTATGGGGCTCAGGTGAGTAAAATGGGTGGGGGGGCTGGGGTGCCGGTCACTGACAGGTTTTTTTCACCTTAATGCATAGGATGCATTAAGGTGAAAAAACACGAGGGTGTCCATTTCTATTGAACCCAGTGCAATATGGCCAGTTGTTACTCCCCTGCACCACCAATAGTTTTCCAATCGATTGCCAGATATACAGTGCCTTGAAAAAGTACTCATTCCCCCTTGAAATTTTCCACATTTTGTCATGTTGCAACCAAAAAACGTAAATGTATTATATTGGGATTTTATGTAATAGACCAACACAAAGTGGCACATAATTGTGAAGTGGAAGGAAATGATAACTGATAAAAGGTTTTCAAAACTTTTACAAAATAAATATGTGAAAAGTGTGTCGTATATTTGTATTCAGCCCCCCTGAGTCAATACTTTGTAGAACCACTGTTCGCTGCAATTACAGATTCAAGTCTTTTTGGTTATGTCTCTACCAGCTTTGCACATCTAGAGAGTGATTTTTTTCCCATTCTTCTTTGCTCAAGCTCTGTCAGATTGGATGGATAGCGTCTATGAACAGCAATTTTCAAGTCTTGCTACAGATTCTCAATTGGATTTAGGTCTGGACTTTGACTGGGCCATTCTAACACATGAATATGCTTTGATCTAAACCATTCCATTGTAGCTCTGGCTGTATGTTTAGGGCCGTTGTACTGCTGGAAGGTGAACCTCCGCCCCAGTCTTAAGTCTTTTGCAGACTCTAACAGGTTTTCTTCTGTATTTAGCTCCATCCATCTTCCCATGAAAACTAACCAGCTTCCCTGTCCCTGCTGAAAAAAAGCATCCCCACAACATGATGCTGCCACCACCATGTTTCACGGTGGGGATGGTGTGTTCAGCGTGATGTGCAATTTTAGTTTTCTGCCATTTTAGTTTTCCTTTTAGGTCAAAAAGTAAAACTTTGGTCTCATCTGACCAGAGCACCTTCTTCCACATGTTTGCTGTGTCCCCCACATGGCTTCTCCCAAACTGCAAACGGGACTTCTTATGGCTTTCTTTCAACAATGGCATTCTTCTCGCCACTCTTCTATCAAGGCCACATTTGTGGAGTATACGACTAATAGTTGTCCTGTGGACAGATTCTCCCACCTGAGCTGTGGATCTCTGCAGCTCATACAGAGTTACCATGGGACTCTTGACTGCTTCTCTGATTAATGCCCTCCTTGCCCGGCCTGTCAGTTTAGGTGCATGGCCATGTCTTGGTAGGTTTGCAGTTGTGCCATACTCTTTCCATTTTCGGATGATGGATTGAACATTGCTCCGTGAGATGTTCAAAGCTTGGGATATTTTTTATTACCTAAAGAAAAGGCCCCGGCATTACTTTGAATTTCACTTGCTTTAAACTTCTGCACATCTTTATCCCTGACCTATCTGGTGTGTTCCTTGGCCTTCATCTCTAACAAACCTCTGAGGACTTCACAGAACAGTTGTATTTATACTGAGATTACATTACACACAGGTAAACTCTAACTAGATAGGTGACTTCTGAAGGCAATTGGTTCCACAAGATTTTAGTTAGGGGTATCAGAGTAAAGGGGGCTGAATACAAATCCATGCCACTCCTTTTGAAAAACACTTATCATTTTTCGTTTCCACTTCACAATTATGTGCCACTTTCTGTTGGTCTATCACAAAAAATCCCAATAAAATACATTTACGTTTTTGGTTGTAACATGACAAAATGTGGAAAATTTCAAGGGGCATGAATACTTTTTCAAGGCACTGTACTGTACATTGGATGCCCACTGTTACAAAGTGTCAGGCAACCAGATCTGTATATCAGTTCTAGCAGTAGCTTAGTTATAATCGGGACACAGATTTTATTTGTTGCACCCATGTTCTTCTTCTACTGATTCTATTTGAATAGTTGCCAACATATGAGGAAATAATGGAGATACAATTTGCTGCTGAATGAGGAAAGTCTCAACTTCCACATCTCCGTTTTTTTTTTTAGCAGGCCGTGGTTAACTGCATTTTATCACAATTTCTGACTTGGTTTATAGAATAGTTTTTGCATTTAAAACATTAATTCAAAAGATGCACATTTAAAAGTGTCCAAGACATTAAAAAGATGACCATGTCCTACAACCTTTAACTAATCTCTGCAGGGGAAAACTCAACCACACTGGGGGATCTTCTCTCAGTAGGATTAAAGTAACCATGCAAGCTCCTCTGGATAAAATCTACTAACACCATAATGACCAGAATCTATCTCAAGTGGGACAAGGTGCAGAGAGGTTAAACTACTCTTTTATCATGTACCAACTGAGAAGGATGTGTAGTACAAAATCAAAGCTATGTAAACCAACTTTCTATTTACAAGAGATAGGAATGGAAGTTCGCACCACTCTGTGAGAGACAGCATCCACATATGTATAAAATATTGCCTGATTTCAACCACATCAAAATCTATAGTTCTACTCCAGCTTCTGACAGCAGTGCATGGATGGACAATTATAAATTTGCCATTAATATAAATGTGCTTGTTAGAAGGAGTCCAATTCAGTAAACTTGTGCATCATAAAATTTAAATTTTCTACCATTCTATGCCAAAAATAGCTCATCAATCACCAGTGCTCCTATGTTGGGTTGTAAATAGGTTGTAAAGCTTTTTTAAAATGGTATATTTACTTGCTCCTCTGAGTTCCCCTCTCCGGCACTCTTGGCTCTTCCTCTTCTCAGTGCACCACTATAGTAAGCTGCTTCTCATGGGGGCCGGTGTGTGGGCTCATTCCCGAGCCAGGCTGTGTGCTCCTAAATACACACACAGCTCAGCTCAGCACAGCACGGCCCCCCCTGCTCTCTGTGTACTGGATTTGATTGACAGCAGCAAGAGCCAATGGCTCCCGCTGCCCCCTCTTTGTCTGTCCTGGGAATACAGGGAGAGTAGAGAGCTGCTACAGACGGGCACGGGTATTCTTTGAAAAGTGAATTTCCACCACATTAGTGCACAAGGTATCTGATTTTGTATTGTCATACCCTTACTATTAATATCATTCCAACTCCTAAAATGGACTGTGACATGAAGGTGTTTTCAATCAAAATCTACTTTAAATACCTACTATAGTGACAAAGAGTACTTTACATCTCTATTTTACACAAATGCAGATGGGCACACGTTGCGGCGTTTGTAGTCGCGGTGTTTCAGTCTGACACCCCGCAACTACGGTCTCCGTAAAGAGTCTCCAGCAGAGACTCTTTACCACGTGATCAGCCCTGACCAATCACAGCTGATCACAGTGTAAATAGGAAGAGCCGTTGATCGGCTTTTCCTCACTCGCGTCTGTCAGACGCGAGTAGAGGAGAGACTGCTGACGGCTGCTCCTCTGACAGGGGGGGGTCTGTGCTGATCAATTATCAGCACAGCCCCCCCCGAGGATGCCCACACTGGACCACCAGGGACGCCACCAGACCACCAGGGATGCCCAGCACCAGGTATGCCATCCTAGACCACCAGGGATGCCAGTCAGTTGCCACAATGGATGCCAATCAGTGCCCACAATGGATGCCAATCAGTGCCCGTTGCCCATGCATTATTGTTTGGCACTGATTGGCCTCCATCAGTACAATACATTGCACTACAATGCCGCCGATCAGTGCCCATCCGTGCTGCCTATCAGTGCCCAACCATGCCGCCTATCAGTGCCCATCCATGCTCATCCGTGCCACCTATTCATGCCCATCTGTGCCGCCTATTCATGCCCATCCGTGCTGCCTATCCATGCCAATTTGTGCCACCTATCAGTGCCCATCCATGTCGCCCATCAGTGCCACCTATCAGTGCCCATCAGTGCCGCCTATCAGTGCCACATCAGTGCCCATCAATGCCACCTCATCAGTGCCACTTCATTGGTGCCACCTCATCGGTGCCCATCAGTGCCGCCTTATCAGTGCCCATCAGTGCAGCTCCATCAATGCCCATCAGTGAAGGAGAAAACTTACTTATTTACAAAGTTTTGAAACTGAAACAAAAAAAAAACATTTTTTTTTTTCAAAATGTTTGGTCTTTTTTTATTTGTTTAGCAGAAAATAAAAATCCCAGAGGTGATCAAATACCACCAAAAGAAAGCTATAATTGTGGGAACAAAATGATAAAAATTTAGTTTGGGTACAGTGTAGTATGACCGCGCAATTGTCATTCAAAGTGCGACAGCGATGAAAGCTGAAAATTGGTCTGGGCAGGAAGGTGTATAAGTGGCCAGTATTGAAGTGGTTAATTGTCCCCTAATATTCATGCACATTCCCATAAGCATCCATAGAATGTATGTTATAGCAATTAGTGTCAAAAATATGACAGGAACACTTCCTGAACCTCTCCATAAACTGACAAGTCAATCACTTATTTATACCAGTGAGTTAAATTCCCACCAGAATATGAAGCCGCAGAACAGTAGCTCACAATGAAATTCTGTCTAATGGAAAAAAAAAATACGGAAGTTTTTTTTTTTAGTACAATTATGAGCCTGATCACATCACACACTGACTGATGTGATCAGGCTCATAATTGTACTATAAAAAAACTTCCGTATCCATTCAAACATTATTTTTTCCATTAGACAGAATTTCATTGTGAGCTACTGTGCTGCGGCTTCATATTCTGGTGGGAATTTGACTCACTGGTTATAAATAAGTGATTCATATATTATGACTGTCATATTCTGGTTATGGTTTCTCTTGTAGATGTCATTTTCAAAAACACTAATGTTTACATTTATCTAGCTAAATTTCAAATTTGGGTAATTATAATGTGATTTTTTATTTTGTTTTGCATTTCATTAGCACAATGAATTGTTTTAGCTTAAAAGACAAAAAATTATGTAACAGAGGTTAAAATACATTTTGACAGAAGATTATAAGTGTGAATATTTTTTGCAATTTAGTCCTCATAGAGGCTCATGCCTTTGACAATTCCATAAATATACAGCTCACTCATCTTGATCTGCCTTTTTGTAAGAGGGTACTTCTGGATATCAAATAGAGGAGATTGAAAACCTTGTCATAGGATGACCGTATCAGGTCATATATGTTGGCATGGTATCACAGTTTCAATTGTCCTTAGTCAAACTTGCAGATCTTTCAGAATCGGCCATATTTATTCAGTGACCCATTCCTGAAGCTAAGCTGAGTCAGAGGGCTCGAACTGTAAATTGGTCTTAGAAAGTTTAGGTTATTTAACAATTGAATTATTTAGATAGCAAGGTAAAGTTTTTATAGAGTGATAGTATTGATCATTAATCTAGAGCAGTGGTCTCCAAACTGCAGCCGGGGGCCAGATGTGGCTCTTGTGGCACTATTTCATCCACTGATGCCAACAATGGGGCATAATTCCCCCCACTGACACCAATGAAGTGGGCACAATTGCTCCCAATGACACCAACGATAGGGCACAATTCCTTCCACTGACACCAACAATGGAACCCAATGACATCAATGATGGGGTGCAATTCCTCCCAATGATACCAACAATGGGGCCCAATGACATCAATGATGGGGCACAATTCCTCCCAATGATATCAACGATGGAGCCCAATGACATCAATGATAGGGCACAATTTCTCCCACTGACACCAATGAAGAGGGAACAATTCCTCACAATGACACCAATGATGGGGCACAATTCCTTCCACTGACACCAACAATGGGGCCCAATGACATCAATGCTGGGGTGCAATTACTCCCAATGAGACCAACAATGGGGCCCAATGCCATCTATGATGGGGCGCAATTCCTCCCAATGACACCAACAATGGGGCCCAATGCCATCAATGATGGAGCGCAATTCCTCCCAATGATACCAACAATGGGGCCCAATGCCATCAATGATGGAACGCAATTCCTCCCAATGATACCAACAATGGGGCCCAATGCCATTAATGATGGAGCGCAATTCCTCCCAATGATACCAACAATGGGGCCCAATGCCATTAATGATGGAGTGCAATTCCCCCCAATGATACCAACAATGGGGCCCAATGCCATTAATGATGGAGCCAAATTTTCCCACAGACACCAATGATGGGGCACAATTACTCCCACTGAAAATGAGGCATTATTTTTTCCCACTGACGTCGGGACCTTTTCTACTACCAATTGCCCTAAAGTCTAAAGCACAGTAAACTGACCCTTTGTTTAGAAAGTTTGGAGACCCCAGAGCAACTAGACACTGGAGCGGCTGCAGAACAGATGGGTATTGTATAGCGATTTCTTCTTTACAGGGTTAGATGGATTCGTTTTAGAATGTGGCTGCGATTAGATTTATAGTTAGTTTTGGGTGAACGTCTACATTAAATACACCATTCCACTAGATTAGTTAGAGAAAGCATATCAACACCTCCACTCCTCCACTAATTATAAAATTAACTCTTTGTGTCCTACCATCACATACTGATGTACAAACTCAACCATATACTGTAAATAAAAGCATTGTGATTGATAAATATAGGAAATGGAGCCTTTCATATATACTAAAACAAATAATGTTGCCTGTTAAAATGGCATGAGGACAATTCAACTGAGACCTCAACACAGCAATAATTTTATAAGGTATACAGAAGTTTTATATAAGCCACCCAGCTAGTGGAATCAGACATGAGCTGTTACATCTGAATACGTAGATTGAACACACACTGACAATGGGATGAGATGGAAGTGTGGGCGGCCTACTCCAGTGTACGATTTCAATTCCCACTGGCTGTCAGCCAGGTTATCTCTAATACACTTCTGTTTCTTCCTTGTATGACTGCAAAAAAATATCTTGAAATCTTGAGCTTTTTCCTGGGCCTGACTCTTGCCCTTATCCCACAACAACGCTTATCACTGAGCAAACAAGCTAGACGGAAAGATCTACTCTTTCTAAAAATGCATTTCCTGCTCTTTTCTTTGATTGGTATAGTAAATAGAAGAAAGTAAGGGTTGGGCTCACAGAGAAATTAATTTGTTATCCTATTGTACGCATAGCCTAAGGGCACCTACTGCAAATTCCAGCTAATACACTGGCAGTAGTAGACTGTACAGGGAAAAAAATAAAATAAAATTATGCTAAAATAAGCTAAAGGCAACAGGGGCGATAAAAGTAAAGTAGAGCTTCACAACCTGGAACAGAATTGGAGGTTGCATTTAAATTTACTGAAAACTAAAACAATGAATCTGGTTGCAGTGGGTAGGTACACCACTATTTCTTCTGTTTCAGCTGCAAAGATCTTAATAAAAAGCCGTACATGTTTACCATTGCCATTTTTCAAGGAACAGGCTGAATAGATGGGTTTTCCAGGCATCATCCTTTTTCAGCCTACCAGGCTTATGCATACCTCCCTACTTTCTGCGTTGAGAAAAAGGGACACCTTTGGAACACCTTACCTACAAAGTATGTAGGCAAAGGACGCACCCACTGTCAGGCCCCCAACTACGTGCACTGAGAGAAATTTATATGGAATAAATGACTGGTCAAACCCACAAGTTCTTTCTTCACCACTACTTTTCCTTACATTTCTTTCCTTTAAAATCTTCAGTAAAAGGTATTTCTCAATAAATACAAAGGATATAAATCCACTTTGTGTACATCAATTGCCTTTGCAAACACAGATTCTACCTTGTAAAAGTAGCAGTGGCATCATCACTGTGCTGTACAGGCTGACTGTAAAAAACTACAGGAAAGACAGAGACAAGGCCAATCACCCCGCACAAGGAAAGAGAGCAGCAGTGACTGGTCTCTATTATAGGAAGCTCCCATATGCATTAAAATCAAAAGCCTTCTGTTTGCAGGAGCTCCTCTCAGCCTCCTTAATACTTACCTGAGGTCCTTCTCTGTCCACGAGTGCCTCAGCCATTCTAGGTTCTTCTTCCTGATGAGACACAGTAGCGGCGCCGTTGGCACCTGCTGCTGTCAATGAGAGTCAGCTAGCCGATCAGGGGAGCGAGTAGGTGCCGGGCCAGGGCTCGGTGTCTGAATGGACACAGGGAGCTGTGACTCAGCTCGGATGTCCCCATAGCAAGCTGCTTGCTGTGGGGGCACTGAACAGGAGGGAGGAGCCAGGAGCACAGAAGAGGGACCGGAGAAGAGGAGGATCCGGGCTGCTCTGTGCAAATCCACTGCAGCAGAGCAGGTAAGTATAACATGTTTATTATTTTTATATGAAAAAAACGAGCCATTGCGATCACTTTTTTGCAGAACTCCGGGAACTGTTTTTTTTACCATGCAGTGGGGCTGTGCCATGCAGTGAGGCTGTGCCTGCTCGCTTTGGTCTAGGGCAGTGATGGTGAACCTTGGCACCCCAGATGTTTTGGAACTACATTTCCCATGATGCTCATGTACTCTTCAGTGTAGTTGAGCATCATGGGAAATGTAGTTCCAAAACATCTGGGGTGCCAAGGTTCGCCATCACTGGTCTAGGGGTTTGAAGTGCCAAGATATACCCACCTAATCCTGCGACCCTCCGAGCGCAAGACTGGTCCCTTTTGTTCCTTCCCCCCCACCCCCACCCCGGTGGTCTAGCAGTCTTGTACGGTGAACTGTCCCTGACGTCATCACACCCATAGACTGGCTCTGAATGTGAAAAGGTCAGGAATAGCCTACCGCTGGACGTGGGGAGCATCATTTTTGGAGGATCGAAAGATCAGGTGAGTATAGGTTCTTGTGCTAAGTGTAGGCAGTAGGCTGTTTATTTTAGTTCACCCCTAGAGAAAACAAGCAGTTACATTTTTTTTGACCGAAGTTGGGCTTTAACAGAGCTAGATTACACAAAGCACACCAAGATTCAAGGAAGGATAAAGATGACAAATGTATTTTGGTAATACTCGCTTATCCTGGAGTTTAGCTGGAATACTAGGTTTGCAAAATAACAAATGAAAAAATTTAAACGTTGGATAAAATGATTTGTGAAGTCTAAAATTTTTAATGGTTAACCAGTTTACACCCGGCCTATAGTCAAATGACTATCCCATTGCATCCAGTATGTGTTTTCTGTGAATACTTACTGTATGTAGGTTTTATTTAAACTGGTACTGCAGTGTATATAGACTGTGCAAAGGTAGAAAAATAAAGACATACATGGCAGTCACAAAATTCAGACTTGGAGAAGAATTGCAGACATAATCACGTGTCTGTTCAATAATCACTGCAGATGGTTTAGAAAATCTCATGCTTATAAGCCTATTTAGCCACAAGAGGGCTCTTATACACAAGGCTCAGAAAATCTTTGCAAATGTTACAAAATGCAAACGTTATATTACATAACTAATTGTTTTTTGATTTTCAATGCAAAGGAGATTTTGGCAAGGGGCAGATACAAGTATAATTTAGAATCTGGAAAAAAAGTTGCAATGTAAAGATTTTTTTTTTAAGCAAGAGAGCTGTTGCTTGTCATCTGGTGGGGAATTATCTGTGTACCACGATTACCTGATCGTCTTTAATCAAACTATACTTTGAAATAAAATCCATCTAGATATTCCAGTCCTTGCTGAAAATCTTGATGTTATTTGTGTTAGTTGCTTACTTGACGCATTACTGAAGCCCATAAAAAAAAAATTGATAGAAGACTTTGAAAATTTCCGCTGTCAAGACATTTCTCCCTTTTCTTAGCAAATTTAGAATTTGTCTGCACTAGCTGAGGCTCATGTGCAGTGTATGGTACCCACCAGCTCTTTGCCAGCATCTGTAAGATGCCCAGAATGGAGCCAGATGCCAGGACAATGCAACTCCAATGAGCGTGCACAGAAGTCACATTGTCGGTGACTGCCCAATGGCTGAAGAGAGGGAGATGTCCATTATAGAAGAAGAAAAGATGGTAGCTGCAGTAGGGCAGTGGAGAAGAGGACCACTGAACACTGCAGAAGGGCACACTAGGGGGTAAGTCTGCCATAATGTGCAAAAAAAACATGTGCATATTTGTACTTTATGGCAAAAGCTCCATGGATACATTGCTTATTTAGTCCCGCAATAAGATATTAACAAATATTCTGAATATACTGTATATATACAGAATATATCTATATCTATATCTATATCTATATATATATATATATATATATATATATATATACAGCACGTATAATATATATATATATATATATATATATATATATATATACACTGTATATATACTGTATCTATATATATTTGACAAATACAGGCAAGTAATTTATCACTTTACTTTTGATTTTATATTTTGATTTTATATTCAAGTACATCAAATAGTAAAGAATACATTTACTGAAGAAGTATAAAAATATAGCCGCGATTCAATGGCTTCTAGGTCACTGACCTGAAACAAGTATGCAGATTAGAGGGTTTGAACTCTTCTGACTTTCCGATCTTCATGCTTGTTTCAGGCCAATGAGGTTATCTAACATTATCAAGCATCTAGCATATTCATACAGAGGTCAGCAACGGCAACCTACATTGTTCTTTTAGTACAGGTTACCTTTAATGAGTAATCAGATCATTTTATTGTAGAATTATCTATAGTGTAGTGCAGTACATTGAATTCCAAATACAAAAAAAAACAGACTCATGTAAATGGCTATTCACACTGCGTTACTACAGGGGAAGCTATTTTCTTTGTCACAGCCCTAAATGTCCTGTGTGCCTTCCTAAATGACAGAACATACGCATATTGCAACCCTGTTTAAAAAGAAGTAATGATGGCTGCTGGCATGAAAGGAAACAAAAGAAAACATCTTATTTGCCGAGAGATTCCTGTACAAAGGCGCACTATTCCCAAGTGCGGGGCTCTGCCTTTTTGACGTGTTACTTGGAATGTTGGAGCCCTAGAAACATCACAAAGGCTCTCTGCACATCTAAAGGAGGCTAAATAAATATTCACATAAAACCCTTTAGAAATTATCTATTGAAATGTATATGAAAATGCTTGATGGGAAAGTTAGAATAGAAGATTTTAGCCCAAACGTGATCTGATGCGTCGGCTGACAAATTCACTTTGTGCTATTCTGCAAACAAGGCTTGACAACCATCTTCTGCCCCCACATTCATATACACTTTGAACAATTAACGGATGACTAAAATAAACAGCCTACTGCCTACACTTAGCACAAGAAACATACTAACAAGCGTGGAGTTGGGCTGCTGTTTTGTTAGCGCTAGCTATTTCAAAACAAAGCATTGTGGGGGTTCAGACCAGTCTTGAGTTGCCATGGCTCATTATCCATTGTGTGTCCATAGCTATGCAAATACTAATGACTCTTTTATTTTGCATAGCTCAGCTAACCCAAGGTAAGCTATACAATCAAGTACAATGAGAGCTGAGTGAACCCACAGCTCGCAATCTAATGTGATGCCAGGAGGAGAAAACAAAATGTTTTTGCCCTCTGCATAAATTTACAGTTCTAAAAAAAAAAGGCAGCATTTCAAATCATGCAAAGAAATGGGAGTATAAAAGAGCATCTCTAATCATTTCACAAAAATCTGTTTTACATCTACTAAATCTGCACACTAAATCAGCTCTTCTCAACCTTTTTTAAGCATTTCAGAGTTCCTCCATCACCACAGTGTCTCCCCATCACAGAGTCCTCTAAACACATCAGGGTCCCTCCATCACAGCGCCCCCCTATCTCACTATCTGCTCTCCCATCACAGAGCCCCCAGTTACACCATCAGAGAGACCCCCAATCACATATTCCTCCCATTACAGAGCCCCCCAATCACACAATCCTGTCTTTACAGAGCCCTATTATTTGACTCCAGCAGTGTGGCAGAGGGCAAGAGTTGGAGTAGGTCTGGAGAAGGCAGATTTCTGTCCTTTCCAGAATGTTGGGGGCAGTCCTGCATGCCCCCTGCCCTGGAGCAAAATCATGTGTTGCCATGGTATGAGTGGGCCATCTGTAGAACGTCATTGGTTGTCAAAGTGCTGGTGGCAGGCCCACCCCCACCGTGGCAACTCATGAAGCTTATCCAGTTGAGAAACACTAAAATAATGCAAATTATTGGACCTATTCTACCTGTGTAAAGACGTGTAAAGGAATGCTTGATCTACCCAAATATGATTTGCGGTCCAGCAAAATATGAGACTTTTGCATATGACACTGTTCCATGTCTGAAATTCTGCAGACAGTATGTCATTGCCCCACCGTTTGCCACCAATTTGGACTAATAGTGCTTTTTACTAGGAATGGGCCAAACGGACCCCTGTTCGGTTCGCACCAGAACTTTCGAACACTGTGAAAGTTCGGACCTGAAAAACAAACCCTATTAAAGTCAATGGGACCCGAACGTCAAAAATCAAAAGTTCCCATTTTGAAGGCATATATGCAAGTAATTGGGCATACAATGGTTATATGGGTCGGGTCCTGCCCTGGGGGATATGTATCAATAAAAAGAAAGTTTGTGAAAAAAATAATTTTTAAATGAGCAGTGATTTTTTGATTTTTAAAGTGAAAGCATAAAAATGAAAAACCCCTTCCAATATAGTGCCTGGGGGGTCCCCTTAGTCTACATGTAAAGTGTCAGGTCTGTACCATGTCTAGAATAATTGCATTTATAAAGCCAAAACAAATGACATTTTCCCTGCAAGCTGCCTTTATTTTGCTCAGCAACAGCTGGGGAGACGAGGCCACAATGTAGTGCACTGGGAAGAAGATTAGAGATTTTTTAGGTTTTTCTTGGATACATTCTGGTGTCACTGTGTCTTTAGATAGAAGCAACGGGTGCGTAAAAATTGGTCTTTGGGTGTCGGTGGCACCTTCCCACGGTAACCCTATAGAGGTACCTTTGATGAAAGCAAGAATTTGCCTTGCTGTAAAAAATTGCAATGATATGCCTTCTATGCATTAAGATAAAAAATATTTTGTGTGTAGCAGCCACCCCAGCACTTCCCTAATTACTTACCTAAGCCCCATCTCTCTCCAGCGATGTCCAAGAGTGTCTTAGCCATCCAGGACTCTCCTCCTGATTGGCTGAGACACAGCAGCGGCGCATTGGCTCCCGTGGCTGTCAATCAAAGTCAGTCAGCCAATCAGGGGAGAGAGGGGACAGGGCCGGGTCAGGCTCCCTGTCTGAATGGACACACAGAGCTGTGACTCGGCTCCAGTGCCCCCATAGGAAACAACTCACTGTGAGGGCACTCAATAGGAGGGAAGGGCCAGGAGCAGCCGAGAAGAGGAGGATCCAGGCTGCTCTGTGCAAAACCAACTGCACAAAAGAGGTAAGTATAACATGTTTGTTATTTAAAAAAAAAAAGAGAATTTACAATCACTTTACGCTCCCCCTAGATCTAATGTGCAATTAACCCTTGCCGTTGGGGGTGATGGGGGCATGCAAAGGAAGATTTTGCCTAATTCCTGGAGTTTGGCTTTCATTTTAACATTAATTTAGAGTTGGCATGTGACACCTTAGTATAAAGATAATTTGAAAAACGATTTCTTGACATTTGAATGAATAGTGAACTCAAACAAGCTAGATACCAAAATAGCTAGAAAGCAGTCTGTTTCTGGTAGGAATATATAATGTATGGGCAAACCACAGGTTCCTATTATTGCATTAAAGATGATTTTCATGCATTTATAGAAAAGGAAAGAAGGGCATGAGATTTTGAGTCTTAAAGAAGGACTATTCTTGTGGGAGTTGAGGATATGTAAGGTAAATGTAAAGAACAAGTATATACATTTACATTGTACATTTATATATCCAGCGCTGTTGAAACATAAATACATTTGCATCTTTAAAGATCATGTAAAAGGAAACTGATGCAGACGTGTATCCCAATACTCAAGTTTACAGACAAACGGTAAGACTTCTGTAGAAAAGTCTGATCATGTTTCAAGCCAGGGAGCAGCCTCAGGTCCTGTGCCTGACAGTAAAGACAGGAAGGTGTCTGAGAGTGGTCAGGTTGGGTAACTAGCTTGGAACCATGCCAGCATTGCACATTCGTTTAACGATTCCCATCTATCACTGACAAGCCAAAGAATCCATACCAAGAAACAGACAAGTACAACCACCCGCTGATAGTACACATATAGGAAATACAAGCCTGAAGAATGCTTCTTTTCTCAAGGCGACTTGCAAGGTGCTAGAAGAGCCAAATTCAGACGGGTTCACCTCACAGTCATTTTTTGATGCAGTTTTTTTTTTTTTTTTTGCTTTAAGGCAGTCCATGTTCATAAAGGCAAAGTTCATTTATACAGTTTAAAGACAGCCTTTTGGGTAAAAATGACAGCACAGACACTAAAATGACTATGACTAATCATACCAGTGGCAAAGAAGATGACTTATTATTACATCAGGAATGTCTGCAAACATGAAACCTCAATGTTTGCCTAACCCTGCAGCAGGGAATCTGTGTTTTATTTTTAGTGATTTAATCAAGATAAAATAAAAACTATTTCTAGAGTGCATGGATTAACATACAATGAATTCTATGTAGTGTGTATGATTCTTTGTGTATTTATTTTCTGCTAACATGATAAACCATTGGTTCAATATCTCCATTGGAAACCTCCAACCCCCAAACCGACATACCAATTCCCTCACTCCCAGCTAGACTCTTTCTAAATTATTGTAGGAACAACCTGCCACACTAACCTGGATGTCTGCGTGTTCTTAGATGAACCCCATAGACTTAATTAAGTTTTTGTCCGTACACAGGAGATGCTCAAGAGATGGTCCCATATAAGTCTTTGGCAAGCTACTGCTCAAAAAAAAAAGGCCCAGGCCAGTAGGGGTATACCTTAAAGTGAGGATTCAGGCAGGGGGACGAAGGTGGGATAGTTGAGGATGGTTAGGGAGGATAAGTGTACTTTGTTTGAAAGTATACTTAGTCATTTAAGACAATATATAGTGTTATATGGTTTTTACAGTTAATGTAATCATTTTAAGTTAGGTAAACATGAAATATTAGATATAGTTATACCATATTTACCATTTCCAGCTAGAAGATAGAGCTTTAGGTTTCTTTCTACATGTTTACCAGGCTAACCCTAAGGCCCCTTTTACATGACCGTTGCAATCAGGTCTACCTGTCGGACGATCCATTCACCCCTATGAACCGAGGAGTGTAAACAGACTTGTGTCCATTTACACCCGCCTACCTGACCCTGTATGCAAAAAAAAAAAAATGGAAGGGGATTCATCTTCCTCCATCTAGGTGGATCAGATTGGAGCAAACTGATTGAACAAAGGACCAGTCATCCGCCCAGTCTGCTCTGATCACCAGGGGATCAGTGGACAGATCCCTTGCTGATCAAAACAGAGTCTGCCCGGAGTGAAAGGAGGCTAACTGTGAAAATGTTGTTGTTTACAGAGATGAATAGATGAAGCTCAAATGACATACCCAGTTGAATCAATCAGGCTAATGCCTAGTACACACATGCCTAGTACACATGGGCCAAATGTCAGGAGACATCGGCCAGGTCAATAAAAACCAGCGGAAATTCCGCCTGTGTGTATGTCAGTCAGTCCAACAGAAGCCGGTTTGAGCAGCTTCTGTCGGTCGAGCATGTTGGAAAACCAGCAGCCGACCGGCTCCTGATCAGCGCCAATGGTTGAGAGCGCTGATCTGAGTGTTCTGGCAGGGGGCTGTCCCCTGTCTGAACACAACAGCTTAGCGGTGGAGATCGCTTTACTAACGTTGGGCTGTTAGTACAGTGGCTCCAATCGGAGCAGTCAGCGGGTTTAACTAAAAAAAAACTATTAGTGTGTACCAGGCTTTAACCCCCTCTCCCTGCCTCTTCAAGTAGGGTTGTATGGAGACTCAATTAAAGACAGATAGTCCCATAGAAAAAGCTATTCTACTTTAGAAAACCCAACACTTTACAAAGCCAGTGGCATGGGTTTTAAATGTTTATTTGTGGAAAAAAAAGTAGAATAAAGTATAAATTTAAAAAAACATAACCTAAAAATGTTTCCTCACCCCGTTGTTTGTGGGTTGTTTGGGTACAATGTAAAAGCTAATGTGAGGCTAACTGGAGAAAACTGAGCTACTCAGCTTTTATTGGTCTCAAAAATCTAAAAAAATTAATATGTTATCTAAACTTATATAAACTCCCTTCGATTGTTTGGTTTCTGTTTTTGCAATAGGAAGTCACATACATTACAATTTTATCTTCATTTTGCTTTCTTTAGAAAATGTTTTGACCATCAAAAGATTTTTTTATATGCCCATCACACATACACTATATTACACATACTGTGAGAAAAACAATGGATATAACAAGACAGCACAGTGTGGGTGTAAAAGTAACTTGACAAATGCCTGCAGTCTGTCCCAAGGCGAGGGATCTCGTCTCACATACTGTCTAGTTTTTGAACAATGAAATTGGAGATGGAATAAAAAGCACAATATCTGTGTGTATACAATGTATACAAGTGTATACAAGTGTAAGTACAATCAATTAATGTATTAATGTTACAAATGAAAATCATACGGTATATGCTATGGTGAATGGTAAAATCCGACACGTAACATGCTCAAAGGCACAAGATTTTCATAATCTACTTTGAGCAGTTGCATCCAAGCCAATGTTGAAATGCACCAATTCCAAAGGTTACCCTTCTCGGTCCATAGCTATAGACATGTACATTTAGGCAACCAAAAGTCTATGTTCATGGAAAAATCTTTTGGTAATGCTATTGTGTTTGCATGTCTGGCTGCCAACTAATGTCCCTGATTCGCTAAATACATGTTTAAAGAGGAGCTCCGCCCCCAGAAAAAAAATTGTAAACAGCTAAAAATACTGTAGCTGCTGACTTTTAATATTAGGACACTTACCTGTCCAGGGTTCCTGCAATGTCGGCACCCCAGCCGATTTTCGGATTGGCTCTTGGGTGCTGCCGCTGCCATTCATGGTAAGGGAAACCAGCAGTGAAGCCTTTCGGCTTCACAGCTGGGTCCCTACTGCGCATGCATGAAGCTCGCTGCACTTTCTAACTGGCCCGGCGGCGGAGGAAGGAGGAGGGGGGCCAAAATTCCAAGGGTCAGCTCTGCGGCGCTGTCTCCCGGAAGTGGGGAAGGGTACCTGTCAAAAACAGGTACCCGTTCCCCCTTCCCCCCTGAAAGGTGCCAATTGTGGCACTGGAGGGGGGGGAGCAGATAAGCAGAGATCCCACTTTTGGGTGGAACTCGGCTTTAAGAAAAGCCACAGGAAGTTATAGTTTAGCCATAAAAAAATATTGTAAGAATTATGATCAACACCATAACAGTAGTATCAACACCATAATCACTGACACCGGTACACTATTATATTCAAGGCAAAGATGGAAAATAGTAAATACTGGCCAGAAATTTTCTGTTAATGAAAACATTACCCTTCTTATACTGGTATAATGGTATATTATCAGTTATGCCTGCAGAAATGTGGTTTGTGGAAGTGAACAAACAAAGAACAGTTCAATCACTATCTGCACCTGGAAACTCTAGTGTGACATTATGTCAAGTGTGAGTTTCCGTAGTGGAGACTCCCAGCATCGTGTGAGAGGCAGGACTCCGTGTCACAGAAAACATCAATTTCTAAATATAAAAACGCAAGGTCAGGCGAGTCCATTGTTCTTCAGCACTCCTTTTGGCAGCCTGGAAAATCAGCTGTTATGTCCTGTCCAAAGTTTTAAAATAGACTTTTATCTTTTAGGAACATATATTATTACAAATGGTGAGATATAATATTAATAATATCATAATAAAATATCATAATAATAAATATATTATTCCCTGGGAAGTGAAAAAAAAAACATCACAATGAAAGGCAACTATCCAACAGGAGAAAAAGTCTGCAGGGTTTTGAATGTTAAAGGTTCAAATCAAAGTTTACTGACAGAACATATTCAGGTCTAAGAAGTACCACAAAAGCTTTCTTTTCATTAACTATGCACCTAAGTTTGGAGGTCAATGTGCTAAGCCTCTACGGTAATGCTATCAGCTAGCATTGTTCCCAATTCTCTCTGTGAACACTCCACCGTATGATGAAGAAGAGAGGAGTAGGCGTGTTCTGTAGTTCTCATATAATTCCTGTTCTAGAGAGACATTGGTGCTCCTCTATAGATACAGGACAGTGACTAAACATTGTCACCTTAGGACAGAAAGTAAAAAAGGAAAGTAATGTAGTTACTGCACTGAATGAGTGGTACACTGCAAAGTATTCAATGTTTAGATACATTTTAGGGGCATCCTATTCTTTTTGATGGGCAGCACAATGGCTTAGTAGTTTTTTTTTTTTTTTTTTTAATCAGATTTTTTTTGTTTTTATATGCAAATATTAAAACAATACCAACACATGATCCTAATAAAATCACATAAACCAAACAGACACTACATAAAAAAAAAAACCTCCCCCACCCTATTTCTTTGAGTATAAGAGAAAAAAAGAAAAGAGAAAAAGAGAAAACTTAGAGAGAATGCTTAGAAGCACTGAGGGTGGCCACAAAGTACAGCTTTCAAAGAAAAAAGGAACATCCAAAAACCTATATATTTACCCATAGATACCTATTTTAAAATGGTCACCTACAACTCAATATCTGATATTACCATATACATAATACAGATTGATCATACCGATGCCAGGGACATAGACTCAAGCCACTTTGACCAGATAGCATCAAACTTATTCATGGCGTTCCTTAAAAAATATGTATGTTTTTCAAATATCATAATCCTATTAAGGTCTGAAATCCAGTCAGATACAGTCGGCGGATGGGGAGAGGTCCACTTAAGGGCAATCTGTCTGCGGGCAACAAAAAGTGCTTGCCTAATCGTGTTGGCTATAGAAAAAGTATAAGTAGAGATATCACAGTAGCCCAATAGGCACATAAGTGGTTGAGCCGAGATATTGATATCCAGTAGCCGATTCAATGTACCCATCACCTCCGCCCAGTATCTCTGGAGTTTAGGACATTGCCAGAGAAGATGTATTAACGTATCTGTGTTGCCACATCTAGCACAGGCTGGCTCAGATCTCAGGCCAATGGTATGCACAAATTGAGGAGTTCTATAAACCCTATGAAGGATAAAGATCTGGGTCAGTCTGTGTGATGGAGTAAGGGATACTCGAGGCAGAGATCGGAGAGCACCTCCCCATACCTCTTCTGGGATGGGACCAAGATCCTGTTCCCATCCGGCCCTAGAGAGAATGCACCCTATATGTAACAGAGGTAAGACCTTTTTTTAACCTTGCTTGTACGCTCTTGTCGAAAACAGGGGTAGGGGGAAAGACTATTTCAGCGGACGAAAAATGAGCATGCAGGGCATGTTTCAATTGAAGGAATTGATAAAACCAATTTTATTGTAAGGGGGAACTCTCCCCTAACTCTTCAAAGGACTTAAGTAAACCGTTCTAATGCAGCTGAACTAACGTTGTTATTCCTGATTTTTCCCATCTCTGAAAGCCTCCAAGAACTGAAAGTTGGGGGAGTCTATCATTTTCCCATATTGGAGTATATCTAGTGTGGTATGAAATACCCAACATTTTTTGGACGGTATCTCATATTTTACACATTAACTTACAAGTGGGCATATCCGTACACGAAATTCCCACTCTTACACCGTCTAGAATATATAGTGGTGACCGACCCTTAAATACATAGGAAAATAATCGCAGAGCAGGAAGAGGTAGCTGTTCAAGCTCCCATCCAGCAAAATGCTGTAGTTGTGATGCAAAGAAATATATCCTTGGGTTAGCAATGGCTAATGACAATGGCTTAGTAGTTGACACTTGCCTTGCAGCACTGGGGTCCTTAGTTTGAATCTCAGCCACGGTATTATCTGCATAGACTTTACATGTTCTCCCTGTGCTTGTATGAGTTTCCTCTCATTTACTCCCACAAGACAATTGGGCTTCTGTCTAAATTGGCCCTAGCATGTGTGTGCACGCTGGCTATGCAAAAACGACATATGTTTTATCACGTTCTGCATGCTAGTCCCAAACCAAGAAATTGGGGAGGGTTGAGGAAAGACCTGGAAACCTACTACATAACAATTTGTCAAGAAGAAGAAAAAAAGCACACCAAACATGGTGCTCCTGGCCTGTATCTTTTTAAATGTACTGGCAAGTGCACCTTAATGAACAAAAAGAACTTGACCCTATTTTTTAACTTACAGCATGACATGTGCTATGCAGTGTGCAGCAGTGTGGACATGTTGCCAGCTACTATAGTTGTGCATTGGGATGCCATTCCAAGGGCCCATACATACCATAGTGGCATTGACTTACTAAAACTGGAGAGTGCAAAATCTTGTGCAACTCTGCATAGAAACCAGCTTTCAGTTTTTTTTTTTTTTGTCAAATTAAACAAGCTGAAGTTAGCAGCTGATTGGCTACCATGCACAGCTGCACCAAATTTTTTCGCTCTTCAGTTTTAGTAAATCAACCCCAGTGTGTTGCAATGCAATCGTTTTCTAGCCTTGATGTGTGTTGAATTGTGTTAGGCAGCCTATTCATTTTGCACGGACGTCCATTGCACCTCTTATTATACCTCTTGCATTTTACCTCATGTATACAACCACAAATAAACTTAGTTGACTGTAACCCCCCTGGCGGTAATCCCGAGTCTGGCTCGGGGCGGGAACTTCAGTACCAAAAGAGGTAACCCCGAGCCAGACCTCAGGCTGCATTGCAGGATACAGGGGGAAGTTACTTACCTTGTCCCCTTGATCCTGCGATGTCTCCCCGCTGTGTGTGCCAGCTGTCTGCTCGCTCAATTCACACAGTGCCCGAGTGCCGCTGATCTCCGTTCCCTGCAACGTTACGACGCACGGGAGCGGAGATCGGCACCAAATTCAAAAAAGTAAAAAAACACAATACACATACAGTACTGTAATCTTGTCCCTAGTGGTCTGCCCAGTGCCCTCCATGTCATTTTATATAATAAATAGATTTTTTTCTGCCTGGAAACTGGAGATTGTCCATAGCAACCAAAAAGTGTCCCTTTATGTCAAAAGTGGTTTTAGACCAGCCAGAAAACAGCGATAATAAATTAGAATCACAATTCCTCATCAAACACTAAATTTAATGACAGCGACTATTCTGCAACTGAGCACATTTTAGTGTTCTTGATTTGATTACATTATTGAATAATTTTTATATATATTTTTATTTTATTATAATTTATGATTTTGTGTTTCAAACTTTATCATACCCGGGATGTCTACTAGACTCTGGTTTGGACAGATTTAAGTGAGTTATTCATAAGAATTGCATGCCTACAATATAAAAACGCCAAATTTCCATGCAAAATAATTGTACCGCTTTCAGCACAAAATTCCAGACAGAATCATACCGCCAGGGAGGTACCTACTCTAGTACCTGGAATCCAAATGTGTTTTTGATTTTTTTTCCTTTTTTTTTAATCACAGAGAATGTTAAAGACCAAAACTGGGAAAGCTTCTGAATGAGATGAATTGGCAAAAAAGATAACGACAAAGAATATTTGTTGAACTTAAGTCATTACACTCTGATTTCCTGAAGTTAAAATAATAAGAAATTCATCAGCACATTACCACAGGCAATGGGAATATGTCAAGTTCCTATGGGGGTAATCTTGTCCCGTTTATCGTCCACGATCAGTAGCAGCTAAGTACAAGGTATCTTTTGTTATGGAAACTAATAAGCTCATAATATATCCTATGAATATTTGCACATAATTAGAAAATATCTGTATCTTCTGTCAGGTATTAGGATAGGAAAATTGTTGCCATGTGAGACAGCAAGCTGGAACAGTAGAGAACATATAGTTTGTGTATGTATAGGCTATAAGCAGATCCTGGAAAAGCTTAGTCAGGAAATCATAAATGGGTTATCCATAATGTTCAGGAGGGTTAGGTTCTTTCTAATGTTTTCTTAGCACACATTGCTTTTCTATGGCTGACTTATGCAGGAGAAGAGGATATGGAATAAACTCAGAGCCTATTTAACTGGAGTTCTCACTTTTCAGAGTATTTTTTTTCTTCCGATTTTCAGATTGGGTGGCTAATTATTTCAAATTTTAAAAGCTCTATACATTCGTTTAGGCTCAACTCCAGACAAAAAGCTAAATACACAGATGAATTACATATAAGGGAGCTGTTTTATCTGCAAAAAAGGATTTGTATTTCTGTCCATCCATTCATAAGATTTATACAGATTTGCCATACAGCACATCCCTGTCTGGTAAAGCAGAAGACCTGCTTTTTTTTCTCTTAAAGTTTTGTAACACTTACAGGTCTTGTCCTTCCCCCAGTCTGTGACTGAACAAGGAAAAGAGAAGCAGCACACCAATGAGCTTATCTCTCCGTCAATCTGCTCTCCTCCTATCAATATGACGCTTGCACTGAAGCACAATTGGATAAAACTCTCTCCTAGTCTAAGATCAGCAGTACAGTAGACTACCTGGAGTTCATCTTTATGCTTTTACATCACAGACTTCACAGAATAGTGCTAGCCTGTAGTGTAGATTTTGCTATGGCTTGAACAGCCAGTAGATAATTCTAGTGTAATTTGGCCTGTTGTTGCTAAAGTCTGAGGCAGAACATCAATAAAGCATGTTCGAAAAACCTCCCTGAGATACTACACAACAGGTGCCACTTGCTTACCCCTCCTTGGTATTGTTATGGATCTGCTAAGTGGGGAGAACTGACCTTTCAAGTTCAGTGAGGACATTACAGTGATCAGAAGATTGCCCTGAGCATGGTCATATAATCCAAAAATGGGCAGCTTTAGAGACCCTGGGAAATATTTTAACTGTGGGGGGATGGGACTGCCTGGGTGAGGAGAACGATCATTGTTCACACTTAGTATGAACAACAGATCAGTCTCCTCTCCCCTGACAGCACGGAGATCTGACTGTTTACATTGACAGATCTCTGTTCTGTCTCTGTGTGGAGTGATCGTGGGTGCCTGGTGGTCACACGCATCTTCTTCGGGGCGCTCGCGCATCCTCTAGTGGTCTGAAAGCGAGCCAACGTATAGCTATGACGGTTCGCCCAGGGGAGCCAACCTGCCGCAGTTATGGCGGCTGGTCGGGAAGTGGTTAAGCAATGATAAAATGACACATAATGCACTTACATACTCCTGGAATGACACCAAGCTCATCACACAGCTGTGAGAATCCACCTTCAGAACCTCCTGTATGGATGTCACTGAATGTAATCTATTTGGCTAAAGACTCCTCCTCCCATGTCTATGTGTTAGGAAAGAATGAGAAGAGAGGGGAGCCGATTGCAATAGTGGCTTGTGTATGACAGCGACCATGATTATGGAGGGCAATCACTCAGTAGAGCGGCATGTGCCCAAAGGAGGCTGCGCAGGTTGCCATTAAAAGGACACCCATGTCATGTGTCCCTGCTCTCTGCATACAATATGTCAGTAGTAAGGATGAGCCCGGTGTTCGATTCGAACCCATGTTCGAATCGAGCACCGGGTGTTCGCTCGCTCGGCGAGCCCAGAACTATTGGGACCGCTCGCATCAAATTCGTGTGATGCGAGCGGCCCCGCAATGCATTGCGGCCCGCGCAGTGCAATGCTGGCTGATGATTGGCCAAGCATGCACTGTGACCCCGCATGCTTGGCCAATCACAGCGCCGGCAGCGAGGAGAGCCATAATTGGCTACAGGCAGGATGCCTGTAGCCAATTATAGCTCAGGGGCTTTAATACACGCCCCACGGTATAAGAGGCCGCCGCTGCGGCGGCCTCGCATATTATGTTTCACTCACAGTGTCAGCGTGTCAGTGTGCTGCTGACTGCTGACAACAATATGTTCTTTATTTCTGGGGATATGTGTGTGCATGCTGTTAGAACAGCATTGCAGTATCACATCTGGGGGGTGTCTATAGGTAGCCTGTGAAGGAGGGCAGGTTTCCTGTGCTTAGAACTTTCCCTGCAAAAAAGTGTCATTTTTGCAGGAAGAAAGCTATTTAAATCACTCGCGGCTAATGAATTGATGGCTCCTGTAACACAGAGAGCTGTCATTCATTAATAAAAAAAAAAAAAAAAAAAAAGCGTAGGGGTCCCCCCAAATTCAATAACCAGGCCCTTCAGGTCTGGGATGGATATTAAGGGGGATCCCAGCCAAAAAAAAAAAAAAAAAATGGCGTAGGGTCCCCCTCAAAATCCATACCAGACCCTTGAGGTCTGGTATGGATTTTAAGGGGAACCCTAGCCAAAAAAAATGGCGTGGGGTCCCCCTCAAAATCCATACCAGACCCTTATCCGAGCACGCAACCTGGCAGGCCGCAGGAAAAGAGGGGGGGACGAGAGCGGCCCCCCCTCTCGCCTGAACCGTACCAGGCCACATGCCCTCAACATTGGGAGGATGCTTTGGGGGTCTAAGACCCCAAAAGCACCTTGTCCCCATGTTGATTAGGACAAGGGCCTCTTCCCCACAACCCTGGCCGGTGGTTGTGGGGGTCTGCGGGCGGGGGGCTTATCGGAATCTGGAAGCCCCCTTTAACAAGGGGACCCCCAGATCCCGGCCCCCCCCCTGTGTGAAATGGTAAGGGGGTACAAAAGTACCCCTACCATTTCACCAAAAAAGTGGCAAAAATGGTAAAAAGGACAGGAGACAGTCTTTGACAATTCCTTTATTAAAATCTTCTTTCTTCTTTCTTCATCCTTCGGTTTCTTCATCTTCTCCTTCCTTCATCTTCTTCCATCTTCTTCTTCCATTTTCTTCTTCCTCCGATCCGCTTCTTCTTGCGCTGGTCTTCTCGTCCTTCTCGTCCGGCATCTTCTTCCGTCGGCGTCGGCGTCGGTGTCTCTGTCTCTTCTTGGGCCGCTCCGCGCAATGGGAGGCTCCCGCTGTGTGAGGCTCCGCTCCGTCTGACAGGTCTTTTATAATGGAGGGCACCTGGTGACCCCGCCCCCTCTGACGCACAGGGACGTCATGGGGAATTCCATGATGGCTTTCCCCATGATGTCAGAGGGGGGCGGGGTCACCAGGTGCCCTCCGTTTTAAAAGACCTGTCAGATGGAGCGGAGCCTCACACAGCGGGAGCCTCCCATTGCGCGGAGCGGCCCAAGAAGACACCGACACCGACGCCGACGCCGACGGAAGAAGATGCCGGACGAGAAGGACGAGAAGACCAGCGCAAGAAGAAGCGGATCGGAGGAAGAAGAAAATGGAAGAAGAAGATGGAAGAAGATGAAGGAAGGAGAAGATGAAGAATCCGAAGGATGAAGAAAGAAGAAAGAAGATTTTAATAAAGGAATTGTCAAAGACTGTCTCCTGTCCTTTTTACCATTTTTGCCACTTTTTTGGTGAAATGGTAGGGGTACTTTTGTACCCCCTTACCATTTCACACAGGGGGGGGGCCGGGATCTGGGGGTCCCCTTGTTAAAGGGGGCTTCCAGATTCCGATAAGCCCCCCGCCCGCAGACCCCCACAACCACCGGCCAGGGTTGTGGGGAAGAGGCCCTTGTCCTAATCAACATGGGGACAAGGTGCTTTTGGGGTCTTAGACCCCCAAAGCATCCTCCCAATGTTGAGGGCATGTGGCCTGGTACGGTTCAGGCGAGAGGGGGGGCCGCTCTCGTCCCCCCCTCTTTTCCTGCGGCCTGCCAGGTTGCGTGCTCGGATAAGGGTCTGGTATGGATTTTGAGGGGGACCCCACGCCATTTTTTTTGGCTAGGGTTCCCCTTAAAATCCATACCAGACCTCAAGGGTCTGGTATGGATTTTGAGGGGGACCCTACGCCATTTTTTTTTTTTTTTTTTGGCTGGGATCCCCCTTAATATCCATCCCAGACCTGAAGGGCCTGGTTATTGAATTTGGGGGGACCCCTACGCTTTTTTTTTTTAATTTTTTTTTTTTTTTTTAAATGACTTTTTTTTATGAATGAGTTTCAATGAATCACTGTTCTCTGTGTTACGGGAGCCGTGAATTAACATTAGCCGCGAGTGATTTTAAATAGCTTTTTTACTTTCAAAAATGACACTTTGCGCAGAGACAGTTCTAAACACGGGAAACATGCGCCCCTTTACAGGCATACTATAGACACCCCCCAGGTACGAAATTTAAAGGAATATTACACTTTTATTGTTTCAATTTAAGCATTATTAAAATCACTGCTCCTGAAAAAACGGCCGTTTTTAAAAAAAAAAATTTTGCATTGATACATGTCCCCTGGGGGCAGGACCCAGGTCCCCAAACACTTTTTATGACATTAACATGCATATTAGCCTTTAAAATGAGCACTTTTAATTTCGAACGTTCGCATCCATTATAACTAATAGGGTTCTAAAGCTCGCACGGACTTTAGGTCCGTTCGCGGGTTCTGGTGCGAGCCGAACGGGGGGGTGTTCGGCTCATCCTTAGTCAGTAGCCAAGGGAAAGGTTAGAGCACGAGATGAGGACTTTGTTTCTGACTTTTGATGAATGTCAAACTTTGAATATTAGTAGCAGCCCTGTGAAGGGTGCTTACATAGCATGTTTTGGGAAAAGGAGGAGAACATGTGAAACAGCTGAAATAGCAGAATATGAAAAGGCCCCACTTGAGTTATACAGTATGTCTGAAGAATAGAAAGGTTGACTTTGAAGGCTAACTGTGTTTGAGAGAATGGGGAAAGGTTTGAATTTGTTGATGGTTTTTTATTGTTGTCTGGGCCCAGCAGAGGATTTGACCCTTCCTCAGGCTGTTCAAACTGTTTTGACTGGGTTTGGAATTTTCCAGCCAGGAAAATTTTCTATAAAATATTAAAGCTGAAGTTTAGCCATTTTAAGTTAAATCAGCACCAAGGACGGGTACATGAATGACAAGTGTCCTGTGTGCTAGTGGCTACACTTTTCTTTAAAATCTTCCAACTTCTGCCCCCAGATCTGCCCCGTATACCTGTGACAGCCACTCATCAAAAATCTGCCCCCTTCACCATTCATAAAAAATGTATAATCACTTCCCTCAATGAAAAGCCATATATGAACACCAGTAGGTGAATATAAGGTCCACCTTCTCCATTTATAGAGTACTTTTCATTGTGTGCGCCTATAGTCCAGCTTTTAGGAAGGATGGAGAGGGGCAAAAAGGGAAGACACAGTCAGCACTTTTGACGAGTGCCTATCACAGATGAAGCTGCCCATATTAACCCCCAAAGACCTGGAAGATAACAGCTGGAGGTGGAGGGTAGCTGGGTTGGGCAGAGTACAGGATATTTCAAAGAACAGAGAAGCCACTAGCACATGGGACACTCATCATTCATGTAAATACCGTCCCTGGTGCGGAAAAGAAAATCACTTGAAGGAGAAGTCCAGCCTGAGCTTGTTTGGTTGGGCTTCTCCTAAGGGTCACAGGAGTGCAATTCGTTTTGCACTCCTGTGACCCGTTTTCAGCAGAGAGTGGGCTGAAGTCCACTCTCTGCTGACATCACTGGAATCAGTCCAGGTACTGTGTCATCATGACAATAAAGTCTGGATCTGCCAGGTGCCTGGACTGATCCCGGTCTCAGACTCTCAGCAAGCCACTGAGAGCCTGACCTGGTCAATCAGCAGCTCTCTGCTGATTGACATGCAGCAGCTCTCTGCTCGGGGAGCTGTGAGAACCGAGCCATCGGCGGTGTTTGATTGCTCGGTTCTCAGTGCAGAGTCGGCGGGGGACAGATGCAGTATCGGAACGATGCTGCATCCACCTAGGTAAGTATGAAACTGCAAAAAATAAATAAAATACTTCTCTTTTAAGTTCAGCTTTAACTGAAAAAGTCTACATAAAGATGAAAATGTTGTAATAACTCACTACAACATGAGGATAAGTAAGCCTTTTATTCTGCAATCAGCCATAACTAAAACCCAGACACTTTTTCAGGGATATAATGTTTCTGGTACAAATTTTAAGACAGTCGGGACTAAGGGACAGTTGGCAGCTATTGTATGTCATCCAGTGATACCATTGCACAAGTCTTGGTGACTCCACAAAGTCTCCTTTTAGCCATGTAGGGAATGGCAACTATCCCAGGAGGCTGCTGCATGCTGATCACCACTGTCTCCTTCCCCGCAGAATCATTCTCTATTAATCATTTGTATGAAAGCAATCTTAGCACTGCGTTTCTACAGTTGAGACCACCAGAGGAATTTAATCTCATCAGCTGTCATTATTTAATAAAAGCGTGCATGAAGGGAGGAGTGCAGCAAGGCTAATACCTTACACCTGCCAGAGGACACTGACTCCGTCTTACAAGTGATTCGGATGCTTTGCACCCACACAACAGGTGATTCCCTGTGGCTTTCTATTGGGTTAGTTCAGAAACCATAAAGAGTTGAAAAACAATAATAACATTTTAGTAATCCATGGATGTGGAATCCAGTTCTGCACACTAAAAGTATGTGTCCAGTCAAAAATACTTTTTTTTAGTAGAGTGGGGAAGGATTACACCCTCATCAGATTTTTACTTATAGAGGCTAGGGAAAACCAATGGCAGGACCATATGCAAAAATAAAATGCTCACTTTTCAGTCTGGAAAAGCTAAAACTCCCGGCAGCTTTTTATTGCTGTCTGTGACACTCTTGCAGACTTTCCCTCCCCTGTCTGGTGACAACGATCTCAGTGTGACAGTAAATGAGGGGAAATCTCTCTAACAGAGCCAACAATATCAGTCAAAACCCAAAGGGGGGGGGGGGGGTTATCATCAATCCCTACTCTATCCAAAAACAAAAAAATAACTAGTGGCTGGACATGTACTATAATAGGAAGTCCACTAGGCAATCTTTTCACTTTAAACGGTTGTATTATTGCGTTAGAAATTTACAATCTGTTCTGTAAGAGCAACTTAGGCTGAAAAGAGACGCATCAGGATAAGGCAAATAGGCTCGTCAAGGAAATTTTCCCCAGAGCTTAGTGAATGTTATTGAAATTTTCACTTTGAAAAGAATACCCTATCAGGTGAAAGAAGAAAAAAATTACATTTGTGCTTACTCACAATTGGAACATAGAAATCAGCAGAGCTTCACTTCATTTACAGGAATACCCAACTTTTAAGTACACAATGGGGTTTATTTACTAAAGCTGGAAAGTGCTCACTTCTGCATAGAAACCAATGAGCTTCTAACCCCAGCTTGTTCAATTAGGCTTTGGTAATAAAACCTGGAAGCTCATTGGTTTATATGCAGAAGTGAGCCTGATTTTGCCCTGTTCAGCTTTAGTAAATAAACCCCATTGTGTACTTAAAAATGGCGTAGGCCTGTACTAAGCTATGGAGAAGATTCCCTTGCAAAGTGAACCATTTATTTGCCTAAACCAGCAGTTGTAATTTTCTGTGGCCACCCTTTAAGGCCTGATTCACACTCATGCAGGTTGCAGTTTACATAATGCAGGTGCATTTTGCGTTTTTCAATACATGCTTTTTCATCCATTGAAGTCTATGGAACCAAAAACTAGAAAAAAAAGTCCCTGGCCTTTTCCATAAAATGCACAGATGTGAACTACATCCATAGGAAACAATGTTTAATGGACTGTAGGGTGTTTCTGCAAAACTGAATGCGCGCTAAAAAAATGCATAGCTGTGAACCAGGCCTTAAATAGTGGATGTTCTTTCCAAAGAAGGGCTATGAAATTGAACAGATCTGATCTGCTTTCCAAGGGGTATGTAAAACAAAAATAAAAAAACCCAGTTTAACTATATGCCAACTTACAGAATAAAGCCCATATTTGTCAGAGATTTACAAAGAGGACCTCAAAACCACTGTTTAGTATGGATTATGTAATATATAGGTAGGGGTTGATTTACTAAAGACAAATACACTGCTCACCCTGCAAGTGAAGCTGCATTATTTAACGCAATTTTCCCCAAGTTTAGTAAATGTGGTAAAACTCAACTTAACAAAGAATACCCAATCACATTTACTTTATTTATTTATTACAGGTACTTTTATAGCGCTGTCAATTTACACAGGGCTCTACACATATATATTGTACATTCACATTAGACCCTGCCCTCAAAGAGCTTACAATCTAAGATCCCTAGCTCCCATTCATACATACAGTACATATACTAGGGCTAATTTAGACAAGAGCCAATTACCCTACCAGCATGTCTTTGGAGTGTGGAAGGAAACCGGAGTACCCGCAGGAAACCCACGCAGGCACAGGGAGAACATGCAAACTCCAGGCAGGTAGTGCAGTGGTTGGGATTCGAACCAATGACCCTAAGCGGAAGCGCTAACCACTTAGCCACTGTGCTGCCCTGTATGCAAGGAAGTAAAAAAAAAAACATTTTTACTTGCATGTGATTATTGGATGATGGAAGCCAGCAAAGCTTCACCTCATTCACTAAGCTCAGTGGATAGTTCCATTAAGCAGCCTATAGATGAGTAATTTTTTTTTCATTCATCCAGCGGATTGAATGAAAAAAAATGACTTGATTCTTCCATCTACACACTCGAGGTATATAGGAAAGTTCTCCCTGCTGAGCTATTGTATTCTGACAGCTGGGTAAATACTCGCCAACACTGATTAGCGCTGCCAATTATAGCTGGCGGCGTTGATCAAGCCGGGAAAATCTGACAGGCTGGTTGTACAGAAGTCAATGGATTATAGAGCTGCATGATTAATCGTTAAAAGATCATGATCTCGATTTGACCCCCCCCCCCCCCCCCACACTATCTTAATCCAGCATTTCCATGATTCATGTACTGTACGTAAAAAGTGCAGAGCCGTTCCTCTGCTCACAGCTGTCAAAAGAAAAAGTTGCAGACAATGTTTATTAACAACATTGCTCAGCTCTGAAAGAGACAGGTAAAAAGAAACATTGTATCTTTCTGTGTATTCATTTACAGATCAAAGGGATGAACTTCGGTCCACAAATGTAGTCAGTTTAAAGCAACCTTGTCAAGTAAATAAATACATTTTTTTTTGTTTTTTATTAAATTGTTCCTCTGTTTAACCCCTTATTAACCCTTAATTTACTTTAATCAGCCTTATTAACTTCTTATTATCATTCTTCATTTAATTATTATTTTATTTTCAATAAATTTGATTGAAGCAAAGAGTATTATGTCTTATTTTATTGCCATCTTGTTTAACCCCTTCCCGACCAGCCACCGCAGTTATACTGCGGCAGGTTGGCTCCCTTGGGCGAACCATCGTAGCTATACGTTGGCTCGCTTTCAGACCACTAGGGGGTGCGCGAGTAAACAGACAGATCTCCGTGCTGTCAGGGGAGAGGAGACTGATCTGTTGTTCATACTAAGTATGAACAACGATCAGTCTCCTCACCCAGGCAGTCCCAGTCCCTTAACCCCTTCCCGCCAGTGTCATTTACACAGTAATCAGTGCATTTTTATAGCACTGATTGCTGTATAAATGTCAATGGTCCCAAAAAAGTGTCAAAAGTGTGCGATCTGTCCTCCACAATGCCACAGTCCCGATAAAAATAGCAGATCACTGCCATTACTAGTAAAAAAAAAATAATAATAATAAAAATGCCATAAATCTAGCCCCTATTTTGTAGACGCTATAACTTTTGCGCAAACCAATCAATATACCCTTATTGTGATTTTTTTCCAAAAATATGAAGAAGTATACATATTGGCCTAAACTGAGGAAGACATTTGTTTTTGCCAAAAAAATTTGGGTATATTTATTATAGCAAAAAGTAAAAAAAAAAAAAAAAATATATATATATATATATATTTTGTTTATAGCGCAAAAAATTTAAATCGCAGTGGTGATCATTTACCACCAAAAGAAAGCTCTATTTGTGGGGAAAAAAGAACATCAATTTTGTTTTTTTACAAAGTCGCACGCCCGCACAATTGTCAGTTAAAACGACGCAGTGCCGAATCGCAAAAAATGGCCTGGTCATTAAGGGGGCAAATCTTCTATGGCTGAAGTGGTTAATAAAAAGGTTCTTCAGAATTGTGATCTTTATTCTAAGCAAAACAAATTGTCATTTTCATTTCATCCAGAATCGTGCAGCTCTAATAGATTGAAATGTGTCCGGTCCCTGTTGAACCCGCTAAAGCTCGATCCATGCATTCCATGCACTGTACAGAGTGCAACTGTACTAGGAACATAAACAGTCTGTTTATCTTTAGTAAATCAACCCCTTAGTTTCCATTTGTTTTAAAACACTGGGGCCTTACTTAAAGGGATACTAAAGTGTGATTTTAAATAAATAATAAAAAAAAAATTATATTAATTTATGTATTCCTAACTCATTAAAGTACCTTTCATTTCTGTCAAAGGAAAAGATCCATAAGCGGCATATCATGAAGCAGACCCATGGGCATGAAGTGAGATGAATGGCAGCCTCAGCCCAGACTCCAGCCATTCATCTCACTTCATGCACTCCATGATGTGTGGCTTATTGATCTTTTCCTTTGACATCGCTGCAGCTTGGAGCTAAGACGAGCTCCCTGTCCCTGCCTGCACTCACAGTGGTCTACTTGGACTTTACCTCTCTGCTTGAGCGGCACCTAAATTTTACCTTTCATTTCTCTTAGCCTCCTCCAAAATTTTAAATCTCTTTTTTCCCACTGAGATCTGTCTTCCTGTTAGAGGGTGGCTAGATTTTTTCTCCATGGTCCCACTGTATGTAGGAACGTAGCCATCCTCTTTTGCTCACTCCTGAGATGGACTAGGTAATATAAACTATGGGATGTGTAGTGTGCATAGATCAGGACACATGACCACAACTAACATGCACTGCTCATTCCAAACAAATGGAAATGAGGGGGGAAAAGATGGGTTCGGAACCTTATGGAGGACATTAAAAGGAGGCAACTAAACGCAGTAAGGTCTCCTTTAGACCTGCAGCACAGTTTACTGCAACCTGCTCTTTTCAAAAGACAGCAGAGCAGCCGCTGACAAGCATTCGGGAGGCAGTAATGCCCATCCTGAACAGCTGTTATTTGTCTTTTTTTTTACTTTTATTTATAAATTGCCAAACGGCTGAACCACATCGCAAATGCTAGCCAAGTGTTTGGCTCTCAGTTGTTGTGTGGCCCCATTGAACTCAATGGACGAGTTTGACAGGTGGCTTCCTGAGTTCAAAATGCGCATCCACAAAGCAATGCATCGCAGCCGCAGCATGTGTACAACATCATGCGGCTGTATTTTGACAATTTGGGTAGCCAGGAAGGGGGAGCTTTAAAACTGTGGCTCAGCTGCCCACTTTATGACTTAATACATGCACATTAATGCAAGCGTTTTTGTACATTGAGAAGTACTGCATTAAAGAGGAATGATGGGTTTTACTTCCTCTTTATTTCCCTGCAAAGTTAAAGCATAATGGGCTACTATGCATCGTATAGTAGTCCATTATGTGTCACTTACCTGACACTGAAGCCTGCTCTATCACCGTTGTCCCCACGAGCAGGGAGCTTCCATCATCACCCCTCTTCCTTCCGGGGCCGCGAACTCCGGCTCTGTGACTGGCCGGGGTCACGCGACGTCGCGGCATGACCCCCTATTTAGAAAGGGCATGACGATGTGCCCTTTCTAAAGGGTGCATGCACCATAGTCATCGCCGCTAGTCATTTTAGTAAATATCTCCTAAACCGTGGAGGTTTAGGAGATATTTCAAGCACCTACAGGTAAGCCTTAATATAGGCTTACCTGTAGGTAAAAGTGGTTGTACAGGGTGTAAGGCAGGCCATTCATTTTGAATGAGCTGGAAGGGCATCTCAACATATGGAAAAACATATTTTGCCAGAAGCACTGTCTGTCACTGCAGAGATGCAGTAGGTAAAAGGGAGTGAGTATAGTTCAGGATTAAAGGGGTCCTTAAAAATCCTGAAAGATCAGAACAGCCACTCCAAGGTGGAGACTGACTGGAGACAGGTAGGTCTTATCCACAAATTAGAAAGCTTTCAAAAAGTAAGTGTTCCCATGTGCTGTGATATTAATGTAAGTGAGGACACATTGAACACGTGTGTCCAGGCATGTCTGGCCTGAACAGATAGGCCACAGAGCCAGACTGACATCTGAGAGTGAGGACATGAGATTGAGGAGGGACAGAGGTTGTCCCTGTCTGAACAGACCAGTGGGGTTGATTTATTAGAAAAAAAAATTCACAAAACATAATTGAACATGCTGAAGTTAGAATCTGATTGGCTATCATTCACAGCTGCATCATATTTTGCACTCTTCAGTTTTAGTAAATCAACCCCAGTGTGTCTGAGCTAAGCAAACTGCAGTCCATGTGTAGACTAGAGGTCCAGTCTGATGGCTAATGGAACCAGTTCTGTCCTATGGAGGAATAGAGCTGTGTGACAAATAGTTAGGAAGATGAAAGACATTTGTGTTCTTTGTTATGCTAAACAACCCCTGGGGGCAAATAATCCCTAAACCATACTCCATTGAGTAGACTGGATCCTTGCAAAACTCTCCATTTGGAAACCAAATCTCACACAACGTGCACCAATTTTTTAAATGCAGTACACTACAACACACAGATGGTTCAAATGTATTTACTGCAGTGCACTATAGTATAAGTGCTGATTTATTATAGTGTTTCATTGTATAACAATAATAATAATAATAATAATACTTTATAATATTTATTTTTATAATGCACATATGGAATGCATTAATGTGGTATTCATTAACAGAGCACCAACAAATTTAGCAGTACTTTATTGAACTACATGGCAGTTTTGCAATATATTATCCAAAGTTTAAAATGTAGAATTCTAGAATCCTGGAAAAACAGACATTCCGTTTGAAAACACTGCACAGGATTAACTACACTGAACCACGTAAATCAAACGAACCTCATCTCTGGCTTTGTATTCTCCCAATGCATAGAAAGGTATTTATCTGAAACTCAAGTACTGTAGAAATATGTGCATTTAAATAGGAGCATTGTGCATGTCAATCTCAATATGCACTGATATACAGTATGTGCAGAGAAGGGGAGGGCAAGATTCATTTTGACCAATCAAAAATGCATTGGGAAATCCACTACAGTCACTAAAAGGTGCTTGAAAAGAATAGTAAATATTTTCTCAGGTGTTGTTCTTTAGAAAACGCTGTGCTTCTTTAGATCTGAATGTAAGCACAAAGGCAGCTAATGCAAACTATCATATCGCATGAAAGAGTACCTATGCATTCCTAGCCATGACAGCACAATACAATTGGGTGTTGCAGAAAGAAAACAAGGACTGGGGTGATGATACAATTACATTTTCTTAAGTAATTTACCCACCCAAAAGTCATATTTTACTTATACGTGGAGCCTAATGAGCTGAGTCAGCCATAGGCTTCTTACAGGTCTTGGATCGTCCAAAAGTGAGATCTTGCTGCCAATATTTTCAACCTTGTTCCTGTCTATTGAGTTCCAGCTTCTCTCTTTCAATTATTCATAATAAAAAACGAAAAAAAAAAATTTAAAAATTATTGTGGTAATCCATTTTGGCCACAGCAGGTATAAAAATCTAGATACTGAAAGCTGCATCTCTGACTTTTACCTATAGGTGAGCCGTTTAGGAGATATTTACTGTAGATGCAGCCGGTGACATCACTGACGCATGCACTCTGAAGGAATGGCCCCTCGGGCCACTCTTTCAGAGTCCTGTGCCATAAAACGGCGGCTTCCGTGCCCATGTGCAGGAGTGGCGTTATCAAGGCTCCGGACAGTCCAAGCTGGACCAATGTAACTGTATGTAAAAGTATCCATGCCTGGATAATCTTCTTTAAAACCCAATTAAACCTTCATTTTGAATCTGCTATAGATATAAACAAAAAGTGTTCAACTGCCTTAAAATTCATTTACCTTCTAAAGCAACCACAGCCTGAGTAGAAAAATCCTTTTCCTTTCCAGAGAGTGGGATCCTTGTTCTCCATAGAGAAGCAGTGATCTTATTGCAGAGGCCTGATACATTCCCTATCGATTTAGACCTATAGCTCTACAAAGCTCATGCTACCCACTGGCTCTGGCTCTGATTCTATGATCTATCCAATCCATGAAGACATCCTATTGATGAAACGCGTTGGATTGGGCCATGTCCGTAATGTCATTTACACTGTTTTGGAACATATGGCCATATTGGATAGTAAGCAGCGGTACTTATAGAAAACATAAGGGCCAACCTTAATACAAATCAGTGTGCAATTTGGAATTTTTGAGTTTTATCAATAAAATGTTGTTACGCTATGTTCAGTTCAGATAATAAGCAGAAATCCCAGAGGAGGGGAGCATATTACAAAAAAAACACTTAAGACCTTCTTTTTAAAATAAGGGGTCACATAATACTTGGTGAGTGAGATTCACAAGGGGTGTGTGGAGTGGCACATGGAGTTCACGGTCACTGGATTTTGCTTAAGGTTCTTTTTAAATGGCACGTATTGCAGATTTGCACTGTAAGATTCATTCAGATTTGGTTCTAGGTGCAAGAGAGAAGGCAAAAAAGTACCAAGCAGGCATTGTGTAGCGCAATTTATTAAAAGATAAAAAAAACATATAAACAGCAATGGAACTCACAAGCCGGTGTGGTGGGGGATGATCCCAGTTCGCAGTGGATGGGAAGTCCAAGTGTGAACCGGAAGCTATGGTCTTTATCTATTATAGGAAAAAGGCAAGCTGTATAGAGGGAACGAGATCAGCCTGAGATCTGTCCAAAGGGAGCAGGCATCAAGCTGCCCTGTTTTTTTTTTTGTTGGCTGTTTATTTTAATCAGTTGCTTAATTATATCCTATGACCACAAGATTGGCACAGAGATAGCGCTGTAGTGTATTGTGTTTTGCATATGGTTCTAGGTATTGACTGCAGCACAGCAAATGGACACTGCACTATGAGCACTTTAAAATTTTGGTTTAATTGTATTGTTTTATATATTTTTAAAATTAATTTGAAGCACTTTATTATTTTATGTATTTATTGTTGTTTTTAAAGAATAAGGTTCAAGAAAGAAAGGTTAAAGATGCACTTTATGAACTGCGATCTGTAGCAGCACTTTATTTACACATTTGCTTATATAATGAAAAAAAATGTGGTTTATGTAAGGAGATCAATGATACACTTTGCGGTATTTATCTATTTATTGATTGATTTATCCATCTTATACATCTGTTAACGCTGCGCCTTTGTGAATAAACATAAAGATACTACTCTTTTCCTGAATTGGGATTATAGATGGGTGTTCAGCAGCTTATTTAGGAAAATATGATTGGTGTCATCATAAGCACAGAGCCCCCGTGTTTTTCCTAGCTGAAAAGAAGTTCTGTAAACCTAAGTGTTTTAAAAAAAAGAATACCAAAACCCACTATGTTTTTTGCCTTTCCAAATGACTCTAATGCTTTTTTGTTATATTATAAAATTTAGCAAAGATCGCAAAATTTTTGCCCAAATTTTAGAGAGATTGGCTTTTCTTAATAAACAACTTTTACCCACAGTCATTCTCCTACAGCCATCTCTCTCTGATCTAAAATGTTTAAAGTATTATAACAAATAAAAAGCAGTAACAACAAAAACATTGTACTAAGACCACGCTATGGAAAGCTTGTCTTTTGGAACACAAAGTTGTTGCATATTTCAGTAAGTCACACATTAACACTTCATAGCAGTCAGAGAAAAGAGGGATACTTTTTAACACTGAAATGTTTTAACAAAAGATACTTTGTTGCCACATCCCCATTGACTTTATAATCACTTCATGAAGTGCACAACGGCCAAAATTCCACTATGTTTGCTGGAGAAGGTTATAAAGTGAAAACATCCATTTGACCGGCTGCTCTAGATGACATTGCTCTTTTTCCTTTATAATATGCTATACAATGATGTATAGGATGAGCTTTACTATAAAGAACAACGTATGTACTTTTGATCGTTTACGAGTACATTTTATATGTATATCAGATATAAAATGAGAGTCAGTGGTGGATAAAAAAGGGAGAGTGAGACTTAGCTCCAAAAGAGGGGCTACCCCCTAAATCAAAGCCAGTTGGGACTGTGTTCAACTACAAGACTATACATATTGGTAAGCTCATCTACAACAAGCAGTCTTTAAATAAATTGTAAAGTCAGAAGGTTTATTATCTTAATGCATTCTATGCATTAAGATAAAAAGCCTTCTGTGTGCAGCAGTTCCTCTCAGCCCCCCTAATACTTACCTGAGGTCCATCCAGATCCAGCAATTTGCGCGAGAGACTCGGCTGTCCGGAACTCCTCTACTCATTGGCTAAGACAGCAGCGCTGCGCCATTGGCTCCCACTGCTGTCAAAGTCAGTGAGCCAATGGGGAGAGAAGGGGTGGAGCCGGGCTGCGGCTCTGTGTCTGAATGGGAAACCATTGATTGGGACAAGGGTGAGGGCTGTATAGTGAATATATATGCTATTTTTTTTCTGCCCCTCATGGACCCCCTGAGACCCATGCATGGACCACTTAGGGGTCCATGGACCCCAGGTTAAGAACTCTTGTCTTCAGGACTCAGTACTACTATTTCCAGGTCCAACTATGCACAGTGCCCATTCAAGAAAATGTCCCTCTCTCTCTCTTAAGCTGGTCATACATAGCTCAAACTTTGGTCAGTTCCCATGACTCGGATGGAATTTGAGTTGCTCCCAGCTCGACAAACTTTGATTAAGTAAAGAAAAGTTGGACAGCTCCAGTCTGTCTTAAGCCAAGTACACAATCCGGAGGAACCACTGTACTAACCATGCAATGTTAGTACATCAATCTCCCCTGCTTTGCTATTGTGTACTGACAGGGGGGTGGCCCCTCTACCAAAACACTTCAGTTAGCGCTCTCAGCCAATGGCTTATCAGGAATAAATCGTCATGCCCCTACGACAGAAGCTGGCTGAATTGCCGAATTCTGTCTGACCAGCTGCAGCACACATTTCTATTGAACCGGCCGATGCCGCACAACATTTGTCCCTTGTGTACTAGGCTTTAAGGTATTTTGACAGCGGTGGTAACCGTCTATCAGAATGCAGAAGCCAGCAGTGGCAGAATCCTCTATCCATTTTCCTTAGCATGGATGGGGGAATCTATGAAACTTTACATATATGGCCAACTTTAGTTTTTTTCATTCAGTTGATAAAGTGAAGAATACAACACAGCTTGCCTAAAAAAATCCCTTTTTCCGACCATCCACAACAAAGCCATGTTTATAGAAACTGTTAGGTAGGCTGCATTCATACATTTGGTAACTTTCAAGATAGCTTGTTAAGCTAGCCATACACCATTCTTTCAACAAATCTCATCAGTACACCAAAAATTCCATCATAGACTTGATGAATGTCACTTGAAAGTCTTCAAAATATTGTTTGATATTTAATATTCGATCTTGGAATGAATCAAATTTCCAGAAGAAAACGACATTCACTGTTATAATTTCATCTGTTTGAGAACTCTTCTATCCCCATTTACCGATTTGTCTAGTCACTATGATCAAAAACAATTGACTTTTTGACCCATTAACTATCAGCAAATTAAATAAACGTTCTGAAAAATATATTTTTTTTAACAAATGCTAGTGGTGTATGGCCAGCTTTAGTTAAATTTGCCTGAACATGTCTGTGTGTGGTCAGCTTTAGATATACAAGTCATCAGGAAATTAATTTGGTGTTAACAGATACATGAAACTTGTAGCGAAAACACCCAGATGGATATTTTTGCTATTTTGACACACAATGTAAAACAATTAATATGAGTATTTAAGGACCTGTCATTCTTGGTAAAGCAGAAAATTAGAAAAACAGAAGTGTACAATGTGTGTGAATTCAGTACTTTAAACCATCCAGCCACAAAACATCATTGGACTCAAAGTTCAGAATATCCTGGAAGCAACCATATACATATATATACTCTTCACTATTTGACCTCCACAAAAGTGGACCTAAGATTATCTGGATTTCCACATGAGGAAGTGGGTCACGATGTCAATAACCAGAATGCTTGCATGGACATTATTATTTTTTTTTAAAAGACACAATAGACATAACACAGAAAGCACTGGACTGCACAATGCAAAGCATTTGAAAATGATGTAAACATCACACAGAGTATAAACTATGAAGCTTAACAAGACAGTGCAAACATAGTGCATTAAGCTATTTGACGGCATCTATACAGATCTGACAACAGCAACCATAAATCTAACATTGAATGCTATGATTTGCACTGCCTTTATAAAAAAAAAAATCTTGTATATTTCTTGAAAATCAGAGGTTCTTAACACATCTAAAGGAAGGAGGACGTGTAAATATCTGTCCTGCCTAATAACTATATAACAATAACTATATATTGTGTTTTGATAGTTTTATATACAAGAGGTAGTTTCCTGTTTAAATAAATTAAATTATTACCCCAGGGGTATTGTGCATATGATATGAGTGGAAAATTAAAAGTGCTGAGAACCAATGATTTAAGCAACTTTGACTATTTTTGGAAAAATAATGCAATGCAAAGGTAGACAAAAACTCAGCCCATGGCAGTGACAGTATAAAGGAACAAGGCATGCACAAAGGTCAAGCGATGGTATCAAACAACACATGAGTATCATTACATTGAAATGGTTTTCTGAGGGACCTGGTTTTGATGAATATTAAGAGAGAGGGGTCAGGTCAGTGGTAAATGACCCTGATTACCGCTGAGGTTTTTCTAGGGTCAAAGTTCAACTACAAACACAAACTGTGTGCTAAGTGGCACTGCTTTTACCAGAAACATTTCCATAAGATTTTAGTTGTTCAGTATCCAGTATATGTGTGTTTCAGGAAACTAAATTTGCTATATCAGTTTCACGTATGGTCGTGTATGATCATATAGCTGTAGATCTTATGACAATACCATGATTGCACAAGTTGTAGTGTATGCTGCGGGAACAGTTACATATTGCTGATTGGTTTTCTGCACTGGTGGGTTATTTGAAAATGCTATGAAACTGAACTCTAGGTAAATACTGACCTCTCAGTAAATACTGTTTATAAAGAAACCTTTTGATTTGTTTATGTATTAACAAAAAAAAAATGTTTGTTTCCCATAATCTTCTACAGATTCAGGGCTGCTGGTCTAACACTGGAACACTGGGTGCCTGCTTACAGGAAGGGGCAACAAAAGGGTTGACCTTATCAGTGTGCTTCTATTACTTTTTTGCCCAATCGGCACACTGGTGGTGCAATGAAATGAAAAGAAAAATGTTATGTATGTTATCTAAAGTAAACCTAAAAAAAAAGTAAAAATAAATAAAAACCCTGCAACTATAAAGAAAATACATGGCTGTTCATACCTCTGCTAACCCCCTCTTCATATAGCTATCTATCTATCTAGCTATCTATCTATCTATCTATCTATCTATCTATCTATCTATCTATCTATCTATCTATCTATATAACATCAGGCACCTTAGGGTGCTACCATTTAAGTTGTAGTTTAGGCTTTTAAGTGTTTTCTATTTTCATAGCAAAATCATATTACTAATTTTGCATAGAATAGATTTTTTTTGGAGATAAAGAACATAAATCAAAATCGGAGTTCCATATAAAAGCAATGACCATGTAATATTTTACCTGTAAAAATAAAATCATTGCTTACTCAATACACAAAAAGTAATGGTCTATGCATTCAAGAATTAAACTGCTAAAAACTGCTATATTGCTGCTGTTACTGCACATTTACTACTCTTGCACCAAGCTATTAATTAAAGGGAAACTACAGTGTATTTTCGGTAAATGTACACTATAGGTTATTATGGTTATTATGGTTACAGTTATCAGGAAGTCATTTGTAGGCTATAGTTAGATTTTACTTGTTTGCTATTCCATATTTTGAATTTTGTATTACATATACAAATTTTTAAATGCTGATTTCAATATCAGACAAATCGTAAAAAAAGTCCCTGCTCAACATTTGACATAAGCTCAATAAGCTTTCTAAAATTCCATAGTTTTCTGTTATTTTTTTTAAATAAAAATGAACATTAACTGCTAAACATAATATTAATTTTATATATACTGTATATATATATATATACATCATCTATATATATATATATATATATATATATATATATATATATAGAGAGAGAGAGAGAGAGAGAGAGAGAGAGACAGACATATATATATATATATATATATATATATATATATATAGATATAGATTTATATATATATATATATATATATATATATATATATATATATATATATATATATATATATATATATATATATATATACACACAGTATATATCTAACTATAGTTTCCCTTTAACCTTAAGACTTGGTTTCCCATACAGGACATTTGGTTGCCCAGGGTGGCCTCTGATATGCAAATCTGTCAGACATTGAGGATCAGTACATGCTCCTTTGAACTGTGAGCATTCGAATCACTGCAATCTAATCCCTGACTTGACAAATGGATGAGGCACACTTGCCGTTAAAATGTTCTTTTGCACAAAATCTCTGCATGCAATAGCAAGCACTTATCACTTTTCCACGGTCTAGTCATTGTAAATAATGCCTTCAATTGGTTGTAATTACCAACCTGTGCATTTTCACCCTAAATCCATAGCTAACGTGTACTTTTTTCAGAAAACAATCAGATAATGTAACATAAAAAGGCTCTTACCAGGTGGGCATATACACTTTACACTCGTATCTCTTGTCTCTCGAAGTCTTGGTAGATGAGATTTCAGTTTCTGTAGAGAAACACAGCAGGAAAACATTTTATTAAGTGCAACACTTACATTGCATGGCTCATTTCATGACATAATCATTATCATTATAAACACTTTTGGTAGAAGAAGGAAAAACAGAGCTTAATTACTTCAATGTACAGTGATGCATGCACATGTTGATTTTTTATCAGATCCGAGCTTCATACAACTGTTCCTGTTTAAGTCTTTCTTATGAAGTACTGCTTCTGATTTCTCCATAATGTCAGCTGGGGTTTAATATGCTGGATTAGGTTTTCCTGTCAGAGCACCTGCTGATAAATGTATTGAACCAAAAAAGACTTTGCACCTCTGCATTCTGCAGGATCCTGTTTCCTGTATGAGACTGAGCCAGGCATAGTGTGGGCAGGTGCAGTGCCCTTCTATACCCTCCACACATACATGTGCCAATGCACCTCAAGATTACTTCCCTACTAGGTCTCAGTTACAGTCCTGGATGACACATGTTTAGGATGGGGGTGTACTCTAGTAATATCCAGCTGAATGGGCAGGTGTAAATAATTATGAACTTCAAATTTTTTTCATAGCATGAGAGCTGCCACACTTCGCAGCTAAGCCATGGGTTTGAGGCTTACCCCTTGATTCTGGTCTGGTCATGGCAACTGTTTCTGCTGGTTTTTGGCTTTTATTTTTTGCCATTTCCATAAGTAGATGGAGCCTTGTGACAGATGCATACCTCCCAACTGTCCTTCATTTGGAGCCAAATCCCTATGACCCTCCTTGTTCCTCAGTTGTCCTTCTTAATCTGTTCCTCTTTTTCCCTTTTTTTTCTGAAGTTTAAACCACTATAAGTATTTTTTAACTAAGAAAAATGTATTATACCCTATTAGATCTTTCATGTTCATCCAACATATAAATTATTGCAGATGTTACTATGAAAAGGCAGGAAAAGTAAGGTAGTAATGAAAAAGAAAGTAATAAAAAGAACTTGTGGTTTTAACCAATCATTTTTCATAATTTAACCATTTTTAGTGGTCCATGTAATGGGAGCGTGGTAGGCTGTGTGTCCTTTCCTACATACTTTGTACTAAAAGGTATTCCTTTTTCTCATCTCAGAAAGTTGGGACGTATGCAGATAGAAGAACATTGGTAACCAGAGACTAAACACTTGGCAGTCTTAAATGGGTGTTCCCCTCTAAAATTGCATTACTAGATGAGGCCCCCTCTATGTAGTAACACCAAGAGATCCCCACTAACAGTATAGCTATATTTCTCTAGATGTTGAAGCAAAATACCCCATGATCATTCTCCCAGTGGCACAATGAGTAAGAAAAAAGAACAGATAATGAGGTGTTCATCCTTCCAAGTAAATTCTCCACTATCAGGCCCTTAAAAAGTTTCCCTTATTTCAGTTTATATAGCATTTGCAGTTTTAGGAAGATATTTTATAGAGAATAATGTAGATGAGATATCTATACATCTTCTTCTCGTTTGTAGTGCTACCAGGGCCTACAACAATGTTTTTTCCAGTTCAGTTGAGCAATAAGTATAGCACCCCCAAGGTGAACACTACATTTTATTTCTGCCATAGGAAGGAAAGGGATGGTACCAGCTCACAAACAGATTTCCTTACAAGCTGGAAAATCTCTATTTGTACTTGGTGGTTGGAAATGCTCTCTATTACTAAGTGGTTAACTCCTATACAGATGATCCTTACTCTTTGTGATGTTCAGATCTGTCCTAATGCGTGCAAGGATTGAGCTGGGCATTTCTACATCAAGGCCGCTCATTCAGACAGGCTGTTATCCAAGATATTTAACCAACATATTTAAGCTAGAATTTTGAAAAAGAATTCCCCATTCAGTACTAAACTATAAATACCAACATAATCAGTACTGAATCCAGAAAGCATGTTGGCTGGGCAGTTGTTGACAGTTTTTATTACTTGGCACAAAATTGTTGACAGTTTTTATTGCTTGGCACAAAATATGAGAAAATGACAAGAAAACTTGTATTGAGTTATTGATACCCAAAAAGTGTCTGTTACAAGTTAAAACAGTAACACTTGGCACTTTTTTGATTGTAGAAGCACAAGTGAAATATAATTTTTTTTGGCATAAATTCCTGGAACAATGTGGGTGCTAGAAGAAGTATCTCTTCTTGCCATTATATGGAGCAAGGACAAGTTTTTCCATAAAATATGGTAGACCTAAGCCATGGTGAGCCAGTACTGTTGTGGTACTTGCTCCTAAAAAGCCCCTCTTTGCATGTCTTCCCACTACTTCTAACACCCCATGCTTTTAACACTAATTTTAACTTCTGCTGGCTTCAGATTGGCCATTGCAGGCTGCCAGAGTAGAGTTCCTTCCCCATCCACAAAGTCACATCCTGGTCAGGCAGTGGAGAAACATTGATAGTGGGGAGGCAGTTTTAAGGAGACAATAGTGACAAGAATTTATTAAATTCCCCTTGGGATTATTAAAGTATTCTGTATTCTGAAAGTATAATATGGCACATGAATATAAGAAAGTCTCTTTTACTAAATATGATTGCAAGTGGAATTTTAAATAGACTGTCATCCGAGGGACTATAACATTACACACAAATTAGTCCTTCTATCTTCTGTTTAACTGATGTGTGACTTCTGGCAAGATAAATAGTTGGAACAGATTTGCACCATATCCAATTAATCATTTTGGTGGGCACAATAATTTCTTTACCCTAAGGATTGCTAAGCTTAACTATTGGGAAACGAAGACTGAAACTTGCTGAAGATCAAGGAAACAGAACTATTGCATTTTCCTAGTCATAAATACAATTATCAGGCAAACTAGAAACTTCCTCTGCAATTTGATTGGTTTCTGCAGATCACTGTACATACAAAATGATTGCTGTTTTTAATGCTAAAATATTTTTCTTTTTTTCTTTTAGAGGACATTTTACATTTACTTTCAACAAGTTTTTGTACTCAGTTTGCTTGTTTGGTTGTGCATTCACAGCCCACACACCTTTATACTCCCAAAGATATGTCTGTTGGACAGATTGACTTTTAATGATGTATTTACCACTTCAAATAACCGCTCAATACAAGAGGCCTCTAATAGAGCATCAATGAGAGGTAACAATACATTATTAATGCTGTCTTTAAACATCAAAGCTTCATCGCATTTAAATGATCACAAAGGAGGGGCGGAGGGCAACGTTACTAGAACAGCAATAAAGTCATTCAGCTATACAACACCTCATGTATAACTGTCAATGAAAGAAAATGCAGATGCACAAAAAGTTATATATACAGGAAGCAGCTTTTGTATAGTAATGGCTAAAACAAATAATGTGGGAAGGTCAAAAGAATTAAATGGGTGCTAGAGCCCCAAGGAATAAACACTGGTTTTCATGTATGCGGTAGTGCGGTTAGGGGCAGCACATCATGAAAAGAAGTTCTGACCTTGAAGACAAGCTTGGACTAGCCGTGTTCATGTAAACAGTATGTATAATGTATACTCAGTGAGCAAATATATTTTAAGTTCATATAAAGTCTTCTTTAAAGAACACCTGTTATCGGATGTAAATAGCTTAAATGGCCTAGAGAATCACAAACAGCCACACTCGGGTGCTTGCACATACCTCTGTAAAATCTCAACAAATTCTGGGGCACCCTTATACACAACTCTCATCTTGGAAAAAAGGTTGAAGGCTGGTCTGCCTCCTCCTGCTGATAAACTTATTGGTTATTCAAGTTAAGAACCTGCCTATTGGAAATATGGGACACAACAATTGGCGGTAACAACAGAAAAAAATGGAGACCACTAAGCATGTTTGCATGCCAAACCTATTCCTGTGTGGATGGGCTTTTATGAATCATGCGCACATATTTCTGTGCCAACACAGCTTGAAGCCAAGTAAATTGTTGCTTTGTGCTTGCCATTTACATTTAAAGCTGTAATTCAGGAGTTATTTGTATTGCATATTTGCATTGATATCAGTGCTACGATAGTGAAAACCACAATCTCCTGGGTCCTGCTTAGACTCTGTGCAAGCAGCTTCCCTTCTGCACACTGACCACAGGGGTCACTTACTCAGCATTGCTACCATTCATATTTTTTTTTTTCAATGAATACAAGGCGTACTTTGATTGGACGAGGTGGAGATCACAATATCACAACACCTCCCCTCCACCTAGTTCAATCAGTTTGAATGTAATTAGCGATGGGGGACACAGAGAGATTGGGAGGCTACACAGCGCAAGCTGCAGGCAGTACACTCTTATGCCCCATACACACGGTCGGAAATTCCGACCACAAAATCCGTCTGATTTTTTCCGACGGATTTTGTCCGACACTGGTGTTGCATACACACGGTCGGACAAAGTTGTCTGAAAATCCGATAATTCCGAACGTGGTGACGTTCGTTGCATACAAGGGAACTACGTAGAGGCTAGTAGCCAATAACTTTGGTCTTGTAATTTGATCTGAGCATGCGTGGCACTTTGTCTGTCGGAATTTGCTACACACTATCGGAAAAAGTCCGATCCGACTTTGTTGTCGGAAAATTTGAGAGCAGGATCTCAAATTTTTTCCGGCAGAAATTCCGACAGAAAAAGTCAGATGGCGCCCACACACGGTCGGATTTTCTGACAACATGGTCTGATAGGACATTTTCCGTCGGAAATTCCGACTGTGTGTATGGGGCATTAGGGCTTTCATTCACATCCAGGCAATCTGCTCAGTTCAGCTGAGGATCTGTGAGTAGATTCACTGCTGAAATGGAACAGAATCGTTCAGAATCGGTCAGTTTTTGTCTGCATTTTGACAGCAGACTGTGGTAGACTCATAATGGCTCTGCATGCAACTGGTTATAAATGGAATTGTGTTGGTTTGTGTTGGTTTACTTCAAGCTATCTCTGATCCAACATGTTTAGGGTGCAGTCTTTTTTTGCAGTCTTTTTCCATTTTTCTTTTACAGATTGACTTGGCGATAGGCCTGCCCATAGACTTGCATGGAGCTTCTGATTGGAAAGCTTAAGTGAAAGGAGTAAACAAAACTTAATACTTGCGCCAAAGAGTACTATAAAAAACGCATAACACCATGCAATAGTTAATAAACAAATACTGCTGCTGCTACCTGAAAAAGTTAAAAAACCTTAAATATGATATACTGTGAAATAAGGCTGCGCTAGCAGATGTGAATCACCACTAGGGGTGTAAGTGAGGCAAACAAAACAATGAAAATTGCAACTTATAGTGACAAAATTGCTAATACACGTGACTCACCACTGGAGGTGGTGCAAATATTGCGACTGTGAATACTAATACCACTATGAGGCAATCATAACAATAAAAATTGCAACTTATAATAACAAAATTGCTAATACACGTGACTCACCACTAGAGGTGGTGCAAATATTGCGACTGTGATTACTAATATACCACTGTGAGTATAAGTGAGAAAACCTTGCTTTACAAAACAAACAGTATAAGCAACAATAAATTAAAAGTCAATATTGCAGGTTGGGATAAATTGCAGGTGATCCTGAAGGGATGATCCCCTAGAGAACCCTACTCACCAGAACAATGTGACCCACGGCTTAAGTGAAAGGAGCCTTACTAATCCTGTGTAGGGATGTGTGTGTGTTATACAGAACTCAGATTAAGGTAAACTAGGTGAAATTTCTAATGTAGCCCATAGATGATTCATTTTTATTTCTTTTCATTTAACTCGATTCCCCCATCCTCACATTCAAGGTGGATGGAGGAATCCTCCCACTGCACATTGGATTCTAACAATGGGGGACTGTCAGAATACACTGGTCAGCACTGCTGGCTATACCCAGCGGTTCTGATTGAGAGGACATTTTCCAACAGGGAGGTTGTACAAATGTCAGTCGGGAGATTGACTTCTGTACAACCACCCTGCCCATACATGGATGGAACTTCGGCCGGTCCATGCCGAATTGCTAAATTTCAATCCATGTATGGCTGGCCTAAAGGACAATTAGGGGCAAAGCTCTTTTGGCCCTATTTATCCTGGGCATCACAGAACTGCACTTCGGTCTGCATTCCTGTGACCCATATTCAGCCGACAGTGAGCTAAAGTCTGCTGTTGACTGAAATCACTGGTCCAGACTCTGGAGAGATCCCGAATTTAATGTTGGGAACCACCCAGATGCCTGGACCGGCAGCTGGCTCAGCATCTCAGTGAACTGCTGAGAGGCTGAGCTAGTCACTCCGTCCCCCTCCAGTGAGTGCTGGAGGGGCAGACAGGCAGCCAGTGACTGACTGGCAGGGCTGGGGGGGTTAACTGCAAGGGTATTTTTTACAAAAATCCTGGAGTTGAACTTTTTTTTAATGGGGTTTATTTAGTTATTTTGGATAAAGTTCAAAAAGTACAAAAAAGAGCATGAAAGACACAACCATACTTACATATGCTACCAAGAGTTGAGTTGGAGTTGAACTTTAAAATACATCTGTAACCTAAAGTTTTTTTTTTCAGCAACAGCAGCTGGGGTGAAATTTTCCAACGGGGGGCATTTGTTAAGTTGACAACTGCCTGAGTGGGGATTTCCCCCCACTTTGAAGACATTTCCTGACACTTCCTGTTTCTCCAGAACAGGAAACAAGGTCACATCTCCCAAATATAACAAAGTAAAACAAAACCGTAACTTGTCCAAACTTAAAAAAAAAGTTGTAAGGGAAAAACATAAGTGCTACCACTAATTTATGACTAACCCTATGGAAAGTTTTGCAAATGTTTAGGGGCACGGGAATTTGTTCATCAGTCAAATTATCCAGTAACAGATGACAGCAGATTAGATGCTTACAGCACAGCTTTCTGCTCTATGATCATCAGATGTTCTTTAAATTGAGCATGTACGTGGAAGCATGCTTATTTGCTATGTAAACAAAACACAGGATTTGACTCAAGGTGTGAATAGGTGCTCCTACACAGCTTACAACCACAGACAGGTCTTATTTGATCTTGAAATCTCTGCTGCGGGAAGAATGGAGACAAAACAACTAAAACAGCCTTCAGAACAGACACACAGGAACGTCGACCAACATGGAGGTTTGTAAGGAAACAAGAATGAGAACGAGCAAAGCAAAATAAAATATTTCATCAACAAGAACAAATCAAAACAAAATGTGGTCACAGAAAATATATACAGAGATAGGATATGCTACAATGAGGTTTGTTACCATAAATGAAAATAAAAGATACTGTACAATAAAGTCTAGCTAAGGTAAAAAAAAAAGTATTTTATTAAAATAACAAACATGTTATACTTACCTGCTCTGTGCAGTGGTATTGCACAGAGTGGCCCCGATCCTCCTCTTCTGGGTTTCCTGGCCGTGATCTTGGCTCCTCCTCTTCTTTTTAGGACTACTTTTGCCAGCCGCTGGTTATGGGGAGACCATGGTCTGTGCGTTCCAGACCTGTGTGTCTATGGAGCCACGCTCCATTGACTTACACAGCGGGACTTAGGCCCGCCCCCCACTTCCTCTTCACTGCACCTGATTGACAGCCGCAAGAGCCAATGCCGCAAGAGCCAATGCCGCAAGCTGCTCAAATGCTGTGTAAAGAGGAAAAGAGGGGAGAATAGATGCAGCCCTTCACAGCGCTGATCTCTTCTCCCCTTCACACAGGGGAAGGGGGCACAGAGAAACTGAAAACATTTTTGACCTTGCATTTAGGTAAAAAACGTGTTTAGGTCTAGTAGCACTTTAAGGGCTGATTGACTCTAGAATTTGCACACTTTTGCACTTTCTGGTTTTGACTGGCCATTCATTTCAATGGGCTGCCAAATGCCCAGGAACACACAAAAAAGTAAGAAAGGAGCAGCACCAAAGTGAATAGTACTGTGGTAACATAGTTTATAAAGGAGCGCTGCACAGTACGATGGATGGAGCTCTGGACTTCAATATCCACAATTCCCTGGTACTACAGAGAAGGAGAGAGAGAACTTTTCCCTGGCAAATTACCATTGGGCATGTGTGTGTGTCACCAGAAGATCGGAGAGTACAGAGCTGTAACCTATGTGCTGTGGGACTGAGGCACAGTGATGATACAGTCTTTGCTGTGCTGAATGCCCAGGCAATTAAAAAGTAATTTTAAAAGAAAGAATGACACTGTGCTAATGGCCCAACAGTAGCATACATAGAAAAGCCAACAGTGGCCTGCACATATACAGTATATGGTGTATAAGTATTCACATTTATAAAATCGGGCCCTGTTCAATGTGTGCTCAAATAAAAACACTTACAAACAATGAATGATGTTAGGCTCCAAACAAACAACAACTCCCACAATTCCAACAGTGGCTGCGTGAGTGGTGATGTCACGAGTTCTGACTCCACCCTACACGTCTCGTCACATATGACGACATTATATGTTTACAAGCATTTTTCACCAATATAAAGATTTTATGTTACACTATTGCAGCCTTGTGCTCTTTCTTTTGTCTTTCTTATACATATGTTTTTCTGAATATACAGTATCTCACAAAAGTGAGTACACCCCTCACATTTTTGTAAATATTATATTATATCTTTTAATGTCACAACACTGAAGAATTGACACTTTGCTACAATGTAAAATAGTGAGTGTACAGCTTGTATAAATTTGCTTTCCCCTCAAAATAACTCAACACACAGCCATTAATGTCTAAACTGCTGGCAACAAAAGTGAGTACACCCCTAAGGGAGAATGTCCAAATTGGGCCCAAAGTGTCAATATGTTGTGAGGGCGAGGCCACCATTATTTTCCAGCACTGTCTTAACCCTCTTGGTCATGGACTTCACCAGAGCTTCTCAGGTTGCTACTGGAGTCCTCTTCCACCCCTCCTTGACAACATCACCAAGATGGCGGATGTTAGAGACCTTGCGTTCCTCCACCTTCTGATTGAGGATGCCTCACAGATGCTCAATAGGGTTTAGGTCTGGAGACAGATGGGCCAGTCCATCACGTTTACCCTCAGATTCTTTAGCAAGGCAGTGGTCATCTTGGAGGTGTGTTTGGGGTGGTTGTTATCATGTTGCAATACTGCCCTGCGGCCCAGTCTCTGAAGGGAGGGGATCATGTTCTGCTTCAGTATGTCACAGTACACGTTGGCATTCATGGTTCCCTCAATGAACTGTAGCTCTCCAGTGCCGGCAGCACTCATGCAGCCCCAGACCATGACACACCCACCACCGTGCTTAACTGTAGGCAAGACACACTTGTCTTTGTACTCCTCACCTGGTTGCCGTGACACACGCTTGACACCATCTGAACCAATAAGTTTATCTTGGCCTCATCAGACGACAGGGCATGGTTCCAGAAATCCATGTCCTTAGTCTGCTTGTCTTCAGCAAACTGTTTGTGGGCTTTTTTGTGCATCATCTTTAGAAGAGGATTCCTTCTGGGACAACAGCCATGCAGACCAATTTGATGCAGTGTGCGGCATATGGTCTGAGCACTGACAGGCTGACCCCCCACCTCTTCAACCTTTGCAGCAATGCTGGCAGCATTCATACATCTATTTCCCAAAGACAACCTATGGATATGACGCTGAGCACATGCACTCAACTTATTTGGTTGACCATGGCGAGGCCTGTTCTGAGTGGAACCTGTCCTGTTAAACCGCTGTATGGTCTTGGCCACCATGCTGCCGCTCAGTTTTAGGGTCATGGCAATCTTCTTATAGCCTAGGCCATCTTTATATAGAGCAACTATTTATTTTTTTAAATCCTCAGAAAGTTCTTTGCCATGAGGTGCCATGTTGAACTTCCAGTTACCAGTATGAGAGAGTGAGAGTGATACCACCAAATTTAACACACCTGCTCCCCATTCACACCTGAGACCTTGTAACACTAACGAGTCACATGATACCGGGGGGGGGGGGGGGGGAATGGCTAATTGGGCCCAATTTGGACATTTTCACTTAGGGGTGTACTCACTTTTGTTGCCAGCGGTTTAGACATTAATGGCTGTGTTGAGTTATTTTGAGGGAACAGCAAATTTACACTGTTATACAAGCTGTACACTCACTACTTTACATTGTAGCAAAGTGTAATTCCTTCAGTGTTGTGACATGAAAAGATATAATAAAATATTTACAAAAAAGTGAGGGTTGTACTCACTTTTGTGAGATACTGTACCTGGGCTAGAGGAGTGGCGGTTCTTAGAATTTCATATTGACCGCAGAGCAGTGTACATTTCATGCATTGCTTGACTTCTCTTATTCTGAGGCATAGGTGATCCAAATGAAAGTTGCCCCCACCCACAACCTCATTTGACACGACACAGGTCCCAGGACACTACAGGTCCATTAAGAAAGCATGAAACAATGTCAATATTCACAATACACATGTTCCTGGATTAGGCTCAGAAGTAGCGGGTGCTGCAGCAAGAGCCACCTGTACACTGAAGGCATGACAGGCCAATGTACATCTTTGCCAGCACACCACGGATCAACCAATACTGTCCAAAAGTTTTATTGAAAGATGATCACATCACAATCGATAAAATGCAATGTTTTAGAGCAACACAGGACCCCTTCTTCAGGCATTCAAATGCCTGATAAAGGGGCCCTGTACGGCACTGAAAAATCACTTTGTCCATTGTGATTTGATCATCCTTCAATAAAACTTTCAAACAGTATTGGTTGATCCGTGGTGTGCTGGCAAAGATGTACATTCACAAAGCACAATGTGACTTGTGCATGTGCAGTGAAAAGATGTCTGTGAAGCTGCAGGAAGTCACAACAGTAAGATGGCGGTGCCAGGGACCTGATGACCAGCGAAGAACCGGCCCGGGTGATGACAGCACTGAATACCTGGACTGGAAAGCGTATTTATTAAAAGTCAACAGCTAGAGTATTTGTATCTGCTAACTTATTTTTTTTTTTTTTTTAGAAACGACTGTAGCTCCTCTTGAATATGCTCAAGTAAAAAGACAATAATCTGTATGAAAATACTTCTAGAACCGATGTGTTCATTGGCCTGGATAGTGTTATGTCACCATTACTGGTAACTGAAGAACAGTAAAACCGAGTGATGTTCAACAGTAGCAAGCAGTATTGTATGACAAGTCTGATTTGGCAGCATTATCCCCATAAAACACATATTTTTATGTCTTTGCCTTTCTACTTTCTGTAAACTGAACACACACATTTGCTCTCCAAGCTCTTTGATGACCAACTCAAATGCAGGTAATTTTAGGCAAGACATTTTGTACCATTGTGTCTGAAACCAAGGTAGTAAAGCAAGATTAGCACCCTTTTCATCTACAAAATGTTAACAAAATCTTAACATTGAGACAGAAGTATAGAACAGGCCTCGATATGACTACTCATCCATCTTAGGGATCTATGTCTATTGCTTGTCATAGGTGTAAACATAGGTAAACATATAGACAGTTTTTTTTATTGTCCTCACTTATATAAACACCTTGAGGAGCTTTGACTGCTGCAGTTTTTTTTTCTATTTCAAATTCACCCATGGACAATAAAGTAGACATAAAACCAATCACCATTGATCATATATATATACCGTACTCCGTATATTAACCTGTTAATATCATTCCAAAGCTACCAATTTTAATATTTTAAAATTGGTAGCTTTGATTAAAGCCTAACTCCAGGTTTTTTGTTGCTTTAAAAATTTCTTTGGGTTTTCTTGTTAAAAAAAATAAAATTTCTTTGGGTCAAGCTGGTCAAACTGAACTACTTAAAAATAAAGCAAAACCTGCAGTTAGGCTTTAAAATGATAACTGGTGATCCTGCTGTGAAAGTAACTTGTTCGGGCACTTCCTGTCATGGAGTGACAAAGCTTTTTCCCCTAATGCCACGTACACACGAGCGGATTTTCCGTCAGAAAAATCTTGGATGTTTTTTCCGACGGAATTCCGCTCAAGCTTGGCTTGCATACACACGGTCACACAGAAGTTCGCTGAACTTTTGACCGCCAATAACGCGGTGACGAACAACACTACGACGAGCCGAGAAAATGATGTTCAATGCTTCCGAGCATGTGTCAAATTGTTTCCGAGCATGCGTAGGAATTTTGTGCGTCGGAATTGCTACAGACGATCGGAATTTCCGATTGGAACTTTTTTCATCGGAAAAATAGAGAACATGTTCTCAATCTTTTGCTGGTGGAAATTCGGCCAGGAAAATTCCGATGGAGCACGGTCGCATTTTCTGACCAAAAGCTCTCATCAGTCTTTTTCTGGCCGAATTTCCGATCGTGTGTTTGCGGCATAATTGTGCTTCTGTATGGTCACCCTGGCCACTTCAATACATATTACTCAGACACGGTCCACTGTTACAAAAAGGGGTACGCCACTTGCCCCCATCTATAGCTGGCTATGACAGTAAGAAGCATTGGAAGGCTAACAACAGTTATAAACAAGGCCAAGGATAAATCCAAGGAAAAAAACAAGCTTAACTTACCGACCAGCCCTCAGACAACCAAATAAACTTGTCTAACAGTATGCGTTAAAAGCAGGGGTTTAGTCTTCACATTTGCAATTGCATGCGTAAGCCACAGAGCCGCGTCAACTGTTACCACCATCAGGAAATCTGCTTATAGAAATGGCATGCAGCCTGTGCTGGAGTGCATGGAGGAGAAGAAAAGGTGTAAACAAGTAGTTCATTTAAAAAAAAAAGACGACTGTTGTAAATGATACACTGGGGTAGATTTACCCCAGTGTAAATAGACTATTCACTTTGCAAGCATTTGCCCCAGAGCTTAGAGAATGAGGCAAAGCTTTGTTGACTTTTATCATCCAATCATGTGCCAGCAAAAATGCTGTTTTTTTTAATTCTCTCTGCAGGTTATCCATCTTCAAAGTGCAACTTCACCACATTCACTAACCTTTGGGGATATTGCCCTTGAAAAGTCAACAGCCTATTTACAAAACATTATTCAGTAAAGCCCCGTACAAACTGGTCGAATGTCAGGAGACAATGCCCTGTCAAAAAAAAAAACGATCGACATTCAGCTTGTGTGTATGTCGGTCTGTTGGACATGCATGCTGGAAAACCAGCAGCTGAACGATCCCGATCAGCACTCTCAGCCAATGGCGGAGAGCGCTGATCGAAGTGTTCTGGCTGGGGGGCTGTCCCCCTGTCAGAACACAACAGCTCAGCAGGGGAGATCGCTGAACTGTAGTGTGTACCCAGCTTAAGGCTCCATTCATGAACTGTCTGTGTTTATTCCAATCAACAGGAGATTCCTGGTCATTAGTTTTTTTCTGTTCCCAAAGCCTAACATGCCTATTCTAGAACTATGGGCAGCCACCACCTCGATAGGTTTGGAGGTAGTCAGATGTTTATTTATATCTGCCTGTCTATAGGCTAACATTGAGCGCATCGGATTAGCACACTCATCAGAAAGGACCCTAAGGCCCCTTTCACACCAAAGCATTTTTCAGGCGCTACAGCGCTAAAAATAGCGCCTGTATAGTGCCTGAAAAAAGCGGGTCCTTTAACTCCAGTGTGAAAGCCGGAGGGCTTTCACACTGGAGCGGTGCGCTAGCAGGACGGTAAAAAAAGTCCTGCTAGCAGCATCTTTGGAGCGGTGAAGGAGCGGTGTATTCAACGCTCCTATACAGCTCCTACCTATTGAAATCAATGGGATACCGTGGGTATACCGCGGCAATACCGCCGGCAAAGCGTCGCTGCAGCGTTCGCTTTGCGGGGGGTTTTAACCCTTTTTTAAAAATACACTAGAAGATACTTTAAAGAAAATATAAACCCTTAGGCCCCTTTCACAGTGGGGCGGTGTGGGCGTCGGTGGTAAAGCAGCGCTATATTTAGCGCTGCTTTACCGTTGTTTTAGCAGCAGTATTCGGCCGCTAGCGGGGTGGTTTTAACCCCCGCTAGCAGCCGAATACCGCGGCTATAACAACGGTAAAGCAGCGCTAAATATATCGCTGCTTTACCGCCGACGCCCACACCGCCCCAGTGTGAAAGGGGCCTAAGGGTTTATATTTTCTTTAAAGTATCTTATAGTGTATAAAAAATAAAAAACACAAAGGTGATCAAATACTACTCTTTTTGTAAAAAAAAATGACCCAAAATTTTATTTGGGTACAGTGTCGCACAACTGCGCAATTGTCAGTTAAAGTAACGTAGTGCCAAATCGCAAAAAATTACCTCGTCAAGTGGTTAAAACAGGACAGTGAAGGTAAAGCGGTTGACTGTAACAAAAACGATCATTTTCAGTGCCTCTTAGGTCACGGTAACAGGGGCTCTTCATATCACATGGCACGTGATGGGTGAAAGGACAGCCATGGAGTATATTCCTTTCTCAATAACCAAAGTCCTGGAATTATTTCATAGGCTCAGACTGGGTTTTTTTTTAAATCTGTTTAACTCCTGTCTAAATGTATTCACATTTTCAAAGATTCAATTTTCTTCCTCTGTCAAAGAATTTGAAAGCCACAGATGCAAAAGACATTAAGATGAAACGTTTCTACAGACATACTTTTCCATCAGAAGAGGACCGATGAAGGGAAGGAGGACATTGTTATCAAGTGGTGGACATAGGTATCAGTATCTCGCACACACACCAATATCTAGCTGGTAATGCATCAGCATTTTTTCTTTCCTAATTTCATAAACAGATTTACCCAAAAATATGAATCTGTTTATATCATTATAACACGTACAGGCAGATTCACTCTTGATGTGGCTGTTTTTATACGCATAGTCTGCGCTGATCAAGAAGGAAAGGTTTTCTACTTATGTCTGAAATGCCAAAGGTCTTCCATCGATGACTCAGTGGGGTGGATTTACAAAGATTTGTGCTGGGGCTTGCTAAGTTTGCAAAAATTCCCAAACTCGTATTCTTACTATGCAGGTGCTATTCGAAATAACACAGATATCATAAAAGAAGCACAACTGCAATTGTACATTTTACATTACAGCTAAATAAAGAAAAATCACGTAGGAAAAGAGTTTTGCATAACTCTTTGCAAATCACCCACAATGACAAGTAGTAGATATGTCACCCTAAAGCGTTTGTTACCCCAACATTTCATATTCCTGATCGAAATGGGCCGAACACCCACCCTGTTTGGTTCGCAGCAGAACTCCGAAATAGGGGAAAAGTTCTGACCCGAACGGTGAACCCCCGTTGAAGTCTATGGGAGCCAAACAGGAAAAATCAAACGTGTCCATTTTGAATGCTTATATGCAAGTAATTGGCCATGAAAGGGGTATGGGGGTTCAGGGTACTGCCCTGGGGGGACATGTATCAAAGCTAAATTTCTTTTTTAAAAACAACAAACAACGGTGAACACCATGGAAGTCTATAGGAGCCGAACAAGAAAAATCGAAAGTGCCCATTTTGAAGGCTTATATGCAATTAACCGGTTCCCGACTGGCGCATGACGATGTACGTCGGCAGAATGGTACGGACAGGCATAAGGGCGTACGGGTACGTCCCTTTAAGAATGGCGCCATGCCATTGTGTGCGCTCCGCTGGTGGCGGTCGGGACCCCTGCAAAGTCTCACGGAAGGCTGAACGGGGAGATGCAGAAGTAAACAGCATCTCCCCGTTCTGCCTAGCAACAAGTGACACTGATCTCTGCTCCCTGTGATTGGAGCAGAGATCAGTGTTCACTAACACACAGCCACCCCGCCCCCTACAGTTAGTAACACGCTCCTAGGAACACTTAACCCCTACACTGCCACCCCCTGGTTAACTCCTTCACTGCCAGTGTCATTTACACAGGAATCAGTGCATTTAAATAGTACTGATTGCTGTATAAATGACAATGGTCCCAAAAATGTGTCAAAAATGTCCGATGTGTCCGCCATAATGTCGCAGTCACAATAAAAATCACTGATCTCCGCCATTACTAGTAAAAAAAAATTATTAATAAAAATGCTATAAAACTATCCCCTATTTTGTAAACGCTATAACTTTTGCGCAAACCAATCAATAATTGCTTATTGCGATTTGATTTTTACCAAAAATATGTAGAAGAATACGTATCGGCCTAAACTGAGGAAAAAAAATATTTTTATATATGTTTGGGGGATATTTATTATAGCAAAAAGTAAAAAATAATGTGTTTTTTTCAAAATTGACGCTCTTTTTTTGTTTATAGCGCAAAAAATAAAAACCGCAGGGGTGATCAAATACCACCAAAAGAAAGCTCTATTTGTGGGAAAAAACGGACGTCAATTTTGTTTGGGAGCCACGTCGCACGACCGCGCAATTGTCAGTTAAAGCGTTGCAGTGCCGAATCGCAAAAAGTGGTCTGGTCTTAAGCCAGCAAAATGGTCTGGTCTGAAAGTGGTTAATTGGCCATGAAAAGGGTATGGGGGTTCGGGTACTGCCCTGGGGTGGACATGTATCAATGCAAATTCTTTTTTTTAAAACAATCATTTTTAAAGGAGCAGTAATTGTAACAATGCTTAAAGTGCAACAATACAAACTGAAAGTGGTTAATTGGCCATGAAAGGGGTATGGGGGTTCGGGTACTGCCCTGGGGTGGACATGTATCAATGCAAATTCTTTTTTTTTAAAACAATCATTTTTAAAGGAGCAGTAATTGTAACGATGCTTAAAGTGCAACAATAAAAACTGAAAATGACACTAAATATAGTGCCTTGGGTGTCCCTTTAGTCCTCTAGACGTACTATGTGGTTTTTCAGCTCTTTAGCGCCACCCTTTGGGCTCCTTCTGCTAATTTCATGTTACACCTGTATACACCTGTATTTAGGAGAAAACAGGACCTCCCCTCACCCTGCGGTTCTTCTCACCGCATCCTGCACAACCGAGGAATTCATTCACATGGATCTGTGGATGAATGAACTACAAGTCTCATCTGCCACTGTGATCACCGCACTTGTAGTCCATTGACATTTTCTCTAGCTCCTTGAGCTGGAGGATAGGTCTGCAGGAGTCTGACATTGCAACTGTGATTTACAAAAAAAATTTAAAATACATTCACATTTTCTTTTTTTTAAATATATGTGTATTTCTTTTTTGTGAATATGTGGAATTGGCCTTAAAATGTTTAAATAAAAAATATATTATTATCAAAAAGATGTCAGGTAAAACGAATTAGGAAAAAAAAAGTGCAACGTAAAAGAGACTCCCAAACTGGTGTTCCTGTTGCACATATTTTAGGAATGCTGCTTCCACATGTCTTCCAAGTATCTCCTCACCTAGTAATGAGGCAGAGATGTACGCTATGAACTGTGACATACATGTATTACTAATCCTGGCAGCCATCCACCATGAGCGTCTCAACGGCAGCATCCTGTGCAGACTGCCAAGCCCTGCACGAATCAGCCACATTTCACTGAGCATGGCACTCTGACAAGACTTCCAGCACAACGCCAACAACTGTTCCGAGACGCTTTACATTCTAGCCTTTGCCGCACACAAAATGCATCCCCTGCATTGAGCATTGTGCAATGCACTCATTCAATCCATGATTCCTTTTGCTGCTAAAAATTCTCCCCACAATGTTTAACTAAGCATGACATGGACATGAACATTATGGGAGATTTAGACATTGAGGAGCCATGATCTTCCAGGTTCTGCAGCTTCCCCTCTACACGCTGACCAAAGGGGTTCACTTGATCGGCACCTGTGCCATTCACAGAATGCATGAAAACAAGGTTTTCTTTGATTGGACAAGGTGGTGAGGAGGGTTGGAAATGTCACAATCTCCACCTCATCCAATCAGGGAATGTCTTGTATTCATTGAAAAAAATACAAGGCGTTCAATGAGTGGCAGAGGTTCTGAGCAAGCCCCCCCCCACCCCCCCCAACCTCCTGCAGCATTTTACGGAGCACATTTTTTCCAGACAGCCTAAAAAATGACAGAACTCTTATTGAAAATGAAGACAATTGTTATTTAAACCCAGTGGTGGCTAGTGCTCAATTTTCTTGGGGGGGGGGGGGGGGGGCGTCCCACAGCCAATTAGAGACTCAGGCTCTAATCAAGTGCTTCAAAAATAAAAAAAACTTTGGAATTTATGCATCTGGCAACCTGCATGTAGATAAGGGTCTGGGCGCATGGATTAGGAGGGCAGTGCCCATGTGCCCTGCAAGAGCAGCCACCACTGTTTAAACCATATAAACACAATATTACAACCTTTTGTACAACCTTTTGTACCACCTCCCCCACCCTATTAGATTGTAAGCTCTTCTGAGCAGGGCCCTCTTAATCCTCTTGTATTTTATTGTATTATAACTGTATTGTCTCCCTTTTTTTATATTGTAAAGCTCTGCGTAAACTGTTGGCGCTATATAAATCCTGTAATAATAATAATAATATGCAAACACTGGGATTGATTTAGTTGCACTCTGCAAGAGCAGTTGCTCCAGAGCTTAGTAAATGAGGGGACGCTCTGCTGACTTCCATTATCCAAATATATGCAAGCAAAAATTCTGTTTTTTTTTTAATTTTCCTTGCGCGTGATTGGGTATTCCTTGCAAAGTGAAGCTTTTCCTCATTTACTAAACCCTGTAGCAATTGCTCTTGCAGAGTGCAACTGCCCTTTGCAAAGTGCACAGTCTATTTGCCTTTAGTGAATCAACACCACTGTCAATACAAGTAATTTGCCTGATTTACACTTAAAAAGTCAACCCAGCATGATAAATTATCAGCCTAAAGACAGTTGTAAAAATCACAGATTTTACAAAGTGGCAGTAAATTTACTGACGCTTGGCAACCCTGGTGCTAGGTTGGTTTGATAAGCAACAACAAAAAACGTATTGCTGTCCAGTTCTGGGCACCAGTCCTCAGGAAGGATGTACTGGAAAGGGAGCGAGTACAAAGAAGGGCAACAAAGCTAATAAAGGGTCTGGAGGATATTAGTTATGAAGAAAAGTTGCGAGCACTGAACTTATTCTCTCTGCACAAGAGAGGGGATATGATTTCAATTTACAAATACCATACGGGTGACCCCACAATAGGGATAAAACTTTTTCGCAGAAGGGAGTTTAACAAGACTTGTGGCCACTCATTAAAATTAGAAGAAAAGAGGTTTGACCTTAAACTACGTAGAGGGTTCTTTACTGTAAGAGCAGCAAGGATGTGGAATTCCCTTCCACATGTGGTGGTCTCAGCGGGGGCTATTGATAGTTTCAAGAAACTATTAGATAAGCACCTGAATGACCGCAACATACAGGGATATACAAGGTAATACTGACATATAATCACATACATAGGTTGGACTTGATGGACTTGTGTCTTTTTTCAATCTCACCTACTATGTAACTACTGTATGTATTCCTGGAGTAAATGCTGTCCCAAGCTCCTCCAGTGCTAGTTACTTTACCAAAACTCTAGGTGTTACATGATCTATTGCTACTCTAAGGCCCCATTCACACCTGAGCGTAGTGTTTTGTCGCGCTAATTTGTGCGTTTCCATGCAGCATTTTTCCACGTTTTTGAGCTTTGGCGTTTGTTTTATTAGCCAATAGGAAAAATGATCATCTGTTTCATCATTTGTTGCTATGTTTTTAAATTTTATCATCTGCTTCCTGGGTGAATATTCTCCAAAAATGCCCAAATCTGCCCGATTCAAGCGACAAACAAGGGTCCAGAACTTGTTTGAGCTTTCAGGCGTTTGGCTTCAGGCGACTTGGAGTGGAGATGCGAACCATCTCCATAGAGAATAATAGATTTTTCCCCCTCAAGTGTTTTGTGCCTTGAGGCTTCAAGCTACAAAACGCTCAGGTGTGAATGGAACCTTAACAACTAGGCATTTGGTTACATAAGAAGCAATGGAGGGAGCCTAGGGCAGCCTTTTCTCCTAAAACAAAATTACTTCTTTTATTGCTCTTTATTTATCTCATGGCAATTAACATTTGAGTATACAGTAGGCCAACTTTAATGATTTCTAAACTGACATTTTGCTGCAGAGCTTACATTTCAATCAGAATGCCATATAACAGTTGTATGAAAGCACTGAAGTCCATAGCAGCAGTTAAACTATTTATGTATGGCCAGACTAAGGACAATCAGTACACAATAAAACAGTGTATTGAATTAATAACGCAATTATCCAAAAAAGATGAGATTTGCCAAATGCACAAATCTATTCACTCAGCCTTAAAACAGAAATGTAAATAGAAGTTGCCAAAACTGCTCATTTCCCACTGCTGGTTACACTCCAATAGCAAATTTAATAAAAAAATAAATAAAAAACAACTTCTATATCCAGAACTTCAATATGACATATTTAGCTTAAGGGTTATTTAGCATTTTCCTGGAATTGTACATCAGATATATAAAAAGCAAGGGAGAAAATAGACATTAGCAGAGAGTGGAGAAAGATTTAGCAATGACGTACTAGGGAACAAATTCCACATAACATAATATTGTCCATTTTTATAGATATTTGATTGTCAATATCTTTTATATCACAAATCAATGTGCTCAGCCCATTGCTTTATTCTTTTGCTTCTAAGAAAAGAAAAAAGTGAAGCTCCTGGGTTCCTGAAATACATTGCTTCAGGGGAGGACGAGTAAAAGGCTAGGGTCATCAGGAAGTTACTGTTTAATTATTTGCCGTTTCCTTCCAGACAATTCAATTTTAAGCAATAGTCGTTTTCTGCTGACAGTTCAACAATTTATAAAGAAGCAGTTTAAACATAAATATAAAGGAAAAATGGTGCGCTGTGAAAAAATAAACATAAACCCTGACTCCCTGCAAAACTTTGAAAACCTTATAAATACAACATACAGTAAAACCTTAAATTGTGAGCATAATTCGTTTCAGAAGCATGCTTGTAATCCAAAGCACTTGTATATCAAAGCAAATTTCCTCATAAGAAATAATGGAAATTAAAATGATTCATTCCACAACCATTTATTCATAGGTCCCTCAGTTCATAGTCCATATAAAACGATTATAGCAATGTGATTGGTTGTGTAACCATAAATTGTCCATCCACAAATGGAAACCTCCGCAAGGGGATTAGAAGCAAAGTCCAGCAGGAGCTACAGAGTATAAAAGAGAAGAGAGGCGCCTCTGCCCCGTACACACGATCAGAAATTCGGCCAGCAAAAGTCCGAATGTGAGCTTTTGGTCCAAAATGTGTATGCTCCATCAGACTTTTGCTAGGGGAATTCCCGCCAGCAAAAGATTGAGAGCAGGTTCTCAATTTTTCGGTCGGAAAAATTTCCGATCGGAGATTCCGATCGTCTGTACCAATTCCGACGGGCAAAATTCCTACGCATGCTCGGAAACAATTTGACGCATGCTCTGAAGCATTGAACCTAATTTCCTTGGCTTGTCATAGTGTTGTACGTCACCGAGTCCTTGGCGGTTGAAAGTTCAGAGAACTTTTATGTGACTGTGTGTATGCAAGCCAAGCTTGAGCAGAATTCCGTCGGAAAAACCATTCAACTTTTTTCTGACGAGAAATCCGCTCGTGTGTACGGGGCATTAGAGTAGCAATGTTTCTAAATGTTGTACCTTTATTAAATGTAACCATATTGCTACACATAGAGGCGCCTCTCTTCTCTTTTAAACTCAGTTGTGACATGACGCTACTTGTATATGAAGACATCGCTTGTATATCAAGTCAAAATGTATTCAAAAATTTAGCTTGTCTTGCAAAACGCTCTCAAACCAAGGTTTTGTCTGTATATTGTCAAACATAAACTATTTATTGGAAAAACATGATTCCCCAGCAGCCAGCATCAATAGACCCTCCAGCACACCCCTTGCTATTACACACATTCAGTGCTGGAGATATATCCTATATTTCCTATGACCGTCATCTGCATCTAGTGTCCATAATGCAGTATTCCCCTGATTGAAGGATTGAGGTATTTCACTCGTACTGCATTATGGTCACTAGAAGGAGCTGGCGATCATGGGGAAAAAATATATTAGACCCTGTGCTCTTTTGTGTTTGGACTGTTCAAAATAGGTGGTTTTTACTCATTATGTTCATCATTTTACTTCACTTTACCTAAACCTCCATCCAAATCTACGGAAAGGTTTGCTGGCCACCAGTGGGTAAAAGCACCCACAGGTTTCTAATATTGCTCAGAAACACCACATTCATTCCTCCCCCATTCTGCCTCTTCCAGCAGGGCCATCGCTCTTCTGAAGCTAAACTCAACAAGCACTTTATTGATCAGTATGGAGAACACATCAGAGAGGCATGCTACCAGCATTTGGTTTTGAAGTGGGAAACATTGATGGGGGGTTTATGCCATCAAAGTCCTTGAGAGGTATCAGTTTTGAGGTTAGCTGTCCTTTAAAACCATGATGGGGATTACGAAGCTCCAAATACTTTCATACACCAGCCAAATATAACTGCTTGCAGGGTACAACAGGCATTCCAGACTTGTAAGACAATATGATGGTCCTCTACTGTCAGTGGCTTACTGCATTCTTCTATTGTCTGTATATATTGTTTTTTACATATTATTGTTCTGAATTCTGAATATGAAAGTCATTGCTAGAGTACTAATCACATCAATCACTGCAAGTGACAAAACTAGCCCCATGTGTGCACACCACCATGTAAAGTGCAAATAAACAAACAAAACCACCTGGTTATCTTATAGGGGCCACACACAAGCCGAGCCACTGGCCATCACTGGCCATCCTAGCCACACACAGAGAAGGCCAGGTCAGATACATTATGGCCATGTGCGTGTACGCACACAACACACAAACACACAGCTGTCATCTTTAGTTGGATTTTCTTATCAGTGTAGGTCATCAAGAAGGTTTTCTAGCACTGTGTGCTGCTACATTGTAACAATTACCAGCTTTTGTTTTTAACATCTCAGTGTACAGCCAACTATTTATGCTTAATTAAAAGTTTTTGGTATTGGTCAGAATTTTTTTGTGTGAAAAACTTGGGCATTATAAAAGATTGCTTTATCTAAACTGTTTTGCATGCTTTCTTTCAGGTCATTCATTGTAAACATTATTGCTATTATTATACAGGATTTATATAGCGCCAACAGTTTATACAGTGCTTTACAATATAAAAGGGAGACAGTACAGTTACAATACAACAAAATACAAGAGGATTAAGAGGGCCCTGCTCAGAAGAGCTTACAATCTAATAGGGTGGGGCAGGTGGTACAAAAGGTTGTAACCGTGAAGGATGAGCTGATGGCAGTGGTAAAAGATTAGTTGGAGGTGTGATAGGCTTCCTTAAAGAGATGAGTTTTCAGGGATCGCCTGAAGTCAGCTAGAGTAGGAGATAGATGAACAGGTTGAGGTAGAGCATTCCAGAGGATGGGAGAGGCTCTGGAGAAATCCTGGAGATGAGCATTGGAGGAGGAGACAAGGGAGCATGAGAGTAGGAGGTCTTGGGAGGAGCAGAGAGGACGGTTTGGGTGATATTTGGAGACCAGATTGGTGATGTAGGTCGGGGCAGAGTTGTAAATGGCTTTGTATGTTGTGGTTAGTATTTTGTATTTAATTTGCTGGGCGATCGGGAGCCAATGTAGGGATTGATGGAGACGGGAGGCAGACACTTCAAAATTGTTTTTCACCCTGGGCAGTATAGGTCTGGGTGGGTATTAGGATAAATAGGCAGAGGAGGTGCATATTTTATTTAGCGGGTGTATATATGACTACAATTATTTTATATTTATAATCTTTATTTTATCAATTTTGACATTTTAAATAACATACCAAACATTTTTTGAAAAGCTATTAAAAAAACTTAATAGATCAGCATAATAGTATGGGTTTCACATTTAGTTACAACATATCAGTTCTCAGTTTTTCAAACGAGAAATGAAAATCCCCCAATATCATTCATCATAAAATTTATGTTCACTATCTAATATCTATCTGTGTAATATTGGATGTTTCATTTAGATTTTTTTATTTTTATTGTACAATGCTAATAAATTTCCCTTGATGCATAAGTCTAAATGGGCCTTAAATGCCCAACACCTGATAAAAATTGTTCTATCCAGTAAGCATTAAGAAAATGGTCTCAAATATTTTACATCAACCGCAAATGGCTGCTCAGGCTTCTTTCGCATAGCTTATTTACACCCATGCTTCTCTACCACTCCTTGACACATGTACACAGGTTGGCTATAGTTTAAAATGAAACAATAATAAATTAGTATAATGTAGTTATAATATAGTATAAATGTAGTTTCTAATTGCTCTATTTTGCATCTGTGGTGTGTTGACTTTCATGTCCTTTTTTGATTGACATAAATTTAAGACCCAATTGATGTCAATGACAAGGTATTGAATTGCATATTTGTTTATATCATACGTAAAACTGCATTAAACTGTGCACACAAAATTAGTGAATACAGCTTAATTGTTCCTACAGAATTTACATTTATATGGGAAATACTGCAGATATACATGCTTTCTAAGCGATTATTGCATCCAATGCATTAAATACAAGGGTTCAAATGCGTATAAAAAAACTGAGGCCCTTTTTACTGAATTCAATGAGATTCAAGCTATCGTTTTTCAAGTGCAAATTGAAAAATAAAAGTAAACATCTGACTGGCTCAGATATCAACTCTATAAATCAATGGTAGTTTCCTGAAAAAAAAAATACCATTTGGCTATAAACAGATCACCAGATAGGAGAATAGTTAATGGAAATCAGACACCAGCAGAAAAGTTCTTGGAAATAGAGCAGTTCACCGGTTAGAAATTAGATATTTTCTTTTGCCAGGACTCTCAATGTAAAGAAATATAAAATGATCTATGGTGTTGAAAAATAGTGTTGATGTTTAATAAAAATAGACCAAAGTATCTTATTTTATACTGCTGATTACTCACCAACAGCTTAATGGACTTAATGAAAAGTAAAAGGGACTCCATTTTGTCTCAAATTGCACTACATCCAATAGATATATTTAGCTGTTGAAAGTCGGGGTATTTAGATGTCTGGTAGGCTGGCTGTATATGGAATAAGCATACCCCAGTCAGGTGACCACTACGAGACTTAGGACAAGGTCAAGTTGTTTAAGCCAACCCTTTTGGGGTGATCAGGACAGTTTCTGACTGTTGAAAGTTCACTATCATTGGATCTTGAGCACCCATAATACAGAACGTAATGCCAACCTTTGTCTGGAATCCCCCCTATAAATGTTAATAAAAGTAGACTCAAGACACAATTATTTACCCATGCATATAGCAACACCTGACAAATCCTACCCTTCAAAGATCCCAACACGTGATCAGCGCTTTGAGTCTCAATGCATAAACATGCTATAAAAATTGTATTATTATAAATATTATTATTATTATTATTTATTATTACACGTAGAAATGTTTTATCTTGTTCACATAACTAATTTTACCACTTCTCTCCATCATCCAAGAACAAGCTAGATGCTGACTAGCAAAGCATGTAGTTGTAAGTTATAGGTGTTGTAGGTCTGGCACATACACCATTTTGACGATATTATATAAGCATCTTGTTTGGCCTATTCTACACCTGTGTGTAGTGGTTGAGGAACATTTTTATATCTCTACTACCCCAGCACATGTCATAATATTTTAATGGTGTCTTGACAGCTCTGTACACATGGGATGCTTGCAATGCTTTCGGGTGTGACACAGCAAAAATGATACCCCCTGTCTCATTCGATGGGCATTATCGCCACAAAATGAATGAAATCAAAAACTAGGCTTGCTGCAGTTGCGGTACTGTGTTACTATTTAAGAACCCTATTTGGCTGTGAAAACACAGGCATTCAGAAGACGGCAGTGTCACCTCTAGAAAGCTTGTCAGCCACTCCTCTTTGAAAAGTGATCCACTGCAAGTCACTTTTCAGAAACTGACACACGTGTAATCAATATATTAGGCTGCCATGTTTGGGGTCCAAAAATATTACTAACAGTGGTGGAATTGCTTAAATATTTCCATCATGGATGATCATGTTCGTGTCCTGGTTTTGTCTGCCATTGTAATCCCTGTTATAGAGTCCTCAAGACTTTTTCTAGACTAGACAGGATGACAATTTAATGTTGACAGGGCATCTGCAGACACTGCTAGCTGGAGGATCATTAGAGGCAATAGAGATCAGAGAGATTAGAAACCTTATTTATCACCAGCACATTGCATTCTCAATCACACCTTTTTATTATAGCCACTAACAAGCAATGTTTCAGAAGTTCAGAACCCATATACTAACGTCTCATCAGGTAACCGTGACACAGATAGTATATGCATACGTTCTTTAAATAGGTGCCAGGTTAGCACAACAAATTCCGGATGTCAGCTCAAAGGTCCAAGCGTCACCCAAGTGTTTTGCTTAGGCCAGGGGTCTCCAAACTTGCAAAACAACGGACCAGTTCACTGTGGCCAATGGGAATAGAAAATGCCCTGGCATCGATGGGAGTAAACAATGCCATAGATTTGGTGATCAGTGGGAGTAAAATAATTACATGATTGGTGTCAGTGGGAGTAATTGTTCCACATCATTCTTGTCATTGGGAGAATTAAGCCAGATATAGACGGTTTGAATCTGCTGAATTACTGCTGAACTGCTCAAGATTCAAACTATGTATGAGCAGGCTGAATGTACCCAAGTTGATTGATGGATTTTTGGCATTTTGGGTACAACCAGTCTGTCAGATTTTACATACAATTATTGCTATTACAGTCTCTAGCAATAATCACGGTGTTCTCCCGGCGGGGGGTGGGGGAAGCCCACAATGGCTCTGCAGGAGGGATTGCCCCATCAACACAGTCAGGAATTGGGCGAATTGTCTTTCCTGGTTGCTGGAAAGAAAATTGCTATGTCTATGGTCGGCCTTATTTCCCCATCCCTGGTGTCAGTGGGAGGAATGGTATCCTGTTTTTGGTGTCAGTGGAAGGAATAGTGTCCCATTAATGGTGTCAGTGGAAAGAATAGTGCCCCAAGGGCCATATAAGGGCACGCAAAGGGCCACATTCGGCCCATGGTTTAGAGACCCATGGTTTAGGCAATCATTCCTTTTTTGGGTCATTGTTCCAGCTGACTTTTGGGATAATGGTGGTGAGAAGGGTACTACTTGGGAAAGCAGGCTCACTTGTGATCACTTAAATGGTAAATTGTTTGTTCATTCATTTTGGCATGGGGTTTTTACATAATTTGTGGAACAACTATTGGTTCCTTGCAATCAGCTGACAGATTAAAAAGCTAGTATATTGACGCCAAAACATTGCTTGTTTCTGACTACTAAAAAGCTCTAACCAACCAGGTTATGTGCTGGTAATACCAACTGTTTTAAGAATTTTGGAAGTGGGATTATCCGCTTTAATGCGCTGCAGCACTCATCTCTACCAGGCTTAATGCTGTTTGGTGTGAACCAAGCCTTTTTCTTTTGTATGCTACTTCAGAAATCCATTCATCCCCAATAACCTCGGCACCAGGCTGCCTCCAGTCCCACCGTCCCTCTCCACATATAGCTAAAAGAGAACCATCACCCAGTGCGGCAGTTGGCATTTATCGATATATTGACTATCACAGGCCAGCTTCACAGACACAATTGTCAAATAACAGAACTAAAACCATTCAAACTTTATAAACATCAATCTTGAGACACTGGACATCCACCGATCCTCCCACATTGAAAGAGTGGGTGTCTCAGATGGGTGACACTTTAAGGCTCGAAAGGTAAATTTTTCAGCACAGTGCTTTGGGAAATGTGATAAACTATGGCTGGACACCCCGGGATTAGCTTCGGTTGACCTTGAATCATTTGCTGATTGGCTAGAGAGGAATTGCTAATTTTCATGTTCTTGCCCTTGGGGGTTGGCGGCCGTACCTATAGTTCTATTACTTTTGGTGATTATAATATCTATTGGGATAATGCCCACTGCCATAAGTTTTTATTTTATAACTCCTATAGGACTGCAACTTGTGATGTACTTGTATGTTGTATATGCTCTGGAACTTGTACTGTTTATGTCAAATGCTAAATAAAGTTATTTTGAGATAAAAAAACTCTATAAAACATGTTTAGACTATTACAAGATTAGGTTCATACTAAATCTCACTTTATTTGTGAAAAACTGCACATAACACAAACAACACCAGATATATATACTGTAAAAACAAGTGATTTTAAGAGTCCGGGGGCCAGTGATGATGTGTTTATTCCAAACATCCTACATATGTAGAGGTTTCGACTTTCTAAAATTCCTATAGAAATTGTTTGGTGGCCAACTGGCCAAATAGAATGAATCATTCCTTAGGGAACCCCTGCAAAGGATGAAATGGCTTTAATAAAGAATATCCTTCACCATTTGCTTGACATGCACCAGGGACAATATATTGGCTCATACCCTGTAGAAGCTTTTATCCTATTTTTACATCTGCGTTGAGCCTGTAAGCAAATAGCGAGCAATTGTGAGTCAGAACGATGTGCTCAACTACCAAACACATTGCAGTGACACCTGTCAGCAACACTACACCAATGATGCATGGCCAGACCGGAAAAGAAAACTTCTCAGCCGACACTTGCTCAGAGACATTCTTCACCTTAACATTTGCTGGGATTGTTGAGGAAACATTTACAGATTTGTAGTAACAAGCTGTAAAAATAAAGCCAGCAGAAGCCGTCTTAGGAGCAGCACTTGAGAATTAACAGTTGTATGAATCAAATATTTTGTACAATTATCAGCACTATTATTATCTTGTAATAGCAGAAGGGGGAGATTCTCTTTGAATCTGAGGCTATTAAAGTGGAGGGCCCACAAAAAAAAAAATTAAAAGTCAGCAGCTACAAATACTGCAGCTGCTGACTTTTAATAATCGGACACTTACCTGTCCCGGGGTCCAGCGATGCGGGGGAACGAGACCCCCCCTCGTTCCCTGCTCCGCTCGCGGCGCCGGCATTCTTAATGTGGGAACCCGACTGTGGCTTCACAGCCGGGCACCCACTGCGCATGCGCAAGCGGCGCCGTGCGCCGTGATTCGACGCTCACTCATCTGGGACACATGACAGGTTCCAGATGACTGTGCGGTGCCTAGGGGAAGTGACGTTTAGCCCGGGCAATGAAGGTGGCAGACTACGAGGGACCCCCTAGCAACAGGCATTTAGAGGTGAGTAAAAAATTTTTTTTTTCCAATTATTTTTTATTTATTTTTTTTATGTTTTTTAAGCCACATTTTTTTTTTTGGTCGCAACCCCACTTTAACTACTTCAGCCCCGGAAGGTGTAGCCCTCTTCGTGACCAGGCCATTTTTTACAATATGGCACTGCATTATTTTAACTGACAATTGCGCGGTCGTGCGACGCTGTACCCAAATAAAATTGATGTTCTTTTTTCCCCACAAATAGAGCTTTCTTATGGTGGTATTTGATCACCTTTGAGTTTTTCCACTATAAACCAAAAAAGGCCGACAATTTTGAAAAAAAAAAAAACAATATTTTTATTTTATGCTATAAAACATACCCCATAAAAAAAAATTTAAAATTCAATTCATCAATTTAGGCCGATATGTATTCTGCTACATGTTTTTGGTAAAAAAAAAATCCCAATAAGCGTATATTGATTGGTTTGCACAAAAGTTATATCCTCTACAAACTATGGGATATATTTATGGGATTATATTTTCTTTTAATTGTTTTTACTAATGGCGGCGATCAGCGATTTTAAGCGGGACTGTGACATTGCGGCAGACAAATCTGACACTAAGTGACACTTTTTGGGGACCAGTGACACCAATACAGTGATCAGTGCTAAACAAATGCACTGTCACTGTACTAATTTCACTGGCAGGGAAGGGGTGATTAAGTGGTTAAATGTATTCCTAGCGAGTGCTTTCTAACTGTGTGGGGAATGCTTTGACTAGGGGAAGACAGAGATCTGTGTTTATGCTTAACAGGAACACAAGATCTCCACCTTCCCCTATCACAGAACGGCGATCGACCTTGTTTACCTAGGCAGACCTCCATTCTGTCTGCCTCCAGAACGATCGCAAAATGTCAGCGAACATTTAATCCGCCGGGCCCGCTGATTGACTTCTGCTGTGTCCAATCACAGCGGAAATGGGTCACCGCACCCCAGACCCAGTGCACAAAATCACCTACAGAAGTCCAGAGGTCCAGACGTGGTTACAGAAAACCTGTCATGACAAAGTGAAAAAGTAAATTGCTATTGGCGTCCTTCTTCTGAAAATGCTAGTTGCCAGTCTGTTTGTGGCCTAATTATTTCACAATATAGTTGAACAAGTATACAACAAGTTAAGTCAGAGCTCCTATTCTGGACCAACAATTTAAAACAGTTTGAAGCCATTGGATCAGCCTGACAGCCAGGTAGCTAGCATATTCAGAAGGTGGTGAGCAACAACAGCCTACATATTTTTCTTGTATGAGGTTTCCTTTAATGTAAAGGTATTTGTCATCTCATCTCCCATATTATAAATTTGATTACTATTAGACAAAAGACAATAGGACACAGTTGAATATATAAATCATACCTGCCAAATGTTTAGACATGCATTACAACTTGCATTTGCCCGGGCAGGAAAATATGAGATATTTCAGCAATGTATCTTGGTGTGATTAGGAGTCTATGTCTAGTTGGAAATTTTAAGAGTCACCTTTGTTGTCATTGTGAGCACAAAAATAAGTTCTATGCACAGTACATGATGCAGCTGGAGAGGGAAGAGAGACCCTTTAACAGAAGGATCTCTTCCAATCAGGATATGGTTACTTTTGCCTTGGAAGATAAAAGGTAAAAATGAACTGCAAGTTTAGGACTTTTTTGATGTACAAGTGTATTTTTTTTTTTATTTATCTAACAATGTAAAAATCCCAAACCAAATGGGTTGTGACAGTATTTTTTTCTGGTGTGCTTTTTTAATTATACTAAGGTCTTGTTCACACGGGTGGAGGTGTGATTTCATGCCCCCTGACTGCCCACCTAGGTGTTTTACACATGTCACAGTGCATTGTTTCAAGGCCATCGCAAACATTATACCCCATGTTCAATTTGACAGGCAGTACCGCCACCAAACACGACACATTGAATACCATAAACACCACACCGCAACCACGAGCCATACAAAATAGTGTTTTGGCTTTTTAAAAAAAGGTAAGTATTGCCTTCTTAATGCCTGGCAGCCACTGCTCTACCAGCCCTGAAAAAGTGATCTACCACAGATTTGTGGTAAAGACTGCCACATGCAGGTGCGGCTGGTGTTTTTTTTTTTGGGGGGTGGCAAACAACCACCTCCCTTTCCCGCCTGCTCGCTGTCGGCTCCTGTGTCCTTTCCTCCATCACGGAGACCATGCATCTCCTCGCCTCCTTCCAATAGGATCGCCTGTCTTTTCAGCCAATCGGGTGATGGGTCTCCTGATTGGCCGGGCGGAGGATCAGTGTTATAATAGCGAATATTCATTCACTGTTGTAACACACCATGGTGGGCTTGGTTAGAATTCTCTGTGCCCTGAGCCCACCCTATTTTGAAGCCTATTAGAGCCTCTGGCTCTAATTAGGTGCTACAACTCCCCCCCACTGGAATCCATGCATCTGGCCTCCTGAAAGGGGCTGGGCGCGTGAATAGCGGGGGCAGCGTGTGTGCGCCCTTAACGGACGGGCCGCCCCTGGCTGCATGCGTGGGCAAGCCCTAAAGCTTTCCTATATAAGGCAGGGTTTCTGGACCAAGGGTTCCTCTAGAGGTTGCTAGGGGTTCCTTGACCAGTAAGCACTTTCTGCCTCTCAGATAAGTTCCCACTGACACCATTGATCTTTTTAGCTATTTGCAAGGGGATAATTATTCCTATTGACCATCACACTAATGTATCATGAGTTGCAGATATAGTAATTTTTAGCAGGGGTTCCCTGCGACCAGAAAGTTATTTCAAAGGTTCCTCTGTGTTTAACTACTTCCCACCCGGCCACTGTACATATATGGCCGGGTGGGAGCCGTCTACTTCTGATAGGACGTTCCGGAACGTCCTTCAGAAGTAGAGGGATCGCGCGCGTGCCCGCGCAGCGGCGCGATCCCGATGCGGCCGTGTCACCCGGACACGGCGCATCTCGGATCGGCAGGAGGGCTCGGTGATTGGCCCTCCTGATCACATGACGGCCGTGTCGAATCACAGCCGTCATGTGATGTAAACAAACAGCCGGTTGCTAGGCAATCGGCTCTCCTCTCCTCACACGGAAGTCGTCGGTGAGGAGAGGAGAGAGGATCGCTGCAGCCGGCTGGTGATCAGTGAGTATTAGCTGTTTTTTTACAGCTTTTTACTCGCTGATCACCAGTAGTGTCCCCACAGTGTAAACACACATGTCCCCACACATGTCCCCAAAACACACATGTCCCCAAAACACACATGTCCCCAAATAATAAAAACACATGTCCCCAAATAAAAACACATGTCCCCAAATAATAAAAACACATGTCCCTCACATATGTCCCAGTAAAATAACATGTGCCAATGATTATCTGCACACACATATGTCCGTGATCACCTGCACACACCTGTACATGATCATTTGCGTACATATGTCCGTGATCACGCGAACCAATTATTATACACTTAACGGAATTTTTTTTTACTAAACACATGTAGCAGAATACATTTTGGCTTAAATTTATGACAAAATTTGATTTTATTGGATTTCTTTTAAAAAAGAAAGGAGAAAATATTGTTTTTTTTTCAAAATTTCCGCTATGTTTTCGCTTATATCGCAAAAAATAAAAAACGGAGTCGCGAATAAATACCCTCAAACTAAAGCTCTATTTGTGCGAACAAAATGATAAAAAATTCATTTGGTTACATCATTGCATGATCACGCAATTGTCACTGAAAGTGCGAGAGCGCTGAAAGCTGAAAATTGGTCTGGGAAGGAAGGGGGCAAAAGTGCACAGTATTGTAGTGGTTAAAGGTTGATAAAGGCTGATATAAGGCTTTATGCACACTAAGCCTTTAGTCCTGGTGCATGAGACTCTTGCATTTATGTACAGGTAGAAGGCACAGGTGCACAGTCTAGCCCCTCTCCCGGAAGCCTGTAAAAACTCTATCAGAGACTGACATCAAGGCAGTATGCATCCAGGGATGAATACCCATTCATACTATTCTAAAGATTAGTACCATTCAGTATACTGTCCAGACGCAGTAGCTGTCAGCCTCCCAGAGTTTTTACGGGCTGCCAGCAGCATCGCTGGATGGTGCACCTCTGCCTTCCACCTAAACTCCAGAGTGTCATGCACTGGTGATAAACGCCTGGTGTGCATGATGCCTAAGACTGAGCAGGAACACTTCTGGTTCCAACCTTGTGTGGTCCATGTGTCTTAAAACAACTAAACTTTAGCAACCAGGCAGTCAGATGCAAGTCTTTGCTGGACATTGACTCAGTAAGAAAATTGAAGAATAAATCTGACTGGTTGTGCAACAAAAACAACTTTTATCAAGGGCACATTGATATATAAGGCCCAAAACATGCACCACGTTATAGAACATTGGGCAACTCTTTGAAATTAGTAGAAAACTGTTTTGCAAACATTTACTAACACTGTTATTCTTTTAAAAGCTGACCCTATCACAGAACGCCGTAATATCTTTTTTAGTGATGAAAAATTACCAATACAGTTTTATATTCAAAGTTTAAAGTAGGCACCCCAGGAGGATATACAAGAGCACAGGGAAATTAACCTAAAGCAACAAATAATTATGTGCTCCGCTGTTCTTACCATGAAGTCCCTAAAGGCATGATTACACTTCAGGAAATCTATTTTGTATAACTAGAAGAAAGACTCAGTTTGTGAACTCTTAGATGTTTTCTGCATTTCTGCATGACTGGCTCCTAAAATGTGATTTGATCTTCATCTGAGACATGATAATAAATACAGACCGTGTTCTTTAACAAAGAACACAAACAACATTTTATTTTACAAAATATCTACTGTCCATTAGTTTAAACTATCAAGGTTACTGATGGAAACATTATGTGAGTTTCTGGGATTGAAACGGGAATACTTAAAGTCAGTTGTTCTTATCAATTCAATTGTAAGTTTAACATATTCTATAGAAAATAAATAATTTAAAAGTGGTTGTAAACCTCAGACATAAAATATGAACAAAGCATTTAGGACAATTTCATGGGTCAGATGGTAGAAGCACCAACTAGAAAAAAAGCGTTACTAGATCTATTTGATTACCAACAATACAGACCTGATCATGGATGTGGAAATACAGGGCAATTTAGGAAAAAAGCGATCACAGGTCAATTGGCTTCAGTATAAATCACACAAATAGGAAACATAAGGGAAATACAAAGACACGGAATTTCAAAAGAGCCAACTTCCCTAAACTACGAACCTTGCTAAATTGGGATAAAATCTTAGGAACAAAAAACACAGAGGGGAGATGGGTTCGCTTTAAGAGCATATTAAAAAAGGGCATTAGCCAGTGCATCCCATTGGGTAATAAATGTAAAAGAGTGAACAAAAGTCCTGGATGGCTTAACGCCAATGTAAAAATGCATATAAAAGCAAAAGAGAAGGCCTTCAAAAAATACAAGGTTGAGGGATCATCAGCAATCAAACTTTATAAAGAACGCAACAAGAAATATAAGGGTGCAATTAGGGCAGCTAAGATAGAACACGAAAGACACATAGCGGAGGAGAGCAAAAAATAATCACAAGAAATTCTTTAAGTATGTAAACAGTAAAAAAGGGAGAACAGACCATATTGGCCCCATAAAGAATGAGGAAGGACATCTGGTTACAAAGGATGGGGAGATGGCGAAGGTATTGAATGTATTCTTCTCCTCAGTCTTCACAAGGGAATTGGGGGGGGCTTCAATAACCAAAACTGCAGTGTTTATCCTCGTGACACATCACAGGAAGCACCCTCATGGCTAACAGAGGACAGAATTAGAATAAGACTTGGGAAACTTAACATTAATAAATCACCGGGAACGGATGTCTTGCACCCGAGGGTACTTAGGGAACTCAGTCAAGTAATTGCCAGACCATTGTTCCTAATTTTTACTGACAGTCTATTGACTGGAATGGTATCAGCGGATTGGAGAAAAGACAATGTAGCACCAATATTTAAAAAGGGCCCAAAATACATCCCTGGGAATTACAGACCAGTTAGCCTAACATCAATAGTATGTAAGCTTTTGGAGGGGATAATAAGGGACTATATACAAGATTTTAGTAATGAAAACGATATCATTAGCAGTAATCAGCATGGATTCATGAAGAATCGTTCTTGCCAAACCAATCTATTAACCTTCTATGAGGAGGTGAGTTGCCATCTAGATAAAGGAAGGCCCGTAAACGTGGTATATCCAGATTTAGCAAAAGCATTTAACACAGTTCCCCATAAACGTTTACTGTACAAAATAAGGTCCGTTGGCATGTACCATAGGGTGAGTACATGAATTGAAAACTTGCTACAAGCGTGAGTTCAGAGGGTAGTGATAAATGGGGAATACTCGGAATGGTCAGGGGTGGGTAGTTGGGTCCCACAGGGTTCTGTGCTGGGAACAATCCTATTTCATTTGTTCATAAACAACCTGGAGGATGTGGTAAACAGTTCAATCTCTATATTTGCGGACGATACTAAGCTAAGCAGGGCAATAACTTCTCCACAGGATGTGGAAACCTTGCAAGAAGATCTGAACAAATTAATATGGTGGGCAACTACATGGCAAATGAGATTTAATGTAGAAAAATTTAAAATAATGCATTTGGGTGGCAAAAATATGAATGCAACCTATACACTAGGGGGAGAACCTCTGGGGGAATCTAGGATGGAAAAGGACCTGGGGGTCCTAGTAGATGATAGGCTCAGCAATGGCACGCAATACCAAGCTGCTGCTAACAAAGCAAACAGAATATTGGCATGCATTAAAAAAGGGATTAACTCCAGGGATAAAGCGATAATTCTCCCACTTTACAAGACTTTGGTCCGGCCGCACCTGGAGTATGCTGTGCAGTTCTGGGCACCAGTCCTCATGAAGGATGCATTGGAAATGGAACGAGTACAAAGAAGGGCAACAAAGCTAATAAAGGGTCTGGAGGATATTAGTTATGAAGAAAGGTTGCGAGAACTGAACTTATTCTCTCTGGAGAATAGATGTTTGAGAGGGGATATGATTTAAATTTACAAATACCATACTGGTGACCCCACAATAGGGATAAAACTTTTTCACGGAAGGGAGTTTAACAAGACACATGGACACTCATTAAAATTAGAAGAAAAGAGGTTTAACCTTAAACTACATATAGAGTTCTTTACTGTAAGAGCGGCAAGGATGCGGAATTCCCTTCCACAGGCGGTGGTCTCAGCAAGGGGCATCGATAGTTTAAAAAAAATATTAGATAAGTACCTGAAGGACCGCAACATACAGGGATATACAATGTAATACTGACATATAATGACACACATAGGTTGGACTTAATGGTATTTTTTCAACCTCACTTACTATGTATATATAGCATATCCCTCTATAGTGTGTACTTGTCTCAATCCAGAGAACTAATTGTCATTTCTGTCTGCTGCTTCATTCCTCTGCTATCAGAATGAATTATTTTTGACACGTTTCCCTGACACCAAGAGAAAAATGGTGATGGGGAGGGTGTTCTGGCAAATTGACAGCCTCAGCTCTGTTGCTGTGTGCTGTGTAAAGGGGGTGTGTCCCTTCCCTTCCAATCAGCTCTCAGAACTCTCCTCACTGAGCTCTGCACCGTGTAACTTCAGCTCTCTGCCCCCTTTCTCTCTGCACTCTCAGACAAGCTTTATACAAGCTTTATAATTCAAAACTTTAAAAGGATGTAGAGAAGAGAAGACTGCAGATAGACAGGTACAACTTATGTGGGAGGATTTGTTTGATCTCTGTGTATCACCTGAAGCCAGTCACTTCACTGGGTATATGTAGGGGTTTACAACCACTTTAATATAGGCTACCTTCTCGGTACAACAGATAGATTGAAGAGAAATATAGTTTGATCAAGAAAGCTCTCAGAGGTCCTTATATGTAGATTCCCTGCAGCTCACATGACTGGGTTACTAAAGATATTTTCAAACACAAAGTCTACAGCCAGGCAAAACATTCTTAAAAATTATTTTTGTGCTTGTTAATACCATTGGTTATAGTAACTACCATAAGACAAGCACTGAACAAGTGTTGTGCATTTGAGAGGATACCATAAAGCACATCTTTCACAGGCCCCCCCAGATGTCCCACAGGATAACTGCAACATTATACCATGGTCAATAAAATAATAACTAACCAACAATAAAGGTTAAAACCATAGGCAATCTATAAACAGCTATAATAGAGAAGGGATACTTTTCTTGTTCAAGGTCTGCACCCTTTGCAGCCACTGATAACTCAACAAATTCTAAATTGTACTAGGAAATACTACAGCAGATTGTCATGATGCTGGCTTAAAAGAAGACTAGAGTGGCTTAAATACAGAAATTCCATATCTTAAAAAGACCAAGTCAAAACCTTGATCCCACTGAAATACTGTGGCATGATCTGTACCTGCGATTCAATTAAAGTGTATGCAATACTTCTTCAACCCTCTGGGCATATAGATTGGAAGACTATTAGTAACCAATCTTCTTCTCCACATTGCATGGCCTTGGTCTGTGGGCATGGTTAAGCACCAGAGCTTAACAAGTCTTGGTGACATTACTACAGTTCATATCATCCTTCCACCCTGCATTGTGCAGCATGAAAAATGCAATGTAGATGATTTACTAAAACTATGCATCAGACAGTTACTTTCTGCCTACACTGCTTCACACTTCCTAACAAATAGAGGTTTTTACCCATATGTTTTCTTCATCAAATGTCCTTCTCACTGACATATGTGCTACCTCTATATCTCATGTCTAATGGATCTTCTGTAATCTCTGCAGTTTCCGTAGTTCCTGTAAAAATGACTTACGATGCTATGTACTTATGTCTTTCTATTGTGTTTTCTCAATAAAAAACATTTTGAAAAAAAAAAAAAAACTGGAGAGCGCAAAATCGGGTGCAGATTTGCATAGAAACCAATCAGCTTCCAACTATTTTTGTCAAAGCTTAATTGAACAAGCTGAATTTAGAAGCTGATTGTCTACCATGCACAGCTGCACCTGATTTTGCACTCTCCAGTTTTAGTAAATCAACCCCAATTTGCACAAAAGGATACCACTTCAAGTGGCCTTTCAGCTGACTCACCAAGCCCCGGGTGCTGACCCATTCTTGCCTGATGCATCTCTTACTCTTTTTTTTCTTCTTAGGATTTCATAAAATGTTATTGTAAAATACGTACAGCAAGCTATATTGTTTTTTGCCTGTCCTGCTCCTACCCCTTAACCAGGAGATGGAATAGGAGCAGGGTTTGGCAGACCCCCTGTGTCTTAGCTTTCTGCACATCTGCACAAGTAGCAACAACATTTTTTTAAGTTTTAGAAGAAAAAAAGATGATGGAGGTGAAAATGTGATCTTCCCTATTAAGACAAACAGGCTTGCTGGAGTAGATGCTTTCAATCTCCAAGCTACACAACTTTTCCAGGCAATCCTACCTGTGATGTGGGTATGGGGGACAGTAATAGAACAAAGCATTAACAAGAAAACTGAAAAAAATGGCAACGCTGCATAGCGAAGATCATCACGCAGATCGTTGCCATCTGGAATAAGGAATTGCATCTAACTGGCAGGATCACTACAGGCATACCCCACTTTTAAGTACACAATGGGGTTTATTTACTAAAGCTGGAAAGTGCAAAATCTGGCTCACGTCTGCATAGAAACCAATGGGCTTCTAACCTCAGCTTGTTCAATTAAGCTTTGGTAATAAAACCTGGAAGCTCATTGGTTTCTATGCAGAAGTGAGCCTGATTTTGCACTTTATAGCTTTAGAAAATAAACCCCATTGTATACTTAAAAGTGGGGTATGCCTATAGTTATTTTGTATCTCCTGCAACATTTGTACAGAGAACTAAGAACACAAATAATCAGATCATTTTATTTGGGGAGCTCTCAAGAAAATTAGCTTTTGGGTTTACTGACATTGCACAAGACATCCTAACCCAAACATATATTTGTTTATAAAATGGAACGCTGTTCTGTACATGAATGGGTCAACGAAACTCCAAACTGCTGAATTGTTCTGGTAAGCAGCTGCAAAAAACATTTGGTTAAAGATATTGCCAATAACTGAGGCTATACTAGTTACTAAATATAAGGCTTGACATGCTCTTTCCATCCATAATCTTGATGGTTTAATCCATTTGTTTATTGGGATATGGCAATGTAAACATTGTGTGTGTGTCTGTTAAAAAAAGATTGTCTTTATTTGTTATTAGGACTTACGTCAGCTCACATTTTAGGAGGCTTTTGTTTTAGAAAGCCAGTATAACTTAGAAAGATCCCACAAGGGGAAACATGCAGTAAATGTTAGCTTGTACTACAGTACTTAATTGGATACTTTATTATACCCTCCTTTTTCTTCCCCTGTTTTGTTTGATATCGTATAGTCCCACCTATCTTCCTCAGCTTTTTTCTCCTTGTGGGATCTTTCTATATATTCTAGGGATAGATACCTGGTTATTCTAATGCCGCGTACTCACGATCGGAATTCTCGTCGGAAAAAGCTCTGATGGTTTTCCCGTTGGAATTCCGACGGAATTTTGCTCAAACTGTCTTGCCTACACACGGTCACACCAAATTCCAACGGTCAATAACACCGCAACATACAACACCTTCAACAGCACTATAAAAGGGAAGTTTAATGCTTCCGAGCATGCGTCAAATTGTTTCCGGGCATGTGTCGGAATTTTGTGTGTTGGAATTGCATACACACGATCGGAAAATCCGATAGAAAGGTTTTCCGTCAGAAAAATTAAGAACATGCATTCAATTTTATGCTGGCGGAAATTCGGCCAGCAAAATTCCGATGGAGCCTACACATGGTCGCATATTCCGATGAAAAGCTCTTATTGTTCTTTTGCTGGCTGAAATTCCGATCGTGTGTACGTGGCATAAGGCTTAGGAACACAGCATTATACAGCCAGTATAACTTGGTATCTGAAAATGGACAGTTTCCATTTCTGTGCCTAGGAGTAATTAGTACCTTATTAACACAGGACACATATCTTTCTTTTTTATCGGTTTTATTATTTTATTATTTATTTTTTTATACTTTTTACTATATGGGTATTTATGTAATTTCCTATCATATGCACAATAACAATGGTTAATCGGGAAGTGTTTAAAGTTAAAACCTGAGCAGAACAGTTAGGTGCGGTTCACACTGGAGCGACATGGGATCCGACTTGTTAGAGCACAAGACGCATGACATTATCAAATTAAAGGTTTCCTTATGAGAGCCGTCTTAACTGATCCGACACAAGTCGCTCCGACTTTATAAAAGGTTCCTGAACTACTTTGGTCCGACTTTGATATGACTTCAATGCAATAGAGTGTAAAAAGTCACATTAAGTCAGATCAAAGTCGGACTGAAGTTGCATTGCAAAGTCGGATCCTGGGCTTAATAATCTTATAAAGCACTTTACTAAGAACAAAGTATCATGTTCCAGACTTTTAGCATCACAAAGCCACTGTTAGCCTACATGTATTATCATTTTCTAGCCAAACTTATGGTATTAGATACATTTTAACAAAATCAATATAAGTATCCGATGTTCTGCTGCTACAACAATTTTACCATTTGTGCACAAGTATGCTATGATCACCCACATTTTATTAGAAACATGTTCCAAATATGTGATAGAGTAGGAAAGGGTTACCCCCCTCTCAGGTTGTCATTATTGTCTGCATCTCTGCTGGGGAGATTCACCCTCTCTATTTGCCCTGGTGACCACTGTTACTGGAACTGAAGTCACAGAATATTCAAAATTTTGAGTTATTATGGGAACAGGAATAGAGGGGTAATCATGCAACGGAGGCACTATTCTGGTAACTACTGTCTAAAGCTAACCATACATTGCTTGAATATTGACCGATTTCTGCTGAATCATCTGAAATTTGATCCATGTGTGACTCAGTTGGCACAACCATACTCCACCAACTTTAATTTGAAAATTTAAGGAACTGGGTGGAAAATTCTCTGTTGAAAAGTGACTGCAGCCAATCAGATGCAGTTATTGTTCGGGTATACAGACAGTCACGGGAGCAGTAGCAGTCAAAATACAATATCCGGCAGGGAAGATTCCTCCATCCACACTGTTTAGTGTATGGCTAGCATATGGGAGGATTTCCCTCCCTTTGTAGAGACTTTCTTCTTTTTCTTCTCTTTTTCTCAACTTCCTGTTGTGTCTACATGACAAGAAATAAGGTACATTTCTCCAATGGGACACAATCAGAAACAAATCTTACAGAGGGTTTTAACCATTCCATATCCTATCCAAATTTGTCTAAAAAACAGGAATAGAGGGAAAAATTCCAATAGGAGCAGTGAATCCACTGCTAACTGTCCAAGAGAGGATTTTCTTTATTTTAGAAAGATCTCCTGTCACTTCCTGCTGTGGCTATGAGATAGGAAGTAAAGAAACCCCCCCTCCCCACATTACAATACCAAACAACCTGGCTGGGATTCAATCCTTCCCTACTGTATCCAAAATGAGAATATAATATAAGCAAAATTGTATACCGTGTTCTAAATACGCACCCGGTATAGATACCACCTGTTCATTCACAATTATGTGTTTGCAACAAACTTTTGGTTGTTAGGTAAAATTTGAGTATGGCTAAAAGGTGTCTCTCTGGGATGCCAATGGCTGTAGCGTGGCTGGTCCCACTGCAATGGTCGGCCATTTACATGTACTTTCTCAAGTGTTTTCATGGTAAGTTCCAAATGGGCTTTATGTTACCATTTGTTTCACCTCTCAGGCTAATATATTCCTCAGGCTTCATATACCCTGGCACTGTGAAACCTGCATTGATATGAGTTTAGATCAGTGTTTCTCAACTCCAGTCCTCAAGGTGCCCCAACAGGTCATGTTTTCAGACTTTCCATTATTTTGCACAGGTGATTTGATCATCTTCACTGCCTTAGTAATTACAACAGCCGTTTCATCTGAGGGAAATCCTGAAAACATGACCTCTTGGGGTGCCTTGAGGACTGAAGTTGAGAAACACTGGTTTAGATGACATTTCTAAACTCATATAAATGGATATATTGGTTTTTCATCTGAGCAGTTACATAGAGCCTCCAACCAAACCTATACAGATCCAAGTAATCTGGGAGGCATAAAAGTTGTTTATACAGTACTTCTCAGATGACGGTTCCTGTGTTTAGAAAAGCTAAACACAGGAGTGCCAGTTTGAACGAGACCTAAAGACAAAGCTGATACATTTAAAAACATTAATCTAATAACATATTTTGCTTACAGGTAGGTTATCTACCACTTTATACAGTGATTTCACGTTCATTAGTTAATTTGGTTATTTGCAGAACAGCTGTGTTTTTGAGGTTCCTACAGAGATAGAATAAAGTTCCATTGACCTTGGTGTTACAGTCGGTATAGTCAATAACTTATATTTAGGGTCTACCCAACCTTGCCAGACTTTTCCTGGCTGAGCCTTCTAGATGAAAATCCGATCGGCTAGGATGGATTTTGCAGAGCGAACATCATTGCTTATCGCCATGAGATAAGCAGCGTAAAAATGCATTTATATGGTTGGCCTAACACAGGGTTATGTTATAAAAATTATCCACTTGTTTAAATCATCCACTTCATTCACACACATCAATAAATTTGATTTTTTATTTTCTTTTGCACAAATCATCTGACCCTATAGGCTGGTAAAGCAGCATAAGCTTTTGATCTGAAGTCAAAATGAGAAAGCAGAAGAAAAGCTGACATTTTTTACTCATTTGCCATGGTTGATCTTGCTTATACAGCGCATCAGCTTCATGACAAGGTGCCCGTGCGTAAATGTAAAATACCAAGCTAAGGCTCAGAGCCAAGGATCTAAAGCAAGAAACATTTTCAAAATATAATTTTTCTCATACGACAAACTGTATTAAGTTAGAGTCACTGTTAACTTTGGTCTCCAATTCAAATAAAATCCCAAAGCTCAAGACACCTTTAGCAGTAAAATGTCAGACAGCTGAAACCGCTAACGCTTGTGTCAATCCCGTGTCAGGATGTAGAAGAGACAACATGCTGCCCGTATAAAGGAGTTTGGAGAATGCATGAGAAAAATGTTGTGATTGCCATCTACACCTTTTTAAATGTTATTATATAACCAGTGGGTCACCTAAGATTATATCTGAACAGGTTACCGGCATTAGTTAGCAATTGGACATGCTTACATGATAATACTGCCAAGGGAATCCTATTTTTTACTTATTAACACATAGACATGGAAAATTTAATCACACGTATGTTCATGTCTACATTTATATGAATTCTACAGACACTTCAAGCACCAGCATTATCACCCAGGAACAACATAAACTTTTCACCTCAAAATAAGGGTGTCTGTCACAGTCTGAAGAAAGATATAGACAACGCATGTGTCAAATTAGGTAACACTGTGTGACAATAATCTGATATCGCTGGGCATTTTACACAGTTCAATAAAGCTGGCCATACATGGTTTGAAATTTGGCTGGCTCAGCAGGGACCGGCCGAACTATAATCCATGTATGCCACTTTGGTTAAACAGTAGTCGATCTACCAATCCACTTCTGTTCAACCGCCCTGTTGGAAATAAGCTGCTTGATCAGTGCTGCAGGCAGTAGACTGCAATGCTGATCTGTATATTCTGACAGTAGGGGAGTCTCCCCACTGTCAGAATACAATGACACAGCAGGGAGAATTCCCTCCATCCACCTAGTGAGGATGGGGGAATCAGGTCAGATTTGTTCGTTCAACCTGCCTGCTGCATGAAAAAAAATGACTCATCTATGAGCCCAATGCCATGTACACACGAGCGGTTTTGCCGTCGGAATTCCGCTCAAGCTGTCTTGCTTACACATGGTCACACCAAAGTCCGACCATCAAGAACGCGGTGACGTACAACACATATGACGGAACTAGAAAACAGAAGTTCAATAGCCAGTAGCCAATCCCTTCCATCTCGTACTTGCTTCAGAGCATGCGTCGTTTTTGGGGCATCGGAAGAGCATACAGATGAGTGGTTTATCCAATAGTAATTAGTTCCGTCTGAATTTTCGACTTGAAAAGGCTGATGGGGCATACACACGGTCGGAACATACAATGAAAATCTCCCATCTGACTTTTTCTGTCGGAATGTCTGACCGTGTGTACACGGCATCAGACTGCCCATAGATAGGTCCTCTTTTTTTGATCAGCCAGCAGAAAAAGGAAAAGAGTGAAAAAACACACACACAAGAAAGGTGGATCAAGAAATCCTCCCCACTTTGCTATTGTATTCTGACAGCAGGGAATTCTTCACTGACAGCGCTGCAGCTGATCAAAAAATTTCCAACATTCCCAATCGACAGAAGTCTTGTTTTGTTAAATTGACTTCTGTCAAGTGGGAACAGTCATAGATGGGTTGAAATTCGGCCCTGCTGAACAGGCCAAATTTCGATCCATCTATGGTAAGCTTAAGGCTGGCCCTACATTTTGTTTGAAAGTTTGGATGATTAAAGTGGTTGTTAACCCACTTTCATAACTTTATATAAGCCCCTCTGTGTTCTAATAACAAGTGCTCCTGTCACTTTACCATCCGTGTCTCCTCTCTGCCTGGCTGACAGATGCAGCAGGCGGGGCTGAGATTCCCTTGCTGACGTCAGCCAAGACGTGAGGAGGAAAGGAAAGAGAGAGCCGGCCATCACATGATCGCGGGGAACTGCTGTGATATACGGTAAAGGAGGCAATTTTTTTAATAAAGCACACAGACAGGAGAACACAGAGGGGCCAATATAATGTTTTAAAAGTTATGAGAGCAGCAGGAGCGGAGGGGGCTGGCACTGACACAGGGGCATACAGGCAGGGTGGGGGGACAGAGGAGCACATAGGAGGACAGGAGGCTGCGGATGATGGAGGCACATAAACTGACCACAGTGTCAGGGCTCAGCAGTCATGATACACCATGGTCAGTTTACAGTGGGGAGGATATAGCCATGCAGGAACAGCCAGGTATTACAGGTGTTACAGGGGGCCAAATGACACAGCACAAGAACTGTGCATGCTTTAAAGGGACAGGATCCATTTTTTGTTTTTTGGGTTAACAAATGCTTTAGGTAAAAAAATCACTCCTCTGACCACTTGATGGTGTTTTCATGGGCTTGACTGATTTTGAACAACTTTTTTTTTCGAGTACCATGTCAATATCTTAATTGTTGTTGAAAGATTTTGGTTGAGCAGAATTGATGTAATGTTGCAAACACATGTGACCAGTTATGATTTTTCTCGTCCGGGAGTGGAATTTTCCATCCTTTTTTCACTCACTCTGACCATAACCAACTCTTAGATAGTCAAGTAAATGTTCTGAAAACAACAGTTTTACAAAATTCTACAGGTGTAAGGCCAGCTTAAGAATGTAACCATGTTCATTAGCATATACAGCAGAGGTTTCCAAACTGTGGCCCCGGGGGCCAGATGCGGCTCTTTGCTTGCCTTTACTCGGCCTTTGGGACACTATTCATCCCACTGATGTGAGACACTATTCTATCCACTAACACAAAAAAGTGGCATAATCCCTGCCACTGACATCAACAATGGGGCACCATTTCTCCCACTGACACCAACAATGGGGCACTATTCCTCTCCCTAATACCAAAGATGGGGTACTGTTTACTCCCAATGATGGCATAAAAATGTTCTATTCCCTCTGGCCACAGTCCGGCCCCCCTAAAGACTGAAGGACAGTAAACTGGCCTTTGTTTAGAAAGTTTTGAGACCCTTGGTATGCAGTATCTAAAGCCATTTTTCCCCATTATCTCAAGTAGGGATATAGTAAAACCCATGCCAGTTTTTGTTTGCTGTCTATGTCTCATGTGGGAGCTTTCCTTTCACATCCTGCAGCAGAAAATATCTCTAAAGTGAGGGAAATCAGCCCCTAGACAGTTGTCGCTGGGACAAATGTCTCCATTGGAAGATTTCCCCTCAGTAATTGTTCTGGTGACATCCCTAAATGTTTGATTTTCTCTCACGTCCATTCCACATCATCAATGGGTCAAATAAAGAGGATGACTCTCTCTAGTGGGGATACAGAGATATATATATACGTATGCTGTATATATTAGGGGTTCTAACCCTCTCAACACTCTATACGAAACATCTTTAGACACTCTGGGGGTTATTTACTTAAGGAAAATCCACTTTGCACTGCAAGTGCACTTGGAAGTAAAGTCGCTGTAGATCCGAGGTGGACATGCAAGGAAAATAAAAAAAACAGCATTTTAGCTTGCACATGATTGGATGATAAAATCAGCAGAGCTTCCACTCATTTTTAGATCTATCCCTTAGATTTATAGCGACTGCACTTCCAAGTGCACTTTCAAGTGCACTTGCAGTGCAAAGTGTATTTGCCAATTGAATTTGTCTTTAGGTACCGATGCAGGAGATTGGCCATCTGCAGCATCATTAAAGGTTGCACTTGGCACCGGTGATGTCTATAAGGGTTAAATGCATTAACATCTTTTCTGCAGGAGATATGTAATGTCAATCCCTGTAATGTATCATGATGTAGAAGGCACGATGGCTCTGTGAAAAGGTTTCTTCCATTGACGTTGCTGTTTTGAGCAGCAGTAGGTTTTGGTCCCAAAAATAACTTCAAAAGGAACCGTGGACAAGAGGTCACCATTCCTATCATTTTTACATAACATACTACCCAAAGGTGAAGGATACATAGTAGTTACATCTCTGTTTAGGTGACACTGTGGTCTGTGATAAGTCGTCTGAAGGGACTGAATGTTTTTTAGTAATCCTACTACAGCATAAAAAAGCAGTTGTCTCTAAAGAGTCCTATGTGTGACTGGTCTAGATATTCTATGGATCAAAAACATAGCAAAATGGAATGCTGTCCTAAAATTAGGCTCTTGTTGAGGAGCTCTCCAAAGCATACTGGAAACCTGTAAGTTCTCATACATACCGGCAACATTTTGCATACTTTTTTCAGCTTTTATTAAGCCTATCAACGACTACAGTCAATTATAATGTAAGCATCCAATTATATTGTAAGTGTCCATGTACCATAAACACTTACAAGAGCGCCAGAATTGCGCCATGTTGATGAGACTATCTGCTGCAAACTTTTTTGGGCTCCGGCAGCATTGAAAATGCAAGTCAATAAGTACACTGAATGAAGTTTTGGAAACACTTATTTAGCGTCAACTTTGATATTCACAACCTCTTGGGGACAATTTATTATATTAGATACTCCAGTATGCACCTGAAGTTACTTTAAAAATCTGAAAAATTGTTTGATGGTATGCTTAAGCTTGCTAAATCTATATAGGCACGGGCAAGCTTTGAAGAGCATTTTTATTATAAACGTTCATAGGAATGAGCCCTAAGGCATCATTTTCCTGACAATGTACTTTACAGACCTGTTGCATAATCACTCTTGTGGTAATAAACGTTTCTGCTTTGTGTCACTCACACATCAGATATTACGGAATGCTTCACAATTTGTGGCTCAAGCATGTATTTATCCAAATGGATTTGACAACGTGCTTGGGCAATTCAGAAAAGACTTTGAGTTTTGTAATTCTTATGTATCAAACTTCTCTAATTGAATTGACAATCATATAGAATAAACGCAATAAAACCCACAGCATGCTCATTCCATAAAACATGCTATCGCCTACAGAAGATAAGGCATTTATTGATAGATGTTCCCTTAGTAGCTTGATAGTTACGATAGATGTTTAACTTTTCAAGACTCCTTGACATCACAACGCATGCATTGACACACAATTTTAAAGTGCATTGTAATGTGGTGTAACTTTTTTTTAACTTTAGAATGTGAATTTTTCTCTTTTTATTGTTTGTTCTATCATAGAGCACTCAAGCACTTTGCAGAACTTTGTCACACGCTGTGATTAAATGCAACTGGCCTTTTTTTTGTTGCGCACCAACACAAGTCACTATTGAAAACAATGGCATTTTGTTTGAATTTGCATTTAATCACATTGAACAATATAGCTCAGCACTGGTTGTGTGAATGAGCCCTTATTCTATGCAAGCCTTTTTCAACCTTTCTACTCCAGAGGACCTCTCAGGTCTCAGGGATCCGCTGCTAAAATGAATTCATCAGAATTCAGTAGCAAAAATGCCAGCTACTTTGGTGATCAGTGGAAAAAATGCCCCCCTTACAGTGGTGCTACAAATACCAACCTTACAGACAGCTAAAAAGAACTTTGGTGTCATGCTACTGGTTCTGCAAGTCATCGGACCTGGAACTATCCCGAAGGATAAATTGGAGGTCAATCAGCCACAGCTTAAGGAACCCCTAGCAACCTTTCAGGGAACCCTAGAGTTCCATGACACCCTGGTTGAGAATGGCAGCTCTAAGCATTTCCAACCACCAAGGAACTGGAGATCTCAATATGACCCATCATCATCTGCTGAGCATGTAGTTCTTCAACACCTGAAGTGCCATATATTGCCCAAGTTTATTCAATGAAAGAAGAGATTCACATGCCATATGGTAAGGAAGGTTAGTATATAGAATTGCCTGTCCCCAAAAAAAAAAAACTAGGGGGTTGATTTACTAAAACTGGAGAATTCTAAATCTGGTGCTTCTAACTTCAGCTTGTTCAATTAAGTTTTGACAATAAAACCTAGAAGCTGATTGGTTTCTATGCAGCGCTGCAGCAGATTTTGCACTCCCCATCCTTAGTAAATCATCCCTTAGTAGTCAATGCGCCCTAGGACATAACAATAGGCAACACCAATGAAACCCACAATGAAGACACATGTTAAAATGAAGGCTGTAGATAAAGACATCACCACAACAGGTTACTCCTTGTAAAGCATTAAACTAATAACACAGGTAAACGATTTCTGACATGTTCTTACGGAGACCCATTTCACAACAGCTGTGAATTGCCTGCAATCTAAAATTACTATGGTAACCGTGTCAGTATTCATCGCAATTAGAACTTTTTACACTGTAATCAAACTTTTTTTTTTTTTTACCATAACTTTTTACAAAGAACACCTCAGGCACGAATGCCACTGTAACGGATATAATTACAGCGGAAATAACGTTGAGCATATAAGTGGATCAACTTTTTTTTGCAAAGAACAAAAAAACAGCGCATTCCCCAGCTGAAGGCGGTGTGTCATGTACAGATATCAGTTGCTTTTCATTCAATATTTGAAGAAAGCAGAAAGGTGTAATAAGTAAATATGTACAGACCTCTTCCAGCAGTTGGTCAACTCTTCCCAAAATAGCTGTCTCCATTTGGTCTGCGGAGACTAAGGCAGATAGCTGAGTGTATCGCAGCTTCTCTAAATCAGAAACCCTGGACTGTAGGTCAGAAGTTCTACACAAAACCAGGAGACTAAGGAGCAGGGAAAATACTGATACAAGGGCAAACCCGCATCCCAAGAGTGCAGGGAACCTGCTGCACTTCCCATAGTCCTCTGTCCTACAGGGGATGTTCTTACAACTCCTAGAGAAGGCACTACTGTGGCTAACAGCACCTTTCCACACTTCCTTCCCCTCCATGCTGCCCAGAGGAACAATAAATAAATAAATAGAATAAATAATCCACAATCTTAATCCAAGGAGCAGAATCCAGAATTTATGGCTGGCGGTCAATCACTCTACCCAGGTGGATCAATAGCAGCTGGTCAGTAGATGCCAAGTAGGTTACAGGAATGAGGCTGGGAGATGCAAATAAATAGATGTCTGCCGCTTTTATATTCCCAAGGAATAAACTATAAGAAAAAAAAAAAAGAGGAAAAAAAAAAAAGTTTTTGGAAAGTTCTGTCCCGTTGCTGTTCTTTGTAATTTCCTTCCTTGTCTTTGTGAACTTCACTGAGTTGTGAGAGTTGTAAAGAAGTCACACATAAAAGTCCCCATTAGGAAGGTGTAATTCTCAACTGGCTGGGAGCTGTGCTGCGACTGATCCTCTCTCCTGTGTAACATGACACACACTGCTCTCTCCTTGTGAACTGCAGGGATCAGATGAGCCAGCTGGATCACCCCCCCTCTGTGTAACCTCCTCCACTCCTCCTTGCACACTCTCAACTGACTTATTTATTTATGCAAAGTGCCTGGGAGGGGATCCGACCATGGGACATCCTATCCCACCACCCTCCTAAATCCCCCAGAGCACCTCTCATCAGCTTCCCTCCAGCTTTGAAGTGATACCCACTGCAGATATATATAGGAGACAGCAGGAAGGGTTTGTAAATCCAGGACTTTTTTAATTCCTGCCTAGCCGATAGGCTGACATCACATCAAAAATCAACCGATGCAATTATAAAAAAAGTTAGCCGCAACTTTTTCAGTTATTTTTCAATGATAATAAAATAGAGCTCTCTTTTATTTATTACAGGTACTTATATAGCGCCATCTATTTACACAGCACTTTACATATACTATTGTACAGGTAATTATATAGCGCCGTGAATTTATACAGCGCTTTACATATACTATATTCTATAGGTACTTATAAAGCACCATCATTTTACATATATATTGTACAGTCACATCAGTCCCTGCCCTCATTGAGCATACAATCTAAGGTCCCTAACTAACATTCATACATACACAGAAGCCAATTAACCTACCAGCATGTCTTCGGAGTGTGGGAGGAAACCCACACAGGCATAAAGAGAACATGCAAACTCCAGGCAGGTAGTGTCATGGTTGGGATGCAACGACCCTAGTGCTGCCAGGCAGAAGTGCTAACCACTGAGCTACTCTGCTTGCACCGTTCAACTTTCCTTACCCTGACAGGTTTAGAATAATTGCCATATAGTGGGCATACATGGCCAACAATTTTATGATCGTATTGTCGAACAATTTAATATTTGGAAAAAAAACATGATCCTAAGAGCGGGATGTCGAAAAGATTTGCCTAATGAACATATTAATCGATTTACTTTCCTACTAATGCATTTTCCGATCAGAGTAATTTTGATTAAATTGATCAGTTTTGTTCAGTATGTGTCGTTATCTTGATAATTTATAGATTTGATCATATTTTGTATATCAGTTTGTTATGTGTATGGCCACCATTACAGTGCAATAGCATTGAGTTCCATACCCCCCAGGGATGTGATCTACTGTAAACCCCTAATTTATACTCAAGTGTTTTTCTTTACACCTGCCTACGCCCAACACGGACAATGATATTCTTTCCAATTGTCCCTGCTCACACATGCCCCCTTAGTCGCCTGACATTATAGTTATTTATAGTTAGAATACCCTCTGCGCAATGATCTAAGAAAAAAAACACATAATATAGTTGTCAATAAGCTGCCACCTGCAGTGACATGTGTTCCCACATCTGCACAAAACTTTCCTACTATTCAAATGGAAAATCACCCAAAAGACAAAGTTCTGCTTTTCTGCTTTTCACACTTGTAAGACTCTAAAGTTGTGGGACTTTGGAGTGCAACTTTGATGCAACTTTGGATGGGTGTGACTTGGATGTGACTTCGGACCCACTGTGGCACCACTGTTGCATGTAAAACATTCAGATACGATTTTCATGCTTTTGAGGGTTAATATGGAAGTCTGGGGCACTGAAGTTGCATGAAAGTCAGACCAAAGTAGTGCACGAACTTGACTGGCCTGCACAGACTCCTGATCTCAACCTGATAGAGCACCTTTGCGATGAATTAGAGCAGAGACTGCGAGCCAGGCTTTCTCGTCCAACATCAGTGCCTGACCTCAGAAATGCGATTCTAGAAGAATGGTTAAACATTCCCATAGACACACTCCTAAAACTTGTGGACAGCCTTCCCAGAAGATAATTTAATGTATATGTATACAATATATACATATGGTTTATATACAAATTCTACAAACAGAATAGGTATTTATATAACACTACAAATTTACACAGTGCTTTACATATAGTACATTCACATCAAACCCTGTCAAGCTTGCCTTGCATTCACACGGTCACACAAAAGTTCTCAGAACTTTCGACCGTCAAGAACATGGTGACGTAAAACACTACGACGAGCCGAGAAAATTAAGTTCAATGCTTCCGAGCAAGCTTCTAATTGTTTTCGAGCATGCGTGATTTTTTTGCGCGTCCGACTTGCATACAGACGATTACATTTTCCGATAGGAACTTTTCCCGACCGAAAAATAGAGAACCTGCTCTCAACCTTTTGCTGGCTGGAATTCGGACAGCAGAAGACTGATGGAGCATACACACGGTCGCATTTTCTGACAAAAAGCTCTCATCGGAGTTTTGCTGGTGGCATTTTCCATCATGTGTACAGGGCATACGCCTTTTTCAGCTGCTTTTAATGTGTTTTTAATCAACTTCTGTTGAATAGGAATAGCCACACATGGATTGAAATGCACCTATGGCCAGCCTAAAATCTGCTAAACTCTCTGGATTGATATACTAAAGCTCGCCATACACTGTTAGTTTTTTTTTTTTGTTTTTTTTCTTAATTCAGTCACTGGGCTGAAAAAACAAAACCAAAAAAAAAAAAAAACAGGTTCCTTCATCCACACAAATGAAGTGAATGGAGGAATCCCCCCACACCAGAACGTTATAGTCTAAAAAGTAGCACCCGCCACAGTCAGAATCAGGGCCGTGACAAGAGGGCCCACCTCTTGTCACGGCCCTGATTCTGACTGTGGTGGGTGCTACTAGGAGGGGTGGCTGCCCCTGGCGCAATGGTTTATTGCAGGGGTGGGGGGGCACCCTGACCCTAACCCTAAGGGAAAGGGTCGCAGTTTGGCATCTTTGCCTTGGGCACTGGATAACCTTGAAAATTTTCCAACATATCCCTTCAACAGAATTTGATCAAACAATTGAGCAGTGACTGAAATACACTGATTGAAATTCAGCCGGTCCTTGCTGCACTGGCTGAATTTGGATCAGCGTATGGCCAGTTTAAGGAAGAAGATTTTATCCAGGTCTGTGTCCATTCGAAGCATCTATGGCCGGCTAGGGTTGCCACCTCATCCCTTTAAACCCAGACACATATAAAGTACACAGGTTCTGAGACTGTTTTATTGCAGATAAGGCACCAAGGAAGTTTAATTACCATCTTAATCAGCAACAGAACCTGTGTAATTAATATGTGTTTGGGTTTAAAAGGATGAGGTGGCAACTCTATGGCTGGCTTAAGAGTACCTATATAAGATACCATTATCCCTTACCATAAACCTGAAATTAAAGAAGAACGATAGGCAAAACTTTTTTTTCTTCCATTTTGTATAGAGCAAGGGGAAAGTTATAATGCCTGTCAGATTTTTTTTTCCGCCATGTGTCCCATGACGGAGATTTACCTTCACTTCCTGTGCAAATAACGGGAATTCTTTGGGGACCCCCAGGTCACAGAAACTAGTGTCCCCCATTGGAAGATTTCCCCTCTATTACTTTTCTGGGGACAACCAACCCAAAAATTTGGGATTTTCTTTGACTTTAACTTTCAGTGATAAAAGTAAACAGAACAATAGAGAGGGTGAATCTCTTGCGGTGATGCAGAGCATCATGGCCATGTAATGTGTACTCAGCCAAGCCGCACCATCTCTGCTTGTAGGTGGGCCATGTGTAAAAGAAACCAAATGGCTAAAGTTTGTGCATGTTGAAGTATTCAAACTGGCACCCATGTACATAGACTCTACAGTATAAACCAATCTATAAAAGGATAACAAAGTGTAGGTCTATCCCACAAATAAAAGATTAACAAAGCAAGTAGCATAGCTACAAGTAAAATAATATTTAAAATGTATTTTACAAATAAAGACCTCCTACCCAGTGTGAGACGGAGTCTTTGCTTAAAAGAGCTTACAATTCAGAGAAAAGTGATGGCATTATGCGATAGCTGACGGCATTGTGAGCCAGTTGATGGTATTTTAAGGCTCTTTTTCAGGTCTTAACAAAGGCTGTTATTCATTTCAAAAAAACATTGTTGGGGATTAATCTCCCGCATCAAACATGCATTGCACAATGCCACCAGTTGAGATAATATTTGCTTCGAAATTCTGGAGGTCCTGCTGCCTGCAGAGGAGGTGTTAAACAAGGAGAAAACAGCCCATACTGATATGACACACATACTAAATTAAGAATTAAAGTTAATAAGGAATAAAAACAAAAGACATTCATAAGAATAATAAAAAAAAAGACTGATTTTAATCAACATTGGATCGTGCATTTTATTAAAATATATGAAATGTTACATTCACTATGCATAGAGCATTAGTTTAGCAGGAATAGTGACAACACTATTGTGGGAGAATCCAGCAATATGCAATGAAAATGTGGTTTTGCACATATGTGTAAGACCCCTTTCACACTGAGGCAGTTTTCAGGCGTTTTAGTGCTAGAAATAGCGTCCGTAAAGCGCCTGAAAACCGCCTCTCATTAATTTCAGTGTAACTTTTCACACTGGAGCGGTGCGCTTGCAGGGCGTTAGGAAAAGTCCTGAAAGCAGCATCTTTGGGGGGCGGTTTGGGAGTGGTATATACACCGCTCCCAAAATGTCCTGCCCATTGAAATGAATAGCCAGCTCTTTCAAGGCGCCTGAAAAGCAATTTGGAAGCGCCGAAACATGGGCGCTTTTAACCCCTTCTTCGGCCGCTAGCGGGGTAGCTGAAAAGCGCCGCTAAAACGAGTGGTGCTTTACCGCTAACACACGGGTGACCCCAGTGTGAAAGGGCTCTTAAGTGCGCAAACCCAAACAAAACATCACAATAAGAGCTTTATAGTTGCTGAAAATACATCACACTGGTATGTGTTAATTAAAATCACTGATGTCAATAACATGCCCTAAGTTACAAATAACACCAGTTATGTGCTAGACAGCGCTTGCAACACAAAACAATAAGTGAATACATGCTACCACAAAAAGTATAAATAAATAATAATAAATGCTCAGTCCATAATAGTATAATTTCTGTGTTTCGATATTCCACAAATAAAAATGATAGCCAATAAGAAAGTGAAGATGACACTTGTCTTGACACCAGAAATTGCCTCTTGTCACGCTCTATCACCACGTGCTCGTGCAAATCAATCTGCACTCACCAGATTGTATTGACCTCCTTGTTGTACAACAAGAGAAGTCTAATGCCCCGTACACACGGTCGGAAATTCCGACCACAAAATCCATCGGATTTTTTCCGACGGATTTTGTCCGACACTGGTGTTGCATAAACACGGTCGGACAAAGTCGTCGGAAAATCCGATCATTCTGAATGTTGTGACGTTCGTTGCGTACGACAGAACTACATAGAGGCTAGTAGCCAATAGCTTTGGCTACTGGCTGATTTTCAGTTAGCTCCCATTGCAACACGATTCTGTGCTGTGCAACCTCCCTCTCAAGCTCCAGTGTGTGTAGGCAGGACAATAATGTGAAGCTGAAAAAATGAAATATAATAATCTATATTTAAAAAGATTTGCATTTAAAATAAAACTTTAGAGGCGGAGCTATTAGGTAGCCAGGTACAGAATAATGCTAGGATGAATGTTATATCCACTGGCCAGATATTCTGTGGCCCTCCAGCTGCTGAGGAAATACAAGTGCCATCATGCCTCTGCCTTTGGGAGTCATTCTTTCAACTGTCAGCCTTGCCATACGTCATGGGGCTTGTAGTTCCTCAACAGCTGAAGTTATAGTGTTTCTCTTAGACCCTAAGGTGTGTATTTATTAAAAAAAATTGCATAGCTATTTGATCTATGAAACTAGATGTACATTTGTTCTGTGCCAAAAAAAACTATTATATCAGGCTATTTTCACTTCAGATTGAATGTTTTTTATTCATACGGTGTGGAATCAGGAAAATATCTTATTATGGCCACTAGATGGAGCTGATGAATGAAAAACATTCACAGGATGAATAGTTATGCAGTAATTTTTTTAAAACAAATTCACTCTTATAATCTAACAGAAACTGAATATAACTTTATGCACTGACCATTTCAACTTATCCTAGGGATTCAGGGTATCTGAGCATTGGATATAACATTCATCCTAGCGTTATTCTGTACCTGGCTGCCTGATAGTATTCTTAGTGGCCCGTAACTGCCAGATTTGCTCTATTCTACAGTAAATGAATGAACAACATCCGACTAGGAGATAAAATGGCTTAATAACATTTGTTTTTACCCCTATTCACACAGAACGAATGTACATGCAAGTTATTGTGTGAATTGTATTTACTGTATTAATGTGAACTATTCATTTTAATAGGCTAGCAGTGCACCCTAACACATGGAAAAACAGACCTACCCCAATTTTTTTAATGCAGTTCACTGCAATGCATAGGTGATTAAAATTAGTGCATTGCAGTGCGCTACAGTGCAAGCACTATTTGGTTTTGTTGCCTAGATGTGTTGGGGGTTCTGTTTTAAATGACAAAGTAACGCATTTTGCCCGTGGGACTTTGAATGAGGTATGATACAGCCCAAAAAAATTATGGAAATGTATTACATATAATACAAATAGGTCATCTAAAGGTATGTACCATGTGACCAGCCAAAGTGACCCAACTATACAAGTACAATCAATAATAATATACAAAACAGTACAGAAATTCATAATAAATGTGTCATAACATCATTAGATAACCCAACGCGTTTCATAAGTATGTTCTCACTTCTTCAGGGGTTTATGTATGAACACATATCTGTAAAGTAAAATGATTGAAATGTATAACATGGATAATAACCATAAATTAATTACATAATGTGGGGATCAAATGGGAAGATCCATACGTGCAAAATTTGCTGTTTCTCTGCTTAAAATGAATTACACCACAATGCACTGCGTGTATTGCAGTGGATGCACATTTCAGTGTCCTTTACCGCAACTTGATCATGTTAATGGACCTTAAATGATTTTTCTATGTGCTCAAACACTCTGGTGGTGAGCCTTTGTACGCCTTTGTTGCAACAAGGAATCCCACTATCTTTCTTTCTTTCTTGTGAGGACAGGAAGTTTAGGGAAGTAGCAACGAGAGAGCAGGAGTCAGCAGCATTGAAAGTTGTAAGCGCCGGGGTAAAACTTTTAACAAATAGTTTACATGGGGTGATTATTTTTTTGCGCTGAATGTGTTAAGCTAAAGAACTCTGAGGGTTGAATACTAGTTGATTGCTTTAAGAAAGGCCTGGATTCATTCCTAAATATACATAATATAACTGGGTACTAACATTTATAGGTAAAGTATTATAGGTAAAGTTGATCCAGGGAAAATCTGATTAAATCCGAATAAATCCGATTCAATCCGAATCCTGGGATCAGGAAGGAAGCAAATTGGATCATGCTTTTCTGTTTTTTTTTTCCGCCTTCCTCTGGATCAACTGTAGGTATAGGATTGGGTATATGGGATTGTATGTTATTTTATATTTAATTTTTTATTTTTTTTATGGTTGAACTAGATGGACTTGTGTCTTTTTTCAACCTGACTAACTATGTAACTATGTAGTTTCCACGAGAAACAAGTCAGTTTCTCACTCAACTCACCAGACTCCACCTATAACTGAATATAGAATAGCAATGATCCAGTTAGAAGAGCCAATTCATGCATTTCTGGTTTTCCTGAATATTTCCATATTGATCTGCCTGATACAAAAATTATGAACCATGTGATCATGATTAAGGAATTGCATGATTGTGTACGCATTGGCTGGTCTGTTTGGCAGGCAGTGACTCAGATATTCACTCTCTTGCAGAGTTATGGCAGCTGAAGAATCTTCAGTATTCAACTTCTGAACAGTGTAGTGACATAGGAACTGTGGGTGGAACTATAGTGCAGATGGGAGCTCAAATGTAGCTGTATATTTTCCCTGTCTGTCGCAGAGATACGGCATTTGTGTATGTTATTTGTTGTTTGTACCCATAATAGGGCCCAGAAAAATAGTGCACATTTTGCTTTTTTTATCTAAACACTGACACTAAAGCCTCGTACACACGATCGGATTGTTGGCCAACAAAACCATGGAATTTTGTCCGAAGGGCCTTGTCCCAAACTTGTCTTGCATACGCACGGCCACACAATTGTTGGCCAAAAATTACAAATGTAGTGACGTACTGCATGTTTTTTCAGCTCTTTAGCGCCACCCTTTGGGCTCCTTCTGCTAATTTCATGTTAGTAGAAGTTTGGTGCGTGTTGATTCACGCTTTTCTTTTCACGTTTTTTCATTTAGCGCTTTTCATTTCGTGCTTTTCAGTTCACTTCTGAACGGCCGTTCATCTACCAGACATGTTGCGGAATCGGAGGAGATAATGTGTTATTTATTATTGGCCTTGGAATAATTGCTTTGACATTATTTTTTTGGTTGAATAATGATTGGTATATTTTCTATATTTTTGGATGCATAGAATGCACTTTTTGGTTAAAGTGGAGTTCCACTTTTACAACTCTTCAGCATTCCTCACTGAACTGTGCACTGTAAACGAACTGGATATTTTTTTATTTTATTTTTTTTCTCAGCACCTACTGTATATCTGCTGTATGCATTTTCACTTCCTCCTCCCTGGCCATGGCCCATCGCATCATGTCCTGTTTGCAATGCCTCCTGGGAAAGGGGCGGCAACTTCCTCTGACACTGCCGTTGCTATGGAAACCTGAGCTGAAACCTATTACACTGCTTGTGCTGCACTGAGCATGTGCGAGATCTGCAAGGATAAGATCCAGGAAGAAATACAGTCTGGCTTCAGATGCCCACACTTAAGATGGCCACGGCGTGCTGTAAGTTTATAAAATAACAAACTACTGCTATAAACTAACAAAACGGACCTTAGTTTACAGACTAACTTTACTAGAATACATTAAGTTTGCGTATTATAGGGGTATTTTTATTTTATAAGTATAATTTCGGCCGGAACACCGCTTTAAGTTCTATTGGTAGATAGCATGTCTAATTTTTTTTTTTTACGCACAATAAAAAAATTGTGTAGAATAATAGTTGTCTGTGTCTTTTACTTCAAATGATAGTTTGGGAGTAGGCAGTTACATTTTAAAAAATACAATGTAAAATATACTAGGGACACCAACATAGTTGTATCTTTGATCTTAAAAACTCCAGGATAATGGTGTTGTGGTAACTTGCCCAAATAATAAAAATAAAAAAGCATAATAATATTATTCTTGATATCACTAGAAAAAAAAAGCCTTTGAAAATGAATTTGCAATGACTCCATCAGTATTACTACGTACAAAGCCATCCACAATTTATCCCCCAGCTACATCACTAGCCTAGTCTGTAAATACCAACCTACTCGTTCTCTTCGTTCCTCTCAAGACCTTTTGCTCTATAGCTCCCTCGTCACCTCCTCCCATGCTCGCCTCCAGGACTTTTCCAGAGCCTCTCCAATCCTATGGAATGCCTTACCCCAATCTGTCCGCTTATCTCCTACTTTATTAGCTTTTAGACGATCCCTGAAAACCCTTCTCTTCAGAGAAGCATATCCTACCCACACCTAACAACAACCGTATTTTCATTTTCTCCGTCAGCTCACCCCCCCCAGTATTACCTTTTGTTCCAATTGACCCTCCCTTCTAGATTGTAAGCTCCAACGAGCAGGGCCCTCTGATCCCTCCTGTATTGATTTGTATTGTAATTGTACTGTCTACCCTTATGTTGTAAAGCGCTGCGCAAACTGTTGGCGCTATATAAATCCTGAATAATAATAATAATATTAATAATAATATTACCAGCAAAGCAGCTTCATTATTATCCCATTAAAGGAGAAGAGAATTGTGCGCTGCATTTGGAGATTTCATAATTTGCCACATCATGAATGGTAATTCTCCATTATGAACGCTAGTTTACAAGACCGACTGCTTCTGGCTCGTCCTTGCTTCTGAGCATGCGTGTTTGTATTTTGGACTTTTGTCCGACGGACTTGTGTACACACGCTTGGAATATACGACAACACACATTTGTTCGTGGAAAATTTTAAAACCTGCTAGCCAACATTTGTCCATGAAAAATCCGACAACAATTGTCCGATGCAGCATACACACGGTCGGATTTTCCACCAACAGCCTGTCATCACACATTTCCCGTCGGAAAGTCCAATCGTGTGTACGCAGCTTAAAAGTGAAACGAAATAAAAAAATGCTTTTTTTAATTCTACCTGAAAAAAAAAACACTGACCATAAACTTTGACCCTCACCTCAACCCTAACTAACCTTGACACTGACCTAGATCAAACCCTGATCTAGCTATTTTATCTTTATTTATTTATTTTCGTTTACAATATTCTCCTTTAGCAAACAGAAAAACATACAATGAATCTTTTTCTCCATTTAATAGCCAATCAGATGTTATCACAGTGATCGGGAAGCAGGTTGGTTCTTGATCATTTGTACGAGACCTGGAGTTGTCATTTAGGCCCCTTTCACACTGAGGCGTTTTTCAGGCGCTACAGCTAAAAATAGCGCCTGTATAGCGCCTAAAAAAAGTGGCTCCTTTCACTCCAGCGTGAAAGGCTTTCACACTGGAGCGGTGCGCTAGCAGGATGGTAAAAAAAGTCCTGCTAGCAGCATCTTTGGAGCGGTGAAGGATCGATGTATTCACCGCTCCTATACCGCTCCTACCCATTGAAATCAATGGGGCAGTGCGGCTATACCGCCGGCAAAGCGCCGCTGCAGCATCGCTTTGCGGGCGGTTTTAACCCTTTTTCGAATAGCGATGCTAAAACGACGGTAAAGCGGCGCTAAATATAGTGCCGCTTTACCGCCGGCGCCCGCATCGCCCCCGTGTGAAAGGGGCCTTAAAGTTCAATCTCTGTGTTGGGAACATGCTCTCAGTACAAACACAGTGGCGCATATATGCTGCCCCACGGAAGAAGACTAATTTCCATGAGGCTGCTTATATGCTCGTTGGGACAAAAAACAATAACCCCTCTACTCAAAAAATGTAAATCCATTGTTGACCACATTGTTCAGAGATGTAGATACATGCCAATCATGATGACCAACTGCCGCTGACCTGCCCGCTCCTGACAGCCTTCTGTCTCCAAATGACACCTCCCGGGTCTGTAGCTGAATGTAAACAAAGGGTGGGGTTATCCCAGGTGACAACGTTAGCCAAATGTGGATATAACATGATCAGATCCTAAGGGTCTGGTATGGAATCTGGGGGTTCAGACCAGGTTCCCCTTAAAAGCCACTCAGCATCCTCAGTTGCTAGATTGCAAGCAACTATTTTTCATGGGATCCCCCTTATAATCAACAGATTCTTATTTAGGATAATGGTCTGATATGGGTGAAGAGGTTCCCCTTTGTTTACAACAGAATGAAGATGGATGGTAAATGTAATTTACCAACAGTTTAAATGGTATTTATTCTTTGTAAATGTCACTTATGTGTTAGTAAATTTCACAGGTGCGCCACTTCATAGGCACGTTTAAAGTCTATTTACACTTTTGTAGTCGAATTAAAAAAAAAAAACACTATATGATTGTTTGTTTCCAGTCACACAGCATGCATATATAAAGTGATTGTAAAGTTTTTTTAAGTAATAAACATGTCATACTTACCTGCTCTGTGTTATAGTCTTGCACAGAGCAGCCCCGGTCCTCCTCTTCTAGGAGGTGCTCTCTTCTTCTCTCTGTGTGCAACCATAGGAAGCCACTTCCTACAGAGGCACACATGTGGGCTTGATCCCGAGCCATGCTGAGTGTGCCCATTGACACACACAGTGTGTCTTGGCCCCATCCTCCACTCCCTCTTTACTGGATTTGATTGACAGCAGCAAGAGCCAATGGCTCCCACTGCTCTCACCGAGTCCAGTGAGGAGGGAGAGAGAGATCGTGTTTAGGTAAGTATTTGGGGGAACTGACAACAGAAGGTTTTTGTTATCTTAACCACTTAAGCCCGGACAATTTTGCTGGCCAAAGACCAGATCACTTTTTGCGATTCGGCACTGTGTCGCTTTAACTGACAATTGTGCAGTCGTGCGACATGGCTCCCAAACAAAATTGACGTCCTTTGTTTTCCACAAACAGAGCTTTCTTTTGGTGGTATTTGATCACCTCTGCGCTTTTTATTTTTTGCGCTATAAACAAAAAAAGAGCGTCAATTTTGAAAAAAAAACACATTATTTTTTAAATTTTGCTATAATAAATATCCCCCAAAAATATATATACATTTTTTTTTCCTTCGTTTAGGCCGAAACTTATTCTTCTACATATTTTTGGTAAAAAAAATTGCAATAAGCGTTTATTGATTGCTTTGCGCAAAAGTTATGGCGTTTACAAAATAGGGGATAGTTTTATAGCATTTATATTAATAATTAATTTTTTACTAGTAATGGCGGCGATCAGCGATTTTTATTGTGACTGCGACATTATGGCGGATATATTGGACATTTTTGACACATTTTTGGGACCATTGTCATTTATACAGCAATCAGTGCTATACAAATGCACTGATTCCTGTGTAAATTACACTGGCAGTTAAGGGGTTAACCACTAGGGGGCAGTTAAGGGGTTAAGTGTGTCCTGGGGAGTGATTCTAACTGTGGGGGGGGGGGCATGGCTATGTGTGACACTGATCACTGCTCCCGATTACAGGGAGCAGAGATCAGTGACACTGTCACTAGGCAGAATGGGGAGATGCTTGTTTACATTAGCATCTCCCCATTTTTCCTCTCCGTGAGACGATTGCGGGTATCCCCGCGGACTCAATGTCGACCTGCGACCCGACTCATGGAGCTTGCCGCGTGCAAGCCCGCAGACCGCCTCTTAAAGGGCAATGTACAGGTACGTTAGTTTGCCTGTACGTGCCATTCTGCCGCAGTATATCTGCTTGAGGCGGTCGGCAAGCGGTTAATGCAGAGAATACATTAAAGTGGTTCTTCAGTAATTTCTGCAAAAATTTAAAGTCAGCCTGGTTTCTTGAACAGTATTTGCATCCCCGGCACTGACATGTTAACTGTGGGTAGCTAACTGTGACTGCTTGCGGCTCCACAGCTTCCTGCCCACTGTGCATTCACTTTGTGAATGGTCCTGGAGCCTTCTGGGACCTGTGACATATCCCAGAATGTTGTCACAGGGGGGGGGGGGGGGGTGAACTTCCGCCAGGATTGTCTAGGCAAAACTAGGTACCCGTTTCCAAATATGGCAGAGGAGGGAGGTAGGAAGAGCAGAACTTTTGGGTGAAGTTCTGCGTTGCCTAGGCCAGGGGTGTTCAACCTGCAGGCCTCATGTGGAGCCCTTTGATGTAGCATGTCATCTCAAAGCACGGAAGCGCATGCCCATGCTCTGGGATTGACCCGATCAATGGGTTGCTGAGCTGCCATTACAGAGTAGAGTGCATGAAGCTGGTGCCGTCAGCAGAGGAAGCAGGTGGCTGCAGAGGGAGCAGGAACCGCATAAGCTGTCCAGTCCCAGGCAAAGTGATACTAAGTGCACTTTACCTGGGACCTTTCTAGCAGTTTGTTGAGTGATGCCAGCAGAAGCTGGAACAGGAAAAGGTCTGTGAGAAAAACATCACATACACTGCACTTTTGCAATGGACAATATAGCACTTATAAAAAAGGTTTATTAGGCAGTGCACCTGCGGCTTTTCTGTAGATTAGCTTCACTGTGCCATAGACTACGATTATATCCTGGAGATTTGGTGTGCTTTCGGCAAGGGTATTAAAACTCCTGAATGCAGGCGTTTTGGTGCACTCAGAAAGTGTATCACGCCCACAAGATGTAATAGAAGTCTATGGCTCAGTACCGCAGCACATCAGGGGCTCAGGACAGTAAGGGCTTGTTTACATTTGCAGTTTTGGGGGTGGTAAAGTTCATTCATAGTTCATTGTGGCCCGCGACCAGTTACCAAATCACTCACTTGAGTGGCCCTTGCTCTTGAAAAGGTTGAGCAACCCAGCATGGGTGATCCGAACACAAGTAGGAGCTGGTACCTGCCACAACTAGGTACCTTGTTGAAGCGGAACTTCCCTTTTTGGGTGAAATTCGTCTTTAAGGTAAATAAAAACTTTAGCCGCTACAACCACTTTAAAATCTGCATTTTTTGCTAGAAAGTTCTGTACCCCCCCCCCCCCCCCCCCTCAAAAGTTATATAGCAGAGACCCTGACAAATAAAATGTTGGTAGTTGCAAATTTATATGTCACACAAAATTTTCACAGTTATTTAATGCATATTTTTGGGATAAAATACAGTAATATTTATTTTAGCGCAAACAAACACAATATAATACCCAATTTTTGGCAAAATATAAAAGATTGGGTTGCATTGAGTAAATAGGAACTAAACATCTCAAGTTCTAAAATTGCACACGCCTGTGAAATCACAACAAGCCATGGTACCAAAATTTCTCCATAGGCGATGCTTTTAAAGCCTTTACAAGTCACCAATTTAGCATTAACTGTGAACTCTGGCCCTAAAATTATTGCTCTCACTCTGATGTTTGCAACAATACCTCAAGTGTGCCACAAATTATGTTACATACACATGCTTCTCAATGATGCATGTTCTATATGGGGTGTGTGTGGGAGTGACAGGGGCTTTACATTTTTTTATTATTATTTTCATTTATTTTAAGTCATCTTTTTTGTCTTGCATGTTTTTACATTTTTTTTTTTTACTTTATTGCTATCACAGGGGGGCTAACAAGCCCGATATGGGCAGGTGACAGGCATGGGCGTCCGCAGAACTGTTGCCTCTTTTCGACAATGTCATTATCACATTGTCATGGTCAGGGACAGCAGGCGTAGTACAGTCCCTAGGATAAGTAATGGATAATGGCCGACAGGCCCTCTTACCAGACCCAGCAAAACTACAGCAGTGATCTCTCCGGTTGGACGATCGCTCACTCTGGGTTCCCCGGGGGCGATTCTGGTCAGTAGTGTAGCATGTCTGTATCCTGGCAGTGGCTCAGTCTTTCTCTCTCTGGTGGCGCTGGGCAGCGTGGCTTTCTCTCTGGCGCTGGGTAGCATGGCTATTTCTCTGGTGCTGGGTAGCATGGCTCTCTCTCTGGCACTGGGTAGCGAGGCTCTCTCTCTGGCGCTGGGCAGCGTGGCTCTCTCTGGTGGCACTTGGTAGCGTGGCTATCTCTGGTGTCACTGGGCAGCGTGGCTCTCTCTCTCTGGCTTCCGCCCAGGACACGCCTCTTTCTTTGTTCTGTAGCACTCACACCCACAGCTTTTTTCCAGGCTGCAGTCTCTCAATCTCTCTCTTGATCAAGCTGTAGCCTCCTTCCTGTGGAAAATGGGGCTGCCAATCTTCGGGACTACATGTCCCATGATGCTTTCCTAGTCTCTTTTGATTGGCCCTCAGTTATGGCCAATGGGGAAGGAACGGCGGGAAGCTAGGCGGGGAACCTGGTGATAGCCGCCGTCTCTTCTCCCTGACAGGAGAAAGGGGGGCAAGCGGGGGAAACCTCTGGCAGCCCGCAGATCGCCTTTCAACTGACACAGCGCCGCCAAGTTCTCTAATGGACTAAGCAGGAAAAAGAGCCTGCAGTCACTCTACACCTTGATGATGTCACCCCACTGGCTGCCCGCACCCCCATAGCGATGCCACTGTGCTGAATGTGCCGATCCCTGATTCCAGGGTGGGCACTTGACCCCCCTTGCCCATACCTGCGGATGCCCATGGTGACAGGAACTCTATTAGCCCTCCAATTTCTCCCCTGCCTTCCAATGCATCTATTCAAACACAGATCATGTTTGAATGGCTGCATCCTTTGCTATACTAGTCGAGGAATGAGAGCTTTGACCCCAGAAGTGACGTAATACATGTCTCTTCCAGGGTCATCGGTCACAGGAGGGATCGGTGTAAGGTATGTTGTGCTTCTTGAGGCGCTTGTAAAACCTCTTTTTAGCTGTAGTTTCCACTGTTTCTTCCCACTGAAGTGTCTGTCCTATAGCTTTGACATATGGTTGCACAAGTCAAAGCCTCCAATGGCTACATCCTCAGACTCCTCTCTGACACAGCTCTTTCCTCTCTTACTGGTTGCGCTGGTGTAAAACACCTGTGAGGTTGCTGGCTCTGTTGGAAGTTGCACTGCAGGAGCTTTGGCTGAGGGTGCTAGCACAAAGAACTTGTTTATCCGCCTAGTCTCTAGAGGTTTCTTTGAGGCATAACTTGCACAGGGTTTTATCCTGTAATGCAGAATTAGGGCAGCCCCACATTGTCCCTCAGAGGGCCATCCATTCTAAGATGTAGATGTAGGCACACATGATGCCTTGATGGGGACTGAGATCTTCTACAATGGCCTTGACAATGCTCTCTTCCTGATGACTTGCTAGATAGTGTCACTCCTAGCCTGGCAATGGCAGTTGAAGCAAGATCTAGAAAGACTAAATAAGACAAAGATATAAAAAAACGGCATTATCTGCAGATGCATCAACCTTGACTGTGTACACCCTGACTGCTGCCTCCCTATATTCTGTGTACATGCTGTTCCCTCAGGGGTGACTGCTCCATGGCACCAGGTACTTTTGCAGAATTCCTCACAATGCTTAGTGTTTGCTGTAGTAAATAGTACCAAATGTTTAAACCTGATCCTGAGCTGACAATTGAACTCATATTGGATTATTTCCTGTGTTTAAATAGGGCTGTTAGAGTGTAACCTGACTGCCCCCCCCCCTTTCCTTTGCGCCATTCAGCCAATACAGCTACTACCAAGATGCTCTGCTCATGCTACAAATCTGCTACTGCAACCCACCACATGTATTTCACATGCAAAGGCAGAGAACCACCTATGGGATTATGATCAAGATAGATTAAACCTCTGTCTTTAAGGACTAAACTGCACCCTGCTGGGATAAGCTATCATCAAGGGAAACAGACCCAGTCCGCATATTTGAAGGTTATATTGTTTTAGGAGAAAATAATTTTAAGTTGATCAAATTCATTAAATGACTCGGCAGTGTCAACACCACCTTCTAGAAGAGCAACAGTGCTGTAAAGAAATACTCATAGATAGATGACATAGGGACCAGCACTTAGGATGTTTAGTAAAGCCACTGCATTGAGAAGGCAGACACTGCTGTAGAGATAACGGGAGATTAATATACATTAAACTATGAACATGATGAATTGTACTTATGCCGCGTACACGCGAGCAGAATTTCCGTCTGAAAAATCTTGGATGTTTTTTTCCGACGGAATTCCGCTCAAGCTTGGCTTGCATACACACGGTCACACAAAAGTTTGCTGAACTTTCGACCGTCAAGAACGCGGTGACGTACAACACTACGACTAGCCGAGAAAGTGAAGTTCAATGCTTCCGAGCATGCGTCAAATTGTTTCCGAGCATGCGTAGGAATTTTGCACATCACAATTGCTACAGACGATCGGAATTTCTGATCAGAACTTTTTTCCGACTGAAAAATAGAGAACCTGCTCTCAATCATTTGCTGGTGGGAATTCCGCCAGCAAAATTCCGATGGAGAATACACACGGTCGCATTTTCCGACCAAAAGCTCTCATCTGTCTTTTGCTGGCCGAATTTCTGATCGTGTGTACGCGGCATAAGGATAAGGTTGCGCCTTCTGGACCACACACCCATGCCTGACTCAAGAGTAGAGGAATTCTCATCTCATCCTGGCCTTGAGTATTCATGTTCAAGCTTTACTGGTACATGTACTTTCTCCAGCTAAGACTGAAGACCACTTCAAGAATAAAGACTGCTTCAAGAATCAACACTTTTTGTACTCCCAGGAATAAAAACCCGCAGTCAGAGCCATTTCTCCATCCTAACTGAGTTTGCAATGTGCTCTTCTTGCCAGGCTGCACCGGTAGTAAACTAAACTAAAGGGAACTAAATCAGAGCCTAACTTTTACGTTGGCTCAGAATGGTGCCCTCACTCCATGATCCTTCAAAAGATGAGTAACTGTAACTCAGTTTTTGTGCCCATCTATGGGGGCGTGTTGCCAAGCTGGGCTGTGTGCGTCCAAAGACACATACACTGTGGTTCAGCCATGTCCTCTACTCCCTCCTAACTCGAGTGATTGACAGCAGCCAATGGCCCCTACTGCTGCCTCTGTATCCTGTGAGAAGTGAGAGAGAGAGAGAACAGCATTGCTGAAGATTAACACTGTGTCCTGTGAAAAGAGAGAGCAGCACTACTATTTTTTTATTTTTAGGGGCCCCCTGCAGTTATATACTGTATCATAATGTGCTAATATTCACAGCATATGGCAGACCTACCAGTCAAAGAAGCCCTCCAGCACTGTAGGTTGATCGATCCAGCTGGTCCCTGGTTTCCTCAGCTGGCCGGGGGCAGTGAGGAGAAGCAGGGAATGCATAATCCCATTGCAGGATTATACATTTCCCGCTTACCCTCACTGGTTATGGGCAGCTGGCAGGTGAGACCAACTAAAACCCCCATGCTACGCCCGGCCAAATCGGGGTAGAGGGTTGCAATTCAGAGGGGAGAGGCACCAAAATGCACCTTTACCTGCTGAGCCATTGTATTCTCCCAGCGGGGGGGGGGGGGGGGGGGGTTCAGCCGTTCCTGTCAGGAGAAGATGGTGATTACTGCTAGCGGCTATATCAGCTTCAAAATTTGGCAGGCTGGTTGTACCCAAGTTGATTGATCAACTTGGTAAATTCAGCCTGCCCATACATGGCTCGATTTTAACCGTCTATGGTCGGCTTAGGTGTTGAAACAGTCAGTTGTCCCCAATTGGTGTTTTTTTTTCAGTTGTGCTTCTGCATTGTACAACAGTTTGACCCTGTTTGAGACTGACCATTTACCAAGGGAGCTTGCACAAGTACCTTTATGGCAGGTTCAATAGGAATTAAAAAAAAAAATAAAAAAAAGTTGCAGATTTATAAGTGCCATTTCTTGCTATTAATTACTGTGCTTGCTTAAAAATACCAGGCGCAATAATTATTAAGGCCAACAGAGGGCCTTCTGTGCCAACATCTCAGCAGCACTTAAATAGAGAGAGTTAAGCATCGTACACACGATCTGATTTTTCGACAGGAATTGTGTGATGACAGGCTGTTGGCGGAAAAAAACAAATGTCTGTTGTCAGATTTTCCGAGTGTGTGTACACAAGTCCGTCGGACAAAAGGCCAAAGTACAAACACGCATGCTCTGAAGCAAGGAAGAGCCAGAATCGGTCGGTCTTGTAAACTAGCGTTCGTAATGGAGAATTAACATTTGTGACGTGGCAAATTATGAAATCTCTAAATGCAGCGCACAATTCTCTTCTTCTTTAATGGGATAATAATGAAGCTGCTTTACTGGTGATACTGATGGAGTTATTGCAAACTAATTTTCTAAGGCTTTTTTTTTTTTCTAGTGATATCAAGAATAATATTATTATGCTTGATTTTTTATTTTTTTTTGGTGCAAGTTACCACAACACCATTATCCTGTCGTTTTTAAGATCAAAGATACAACTATGTTGGTGTCTGTGACGGACCTAGCCGGGACACGGGCTGTTGGAGGGGACTGAGTGCGAGCCTGTTGCCTTGCGACTATGGGCCCTGGCATTTGGGGGAACAGTGCTCTTTGAGCTGCAAGCCTGGGACCCCTGAGCTGGTGATACTTGGATTCAGGTCCATGCTGGCCCCCCAATACACATAGAATCTGTATGTGTATTTGGCATATTAGCAAGAGACGCTAATGTGATGACTCATGAACTCCAGCCACCTGTCTGTTGGGTTAATGAGTATAGTCTGGCTTGTAGAAGCTTTTCACCTATTGTTGTGTGTGCTAATTAACCCTGCAATTGAATGAAGGAGTCCAGTGTTTATTAAGATAATTAGCTCATGCTAATTAGGTTAGGTGTGAGTCATCTAGCTGTATATAAGTGTGACATGTCAAATAAAGATTGATTCCTGATGTACCCTACACTGGTGTTGTCTGGTGACTGGGTAAGCTAAGGGGGTCTTGGATTGTGTGGTACCGGACAGAGGAAGCAGTTACGGCGGACATCTTGGGTACGAGGTCCGTCACAATTGGCTGGCAGCGGTGGGATCGTGCTTCCTTGTCGTGAACACATCCAAACCATCACCTGGATCCAAGGCCCGGATAGCAGAGGTACAGATACGTCATGGAAGAGGAATTCGGAAGGAGGTTGCGAGAGATGCGGATACAGCACAGAGGATCAGTATCGGTGCAGGTCCTGCTGGGATGGTATGATTCTGTTCGCCTACAACTCTGGAAAGAAGCGCTAGCCTGTGAGCAGCGACACCAGGGAAAAGTTCTCCCCTCCATCCATGTAAGGTACTGGTCGCAGTATGAAGTACGAATGCTGTTATTGGGGGAACAACCGAAGCAGGAGTGGACAGCTGAGTTAAGCAGGCTGATCCGGGCAGAAATGCGTTTGGACGAGAGCTACAGAGCCCTCCGGTGGTATGTAGCCCAAGTGTGCCCGTGGACAGCGGATGACAGGCCCACGGAAGGCTTTGATTATAATGGCCTGGGATTGTTGTACTGGAGGCTGTCCGAGGACCCCGACTTTGGGAGTGATCTGGAGTGGCGTTTGGAGGAAATAATGGAGCACAGAGAGCAAAGATTGAACGTCTCGGAAGTGCTCTGGGCACAGGAAGATTTGGAGTTCCTGGCCGCTCAGGAATGGGAGCTTGAGATCGCCTACATACAGCTGCTAGACACTGCTCAGCAGCAGGGTGGGGCTCCCTTTGCCTGGGACAATCAGGAAATACCAGCAGACAGCTCAGAAATCCTGGCTGAAGAGTCAGCAATGGGGCATGGTAACAGAGTGCTTTGCCCACCTGCCCCCGCAGCTATGGACGCAAAGGTCTTATGGCGGATGCAGCAAGTGCTGACTGACCTTGATGATCCTGTTACTGCACAAAACGAGGTTGGACGGAGGAATATGCCTGTCCAGCAGCATGCAAGAGAATCGGCAGTGGAAAATCTGGAAATTGCCATCCCCAAAGCTGAAGTGCTGACAACCGGCCAGAGCTCGGCCAACCTCTGCTCAGCACTGATAGCATCTTCTGGGTTCCATGGACAGGAGATGGTGAACCTCTATCCCCAGACATCAGTTGTAGAGACTGGGGATTTGATAGACTTTTCTGCTGAGGAAAAACAACCTGATGAGCCTCCAGCAGAAGAGCTGGTATTAGGGCCGAACTTCACTGTGCTCTGCCCAGCACCAACGCCAGTATCCATGGAGTTGCAAGGAACTTCCCCAGCTGAAGCTCTGGTCACTGAACAGAGGGTCCAAGACCTCTGTCCCATACCTGTGGCAGTTCTGGAGGCCCAGGGTGAGGAGGTGGTGGTCACTCCCGAGCAGCAGCTCAGGACCCAAGGAGAGAATGCAATCTGCACTTCACATCGGCAGCTTGATCTGGTGTCAGTGGATGGGCCGGTGGTCTCCACTAACAGAAAACCAGCAGAAGTGCTGGCAACCGGGCAGAGTGCTACCAACCTCTGCCCAGCACCGGTAACAGCTGCAGAGTTCCAGGGAGCTGGGGCAGTCGGCCTCTCTCCCCAACAGTTAGCTGGAGCAGATGATGTAGGGAAGCTCCTACGCCCAGCTGAACTGCTGGCAACGGAACAGAGCGCTGCTGGCCTCTGCCCTCAACTGACACAGGACAGATTTCCTGTAAAGGTGGATGGGAATTCAGTCTCCACCTGTATACCCCAGGGATGCTGGGCAGTAGGCCCATATGGCCAACAGCATGACAGACTGAGCCCAGTCACCCTGTCTTCTCTCCAGCGGCTGAAAAGACTCCAGGAAGGAGGGCCAGTCCAGGCCTCTCCCCAGCGGCAGATATGTTCTATGAGAGAGGCAGAGGTTGGCTGGGTGAGTAATACTCTGTTTGAAACAATTTGGTTGGGTACTGTGTGGGTACAGGCATTAGAGGACTGGAACCACTGACTAACTTCGGAGTCAACCCGTCTGGGGTCTCCTCCTGTGTTAGTCTCCTGCCGAAAGGGGAGAAATGTGACGGACCTAGCCGGGACACGGGCTGTTGGAGGGGACTGAGTGCGAGCCTGTTGCCTTGCGACTATGGGCCCTGGCATTTGGGGGAACAGTGCTCTTTGAGCTGCAAGCCTGGGACCCCTGAGCTGGTGATACTTGGATTCAGGTCCATGCTGGCCCCCCAATACACATAGAATCTGTATGTGTATTTGGCATATTAGCAAGAGACGCTAATGTGATGACTCATGAACTCCAGCCACCTGTCTGTTGGGTTAATGAGTATAGTCTGGCTTGTAGAAGCTTTTCACCTATTGTTGTGTGTGCTAATTAACCCTGCAATTGAATGAAGGAGTCCAGTGTTTATTAAGATAATTAGCTCATGCTAATTAGGTTAGGTGTGAGTCATCTAGCTGTATATAAGTGTGACATGTCAAATAAAGATTGATTCCTGATGTACCCTACACTGGTGTTGTCTGGTGACTGGGTAAGCTAAGGGGGTCTTGGATTGTGTGGTACCGGACAGAGGAAGCAGTTACGGCGGACATCTTGGGTACGAGGTCCGTCACAGTGTCCCTTGTTAATTTTACATTGTATTTATTTAAATGTAACTGCCTACTCCCAAACTGTCATTTGAAGTAACACACATAGCCAAGTATTATTCTACACAATTTTTTTATTATGCATTAAAAAGAAAACAAATAAAATTAGACATGCTATCTGCCTATAGAACTTAACCAAAAAGTGCATTCTATGCATCCAAAAATATAGAAAATATACCAAATCAAATCATTATTCAACCAAAAAATAAAATTACAAGCCTCATACATGTGTCCTGCTTCTTAATATAGGGGGTCAACAATGGCAAGAGTTGGTGAAAGCAGGAATCTGCCATCCGGAGATAATTCCGAAAATCATCTGGATTATTCTCCTGGAGCTCCTGCGGCAAAGGCATATGACATAATTGGTCATGATTAATGAAGAAACCAATTTTTGGTCCAAGAAATCCTCCTCCTCCTGTTCCTGGGCTAAACTTGAGTCAAAGCAATAACTTCAAGGCCAATAATCACGTTATCTCCTCTGATTCCGCAACATGGCTGGTTGACGAACGGCCATTTAGAAACGAACTGAAAAGCACAAAATGAAAAGTGCAAATCAACAATCACCAAACTTCTACTAACACGAAATTAGCAGAAGGAGCCCAAAGGGTGGCGCTAAAGAGCTGAAAAACGATGTAGTACGTCACTACGTTTGTGTTTGTTGGCCGACAAGTCCTTGCCATTTGCATGCAAGAGCCCTTCAGACAAAAGTCTGAGATTTTGTCTGCAGAAAATCCGATCGTGTGTATGAGGCTTTAGACCCCATACACACGATTAGATTTTCTGCAGATTTTTGTCTTCAGATTTACCAAAACCATATAATATGAGGGAAAACCTTAAGAATTTAAATTTGTATGCAATTAGGCAGGCCCTTGCACTACATGGTTTTGGTAAATCTGAAGACAAAAATCTGCTTAAAATCTAATAGTATGTATGGGGCTTTAAACTGGCCAAATATTGATTGAAATTCGGCTTTAGCAGGTCATTCCACTTATGACCATTCCTGTTCCAGAGAGGTCGATCTAACAGTCAACTGCTCTTGAACCGGCTTATTTGAAAATCTTCCTTTGATTAGCGATGCAGACAATATACCTTCGATCAGCAATCACTACCGATGCATTTGAGTGTTTGAAAAATGTTCTTTGCTTCCATCACTTCCGGTAGGTCATGTGACATCCAGGAAGCTTTGAATCCAGAATGCACTGCCTTGCTGCAACACAAAAAGGGGCGTGATTGGGCATGTTCACCACTCTGGACCACACCTTCCTCATTTATTATACCAACTTCCACCCACCTCCTATACAATCTGATTGTACAATCTCCTTTAGATCCCCCATCAGCTATGTAGTGTAAAAGCCTGTCTGATTTGATACAAATTGAATGGATTGTTCAGGTGTGTCCTCTATTCCATGGTTCTGGTAAATCTAAAGGCAATTGTACAGAGATTGTACAATCAGGTTGCATAGTGTATGGCCAGCTTTATACAAGTACATAGGAGGGAGTGGACACTCATCTGTCAGGCCCCATTCACATCTCCACGTAGCAGGAATTTACATTCCAGCATGCAGGTTTTTTTGGGCATTTTGGAGCATTTTGGAGTGTTTTCACTCGTCAAGCATAGGGCAGCCTATTCATGAATCAACCAAAGCTCCCGAACCTTTTATAGCAGGGCGTAGTGTGTTTTTCACTGTGTTTTTTGGTACATTTGTAGCGTGTTTCTGAAACGCAACTCAAAGTGTGTATTTTCTGTGCAGTTTGCTCCATTCACACCTAGTGTAGTGGGAGCGCACGATTTTTGGCTTGTTTTTCCCACGACATGCACAGGGCAACCCCTTGATTTCAATGGGCTATGCTACATGTGGCAAAATAGCTCATGGGACATTTTGCATGTTGCAGGTTGCACATTGTTTACTGTACATTTTTCTGCGTTTGTCACTCATTTTTATTCACGTATCAGAATGTGTGTTTGCTTTCGTGTTTGCCATTAATGGCACTGAAAGCGTAACTAGTTACTTATTTTAGGTGCATAAAGATGGTCATACACTGTACGATCTGGATATACAATCTCTGAACAATCTCCTTTAGAGATTGTTTGGTTTGGTTTTACCAAAACTATATAATAGGAGGACACACCATCTATCCAATCACTCTGTATCCAATCAGGCAGGCTTTTGCACTACATAATTGATGGTAGATATAAAGGAGATTGTACACTCAGATTATAAAGTGTATGGTGAGATTTACAGAAGACACGCTTCTCCTGTTTTTAATACTACAGCTCTATCCATGCTGTTATGTGATTGTTCAGCTCCCTCACACTCTGCCAAATGAACGATCTATGCAAGATGAAAGTTAGAAAAAAAATTAATGCCTGAGTATTTAGTGAGAACGATGATCCCTGATTTCATTGGAAAACCACGCACCAGAGATGGGAGGGAGTGATAATGAGGTCAGTTGGTGAAATCCTTCCTGTGTCTTAACAGTTTTCACATTCTAAGGTCTGATTACTGTGTAAATGTCACTGGCAGGGAAGGGGTTAACACTAGGGGCAATCAAAGGGTTAAATGTGTTCCCTGGGAGGTGTTTCTAACTCTGGGGGATGGGACTGACTGGAGGAGGAGAGAGATCACCGTTCCTAATCACTAGGAACAGCAGATCTCTCTCTCCTCCCCTGTCAGAATGGGGATCTGTCTGTTTACATTGATAGATCTCCGTTTTGACTCTCTTTCCTGCAACCGCGGGTGGCCGGCGGTCATCGTGGCCACAGGCATCGGGCCCCCCCGTCGTGCAGCGGCTCTTAAAGGAGCTGACGTACAGCAATGGCGATTTGCGTAAATGAGACAACCTGCCGCAGTATAATGACGGCGGCTGGTTGGTAAGTGGTTAAAGCTGATCTTCAGGTTTCCTGTCACTTTGAATAGTTCTTTTAGACCAAGCTGGTGTAAACAAACGATTTCCTTCACTAAGTGCTGATATAAAAGGTATGTGGTGCTAACTTGTAAAATTAATAAATAAATAAAATACAAAAAATATGAATCACATGGAATAAGGGTAAAATCGCATAAAAGTCGCAAAAAAGTTGCATAAAAATTAATATGCCTGGTATGCATAAAACTTCATGTGCCAGTGAATACTTCAAATCTAATACATAAAATGTAAAACATAATAATATTGCATGTGAATTGATGTGCAAAAAAAATCCTCATGCGCAAATAAGTGCAAATATTTCCACAAAAATATGTGTATAAATCTGAAATGACTGAAATTCCCCAAACAGTATTCAAATATATAAATAGTGTGCAATTCCTTCTCCAGCATAATGTGCCAATCAATAAATAATGAATATATACCAATGCAATAAATATGTAATAATGGTAATGAATAAATATAAAAGTCACAAGCTCAGTGACGATACGCGTCAGGGAAGGAACCAGGTGTCAGTGTTTTGCTTCCGGTCACGGCCGAGACCGGAAGCGTCCTTTGTCTTCATCGTCTGTGACAAGTTTTTAATGTAAGTTATTATGTTTGTTTAAAAAAAAATTATACCGCCATACTACACATTGGACCCCCCTCTCTCCTTTATCCCCCTCGTTATCATTAATTGGGCATGTGGAGGTACCAGGAGACTGGCTGGTGGCTCAAACTCTCTAAAGTTCATCAGGGCAAAGTGCTGGTTCAGCTGATCAATTTGTGAGCCACATCTGTTTTTCTGCCCAACCGGATCATTCTTGCAGATATATATGTAGTCCCCAAGAACTGTATTGCTGCCTCCCAACCTACAGTTGAGGCTATATGTGCACCCTTGCAAGCATCCATGTATCCCATGGGGATAACCACTACCAACAACTATTACACCAGCTGACTTTCCCTTTCCCGTTTCTGTTGTCTCAGCAGTGCATGTTACATCAGCTGTTAAAAATGTATGTGTGGTGTTTGCTGTATGTCCTGAGGGCTTTTGTTGTACAGAGGCACTGGACCACCCCATCCACACAGGAGACACACCGCCTATTGGTGTGTGGTACAGGCACAAAGAGTCCTGCTTTGTGCCAAGAGGTCAAAGACTTAGTTTGCAACATGTTACAGATTGGGATTGTGAGGGAGAGTGGGCTGCACCTAAAGTCTGGAAAAAAGACAGAGCTTGCATTTCTGAGTGGACTATCGTAAACATAACACCTGCAGGTAGGATAGAGGAGTCTCTTATGGCATTGAGTAAAGCATGCTACTTCTTGACCTTGGACCTGGCCAATGGCTATTGGCAGGTCTCCATCAGATAACAAAATTGTGAAAAGACAGCCTTTATGACACCACTAAGATTATACAAATTCAATAAAATGCCTTTTGGGCTCACTAATGCCCCCGGTACCTTCCAAAGGCTGATCAAGCGATGCCTGTGAGACTGTAACTTTGAAACCGTATTAAGAAACCTAAATTACATTTTTTTCCCCAAATCCTTTGAGGAACATATCCAACATCTGGATTGGGTTTTATCCAAAAAAAATAGCAAGTTGGAACCCCAGTGGGAAACTTGTCCCTATCATGCTGAAAAAAAAATATTCCCATCCACACATGTGTATGATGCTGTGGCCTAGGGCCCAGAATGCACCCAGAAACACCTCCACCGAAACTTGCAACCCTGTGAGTTAAGTGGGGGTTGATCTGCTTAACCTGCTGCTGATTGGGGGAGGGGAGAACCATGGACATTCCACCTATACAAGAAGTTCATCTTGAGTGGTATTTTAACACTATTGAGTCTAGGCCCCTGGACTCTGAGTACCCAGTTTCACCCATGGACATTCTTGAGGAACATTCCAGTGACAACTTTAAGGACACTGCTGCAGACCCATGTGAGAGTGCTGCTTGTCTTGTTGAGGCTATGGACACTATTGAGGACATTGTTGCTGGCTCAGGTGAGGGTGTTATATTTACCCATGATAACCTCCAAACATCCAAGGCCTCTGAGCAAGTTGCAGCTGTTGAGATGCTTAACCAGAGGATGATGATCTGATCAGCATGAGAACAGTTACCTGTCAAATACTCTGATTACGTTGTGCAAAGTTAATTTGCGCAATTGTTTAACTTGTATTATGTGCCTTATGTAAATGTCTATGCTGTGTTTCCATGCTTTCGATGCTGAAGACTGCATCTGTTAAAGGGGTGGAGGGGATGGGGAGTGTAGGTAAGTGTAGAATATGCACACAGTGCCACTGTGCATGGGGAAGTTGAGGCTGAAAGGAACATTGTTCCTCTGCAGACTCCATAGGTGTCATCAGGGGAACTATTTATTATTCGATTGGATATGTAGATATTTGCCAGCACACCAAGGATCATCAATTCATCCAAATGTTTTTTTATTCAAGAAAGATCACATCACAAAACAATGTAGCACTACACTTTCTTGAATAAATAAACATTTGGATGACGTTAATGATCCTTGGTGTGCTGGCAAATATCTACATAGTGCATAGGTTCCAGTATCCAGTGATTCTAGAGAGCACCCACTCTGGTCCAAGAGCAGTAGCTTCATAGATACATCATTGCTGATTAGTTTTTGGACTACCCACATTATTTTCATTCATGCTAGTGCTAGATTCTCACTAGATATGTGCAATTCGTTTCAATCAGAATGTAAATTTGGACACATTTTTGGTTATTCAGAGATTCAGATGTATCTGAATCTCAGAATGAAATAGTAACAAATTTTATTGAAATTAGTTTCATTTAGTTTTGTTTATTCGTTTTCTAACAAATTCTAAATTTCTTGAAGGTTTGGAATTCGGATTGGTCAAAAAATGATCGACCGATTTTAATTCTGTGTAAAGAATAGCTGGTTGTTAAGGAGCCGGCCAGGAAGTTGGCCACCACGTCCTTAACAACCAATGACTCATCAGCTGTGTGCGGGCTTCCCCGCTGAGAGCTGAAATATTAACAAACGATTTCTGGCAATCTTCAGGTCTGGTATGGATTTTAAGGGGAACCTCATCCCAAAATAAAAAATAAATAACGGTGTTGGGTCCCCCCCAAAATCCATACCAGACCCTTATCTGAGCAAGCCAGGAAAGGGAGGGTGGTGAGCGAGCACTCTCCCCCTCCTCAACCATACCAGGCGACATGTCCTCAAAATGGCTATGCCCCCCTCAAAACACCTTGTCCCCAAGTTGATGGGGACAAGGGCTTCTTCCCCACAACCCTGGGCTGTGGTTCTGGGGGGAGCTTATCGGAATCTGGAGGCACCCTTTAAGAAGGGGGGAATAAACACGCAACACAGGTTTTTGACAATTCCTTTATTTAAAAAAAATGTCCCCTAAAGTGGATCCTTTGTCAATCACGATGCACTGCTTAACAGGCAGAACAGAGCATTTTTGTCCCCATAGACTTCAATGGAAATACCTAAAAAGCGAGACATTTTTTCAAGCATTTTTTGAAGCGTTTTGTTGCACTTTTTCTGATAAAACAGCAGCTCTCTGTCCCATTTTTCAGGAGCATTCCACACCTTTTCGTTGAAAAAAATGTCTGGCAAATGCAATAAAAACTTGCAATTCTGCTCCAAAAACGCTCGAAAACTCTTGAAAAAAAAACACTTGAAAACGTGATGCTTAGGTGTGAATGTAGCTTTACAGCTACGATCTCTTTAGCCGAGTTCACATTTCGTCTTAACAAACACACCCCACTTTTGTCTACCATGTGACTCATTTTCATCTCAACCAGGAGCATGGGCAGTTTGGTCCACATTTATATAATCTACAGTGGTACTTAGCCACTTTACTTTTGAAAACATTTTTTTTTACAAAAGATACATTTCTTGAGATATTTTAGCAATTGCCCTATTCATTTACAATGTAAGTATTCAATGAAATGTATATTCAACTGCAGAAATAAATCACTGCACACATTCCATGTCGTATAATATAATACAGTGGGAAGTAAATTATACAGCATAACCCTTCTATTCTTCACTGAGATTGCTCATGTCAAAACACTTTCTTCCAAAGGAACAAAACAAGGATAGAATGATGAATGCTTTTACTAAACATGTCGGGGATATTCAATTTAAACTAATCGATGGTGGAACTCGTGACTGTAACCAATCTGCCCTAATCCGCTAAGCAAATGAAACATTAATAGAGTGCTTGGCATAACATTTAATAAGTGTGTAAAGTGAACCCGTTCTTTAAATATGCAGGAAAAATAACAGATTGACTTAAAGTGATTGTAAAGGAAAAAGTTTTATTTAAAAAAACAAACATGTTATACTTACCCACTCTGTGCTGTATTTTTGCAAAGAGCAGCCCATATCCTCCTCTTCTTAGGTCCCCCACTGGCGCTCTGGGCCCCTCCCCCTTGCCGAGTGCCCCCATAGCAAGCCGCTTGCTGTGGAGGCGCTCATGCATGCTCGCTCCTGAGCCAGCTCTCTGCGTCCATAAGACACAGAGAGCGCAGCTCAGCCCCGCCCCCTGGTTCCTCCTCACTGGCTTTGATTGACAGCAGTGGGAGCCAGTTGCTCCTGCTAGTGCATCTCAGCCAATCAGGGGGAAGAGATGCTGGAGATCCTCAGGTCTCGTGCACATCGCTGGATCTGGATGGGGTTCTGGCAAGCATTAGAGGGAGCTGCACACTGCAGGTTTTTTACCTTCATGCATAGAATGCATGAAAGTAAACAAAACCTTCAGCATTTACAACCTCTTTAATGTCACTGAGGTCTAGGGTTGCCACCTTTTCTTCAAGTCAAACCCGAACACTTAGGCGGCACACAGCAATTTTTTTTTAATAGTATAAACTATACATATATTTTTCCATTAAATAACATTTCTAATCATATGAAGTTATTAACAAGAGTTCCCCTTTTACATCTGAATCCACAGAGTTCCTCTTTTACATTTGAACTCGCAGAGTTCCCTTTCACTAAGGGGGGACTCTGCAGACTCTGATGTAAGGGAGAACTCCGGGGACTCTAACATAAGGGATGCTCTGGGAACCGTGATTTAAGGGGGAACACTGAGAACTCTGATGAGAACTCTGATGTACAGAGAGGACTCTAATGTAAGGGGGAACACTGTGGCCTCTGGTGTAAAGGGGAACGCTGATGTAAGGGGTTCTCTGAGAACCCGGATTTACCTTAGTGTACTCACTCAGAGGCAGGAGAGAGAAGGGGAAGACTTCAGCCACAGACAGGGATGGATGGTGAGCTCACTCACCCCTCCGTAGTCAGCACCTCTCATCCAGATGTATCTGAGGCTGCTGGACTTCAAATTTCAGGCCCCCACTTTCCTTTTCTGAGGCACAGCCCTGGCGATTGGAGTGTGAACAGACACAGAAGGGTAGGGGCAGATAGAGCCCTCTCTCCTCTCCCGTCTGTGTGTGTGTTTGGGGGGAGATTGTTAGTGCTGGCTTTGGGAAGCATAAAAGAGAGTGTAACAGACACTCTCAGCTTAGACAACTGCAGCCAGCAACCCTGCTTGGAAGCCATAGGTGGCAACCCTACTGAGGCCCCCCCCCCCCACCCTGTTCTTTTGTAACAACCCCATACCCATGAATACTGGGTATTTCTCTTTGCTGCAGTGGGCAAAGTGGCCTGGAGATGAACAGAGGGTAAATATAGGCAGCAAATGCAATAAAGTGAAGCTAATGCTTTATTTTTATTTTTTTACCATGAGTCCTAGAAGTCCTTGCAAACATTAAATCCTTACAGCAGTGTCGATTTGCAAAATCAACACTCACTATGTACTCTAATATATGTCACTACAGAAGGACACAAGTTATACTCTTTTACATCAATTGCTAGAATTTTCTTTTAATTCACATATCACACGAAATAAACTATATAAAAAATAAAGAAATCTTTTACCTTTAAATAGTCACACACCACACACATTAAAGTGCTTGTTACCCCAGCATTTCAAATTCCTGACATGTGTCTGTTGTATTATGTACTTGTGTCCTTTTCTCTTTTTTTGCCTCCTTTGTGTTAAATCCCTTGTGATACTCCCAGTTTCTCTGCTTCCCTGTTAAAAAACTGACCACACTCATCCCCATACCATGTGCAGTGAACAGAAAACAACTTGGAGTAACCTGGAGGACCCAGTCTCCTTGGTTGCTCTGATGTGGTGATACAGTGGGGACGGAAAGTATTCAGACCCCCTTACATTTTCACTCTTTGTTATATTGCAGCCATTTGCTAAAATCATTTAAGTTAATTTTTTTTCCTTATTAATGTACACACAGCACCCCATATTGACAGAAAAACACAGAATTGTTGACATTTTTGCAGATTTATTAAAAAAAGAAATATCACATGGTCATAAGTATTCAGACCCTTCGCTCAGTATTTAGTAGAAGCATCCTTTTGATCTAATACAGCCGTGAGTCTTTTTGGGAAAGATGCAACAAGTTTTTCATACCTGGATTTGGGGATCCTCTGCCATTCCTCCTTGCAGATCCTCTCCAGTTCTGTCAGGTTGGATGGTAAACGTTGGTGGACAGCCATTTTTAGGTCTCTCCAGAGATGCTTAATTGGGTTTAAGTCAGGGCTCTGGCTGGGCCATTCCAGAACAGTCACGGAGTTGTTGTGAAGCCACTCCTTCATTATTTTAGCTGTGTGCTTAGGGTCATTGTCTTGTTGGAAGGTAAGCCTTCGGCCCAGTCTGAGGTCCTGAGCACTCTGGAGAAGGTTTTCGTCCAGTATATCCCTGTTCCCTATCAACCAGTTGTCCTGTCCCTGCAGCTGAAAAACACCCCCACAGCATGATGCTGCCACCACCATACTTCACTGTTGGGACTGTATTGGACAGGTGATGAGCAGTGCCTGGTTTTCTCCACACATACCACTTAGAATTAAGGCCAAAAAGTTCTTATTTCTCACCATCTTGGAGTCCTTCAGGTGTTTTTTAGTAAACTCCATGCAGGCTTTCATGTGTCTGCACTGAGGAGAGGCTTCCGTCAGGCCACTCTGCCATAAAGCCCTGACTGGTGGAGGGCTGCAGTGATGGTTGACTTTCTACAACTTTCTCCCATCTCCCGACTGCATCTCTGGAGCTCAACCACAGTGATCTTTGGGTTCTTCTTTACCTCTCTCACCAAGGCTCTTCTCCCCCGATAGCTCAGTTTGGCCGGACGGCCAGCTATAAGAAGGGTTCTGGTCATCCCAAACATCCTCCATTTAAGGATTAAGGAGGCCACTGTGCTCTTAGGAACCTTAAGTGCAGCAGAATTTTTTTGTAACCTTGGCCAGATCTGTGCCTTGCCACAATTCTGTCTCTGAGCTCTTCAGGCATTTCCTTTGACCTCATGATTCTCATTTGCTCTGACATGCACTGTAAGCTGTAAGGTCTTATATAGACAAGTGTATGGCTTTCCTAATCAAGTCCAATCAGTATAATCAAACACAGCTGGACTCAAATGAAGGTGTAGAACCATCTCACGGATGATCAGAAGAAATGGACAGCATCTGAGTTAAATATATGAGTGTCACAGCAAAGGGTCTGAATACTTAGGACCATGTGATATTTCAGTTTTTCTTTTTTAATAAATCTGCAAAAATATCAACAATTCTGTGTTTTTCTATCAATATGGGATGCTGTGTGTACATTAATGAAAGAAAAAAAATGAACTTAAATGATTTTAGCAAATGGCTGCAATATAACAAAGAGTGAAACATTTAAGGGGGTTTGAATACTTTCCGTCCCCACTGTAGATAAGAGAGATACCAATTTCAGCAACGAATATGCATTGACATCCTTAAGAAGAATATATGACTGTATATGTCAGGCACTTAGGATGCATTTAATACAGGAACTTTGATTATGGGTTCTGTTATTAGTATATAGATATATATTGCATTGTTGTTTGAATCCTGTCTTGTTTTGTAGATATCTCTTTATAGATGTCCTCTGTATTGTCTGTTTAAAAATTCTAATAAAATATTTATGGAAAAAAAAAGAAAATTGGGCTAAAAACTGACCACACTAAGCAGTGGTCAGTCCCCTAGCTGGGCTGCTCTCCTCCAATGATCAGACTTGTTCTGACACGCCCCCTGAACAACCTTTCACTGGGAAGATTAGTGTGCTGTTGCTTCTCCTCCCCCATCTCTTATGCAGCTGAGATCAGTGGGAACAGAGGGAATGTCATTACATCTAAAAAGGGGAAAAAAAGGTATTTATGTTTTTTTTTTATATATATATATATATATATATATATATATATATATATATATATATATATATATATATATATATATATATATATATATATCTATACACAAATTTGTTGTCTTTCATTTAAATTTTAAACTGAATGGGTTGTTTTACAAGGTGATCGTTTACAATAACTTTAAATTATATTTTTTACCTAGAAATATAAAGATTTGGCAGTACAACAAAATATGTTGTTTTTGACTTTTTTCTTGTATTAGTGTAATATGCTCCATAGCAACCACATTTTATTTGTCCTAGATGGCAACGTCTTTATTTCCAGACCAGTTTGTTGCTTATAAATATTCTGATAAGGGTCTAAATACAAGAACTGGGTCATTATCCACAAGGAAACACCTGTTTTTATCATCAGCTCCCAATACTACAGTGTTATTGCAGTGAAAAGCAAATCATAGGTATATTTGTGTCACTGTATTTTGGAAATCAGCTACATTTCTGTAAATGTGTCTTTTAATGAATACATTGAAACACTGTATAGTGTTGAAGAAAAGCCCCTTGTTGGAAATGTCTGCATTTACTTCTAGTATTTCTGGTGACTTAATTTAGCTCCTAATTTATTTATACTGTATTGTGCTATATTGTAACTTTAGTGTGACTTTGCGTGCCAGGAGGGGTGAAACGCATCATTAAAGGTTGGTTCTCGGATGGAGACACTTTTATATGCAGTCAGCTTATTGACTATTAATAAATATGGTAAGAAGAGCTAGGAGTGGAGTGCGGCTACAACTACTATAGGACAACCAGTCAGCAGGAGATCAACACTCTCAAAAGTAATTTTTCCCAGCAGATCTCAAAGAATGAATTCCCATAAACAGAGTGTTGTATGGTTGTGCTGAAACTGGGATAGGACAGTGTGTACGCTCTTTTTTGTAAAAGAGTTGCTTTAAAATCAAACTGTCAGGTGCCAGTTTGGATCAATGTAACTATGCATATTCCATATCTGACCTTAGCTCCCAATTGTCCCTGATTTTGAGGGACTGTCTGATTTGGAAAAAAGTCCCTCTTTACTTCGTATTTGTCCTTCATTTTGGTCTGATCTATATGGTTCTATATAAAAAGGGTTTCCCAGTGCTAAACCTTTCATTCAATTTCTAAATTGCTGCATTTGTAAATTTCAAAAGCCGGTATAAAAGAATAGTTGTGATAAAAAAAAGCACTTGTGGATTTAACTAATAATTTTTTGATATAATTCTCCTTTAAGGGGGTATGGCAGGGGGTGTGTCCTATCCCTACATACTTTTTCGAATAGGTGTCCCTTTTTCCCATCTCAAAAAGTTGGGAGGTATGCCTAACTAATGCCCCTGGAAGCTGGAAATCACTAAGGAAGACACTGCTACTCCAGTGATCTCCACTAGCTTCCAGGTCCCATTTTGAACACCCTGCCTTTTGCATTTTAAATACAGGAGTTTGGACGCTTAGCATGGGCACAATTCAGAGCATGCTTTTCATATTCTGAGTGGAAGCAAAGAGTTCTCTGATTGGACGAGGTGTAAAGTAGGGATGGGCCAAACACCCCCCCCCCTTTCGGCTCGCACCAAAACATGCGAACAGGCAAAACATTTGTTTGAACGCTCGAACAACGTTAAAGTCTATGGGACATGAACATGAAAAATCAAAAGTGCTAATTTTAAAGGCTTATATGCATGGTATTGTTTTAAAAAGTGTTTGAGGACCTGGGTCCTGCCCCAGGGGACATGTATCAATGCAAAAAAAAGTTTTAAAAACTTCAGTTTTTTTCGGGAGCAGTGATTTTAATAATGCTTAAAGTGAAACAATAAAAGTGTAATATACCTTTACATTTCGTACCTGGGGGGTGTCTATAGTATGCCTGTAAAGTGGCGCCTGTTTCCCGTGTTTAGAACAGTCTGACAGCAAAATGAAATTTCTAAAGGAAAAAAAGTCATTTAAAACTACTTGCGGCTATAATGAATTGTCGGTCCGGCAATACACATAAAAGTTCATTGATAAAAATGGCATGGGATTCCCCCACAGGGGAACCCCGAAACAAAATAAAAAAAAATGCGTGGGGATCCCCCCAAATTCCATACCAGGCCCTTCAGGTCTGGTATGGATTTTAAGGGGAACCCTATGCCAAAATAAAAAAAATGGCGTGGGGTCCCCCAAAAATCCCCACCAGACCCTTATCCGAGCCCGCAACCTGGCAGGCTGCAGGAAGAGAGGGGGGACGAGAGAGCGCCCCCCCCTGAACTGTACCAGGCCACATGCCCTCAACATTGGGAGGGTGCTTTGGGGTCGGGGCGGGATCTGGGGGTGCCCTTGTTAAAGGGGGCTTCCAGATTACGATAAGCCCCCCGCCCGCAGACCCCCACAACCACCGGGCAAGGGTTGTGGGGATGAGGCCCATCTCCTCATCAACATGGGGACAAGGTGCTTTGGGGGGCTACCCCAAAGGACCCTCCCAATGTTGAGGGCATGTGGCCTGGTACAGTTCAGGAGGGGGGGTGCTCTTTTGTCCCCCCTCTTTTCCTGCGGCCTGCCAGGTTGCCAAATGGTTTTTATCAATGAACTTTTATGTGTATTGCCAGACCGACAATTCATTATAGCCGCGAGTAAAATGACTTTTTTTCCTTTAGAAATGTAATTTTGCTGTCAGACTTTTCTAAACACGGGAACATGCACCACTTTACAGGCATACTATAGACACCCCCCAGGTACGAAATGTAAAGGAATATTACACTTTCATTGTTTCACTTTAAGCATTATTAAAATCATTGCTCCCAAAAAATCGGCCATTTTTAAAACTTTTTTTTGCATTGATACATGTCCCCTGGGGCAGGATCCAGGTCCCCAAACACTTTTTATGACAATACTTTGCATATTAACCTTTAAAATTAGCACTTTTGATTTCTCCCATAGACTTTTAAAGGGTGTTCCGCGGCTTTTGAATTTGCCGTGAACACCCTAAATTGTTCGCTATTCGGCGAACGGGCAAACAGCCAATAAATTCCATCCCTAGTGTAAAGTCAAACCAGTGGCATCACGCCCTTGTGACTCAATAGGGCACATGTATAGCCACAGGATAACAAATGATATCACAAGTCAGTGTGAACGCATAAGGTTTTTCTTAAAAACAAATTTCCTTATTTTACTTTCTGACAGAATACATTGACAACTATAAAGTGACTCTTGGATGTGTTTGAGACAAAACTTTTGGATTATATGGGGGAAGGAAATGCTGTAATATGCTTACGTATACAAACTATCTGTATTCTGAATCGACTTTGATTCCTACATAAAACTGATAAGCTCAATGAGGAAGCCAGGGCATCCCCAGCCCTAATTCAGAGGGAAAATCATAATATGTTCAGTACAGAGAACCACAGGGTAATAATGACTGCTGGCGATTAAATAAAATGTGACAGACACACCAGGAACAGAGGATTTTGGAGGGAATGCTAGCCTCTTGCCTACCGACGATGGGCCCTGGCATTTTAGGGAGCTACAAGCATTTTGGAAGACATTCTGTTATGTAATGCAAAAGGTCCATGTTCAGCAACCAAGCGAATATTGTCTTGTTTTGTTGTTGGGAGCGGTTGGAATATCTGATATCTATATTCAGACTGGGAGGAAGTGGTATATGACGAAAGCACTGAATCAGAGTGTGGGACATTTCTGTCACATAAACGCAGAGACTTTTGTTAAAAGAGAACATCAGAGTAAGGCCCCTTTCACATGGGACGGATCCGTATTGATCCACCCCGTGAAGATCCGCTGCTCAGCGGGGATCGCTCAGCTGATCCCCGCTGAGCCGGCTGATGACAGGGCGGTCCCTGCACACTGTGCAGGGACCAACCTGTCAGTTCTCCGCTCTCCTCTATGGGGGATCGGATGAACACGGACCGTCTGTCCGTGTTCATCCTATCCGCTCTGCAGACGGATGGAAAAATAGGGTTTTCCTCCTTCTGCAGAATCGGACAATAGCGGAGGCGGACGATAGCGGGTGTCAGCGGATGCTCATCCGCTGACACCAGCTATCCCATAGGGGTGCATGTATGTCCGTTTTTCATCCAAAAACGGATGGTAAAATAAACGGACATACGGTCCGCATGTGTGAAAGGGGCCTAAGATCCTGCTGAAAATAGGGCTCTTGTTGAGGCCTTGTTGCACAACTTCAGTTCAGTTTTTTAAAATGAGCAAGCTAGCAGTTGACAGTTCGGATAGAACACTCTGAGGCAGTTAGTATCATTGGATAAGAGGAGAAGGGGGCATTAGTAACAGAAGCAACAATTGGACCAGTGCTAACTCTGAAAAAGCTGCAGATATTCACACTTGAAATGGGAGAATGCATTCATAGTGCAACTGTAACCAGGATGATCGACAAAGGCTAATCTAAGGTCCAATTTAAAAAAAAAGCAATGGAGGATAAACACAGGAAGAATGAAGATGGGCATGGCTGAAAGCGGAGTGCAGTTGGTTATTTTTAAAATAAAAACAGAGCACTATTTTTTGGTGTTTGTCTATTACATGTACTCTGGGAGCTGCATGAAGATCTCTCATGTTAATTCTCTATGTTATGATGAGGCAATGACGCTTGTATAAGCAGATGAAGTACTGTCTGGGACCACAGTAATGTGTGGTTAGATCTCCTATAATATTAAGTGGTCTACAGAGGGGGGGAGCATTTTGGCTGGCACTTGGTGGAGGACTTGACAGGTTGGTCCTGGGCACATAGTTTACGTTTTGGATTTTTTGACACAGATTTATTTCAGCACTTTGGACATTTGGACTACGCATTGTTGGAAGTAAATGCAAATTAACGGAAGGCGACCAGGCATGGATAGAAGCGATAGACAATGATCACAGAGGAAAAGAGTGGACATGGATGAAAGAGGAGAAGAATGTTTAAGGTGGGGAGGATAGTGAGCATGGATGGTGGTTGAGCAGAATTACCAGAAGGGAAAGCAGGCTTTCAAGTTGCAGGGAATAATCACAGAGGGAATGACAGAGAAAATGGACGAAAGAGGAGAATTAGCAGAGAGGAGAGCAGGTATGGATACAAGTACAGGAGAATGTTTAGAGAATAGAGAAGGCTTTGGTGGATATGGAGGAGCATGACCACAAAAGGAAGAACAATAAGCATGAATCAAAATGTAAAAGAATGATCACAGAGACGTGGACAGTGGGCATTGATAGAAGTGGAAGAAAATATCAGAGAACAGAAGTGGGTGAAGAAAACGTTGGTAAACAGTACATTGGCTAATACACAGTGGATAGAGCTATGACATTAAGCATTTTAAAATTCAGTAGCCCGAATAGATACTAAAGGAGGAAGCAACAATGCTCTGGGTGAAGTATGAACTGTTGTTTCTTACACCTTTGAGTAGGAAAGCCAGTTCATACTGCTACCTCTCAAGCGTTTTCACCAATATAGAAGGGAAAGGGGAGAATGATAAAGACAAGCACTACTGCTACCATTTATTCCAATCCTGAGGGAACTATATTGAAGTGCTATGTAATGTGCAGAGCACATACACCTTGGCCACAGCCTCCACTCTCTATCCTTTTCTCAGAGTGTGTGCCTATGCTTTACTACTACACACAGTGCCTTATGCATCTCTGTTACACACAGTGGGAGAAATGTACTAAAACTGTAGAGTGCAAAATCTGGTGCAGCTCTGCATAAAAAACAGCTTTCAGGTTTTATTGTCAAAGCTTAACTGAACAAACTGAAGTTAGAAGCTGATTGGCTAACATGCACAGCTGCACCAAATTCTGAGTGTCCAGTTTTAGTAAATCTTCCCTGCTGCCTCATGCTTCTCTATATGCAGTTCCTACATGCTGTATTTGATCTCTTTCTTTATTTTTATAATAGGTAGTGTCTCAGAGTGACTCTTGCCTTTTTATTTAATTTCACACCGTTCTTAATATGTAATAATAATAATTACACACATCACCTTTCCAGTGTCCCATGCTATGCAGACAAAGCTAATTAACAATTCAGAATAGTAAATTACTCATCAACTCTGATATGTTTTACATTGCCCACACATGTTACTGGTTGCATAATCTAAAGCTAAAGTTAGGTTGAATAGTAGTACAATTCAAATATCCTACAAATGCTTGAAATACATATTGTAAATGTCCAGTCCACTTATATAGTAATCTATGCAATCACTGTGTATGTTCTTTACATTTAACATATTGTATTTGTGGAACAATGATTTACCTAAATAATGAATTTATTTTACAGGATATCAAAGCATGTGGGGTCTATCTGAATGAGAATAAAAAAAAAATTCAAACATCAGTGGTTTGCTCAGGTTTAACAAAATATGGCCCAGCATATCCAATTCATGCTTTATACTTCCTCAAAATGTTTAAATGCATTGAGGACCAGTTCACACCACAAAAATGCACTCCGGATATGTTACGGATGAGTTTTTGCTTACAGTTCATGCCACAAAAACTCAATCTGGATATATTTCTGCATGCACGTGCATTTTTTTACCCTCTTTTTTTCCCAAGGTTTCCTGGTGGGTTCTTCTGATCTACGTTAGGCATCTTGAACAAGGTCACTTGTTGCCTTACAACTGGGGTACCTTTACTTAAAACAAATGACTGAACTCTAGTTAACTCTCCTAATGTTAATATACACCACCACGATAACTGTTGCATATCTTAACTCTTCCTCTTTCATACCTGTGCACAGGCTGGGGACCTCTGCAGTGCCGATCTGCTCCCATTGCTATGGGAGATGGACCTCTGATGGAGAGAGTGCCAACAAAAACTCCTCCTGTAAGAGGCTATCCCACCTGTCACATGTACACGCTTATGAAAGGCTGCTACAGAAACCTTTGTTAACCTTGGTAACTACTTGCTGTTTTATGAACCGCATTAAATCTTGTACTGCTGTCTTCATACCCCAGTGTGTTTCAGCTGACCCAACTGTAAACTATGTGTGCCAACTACTTGCATTATACCTCTTTAGTAACTCCAGACCAGGTAAATGCAACGTTTTAAAAGCTTTACTGAAATAACTTAAGTATGACAGTCAAACAAAGGCAACAGTCTTTCAAGGCTGAGTCTATAGAGGCAGATCTCCAGCACTGGTGTCTTCAGGGAGGACTGCAGGTCCCAGCAATCCCCCTACATAGTGGATGTGACAGCAGTCAGGCTTGCTCTCTGAGGTGGAACTGCTCCCCCTCCTCTCCTCTCTGTACGCAGCTGGAGATTATGCTGTGGCTTGTCTGTGTCTTCTTTTACATGCAGCAGACTGTCTGTCTGGGCGCAGCCCTCCCCCTTTTATTTTCAGCACAGGGATAGAGGTAGAGCTCAGCAAAAAGTGCAGGAAACCAGGTTAGCGTTTCCCTCACAGCTAGGGCAGCAGCTCTCATACTAACCAGCATTTTAACCTGCTTACATGCTGGAAAAACAAGTCGGATGCCCTACCTTGCAACTGAAAGGACCTGCTACTGATGGCTTAGTGCCAGATACCAAAGCATACCTTCAGAGTTCTAGTGGTGTCAATGTCAGGGCTGTTTTTGGGGGGCAAAAGTGTGACCTACTCAATATTAGGTGGGTGGTCATAAAGTTATGGCTGATTGGTCTACATAAAGTGCAAGAGGCTGATAGTAGGTAAAATTTAGGGACTAACACTGCTTGCATTAAAAAAATAAAATAAAATGTAATAACGTAATGAAGTTGAAGTTTAATCTGCTTATATTTTGCCTTTCCCAGTCCCTCCTTTTCCCCAAATCCCCCCAAATCTTTCCATTTTTATTACAGGCCTTATTTTAGAAGCAGTGATGTCACCATTAGGTCTCTGTGCTTCACTATGTAATGCAGACAGATCATGGCTGAACGGAGGGGCCGAGAGGGTGCTGTGTATTGCTTGCTGAAAACATAACAGCTAATATGCTGCTATTCAGATCTAATGTCACCACGGGCTAATAAGATATATTGTAGCAAACTAGCTTTCTGAAACCTTTCTGAAGCTAGCCTCACTATCGCCACCTGCTGGCTGCAATTGTTTTCCTAATAAATGTTAAATATAATGAATGGTAAATAAGCTGGCTAGTGGTAAATCAGAAATATTAGAGAAAAAAAAACGGTTTCATTACTTTCACATTTTAAAACGAAAGGATATTGCATAAGATACTCATTTTTACCAAACAATACAGCAAAACAACAGACATTTTGTGCGCCATATAAACCTTAATAACATATCTAGCCTAAAGTGTATAAAAAACTACTTTAACAGAGAAAGACTACACACTAAGCAAGCATTATTTGTGACCGCATACAGATCTCTGCCAATAATAACCACAGACACAACCATAATAAAATGCAAGGGAGATGCAGTGATGCAATACTACTAAAAAACATAAATCACAGCAACATAACATACAGGAAAACGAATTATATATTAACTATGAAGCAAGATCACCCAGCTGCTGCTGCGAAGATGCTCCAATTTGATCCCAAGTGTCATTTACTAGTTGCGTGGCATTCTGAGACGGAGATATTATGGTAACATTGAGAGATGGTTAATATTGTATTACTCATCTACTAGCTGATAACAGAATTTCCATTCTCGTTGGATGATACTGTATTTACTGTATATGAAAAAGACTGACACCCTCATCCCTTTGAGCCCTGTCTCTTGCACTGCAGCTGGAAGTACTGATTACATTAGTATAACAGCTTCCAGGCGGCAGTATTTTTTTATTTTTTTTTACATTAACCTCAAGCTATATTTCAGTTGCACCATTTAAAAATGCATTTAAAGGACCTGAAAATTCATTTTACTTGTGTTTTCTATGCAGCCATTGATTCTTTCCAAAATCCAATAACGTTGCCCATCTTGGCGCAGTGAGATTTCCCACAGCAATTTCAAGTTTCAAATCAGTTTGTAGACCTGCTACTGAACACTCCCCGACCATTGTGCGTTATTTAATCACCTGTAATGACCAACACCAAATCTATTTCTATAGCAATAGGACACTGTACGCAGGAGAGGCTTCGCATTTGTGTCTCTATCAATTCATTTTGCTTTTAACTTTTAGTCCTTATAGACACAAACACCAACAAGGTGATTATTATACCAAATACTACCTATTATTACATGTGTTGACCACACACAGTAATCAGAACACTTTTTCTTTGCAACAGTCCTAGTATTTTAATATTAGGGAAAGCATTACATTTTAGGAACCTGGTTAACGGGGAACCTAAAAGGCTTTGTTAAAGATTCATTTAAGTTTCAATGTTAAGGTGCAAGTTGAAATGGAAATTAAAGTGGTTGTAAACCCATATAAAAAAAGAAAGAAAGAAAGAAAGAAAACCTGCAAGACAACGGCAAGTTAACATGGTACTTAAAGTGGTTGTAAACCTGCAAGACAAAGACATAATGAGCTAGCTCATTATGAAATACTTCCCTTAGATCGAAGCTGTTGCAACGGTCCCCGTACACCACTGTGGCGACCGGTGACATGTCTCCCTGAGTTATTTCCGGGTTTGTGGGCTCCGGTGCTGTGATTGGCCAGTGCCGCGATGACGTCACTCCCGCGCATGCCACCGGTCACGGCACAGGCCCTTTAGAAACGGCACGATCAAGCTGTTTCTTCAGTGCGCATGCGCCAATGACGTTGGCGCATGTGTATATGGTAAATATCTCCTAAACAGTGCAGGTTTATGAGATATTTACAGTACCTTATTATAGGCTTTCCTGTAGGTACAAGTGGTGTAAAAGGGTTTACAACCGCTTTAAAGTGATTCTAAAAGTTGTCATTTGAAAAAAAATAACAAAAATGTTATACTTACCTGCTCTGTGCAATGGTTTCACACAGAGCAGCCCAGATTCTCTTCTTTTTGTGTCCCCTGCCAAAAGCCCTGGCTCCTCCCCCCTGCTGATTGCCCCTAAAAGCAAGCTTGCTATGGAGGCACTCAAGTAGGCTCGCACCCGAGCCATGCTCCTGTGAATAGCCATTGTCCATTTACACACAGTGTGGCTCAGCCCTACCCCTGCTCTCTCCTCATTGGCTCACTGGTTATGATTGATAGCAGCAGGAACCAATGGCTCCCGCTGCTGTGTGACCCAATAAGGAGAGAGAGACCCAGGAAAGCTGCTACTCTCATGAACATCACTGGATTGAGATGTGACTCAGTATGTAAGTAATTATAAGGGGGGCTGAAGAGGAGCCCCTCCACCCCCCTCCAGATGAAAGAAAATAAAATGCAATGAAAACACCTGGGAAGTATGACATAATTTTTAGCCTAGGATTAAAATGCCGTATATACTCGAGTATAAGCCGAGTTTTTCAGCACGTTTTTTTATGCTGAAAGTGCCCCCCTCGGCTTATACTTGAGTCAAGCACTTTTCTGCAGCAAAAAATAAATTTCCGACCCGAATTTTGGGCCCCGTATCTCGGGGCTCCTTGGTGCTAAGAACCCCAAATTTGGTATGCCAACCCAGTAGACCTAGCACTACAACATATCCAGATGGGGTTCCTAGCACCAAGTGAACCCGAGATACAGGGCCCCAAAGTCGGTCAACTGTGTCCATCTGCAGCAATGTCATTTCGGGACCCTTTGGGTCCAGAGACCCCAAATTTTGGCTGCAGCTAGAGGGCATTTAGGAACCCTTAAATACCACGTTTGAAGTTTGGGGGACCTATGGCTGCAAATAGGCACATTGAGGCATGCAAATGTGAACAGTGAGGCTGCAAATGGGCATTGTTGACCCTCTTTTCCACTTACAGTAGCTGCACATTTCTCACCCTAGTCTTATACTCGAGTCAATAAGTTTTCCCAGTTGTTTGTGGTAAAATTAGGTGCCTCGGCTTATATTCGGATCAGCTTATACTTGAGTATATACGGTAGTTAAAGTGTATGTTAACCCATATATAAAAAACCCTGCCAGCCCCTCTATTAGAGCTATTGCACACTGTACATGTCTTTTATAAAATTGAGGCATGTAAATACCTTTTTAGAGCGATCTTCAGAACGGTCACGTGACTCGGGCGCTTTACATCTTCGATACATTGCTTCTGCAGGAGGGGGGAGATCTCCCTCTGATGTCAGCCAGGAGGTCAGGTGGTCACTCAGCCCCTCCTGCAGTAGCCCAGGAAACTGGCAAGAGTCACGTGACCGGCCTGAAAATCGCTCTAAAAAGATATTTGCATGCCTCATTTTTATAAAAGACTAATACAGTGTAAGGGACCAGGATCTCAATTTTTTTTGTTGGGTTAACAAACACTTTAATGTTGATTGAGAGTTTAGTTTCGCTTTAATTATTCTTTTTAGAGGTATTGGGGTTGATTTACTAAAGGCAAATAGAATGCGCTCTTTGCAGTTGCTCCAGAGCTTAGTAAATGAGCAGAAACTCTGCTGTCTTCCATCATCCAATCATGTGCAAGCAAAAATGCTTTTTATTTCCCTTGGACGTGATTGGGTATTCTTTGCAAAATAAACCTTTGCCTCATTTACTAAGCTCTGAAGCAACTACTCTTGCAGAGTGCAACTGCACTTTGCAAACTGCACAGTCTATTTGCCTTTAGTAAATCAACCCCTAAGTCTGTAGTTAGGGCTGCAGTGAGGAGTAAAGTATGTCTAAAGCCAGCACTGTTATGTTTATTTTTTCACTTTAGAGCCCATCTTTTGTAAAAAAAAAAAAAAAATGCACATATATTTGCAGAAAAAATGTTGCACTTATATTTTTGCAGATAAGCCTCCAAAGCATTGCAACCACAGTCGGTGGATCGCAGGTGCTGTTCCAGGCTCCTGCAGACTCTTCCTCTAGCGCTATGTCCTTACCAAGGTACAGTATGGACTTCAGTTAGGTTACATTCACACGGGTGTTTTGCCACATTGTGAATAGCAGTGGCAGGAATCGACTGACTCCTGTTGCTGCATTTGACAGATGTGTACATTCAGCTACAATCACCACAGGCAATTCCTGGCTTTGGAGACAGCCACAAATAGCTGCGGCTGTCGACAACCTGTCACTCAAGTGTACAGGTTCAGCAGTTGCAGCTAGCCACTCACACCTGTCAAATAAAGTAGTTTGTATCAATGGATTCCTGCTGTTGCCATTCACACCATGGCACAATGCTCATGTGAATGCAGCCTTAGATAGCTAGAGGAAGTGTCAATGTATTTTGAGTGTGGTAATAACCACTAGGGACATTTATTCCAGGGACAACTTTATAAGAGAGAAGTTTCCTCACTTCTGACAGATTTCCTCTCACTTCCTGTTGTGTCTACATGACAACAAGTGAAGAAAAGTCTCCCTCCCTGATGTGGACTTTAAAGGCTAGCTCCCCTTTAAGACCACATTACACCTATATTTAGGGTGTAACATGTAACCTAGTGGCAAGCAGATCTCACTTCCTCAAAACAACCCCTCCCTGACAGCGTGGGGTGGGGGTTCTTCTCCCCCACAGCATCTGTCAGTATGGAAATCGCTATTGGCTGTACAGAGATCTGCGATTTCAAAAGCTACCCGACTGACACAGACCTGTAGTTCTCAATGGAACACAGGTGTGATTAGTACCACATTTTAAGTCCATTGACACTTCCTCCATATCTCTAAGGCTACATTCGCATGGACGTTTGCCATTGTGCAAATGGCAGCAGTAGGAATTTACTGATTGCTGTGTGTAGCATACCCCCTAAGGAGCTGTAAGTGACTGGAATCACCCACCCTGCAGAGCCAGACAATCCAAATCTTTTTGCTTTTTAATGAGGGATAATAACTTGGATAGGAATGGGAGGTTATGACTTCAACAACTCCAGGGACAACTTTTCCTATATACAGCTCCTTTTCTTCACTGCAGCACGTTTGCTTGCAAAACCCAGCTGGAACACTGTGAATACCTGACAGTCACTCAGTCAAATGAAAGCAATGGCCTATTACAGGCAGAAACCCGAGGCCCCTAAAGCCCCATACACACGGTCGGACTTTTTCGTGGATTCTGTCCGATCGGACAAGGTTGTTGAAAAATCAGACCGTGTGTATGCACCATCGGACAGTGTTCGTCGGTTTGTCCGTCGGACAAAGTCTTATCTCCTGCTGGAAAGATTTGCCGTCAACCCGGTCCGATCACACCAAATCCGAGCGTGTGTACGCTTGTCCGACGGACAAAGTGCTACGCATGCTCAGAAGAAATTCTGTGACGGAAGCGCTCGGTCAGGTAAAACTACCTTTCCTAATCGACACAGCACATTCGTCACGCTGCAATGTTAAAATGTCTTTAATGCAGCGCATTCTCTTTTTCTTTACAATGCAACAAGAATGACATGTTTTAGCTGCTCCTATTCACCCGCACTTCTCACAAACTTACTTCTTTATTACTTTGCAGCATTTATACACTACATGTTTATTTTTACTCTGAACGGAAAAGAATCTTTGTTATTTTTTTACCATGATTTGTCTTTTTTTTTTTTTTTTTTGGGGAATACATATTTGAATGTTTTTTTTTTTTTTTTTTGGAGGGGGGTTGTGTGTCTCAAATGACCAAAAACACATTATTAACATTTGTATTTCTTGCTTAAATTTACTAGGAGGTTGTTTGTTGTTGGTGCCCCTTGTTAATTCTACTTTAGGATTAGTGAAATGTACCTGCTTACTCAAAGAAAAACTGTCATTGTAGCAAAGTAAAACACAATAGTCAATGATTATTTCAAATCAAAAAAACCTTTATTTAGGTCACACCAACAAACCAAAGAGGAACGCAGCCATGGTGAAACTTGGGGAATTTGCAAAGTCTTGGCCCCCCACGGCAACCATCATTGTTCAAGCGTAGAAAATTGGGGGCCTGAGGAGTACGTATATTAAGGGGAGTGCAATCTGGTCGTGAAGTCCAAAGTATCCGGAACTGCAGCAGATGCCATCTAGGTCCCCAGGCTCTGGTACTACAAGAGGCTCCATCTTCTCTCAGACCAGACTGATTCCAGGTCGTCACTCTCAGGTCTTCCTTCCACGCTTCCTTCCACGCTGTGGCTGTCGTGCTGGTGGGGTGGCAGAAGGAGGAGGAGGAGGAGGAGGAGGCGGAGCATGGTAGCTATGGCAAACATGTGTGACTGGGGTCATCTCCCCAGCCCTACCCTTATTTAGGACATGGAGGATGAGCCCCTCACACATGTTGCGTTGCCTCACCTCCATACCCATAATTTTTGTGACAACCACCGAGCCAAAGGTCTCCTCGTCGGCGGGTGTGGCATGTAGGGAGTCTGAAGCCTCTCTGATCATGCGGAGCGCTGACTGTGCCGCATAACCCCCCCTTCTCGCCCTTTTGTACGGAGGGCGGAGGGGAGGGGTTTGGGTGTCAGTCAGGCTCCGCGGCCTAGCCCCCTCTTGGCTGCCACTACCCAGCTGGTGGCTGCCACTAACCCCTGCCTCCTCCTGACTGCCACCTTCCACAGCCACCTCCTGGCTGAGGTCTTCCTGTGTATGAAAAAGGGACATAGTTTCAGTTATTTGTTCATCAAACACACACAATTCTCATCTAGTGACTGGTGCAAAATGTTTACAAATAGAAAACCATACAATTCTCAGCCCTGCAGTTTAGATTCTGGCCCCAAATGTCTCCCACACCACTGTCTGTTGATATGTCAAACACGTTAGGAACTAAGCAATTGGCGATCCTGAATTAAGTGAACATCATTCATTATTCCCATAAATGGTAACAAAACTACTATACCTGGAACAAGCTGGGCTCCTCCACCTCTTCCAGACTGGAAGGCCCAGGTTGCTCCTCGGAAGCCTCATCAGGGGTGGGCTGCGCGCAAGGAAGCGTGGAAGGAGGAGTTGAGGTTGGCTCCGTGACATCAGCCTGGTCCTTCAGAAAATGGAGACTCTGATAGTACCAGAGCTTGGGCACATAGACCTCATCTGCTGAAGTTGCAGTTTCCTCAGACTTCACGACCTTCTTCCGCTCCCTGATATACGCACTCCTCAGGCTGCCAATTTTCTTTCTTATATCATCAACAGTTGCCGTGGGGAACCTGGCTTGACAAATTCCACAAGTTCCTCCAGGGCTGCGTGCCTCTTTGGTTTGTTGGTGTAATGTGGGTGTTTACCCTGCCACAATATGGGAAAATCCCTGTATTTGGCAATGAAAAGGGGGAGAAAACTCATGTCGTTGAATCCCTTCATATCAATCTCTGCAAGACACAACACCACACAAAACCCTATAAATTATGTCAGGCTAAACTCTCCTAATCTTCTCCATAAAGAAGCCTCAAGTTCAAATCAGTCTAGGCTAGTTATGTACCAACGTCAAATTGTACCTTCGTTTGTAGCGATCGTCTCGCGTGAGTTTTCTCTCCCCTCGTCTCCCAGATCGTGGCTACGACACAGGCGTGTGACGTTTTATATACAGTGCGCATGCTTCAAACTCCGCCCGCCCCTGACGATCTTTCTCGTCTATTCCCCACCCCTTCTCTTTACGGCGTAGTGGGGAGAGCACATGGCGGGGACACAGCAGGTGCGCCACAAATATCCCACCAACGAGGAGGAGGACGAGGAAAGTCCGGAGGCAGAAACGTCCCGATCCCGGAGCCTGAAATTCAAGGCCTCCAATATGTCATTTGGAGAAATGTTGGAGATGGTGGACATATTAAAGAGGAGCGACTATGATGGGAAGTATGGGCCTTACCTCAACCCCAATGTCCGCAAGGCCAAGATCATGTCTAAAGTTGTGAGGAGGCTGTACAATCATTTTGGGGTACAACGATCCAAGGAGCAACTGAGGAAACGCTGGTCAGACCTGAAACTGAGGGAGGCCGATCAGTACAGAAAGATCAAGCGAATTCTTCTAAAAAGTAAGTAGTTGTGTTTTGTGTTTGATTTCTTGCTTGCATACTGCTCCATTGTGGTTTGATTTTTACAAAGTTGTACATTCCAAAATGGCCACTTTCAGGTTCGTCTGTGCATTCGATCATACTCAGCCTCGATCTTTCTGCCACTGTCATGGTCGTGTGTGTGTCCATTCGATCGTACGCAACCTCGATCGTTCGGCCACTTATAATACGAGGTTTGGTGAAGTTTTTATTGAAAGGAAGTTTGTTCTCACTAGAGATGTCAGCAAGAGCGTAAACCAAATTTTGTCAATGTAAAGGAGAGGTCACTCAGTAGCTGTTTACCCATCTGGACTCTAGAGCACTAGTGCTGGGACACCCAAACCCCCTTTTTATTAGGCTTTTCCACACATGTGCTCCAGTGGATACTAGAGGGGGGTCTCCATCACACAAACTTCTACCAAAAAGCTAGTCAGTTTAGCACCTTTACAAAGTGACTACATTCATGTAGTTGACATTTGTAACTGGCCAAACTAAAATAGTGTCCGTCACTTTCAAGCAATGATTGTCATTTCCTATTTCTGCCCTCAATAGATTGTGTTGCTAAATCTTCCTTTTGGACATTCTCATAGGGGAGCGAAAACTTGGGCCGTCTGAGGAAACCCCCAAACCAACACCTCCCAAATAAGGGGAAAGAGCAGAAGCAGAGGAGGAGGAGGAGGAGGAAGGAGAGATCATCGAACTTGGAGAAATTGTCACCACAACAGGTGAGTGTGGGAGAACACAGCTACTGGTAAGCTAATCCATGTATGGCTGCCTCATTTCCAACACCCCATTTTTGTTTGTTTGTGGTTTTTAGGTGACGTGGATGTTGTGGAAGAAAAATCGCACTTTACCACAGAGAGTGCCCACGTACTCATCGGAGAGATAATGGTCTGCAATCGAGATCTAGATTACATAAAGCAAAACATCAATGATGTTCAACAAAAATTGAAGAACATCATTGATGTTTTAGGAAAAATATGAAAACGCACCAAGTAATTAACACACATTTGTGCCAGCTTCTGAACACATTTGCAACTTAAAAACTGTGTGAAATTTGGAACATGCACACATTGTGTCCACATTTGCTAGCTCCCATCATGGTGGATGAATGCCAACGTTTTTTTGGGGGTGCAAACACTTTACGAACTACGAAAGTGGTTGTGGTGAAGGGGTTGCACCCCCAAAAAACGTCCATTCATCCCCATGATGGAAAATGGCACTTTTGAAGCTTCTAGGCATGTGTTTTACCATCTAATGTCCATTTTCAGACCCAAATTGTGTGCATGTTCTAAATTTCCACTTTCCGGGGGTGACCCCCCCATGTGATGAAGGCAAGATCAAACACACTTTGAACATATAGTCATGTCTGATCTTGTCTTCACTTTACAAAGTTGAACTTTCCGAGTTCATAGGTTCTGTTTTGCTCCATGCCTGGTTTTACCAATTGCGGAATGTTTGTAAACAATGTTGTAAATAAACAAGATGTTGTCAGTTTTGGCGTGAAGATTGTAAACGCACTTGTAAATGTGTTCCTAGTAAACTTTTTTAGTTTTCTAAATGTGTGGCTTCCTTATTTAAAAAACACAATGCATTATGTATGTAAAATGTAAAGGATATGGGGGGCAATGGGTGTTATTTACTAAAGGCAAATCCACTTTGCACTCCAATTTTCTTTCCCTGGGAACTTTTTCAATGCACTTGTAGAGCATAGCGGATTTGACTTATGTAAATGACACCCACAGTGCTTTGTACGAAAACACGGAGCACAGCATTTTTGAGAATACACACATGTCAGACCTGGTGCTGAAAAGGAGTATTTTGGGTGTCAGTTATGCAGGACAAACCTTCTCTAGACCAAAGATTAGGTAGCAAACACACAACATGAGAATAATCTTTTTGGGAAGAAGAGACTGTTACCTCCTTTTGCCCAGAAAGTGCATTCCCACTGTCGAAGGCAAAGGGAAAAAATGTCAAGGTAAAATAAGCTAAAAAGAATACTGAAATGACAAGAAATCATAGGTTGGTTAAAATATCAGATTTATTAAAAAATGCCTCTCACACATCGTCAGGCAGAGCAATGGCCCCCCTACCCACAAAGTACTCCATATATTGGTCCCGGACCACACGGGCATTTAGAGGGGGCAAGCCTGGACGTGCCACTCGAAGGGCTGGGAGGTCCGCATTTGGAGGGCCCTCCACATCTGGGCCAACGGGCACCACATAGTTCCTGTTATGTCTTTTGAGGAAGTTGTGCAATATGCAACAGGCAAGAACTATGTGGTTCAGTTTGTATTCCGCCAAGTTAAATGCCGTCAGGAACAGGCGGAAGCGGCTGGCCAGGATGCCAAAAGTGTTCTCCACCACTCTTCTGGCTCTGGACAGCCTGTAGTTGAAGACCCTCTGGTCCGGGGTGAGGGTCCTCATCGGGAACGGCCTCATCACATGGGGAGTCAACGCAAACGCTTCATCTGCGACAAAGACGAAGGGGAGTCCTTCGGCATTCTCCTCTGGAGGTGGCAAGCACAGACTGCCACTTTGGAGACGCCAGTAGAACTCCGTGTGCGTAATGGCCCCACCATCCGATATCCGGCCGTTCATCCCCACGTCCACATACATAAACTCGTATGTTGCCGACACCACCGCCAACATCACTACACTATTAAACCCTTTATAATTATAATAGTAGGACCCCGAGTTGGGCGGTGGGACGATGCGGACGTGTTTCCCATCAATTGCCCCTCCGCAGTTAGGAAAGTCCCAACGGCTGGCAAAGTGGGAGGCCACAGTCTGCCATTCCTGTGCGTGGAAGGGAACTGTGGAGTGAAACAAGAAAAAAAAATGAGTCACTTTGCACCTAAACATTGCAAGCAGATTAGACAATCAACATCTTGGAACAAGAGCATTGTATAAAATTTGAGGCTGGAAAGTATTTGCACAGAAAAGTAGAGGCTCCCCTTCACAGATTACTCAGCCCCCCATCAATCCCCCCACTTCTGATGGGACATTGGCAATAACTAGGGTTTTGGGGGGGGGGTGGTGGACAGGTAACCCTCTGCACTTCATTGATTGGCAAATGGCTCAAAAATGTGGGCTAGTTTGCCCAGACCCTCTGTACTTAACACTATTGGCAGGCCACAGGAAAGATCAAATAACATTTAAACCCCCCCCCCCCCCCCAAAAAAAGGCAGGCACAGTGTGACATTATTAAATTACCAAGCAAGCTAATAGGAGGGAAAGAAGACAAAAAAATAGGAAATGGAAAGTATGGAGGCAGCCCCTTGCACTACATGCTTTGCTGAATTCATCCCTAAAGATGCGCACTATAAAGAGGTAGGTATATAGTGTGTATGGACCTTGGGAAAGCCAGCAGATAAAGGATTGGTACCATCTGACAGAGCAGTTGGGGGAGGGGGTTCCTAATGAGTTTGCCCCCCCCCCCCCCCCCACCAAAATAAAAAAAAAAGGGGGCTCTACATGAAGTAAACCACACAGCAAACATTTGTGCATATTTTAGGGGGTGTTTTGGGGCAAACAATACTATGCAGCAGACAAAAGACATTGCTTAAGTGACTAGGCCATAGGTGTCTATTGGGCCAGAAGAGCATGCTGGGGAGGTAAGTGAAGGGAAAAATGCATGAAGGAGAAAAGGGGCACAGCATATTAGAACATATTGCAATCATGGTAATTAGGGAAGGAGGTCAAAAATAGAAGACATTAGCAAACAGAGCATACATAGAAGGGAATAGTAAAGTATAAATGTTACCTTAATATAGTCCTCCTGCAGGACCTGAATGATGGCAGAACAGGTCTCTGGAATAATGAGTCCCAGGGCCTGGGGAGAGATACCTGAAGAGAACTTCAAATCCTGAAGACTTCTCCCTGTCGCCAAGTACCTCAACGTGGCAACAAGCCTCTGCTCCGGAGTAATGGCTTGTCTCATGCAGGTATCCTGCCGGCTGATAAAGGGGGTCAGCAAAGCCAAAAGACGGTGAAAATCGGGGTCCGTCATCCTGAGAAAGTTCCTGAAATCATCAGGATTATTCTCCCGGATCTCACGAAGCAAAGGCATGTGCAAGAATTGGTCACGCTGAAGCAACCAATTCTTGGTCCACATACTCCTCGTCACTCTGTTCATGGACGGGTCTTGGGTCAAAGCTAAAAGCCCGACACCAATTCCGCGTACAGCACGAACTCGGCGACGAGTACGCACGGGAAACATCGCTCAGAAGGTCACAAAAGGTCGGCTGGTCAGAACGGACAAACAGAAAGCACCGATAAACAGCAAGGCCTGAAAGAACGAAATGAATACCAGCAACGAGCAGACAATAAGCAGTGCAAATCAAAGCGTCCTATATCAAGATATAGGCCGCAATGACCAACAAATGCGAACTGACTACACGCACTAATAAACAGATACGCACGACAAGCACAAATTGAAGAGCAGTAACGATCTGAGTCAGAAAACTGAGAAGCGCGAATCTTAAGTCACCAAACTTCCACTAACTCTCGATAAACACGGGATCAGCAGAAGGAGCCCAACGGGTGCCTGACGTGGTGCTGAACTTCCCTTTTGTAATCTCGTGGACGACGACTTACGTCACGACGTTCTTGCAGACCGGATATTCCGACAACGTAGTCCGACCGTGTGTACGCAACACCAACATCGGACAAAGTACGTCGGACAAAATCCGACCGACCTGGTCCGCGGATTGTCCGAGCGTGTGTATGGGGCTTTAGGTGTGTAGTAGAATCTCAATGTCCAGCTTATCATTCCTGTGGCTACTGATTCCAGCACCACCTCTTCAGGCACTGCAAACCCACCTGGCTGTGGCTGCCTCTTTCACTAGTCCTCCAGGCTATCTTCTCCTCACAGACCTCCAGACTGACACTCACCAGCCCACCTGGCTGACTCTCAGGAGATCTCCCAGACATGCTGACCTGCTTCTGCTATCCTCTCTCCTTGCTCCCGTGCCCCCAGGAAGGGTTTCCTCTGTGTGTTTTGGTAAGAATCTTCCCGCACCCAAGCCCCAGGCCTGAGGTCACCCCCAGACTAGGGTGGCACCCTCAAGGGCCACCGACAGCCTCCTCAGCACTTCATCTCCATCTTCCACCCGACTGCCCCTTCTATTTATGAGGTGAACCTGTCCCCTTCTAGACCCTTGTTTCTGGGGATTGGACAAGGCCCTCATAAATATTTATGGCAGCCCCTCTTTACTCCCACCCTCCAGCTCTAGAAGTTTCTACAGCAGAGATCCGTAGATTTCTGCCCCTGCCACTTGCACCATGGCAAAACGCCCGTTTAGCCTTAGAAAGTTGGAGGAACTGTCAATAGATTTTGAGTGCTGTACTAACCACATATGGAGAACTGCTGCATTGGAAGATGGCACTTGTAGTTTATTAATTTACAGATTTCAGATCTAAAAACTGCTGTGGGGGACAAGGACCGGCAGTGATTGGCTGTCACTGTGGTCACATGTTTGAAAAGCTCCCAAGTAGCGACCGGGAGTTTTCTGTTAGCCACCGGTACCTGTGCCCTATGTGCTCTCGGCACAGCTGCATTGACACATTAAACACAAATATGCGGCCGCTCTGCACCAAGACCCACCTGCTGAGAGGCTGCATATTTGTGTGCAGCCGGTGTTCTGTCAAAATAGCCAACTTGTCAAAATCTCCAACTATGTTACTTCCAGTGACTCTCCAGCAGAAGATTTTAACGAGTTGGCTCTACTGGCCATGTGAGCGCGTGTACCCGACAGAATAGCAGCTGTTGGAGAACTCAAAGAGTTTTCAAAAAAGGTTAGTGACGTAGGTTGCGCATGCGCACTGCAGAGATTGGTAGATCCAAGGAAAACTCGCTGAGTTCTCCAACAGCTGCCGGGGGTTTCTGTTATTCTGTCGGGTGCATGCATGTGCATGGCCAGTAGAGCCAACTCGTCGAAATCTGCTGCTGGAGAGTCACCGGAAGTGACGTAGTTGGAGATTTCGACAAGTTGGTTATTTTGACAGAACACCGACATGAAGGGGTTAAATTCTAATTTAAAAAACTAACATGTAGTATTCAACGTCTAAATCCTGGAGAAGCGAAAAGCCGCAAGCCAATAAATGGTCATGTAGAGTTGCCAGATAAAAAGGCAACATATGGTTTCAAAGAAAGGAATATTACTCAATTTTATGCATCAGTTTTATTACAGGGTTGTTATTACTGCACAATTGTCAATTTGTGCAGAAGAATAATGTGTCTTCCTATAAATTTTACTATATTGTAGTTAGCCCAAAACATTTGGTTTTGTCTTCTTTTGGTAATATTGTCCATAATCATGTCAACAATAATTCAGTTGTTTTGTGACAACTACCAAGGTAACTACATTTTCTCCACGCTTAAAATTACAGAGCACAAACTGTTTGACACTTATCTTCTCCAAAGGTTAGCAAAACTTATTTTACATTTCGGAAGACTCTTTTGCACATTCAAGAGCTCCAGTCACAGCTGTGTCGTTTGCCGTCATCCACTTTAATGTCCAACAGACAAGGAAGCCCTTTTTCCCTTAATGACAAAATTATTACTGTGCCTTCCTATTTCTCATGGGCTCATAGCCCGATGTGTGTTTAATGGTTTAATTCTTTCAACAGCCCTTCATTTAAAACCAAGCTGCTTAGGATCTGGCTTTTCCCCAGCGTAACGAATATAAATTCAATAGGCACTTCACCATGTTTTCTAAGGAATATAAATTATGCCACTTAGCTGAATGATGTTTCCTGTAGCTGCTAGCTCATGTTCATGAAAGGTAAAATGTATTTTCCTAAATGAATTTTGCACGCATGGAACAAAAAAAAATAAAAAAAACATTACTCTTGAATCAAACTATATATTTTTTTATTGCACATTTAAAATACTCATGCATTCAATTTAATAAAAACAGTTCCGGTGCATGCATGTTTGTTGTAATCTATCTATCTATCTATCTATCTATCTATCTATCTATCTATCTATCTATCTATCTATCTATCTATCTATCTATCTATCTATCTATCTATCTATCTATCTATAGTGTCTTGAAAAAGTATTCATAGCCCTTGAGTACAGTGTAAATTTTCCATATTTTGTCATGTCACAACCAAAAACTAAAAAGTTATGGAAAATTCAGACTAGAAAAGGATAACCTGAACTAGAGGTTTATCTTTCAGGATAGCTGGAAATGCAAAGAGACGCCACCTAATGTCTGTCCTCTACAGGACCTCAGGTGCAGGCGCTTTCCAGACGGGTTGGACAAGACTCTAATAAGTGACCTGCTTGGCCACAGTAAAGGCACAATCTCTGCCTTCTCCTAAAGGCCCTCTTTTCGACAGAGAGACATGTGAAGCCCAGCTGCATGGGTTCAACTTTACTAGAGGACTCGGGTCCAGGAGGCATGGGAGGTAAAGGAAGGCATGGGTGGCAATGCAAAGCTCAGAACCAAACATACAGGAGGCTTCTGCAAGCACTCCTTAAAGGACGGTCTCTCTCGGAGTCTGGTATCAATGAGAATGGCAAATGAGATCAACTCCTCAAGGCTCCCAGGTATATCTCGAGCCGCAATATCATCTTTGATGTTAACAGAGAAGACATGGGAAAAGGCAGCCACGGAAGCCTCATTGTTCCAAAAAACCTTTGCTGCCAGAGTACGGAATTCAATAGCGTAGTCGGCAACAGTTCTCGTACTTTGTTTAATGGACAGCTGGGTGGTGGCAGTGGCTGTGATGCTAGGGACTACAAAATACAGCGCTATCCATAAATCAGAGATACTAGGGGAGAGTCCTCTACCTGTTCTGGTTAGAATGGATGGAGGAATCTGTTTTAGTTTTCAAATCCATCCAAATACTATTAGATTGTAAGCTCTTCTAAACAGGGCCCTTTTAATCCTCTTGTATTTTATTGTATTATAACTGTATTGGCTCCCTTTTATATTGTGAAGCGCTGTGTAAACTGTTGGCGCTATATAAATCCTGTATAATAATAATAATAATATATTCCTATGGTTTCTGCTTGGATTGTTAGCTTCAAGCTGTACATGGTGCACTGAATTTTGCTCAAGTCAAGCTCATCTGTCAAATAACATGTCTATTCTACACTAACTATTTTTGTACATAGACAGTGAGCCTGACACTGTACATTTCAAACTTTAGTTCTAGAAAACAAAATAAATGACATTTCACTTTTCACTAGTTTCATAAACTGATTACAAATCACGCTTTATTTATCTATAATAATTTATGGAGGTTGCACAGTGGAGAGTGGATTCACATTGCTTTTAATTTAGATAGAATTACAGTTACAGCTGAGAATGTGAATAGTACATTTTAGAATATCCCAATATTTGATATCTGAAAGCATGTTTAACTAAAAAAAAAAAATTGAAAACTGAAGATATTGCTTTAACCTTCTAATCTATAGTTTCAAAATATTAGCTAGAATTCCAATAATTGCCAAAGGAAATGCACCCCATTCACTGCCACACAAAATATTGTTTGTGTAATACTTACAGTGAATAAATGAAATTTTATTCTTGAAATTAGCAAATCATTTCATGTTTAGTCAGGATATCAACAAAAGAGTGTTGTAGCAATTCAATAGATAGAACAAATACGGTAGTTATCAACATTTTAAAGGGATTTCCTAGTTTTTAGAATGGACGATGTCCTTTATCCTCCTTCAGACTTTTATTAATGGGCAAGACTGGCAACAAAATTGGCTTTAGGAAAAAAGCACACAAATTTTTCACAATGAAAAAAAAAAAAAAAAAGCACCACAAAGAAAACACTATTTTGGTACCAATGGGTTAAGAAACCGTTGATAATTTTACGAACAGTAATAGAAAACCTTGATTTCCCCTTTTCGTAAATGTCTGTGGATGGGGCAAAACTGTCTGTAAAACTATGGAGGCTGACTTCCCCCTGTAGTCTTAACAGGGGTTTACACTTCCAAGTAGGGATGGGCTGAACGGACCCCTGTTCGGTTCGCACCAGAACTTTCGAACACCGTTAAAGTTCGGACCCGAATAACGAACCCCATTAAAGTCAATGGTTCAAAAATCAAAAGTGCCCATTTTGAAGGCTTATATGCAAGTAATTGGACATACAATGGTTATAGGGGTCCGGGTCCTGCCCTGGGGGACCTGTATCAATAAAAATAAAGTTTGTGAAAAAAGTCATTTTTAAATGAGCAGTGATGTTTTGATTTTTAAAGTGAAGGCCTAAAAATGAAAAATTCCTTCCAAATATACACTAGCCTCTCTCTATATCCACCAGCCTCTCTGTATACCCAGCCTTTTTGTATATACCCCCTAGCCTCTCTGTATACACCAGCCTCTCTGTATATACACCAGTCTCTCTGTATACCCAGCCTCTCTGTATATACACCAGCCTCTCTGTATACACCAGCCTCTCTGTATATACACCAGCCTTTCTTTATATACACCAGCCTCTCTGTATAAATCAGCCTCTCTGTATATACCCCCTAGCCTCTCTGTATACCCAGCCTCTCTGTATGCCCAGCCTCTCTGTATATATATATACCAGCCTTTATGCATACCCAGCCTCTCTGTTTATACACCAGCCTCTCTGTATACCTAGCCTCTCTGTATATCCACCAACCTATCTGTATACCTAGCACCTCTGTATACACACCAGCCTCTCTCTACACCTAGCCTCTTTGTATACCCAGCCTCTCTGTATACCCAGCCTCTTTGTATATACACCAGCCTCTCTGTAGACCCAGCCTCTCCGTATACACTAGCCTCGCTGTATACCCAGCCTCTCTGTATACACTGGCCTCTCTGTATACCCTAGCCTGTCTTCTGTATACACTAGCCTCTCTGTATACACTAGCCTCTCTGTATACACTAGCCTCTCTTTTATATACCCTAGCCTCTCTGTATGTAACAATCCGCATCTGGTGGCAGGTGATGTGGTAAGCTCTCTGGGGACCCTGATGTAATGAGGGGGGCTTTGGGGACCCTGATGTAATGATACTATATAATGTTATATATATATATATACACACACTATTTATATATATACACACACGTATATTATATACAAGTGTATGCCCGCCCAAGCGTATGACTTTCTTTACTTCGCTGCCATGGGCTCTAGCCCCAGATCTTTTGTAGACCTAGCAACGCCCCTAAGTGGGCGGGAAGCAGTTAATGGGAATTCTGAGGACTCTAATGTAAAGGGGAATTCTTTATTAAGGGGGAAACACTGGGGACTCTGATGTAAGAAGGAACTCTGGAAACCTGATATATAGGAGAATGCTGGGGACTCTGATGTAAGGGGGGATTATGGGGGGGGGGCAGAGCGGTGGTCACAACCCTACCAGGCCACATGCCCTCACAATTCAGCTTTGGGGAAGTGTCCCCATGTTGATGAGGACCAGGGCCTCATCACCCTGGGGAGTTTGTGGGGGTCTGTACGGGCTATGAATGCGCACCCAATTTAACAAGGGGATCAATCCCTGCCTGCCCCCCCGTGTGAAATGGTAATATACAAAAGTACCCCTACCATTTCACCATAAAAAGTGGCAAAAATGGTAAAAATGACAGGAGACAGTCTTTGACAATTCCTTTATGAAAATCTTCTTTCTTCTGGACTTCCTTTCTTCATCTTCTCCTTCCGTATCTTCTTCCATCGTCTTCTTCCTTCGATTCGCTTCTTCTCCTCCGGTCTTCTCGTCCTTCTCGTCCGGTGTCGTCCTTCTCGTCCGGCATCGGCGTCTCTTCTCGCAGGCCGCTCCTCGCAATGTGAGGCTCCCGCTCTGTGAGGCTCCGCTCCGGGTGACAGGTCTGTTATAACGAAGGCACCTGGTGACCCCGCCCCCTGCTGACGCACGGGGACGTCATGTGGAATTCCCTATGGCATCAATTCCCCATGACGTCAGAGAGGGGGCGGGGTCACCGGGTGCCTTCGTATACAAGACCTGTCACCCGGAGCGAAGCCTCACAGAGCGGGAGCCTCCCATTGCGAGGACGGCCTTCGAGAAGAGACGCCGATGCCGGACGAGAATGACGACGCCGGACGAGAAGGACGACGCCGGACGAGAATGACGAGAAGACCGGAGGAAGAAGAAGCGAATCGAAGGAAGAAGAAGATGGAAGAAGATGCCGGAAGGAGAAGATGAAGAAAGGAAGACCAGAAGAAAGAAGAAAGATGATTTTAATAAAGGAATTGTCAAAGACCGTCTCCAGTCATTTTTACCATTTTTGCCACTTTTTTGGTGAAATGGTAGGGGTACTTTTGTACCCCTTACCATTTCACACAGGGGGGGGGCCGGGATCTGGGGGTCCCCTTGTTAAAGGGGGCTTCCTGATTCCGATAAGCCCCCCGCCCGCAGACCCCCACAACCACCGTGCCAGGGTTGTGGGGATGAGGCCCTTGTCCTCATCAACATGGGGACAAGTGCTTTGGGGGGGACCCCAAAGCATCCTCCCAATGGTGAGGGCATGTGGCCTGGTACGGTTCAGGCGGGAGGGGGGGACCGCTCTCGTCCCCCCCTCCTTTCCTGCGGCCTGCCAGGTTTGCGTGCTCGGATAAGGGTCTGGTATGGATTTTATGGGGTACCCCACGCCATTTTTTTTGGGCTAGGGTTCCCCTTAATATCCATCCCAGACCTCAAGGGTCTGGTATGGATTTTGAGGGGGACCCTACGCCTTTTTTTTTTTTTTTTGGCTGGGTCCCCCTTAATATCCATCCCAGACCTGAAGGGCTGGTTATTGAATTTGGGGGGACCCCTACACATTTTTTTTATCAATGACTTCAATGAATGACAGTTCTCTGTATTACGGATCCAACAATTCATTTGCCGGCAATAGCTGCGACTCGATTTTAAATAGTTTTTTTTTCCTGCAAAAATGACACTGCAGGAACAGTTCCCTATATTAGATATACTGAATCTCGAATCATTCGAAGCATTCGTTATATCCACTATTATAATTTCTTTCATGTTAGTTGAAATTACATATTTGTTAGTTACAATACAACATTCGAATTGTTCTCTGTATTACGGGAATCGGCAATTAGCCGCGAGTGATTTTAAATGTCTTTTTTTCCTGCAAAAATGACACATTGTACAGAGAGAGTTCTAAACACAGGAAACCTGCGCCCTTCTATATACTATATACTCTATAGTATGCCTATGAATGGGGTCATGTTTCCCGTGTTTAGAACTCTCTCTGTACAATGTGTCATTTTTGCAGGAAAAAAAGACATTTAAAATCACTCGCGGCTAATTGCCGATTCCCGTAATACAGAGAACAATTCGAATGTTGTATTGTAACTAACAATTATGTAATTTCAACTAACATGAAAGAAATTATAATAGTGGATATAACGAATGCTTCGAATGATTCGAGATTCAGTATATCTAATATAGGGAACTGTTCCTGCAGTGTCATTTTTGCAGGAAAAAAAAAACTATTTAAAATCACTCGCAGCTATTGCCGGCAAATGAATTGTTGGATCCGTAATACAGAGAACTGTCATTCATTGAAGTCAATGATAAAAAAATGCGTAGGGGTCCCCCCAAATTCAATAACCAGGCCCTTCAGGTCTGGGATGGATATAAGGGGGACCCCCAGCCAAAAAAAAAAAAAATGGCGTAGGGTCCCCCTCAAAATCCATACCAGACCCTTGAGGTCTGGGATGGATTTTAAGGGGAACCCTAGCCCAAAAAATGGCGTGGGGTCCCCCTCAAAATCCATACCAGACCCTTATCCGAGCACGCAACCTGGCAGGCCGCAGGAAAGGAGGGGGGGACGAGAGCGGCCCCCCCTCCCGCCTGAACCGTACCAGGCCACATGCCCTCAACATTGGGAGGGTGCTTTGGGGTCCCCCCCAAAGCACCTTGTCCCCATGTTGATGAGGACAAGGGCCTCATCCCCACAAACCCTGGCCGGTGGTTGTGGGGGTCTGCGGGCGGATGGCTTATCGGAATCTGGAAGCCCCCTTTAACAAGGGGACCCCAGATCCCGGCCCCCCCCCTGTGTGAAATGGTAAGGGGGTACAAAAGTACCCCTACCATTTCACCAAAAAAGCGTCAAAAATTGTAAAAATGACAGAAGACGGTCTTTGACAATTCTTTATTAAAATCTTCTTTCTTCTTTCTTCTGGTCTTCCTTTCTTCATCTTCTCCTTCCTTCATCTTCTTCCATCTTCTTCTTCCTCCGATCCGCTTCTTCTTCCTCCGGTCTTCTCGTCCTTCTTGTCCGGCGTCGTCCTTCTCGTCCGGCATCGGCGTCTCTTCTCGCAGGCCGCTCCTCGCAATGGGAGGCTCCCGCTCTGTGAGGCTTCGCTCCGGGTGACAGGTCTTGTATAACGAAGGCACCCGGTGACCCCGCCCCCTCTCTGACGTCATGGGGAAAGCCATAGGGAATTCCACATGACGTCCCCGTGCGTCAGAGGGGGCGGGGTCACCAGGTGCCTTCGTTATAAAAGACCTGTCACCCGGAGCGGAGCCTCACAGAGCGGGAGCCTCCCATTGCGAGGAGCGGCCTGCGAGAAGAGACGCCGATGCCGGACGAGAAGGACGACGCCGACGAGAAGGACGAGAAGACCGGAGGAAGAAGAAGCGAATCGAAGGAAGAAGAAGATGGAAGAAGATGACGGAAGGAGAAGATGACGGAAGGAGAAGATGAAGAAAGGAAGAAGGAAGACCAGAAGAAAGAAGATTTTAATAAAGGAATTGTCAAAGACTGTCTCCTGTCATTTTTAACCATTTTTTGCCACTTTTTTGGTGAAATGGTAGGGGTACTTTTGTACCCCCTTACCATTTCACACAGGGGGGGGGCCGGATCTGGGGGTCCCCTTGTTAAAGGGGCTTCCAGATTCCGATAAGCCCCCCGCCCGCAGACCCCCACAACCACCGGCCAGGGTTGTGGGGATGAGGCCCTTGTCCTCATCAACATGGGGACAAGGTGCTTTGGGGGGACCCCAAAGCACCCTCCCAATGTTGAGGGCATGTGGCCTGGTACGTTTCAGGCGGGAGGGGGGGCCGCTCTCGTCCCCCCCTCCTTTCCTGCGGCCTGCCAGGTTGCGTGCTCGGATAAAGGGTCTGGTATGGATTTTGAGGGGGACCCCACGCCATTTTTTTTTTTTTTTTTGGCCGGGGTTCCCCTTAAAATCCATCCCAGACCTGAAGGGTCTGGTATGGATATTTGGGGGGGCCCCCACGCCATTTTTTTTTATTTTTTTTTGGCTGGGGTCCCCCCTAATATCCATACCAGACCTGAAGGGCCTGGTTATTGAATTTGGGGGGACCCCTACGCTTTTTTTTTTTCTGCAAAAATGACACTTTGTCATTCGAATTCATTCGTTATATCTGCTATAATAATTTCGTTCAAATTAGTTGAAATTCGATATTGGTAGTTGGATTTACTAACGATTCGTAACTATTCATAACGATTCGTAACGATTCGTAACTATTCATAACGATTCGTAACTTGAAATTGAAATTCGATATTTGTAGTTGGATTCGAATTGTTCTCTGTGTTATGAGAACCAACAATTCATTAGCCGCGTTAACGATTCGTAACGATTCGTAACGATTCGTAACGATTCGTAACTTTACTAACGATTCGTAAAAAAAATTACGATTCGTCCGAATTTCGTATTTCGTACGAATTCGAACGGAATTTCGTACACGAATTACGAATTACGAATTTTTTTATATACGAAACGGGACGAAACGAAACGAAACGAATTTTTTGGCAGTTCCCATGTCTAACGCTGGCAGGTAGTATGTGCAGGATAGGAGTGCAGAGTTGATGGCGGTGGGTTGTATGTGCAGGAAAGGAGTGTGGCGTGTATGGCGACGGGTAGTATGTGCAGGAGAGGAGTGCTGAGTGTATGGCGGCGGGTAGTATGTGCAGGAGAAGAGTGCGGAGTGTACAGAAGCGGGTAGTGTGTGCAGGAGAGGCGTGCAGAGTTTATAGGGTTGGGTGGTATGTGCAGGAGAGGAGTGCAGAGTGTATGGCAGTGAGTAGTGTGTGCAGGAGAGGAGTGTACTTCACATACCTCTACTCATCTTTGCACCTCAGCCCCCCTGAACACCACCTCTTTGCTCATGTTTGCACTCCAAACTGTAATTCCTTTTCTGTTACCTTTGGACATCAAACCTCCCCACCCCCTCTGCTCACCTTTGCAGTACAGGCTGATGGCAGGCTCAGTGACAGTGGCAGGCAGGGTGTGGTCACAACCCTCAATGTCTGCAGAATTCAGCAGAAGTGATGTTGTACCAGGGATCAGGGGAGTTTGATGTACCTATGAATGCGCACCCAATTTACATATCAATGCTGCCTGCTGCCCCGTGATTTACATATCAATGCCACCTACTGATGATGGCACTGATAGGCGGCACTGATGGGCACTGACAGGCAACACTGATGGGCACTGTTGGGGCTGCACTGAAAATCAGGACACTGATGATATCCCCTATTACACTAGCTGGTTATTGGCTCTCTCCTCTTCTCACACTGTGTGATTATATTGGATACAGCACAGCTAATCAAGTGGTAAAGAGCTGCTGTGATTGGCTCTTAACCCCAATCTGTGATCAGCTGTGTCAGCAGGCATGCGGGGGGGGGCATGGTTCTGGGAGGACATCAATAGACCCCCATCCTAGAACTGAATGACCACACTGTAGCCATCATTTGGCTATAGCGCGTTCGGCAAGTGGTTAAGCGCCTTTACTGTTCGGCAAAATCTGGCCATGCATACCATTTGTCTAGGCATGCTATGCACAATCCTATTTTTCGGTTTTATCCCAGGGTGCCTTAGGCCTTTCATAAACCTAGTCATGCTCCCTCGTTGTCACTCTGTTATGAGTTTTTAATTGTAAAGCCAGCAGTTTACTTGTTACCGTTAGTGGTTACATTGTGTTTTTACTGTTTAAATACCAATTGTCTGAGTTTATATTAGGTGTTTCTGTCTTGTCTCAGGTTGTCAGTAAAACATGTGCTTTGTCAGTAAATTGTTCATGGTTTTTCAAGTCATGGAGGTTTGCAAACCTGCAGGTAGGAAATATATAGACAGTAGAAGACCAAATGCTCCTCAAGTGTACAATAATATGTTGCAGGACATGGGGGAAGGGATAAGAAGTACACAAGAAAGGTGTTGGTAGGAGATATGATAGCAGATCAAGGGTCACTGACCCTCTTGTTCTAATCTGTTTCAAATGTTCACTAGCCTGGGGCTAAAGACAGCTGTCTGAAGGAAAAAAACATACTTGTTCTGACTAGCTAGAAAGTTTGGGAAGAAATATAATTACATACGTACAGTAAATCTTTTATGCTCTTTTATGCTGACTGAAATGAAGAACAACACACTACAGAAACATAACAGTCATGGCGTTAGGTTGAGAGTCTGTCAATTGCCAAGGATGCAAAAGACTATCTGAAATAGTAGAAATTATGTCTCCTCCCCAACCCATTGGACAACTGGAAAGTGATGCAGATTATGCATCATCTACAAACTCTCACTAAACACTGAAACCATAATGCCCCACAATGTATTCTAAACTCCCACAATGCATTGAAAAAATAGAACGCTGAACGCTAATTAACGCGCGTTCATGAGCGTTTATCAGCGTTTATCAGCGTTTGGCTTTTTTTGGCGGTGAAAAAAGGCACTTTGAACGCAAATTTCTGGTGTTCAGAAAAAAGCCCATAAACTCCACTGCTCATTAAAGCTAAAAAACGTCAATGTGTGCATGGACACATAGGCTAACATAGAGTGGAGTTTATGGGCTTTTAAAAAAAACGCCCAAACTCAAAAAAACTGCAGTTTATGAGCTTCAGTGTGCATGGAGCCTATATGTACCACATAATCTAAGACCTGTTGAAGATGCGGGCGGGGGGAAGCAATTTACTGCACATATTCTGGTCCTGTCCATCTCTTAATAATTTTTGGACATGGGTTCACTAAATTACCCAAAAACTTCCCAATCTGGAACTCCCTAAAATGCCCAAATTTTTCTTCCTGCATTACAACTCGATTCTGACATCGTCCAACAAACAATTTATATTGCACCATCTGGTAAACATGGCAAGGTCATGCATGCCGGAGGCATAGTAATCTCATATTCCACTGACAGTCCAATAATGGATCAGAAGGGTTAAGGATATTATAAAGATGGAAATTCTCACAACCTCAATAAAAGATGCACATGCCAAATACAGAAGAACGTGGTTCTATTGGATTGAGTACACCTGCACTGATGAATTCAAACAAATATTGAATTGATGTCATGATTGCGCTGAAGGTTAGCCACTAAAGTCTGTACCAACATGTACTGTGACATACTGAAGCAGAGCATGATCCCCTCCCTTCGGAGACTGGGCCACAGGGCAGTACTCCAACATGATAATGACCCCAAACACCCCTCCAAGATGACCACTCCCTTGCTAAAGAAGCTGAGGGTAAAGGTGATGAACTGATCAAGCATGTCTCCAGACCTAAACACTATTGAGCATCTGTGGGCATCCTCAAACGGAAGGTGGAGGAGCGCAAGGTCTCTCACATCCACCAGCTCTGTGATGTCGTCATGGGGGAATGGAAGAGGACTCCAGTGGCAACCTGTGAAGCTCTGGTGAACTCCATGCCCAAGAGTGCTGGAAAATAATGATGGCCACAAAATATTGACACTTTGGGCCCAATTTGGACATTTTCACTTAGGGGTGTACTCACTTTTGTTGCCAGCGGTTTCGACATTAATGGCTGTGTGTTCAGTTATTTTGAGGGAACAGCAAATTTACACAGTTATACAAGCTGTACACTCACTATGTTACATTGTAGCAAAGTGTAATTTCTTCAGTGTTGCATGAAAAGATATAATAAAATATTTACAAAAATGTGAGGGTGTACTCACTTTTGTGAGATACTGTTATGCCCTGTACACACGGTCGGAAAATCCGACCACAAAATCCATCGGATTTTTTCCGACGGATTTAGTCCGACACTGGTGTTGCATACACACGGTCGGACAAAGTTGTCGGAAAATCTGATCATTCTGAACGTGGTGACGTTTGTTGCCTACGACGGGACTACGTAGAGGCTAGTAGCCAATAGCTTTGGTCTTGTAATGTGATCTGAGCATGCGTGGCACTTTGTCCGTCGGAATTCGCTACACACGATCGGAAAAAGTCCGATAGGACTTTGTTGTCGGAAAATTTGAGAGCAGGAGATAAAACTTTGTCCGTCGGAAAATCCGATGGAAAATGTCCGATGGAGCCTACACACGGTCGGAATTTCCGACAACATTGTTCCGTCGGAAAATCCGACCGTGTGTATGGGGCGTATGTTTTTTTTTTTTACCCATCACCCATAGGATCCCGCACTACACTTAAGCTGAACCCCAACAGTAGTATTTAATTCCCAGCTCAACTTACCGACCATCCTGCAACCAACTGAAAAACAGGGTTATATTGTAATATGCATGTTCTAGGCACATAAGAAACCTGTTTAACCACTTGCCGCCTGCCATATAGCAGAATGACGGCGGCAAAGTGGTTTCAATATCCTGACTGGGCATCATATGATGTCCTCAGCATATTAAGCCGCTGCGCGCCCCCGGGGCGCGCATTGCGGCGATCATTGTTGCTGTGTGTCAGTCTGACACCCCGCAACACCGATCTAGGTAAAGAGTCTCTGACGGAGACTCTTTACCATGTGATCAGCCGTGTCCAATCACGGCTGATCACGATGTAAATAGGAAGAGCCGGTGATCGGCTTTTCCTCACTCGCGTCTGACAGACGCGAGTAGACAGGGAGGTCTGTGCTTATTGTTTATCAGCGCAGCCCCCCCTTGGATCCCGCCCAGGACCACCATAATGCGCCCAGGACCACCAGGGACACCACCACACTGGACCACCAGGTATGCCCCCCCTAGACCCCCAGGGAAAGGCACATCTGTGCCCAGGCAGCTGCCAATCAATGCCCAGGCAACTGCCAATCAGTGCCCACTGACAATGCCTACCACTGCCAGTGCCACCAGGGATGCCCATCAGTGCCTCATATCAGTGCTGTGTATCAATGCCCATCAGTGCCCAGCAGTGCCGCCTATCAGTGCCACCCATAAATACCCATCTTTTCATTGTTTCAGTGCCCATCAGTGTCGCCTATCAGTGTCCATCAGTACCCACCAGTGCCCACCTGTTCCACCCATGAGTGCCCACCAGTGCTGCATGTCTATGCCCATCAGTACTGCATATCAGTGCCACCCATCAGTGCTGCCTACCAGTGCCTATCAGTGCCGCATATCAGTGCCCAACCTCGGTACCCGCCAGTGCCTGCTCATTGGTGCCATCTCATCGGTGCCACCTTATCAGTGCCTGTCAGTGCCGCCTTATCAGTGCCCATCAGTGAAAGAGAAAAGAGAAAACTTACTTATTTACAAAATGTTATAACAGAAAAAAAGCCAAAACTTTTATTTTTTTCCAAATTTTTAGTCTTTTTTTATTTGTTTAGCAAAAAATAAAAATCCCAGAGGTGATCAAATACCACCAAAAGAAAGCTCTATTTGTGGGAACAAAATTATAAAAATTGAGTTTGGGTACAGTGTAGCATTTGCGCATATTGTCGCAATTCAAATTGCGACATTGCTGAAAGCTCAAAATTGTCCTGGGCAGGAAGATGTATAAGTGCCCTGAATTGAAGTGGTTAATATGTCTGGGATTCCATTCAAGTAGCAGGTCTGGACACATTTTTTTCAGGACTTTTAGTTGACTCCATGATGGTAAGAATCTAATGCTCCGATGAACATCTTTTCAGCTTTAGCTCTGTGCTTAACTTTACTGATATGTTCTTTATTTATTGGCAGAGTAGAATCATGTAAGTAGCTGCAAAGCAGTTTTGCCAAAGTGATTGCAATGTATATAAATAGCAAGGCAATGGTGGCCTTTGTGTACTGATAAATCTCATCATACTGGGGCATACATTTTAAGAAAGAGCTTTATTGTTGTATATTTAGTCATGATGTGAATTAATAACTGCTCACAATAATGCTAATAATAATGTACTATATATTGTAAAATGATCTGTTATTTTTAACTAATTATCATAATTAAATAGAGGTGTCAAAAAGACACAAATAAAATCCTTGCAAGTAGTTATTCCAGTTGTGTAATGACAGTTTAGGTAAATTATGTATAATGATAAGTTGGGGAGTTGGACTTCAGCCATGTGACAAAAGCCACAGGGACAAATTGATGTACAGCTATAGTCAATTATCAAACAAAAATGATAATGGAAAAGGATCCATTACATGGGTGAGTGCTTTTTCTTTGGTGAAGCTAAACTTCAATTATACTTTGAAAAAAGCAAACTGAAGACTGAGCTTGTCACTTGTAATACAGCAAATGGTTTTGAAAAGCTTTAATTATCCCAGATTTGGCAGTTAGAGTGAAACATTCCACACAGGCAGAGCTGAAAAACGATTTCTTATTGTCTATCCAGGCCTTTAATGATAAAAAAGACGATTGCACAGAAATGTTATTTCCAAGCCTTTATATTGCCATATTTTCTAGCCTTTATATTGTAACAACATTTGTAATGGCTCTGCACAATAAAACAAATATCACAGAAGTATTCTGGCCTCTATTGCAATAGATACTACAGATTCATTTGCCCTTTTCAGGTGTAGCAAAGCTGGCCATAGATATTTATTCACAAATGACCAAGAAAATATATACCACCAGTGGCGGTGCGTCCATTAAGGGCGCATGGGCGTCACCCCCCCTCTCCAGCCAACCCCTCTATAAATAATGGATAGATTCATGCATTGCATGAATCTATCCATGGCTACCGCCGCCACCCCCTATTCAGGCGTCCGGACCCTTTTCGGACACCGAGCGCCTGAATTACAGTGGCGGGGTGTATTTTTGAAGCACTTGATTAGAGCCATAGGCTCTAATAGGCTTCAAAAAAGGTGAGCTGGAAGTGCAGACCATTGCCCTCGGAGTCCACCCAGGTGTTTTAGAAAACCAAATGCATATTCGCTTTTCTAATACTGAACCGCCTGTCCACCAATCAGGTAGCGTGGGTCTGATACTCATCACCTGATTGGCTGAAAGGACAGGCGCTGCCATTGGATGCCTATCAGGAGGGTTGGAAGGAGACGCATGGAGGACACAGTTCAACGATGTCTGACCCGCATCAAGGTCCCACAGCTGGCTGCCGTCACCCGCTGCCTGACCCGCCACTCATATAGGGTAAGTGCCGGGCAGATGGCGAGCGGGTGGGGGGTCACAGTGGCAACTTTTGATGGGCACAGTGGTGGTATTTTATGGGCACAGTGGTGGCATTTGATGGGGCACAGTGGCAGCAATTAAATAGGGCACAGTGGCAGCATTTGATGGGCACAGTGGCAGTATTTGATCTGGCATAGTAGCAGCATTTGAAGGCACAGTGGCGGCATTTGATGGCACAGTGGAGGCACTTTATGGGCACAGTGGCGGAATTTGATGGACACAGTGGCAGCAATTGATGTCACAGTGTCAGCATTTTATGGGCATAGTGACAGCATTTGATCGGGCACAGTGGCAGCATTTGATGGGCACAGTGGCAGCATTTGATGAGGCACAGTGGTGACATTTGATGGGGCACAGTGGCAGCATTTGATGGGCAAAGTGGCAGCAATTGATGGCAAAGTGGCTACAATTGATGGCACAGTGGCTGCGTTTGATGGGCACAGTGGCTGCGTTTGATGGCATAGTGGCTGCATTTGATGGGCACAGTGAGGCTTCAATTGATGTTTTTTTTCAGAATTTTTCAGTTTGTTTGCGCCCCCCAAAAAAAATTTGAGCACCAGCCGCCACTGTATACCACTCTCCTAACTGAGTCACATACTGGAAAAAGTTATAACATTTTGTCTCTCTGCAAGAAACTAGAACTAATCTATGGCTGCTAAGCTGAAGAGTGGTGTTGTTGTTCTGTCAGGTTAGCAATGTAGAGGAGTGAGACAGCGATCAGGAGATCACTTACATACTTTCTTAGGTGGGAACTTGGGAAGTAAATGAAGCAGTAAGTTGTTTTCTGTTGTTTAATGTGCTCCTAGGGATGCCTGTCAGAGGACTTGTATGTCCTCTGTACAGCTCTCCTGTTGCCATCTTGGGAGAGCCTTGTGTCCTGATTAGACCTGAGTACCCCTAGATTTGGGGTGATCATCTTAGGAAGACTTTATACTGTATAGCCCTTTTGGATCTTTCCTGCAGTGCAGTCCTACTGTATGGGAGTAGGTAGTGAAAAGAACCTGTCTTGTTGGGGACAGTTACTGTATGCTTAGTGCAGGGAAAGATTCCTCCAACCTAGTGATAGTTTAGTGATCTTCTGGATCCTGCTTTATTGTTCCTGGACTGGTTGGAAACATAAATGTTTAAGATGCACACAGAGCCAGGTTGACACAGAAATACAAGGGACACCTGCTGCGGGCTGAGAGACAAACATTTCATTTTTTGACCACAGTTGCACATTAACAGTATCACTGCTGACTTCTGTTTTGAACCGAACAGTACAGTTTGTATACCCATTCTTGAAAGCCCAACTCCAGGCAAAGCTTTCTATTAATTTTCCGATAGAGTGGGGAAAGGGAAAATCCTCTGTCGGGTTTTTATTGCATTCTGTTCCTACTGAGAAGATTCACTTCTCGGGTCAGGACAGAAAGTATTGTAAATTATTTTCAATAGGGATATAGACACACAGTTTTTCTATTTCAACAAAAAAAGAGGCAACAGTCCCCTGAATAGGGACACAACCCTAGAATAGAATCATACTGTGTATACACAGGGAAAGGAAGCTCATTAGCATACATTCATCCAACTACCAAGTTGAAGTCAATTGACCCTAATAATAGCATAGTAAAGTATATGCAAACAATATTCCGGTATATCCCGAGGTACAGCATTGTAAATGAAAACACATTTTTAGTAGATTTGGGAAGTTTTAGAACTATGACTTCCACACAACTACTTTTTTCACAGATGTCATTGGGATAGTATGAAAAGGAAAATGTTTCCAATAGGGTCACAGACAAAGTTAAAACTGAAAATGTTAAGGTTTTAGCACTGTTAAGGTATAGCAAATTGTACTCACCTCCCCCTATCATGCCTCCTTCCACTATGCAATCTGTAGGGCTCTGAATCAGGAGTGACAGTGGCTATTGTATGAATAAATCCTGAAAATAGTGGTTGCAGGCTCCATTTCTAAATAGACTGTAATAGTTGAGTTACAATTTATTTGGTTAATGCTTATTGCAAATCAAAGTCTTGTCATTTGATCCATGTGTTGAGTCCAGCAAACCAGCAACTGCTAGAAAGTATTTTTTTTTTATTTTCAATTAACTTTGCCATACCTTGTACCAGAAAAAAAAATCACCTGTTAAGAACTTACCTGCATTAAATCAATAGTTTATCTGGGCAATCAATGATCACCATATTCAACAATCTAGGATGTCAGGCCTGGCGTGTAGGGTGTGATCCTGAGTCGGCTGTGCATTGGTACTCTTTGGCTCTTTTATCTGTTGGTTTTCACTTTTTTTTCTATGCTGGTTTCCTCTGTTGTTCTTGCTAATTTTCTTTTTGGGTCTTGCTAGATTTTTTAATCTACTTACTTGGTCATCTCATTGTAGCAATGACCCCCAAAGGAGCTGCTGATTTGATTTGGACCTGCACTCTGCTAATAAACCCCACTAACTTGCTCAGTCCCCTTGACACAGCTGTGGTGCAATTCAATAAAGTACAATATAATATAACACAATATACCTGTATTGTCACTTCAGGATCCACTGGCTCCACCTGCTGGGAGAAAACAATACTCCACACAACGGGTACTTAACCAAAGTATATTTTACTATAAGTATTGGCAAACAGCTGATTACAATTATTGTGCTGTCATCCCAAAATAGAATGACAGTACAATGAATTTTTGATAAAGCAATTATGAAGAATATAGATATACGGGAGCTCCCCCTACTTTTATAGCTATGCCTGAGATCTCACTTAAAGTACTCAGTCTTTAGTCTTTGTGTCTTCGCTAGCTAGGATAATTCCTTGTGATTTGTAATCCAAGGGTTAAAGTAATTCAAGTTGAGTTAAAGATGATCCCGGTATAACTTCAGTAACTATGATACAAGGCTGAGATGCAATAGCAGATAGGCCATATTCCTGCCTAGTATCAGTTTCTATACTCCTCCTCCGTAGGACTATAAATCCCAGCGAGGCCTGTATATAAGTCTGACTAGGTGCAAAAGTCAATAAACTGTGGGCTTCAACCCGCTCACCAACTGGATCGGAGCTCTGTATGGGAGCTTTGGTCCAGTGATTGCAGCTTGCTTCCCTGTCAGCCGACTCTGTACCGCTATGCTGGGTGAACACGGTCCTCCGATGCTCAAACGAGTGTCTCTGGATCTCTCCAATCCGGTCACTGTATCTCTGGCACCTTCAGGTCACTCACACAATCGAGCAGGATTGCGCTCCACAATGGCTGTAGGCGGCTTCCTCCGGGAGGCCTCCTCACAAGTCCTCACAGGCAGGCCATGTGTTCCCAAGAGCCCTAACATGGCCGCTTGGGCTCCTTTTATGTCCTACCCAGCATGCACTGTCAGAGAGGGTGTCCATGGGTAGGTCACCTGGCATCCTGGGTAAAAAGGTTAACTCTCAAAGTAAATAACAGTCACTTCCTGTAATCAGCTTAGTGCTTTGTGAAAGCAAAAATCACTTAGTTCCACTATCTGTGTTTGGCCGCTAGATGGCGCCAAATACTAAGCCATAGAAATGTCCATAGACTTTTGTTATGAATGTTAATACAATTCAGTAGGCAAGGATACCCGCGCTACATCATATTTTAGATTCCTCTTCTGAGTTTACACACATGTATAAGCCTCGCCATACTGTGCCAGCACATGCCCTGATTCGAAAAGTTCCCATTTTGGAACAGTTTGGTACACTTTCAATTTACCAGGTATAAGCTGGCAATCCTTTGCATGGTAAGAGGCCTTGTCAAGGCATGGGGGGGGGGGGGGGGTGTGCATTAAGAAAGCTAAAAACTATGCTACCAGGTGTTTCTGCTATGGTAGTTTCACTCATTACACACGTTTTAGCAGAGATGCCAGACTAAAACCTACAACCTAAATTGGGCAGGTGCTATATTTGACAATGTCAATGGAGGGTGGTCACATAGGTGACAATGGCAAAGGCATTGATTTAAACTGAACAGAAGAAGGCAGGAGGAAACCACTTCTGTATTTTACCAAGAAAACCTTATGGCTATATACCATTGAACACATGTCAAAAAGGTGCCAGAATGTGGGCTCCTTAAGTCAAAAAAAGGCACTTAACAAACTACTGAGGAAAAGCTAAGGATTTGTGTTAAAGTACAGCTGGTGTGAATGACCTGATTAGATTCCTTTTCTTTTCAAAATGTGGCCACTGATGTTTGCTGTTGGTGAAGCATTCTAAAGCTGGCCATAGAGGGATCGAAATTCGGCTAGCTCAGCAGGGACCAGCCAAATTTCAATCCATCCATGGCTATTACTATTTGAGAACAGCCAATCTAATGATTGGCTGCTCTCGAAAGGACTTTTACATTTTTTGTTTAATCCGTGTATTCTAATGGCAGAGGAGTCCCTGTCAGAATACAATGTCACAGCAGGGAGGATTCCTACATCCACCTTGCCTGTGTGGATAAAGGAATCTGTTCATTTTTGTTTAATAGTCCACCGGCTGATGGAAAAAACAATCCATAAATGTCCAGTTTAAGAATACTGTGGACAGCAAAGAAAACAAAAAAATAGCTCATTCAGCAAATTGAACCTAACCTTTTAGTAGAAGCCTAGATTACTAGTTTGAAGCTGTTATTTTGGACATTATGAAAACAACTAACTCATTGGAAAAGACAAATATGTTTTGAAAAGTTGAAACAAGAAATTATGAACATTTTTTTATTTGTAAAGAGTGTGTATTCCTGATGAACAGGTGTGAGAACTTGAGGCTTACCTCAAGAGACAGAAACAGTTACACTAGTGGGTGTGTCTTTTACTGGGTGTGTGACAATCCTAGCTAGGTTATTTAAAGGCCTAAGAATAGGCCTGAATTTTTCTTTGCCGTGTGTAGAGATATGTTTTTTTAGTGGGTTTGACTGTTGTTTTATTATTGCTTCTAAATCTCACATGTTAGACTTACAACTCTTATGTAATGATTGAGATGAAAAGGAAGGTTCCTGCTAATTCATTCCTGCTGTGTGTGTCTTTTTTTTTTTTTTTTTTTTTATAATTAAATCTTTATTGATAGTTTTATTTATGCAGTTTACATTTTGCTGATTGCATATCCTTTGTCTATCCAGTCATTTAATACCCCCATGGTCTGAAGATTGGCCCTTCCAGCGGCCCCCGTCCCCCGGGAGAGGAGCAGCAAAAAGCCAAAAAAAAAAAAAAAAAGAACCTTCCGGTTCTTTAATTCAGGTGATGTAACCCCTATATCCCAAAATAATATTTGTTTACTTTTTTACTACGTGTCCTTAGTGTCTTCCCTCCTATTGAAAAAAAAGTGTTTAAGTGTCCTACAGTCTCCCCTGGCCAAAATCAGGGTTTCCCACCCTCCCTCTCGTTCTTCCCCTTACCCCCCCCCCCCTCCCTCCCTGCCTCTATACTCTACTCCATTAAGTGTTGTGTTGCTTTCTCTCAGTGCTCCATCCTTGTGCCTTCCCACTCAAGTGTGGTTTTCCTTAGTTTGTGGTGAAAAAAAAAAAAAAAAAAAAGAGGAAAAAAAAAAAAAAGAGGAAAAAAAAAATAAAAAATCTGAAAAGAAAGACATACTGTGTATATATATGTATGTATATGTATGTATATGTTTATAAGTGTTTGTTTGTTTAGGGGGAGAAAGCTCATTCCTCCCTAAATATTTCCTTGTGGGAGTGTGCGTTTCCCAATTACTCCGCGGTCCGTGTTTCCATCTCCAAATTTCCCCTCTTAACCCCCCCCTGTTACCCCCCCCCCCCCCCCACCCCCCTCCCTACACACCACTCATTCTAAGTGTTATTTTCTCCTTATACCCCATCCTTTTACCTACCTAGTTAAGTGTAGTTTGTCTTGTGTTTATGGAAGTGTCAAAAAAAAAAAAAAAAAAAAAAAATACAAATAAAATTTTTTTTAAAAGGTTTTAATTTGCTCCTCATCCCTATGGTCCCCGGCCGCCGAGAGCGCCCCTCTCCCACCAGAACAAGCATCCCTCAACTTAGTATTCAGCAATTCCTTATACATTTCTATTTTTAAGACAAAAGACATAAAAATTATTTTTTATACGTTCCCCGAATAGGTTTCCCAGGTTGTGGTCTCCTCCCCATCTGTTTACTTCAGTCCCCTTCGCTTTTCCTAATTTGTATTTCAATTTCTATTTCCTTAGCCTGTTCTTCCCATCCCTCCCAGATAGCATCATATTTCTCTTGTTTATTTCTCGTTTTATATACCCACCTCTCTGCTTCTTGGATTTTATCTACCTGCTCTCGAAAGGACTTTTACATTTTTTGTTTAATCCGTGTATTCTAATGGCAGAGGAGTCCCTGTCAGAATACAATGTCACAGCAGGGAGGATTCCTCCATCCACCTTGCCTGTGTGGATAAAGGAATCTGTTCATTTTTGTTTAATAGTCCACCGGCTGATGGAAAAAACAATCCATAAATGTCCAGTTTAAGAATACTGTGGACAGCAAAGAAAACAAAAAAATAGCTCATTCAGCAAATTGAACCTAACCTTTTAGTAGAAGCCTAGATTACTAGTTTGAAGCTGTTATTTTGGACATTATGAAAACAACTAACTCATTGGAAAAGACAAATATGTTTTGAAAAGTTGAAACAAGAAATTATGAACATTTTTTTATTTGTAAAGAGTGTGTATTCCTGATGAACAGGTGTGAGAACTTGAGGCTTACCTCAAGAGACAGAAACAGTTACACTAGTGGGTGTGTCTTTTACTGGGTGTGTGACAATCCTAGCTAGGTTATTTAAAGGCCTAAGAATAGGCCTGAATTTTTCTTTGCCGTGTGTAGAGATATGTTTTTTTAGTGGGTTTGACTGTTGTTTTATTATTGCTTCTAAATCTCACATGTTAGACTTACAACTCTTATGTAATGATTGAGATGAAAAGGAAGGTTCCTGCTAATTCATTCCTGCTGTGTGTGTCAATGTAGTTTGTGCGCTGCATTTTTGGCTTTTGTATTAATTGGGTCTGTTTTTGCTTATGATAATTCTGCCATGTAACTTTTTTGGGGTTTGGGGCGAGGACTTCTGATAACAAAAAAGTTTTTTTGGTTGTGCAAGTCCTTGAGTAGAAAGTGTAATGGGGAGGGGGAAGAAAAACCCCCAAAAAACAAAAGAACAAAAAATAAAAACCGTGCGCAAAGCTGAAATTCAGGGCTCTACTAATTATTTTGTGGACTAGGTAAACCATGAAATATATATATAACTAAATGAGAATTTTCTCTAAGCACCAAATTAAGAAAAAAATACCCCAAAAACTATTTGGTGTAGGGTCCCCCCCAAAATCCAGACCAGGCCCTTTGGCTTTGCTCGGATTTTAACCACTTGCTTACCGGGCACTTAAACCCCCCTCCTATCCAGACCAATTTTCAGCTTTCGGTGCTCTCACGCTTTGACTGACAATTACTCAGTCATGCAACATTGTACCCAAATTAATTTTTTGTCCTTTTTTTCCCACAAATAGAGCTTTCTTTTGGTGGTATTTGATCACCTCTGGGTTTTTTATTTTTTGCGCTATAAATGAAAAAAGACCGAAAATTTTGAAAAAAAACGCATTTTTCTTTGTTTCTGTGATAAAATTTAGGAAATTATTAATTTTTCTTCATAAATTTTGGCCACAATTTATACTGCTACATATCTTTGGTAAAAATAACCCAAATTAGTGGATATTATTTGGTCTTTGTGAAAGTTACAGACTCTACAAGCTGTGGTGCAAATTATACAAAATTGATCACACCTGATGTACTGGTGACCTATCTCATTTCTTGTAAACCCGAACAAGCCAGGAAAGTACAAACACCCCCCAAATTACCCCTTTTTTGAAAGTAGACATTCCTAGGTATTTAGAAAGAGGCGTGGTGAGCTTTTTGATGTTGTAAATTTTTCCCACAATTCTTTGCAAAATGAATTTTTTTTTCTACAAAATTGTCATTGTAATAGGTTATTTCTCTCACATGGCATGTGTATACCACAAATGACACCCCAAAATAAATTCTGCTACTCCTCCTGAGTATTACGATACCACATGTGTGTGACTTTTACACAGCCTGGCCACTTAGAGAGGCCCAACATGCAGGGAGCGCCATCATGGAGCATAAATTACACATCTAACTTGTTGACTACCTATTACACTTTTGAAGGCCCTGGAGCACCAGGACAATGACATGTGACACTGACGTGGCACTGATGACACGTGACACTGATGTGGCACTGATGACATGTGACACTGATGTGGCACTGATGACACGTGACACTGATGACAGATGGTACTAATAAGGAGCACTGATGACACGTGACACTGATGACAGATGGCACTAATATGTGGCACTGATTAGAGATGGCACTTATACATGGCACTGATATCACGTGGCACTAATATGTGGCACTGATGAGAGATGGCACTAATATGTGGCACTGATGACAGACGGCACTAATACGTGGCACTGATGTCAGATGGCACTGATACGTGGCATTGATGACAGGTGACACTGATAACAGATGGCACGTGACACTGACAGGTGGTACTGATGGCAGATGGCACTAATACGTGACACTGATGACAGATGGCACTAATGTGTGGCACTGATGACACGTGACACTGATATGGCACTGATGACAGATGGCACTGATGACAGATGGCACTATGTGGCACTGATGACATGTGGCACATGTGGCACTGATGACAGGTGGCACTGATGACAGGTGGCACTGACTACAGATGGCACTGACAGATGGCACTGGCAGATGGCACTGGGGATGGCACTGGGGATGGCACTGGGCACAGATGGCATTGGGGACAGATGGCATTGGGGACAGATGGCACTTGCAGATGGCATTGGGGACATATGGCTCTGGCAATTGGCATTGGAGACAGATTGCAGTGGTGGCAGTGGGCACAGATGCCATTTTTTTTTATGACACTTACGGCGCTGCAGCCATTCATCTCCCCCTCCTCACACGCTGTATCTGTGTGAGGAGGGGGAGCGGCGCTGAGAGATGATCTCATATGTTTACATATGAGATCATCTCCCATTGGACACGCCGATCGCGCTGTAAACGGTTGCTGTGATTGGCCGTTTACAGCGATCTGTGATTGGCTGTGTCCGAGGGACACGGCCAACACAGAATTTCCCTGCTGCGCGCTCGAGAGCACGCACAGAGAACGAGGAAAGGGAAGGCCGTCATATGACGGCCTCCCGGGAATTGACATCCGCGCCGAGGCCGTCATTCGGCTACGGCCGGATGTGAAGTGGTTAAGGGGAACTTAACGCCAATTGTTTAAAAAAAAAATCCATACCAGACCCTTATCTGAGCATGCAGCCTGGAGGTCAGGATAGGGGGGACGAGCGCCCCCCCCCCCTCCTGAACCATACCAGGCCACATGCCCTCAACATGAGGAGGGTGCTTTGGGGTCCCTTGATGGGGACAAGGGCCTCTTCCCGACAACCCTGGCCGGTGGTTGTCAGGGTCTGCGGGCAGGGGACTTATCAGAATCTGGAAGCCCTCTTTAACAAGGGGGCCCCCAGATCCTGGTCCCTCCCTATGTGAACGGGTATTGGATACATTGTACCCCTACCCATTCACCAAAAAAGCTGTGAAATTAAAAAAAAAATACAAGAGCCAGTTTTTGACAAATCCTTTATTAAAAAATAGCTCTGAACCGTCTTCTCCCCGAGCCATGTCTCCCGCCGCCATCTTCTCCTGGTGCTGTCTCTCTCATTGACATATTTTGTCATGGTCTTCTCCTGGCGCCATCACTCCCGCCGCCATCGTCTCCCCCGCCGTCTTATCCCACTGCTGTGTTCTTCCTCGCCGCCGGTTACCCGCTAATATATTTATAAATATATATATATATATATATATATATAAGAAAAAGGGGGGGCAGGCTCCCCAGGTGACGTCATCTGGTGACCATTCCCCGTGGCTATGTAAGAGATGCCAGACAGTGGGTGACAACACAATGAAGGAAGACTGCGGCTAGGAAGAACACAGCAGCGGGAGAAGTAGGCGGTGGCGGGAGTGATGGCGGCAGGAGAAGACGTCGACAGAAGATGGCAGTGAGAGAGACAGCACCAGGAAAAGATGATGACAGAAGATGGTGACGAGATAGACTGCACCAGGTGAAGATGGCGGAGGGAGACACGGCTCGGGGAGAAGACGGCTCAGAGATTCTTGTCAAAAACCGACACTTGTATTTTTTTTACATTTCACTGCTTTTTTTGGTGAATGGGTACCCCTACCCATTCACATGGGGGGGCAGGATCTGGGGGCCCCCTTGTTAAAGTGGGCTTCCAGATTCTGATAAACCCCCTACGCGCAGACCCCGACAATCGCCGGCCATGGCCCCCCTGCCCCAAAGCATCCACCATTTTGAGGGAATGTGGCCCGGTATGGTTCAGGAGGGGGGACGCTCGCTTGTCCCTCCCCATCCTAACCTCCAGGCTGCATGCTCGAATAAGGGTCTGGTATGGATTTTTGGGGGGAACCCACGCCCCTCCGAATCCATACTAGACCCAAAGGGCCTGAGGGCCTGTTATGGACCTGGGGGGGGGGGGGGCATGTCATTTTTTTGCAATTTTTATTTTTTGTACAGCAATTTAAATTTTTTTGTACATTCAGCTGTTAAGGACACGGTGGCCGGCGTATGGTCATCATCCCACCCTCTCCCAGTCCATACCAGGCCCTTTGGGTCTGGTATGGATTTTAAGGGGAAAAATTCACTTTAAGCATTATTAAAATCACCGCTCCTGAAAAGACAATTATTTTAAAAATGTTTTTTTTTCATTGATACATGTCCCCCAGGGCAGTACTCGGGTCCCCATACACTTTTTATGGCAAATAACTTACATACAAGCCTTTTGATTTTGCAGGTTCGAGCCCCATTGACTTCAACTATTCCCAAATATGCCGAATTTGACAGGCATGTTCGCTGGCAATAGTGCAATTTTCTATTTGTCCACCCAGTTAAAGTCTTAATTGGCTTAATTGGGTGCTATTATCATGTACCATGGGATTGCATATTCGCGCTATAGTAAATGACCCCCAAGGTGTCTTTTAAAGTTGCAGTAGTGTTTACGTAGCTAGAGCTAATGCTTGTACCTTACATTTCAATACAATTTGTAAATATGTATCTTCGTACAATAGCCTATATATTACAAGATTTCTTGACATCTTGTTACTGTCATTTATTACATAGTGTTTAGAAACAAGATATGAATAGAATAATGTGCAGATATATAAAACTTATTTTTACTCACTGTGGACATACTTGTTTCATTTTTGTGCCCTAGTGCATAGCCAGAATAAACACTTGTAAACTAGGTTGCATTGTAACTTTCCCACAGCATTAAACTGTTCAAAAAATATATTTCAGTTATCTACAAAGAAACAGTTCAATGTAGTCTATTGTTCAGCTTTACAAGGCTTTTACTTGTTTAGTTTTATTCATTAGCAGAAGAAGGGGAAAATCCACCTTTCTTTGTTTCATGTCAGGAAATGAGGACCCCCCCATATTTAATTGCCATTGCTCGAATTTGCAAGCAACCAACATTTCAAGCCATTGTAAACATATAAACTAAAACCTTTTCGAAACTGAGTTGATTATACATAGGCAGAACATCTGGAAAGGTTTTTTTTTTTTTCTTGAAGACACAATACAAGGTTCTCCATGTACAAAGTTTTGTGACAGGTCTGAGAGGGGATTTTTCAAGCCCAGACAACAGCAGCACTAATTATGGAATCTTTTCAACTACCAGCTTTAAGATATTTTTTTTCCCCTAAAAATAATGGTCTTTTTTAAACTGAAAGCCTCTATATGAGTTCTAAGTAGTTATTCATTATTTCCATTGGTTCTGAAATAAAAAAAATTAAATAAAGGCAAACAAGATCCAATATTATTTAATTGGATAAAGTGAAAACAAATTAAAAGTAAGTAAGTCTACAGATATTAGATTAATATTATAATATTAGATTAGATTAAAATGCTAGAACAGTCAAAAGACCAAACCAAAAAACGATTTCGTAAGACTGATTCCTGGGTGTGCCTGTCATTTAGCGGGAAGTAAAGTAAGCAATCCTTCGCAGTATCCAGTGTTTGTAACAAGTCACATTGTTATACACTACAGAATGACATCTTCAAGGCATAAAGCATAAATCTGCCTAGTAACAAAACAAGGCATGTAAATGTCTTGAATGTGTGATATAGTCCATACTCAGCAGGAACTTTGCTACATGCGGTATTTCATGTATCAGGTCCAGGTTTCTGCTAAGATTTATCTCTATAGCCCTAGACCTCTAATATTTAATATGTTTCTACATCAGGACCAACCAGAACAATGGTAGCTTCAAAGTCACAGGCTGATTCAAGTATAGAGCTCTCAACATACACTATATTACCAAAAATATTGGGACGCCTGCCTTTACACGCACATAAACCTTAATGGAATCTCAGTCTTAGTCCGTAGTATTGAGTTTGCCCACCCTTTGCAGCTATAACAGCTTCAGCTCTTCTGGGAAGGCTGTCCACAAGGTTTAGGAGTGTGTCTATGGAAATGTTTGACCATTCTTCCAGAAGCACATTTATGAGGTCTTGTGGACAAGAAGGTCTGGCTTGCAGTCTCTGCTCTAATTCATCCCAAAAGTGTTCTATTGGGTTGAGGTCAGGACTCTGTGCAGGCCAGTCAAGTTCCTCTACCCCAAACTCGCTCAGCCATGTCTTTATGGAACTATCATTATTGTGGAAGTTTCACTGAGTAAAGGATAAGAAGGGGGAGTAGGGGAAAAGAGAACAAGTAAAAGGGATATAAATGGGGGGAAGCTGCACTAATTTGATGAAACCCGTGTATTTAAACCTAAAACAATTATCTAATTCAGTGAGACTGAGTGAAAAATCTAAATAAATTATAGAAAATCCTTTATAATTAAATCTGTCCAAAAATGTTAATAAAGTGAACCAGTCCAAATATTGAAAAAATTAAACCACAAATTGTGTTGTGCTTAATAAAGTCCAATAATAAAGTCCAAAATATTTTTTATAAAAATTCCAAATGAAAAACAGCAGTTACAAACGAAGTGCACCACCACCTTGAGGAAGACATGCTTACAAGAAAGTAAGCCAAATATGCAGATGGCTTTAACCCAGCCTAGGCCTTTTAGATTGCAAAGGAATGCAATAGTAGTGAGATCTTTGCATGCTTGAAGTCACAGGTAAGCGTTGGCTCCACAAACGTATTAACCCAAAAGAAAAAATGTGTATAACATAGCGTAATATTGTCAAGATGAACAAATAAAAAATCCAAATAGTTGCACTTACAATGTAAATTAGATTTAACGCAAAGGATAAAAATACCCAGTGATTTAAATCGAATCCAGTGCACCAACACCACATAGAGGGCCTCCTTACCAAATAACAAGCCCACAAATGCAGATACTACCACAAGTGGATGAATCCTCAGCTGGATGCAAAGGTGGAATCAATTGATTATTGGACCAAATTCCCAGCAATGACATATCTCTATATCTATGTGTCTCCCGTACGTTTGGTAAGTGTCAGCCCAAAAAAAAGGTATAACAGACCATTGCGTGATATTGTCTAAACTAATTTATTATTAAAAGAAAAGAAATACACTTACAAACAAACGATTCTCATAGCATAAAAAATTAAGCCGGCCGGCAACAACATCCTCCTCAACGTGATGACGTGGTGACGTCAGCACGTACCTCCCAGGCGTGTTTCGTCATCAACTGACGTTATCAATGGGGTGTATAGGGATATAAAGAGGATTGAAAGCAGAGAGTATGAATAAGGAGGGGTGCTGTTCCATCTGGGTTAATTCTATCTATGGGTGCATAGGAGAAGTCTCTGGAGGTTGGGAGAAAAAAAGAGACAGAATCTTTTTTTACGATGGGTCTTCCTGAAGATGCCACTGCTTCCAGACTTTGTTAAATTGTGCAAAAGTCTTATGAAGACAATAAGGTTCTCCATAAGTTTACCATCTCTAATTCTAGCATATATTTCTGTATGAGAAAGTGGTGGTACTCTTTTCTATTTAAGGGCTATCAAGCATCTACCTACAGTAGGTATATGTAAAAGGAGTCTTTTGACTAGTTTGGAAAAATTTGGCAGGGGGCATGCCCAAAAGATTTGTTTTGAGATCAAAAGGAATCGGTGTGTCAAAAATTTGCTGGACTAAATAATTAACAGATTCCTTTCCCAGAATAGTATGTGTACCGCAAATCTATGTATTTGTGTGGGCAACATGAATTCTTTCTTGTGACACAGTTCTTGCAGATAAATTCACTCCACCCTTTAGCTTACTGCAGTAATAGGGTTATCCCAAATGCTGCAGATAAAGGCAGATAGGCTGTTCACTTTGCAAGGGAAACTCACTCACTTCTGTGTCCAACATACTCTTTTTAACCGGTTAGGTAGCCCATGTTGGGACAATCAGAATGTATGGAGGCAGAAGGGAACAAGTAAGTTCTAATACTACCAGGAGTTACTTAAGTTTGCCTGATCAGAAAGGTCCAGTATTTGGAAGTAGCTTTCTATTAAATTCTCTATCCTTATATACAATGCCTTGCAAAAGTATTCACCCCCTTGGCATGTTTCGTGTTTTGTTGCCTCACAACCTGGAATTAACATGGATTGTTTGAGGATTTGCATCATTTAATTTACAGAACATGCCCACAACTTTGAAGATTTTATTTTTTTATTTTTTATTGTGAAGCAAACAACAAATAGGACAGACAAAATAACAGAAAAAGTCAATGTGCATAACTATTCACCCACCTAAAGTTAATACTTTGTAGAGCCACCTTTTGCAGCTATCACAGCTCCAAGTCGCTTTGGATAAGTCTCTATGAGCTTTCCACATCTTACCACTGGGATTTTGCCCATTCCTCCTTGCAAAACTGCTTCAGCTCCTTCCAGTTGGGTGGTTTTTGCTTGTGAACAGCAATCTTTAAGTCTGACCACAGATTTTCTATTGGCTTGAGGTCTGGGCTCATAAGGAGGTTATAACAGGGGTCATAGTACCTGTGTAGTGTGAGTACCTGAGTGTTGGAGAGGCAACTCGTTGTACATCTTGTGGCATGTATGCGTTCCTTGATCATCTGATCAAGAGTGAATACTGCTGTGCAAAATGTAAGCACATTGTTTCCCTGGAGGCCCAGGTTCTGAATCTGGGGAAGCAACTGTCAGCACTGAGAAGTTCCTCCATACTAAAAGAGAGCCAGGAACGTACACGGCAGGTGTCGGCAGGGGCCAGCACAGAGGCAGGTGGAGACAAAGAGGTGCAGGCACTAGGAAAGAGTAGATGGGTGACAGTCAGGAAGGGTAGAGGGGGAAGTGCCAGGGAGGCCAATACAGGGCTGGAGCATCCCAATAAGTACGCTCCATTGAGTGACATTGGTCAAACCAGTCAGGGACCAGCACTGCTGGAGCTGAGAGACTCTCCTAGCTGCTGGGGGAAGAACTCCTCCAGTGAGAGTGGGGGGGAAGAGAATGGAAAGGAAAGACAGATTCTGGTGATAGGGGACTCAGTTCTTAGAAGGGCAGAGAGGGCAATCTATAACAAAGACCTGAAGCGCCGAACTGTATGTTGTCTACCAGGCACTAGGGTTTGGCACATCACGGATCTTGTGGACAGATTATTGGGAGGGGCTGGGGAAGACCCGGCTGTCATGGTGCACGTTGGCAACAATGACAAAGACAGAGGCAGATGGAGTGTCCTAAAGAACTATTTTAGAAAGACATAGGGAGATTAGGGAAGTAAACAAGTGGCTGAAGAGCTGGTGTAATAAGGAAGGGTTTGGGTTCCTGGAGGATTGGCCGACTTCTCAGTCGATAACCAGTACTATAGAAGGGATGGACTGCACCTAAATGAGGAGGGTGCAGATCAGCTGAGAATGACAAAAATTAGGGGGGTTTTTAAACTAGGCAACGGGGAGATGATCCAGAGGTAGAGATAGTCAGCGCGGAACATATTCCAGAGGGTAGTATTGGGGGCATTAGTGATAGGTTGACCAAAGCACTAAACCCAAGGTAAGTATAGTAGCAAGTCCTAGTTGCAATTTCGGAACACCCAATAAGAGGATAATATGCGACCGGTCTAAACTACGTGGCATGTTCACCAATGCCAGGAGCCTGGTGGACAAGATGGGTGAACTAGAGATACTGTTGTACGAGGAGGATTTGGATTTTGTGGGAATTTCAGAGACCTGGTTCAACAGCTCTCATGAAGGATAGAGAGGGTAAAAAGGGGGAGGGGTATGCCTATATATCAAGAAAAATGTACAAGTAAATGTGAGAGATGACATCACTAAGGGAGCTAGGGAGGAGGTGGAATCCTTATGGGTAGAGCTCCAAAGAGATGAAGCTAAGGGGAAAATAATACTGGGAGTATGCTATAGGCCCCCTAACCTGAGGGAGGAAGGGGCGACAGATCTCCTATCACAAATTGGATTAGCAACAAGGATGGGAAGCGTTATCATAATGGGGGATTTTAATTATCCAGACATAGACTGGGCTGAGGGAACCACGCATTCATCTAAGGCTCACCAGTTCCTAAATGTCTTGCAGGACAATTTTATTGGTCAGATGGTAGACGTACCAACTAGAAATAAAGCGTTACTGGATCTACTGATTACCAACAATACAGACCTGATCACGGATGTGGAAATACGGGGCAATTTAGGTAACAGCGATCACATGTCAATTGGCTTCAGTATAAATTACACAAATAGGAAACATAAGGGCAATACAAAGATACTGAATTTCAAAAGAGCCAACTTCCCTAAACTACGAACCTTGCTAGAAGGCATAAATTTGGATAAAATCTTAGGAACAAAGAACACAGAAGAGAGATGGGTATTCTTTAAGAGCATATTAAATAAGGGCATTAGCCAATGCATCCCACTGGGTAACAAATTTAAAAGAGCGAGCAAAAGTCCTGGATGGCTTAGCTCCAATGTAAAAATGCATATAAAAGCAAAGGAGAAGGCCTTCAAAAAATACAAGGTTGAGGGATTATCATCAGCATTCAGACTTTATAAAGAATGCAACAAGAAATGTAAGGGTGCAATAAGGACGGCTAAGAAAGAACATGAAAGACACATAGCGTAGAGGAGAGCAAAAATAATCCCAAGAAATTCTTTAAGTATGTAAACAGTAAAAAAGGGAGGACAGACCATATTGGCTCCATAAAGAATGAGGAAGGACATCTGGTTACAAAGGATGGGGAGATGGCGAAGGTATTGAATTTATTCTTCTTCTCAGTCTTCACGAGGGAATCGGGGGGCTTCAGTAACCAAAACTGCAGTGTTTATCCTCATGACACATCACAGGAAGCACCTCCATGGTTAACAGAGGATAGAATTAAAATTAGACTTGGGAAACTTAACATTAATAAATCACAGGGACCAGATGGCTTGCACCCAAGAGTACTTAGGGAACTCAGTCAAGTAATTGCCAGACCATTGTTTCTAATTTTTACTGAAAGTCTAGTGACTGGAATGGTACCAGCTAATTGGAGAAAAGCCGACGTAGCATCAATATTTAAAAAGGGCCAAAAATACATCCCTGGGAATTACTGACCAGTTAGCCTAACATCAATAGTATGTAAACACTTGGAGGGGATGATAAGAGACAGGGGCGTAACTAGAAATCATAGGGCCCCATAGCAAAATGTTTTATGGGACCCCGCCCCCTGCAAATAGCCCCCCCCACGAAAAAAATGAACTAATGCCACCGAACAACAGATTTCCACACTCATGGGGCACAGTACCCAGGCAACAGCTTATATTAATTTTGAACAACAAAGTATGCAGTATACTGTATGCAGCCCCTGAAGGACACACATTGCTGATCTCCATGCCTTCTAACCAATTTATGTTCCGTTATATAAAATGAAATAGTTCAACTCACCATAATGCAGAATCAGTGGGAGCCCTGAGCGTGTGCCACTTGCCACCATCGCCGGCCACCAGATGCAGATTGTCAATTGTCACACGTTGCAGAATGTCACCTGCCACACATAATGGATTGTCACTTACCATATCACCTGCCACACATTACTGATGGTCACTTGCCACGTCCCGGGTTGTCACTTGCCACACATTACAAATTGTCACTTGCCATGTCACGGATTTTCACTTGCCACGTCACCTGCCACACATTACGGATTGTCACTTGCCATTTCCTGGATCGTCACTTGCCACACATTACGGATTGTCACTTGCCACATCACCTGCCACATGTTGCGGATTGTCCACTTGCCACGTTGCCTGCCACCAGATGCAGATTGTCACTTGTCACATGTTGCGGATTGTCCACTTACCACATCACGGATTGTCACTTGCCACGTCACCTGCCACACATTATGGATTGTCACTTGCCACGTCCCGGGTTGTCACTTGCCCCGTCACCTGCCACATTACAGATTGTCATGTCACGGATTGTCACTTGCCACGTCGCCTGCCACACATTACGGGTTGTTACTTGCCACGTCGCCTGCCACACATTACGGGTTGTCACTTGCCACGTCACCTGCCACACATTACGGGTTGTCACTTGCCACGTCGCCTGCCCCACATTATGGGTTGTCACTTGCCATGTCGCCTGCCACACATTACGGGTTGTCACTTGCCACGTCACCTGCCACACATTATGGGTTGTCACTTGCCACGTCGCCTACCACACATTAGGGGTTGTCACTTGCCACGTTGCCTGCCACACATTAGGGGTTGTCACTTGCCACGTCACCTGCCACACATTACGGGTTGTCACTTGCCACGTCGCCTGCCCCACATTACGGGTTGTCACTTGCCATGTCGCCTGCCACACATTACGGGTTGTCACTTGCCACGTCGCCTGCCACACATTACGGGTTGTCACTTGCCACGTCGCCTGCCACACATTACGGGTTGTCACTTGCCACGTCGCCTGCCACACATTATGGGTTGTCACTTGCCACACCGTTACGGATTGTCACTTGCAGCAGGTTAGCAGTCAGTCAGCAGAGAGATAATGTCATCTCTCTGCTTCCCGGCTGACTGCACAGTTTAGGGGGAACTTCACTGCAGGGATGCAGGGCGGGCACCAGGCGGTGAGAGATGATGTCATCTCTCTGCTCCCCCCGCCCCAGATCCCTGATTGGCCAGACCGCTCACATCCACGGACCTGCCCGCTCTCACCCGCGGGCCTGCGGAGCCACCCGCGGACCCGCCTGAGCCACCCGCGGGCCTGCGGAGTCACCCGCGGTGCCGCCCGCGGACCCTCGGAGCCACCCGCGGCGCCTGTCCTCAAGGGCCCCACTGGGCTGCGGGCCCCATAGCGGCTGCATGTGCCGTATGGCGGTAGTTCCGCCACTGATAAGAGACTATATACAAGATTTTAGTACAGTAATGAGAACGGTATCATTAACAGCATGGATCCATGAAGAATCATTCTTGCCAAATCAATCTATTAACCTTCTATGAGGAGGTGAGTTGCCATCTAGATAAATGAAGACCCGTAGACGTAGTGTATCTGGATTTTGCAAAAGCATTTGACACAGTTCCTCATAAACGTTTACAGTACAAAATAAGGGTGAGTACATGGATTGAAAACTGGCTACAAGGGCAAGTTCATAGGGTGGAGATAAATGGGGAGTACTCAGGATGGTCACGGGTGGGTAGTGGGGTCCCCCAGGGTTCTATTCTGGGACCAATCCTGTTTAATTTGTTCATAAAAAACCTGGAGGATGGGGTAAACAGTTCAATCTCTGTATTTGCGGACGAAACTAAGCTAAGCAGGGCAATAACTTCTCCATAGGATCAATTAGTCCTGGCTGGCGGAGTGATACTATGATTCTCGCCCGGCGCCGGCCTCCAGTCCTCAGGTGCTGAGATGCGAGGAGGTTGACAGGGAACAGGAAGGAGAGCAAGGCTGCAATGGACACAGTGAGTAAATAATAGAGTATATAATCCTCACTGTGTCGTTTTATATAACTCCCAGCACAGCAGGTTATCATTAGCATTATAATAATCATCACAGGCAGCACAGTAAGCAGGGGCTCTATCGTGGCTCTATGTTACATGGCTACTGAGGGTGCTGACTTTGTTATGGCTGTGCTGTCACTCAGTACAGCCATAAGTTAACAAAGTCAGCACCCAACAGCTATGTGACACAGTGCCATGATAGAGCCCTTGCTTACTGTGCTGTGGTAATTGTAATGCTGATGATCATAAGACGGTGAGATGCTAGTTTACACTTCAGTTGGGGGAGCAGCAAATATGTGCATTGGAGCTGCATTTTTAACACCTCCCCAAACCAATCCCCTTGGAAGGGTGATATCTCGGTCATAACTGCAGCAATGATCGAGATATAATTTTTTAGCCCCTGCGATTCGGCACAAAGTAAAAGTAATCCAAGTGACTAGGAATAGGCTGAACAGACCCCTCTTCGGTTCGCACCAGAACTTTTGAACACCGCAAAAGTTCTGTATAACTTTTGAAAGTTCAAATAACGAACCCCATTAAAGTCAATGGGACCCAAACATCAAAAATCAAAAGTGCCCATTTTGAAGGCTTAGATGCAAGTAATTGGGCATACAATGGTTATAAGGGTCCGGATCCTGCCCTGGGGGACTTGTATGCATAAAAAAAAGGTTTATGAAAAAAGCAGTGATTTTTTGATTTTTAAAGTGAAAGCATAAAAATTAAAAATTCCTTCCAATATAGTGCCTGGGTGGTCCCCTTAGTCTACCTTAGTAGATCCTAGTCTTTGGGTGTCGGTGGCGCCTTCCCACTGTAACCCTATAGAGGTAATCTTAATGAAAGCAAGATTTGGCCTTGCTGTAAAAAATTGCAATGATATGCATCTGTCAAACAGGTGCAGAAAAATGACTCTTTGGGTGTCGGGTGCACCTTTCCACCGTAACCCTATAGAGATACTCTTGATGAAAGTTAGGCTATTTTCACACACACAGACACTTCACAGGCGCTACAGTGCTAAAAATAGTGCCTGTGTAGCGCCTGTAAAGAGCCTCTCCTGTGTCTCCAGTGTGAAAGCCCGAGTGCTTTCACACTGAAGCGGTGCGCTTGCAGGACGGTCAAAAAAGTCCTGCAAGCCGCATCTTTGCATCGATGTAGGAGCGGTGTATTCACCACAGCGGAAGCTCGCCGCCGCTGCTATTGTAAGCTGTCCATGTTGGAATTTAGACGGATTTTCTACTGTGCATGCGCGGACGGGAGCCCATTACTGCGCATGTGCGAGATTTACTAGTCAGGCAAGGCGGAGCAGTCGGCATTATTCCAGGAATATTGCGGCTTGGGCTTCATTTGCCCTCACTAGAAATGGCCGCTCACAACACGTAAGAGAGAGAAATAAAAAAAACGATTTGGACAAAGAAAAAGTGAGCTGACATTTACTACAATGTACAAATTATAATGTGCAATGATTAATCTGCATACTGATGTTTTTCTTTTTGATTAGGCTACCTTGACTGCAGTTCCTCTTTAACCACTTCAGCCCCGGACCAATTGGCAGCCAAAGGACCAGGCCCCTTTTTGCGATTCGGCACTGCACCGCTTTAACTGACAATTGTGCGGTCGTGCGACGTGGCTCCCAAACAAAATTGGCGTCCTTTTTTTCCCACAAATAGAGCTTTCTTTTGGTGGTATTTGATCGCCCCTGCGGTTTTTATTTTTTGCGCTATAAACAAAAATAGAGCGACAATTTTGAAAAAAATGCAATATTTTTTACTTTTTGCTATAATAAATATCCCCAAAAAATATATTAAAAATATTTTTTTCCTCAGTTTAGGCCGATACGTATTCTTCTACATATTTTTGGTAAAAAAAATCGCAATTAGCGATTATTGATTGGTTTGCGCAAAAGTTATAGCGTTTACAAAATAGGGGATAGTTTTATAGCATTTTTATTATTATTTTTTTTTTTACTAGTAATGGCGGCGATCAGCGATTTTTATTGTAACTGCGACATTATGGCGGACACATCGGACATTTTTGACACATTTTTGGAAAATTTGCATTTATACAGCAATCAATGCTATTTAAATGCATTGATTCCTGTATAAATTACACTGGCAGTGAAACAGTTAACCACTAGGGGGCGGGGAGGGGTTATGGTGTGTGACGTGTGTTTTTTTTTTACATTAGGGGGCGGGGCTGACGTCTGACGTCATTGATCGGCTTTCCCGATGACAGGGAACAGCCAATCAATGACAGGCAGAGTAGGAAGCGCGGGGAAAGGTTTACACAGACCTCTCCCCGTTCTTCAGCTCTGTGACCCGATTGTGGGACACCAGCGGCGATCGGGTCCGCTGGTCCCGCGGCCATGGTCACGGAGCTGGCGCGAGCGCGCAACCCACGGCTAGGCTTTTAAAGGGCCACGTACCTGTACGTGGTTCTGCCTAGTCGTGCCATTCTGCCGACGTACATCGGCGTGAGGCGGTCGGGAAGTGGTTAAAGACTAAACCTTTTTCTGACACTTGTTGGTTACAAGTTAAAACCAGTATTTTTTGCTAGAAAATTACTTGGAACCCCCAAACATTATAGATATATTTTTAGCAGAGACTATAGAGAATACAATGGCGGTTGTTGCAATATTTTATGTCACACAGTATTTGCACAGCGGTCTCTCAAACCCAGTTTTTTGGGAAAAAATACACTTCCGTGAATTAAAAAAAAATAAACAGTACTACAGAATTGTGGAGCTCTAATGTAAACCAAAAATTTGACTCAAGTGGTTAGATGGATGTAAAGAACTGATGTAAGATCTGATGTAAAGAACTGATGTAAAAACTGATTAAAAACTGATGAAGGACTGATGAAAAAACTGATGAAAAACTGATGTAAACTGATCCATTTTATCTTTGAAAAAATATGACTGAACTGATGAAACAAACTGAAAGCATGTGTGAAAGGGGCCTTAACGTAAACCTGTCAGTATGCTGCCATTAGTACTAAAGGTACTGAATAGATAGCAGTGGAGCCTACACTTGCCTGGAGGGGCCAGTGTTGTAACTTCCATCGAGAAGAAAAGAGATGTGATTGCACACTCAAATCCAAAGGATGCTGTTGAAATTTTTTATTGTCATAAGCCAGACAAACTTGCAAGTATGATTAGTTGACGCGTTTCACACGACAGAACCGTGCTTGTAACCTGCATATTACAGTACCCTATGATTGGGGGCTTTGTAGGGTTGAAATAGACAATTAAAGGTATATTCAACTTATACCTAAAGTAGCACTAAACAGTGATCCTGGTTAACATGGGATGCACAGGTATTCATTGCAGCACCAAAATATAAGAAGGCCCATTGTTCCCTGCCTCTCGATAGTTATGAAGTATATATGATAAGTTCCACCGTCTTCATCACAGCTGTGGGGGCTCATTTTCTGTAGCTGCTAAAAGGTGGTCAGGTTGCTCCTGTTCCTGAAAACAGTATAGGCCTACTGTATCTGTAGCAAATCTAATCTCAAAACAAATTTCAGTTATAATGACAGAAAAAAAAATTGAGCATGATTACCTGATTTGACAGACAGAAGGTTCATAGTGAAGGTCAAGCAAAAAAAAAAAAAAGAAGAAAACTCTCCCTCAATTCAGCCATTGTGATTTTGTCATCTAATACAATAATCCAAAACACAATTTTTATTTTCACACACAGTGGACACAAAATAGTACATATATATGATATAATCCTAAAATCCTTTCCTGGCATATGCTTAATATGGCTCTGGTGGCCATATTTGTTTAGGTAATGTTGGCCCACTACAACATTTTGTTCTCAATAGTGGGTCCTTACACACTTTCAGCCTATTCTGTTGAATTCATGAATGTAGGCAACAGTATAGTTCTTCATGTAAGTTTCCTGTACATGACTTATGAACTGTGTATAATCGTCTTTTCCATCTGTGGCTGAAAATATAGCCTGCAGGAAAAAGAGATGACATTTTACAAAATGATAATTAATGACCTGTGTGGGATTATGTCACTGGATGGTTACACATTCTCCAGGCACACTTAAGAGTGTTAATAGCTGTGGGTTACTGAGCTCTACCCAAGCATTAATAATCATTTACTTAGTTGTCCTTAGTTTTCCTTGGTTAACCATTAAATGAATACCGAACACACAAACACCGGACTGACCTATTGGTGCCAGCTACATCTAGAGTTAACGGTGATGTTTGGAGGGGTTCCATAAAACAACAGCTAAATTATTTGTTTGAGTCTTGACAACACATAAATTGAAAAAAAAATAAAAATCTTACACAAACTACAAAATGATAATTAACCACTTCAATACCGGGCATGTGAGATTGCGGGTGCGTGCGCCCTCTCCCGTGGGTTCAGCGGACCATTGTACACAGAGGCAGAACAGGGATCTGCATTTGTAAACAAGGTGAATCCCTGTTATGACAGGAGACATCTCAGAGATCTGCTGTTCCCAGTGGTCTCTGTCATGTCCCTGGCAGCCCATCCCCCTTACAGTTAGAACACACCCAGGGAACATAGTTAACCCCTTAATGGCCCCCAGTGTTAACCCCTTCCCTGCCAATGTCATTTATACATTGATCAGTGCATTTTTTATAGCACTGATTAATGTAATAATGTCACTGGTTCCCAAAAAGTTGTCATTTGAGTCAGATTTTTCCGCCGCAATGTCACAGTCTCGCTAAAAATCGCAGGTTGCCACCATTACCAGTAAATAATTTAATAAAAGTCCATAAATCTATCCCATAGTTTGTAGACGCGATAACGTTTGCGCAAACCAATCAATATACGCCTATTGCGATTGTTTACCAAAAATATGTAGAAGAATACATATTGGCCTAAACTGATGAATAACTTTTTTTTATATATTTTTTTGGGGGGATTTTTATCATAGCAGAAAGTAAAAAATATTGTGTTTTTTTTCAAAATTGTCACTCTTTTTTTGTTTATAGCGCAAAAAATAAAAACCTGCAGAGGTGATCAAATACCACCAAAAGAAATCTCTATTTGTGGGAAAAAAGGACCCCAATTTTGTTAGGCTACAGCTTTGCATGACCGCGCAATTGTCAGTTAAAGCGACGAAGTGTCGTATCGCAAAAAATGGCTTGGTCATTTTCAGGGGGTGAAGTGGTTAATATATCCTATGTAGAGTTGAGCGGACACCTGGATGTTCGGGTTCGGCAGGTTCGGCCGAACTTCAGAAAAAAGTTCGGGTTCGGGACCGAACTTGACCCGAACTTGACCCCGAACACCGAACCCCATTGAAGTCAATGGGGACCCGAACGGCTATAATAAAGTGTCGGCTCCCGTCCCCCTTAATACAGAGAACAGTCATTGAAGTCATTTATTTTTAAAAAGTTAGTCATAAAAAGTGTTTGGGGACCTGGGTCCTGCCCCAGGGGACATGTATCAATGCAAAAAAAAACTTTTAAAAATGGCCGTTTTTTCGGGAGCAGTGATTTTAATAATGATTAAATTGAAACAATAAAAGTGTAATATTCCTTTAAATTTCGTACCTGGGGGGTGTCTATAGTATGCATGTAAAGGGGCGCATTTTTCCCGTGTTTAGAACTGTCTCTGCAAAAAGTGTCATTTTTTGCAGAAAAGAAAGCTATTTTAAATCACTCGCGGCTATATGAATTGTCGGCTCCCGTAATACAGAGAACAGTCATTCATTGAAAAGTCATTCATAAAAAAAAAAGTCATTGATAAAAAATAAAAAAAAACAAAAAAAAAAAAAGCGTAGGGGTCCCCCCAAATTCAATAACCAGGTCCTTCAGGTCTGGGATGGATATTAAGAGGGATCCCAGCCAAAAAAAAAAAATGGCGTAGGGTCCCCCTCAAAATCCATACCAGACCCTTATCCGTGACGTGGGGAAAGCCATAGGGGAGTCCCCATGACGTCCCCATGCGTCAGAGGGGGCGGGGTTACCAGGTGGCCCCGCCCTCCGTTATAAAAGAACTGTCAGCCCAAGCGAAGCCTCACACACCGGGAGCCTCCCATTGCGAGGAGTGGCCCAAGAAGAGACCGACGCCCTGGAAGAAGATACCGGCGCCGTGGAAGAAGATACTGAAGAGAAGCCTCACCCAGCGGGAGCCTCCCATTGCGCGGAGTGGCCCAGAAGACACCGATGCTGGACGAGAAGGCCAAGAAGAAGCGGATCGGAGGAAGAAGAAGATGGAAGAAGAAGATGCCGGAAGGAGAAGATGAAGAAAGGAAGACCAGAAGAAAGAAGAAAGAAGATTTTAATAAAGGAATTGTCAAAGACCGTCTCCTGTCATTTTTACCATTTTTGACACTTTTTTGGTGAAATGGTAGGGGTACTTTTGTACCCCCTTACCATTTCACACAGGGGGGGGGGCGGGATCTGGGGGTCCCCTTGTTAAAGGGGGCTTCCAGATTCCGATAAGCCCCCCGCCCGCAGACCCCCACAACCACCGGGCACGGTTGTGGGGACGAGGCCCTTGTCCTCATCAACATGGGGACAAGAGGCTTTGGGGGTCTTAGACCCCCAAAGCATCCTCCCAATGTTGAGGGCATGTGGCCTGGTACGGTTCAGGTGGGAGGGGGGCCGCTCTCGTCCCCCCCTCTTTTCCTGCGGCCTGCCAGGTTGCGTGCTCGGATAAGGGTCTGGTATGGATTTTGAGGGGGACCTCACGCCATTTTTTTTTGGCTGGGTTTCCCCTTAAAATCCATCCCAGACCTCAAGGGTCTGGTATGGATTTTGAGGGGGACCCTACGCCATTTTTTTTTGGGCTGGGATCCCCCTTAATATCCATCCCAGACCTGAAGGGCCTGGTTATTGAATTTGGGGGGACCCCTACGCTTTTTATTTTTTTTTTTTTATTTTTTATCAATGACTTTTTTTTTATGAAGGACTTTTCAATGAATGACTGTTCTCTGTATTACGGGAGCCGACAATTCATATAGCCGCGAGTGATTTTAAATAGCTTTCTTTTCTGCAAAAAATGACACTTTTTGCAGAGACAGTTCTAAACACGGGAAACATGCGCCCCTTTACATGCATACTATAGACACCCCCCAGGTACGAAATTTAAAGGAATATTACACTTTTATTGTTTCAATTTAATCATTATTAAAATCACTGCCCCCGAAAAAAAACGGCCGTTTTTTTAAAAGTTTTTTTTGCATTGATACATGTCCCCTGGTGCAGGACCCAGGTCCCCAAACACTTTTTACGACTAACTTTTTTAAAATAAATGACTAAATGACTGTTCTCTGTATTAAAAGCACTCGCGGCTATATGAATATCAATTCATATAGCCGCGAGTGCTTTTAAAAGACATTTTAAAAAGCAACATTAAATCCCCGAACACCGGACCCGAACCCGAACATACAGTCAATTGTTCGGGTTCGGGTCCGGGACCCGAACACCCTAAAGTCCGGTACGGACCCGAACTTTACAGTTCGGGTTCGCTCAACCCTAATCCTATGTAGTTTGTCCTTTCTAGTACTTGCACCGAAAGTGGAAAGAGGCTTGAGTTGATATTAACAGAGTAATTGTAGCTTTCTGGGCACATGCACACAATTTTTACAAATTCTGTAGATGAAAATGTTTATTTTGGGATAATAATGTTTGATTTTCAAGGTGAGAAATTTCAGGATTTTTTATTGCCTGGATTTTTCAAGGGAGAAATTGAATGAATGGATTTTTCAAGGGAGAAGATTTTTTGGGGTTATTCATGAACAAAAAACACTGCATGCAAATGATGAGTAGAGGGGAAATTGGTATGTAATGATATGTAATGCATTAATCACATGGAATTGCATCCTTTTTTGAGTTGTGATATATTAGGTCCACAGTTTCGCAGTTCGAAGATCTGTATTTCAACCGCAGCACTGTGAAGAGGAGTTCACAAGCAGTTTAGAATAATTTGTCCACTTCTAAAGTCCTATTTTTCTTAATCATTTAAACTTTACTGTTAATGCTACAAGACAATTTTGGTAAGTGAGCAGTAGTATTCAGAAAGTTTACTAGTTATCTTTCACTTTGGTACCTCTCTGGAATACAAATCTTAAGGTTGGAATTTTGCTTTTCCATGTAAAGTCCCTCGAAGCCATTTCGAGCAAAGGTTTATGTCTGGTTGTTGAAAGTGCTGAGAAATGCTCTGAGAAACTCATAAACTATCACTGCTGGACAACAGTGCTGTCATTTAGCCAGTCCCATCATGAGTTGATATATGGGAAGTGGATGTGCAGAACAGAAGGAGGGTGTAGAGTATGACAGCGGTCACTGGAACACACATCTATGGGAACCTTTTGGGTTTACCATAGAGGGCCATTACTGGATCTCCAGGGAAAAGACTTTTCCCTTTCTTGTTTAGTTATGCCTAGACTACTTACTATTAAATGATCTGCCTCTAAAATCTTCTAACATCACAGGAAGAGCTGAGAAAAAACTGTAGACTCCGGATGTGTCAATGTTTTCCATAATACAGTAATTCCTAGTCTGGATCTATGTTCAAGAGACAGGGTTTATTTTCCTAGTACAAAATAATAAAATAAAAACAGATTCTTTCTAGGGCTTTGCAGTTGTTTGTTGTATACTGTAGTCACAATTAAAGTGGAGTTCGCCCCCCCCCCCCCCCCCCCCCAGTAAAGACATTTTAAGTCAGAAGCTACACATACTGTAGCTGCTGACTTTTAATATTAAGACACTTATCTGTCCTGGAATCCAGCGATGTCGGCACCCCAGCCGATGTTTCCATCGGCTCTCGGGTGCTGCTGCCTCCATTGCCTGTAAGGGAAACCGGCAGTGAAGCCTTGTGGTCTCAAAATCTCTCAGAAGTGGGTACCTCCTCCCCCCCCGAAAGGTGCCAAATGTGGCATTGGAGGGGGGGAGGAGGCAGATAAGCGGAGATTCCACTTTGGGTGGAACTCCGTTTTAACATACATTTCTCTCAACCCTCTGCGTTTGTTTATGTAGCACCCTCCTAGATAGGTGCTAGAATGTAGTTATATATAGTGTGGTCTCCTGTTTTTCTAGGAGTTTGCTAGGTAAATCATAGCAGCTTTTCTGCTTAACAGGAAAGTTACAATTGCTTAATGAAGGTATCCTGTATGACTCACAGTGCTGCTGCTGCTGCTGTGATTGTCTCTTCTGTATCCAAGGAACTTTGGAAGGTTGGAAGCAGCATGAATATGAATGCCTTGCCAGACAATTACTGGGAGTGGTGCTCCTGAGCATGCTGTGTTCTGGTAGTTATATAAAGTGAACACATGGATCTGGGTCTTCCTCCATAGAGGAGAGGTCCAATTGGGGAGGGGGCCTGTCACCTCTTCCCAACACAGGCTGCTCCATTGGCCTCAGTTGGGCGATCTCAGGGCCTGAACAGTGAATGCTGAATCCCAGGGTGCTACTGAGACCTGACTGAGGGAGGATGTTCCTTTCGATCCTGTCTGGTATCACAGAGAAAGGTGACCTGCAACCAGGGCATTGTGAGTACAGACTCCCTATAGGGATCCTAGAGACCGGGGTTGCTGAATCCGCCTCTGGGTATTAAATGTCATTTTCTGGGTGTAGGCTAAAGGGGACACCTACTGGTGTCTTGAAGATCAAGGTTCTCTCAAGACCTTCTACTAGCAAGGGATTTTGCTCCATTCTGTACAGTCTGCTGCACAGTTCTACGGAGAAAGGTGTCCTCAATTGTGTTTAGTTCAGTTGGAGTATCCCACTATACCCCCTTCTCTTATATAAGTTTCTAAACTAAAAAAAAAAAAAAAAAAAAAACACTACAACCCCTAGACTGGTTCTTGGAATAACGAGAGGAAGTTGTGCACCTGGCTGGGGAAAATAATGTGTTCCTGGCTGCATGGCTACATTTAAATGTAATTTGAAGAAAGAGTTACCTCATTTTCATGATTTTGACATTCACATTTTTTTCAGTGTATCAAGGACCTACCCAAAGTACACTTATCCAATCAGGTGGCTAGTGGTTTTCAGCACTATGGTTATTGGCTTGAGTGGCAGGTATCAAGCAGTCAGCTGGAGATCTGTCTTCATTGCTGCATTTTCTTTCTATGCCCCCTCAGTTTTCAGTTTTCACTGTTGTGGCTGATGTTCTTTGCATTACTCTCTTTGGCTCTGTTTGTCTATTTTGTTTGGTTCTGTCGCTTCTTCCCATATTGTCTCCTTTAGGTCCTCCTGCAGATTCCTCTTGTGTGCCAGGCTTCCTTTTTAATGTGTATGTGCAGCAAAAACTTTTTGTCCTGGTTTTCAATAGAGCATAAAAAGGGTTCAGATTCATTAGGTTTTTACTGCTATTTTGAATGCCTTTAAAGTATAACTAAAGGCAAAACTTGGAGTGGAGAGGGATTAGAATGCTTGTAAGTTTGTATTGCTATTTGTGCCCCTGTTAATTAGATTCGCCCTCTCTATTTGTCCAAATTTTGGGTTGTCCCCAGACAAGTAATAAAGGGGAAATCTTCCAATGGGGATACTAGTTCTGGTTAAAGCGGTTGTATAGTTAAAAAATGTACTTTTACCTACAGGTAAGCCTATAATAAGGCTTACCTGTAGGTAAAAAAATATCTCCTAAACCTGTACGGTTTTCGAGATATTCCCTGTGCAATGCGCAGCTGACTGCAGCGGTGCATGCGCACAGGGAAATCATGACTGAAAGGCCAGGAGAATCCGGACCTTGCCAGGAAGAAGTCTTTGCGGGAGGCGAGTGACGACATCGCGGCTCCAGCCACTCACAGCGCTGGAGTCGCGATACCCGGAAGACACGCCGAGGCAACATGTCAGCTACCTCGGCGTGGACCAGGTGAGTTACCGACACCTCGTTCTAAGGTAAGTATTTCATAATGAGCTAGTATACGGTGCATACTAGCTCATTATGCCTTTTCCCTTACAGGTATATACAAAAAAAAAAAGTGTCAGCGGGTTTACTCCCACTTTAACTGTTGGTCCCCAAGGCATTCCCTTAACTTGCAGGGATTGCCTCCCACGTTCCCTTTTTGTCTATGGGACAGGGAGTGAAGGGAAATATCTGCAATGGAACACAGATGGTGAAAAAAAAATCTGACAGGGGTTATAATCCCTTACTCTATCCAAAATGAAAAAATAAAAGGTTTTGCCTATAGTTCTACTTTAAGGAGAACCTCACATCCTGTACTGTTGTCATGTTTTAAACAGTCAGAAAGTCTCTATAACAGCAACACAGAGTAAAAAATATGTTATGACCTGTACACACAATCGGACATTCCGACAACAAAATCCCATGGTTTTTTTCCGATGGATGTTGGCTCAAACTTGTCTTGCATACACACAGTCGCACAAAGTTGGTCGGAAATTCCAAACGTCAAGAACACAGGTTCTGAGGCTAATTTAATGGAGATAAGGCACCAAGTGAGTTTAATTACCACATTAATCAGCCACAGAACCTGTGCAATTAATATGTGTTCAGTTTTAAAAAGATGAGATGGCAACCCTACTTTAACCACTTCTGGACCAGCCGCCGTAGTTTTACTGCAGCAGGTTGGCTCGGCTGGGCAAATCTATGTTACCTTATCCTTTTGGCCACTAGGGGGCCTTATCGCTTTTCCTTTTGGCCACTAGGGGGGGGGCGCGCGCCCGCAGCGTGTGCCTCTGTCACCCGCCATAGCTCGTGACAGAGAGAGAACACACAAATCCCGGTTCTTTCAGGGGAGTAAAGACAGATCATGTGTTCATACTAAGTATGAACACCAATCTCTCTCTCCTCTTAGACAGTCCCATTCCCCCTACAGTTAGAACACACCTAGGGAACACAGTTAACCCCTTGATCGCCCCCTAGTGTTAACCCCTTTCCTACCAGTGACATTTATATACTAATCAGTGCATTTTTATAGTACTGAGCGCTGTATAATTGTCAATGGTTCCAAAAATGTGTCAAAAGTGTCCAATTTGTCTGTCGCAATATCACAGTTCCTAAAAAATCACAGATCACCGCCATTACTAGTAAAAAAAAAATAAGAATAATAAAAATGCCATAAATCTATCCCATATTTTGTAGACACTATAACTTTTGCGCAAACCAATCAATATACGCTTATTGCGATTTTTTTTTTTAAACAAAAATATGTAGAAGAATACATATCGGCCTAAACTGAGGAAACATTTAGTTTTTTTTTTTTTTTAAATATGGGATATTTATTATAGCAAAATGTAAAATATTGTGTTTTTTTTCAATTGTCGCTTTTCTTTTGTTTATAGCGCAAAAAATAAAATCTGCAGAGGTGATCAAATACCACCAAAAGAAAGCGATATTTGTGGGGAAAAAAAGGGCATCAATTTTGTTTGGGTGCAACATCGAACGACCGCGCAATTGTCAGTTAAAGCGATGCAGTGCCGTATCCCAAAAAATGGCCTGGTCATTGAGCAGCCAAATCTTCCAGGCCTGAATGGTTAAGGATGCTATCTGGCTGGCTGGCTGAACATGGCATGAACTTCTTTGTGGTATTAAATATGTTGGTTCAATATGTGGTTCAGCCACCTGTTTTTACCAACCCAAACCGTTCCAAAGTGCGACTTGCCCTGCGACTTTGGAATGAAAAGTTGCATGACAAGTCATACCCCATGATTTTCAATGAGTACTATTCATATATGTGCGACTTCAAGTTGCACCGACTTCAAAGTAGTCCCTGTACTACTTTGGTCTGACTTTGATGCAAGTTGAGGTCCATAGACCTCAATTTACACAGGCATTCCCTGAAATCGTGTCATAACTGTGTCAAAATTGCGGTAAAATCGCTGCAAAATCACGCGTGAAAGGGGCCTAAGGGTGACAATTCTGCAGTGATTTTCTTACAGAAGAGAGAGGGTTGACACCATATTAAAGAAATGCCTATCCAATGGTTTTACTGCTAGGATCATGAGTTACAAAATGTAGATATATTGCAATTTCAAAACAGTATCCCTAATTTCAACTATGACTATAAATGGGTGCAAATATCTGTTTTTCCTGGACAGATTATTTATGTTTGAATTTAAAAAAAAAATATTATTTATATTATACAGGATTTATATAGCGCCAACAGTTTACGTAGCGCTTTACAACTTGGGGGTAGACAGTACATATACAATACACTTTAATACAGTAAGAATCAGAGGGCCCTACTCCTTAGACCTTACAATCTAAGAGGGAAGGTCAAGAGATACAAGAGGTAATAACTGTGGGCAATGTGCTGATTGAGAAGATAAATGTATAGTTGTTAGGTGGGGGCCAGATAGACTTCTCTGAAGAGATGAGTTTTCAGGGATCGTCTGAAAGTGAATAAAGTAGGAGAAAATCAGACAGATTGGAGTAGAGCATTCCAGAGGATGGGAGAGGCTCTGGAGAATTCCTGAAGGCGAGCATGGGATGAGGTGACAAGGGAGTTTGAGAGCAGGAGGTCTTGGGAGAAGCGAAGGGAACGATTAGGTTGGTATTTTGAGACTAGGTTAGTGATGTAGCTGGGGGCCAGATTGTGGATGGCTTTGTAAGTTATAGTTAGTATCTTGAATTTAATTTGGTGGCTGAGTGGCAGCCAATGGAGGGATTGGCAGAGGGGTATAGCAGACGCTGAGCGGTTTGTGAGGTGGAAGAGCCTGGCAGAAGCGTTCATGATGGACTGAAGTGGGGATAGCCTATTTAGAGGTAAGCCAATGAGGAGGGAGTTGCAGTAGTCAAGGCGAGAGATGACCAGGTAGTGGATTAGAAGCTTTGTGGTGACATTGGTTAGGAAGGGGTGTATCTTGGAGATGTTGCTGAGGTTGAGGCGGAAAATTTTGGATAGCGATAGGAAGTCAGGCCGAAAGGTTAGTTCAGAGTCCAGGATTACACCTAGGACCTTGGCGTGGGGGGGACAAGTTGATAGTTCAGCCGTTGATATTAACAGAGAAATCAGGGGAAGTGGCACCTGAGGGAGAAAATATCATGAGCTTGGTTTTGGATACAAGGAATCACCGATCCAAGGTAATGATTTCTCCCAAAACAGCTGTCTCCACAATCCCACAGGGTGCCGGCTCTGTTTGCAACAGGAACTGAAGTGGAAAAGATGTAGCTGGATAGCCGCACTAAAATTATTCAACTTTATTTCAAAAATGTAATCATAGCATCTAGGCTTGTATATGGTGTGTTCGGTGTGAAACATGTCATCGGCTGTGCAGTTAGTCTGTATACAAGCCTAGATGCTATGATTTTATTACATTTTTGAATTAAAGTTGAATAATTTGGAGTGCGGCTATCCAGCTACATCTTTTCTACTCGGTTTTGGATAGGTTGAGTTTGAGGAAGTGATGTGACATCCAGGCTGATATGTCTGCTAGTAAGTTGGTGATGCATGAGGAGACAGATGGAGAGAGCTGGGGGGTGGAGAGATAGATTTGGGTGTCATCAGCGTAGAGATGATATTTAAAGCCATGGGAGGCAATCAACTGACCCAAGGAGGTGGTGTAGATTGAGAAAAGGAGAGGCCCAAGAGCAGAACCTTGGGGGACCCCAATGGCGAAAGGAAGAGGAGAGGAGGAAGTAAAGTTGTAAGTGACACTGAAGGAGCTGTGGGATAGGTAGGATGAGAACCAGTGAAAAGTACAGTCATGGAGAACAAAGGAGTGGAGTTTATTGAGGAGGAGGGGGTGGTCCACTGTGTCAAAGGCAGCAGAGAGATCCTGGAGAAGTAGTACAGAATAGTGTCTGCTGGTTGGAGCAGTTCCCACTCTACCTCCCTTCCGTCCACTTGGTCTGGGGGAGTGAGTCCAGAGAAGGCCACTATGGGAGAGGGAAGCGGGAGAAGTAGTATCTGATTCATGAAGCCAGGTTTAAGTGATGGCAAGTAGTGTCACGGATCCTATCCCACACCCCGCTGAGTGCTTCCGTCAGTAATACCGCTTCCTCCAATCTGAGGTCTGTCGCAAGTAGGTTAAAGGAATTTTTGATAAAGAGGTTGTGGAGGGCGGTGAGTTTGTTACAGACAGAGCGTGCGTTCCAAAGGGCACAGAAGAAGGGGGCACTGGTTTTGGAAAGAAGAGGAATAGAGACCAAGTTATGTGGGATGTGGCTGCTGCCAGAGGGTGTAGGGGGATGGGAGCGTTGGGCAAAGACAGATGATGGTGGCCCAGGGTTTGGGGATATGTCACCAAAGGTTAGGAGAAGCAGGAGGGTGAGGGAGGTAATGTGGGAATGTGATTTATATGAAAGGGCAGTTATCAGTATATGGATGTAGAATGAGCAAGAGTTGGTAGGAGCAGTAGTAGGGAAAGGACAAAAGGCAGGGTTATATGTATAAGCAGAGGGGTGAAGAAGAAGGGTGAAGGTAAGAGAGTTTGAGGAGAGAGGACACAAGTGTCAGAAGGAGTGGTAGAGAGCGCATGTTACAAAGTAGAAGGATAGCTTAATAGAGAGACAGGGCCACCTGCAGTCAGTTAGGTGCTTTCCAGTGCAGTTTCCTATGTATGTTTGCTTTGTGCAATCGTGCAGAGATTGAAGTGCATATCACTTGTAGAAAGAATCACCTAGAGAAAGAAGCCTTAAGAATAGAAGCCCCTGCAATGTGCTCCCCCAGCAATGTGCTGACCCCTTAAGGGTGCTCAAATTTATACTGTTATAAGGGTGGGGTGGAAGATCATTAATTAATCATGAGTGAATATAAGAATGCCTAACAATTAAAGTGGACCTTTTGCTTCTAAAATCAGAATAGCAAGAGGCCATAGGCCAAGATAAGATCAACACATAAAACTTAGGTAAGATAGTCCAGAGCAACAAAAAACAACATCATTGGTATGCACACATACCAAAGACACATACACAGAAACTGCAGGCTGATCCTAATTTTATTTAACGGTGAACGATGTGGTTGAGCTGACACATACCAAAGACACATACCAAAGACACATACACAGAATAAAGCCTTCACGAGGAACAAATAAAAACATATTTCATAAAATACTCACTATTTTCTTGCTAAATACACCATATTAAAAAGTATGCAACTCTTAATACACCCTTCCAGTTGACCAATAGGTCTATTTCTGTGAGGCCTGAGAGATCACCCACCATTCCTTTAATTCCTTTAATCCAAATCCTGTGAAAACAATTCCAGAGCTCGATTAACTATTTGACCCTTTGTAACTCTTCTGTCACTAACAATGTAAGGCATGGCTACATATAATCACAATACTTACTGTCTAAAATTTTCACAATATGGAATGTTATTAGGAGATGGAAATTTTAAAGGTCAAGACAAGATCTAGAAGACCAAGAAAATGCTTAACAGAGCTAATCATAGCACAAAGCTAACCCCTAGATAACTGCAAAGGACCTGCAGGAAAGTTTAGCTTGCAAGGAGGTCCTAATGTACCAGTCTATGGTGGAGTGTGGCCTGCACAAACATGATCTATATAGAAGAGTCATCACATGGCCACTTTAACTGCAATCTCATCACATATGTCAACATCTGAAGAAAGAAACTCAACACAGACAAAATTCAGAGGCTTTTTGGAGCCAAGCACTGTGGTCAGATGAAAACAATACTGGACGGTTTGACTACAATTACTAATAGTACATCTAAGGAAAAAAGTGTTTGAAGAAAAAAAACACCTTCCCAAGTGTTATTACAACGGATGAATGCACTACACAGCTAGGTTGCATGACAACCAATAGCACAAGAAATATTCCACTAGTAAACAAATTAAAAATTAAATAATGGATTCTAGTTAGGATCAAAAATCTTGTAAGTTAACCACTTCATGTCTGGACACTTTCAGTCTCTTCCAGTTCAGGTAATTTTTCAGCTTTCAGCTCTGTCACACTTTGAATGACAATTACTCAGACATGCAGCACTTTTTTTTAGATAAATACAGCTTTCTTTTGGTGGTATTTAATCACCACTGGGTTTTTCATTTGTTGCTATATAAACCAAAAAATACAGAAAACCCCTACACCAAAAAAAAAAATAGCATTAGGTCCCCCTAAATCCTTCGGACCTTGCCCCTTTGAATACATGAGTTTTCATCCACTGCACCTATCATTCAGCGGAGGTGAAGCAACGGTACAAGATGTGTCTGGACAGGTGGCATTTGTTTTTTCACTGGGTCACTGGGGGTTGTAATTGATATGGCCCTACTTTGCTGAACAATGTGATTGATGGTGTATGTATATTGTGGGACGATTTTAGTTTTTTATTGTATGTAAGTATTTGTCAAAAACTTTGTGAGCATGTTTTCTTTGCTATTTACATTTTTTTTGTGAACTATGTATTATGCACCCCTTACTCACTTACATAGGGGCAGGGGTATCTGGACACAGCTTTATTGTCAAAGGGGATTTACAGATTCTGACAAGCCCCCTGCATGCAGACCATCAGGACAGGGCTGTGAAGAAGAGGCCCTTCAAGTATGGGGGGTCAGGCTTTATCAAGGTACTCCTCAATATTTTGGTCATGTAACCTGGTAATGTTCATTCCCTTTCCTGGCCTGCCAGGCTGCATTCTTGAATAAGGGCCTGGTATGGATTGGGGGGGGGGGGCCTTGTAGATTTTCTTTTTTAACTATTCCTGACTCCTTTGCTTGGGATTAGCAGCCATGTAAGTGATCAGGCTGTTGACATCACTGGTTGTTATGTCTCAGCGAGGCATATTAACAGCGGGAAGCTATCATGTATAATAGCGAAAGTAATACTGCTATTACTGTATACATGATGTGCGGTTCCTGCTGAACAGGTAAATGTTCAGGTGTTCATCCGAATGCTCGAACATCCAAGATTCGGTCCAAACTTGTATTCTAACTAAACCTTAAGCACATCCAATATTTCTTAAGTTAAGAGTTCTGCAAATAAAAGTGCGAGAGCAATAACTGAAGTACTGGCAAACCATTGATTATACAGATACTCAAACATGTTATGTAAAAATATTTTTGCAAAGACTTTATGCAAGTTATAAAGCATAAATCCCCCAAAAATTGCAATTTTAGGTAAGGTAGCGCTATAACATTAAGTTTCAAACAAATAATTTTCAAAAAGAGAAATAATAACACCTAGTGTCCACATGTTATTTATAGTAATCAATAATGTTCAAAAAAAATTGAATTAAAATGACTCTTTATGCATTAAGTTCCTCTCCACACTCCACCTCATGATTTGATGAATGCCACTCCCCACAGGATTACACACTCACCAAATTATAATGCCACTCATTTTCATGATAGGCAAACTGCTCTTTTAGTTGTGCAACATTTGTGAATCACCAGCTGGGTCATCCGCTCCTTCTCCCTGCTTTAAAAGATAATGAATAACAAGCAGAACTTCACTCTCTTCACCAACAGTTGACACCTTGTGATAACAACTTTGTTAATATTCAGTGCTGAATCCAACAGAACCTGCTCCTCTAGAGCTTCCCCGTGGCACAGGCAGTGATAGGTAACCCAAGACGAGGATAAAGCAAATCTGGGGAAACCAGGAAGTTGATAGTGAGATCCCCTCTCCCAGCTGGTAGTGTTTCCTTTGCTTCTCCAGCCAAGTGAGCCTCTTCTCCCCACCCCAAGTCTATCAGAGACCATGGACCAGTTCAGCTCGTTCAGCTCGTCTCCCAGCCTCCACCAACCTGGCACATCTCACCTGGATGACCCAGCTGGTGTTTCAAAAGTGGTGCACAATTCAAAGCAGAGTTTGCCTATTATGAAAATGGGAGGCATTATAATTTGGTGAGTGCGTAATCCTGCGAGGAGTTGCATTCCCAAAATCACGAGCTGGAGTGTGCAAAAGAATTTAATGCATGATGAGTTGCTTTAATTCAGTTCTTTTTGGACATTATTGAGTACTATACAGTAAATAACGTGTGGACACTGGATGTCATTATTTCTCTTTTTGCATATTATTTGTGTGAACATTAATGTTATAGAATTACCTTACCTAAAAGTGCAATTATTTTTGAGTTTATTCTTTATGATTCCATACTGTTTATGGTGGCAGCAATAGCTTAATTATTTAAACACTTTAATATTGATTATTGGATAATCCTGGTATTCCTTCAGGGTGTGGAGTTAAAATTTGTTGGGTATATGGAAGTTATATACCTTTTTTAAAAACTTTTAGTAGGTCTTCATTTATACTTATTTTTATGGCTTTTTGTTCTTCATTTAAACGTATTTTTATGGCTTTTTGTACAATCTTCGCAAGTAAATTTAGTCTTTTGGCAACCACCTTTGTGTGCCTGTAGGTATTGACAGCCACTGTTTGATCTTTGTGATTTCTCTAGTGCTAGAGGAAGACAGAATGTCAGACCAAGCCACAGACCCTCAGGCTGCTACTATCAAGGAAACATTCATCAAATATGAGTTCTCCACAACCATGGAAGACAGAAGTGGCATATGGTAGGTCTTTCTGACATTTAGACACTTTCATTTTTTTAATCTAGAAATGTGTGACTTATTAAAAAAAAAAAAACGAATATTTCAGCAGCAATTATGAAACATCTAGCCTCATACAGACAGTAGACCCAGATCTAAGCTTAAAGAGACATTAATCTCTCAATTTTTAAGCACTTTCAGCAACTTATTTAATTACTCACTGAGTATGCACATTTGTTATTCTTGCCTATGTTTGAGTTTAAGCTGGTGCCATGATTACTGCCTCAGGTTCCTTTTTCAGGATGGCTTCTTTCACTTGCAGGTCCTATGGAGCCGTTCTTGCATGCAGGGATTAGAGCTGTATCTCCCTACACTGTGTGCTTCAATGACTGAAGACTGGATGGCTGAAGACTGCGAAGACCAGGAGTTCAGGGAGGCAGCATGCAAGGAGCAAGGAACTTAGAAAGTTGTAAACTGCAAGTACTTGGGTAAGAATTTTAGCAAATAATTTACTGGAAAACATTTATTTTATTGTGCTCAATATGTTAAGTTAAAAAAAAACTCAAAGGGGATTACTACAACTTTAAGCTTAACCGCTTCCGGACCACCCACCGCACATTTACTGCGGCAGGGTGATCCGGCTGTGCAAAACAACTTACCTGTATGTTGTCTCTTCTTCTTATCCCACTGTGATTTGACCTGCTGATCGTTGACAGGAGAGGCAGAAACAAGGCAAACCGCTGTTCTCTCTGAGAAGAAAATGGAGATCTTGTGTTTCTGCTGAGCAGAAACACAGATCTCTGTTTTCCTCCAGTTAAGCCATCCCCCACACAGTTAGAAATCACTCTCTAGAAGCACACTTAACCCTTTGATCACGCCTGATGTTAACCCCTTGACTGCCAGTGTCATTAGTACAACGAGAGTGCATTTTTTTTTAGCACTGATCATTGTATTAGTGTCACTGGTCCCCAAAAAGTGTCACATTTACTATAGCGCCATGCGCTAATTAGCACTAATTAGCAAAAGCGGTTAAGCATTATTAAAATCACTGCTCCTTTAAAAGCGATAGTTTTAAAAACTTTTTTTTATAATTGATTGATCCCTCAGGGCAGAAACCAGGTCCCCATACACTTTTTATGGCAATAACTTGCATACAAGCCTTCAATGAGGATTTTGCAGGTTCAAGCTTCATTGACTTCCACAATTCCTGCATATGCGATCTGACAGGCATGTTCACCGGCAATAGCGCGTTGTTCGATTTGCATGTTCACCCAGTTGCTGAGAGTTGAAGTCCTAATTGGCTTTAATTGGGTTCTATTAAATGGAGAGCACCGATACTTGACGGAAATCTTAGTAAATGACCCCCTTAGTGTCCGATTTGTCCGCCGCAATGTTGCAGTTCTGCTAAAAATTGCTGATCGTCGCAATTATTAGTAAAAATAAAAATAAAAATGCCATAAAAATATCCCATAATTTGCAGACGCAATAAATTTTGCGCAAACCAATCAATATACACTTATTGGAGTTTTTTTTTTACCAAAAACATGTAGCAGAATACATATTGGCCTAAATTGATGAAAAAAATCATGCTGCCTCAGTACTCCTCCTAGGAGTCCTTAGTCCTGATGCCAGCTCTGGGCTGGCTCTTGGGAGAAGTTATGCAAATATCAAAATGCCTTGATGGGTGGATGTCAGTTTTGGGGAGTAGACATTCCTAGGTATGCTACATTTTCACACAGACTGCCCTTGGTAATGCCCACATGCAGGGCCGGACTTACCATTGGGCTTGACTGGGCTCAAGCTCATGGGCCCCACCCAATAGGGGGCCCCGCCAAGATACATAGCCGAGGGTACTCGGCTCCGCTCACAGTCACGCCCAGTCCCGCCCTATGATGGACATAACACAGGGACTGGGCGTGACTGTGAGCCGAGCCGAGTACACTCGGCTACTCTCGGCTCCGCTCGGGACTGCGTGAGGACCCGAGAGCCACCGAGAGGACCCGAGAGCCACGAGAGGACCCAAGAGCCGCCGAGAGTCACTGAGTGGACCCAAGAGCCGTCGAGAGGACCCGAGAGCCGCCGAGAGGACCCAAGAGCCGCCGAGAGTCACCGAGAGGACCCAAGAGCCGCCGAGAGGACACGAGAGCCGCCGAGATACACAGGACTCTGTATCTCGACGGCACCATTTTTAAACTTCAAGACTGCAATGACAAGGCTGCAAGTGACAAGGCTGCAAATGACACTGGGGCAAGGCTGCAAATGACAAGGCTACACTGACAAGGCTGCAATGACACTGGGCAAGGCTGCAGATGGTTTGGCAAGGCTGCAGATGGACACTGATGGCCATGCGCTAATTAGCACTAATTAGCACAAGCGGTTAAGCATTATTAAAATCACTGCTCCTTTAAAAGCGATAGTTTTAAAAACTTTTTTTTATAATTGATTGATCCCTCAGGGCAGAAACCAGGTCCCCATACACTTTTTATGGCAATAACTTGCATACAAGCCTTCAATGAGGATTTTGCAGGTTCAAGCTTCATTGACTTCCACAATTCCTGCATATGCGATCTGACAGGCATGTTCACCGGCAATAGCGCGTTGTTCGATTTGCATGTTCACCCAGTTGCTGAGAGTTGAAGTCCTAATTGGCTTTAATTGGGTTCTATTAAATGGAGAGCGCCGATACTTGACGGAAATCTTAGTAAATGACCCCCTTAGTGTCCGATTTGTCCGCCGCAATGTTGCAGTTCTGCTAAAAATTGCTGATCGTCGCAATTATTAGTAAAAATAAAAAAAAAAATGCCATAAAAATATCCCATAATTTGCAGACGCAATAAATTTTGCGTAAACCAATCAATATACACTTATTTTTTTATTTTTTTTACCAAAAACATGTAGCAGAATACATATTGGCCTAAATTGATGAAAAAAATCATGCTGCCTCAATACTCCTCCTAGGAGCCCTTAGTCCTGATGCCAGCTCTGGGCTGGCTCTTGGGAGAAGTTATGCAAATATCAAAATGCCTTGATGGGTGGATGTCAGTTTTGGGGAGTAGACATTCCTAGGTATGCTACATTTTCACACAGACTGCCCTTGGTAATGCCCACATGCAGGGCCGGACTTACCATTGGGCTTGACTGGGCTCAAGCCCATGGGCCCCACCCAATAGGGGACCCCGCCGAGATACATAGCCGAGTGTACCCTATGATGGACATAACACAGGGACTGGGCGTGACTGTGAGCCGAGCCGAGTACACTCGGCTACTCTCGGCTCCGCTCGGGACTGCGAGAGGACCCGAGAGCAGCCGAGAGGACCCGAGAGCCGCCAAGAGGACCCAAGAGCCGCCGAGAGTCACCGAGAGGACCCAAGAGCCGCCTAGAGGACCCGAGAGCCGACGAGAGGACCCGAGAGCCGCCGAGAAGACCCAAGAGCCGCCGAGAGTCACGAGAGGACCCAAGAGCCGCCAAGAGGACCTGAGAGCCGCCGAGATGCACAGGACTCTGTATCTCGGCGGCGCCATTTTTTTATTTTTTTTTTGAATTTCAATTTTTTTTTTATTGAAAATAGGAACGATACAAAGTTATAAAAGTGGACAGAGTAACCAAAACGCCCCCTAGGGGGTCAGAACAGATGGCAGTTTACAGACAAAAACAAACGGTAATACACTGGTAGTGGTATGTTCTACTCACGGGTCGGCGGCGCCATTTTTAAACTTCAAGACTGCAATGACAAGGCTGCAAATGACACTGGGGCAAGGCTGCAAATGACAAGGCTACACTGACAAGGCTGCAAATGACACTGACAAGACTGCAATGACACTGGACAAGGCTGCAGATGGTTTGGCAAGGCTGCAGATGGACACTGATAAGGCTGCATTGAAGGGCATTTAAGTGTAAGTTTTTCCTTAAACCTCCCTCCTAAACTTGGAGTGTGTGTTATACGCCGGCGCGTGTTATACGCAGATAAATACGGTAATGTATAGAAAGTAGGGCCCGAAAGTGACTCAAGCCCAGGGGCCCCCACCACCCTAAGTCCTGGCCTGCCCACATGTGATGCTGAGCCCCCATGACTGAACAAACTGAAAACCAATTAATGAAATTGAAGAACCAGGAACAGTAAGACTGGGGAGGAAAGATCTAGATGATGCAGGAAGTTCTCCATTCAGGAAAAGAGGTGGGATTTATCTGACTTGCTAAACACAGTGTGTTGTTTAGTAACTAATAAACTGTTTATAGATAATATATGACTGAATTTATGGAAATGTACTGAACATTGCTACTAAGCATAAATTCTTTTTCATTTTGTTTTTCCTCCATTCTGACTCGCTGCCTGGAAAAAATAGATACTGGTTTCCTAGAAGCACATGTTACAGATGTTCTTACATGACTCCAGAAATTCTTGCCTACACATAATTCCACCTTCTAACCCATTCTTTCCAATGATTCAAATTTCAGCAGCGAGGACATTGAAGATAGGAAATGTTGAAGGTAAAGTGGAAATGTAATCATTTTTCTGTCCACCTGCAAAAAGAAAAATAACTTCCAAGTGGCAATTCTATAACCATGTAACTGACATTAGGAAGAGGGACAACTATGCTGTCTATATTAAGAGCTCATTTACAAGATGGATTTTTCCCATCTGGGTTCAGATGTAAAAGAAAATGTAGGAACAGTAGAACTACATATGTTTTACAGTCTGCAGGCAGGTCAGTTGGGAGCAGACCACAAATCATAATGAGAAATATTTTTGCACTGGGAAGGTTTTCTCCTTCATTGCTGGACTAGTGAATCGGCCTCAAGGTGTCTGCATTCTGAACAAATTTATACAGTATATAAATAATAATACTGCCTGGTTGAAATAACTATTGGGGGGTTTTGGATTCCCCCTATTTATTATAAATATTTGTCATGAAAATAATGATATAAGGCTAACAAAAGCACTCAATGCAAAACTTTGCTGCATAAAGAAGGTGACAACAACAGATAATAATGGTAATGGTAATGGATAATAATGGTAGCGAACCCCAAAATGACATTCCTTATATGAACCCACAAAATATTAACCACTTCAGGTCCGCCTTGTAGCAGTTTTACTGCTACACCTGTGTGCCGAATAACGTACAGTGCCTTGAAAAAGTATTCATACCCCTTGACATTTTCCAAATTCTGTCATATTACAACCAAAAACATAAATGTATTTTATTGGGATTTTATGTGATAGACCAACAAAAAGTGGCACATAATTGTGAAGGGGAAGAAAAATGATAAATGGTTTTCAAATTTTTTTACAAATCAATATGCAAAAAGTGTGATGTGCATTTGTATTCAGCCCTCCAAGTCAATACTTTATAGAACCACTTTAAATTACAGCTGCAAGTCTTTTTGGGGATGTCTCTAACAATTTTGCTCTAGATAGTGAAATTTTTGCCCATTCTTCTTTGCAAAATAGCGCAAGCTCTGTCAGATTGGATGGAGAGCGTCTGTGAATGACAAAAGTCTTGCCACAGATTGTCAATAGGATTTAGGTCTGACCTTTGACTGGGCCATTCTAACACATGAATATGCTTTGATCGAAACCATTCCATTGTAGCTCTGGCTGTATGTTTAGGTTTTCCAAATTCTTTACAAATACATTTCTGAAAAGTGTGGTGTGCATTTGTATTCAGCCCCCTTTACTCTGATACCTCTAACTAAAATCTAGTTGAACCAATTGCTTTCAGAAGTCACCTAATTAGTAAATAGAGTCCACCTGTGTGTAATTCAATCTCAATATAAATACAGCTGTTCTGCAAAGCCCTCAGAGGTTTGTTAGAGAACTGTAGTGAACAAACAGCATCATGAAGGCCAAGGAACCCACCAGACAGGTCAGAGATGAAGTTGTGGAGAAGTTTTAAAGCAGGGTTAGATTCAAAAAGATATCCCAAGCTTGGGAAATATCTCATGGAGCACTGTTCAATCCATAATCCGAAATCCAAGCCATGTCTGCTCACCTAAACTGACAGGCCAGGCAAGGAGCGCATTAATCAGAGAAGCAGCCAAGAGGTAACTCTGGAGGAGCTGCAGAGATCCACAGGTGGGAGAATCTGTCCACAGGATAACTATTAGTTGTGCACTCCATAAATCTGGCCTTTATGGAAGAGTGGCAAGCAGAAAGTCATTGTTGAAAGATAGCAACTAGAAGTCCCGTTTTCAGTTTGCGAGAAGCCATGTGGGGGACACAGCAAATATACAGTGGTGTGAAAAAGTGTTTGCCCCCTTCCTCATTTCCTGTTCCTTTGCATGTTTGTCACACTTAAGTGTTTCGGAACATCAAACCAATTTAAACAATAGTCAAGGACAACACAAGTAAACACAAAATGCAATTTGTAAATGAAGGTGTTTATTATTAAAGGTGAAAAAAAATCCAAACCATCATGGCCCTGTGTGAAAAAGTGATTGCCCCCTAAACCTAATAACTGGTTGGGCCACCCTTAGCAGCAACAACTGCAACCAAGCGTTTGCGATAACGTGCAATGAGGCTTTTACAGCGTCCTGGAGGAATTTTGGCTCACTCATCTTTGCAGAATTGTCCTAATTCAGTTACATTAGAGGGTTTTCGAGCATGAACGGCCTTTTTAAGGTCATACCACAACATCTCAATAGGATTCAGGTCAGGACTTTGGCTAGGCCACTCCAAAGTCTTCATTTTGTTTTTCTTCAGCCATTCGGTGGTGGACTTGCTGGTGTGTTTAGGATCATTGTCCTGCTGCAGAACCCAAGTTCGTTTCAGCTTGAGTACACGAACAGATGGTCGGACATTCTCCTTCAGGATCTCTTGGTAGACAGCAGAATTCATAGTTCCTTTTATCACGGCAAGTCTTCCAGGTCCTGAAGCAGCAAAACAGCCCCAGACCATCACACTACCACCACCATATTTTACTGTTGGTATAATGTTCTTTTTCTGAAATGCAGTGTTCCTTCTACGCCAGATATACTTGGACACACACCTTCCAAAGAGTTCCACTTTTGTCTCATCGGTAACAGAATGTTGTCCCAAAAGTCTTGGGGATCATCAAGATGTGTTGTGGAGAAATTGAGACAAGCTTTGATGTTCTTTTTGCTCAGCAGTGGTTTTCTCCTTGGAACTCTGCCATGCAGGCCATTTTTGCCCAGTCTTTTCCTGATAGTGGAGGCATGAACGCTGACCTTAACTGAGGCAAGTGAGGCCTGCAGTTCCTTGGACATTGTTGTGGGGTCTTTTGTGACCTCTTGGATGAGTCGTCGCTGTGCTCTTGGGGTAATTTTGGGCGGCCGGCCACTCCTGGAAGGTTCACCACTGTTCCATGTCTTCGCCATTTGTGGATAATGGCTCTCACTGTGGTTCGCTGGATTCCCAAAGCTTTGGAAATGGCTTTATAACCCTTTCCAGACTGATAGATCTCAATTACTTTCTTTCTCAATTGTTCCTGAATTTCTTTGGGTCTCGGCATGATGTGTAGCTTTTAAGGATCTTCTGGTGGACCTTACTGTGTCAAGCAGCTCCTATTTAAGTGATGCCTTGATTGTGAACAGGTGTGGCAATAATCAGGCCTGGGTGTGGCTAGAGAAATTGAACTCAGGTGTGGACAACCACAGTTATAGTATGTTTTAACAAGGGGGGCAATCACTTTTTCACACAGGGCCATGATGGTTTGGATTTTTTTTCACCTTTAATAATAAACACCTTCATTTACAAATTGCATTTTGTGTTTACTTGTGTTGTCCTTGACTATTGTTTAAATTGGTTTGATGTTCCGAAACACTTAAGTGTGACAAACATGCAAAGGAACAGGAAATGAGGAAGGGGGCAAACACTTTTTCACACCACTGTATGTGGAAGAAGGTGCTCTGGTCAGATGAGACCAAAACTTAACTTTTTGGCCTAAAAGCAAAACGCTATGTGTGGCAAAAAACTAACACTGCACATCACCCTGAACACACCTTCCCCACCGTGAAACATGGTGGTGGTGGCAGCATCTTGCTGTGTGGATGTTTTTCTTCAGCCGGGACAGGGAAGCTGGTCAGAGTTCATGAGAAGATGGATGGAGCCAAGTACAGGGCAATCTTAGAAGAAAACCTGTTATGCCGCGTACACACGACCGGACTTTTCGACGGATTAGGTCCGACCGTCTTCCCGACGGAATTTCGGCAGAGTTCCGACAGACTTTCTGAATGAATGGACTTGGCAACACACAATCACACCATAGTCCAAAGGATTCGAACGTGATGACGTACGACCGGACTAGAATAAGGAAGTTCATAGCCAGTAGCCAATAGCCAAAAGCATTTGAAACTATTTCTAAAGTATGTCAAATTTTTGGACAGCAAAGGTCCGATGGAGCGCACACACGATCAAATTGTCCGACGGATTCATCCGTCGGACCTTTGCTATCGAAAAGACCGGTCGTGTGTACGCGGCATTAGAGTCTGCAAAAGACTTCAGACTGGGGTGGAGGTTCACCTTCCAGCAGGACAACGACCCTAAATGTACAGCCATAACTACAATTGAATAGTTTAGATAAAAGCATATTCATGTGTTAGAATGGCCCAGTCAAAGTCCAGACCTAAATCCAATTGAGAATCTGTGGCAAGACTTGAAAATTGCTGTTCACAGACGCTCTCCATCCAATCTGCCAGAGCTTGAGTTATTTTGCAATGAAGAATGGGCAAAAATATCACTCTCTAGATGTGCAAAGCTGGTAGAGACATCCCTAAAAAGACTTGCAGCTGTAATTGCAGCGAAAGATGGTTCAACAAAGTATTGACTCAGGGGGGCTGAATACAAATGCATGCCACACTTTTCACATATTTATTTGTAAAAAAAAAATTGAAAACCATTTATCATTTTCCTTCCACTTCACAATTATGTGCCACTTTGTGTTGGTCTATCAAATAAAATCCCAATAAAATACATTTATGTTTTTGGTTGTAAAATGACAAAATATGGAAAATATGGAAGGGGTATGAATACTTTTTCAAGGCGGTGTATATATACGTGATTCAACACTTCTGTGCTGCCGACGGCTTGTTTCCGCTGTGATTACACACAGCAGAAGCTGATCGGCCGGTGCATGGTACTTGATATCCTCGGGCACCCGCCGATCGTCAGGCAGAGACACAGAACTGCAATCTGCCTATGAAAACAAGGCAGATCGCCATTCTGATAGGAGGGAAGGGATGAAGTTTGCATCCCTGCAAAGCAGGGAATACATTTAATCTCTTCCCCTAGTAAAAGCACCTCCCACAGTATAGTAAAACACAGGCTAGGCAGACAGTTAACCCTTTGATCTCCCCTGATGTTAACCCCTTCCCACCAGTGTCATTAATACAGTGACAGATTTTTAGCACTGATCACTATATTAGTGTCACTGGTCCCAAAAAAGTGTCAGTTAGTGTCAGAATGTCCACTGCAATATCACAGTCCTGCTATAAGATGCTGATCGCCACCATTACTAGTAAAAAATAAATAAAAATAAAAATAAATTAAAATATCCCATAGTTTGTAGACGCTATAAATTTTGCGCAAACCAATCAATATACGCTTATTGGGATTTTAACCAAAAATATGTAGCAGAATACATATTGGCCTAAATTTATTAAGAAATTAGATTTTCTTAAATTCTTTTTTATAGCAGAAAGTAAAAAATATTGTTTTATTTTCAAAATTGGTGGTATTTTTTTGTTTATAACACAAAAAAATTATAAAACACAGAGGTCATCAAATACCACCAAAGCTCTATTTGTGGGAAAAGAAGAACATCAATTTTACTTGGGTACAGCATTGCATGACCGCGCAATTGTCAGTTAAAATAACGCAGTGCCGTATTGCAAAAAATGGCCTGGACATGATGGGGGGTAAATCTTTCAGAGGTCAAGTATTATATTAGTCAAGGTAAAGTCTATCAATAATTTTAGTACCTATAAAGTGGTGATAAATATTTACTAATCAAGCTTGTAAAAGCCCTTTAAAAAGAACACTTTAAGAAAGCCAGAGACTGCTGACAAATCTGCAGCAGGTTTTAGCCAGGATACTGGTCCATTCTAATGCCCCGTACACACAGTCGGAAATTCCGACCACAAAATCCGACTGATTTTTTCCGACGGATTTTGTTCGACACTGGTGTTGCATACACACGGTCGGACAAAGTTGTCGGAAAATCCGATCATTCTGAACGTGGTGACGTTCGTTGCGTACGACGGAACTACGTAGAGGCTAGTAGCCAATAGCTTTGGTCTCGTAATTTGATCTGAGCATGCGTGGCACTTTGTCCGTCGGAATTCTCTACATGTCTGATGTCGGAAAAAGTCCGATCGGATTTTGTTGTCGGAAAATTTGAGAGCAGGATCTCAAATTCTGATGGAGCGCACACACGGTCGGATTTTCCGACAACATGGTCCGATCGGACATTTTCTGATGGAATTTCCGACCGTGTGTACGGGGCATTAGAAGTGCTGAAGCTCCCCTGCCCCATCTTGCACATTCTTATTGGCCAGTGAGGCAGCCCACCAAAAAAATGAAAGGGCATAATGTCTTACCGTATACAGTTTCTTAAACAAAAATGATTTGTGATTTATTTTGCAAAGTTTCTGGAGATCCTTCAAGTGCTAACATACTGTCTAGCAAATAGTGTTGGTCTAGAAGTGTAGAAAGTACAAATTCAGACTTAAAGAGGTAGAACAAATAAAATTCTGCTATATTATAGCAGGATAGATATGAGTTATTTGTGTGGGATTGTTAGCACAGCAGGTCTCCTTCCTCATATTGGTTGCAAAAATACAACTTTACCATTTTCTTTATCTGGTGGCAAAAATATTTAAAAGGGTCTTCGCTGTAGCTGAAAAAGTCAAGGACTTTTGGTCCACACCCCTTATCTTTCCACAACCTTAATTTATATAGAAAAAAGTAAATGGAGTCGAAACAGTATTGTGTTCCCCCAATCCTGAGGTCCTAAGAACACTTGATACTCCTTAATGGACTAATGCAGAAAAATTAAAGCAGATCACACTCAAGGCTTCATGTAATTTTGTTTATCTCGGTCTTAGGCCATATCCACTATGAAGCATTTTGTACTTTCTCTGGGAATGGTTGATATGGTTCCCACTTTATGCAACTTGTTAAAGGGGTGTTTCACCTTATAAATTTTTTTTGTAAAAGTCAGCAGCTAAAAAAAAAGTAGCTGCTGACTTTTAAGAAGTACACTTACCCTCCCAGGGCGCCCGCGATGTCCGTCGTGGAGGACAAGCTGTCCCTCGGCGATCCGGTTCCAGCGCCGCCATCCTCGGTAAGGGAAACGGCTTCACGTTTCCTACTGCGCATGCGCGAGTCGGCGTGCGCCCGACTGCGCATGCGCGAGTCGGCGCGCGGCCTACTGCGCATGCGCGACTCTAATTTGTGAATGGGGAACGCGATGTGTTGTGGGACATAGTTCCCATAACACATCGCGCCCCATTCAACAGAAGACGGAAGAAGAGAAGATCACTGCGGGGCTGGAGGAGGCAGATTAGGACGATCTGCCTAGCGACAGCCATTTCTGGTAAGTTTTTAATGGTCATTTTAAATGGTTACTAACATTTTTTTAAGTTTTTGTTTTCAGGGTGTCCCCCCACTTTAATTTGGTTGTTCTGAATAACATGCTTAAATATAAGAATTTACAAAAATTCAAGAACTCCCACTACAATGCACCACTCCTTGATTTTCTGAATGACGATCCATATTTTCTCAACCTTTTTTACCCAAGAGGAACCCCTTATAATAATTTTCAGGTCTCAGTGAACCTCTGTTAAAATCAAATCATTAAGGTCAGCACAAAAAATTCCCTTACAATTTTGGACTGTGGGAAAAAAAATGCTTCCCTTTAAGTGGTGGTCAGAATGCCCTCCTTCCAGACAACTAAAAAGATCATTAGCATCATGTAGCTGGCTCTGCCAACTCACACTTGAACTGGAACTATCCAAGCACCATCAGATGGGAGGTCAATCAACAACAGCTCAAGGAACCCCTAGTAACCCTGGTTGAGAATGGCTAATCCAAAGCAAATATATTTATATCAAATTATAAATGTGTTAAGATGCTATCTTTGTATCCCATTAAAACAATGACATTAAAGTTATATAATACACAACTAGTTATATAACAATATGAAGTTGTATTGATGCATGACTTCACCTTTAGCTTCCGCTACTGTTCCCAAGCTTGGCTCATGGTACGATAAACAGCTTTCATTTTGGTCAGGCTAGCAGCTGAGCAGGTGTTATTGGCATCAGCCATCATTATACTTCCAAGTGTATTTAGTTCACATCAAGTTCAGCCTTCAGCCTCAGATTTTTATTCTTGCTGGCAGTAACTCCTATATCTGGAAGACAGCATGTGACTAAATTTGTAGACAAAATTTTTCTTAGTACTGTGTGAATAAGCATGACTCACAGCTAGCCTGTGTATATGAGATGTTTAAAATAGAAGTCCTAAGATTGTCTTTTCTGGAGAAGCATAAGCAGACTATAAAGCATGCTGACTGTGTTCAGTGCTTACACGTAGGTGATTGTAAGTGTTTCCCAGCGCTTTACTTGTACATAAAGGCCAAAAATAATCTAGTGTACACATAACTAATTATTTTCTTTCATTGCTTCATCTCATTCTTCAAAAACATGGGGTCTACACATTAACTGGTCTTCACCATAGCTCCTGATGGTGGAGATGGGTTTTATGCATGCTAGTGCTAGGTTGGGGCCCTCAGCATTGCCCCACCAAGAGGTGAGCAAGCCAGTGGCCATTGGCAGGTAGAGCAGGTAGGAATCAAGCAGGAGAGTAGTCAGAAAACAAGTCAAAGGTCAGTAACAAATGGTTGTAGGTTGGGATCAAGCAAAAGTGTAGTTGAGAAACAAGCCAAAGGTCAGTAAAATCGGATGTGAAGATACAGATGGCAGCAGGAGCGAAAGGAGTAATATATTGGCTGGAGAGGAACACAATAATCTGGCAAACAGGAAGTGTAAAAAGATGGCTTAAACCAAGAAGTTCATGGGAACAAAAGGTTCAAGTATAGGTGTGTGCACAGGGTGTGCTGGGGCACACCCTAATCACACCATGTATATCATGGCCAGATCTAGGGGGGGCTTCACCCCCTCAGAATTCAGTTGTGCCCCCCCAAAGCCCCCCACCACCCCTGATTCTGTGACATCTGTCTCCTGACCCTGCACGGTACACAGCCTGAGCACAGGCACTGAAATCTGAGGTCTCCTCCTCCCTACACAGCACATACCGAAGCTAAAATCTGATTTCCTTAAGCCGGTTATAGACAGATTGAATCCTAGCCAGTTCAGCAGGAAGATTCAATTCATGTATGGGCAGGCTGATTGTATCAAAGTAGATCCATCGATTGACTAGGGTACAAACAGCATGTCGCGTTTCTGGCATGTGATTTTTGTCAGCAGCTATAGCCGCTGGTAATAATCATTGTGTTCTCCCAGCAGGGATAGCTCCTCACATCTACCCCCCCCCCAACCCCGCTGGGAGAGCAAAATAGGAAGGTATTCCTCAAATCAACATGTTCATGAGGAAAGCAAGACATTTACTTTCCTAAAACAGTGGTCGGAGGGGGGCTGGCAACATTTACCTCCTAAAAATGCCAGTCTCCAGATTCAATATTTTCTCAGTCACACATGCATAATGTAATGTCAAATGTACTGCTGATCTGACTTGCTCCAGGTCAGAGACTCAGAAAGAATTGAAAATTATAGCTTAGCCTGATACCTGTGCTAAACGTGGATCCTTTATCCATTTTAGAATAACAAGATTTCAGTGTACAAAGATTCATAAACACCCATGAGACTTTAATATCCAATAAGATTTACTATACCACTAAACAAAGAGAAAAGTTCAAGAGCGTTTTAGACTTCCGCTTACAAAGAAAAAGTTCATTCCATTTCATTAAAACTGCCTGGAAAACACAGGGCGCTTTCACTCCTATGGTTGCATAATGAGCATTCCAAACGTTATTTCATAAAGCAGCTTGAATTGTTGTGGAGCGGATGAGATTCTGCAGTTGGTACTGGGACATTATGAAAAGAAAAGCCGTATGTCAAAAATATTTCACTGGCTGCCATCTTAATGAGGAAAGCCTCCTCTGGGCCTGCATAATTAAAGGCAACTAACAACAATTAGAACTTTTTTTAATACGGGTCACAAGGTCAAAGAAATTAGGTCTCCCTAATTATAGCATATTTTCAGTATGCAAAATATCTTGTTGAATGGACTGGCCTCTATAATAATGATTAACATTGAGACTTTTAAAGACAGTCATATTTTCCTCTCTGTGGTTTATTCAGAACCTGGGATGCACAAACATGAGCTACGAGCTTTGTAAACACTGTCTACATTCTCATGCAATCATTCTGTGCATATTCGGTGAGAATTTCTAGTGTCTGCTCTGAGAAACAAAACGTTTTTTTTTCAGAAAAATGACAATGCCATCATAAAACAGAATATCAAGTAAACAATATATAAAGTCTGTCATCTCCATTATTTACCTTAATTTTGCTACCTAATTTTTACTCACCATGTGACTTTACAATAGTTTACTTTCGTGTTTCTGCTGTTCTCAATAACAGAACAATAAACTATCAATCTACGCCTCCTCCCTGGGTCAACTGATAGCCTCCCATGGCTTCCAATACCACCTCTACGCTGATGACACCCAAATCTATTTCTCTACCCCTCGGCTCACTCCCTCTGTCTCCTCACATATCACTAATCTACTATCAGATATATCCGTCTGGATGTCACACCACTTCCTCAAACTCAATCTATCCAAAATCGAACTTATAATTTTTCCTCCCCCATATGCCCCTGCCCCTTCCCCTGATTTATCTGTCAAAATCGATGGCACAACCATAAGCCGATCCCCTCATGCCAAGGTTCTAGTTGTAGTCCTGGACTCTGAACTCTCCTTCAAGCAACACATCCAATCGCTTTTCAAATCCTGCCACCTCAACCTCCGCAACATCTCCAAAATACTCCCCTTTCTAACTAATGACACAACAAAGCTCCTAATTCACTCGCTCGTCATCTCTCGCCTCGACTACTGCAACTCCCTTCTCATTGGCTTACCTCTACATAGTCTATCACCTCTTCAATCCATCATGAATGCTGCTGCCAGACTCATCCACCTTACCAATCACTCTGTGTCTGCCACTCCTCTCTGTCAATCCCTCCACTGGCTTCCGCTTGGCCAAAGAATTAAATTCGAAATACTAACACTTACGTACAAAGCCATCCACAATTTAGCCCCAGCTACATCACTAGCTTAGTCTCTAAATACCTACCTACTCGTTCTCTTCATTCCTCTCAAGACCTCCTGCTCTCTAGCTCCCTCGTCACCTCCTCCCATGCTCGCCTCCAGGACTTTGCCAGAGCCTCTCCAATCCTATGGAATTCCTTACCCCAATCTGTCCGCCTATCTCCTACTTTATTAGCTTTTAGACGATCCCTGAAAACCCTTCTCTTCAGAGAAGCCTATCCTACCCACACCTAACAACTGTATTTTCATTTTCTCCATCAGCTCATCCCCCACAGTATTACCTTTTGTTTCAACTTGACCCTCCCTTCTAGATTGTAAGCTCTAACGAGCATGGCACTCTGATCCCTCCTGTATTGATTTGTATTGTATGTGTACTGTCTGTCCTCATGTTGTAAAGCGCTGCGCAAACTGTTGGCGCTATATAAATCCTGTATAATAATAATAATAATAATAATTGACGTCCCCGACCATCCCTATGTCCAACGGTACCAGACAGGGCTGTCCCCTATCCCTGCTCCTATTCATTCTATGTCTGTAGCCCTTGGCAGAAGCAATACAGTTCCTTTTCTTTCCTTTCCCTTTAATCTATGACGTTCCCTCTATAATGCCAAGTAAATGCTCGTTATCTATCTAAAATTAAATATTATTTCAATATTTGAATGAAGACTTAAGAATAAATAAGAACAATAACTATTTTTCAACATAATAAAAGCAATAACTGCAATGTTGTTTTCTCTAAAAAGTGACACTCAACCTGTATGATGGAACAATTATCGAAATGCTTTAACTATATATTTATGTATATTATGTGTATATAAGCCCTTCAGGGGCCTTTAACACTGTTTCCCTCTTCTCTTTTCCCCCTTTCGAGCCCTACACACACTGCCATCTAGCTGTCCCCCATGAAAGTGCTGTGGTCACATGCTTCACGGCAAGGTAAGAGGGCGGGGGGAGGATATTTCATCTCCCTGTCTTATGCGCCTGTGGTAGTTTACTGCTACATGGCGCAGATACACTTGCCGGCGGCGTCCCTCGATCGCCGCCAGGCAGCGCGGGGTGCGCTGTGTGCATGCGCAGCAAGTTCCTGGAATTTCGGAGTGTTCGTGGTGCGCATGCGCGGACGCGCGCCATGCGTGACGTCAGGTGTAGTTCTGTGGAGGCAACGGAAGTTCCGGAACACAATGTGCTTTCCGGGACGCCGAGGGGGTAACAACAAGGCCGTGTTTAATGGCCATGGCGCACACATGGACGGAGTGGGCGTACCTTGGACGTAGTGAGCACACCTGGGCTCTATGTAGCACACCTGAAGGTATTAGCAACAAACCAATTAGAAGTAAGTCAAACCCCTATATATAACGAATGCTCAAACTGTCAGTAGTCATCCTGATTCTTGGGAAGCACACTATGGCTATATAGCACAATAGGTATGTACTCCTAATATACTAAAAATTTGGATTTTTGTCTCCCCTCTATCATGCTAGAGAGAATAGGGGACACACTATGCCATCTATAGAGGGCCCTCATGGACTTCCATGAAATTAAACTACCATGGTTGCATTCTATTACAGTCTTTCCTGTTATTACTGATATCCAAGCTGCCAATAATGGACCAATCTTGAAGATCTCAAGTAATCCAAATCAGTATAATCCACAGGTAACTTGGAATATTATATAATGTTGATTAATTCTCATTTACTTTCTCCCACTTATCACAGCACACTTTAATACTATTAATTAATACTATCTATTAACATGGATACTCATTCCATCACCACCAGCACCACCCATTACCATATTTCCTTCATATTATGTTGATGCACCTTTATAATTATTTTTATCACTGTACACTTGTAAGTAGTTTTGAATATGTCTGGTTAAATATACCAGAACCTACCATATTACTCCATTACCATAACAGTACATTTTGATTCAATAATAATAGCTAATAAGTAGCGTAGAATAATTTTTTTCTTGGAAAAAGTCCGTGTACCCTTCCTCTATTATTCTAATGACTAGGCTTAATAATTATTTCAAATAAAAAAAACTGTGGAAGTTATCTACCACCTAATATAGAAAAATTTATTGCTATTTCCAGGTGTGCTCACCAACCTAAGGTCACCCCTGCCAAAAGTGGAAGGTGCCACTAAACTGTTGACCCCTGCAAGCCCGTGACCAAGCTCTACCCCTTTGGGGGTTTCTTCCTCTCCCCACCTAGTGGGAAGTGTGGGGATTGCAATTTTGGTGGAGTCGTCGGTGGGTATCCTCGGGGACCAAGAGGGAAATATGTCTGGCTTTTAATGAATCTCTGGTTCAAGCAACACATTCCAAAACGGAAGGGTAAATATGATACGTATGAAACTGCACTGTTAAGTATCAACTACATAGAATACAATAAATTATTGAAAGATTTGACAAAGTTCTCTTTGATATTTTGCAGAAATGTAACAACGTTACTCCCCTTTTCTCATGTTTCTCCCCCCTGAAGAAGACCAAAAAACCCCTATAAATGGTCGAAATGCATCAGGGTTGAGGGGTGCTCTATCATCAGATGAATTTCTCATGAAATGTATTTTTCTTACTAATTCTGTAATTACACTACATTGTAGCACATTTCCATGTATGTACTTGCCCGTATCTATTGGAATAGTTGCCTTTTTGTAAACCAGAGCTCGTGTTTTAATACTTTATACGCGATTCCATGGTTGTTCTCTTTGACCTATTATAAAATAAAATCCTTTTGATTTCATACAACTTGTTCTTCATTCCTGCCTAAAAACCCCACAGGGAAAACCATATATATTTTTTCTAGAAGCAATACGGTCCAACCCTGATATTTGAGGGGTTCCAATGCACGGATGACATTCTGCTGACACTCACCCACCCTCACATTTCCCTCGGTTTAGCTTCCTATCTGGTTATAAAATCAACACCTCTAAAACGGATGCCTTGCCTTTACATATCTCCCCAGGAAGATCTAACTTCCCTAAAAAGCTCATACCCATACCACTGGTGCACCTCATCTCTTAAATACCTAGGCGTACAAATTACCCCTACCTACTCCTCCCTATACACGAACAATTAATCAGCACTGTTTAAGGACATCAATGCCATGTTAACTCGCTGCAATCTGCTTCCAATCTCGTGGTTTGGCAGAATCAATGTATTGAAAATGTCGGTCATGCCTAAACTACTATTCTTTTTTGAGACCCTGCCAGTTCCCATACCCATGTCTCAACTGAAACTGATCAAACAATGGTTCCTAAGATTCATATGGGGGAATAAGGCACACAGAATAGCAAGCTCAGTGATCTTCTCCCCCAGAAACCGAGGGGGTCTGGGGGCCCCTGATGTTCACAAATACTACCTAGCCTCACATCTTCATGCAGTGATATTCTGGTCTTGCCTTTCACCACCAAATAGGTGGTCAGAGATCGAAATGGGCTCTCTGTTTCCCACCCATCCCTGCCCCCTAATCTGGTCGCCTTCACTGCACCAAGATCCAAACTTCAAAGTCTATTACTAGGTCCTATGTTGTTCTCATTAAAGATATGGTGTACCTGTGCTACAGGGTTCCCTCTCTCTTTGTCATGCCCCCCCTCTCCAACATCCTCTATAATCCCCTTAATACCAGACAGTCTGTCCTACACTCAAATGCATCCCTGGGCTTTAAGCAGGTCTGTTCCAGCTCTGCCAATTCGCCCATCCAATTACCCGTAAGCTCCGGACCTTTGCAGACCTCCAGTCTAAGCACCAGATACCCAACTATCTGTTCTACTCATATATCCAAGTAAGCCATTACCTAACCACCATCTCTTTGACCCATACTCTACCTAAACCAACTGCCTTTGAGCTCCTTTGTTCCCAAGGCCCCCATCAAAGGCGGCTAGTAGCTACCATATACCAATTACTGCAGGAGTCTTCTCCACTCTCTGAGGACTTACATGCAAAAATGCTGGCCACCAAGTAAGTTATCCCAATCTGTTGGTTGTCCCCCACCCCCCATCTCAGGATCAGTTTCTATAGGTTATCATCGAAATACGCAGAATTGTACACATGACAGCCCAGGTAGATGATGCAGTGGACAGATTTGATAAAGTTTGGGATCTGTGGGATATATCTGAGTTTGGCATCACACCTCTAAACCCAACCTAATACCCACACATCCACCCAACATCTCAGTCCCTCATCTTCAGTCTTCAACTACTTCTAGGTTATAACCCTCTGATCTCACCATTTTGTATTCCCTTTAATAGAGTTACATATCTTGTACTAGATCTGTTTGTTGTTACTAGATCTACAACTAATTCTTTTGAATTTCGCTGTACTAGATGTGCTTTTCTTTGCATTTCTCAATTTCTGTACTTTACCATGTTTTTTATTCAATAAAAAACACAATTAAGAAAAAAAAAAACCCAAAGGGGGAACTCCTCTATTCAATTCTATCTCTCTAACCCTCAGCTCACCCTATCAGTCTCCTCACACATTGCTGATGTACTAATAGACACATCAGCATGGATGTCACACAACTTCCTTAAACTGGATCTATCTAAAACTGAGCTCTTAATATTTCCTCCCCCACGTGCCCCTTCCGCTGACTTCTCTGTCAAGATTAATGGCACAACTATCAGTCTTTTCTCACATTTCAGGGTGCTAGGGGTAACCCTAGACTCTGAACTGTCCTTTCAGGCCCACATCCTATACCTGTCCAAATCATGCCACCTTGGCCTCCACAACATTTCTAGAATACGCTCCTTTTTAACCAATGACACCACCAAGCTTCTAATTCACTCCCTGGTTATCTCTCACCTTGACTACTGCAACTCCCTCCTCATTGGATTACCTTTACATAGACTATCCCCCCTTGCTGCTGCAAGACTCATCCACCTTACCAATGATTCAGTGTCCTCCACCCCTCTCTGCCAATCCCTCCACTGGCTTCCACTCATCCAACAAATAAAATTCAAAGTACTAACAATATTTACAAAGCCATCCATAACTCTGCCCCCAGCTACATCACTAACCTAGTCTCAAAATCCCAACCAAGCCACACTCTTCGGTCCTCCCAAGACCTCCTGCTCTCTAGCTGCCTTGTCACCTCCTCTCAAGCTCGCCTCCAGGATTTCTCCAGCGCTTTTCCCATCCTTTGGAACTCCCTACCCCAATCTGTCTGACTGTCCCCTAATCTATCCATCTTTAGACGATGCCTGAAAACCCTTCTCTTTAAAGAGGTCTATCCTGCTTCTAACTAATACACTGTTTTATTTTCTCCATCAGCTCATCCCCCACAGCTATTACCTTTTGTATCAATTGACCCTCCCTCTTAGATTTTTAACTCTAATGAGCAGGGCCCTCTGATTCCGCTTGTACCAAATTATAATGTAACTGTAATGTCTGCCTTCATTTTGTTAAGCGCTGCACAAACTGTTGGCGCTATATAAATCCTGAATAATAATAATAATGAAAAACATACTGTTGTCTATTGCAAAAATATAGTATATCCATCTAATCAGAACAAGAGAGGTTCTGTAGCTAGAAGTATGAACACTGTGAACAGGAAGAAAACCCAAAGGAAGACAACATTCATGTGTGAGGGAATGAAAACTGCAAGCTCTGCACTAAGGCACCAGAAAAGCTGAGAGCAAAAGAAAAAGCGTGTCTCCTAATTAAATAAGTTACTTCTCTGTACTCTTCCAAGTTAACAATTATGTCCTTGAGATAATACATTTTATTAGTGATCAGAGACATAAAACAGTTTGATAAGTATTACTTATGAAAACAAGCAAACCTTTCATATGCTAATGGTCACACAACCCAAGGTCTTCATAGACTTCCTCCACTGATTATCTTGCAGGCGTCTGTTTTTTGGATTTTTAACATCTGTGCCTTTCCTTACAGAAAAGTAGTCTAGTTATTTTAAAATGCTGCCAGAATAGACACTGAGATGCCAGACCTGTTCCCAGCATTCCCTGCACAACTGAAAAAATATGTAGCATTAGCTGTCACTTACATTGCTGTGTATTCTTATAGTATATATTTAGTGTACAGTTGGAGTTGTATTTAGATCTTTCATCAGAAAAAACCTTCAAATTGATCAGAAAAACTCTTAATGCATATCAATAGTGATTGGCGAATCTGCCTGGGTTTGGTTCACTGTGGGTTTGTGAATCTAGTTTGAAGTTCAGTAAACCCACATTTAGCGTTGAATCCCACTGAAGTCTATGGGAGGGAGTTGTGCTATTAAATACTGGCAATTTTTTGGGGTTATTAGGGAAATTGTCATAAAGAGCATGGGGAGTTGAACACTGCTGTGCAGGACATATAACAAACCACAAAAATTGTTTTTAAAATACCACAGAGTTGGGAGAAGGTCCTTTTTATAGTGGTTTTCTAGAGCAACATGGAAAAAGCACCAGTTATGCTTGGGCGATGCCTTCAAGCTGTATGTGATGTTTCAGAGTACCGTATATACTCGAGTATAAGCCGAGTTTTTCAGCACATTTCTGCAGCAGAAAATGACATTTTCCGACCCGACTTTGGGGCCCCGTATTTCGGGGTGTGCAAGCCCAGTGCAACCAACACTATATCATATCCAAAGATGGGGTTCCTAGCACTAAGTAGCACTATATAGCACTACGGGGCCCCAAAATCGGTTCGGAAAATGTCATTCTCTGCTGCAGAAAAGTGCTTGACATTTTCTGAACCGACTTTGGGGCCCGGTATCTCGGGGCCACTTGGTAATAATTGGATATGTTGTAGTGATAGTTCGACTGAGTTTGCCTACCAAATATAGGGTTCCTAGCACTAAGTGGCCCCAAGATACGGTGCCCCAAAGTCGCTCAACTGTGTCTATCTGCAGCAATGTTATTTCAGGACCCTTTGGGTCCAGAGCCCCCAAATTTTGTCTGCAGATAGGGGGCATATAGGAACCCTTAACTACCAAGTTTGAAGTTTGGGGGACCTATGGCTTCATGTTGAATGTAAATAGTTCAAACAGAAAATGGACTGGTGATAGTGATCACTGATCAGACAGGTAACAAGATAGGGTATATAGAATCTATATAGAATCTCAATCTATAATATAGAATCTATAATAATAAATCCACCCCCCCCCCCCCACAACACGGGCAGCCTCTGAGGCTATCACAATACTAGCAACACTAGTATCACTATCAAGTTCACAACACTAACACAACAGCAGCAGATTATTATGAAAAAGTTGAACTGTAGCTTGCTTCACTATTGTTCTGCTGCTGTACTTATGCTTAATTGCTAAATAATTCATGTTCTCTGACAAACGGACCAGCTAAGATTGACTGTATTCTGAAATGATTTAGTGTGTGTGTCTCTCTCTGCTAGCAATCGTAAGTGAAAGTAAGTTGGCTGTACGTGTGCACTTAGTTCTAGCTCCTCCTCTTTGGTTACAATCAGCCAATAACATTCATCACCATCATTATTTTTATTTTATTTCCCCCACCCAATTCCAGCAGCGATCTTTTCTCTCTACGTCAAATCTTTTCTCTCTATGTCAAATCTTTTCTCTCTATGTCGAATATTTTTTCTCTATGTAGAACAATCTTGGACAAATAGAGTTAAGGTTAGGCACATTCGACCACAGGTTCGATAGACACAGATTGTTATTGTCATGTCGAATCTCCTATCTATATTGAACTGTTGTCACAACGAAAATGAAAATAAAGCATTTGTTTATGTCAGATCTTTTGTTTTTCGGATTCTGCACTTTCGTTATCACGAAAATACCAGAAACTACCAGGGGATCTTTGCACCCATTTGTTCCATCAAGCAGGAAGCTTTTTATTTTTATATTCTTCTTTTTTGCTGCACTCATCTGGTTTTTCTGTGGTCCAATTGGCCATTTTCATGACCTTTTTGGAATCGGATGTTCTGCTGTACATATTGCTACAATAAAATGTAAATACAATGTAAATTGTACATAAAATTGCACGTCGAACTATCCCTTAAGAAGGAGTATAAAAAGACTCCGTAACGTGTAGGCAATATCGAATGCATCTGTTTCCTTGTTACACACTCTTTTGAATGCATATATTTTTGTGATTTTTCCGAAAGATTACGCACTCAAAAGCAAATTGTACGGTCATTTTTAAAGTATATGATTGTATGAGCACAACCTTAATCGTTTTTTGATAATTTTTAAATAAAAAATGCTTTATACTTTTTTACAAAATTGTATGTGTCACAGTTTATGCCTATAAAGTCCCGCCCTGTAAGGGGAAATTTTGTACCACTATATGTGGAGACTGGCAAGCTGCAGGCTTTTGTTTTGATATTATTTGCCCTGTTTATTTTCTGGAACACTGTACAGCACCTGTGAATAGACTTGTATATGGCACCAATACACACTGCACTGTTTACCTCACTGGATTTGGTGTCTGTGCCAGAGAGACTACTTACCCCAGGGGGCTTATGTGCCGGCTAACTATCCCCAGCTCACGCTATTTTCTATAGAAGGAAAAGGCATACATGTCCTGCCTCAACATGGTATGCCCAACCACTGTTTTGTCCTGCAGAACTTGCTTGCCCCTACTACTTCTGCGTGCAGTGCCTCTGCCTATCACTATAGGCCTGACTGAGGGATTGTCTAAATTTAAAGTGGAACTAAACTGCATTCGACCACCACAAACCAAACATGCTATTTAATTCCTTTTCAATATTGAAAGCAACCTCGCCCATCCACCCATGTCTTCATGCTTTAATTTTGCTGAGAAATCTCTTTGAAAAACACCACAAATTCTGGTTGTGGTCATCTTCAGTAAGGGCAGATCATTCATGTAGGATTTTCTTCCTGGAATCCATCTGCCTTTAGTTCAGGCATGCCGGCAGGGGACTGTGCTTAGCTGAGAAAACACCTCCTCCCGCTACCAAAAAAAATGTAGCAAAATACATATTGGACTAATTTGATTTTTTTTCATTTTTTTAATTGGATATGTCTTATAGCAGAAAGTGAAAAATATTGTCAGTCTTTTTTTGTTTAAAGCGCAAAAAATAAAAACCGCAAAGGTGATCGAATACCACCAAAAGAAAGCTCTATTTGTGTAAAAAAAAGGACATACATTTTGTTTAGGTACAGCGTTTCACGGCCACGCAATTGCCAGTTAAAGTAACGCAGTGCCGTAAAAAAATGGTCTGGTCATGAAGGGGGTAGCCATGAATAAAAGTACCATTAAAAAGAGATATAATTCTTGTTTAAAACTATAGCTCCAACCGTGGGCTAATAACCTTGAACGTCAACACCTGGTTTACACAAAGGGCCAGCATGTCAATCAGTAAAATGTTATTCTAACCATTGAATGATTTTGACCCATCTGCTCACTCTTGAGATTTACAAGCACTTGGGGAGCCACTTGAAAGCTACACAAGTCGTATGGTTCATTATTACAAAATAAAGAGAAAAGAACAGCTAAAAAGATAGACTCTTTGGCAGTGTCAAAAACATCACTGACAATGCTGAAGTGTAAGCCAGATGCTGTAACATCAGTCATTCATAATCTAAACATCACCAAGTAAACATTTGATACTAGAAGTCAGAACAAATTCTGAACTAATTTACTTCCTTCATTAGTCCTCAACTCTCATTTAAGTCTAAAGGGGAACAATGACTGGATTCAGATTTTTCCTGCAGTATCTGAAATTAAACTTAGATGTGGTTTTCTCTTCCCACTCATTTGTACCTCTTTTAATCAGTCTCCCTTATTGGATAATAGCCAAGTTAGTTTTTACATGTCTTTAGCTGGAGGTTAAAGTTTCATGTTTTATGGCTGCTGATAACCAAATGAACTGTGCAATTCAACAACGGACAACTTGCTGCTTTTATTTGACATTGTCCAGCATACTCCCTGGAGGTACAAGACAGAAAGTGCTCTATTTAGCTGTTTATTTGGTAACGTGACCTTGTTTCCTCCTGCTGCATGGGTGGCACTTTCACAGGATAAGTGAGATTACTTTTCTATAGAATTAGACTAACAGGAACCAGAGTAGAGAAATCCTTGCCACTATTAATTAGATATTTCTGTAGAGGTTTCCTCTGAACCCCAGGCCATGCAGCATTTAAAGAATTAATTAAGAAAATATGCTTAGAAAGTGTCTATATTTAGTTGAATATACATCCATAAGGTTTGGTACCTAGAAAGAAATCAGAACATAAGTTGCATTGAGGCTGGGTTCACAAAAATTGGATGCGGGTTTGGAGCCAGCTCACATATCTCTGCAGCGGCTCCGGTACGATTTGCAAAGGAGCCTTGTGTGTCTTTTGGTCCATTTCAGGTCCGAATTCCGACAAAAATTTGGGATGAAATTGGACCTGAAACGATAAACGAGGATGGACCGGACTCCTGCTGTGAGCCACTCCATGCTCATATGTGAACCCAGCCTTATACTTGTCTGCATCTGTACATCTTACTTTTATCAATATAAAGTGACTCAAGATTACATACAAAAAATGTGTGTGTATCGATGATCATACACAAGAGTCTGACTATCCATTTCTAAACAATCAGGCTTAAGGAACAGGGCTCATTGTATGCATAGCTAACATACAGTAAGCTGTGGCACAGGCCTGCCAAGGGTACAATACAGCTACACACCATACTGCATGGGATGCAGTCAGGGCAGGAGCCTCTCCTGCCTCTACATTGCCTGGACCCATAGGTGTGCGCAGCCCATTGTATTAGGATATGCACCCCAAAGCTCAAACACACATGCCTTTCTCTGCAGCCTCAGCTGCACTGGACACCGAACGGATGGCAAGTGCTCTGTGCTGAGCGGCTTCCCATTCATTCACAAACTGAAGCATAGTAAACACAGTTTACTTCAATTTAATTATTGAGAAAAATTACGAGTTTATGTATTTTCACAGGGTGACACTGTGAATACATAGGTAACAGTGTGCCAACATCCTGATAGTGGATATATAGAGACTAGAGGCTAGAAAGATGGACTTTTAAGGTAGACCATATAAAAGTAATTATATTTTTTTATTTTGTAGAAAATTATTAAAAAAGTGAAAAAAATTGTTACATATAGATATACATAAAATTCATGAAAGAGCGAATAAGCGAATATTTTGTGCCTGGATTCACATTCTGACCCACACCATTCTATATTTACATCTCCATTTGGATACTATCATGGGAATTTCAACCATTGTTCCTTTGGATGTATCATTGTAACTCTTTAGTTTGTATAGTGGTGTCAGAGTTTGTCCGTTGGGTTCATTAATTTTATGTATATCTATATGTAACAATTTTTTCCACTTTTTTAATAATTTTCTACAAAATAAAAAATTTAATTACTTTTATATGGTCTACCCATGTGGCTTAAAAGTCCATCTTTCTAGCCTCTAGTCTCTATATACAATTCAATTATGATTGAACACAGTGAACGAGTGTGTTCACTGTGTTCATTTAGAAAAGGAAGGGAAGGAGAGGAGGAGGAGAGGAAAGGAGGGAAGACAGCAGCACTGCGGTGGGTGCTGCAGAACATGGGTAAGCACGGGCAGTAGGGGGAATCGGCACTGCACAGAGTGGTTAGGCACACCCCCTGCGCACACCTATGCCTGGCCCTCAATAGTACTGAATAGAATTAGCCTGGCACAACCTCTCCCCCTGCTCCACAGTTCTTCTCACACCTTATCCTGCTCCTCCGCTCTGCCCTGGTACCACTCATTGCGAGGCCTGTTCTGAGTGGAACCTGTTCTGTTAAACCGCTGTATGGTCTTGGCCACCATGCTGCAGCTCAGTTTCAGGGTCTTGGCAATCTTCTTATAGCCTAGGTCATCTTTATGTAGAGCAACAATTCTTTTTTTCAGATCCTCAGAGAGCTCTTTGCCATGAGGTGCCATATTGAACTTCCAGTGACCAGTAGGAGAGATTGAGAGCGATAACACCAAATTTAACACAGCTGCTTCCCATTAACACCTGAGACCTTGTAACACTAACGAGTCACATGATACCGGGGAGGGAAAATGGCTAATTGGGCCCAATTTGGACATTTTAACTTAGGGGTGTACTCGCTTTTGTTGCCAGCGGTTTAGACATTAATGGCTGTGTGTTGAGTTATTTTGAGGGGACAGAAAATTTACACTGTTATACAAGCTGTACACTCACTACTTTACATTGTAGCAAAGTGTCATTTCTTCAGTGTTGTCGCTAGAAAAGGTATAATAAAATATTTACAAAAATGTGAGGGGTGTACTCAATTTTGTGAGATACTGTATCTGTATTTTTATCTGTTTGCATACAAATCTTTAAATATTTGTTTGTTGTTTTTTTATAGTGCCACATTAATTAAGTTCAGGAGTAGTGGATCATTGCCTTGGGTGCCAGAGGACCTTGTTGTGGCATTGGAAGAAGGAAACAGGAAGTCTGGATAACAATGTAACTGCATAAGGAGGATGTGAGGTAATACACATTCAAAGTGGTCATGACTCATGACGAGTTACAGTTCAAAAGCATAAGAATTGAAATGAGATGCCAAAGGAAATGTTTCCGGCCCTGTTTTAAGGAGGTTGCTAGTGAGGCTTGGGGTGATCTTCGAGAGAATGTATGGTCGAGTAGAGAAACGGGAGGATGAGAGTGAATAAGGACAGAGAGGGAAAGATGCAGAAAGATAGGATAGACAAATGTAAAGCCCATATAAACCTCCAAAGAGAAAAGGCTGGGACAGCCGCACTCCTCATATGCTTTTATTGAAGAAAATGCACTGTGCACATTAAATCACGGGGAGAGAAGCAAGAGATATCTCTTGCTATTCTCCCTCAGTGATGTAATGTGTACAGTGCATTTTCTTCAATGAAAGCATATGAGGAGTGCGGCTGTCCCAGCCTTTTCTCTTTGGATGAATAGCAGCTGACGAGCTGAGCGGGCACCATCAGATTGGATTAACAGAGCAGTGGATAGAGCACATGTGAAATTCATCTGGAGCGGTATGTGTTTAGTTAGTTTAAAGCCGATCTAATGTAGACTTTATTCTGGAGGCTAAAAGCTCCAAGAGCACAGCAGATCTCAGAAGACGACTTAGGTACTCCATGTGGCTAGGTAAGTTGAGTATCTGTCATAGAGGGCTGTCGAGGCATGGGATTATGGTCCATACTGCCTTTAAGAAAAACCTGAGGAGGCTTTCTATGGCTTTGGGTCCTGGAATTATGGAGAGGATGACAATCTCTAGGGAAATGTCAGAGCTGATTACCTATTTGTACATTTCCAAACATTTTAACCAATCATTTTGTATAAGGAGATATCTCCACACCTGAAGCATTGTTCCCAAGTCATCAGTGCATCTCCAACATAAATTGTAGATAGTTGGCAATATTTTATGTAGGTTATTTGGACAGTGATACCACCTTGTTTGTATTTTTACCAAAGCTTATGGGCTATGCTGGAAATGCTGGTTTTGCAGGTGAGAGTAAATATTTTATGTAAGTCTTCTTCCTAAAATTGGTGGCCCAGTTCTTTCTTCCATACTAGCAGCAAAAAAGGTGTAGAGATATATGTGTGGCACAGCAAGATATCTTATAGTTGCAATAAGGTGTAAGGATGGTGTGTCCTGTAAGCAGAAATATTAAAATAGAGGCTGATTCCCTAGAGATTAGTCCCTTACCTTTCAGGAGGGTCAAGAATCATTGTAGCTGAAAGTATTGTAGGCAGCACCTGGGAGCAGGGTGCAGATGAAAATGAAGTATGAAAAATGTTTGGAGACTTCTGTACTTTAGGGCTCTAGTGGTTAAAGAGGGATGTCTATGTAGCACCCGGGAATTTTGGCAGGGTTGCTCCTCAAAATATTTACTTGCCAGGAATAGTCCTGCCCAGCCAGCCACCCTGCCAGACCCTCTACCTGGGGATTGGCCAGATTTCCCTTAAGCATGCAGATGAAGGCCTCCTGGCCCCTGCCCACTAACTTCCAGAAGCTTCTCCAAGCTTCTAGATCCAGAGGGAGGTACCAAAGACCAACCCTGTAGAGCTATTCAGCATGACCTGCAGTAATTCAACCTAACTACAGACTCACACAGTTACTATGAATCATACCAAAATAAATGTACTTACACTAACACTAGCAGCACACTAGAGGGTGCTACATATGGTTACAGAGTGTGCAAATTGTTTCTCTTCTAAGTGCCCACAGCTTCAGTGTGCCTTTAATGGTCAGTATGCCTGATCTTGTTGTAGTTGACTAAGGTTGGAGAGGGATGGCACAAGACAGCAGATCTAGGGGAGATAGAAAGTATAAATCTTGCCCTATCCAGGAATATAAATCATGTGAACATTCAAGTATTAATGTGGTTGCAAACCAATAAATTGTTCAAAATGCTGCTAAACCATCAAAAATGCTTTCACCTCACTTTACATCATAAATATAACCATAAAGATGTAGCGCAAACTAACATCAATATCTATTTAGGGATCTATATATTTATTTATTATTTATTTCAGGTACTTGTATAGCGCCATCAATTTATGCAGCGCTTTACATATACAGTGTACATTCACATCAGTCCCTGCCCTTAAGGAGCTTACAATCTAAGGTTCTTAACTCACACTCATACTAGGGCCAGGTTAGACAGGAGCCAATTAACCTACCAACATGTCTTTGGATATCTGTTTTTCATACTACATATTCATTAACAGTTTTTTAGTAGCTCAGGCAAGGCACAAAATGTGGAGCTGTCTATAAATGTACACTGTACCATTGCTTCTATCTGCGCATGGTCTCTGATTTGTAACACAGTATACTGACAGAAAGATAACATCATTAGATCATACAATAGATTGCAATCTGTGTGGAGTTAATGGAAACTAAACAAGCCTAGGAATTCAATGAATATTCGCAAGCCATATCATTCAGATACACCCCATAATACGTAGAGGGTCATTACTGAATTCTGAGATTAATTGGTAAAAAAAAGTCCAACAGTGGCTGTGGAAGAACTATGTTAACATCAGGAAGGGCTTAAAGTAGTATTAAACCCTTAACTTTTTTTAAATGTACTGGTTAATGTCAAGCAGTGCAACATTACCCAGTCCTTTTTTTTCTAATATTTGTGCCCAAAAGTTTACCCTGCTCCACACTTGCTGATGCCAACTCCAGCTCCAGCTCCTCATCGCCGCTTCCCCCAAACTTTCAGATAGGGAGGCATGCTCCCTATGCCTTTCACAGGCACACAGTACAGCAGGGGCAGTGCAGGTACCAGCCGCTGGAGGGAGGAGCAGTGGCGTGGCTTGCTGTCAGGGCTGTGAGCTTCTGTGGGGATTACAAAACTCATCCACAGAGTCGGGCGGGAGTGCACATGCAATAGTGGCTCCATGGATCCCTATTAGAATGATTTCAACGTAGTTGCTGCATTAAAAAAAAAATAAACTTGCAAACAAGGTAAATATTGATGTCTACAGCGCAATGTGTTTTTTATTTTTTTATTTAGGGTTTAGAAATTGCTTAAAAGGCACAGAATTCGGACTCATTCTGAAGATCTGTGATGGCAAAAAAGCGTGCAGATGCAGGAGCTGAAAAGGACATTTCTGTTATTAAAATCAGAAAAGCACTGCAGTCAAAAGTCTTTATCGACACAAAGTCTTGAATTATGCCGCGTACATACGAAGGGACTATCCCGCGGGATTGTCTGCTGGACTTGAGTCCGCTGGACAATCCCCTCGTGTGTGGGCGCCGGCGGACTTTTTGGAGCCAAAAGTCCGGCAGACTAGGTTTTAAGTTTTGTTTTAAAATTATCCGCTGGAATTGGCAGTCCGGCTGACAATCCCGCTGTTAGTAGGCTAGTCCGCCGGACTTTTGAAATTAACGGACTTGCCGCTCATCGGAAAGTCCGTTCATTTAGCACATGACTTCAGGTAGACGGAGCTAGCGAAGGCAGTGAATGCCGCCGCGCTAGCCCGTCACCTGGCATGGATTTAAAGGGAATCCCCACGCCGAAAAAATGGCGTGGGGGTCCCCCCCCAAATCCATCTCAGACCCTTATCCGAGCACGCAGCCCGGCAGGCCAGGAAAGGGGTGGGGACGAGCGAGCGCCCCCCCTCCTCAGCCATACCAGGCCGCGTGCCCTCAACATGGGGGGTGCCCTGGGGAAAGGGGGGCCATGAGGCCCCCCCACCCCAAAGCACCTTGTCCCCATGTTGATGAGGACAAGGGCCTCTTCCCGACAACCCTGGCCGTTGGTTGTCGGGGTCTGCGAGCGGGGGGCTTATCGGAATCTGGGAGCCCCCTTTTATACGGGGGCCCCCAGATCCCGGCCCCCACCCTATGTGAATGAGTATGGGGTACGATGTACACCTACCCATTCTCCTAAGGTGTAAAATGTAAAGAAAAAAAAACACACAATTTTGAAAAAATATTTTATTGCACTGCTCCGGGGGTCTTCTTCCGTCTTGGGGGGTCTTCTCGCCGGACTCCTCCGCCATTTAACTAGCTCTTTTACCGAGCAGAGGAGGCCGGCTACCTTCTTCGTCGTCGACGCCGTCGTCTGGGGGTCTCGATCCGCCTTCGGGGGTCTTCCGGGGTCTCTTCTGTTCTTGCCGCGGTCGTCGTTTTCCGCGCCGCCGGCGCCGCCTTCTTCTTCTTCTTCCTCCGATGTTGACCCGTCGCTGTCTCTTGCCGGAATGCCAGAGCCGCGCTGTGCTGGGACTTATATAGGGACAAGGGGACAGGGTCACATGCTCATGTCACATGGTGACCCCGCCCCCCTGTGATGTCACAGTCCCAGCATCCTCCGGGACTGTGACATCACAAGGGGGCGGGGTCACCATGTGACATGAGCATGTGACCCTGTCCCCTTGTCCCTGTATAAGTCCCAGCACAGCGCGGCTCTGGCATTCCGGCCAGAGACAGCGACGGGTCAACATCGGAAGAAGAAGAAGAAGAAGAAGAAGGCGGTGCGGGCGCGGAAAACGACGACCGCGGAAAGAACAGAAGAGACCCCGGAAGACCCCCGAAGGCGGATCGAGACCCCCAGATGACGGCGTCGATGACGAAGAAGGTAGCCGGCCTCCTCTGCTCGGTAAAAGAGCTAGGTAAATGGTGGAGGAGTCCGGCGAGAAGACCCCCCAAGACGGAAGAAGACCCCCGGAGCAGTGCAATAAAATATTTTTTCAAAATTGTGTTTTTTTTCTTTACATTTTACACCTTAGGTGAATGGGTAGGGGTACATCGTACCCCATACTCATTCACATAGGGTGGGGGGCCGGGATCTGGGGGCCCCCTTATAAAAGGGGCTCCCAGATTCCAATAAGCCCCCCGCCCGCAGACCCCGACAACCAACGGCCAGGGTTGTCGGGAAGAGGCCCTTGTCCTCATCAACATGGGGACAAGGTGCTTTGGGGTGGGGGGGGCGCACGGCCCCCCTTTCCCCAGGGCACCCCCCATGTTGAGGGCACGTGGCCTGATACGGCTCAGGAGGGGGGGGGGCGCTCGCTCGTCCCCACCCCTTTCCTGGCCGGCCGGGCTGCGTGCTCGGATAAGGGTCTGAGATGGATTTGGGGGGGACCCCCACGCCATTTTTTCGGTGTGGGGATTCCCTTTAAATCCATACCAGGTGACGGGGCTAGCGCGGCGGCATTCACTGCCTTCGCTAGCCCCGTCTACCTGCAGTTACGTTCTAAATGAACGGACTGCTCCGTGTGTGGGCAATTCCGTTCATTTTCAAAAGTCCCGCGGACTTTTTCCCACGGATTGTCCGCCGGAGAAGTCCGGGCGTGTGTGGGCAAGTCACACACTCGGAAGTCCGGGCGTGTGTGGGCAAGTCCCCCCTCGGAAAGTCCGGCGGATTGTCCGCCGGACTAGGTCCGGCGGACAAAGTCCGAACGTGTGTACGCGGCATTAGAAGTATCAGAAAACTACCCTATGGCAAGTGTTTATTAAATGTCATAGGCTTGTCAGCTAAAGCAGTTTTATCAGGCACCATAGTAATTTATGCCTTTACTAGCCTTGGTTTAGGAGATATATTCACCACAAACCATTCCTCATATCCCTTACCACAAAAAAAAACAACTCTTACCACATACTTCTTTATCCGTCAGGTGGTTTACCCTTTGAAAAATTAGAAAAAAAACAAGATGAATGCTTGGAAGGTTTTGTGAAACACGAGTGATGGGTTTGTAGAAGGTCAGCCAAAGGATATTAGACATCTTTCTATAATTATAAGTGAGATACAAGCAAACAGTAAACAGGATGATTACTGAGAATCACTGTTTGTCTGTGTGAAATCAATAGGATGACATTTCATTTTTACATATGACTTTTAATGTAAGATGCTAACTTTTGAAAACAGCACAAGGCAAATTAAAAAAAAGGAATCTTTCTTTAACAGAAGCTTAGATCCCTTTATTTACTGCTGGTGGAAACCTGATTTTTCTTGGCACACTACAAGTTAATGTAAAAGCCAGTTCAGAAGCAAATGGAGTGTAGTTAGGTTTAATTAATGTCAGAAAACCTGAAATGATGCTTAAGACCACAAAAGAAGAGACAAAGTTCCTCTTTGGTAGTTGGCCAAATCAAACATGATCACAGGGACAAAGAAAGCATTAAGACTTTTTAATGCAGGGACAGTTTTACCGGCAATTATTTTATTTACACAGCATGTCATTTGTAGTGTCTTTGATCACCCCTGGCAAAACAATGATTTACTTTACATCTGACAATGCGCTAGACTGTTTATCTGAATCTAAGGGTACAGACTCTTAAAACTAACTGCATCATCATCAAAATTTGGAAAAAGACCATAGTTTTTGGCAGGATTACAGCAAAGAAAACATGTGTAGCAAGATACAAATATAGAATACATACAATGGATGAGTAAGATTAAGAGTTTTAACTTTGCCTGCTAAATCAGGGTGGTTATTAGAAGTGAAATTGACTTTAAAAAGCTCCAAGGGGTTAGGGAAGTTTCTTTTACAAACCTGGACTTTTTCGTAGGCCAAAAAAAAATGTTCCTCGTTATCATTATGATATTATGATGTTTTAACAGGATACTGCCTTCCTTATGAAAAGTATTTCTTTCTAGGTGCACATCTAAAGAAATACATTGGCAGCTGTCATTGACCTGGCTTTGCTCTTCAGCAAGTCATGTGAGCGCTGACATGAACTAAGCCATTGCCTGAGGGGACTCACTACAGGTGAGTCTCTTAAACAATAGAATTGATTTAGGTAGAATAACCATAAAATCTGCAGACAGAGGCAAAAATGCTAAAGTATCCATTCTAAAACTTGTTAACCAATCAGACTTCAGTTTGCTATTAGTTACGACATATGCTGCCACATCATATATCACATTGTAGGTTAAAGGACCTTCTTGTGCTCCAGGGAATTCCCATTACCTGCTGCAAAGTTAGTTACCTCTTTAAACACAACCATTTACTCCTAAAAAAAGAGGCTCTAATACTTTTTCTACTGTTTTTAGATATATGTTTGAATGAGATCAGTGTGCAGACATCCCAACCTGCAAAAATTAATTTCAGGGAGGTGGCAAACTCATTTCAGGTAGGTGGCAGTAATGCTAAATATAGAATGTACAGTGTGGAGTGTCCGGCAGTGGGTAGTAGGTACAGGAGAGGAGTGAGGAGTGTATGGAGGTAGGTATTATGTGCAGAAGAGGAATATAGAGTGTATGGTGGTGGATATCATGTGCAGGAGAGGAGTACAGAGTGTATGTAGGTGGGTTACGGTATAATGTGCACGTGAGGAGTGTGGCGTATACCACAGTGGGTAATATGTGCAGGATGGTATCAGTAGGGCAGTGGACGGTGTCAGTAGTTCTTTATTTTTATTTTTTTACAATTACATTTTTTTGTATTTTTTTAATTTTCTAAATGCTTTTTGAAGGCCAGTGGATTGTGTCAGTAGGGCAGTGGACAGTGCCAGTAGAGCAATGGACAGTGTCAGAATTTCTTTTATTTGTTTACAATTTTATTTTTTTATTTATTTTTACAATTCATTTTTTTAATTAACAAAAAAATAATTAACAGTGTCAGGAAAGCAGTGGATGGTGTCATTATTTTTTTGTCTTTATTATTTTATCTATTATTTTTTACAGTTTTGTTGTTTATTTTTATTTTTTAAATTTTATATTTATTTTTTTAAATCATACAATTTTTTTATATTTTTCTTCACAGTGCTTCTGGGGAAGGGGGTGGGGGGTATGTGGCAGCGGACTGTGTCAGTAGTTTTTTATTTTTACTTACTGATTTTTTTACAATAAATTTTTTTTATTTTTTTTTTGGGGGGGGGGGGAGTGGACAGTGTTGGTAGGGCAGGGGGAGTGGTGTCAGTAATTTTTTTTATTTTATATATAATATATATAATATATTTTTTTACAATTTACATTTTTACATTTTTTTATATTTATTTATTTAGTTTTCTTACCAGCCCTGTTGGGGGGCTTTGGTGAGATATCAGGGGTCTAAACAGACCCCTGACATCTCCCCTTTGGGACAAGGAAAGGAACTGAGGACACAGATTCCCCAGTCCCTTTCTCAGCATTGAAGATGAATGGACAGGAAACAGTCTCCTGTCCATTCATAAACTGAAGCACAGTTTACTCTGCTCAGTTATCACAGAACACAAGATCGATAGTTCACTGTGTCCAATTCTTAACAGGAAGGGCCGAGTAAATTACATATTTACCGGCTCCTTCCTCCACTCTCCATCCTGACACATTCCCACCGCAGCCGGTGGGAGAGGAGAGAGCCGGCTGCGGGGGACGAGGTGGGGGGGCGGAGAAGGACAGCGGGCCAGAGGAGACGGGCGGGGGAGCAGAGAAGGACAGCGGGACGAAGGAGAACGGAGGGGGGAGCGGAGAAGGACAGTGGGCCGGAGGAGAATGGAGGGGGACGCATGGATGATATGCTGCTGCCACCCAGGATCAGTTCTGCAGCTGGGAGATCGCAGGGCACTTGTGGGTGTTCGGGAGCGCTACTATCCCCAAAGCCCGCTACAAATCGAAGGGAGAACGAAGATTCGCAGTACAGGGACCTCGGCTATGGAATGCTCTACCAAACGACATCCGCTTGGAAGAAAACCATCAGGCCTTCAGGAAAAAACTCAAGACCTACCTCTTTTAATATCGCAGGACATCAAGGGCAGACAAGCGCCTTGAGGCGATTCAGTTTGCATTTGCAGCGCTATACAAATCATTCATTCATTCACCAAATGCGGGAGACTCCTGGCTGGAGACTTGGGATGCCTGAGTGTGTATTATTGTGACAAAGTTTGCAATACTGAGTCATAATGCACTGCATAGTGTAATGAGTGAGTGACTGCATATAATGCAGTAATAGAGAGCTGTAAGCATTACTCCCAACTGTCCCTGATTTTGAGGGTCTATTCCTGATTTGGAACAAAGTCCCTCTGTCCCTCCTTCATCCTCATTTGTCCTTCATTTGTGTCTGATCTATATAGTTGTATATAAAATGCACTTTTAAAAAAAAGCACTTGTTGGTTTAACTAATCATTTTTTTGTATCATTTGCTTTTAAGGGGCGTGGCATAGGGTGTGTCCTATGCCTACATACTTAATAGGTGTCCCTCTTTCCCATCTCAAAAAGTAAAATCAAACAGCTATCTTGTGGACAAAGGTGTTATTAAAAGGGTAAGTAAAAGTCTTTGGTGGATCAGTGGTGGTATTAGTACCTTATTACAATAGTTCCCAGGCAGATCACAGATACTACAAACTGGAAACCATAGGGAAAGAATTGCTGATATAGTATAGGAAGTTAAGCAAGTTCTCCAGTGTTACAGGAGCCGTTATCAGGGAATACATATTAACCAGCATGCGTGGGCACCTATGCATGCACATTTCTTTGCTCATAGTTCTCTGCAGAGAATAATGTACAGGAATGCGTGTGTTCATGTGAGGGCCTCGCAGAGCGCACATCGCCATACATGCATGCCCATCATTAGCGGTGGTGCCAAATGGCCTATTTAAAGAGTGACCTGACTGTAAGAGCTGACTTGTCTTCTGACCTGATCTGCGTTCTGTGTGTGATTCCTCATTCCTGACCTGGCTTACTCCTTACCTGCCTCTGGATTCTGCTGTCATCCCTGCTTCTTCAGTTTCTGACCTCAGCTCGGTCTCTGACCTTGATCCTGCTCATGACTTGGTACCACACTACCCATTCGGTACTGGCCCTGGTCTGCTCTCTGACTTTGATACCACCTCTGATTTGGTTCCACATTTTTGGTTAAGTTCCTGTTTGCTGCAAGATCTAGTTGTGGACTTTGATGACCATTCCGGCTGTCTGCATGCTAATGCATTGGCGAGTCCTGTCAATCAGAATCCACTGTTTAGACAGAATTCCCTTGTAACCACTGTTTGTGCTTCCTATGGCCATGAGGATGCCCGCCCAACACTCCGACCTGCAATCTCTACTGGTCCTTCATGGACAGCATGACAGATAAGAGGTCCTGCAAGCATCCCTCTGCACCCGTGTTCCTCCTGTACCTTTGCACTGTCTCAAACTGATTTCAGTTTTCTGTCTGGTACGTGACATATAGGAACACTTCTTTCAAGGTTACAAATGAGATTCTAAATACAAACTAGTTAAGACTTTTCCCCTTTTTCACCTGATTGCTTCTATTTGATCAAGGTAAGAAGAAACGGCTGCACATCTTGTAGTTCCAAATGCCATTTATTGAAGAAACCCAATGTGGCACCGCTGGACACCAACAAGCAGTCTGAGTAGACGCGTTTCACACAATAAGGTTATGCTTAATCATTACACAGACATATCCAACTGATAAATCTCATATAGATCCACCCCCAGTATTAAAAGGTGCTAAGTGGGCGGTAATCAGTGGCAGGTAGCTGCCTTAATCTACCATAAAATTAAGATGTGTGGAGGTTCCATCAGGCTTATCTATTTTACCTGGAGCAGCGGTTTCCCTCTACTTTGCTTCTATTTGATCCCAAATGGTCTTTTATATATCACGCATCATTCGTAGACCAGAAATGAAATTTACCCTCACACTGTATATTTTCAGTTTTTTTGTTGGTCAAATTTTTTTTATTTATAAAAAAAAGTCTTCTTTTACACTTTTTTTTTTGCACAGAGGTAATAAAGAGACAAAAATCTTGTGTATGAATGGTTATTTGACAGTAAAACTGTTTAATCTAATAGCATGCCTGACTGCCTGGCAGACCATACAATACTTTTCAGTATTACCCATGCGCTGGTACACTGAAAAAGTGCATATGGAGTAGTCTGGAACTGAGGGAAAATCACTGAGGGAAACAAGAAAAAACATAAGGGAATAAGGGGTAGGGGTCAATAGAGAATAAAAATGAGAACAGTTACCTAGTGAACATTGATCACAATTAAACCACCATGTATTTTTATAGGGGAGAGAACCATAAACTTCCTCAAATACCAACGTCATGAAAAATTACATATGGAGTTCAAAGATATTCAATTCATAGAAAATGCCATAGCCCCCATATATAGTGAAAACCATACTTTAAAGTGGAACTTTACCCATAACAACTCTTACATAGCTAGGGCCAGCCTTAAGTGATCTAGCAGAACTTAATCTTCTAACTAAAGTTCCACTTTATGGTCCTGCCTGTAAGTAGTATCCCCAAGAACAGCAATCTATCTGTAATACAGATCACGGGTCCCACACGTGGTGTATTCAGCCACGCTCCCTACATTTTATGACATTTATGTTGGCAGCCCATTTTGTTAACACAGATTAGAGTTAACCTCCTTGAGCCATTGTAGGAGGTGTAGGGGGCAACCATTTTATAGCTATTAGTTTCCTCACTATGAAGAAGAGACAACTAATAGATATGGGCAATGGAGAGTCTTCCTTTAAAATCTCTAACCAACCCAATACACATGTTAAAAGATTAGGGGAGATGCGTAAGTCAAATACCAAGCTAACTACTTCTACCCCCTCTTTCCAATATCTAAATATTATAGTACCCTTGGGACACTTGAGACATAGGAAGGACTCTTTGCGCCCATACTTGTATAACCACTTTGTTGTCCTGCATGACCTGTGTATGAGATAAAGTTGTGATAAACATTTGGAGTTTGATAATGAGAGAGTGGGCACTGTTTGCAATGCATTGTTACTCTGAAATTGCCCCTAACCCATTTGCCTTTGCTTATTATAGGATTTTTTTGTTAATGCCGTCTTAGCAGGACACCAATACTTGGCTAATGCAGGTATCTCAACTGCAAGCTCAACTGCAATTAAATTCTGTGCAAGATTAGTGTCTGTTTTTTACATATACAGTATATCATATTGCACTAGCAGTATTTGTTAATATCCCACAATTAGGATTTCTGAACTTAGGCTTTATGAAGCAGTTTTGCAAAATATTGAATTTGATTCCAGAACAATAACGTGTTACTGCATTCAGTGTGGTCTGCTGAGTACAATACTTGAGATTAAGGAAAAGTAGATGATAATGAGTAATGTTAAAACAGTGTACCTGTGGTGACTTGGAGAGCTACACTCAAGTTTGCATTTATAATCACTAAGATTTGTACAGTTTCCAAGAATTTTATTCTACTTTCAATTAAACATGGTTTCGGATTATTAAGTAATGTAAGTGTTTGTTAACTTTTATACTGGGGACTTTTTTATGGCAAACATTTTTATATATTACTTGCTTTTGGTTTCATACATGCAGCTTATAGGAAAAAAGAACAGATGCCTATTTTTTTCTATATAAATCAATGCCATATGGTAAAGTTTTGTTTTTATATATACTGTATATACCACATTTATGTAATACACTAAGAGAATCTGGTTTGTCTTCATATACAGTAATATACTGCAATGTGGAACTCCTTGTCATGAGTGCTTAGGAAGAGAGTTTTAGAGATTTTTTTTTTTAGGTAATTTGGAGTACAAAAGTATAGCATCTTTAGAACAGATGCAGTTACAGTATTGAAGCAATGAGAGAGTAAGCTATCTGATATGTAATGGCTACTATACAGTATATTTAACATAGCATACTAAAAAGCTTGCAGTTGGATAAAATCTCCAGCCAAAGCAAGGCATTAGTGCTAGCGTGTTGAAAATAATGAGATATCAAAATAGGTGTAGGAAGGTTAGGTAACCTAATATAGGTGTAGGAAGGTGTGGTAACCTAATATAGTATTGCAGGATGCATATCCAGTTTTAACACTTGCACATGTACTTGTCATAAAATGAGAAGAAAAAAAAAAACAATATTTTTTTTGCAGGAATTATTTCCTTGCTGGATAGCTCTTAGCATAAGACATGTGTTTCAATAACTGTGTGCGTTTATACGTCTAGAATGTTAAGCATTTTGGGCAATTATATTTCATAACTTCCAGGTCGAATCAGTGCAGGAAATGGTTTGCAATATAAATAACCTGACCAGGTTTGTAGGTGCAAATGGAGTGCAAGACACTAATGAAAATGTAATAACTGAGATGACGAAAAAAAAAAGAGTTAGTAAATTAAAACCTGTTGAGACCACATAAGCGATAACAAAAAGAGTACTATAAAACAAAAACAAAAAAAAAATCATGAAGATGCATATGAGGATGGAGATGGTGTAAATGTGTAAATGATTCGACTAGGTAATCTTGTAAAAAAAAAAAATGTATGAAGACCACTGAATCCTTATACATTTTACTTTAACACATTTTTCTACCCCTCCCTTTTTACTTTTAGTAGCATGATCTTCTGTAAGGTGCCAGAACAATACATTCTGTCCTTGGCACCTGGGATGAGCCAAACTGCGGGTTGGGATCAAGCAGGGTTTCATATTCTAAACCCCATTAAAAATAATGGGAGCAGAATCTGTCATATAAAAAATGCATATTTGCTATAGGATGGGGGTTGGGCGCTTCTCTGAGAAAAATGTACCAATGTAAAAAAAATGCTTTAAAGTGGTTGTATACCCTAAAATTCAACTTGCACATACAGGTAAGCCTAGATTAAGGCTTACCTGTAGGTACAAGAAATATCTCCTAAACCTGCACGGTTTAGGAGATATTTGAAAAGAACGTTTTAGAACGTTGTCTACGGCGCATGCGCACCATAGACAACGGTGCATTTACAGGGTTAATCCCCATCTTCAACTACGGCTCACCGCAGTTGAAGTGTCCCGCGACGTCCTCGCCGCTCTGGCTGAGCGGCGATACCCGGAAGGGTATCTGTTTAGATATGGATGCGGCCGGAGGGGGAGAAGAACGCGGCGTCGGGGGCCCCGATCTAAGGTAAGGGATGGATAATGAGCTAGTATGCTAGTCATACTAGCTCATTATGACTTTGTCTTGCAGTTAGTTAACAAAAAAAAAATTTTTAAATGGGTATACAACCGCATTAACCACTTGAAGACCAGGCCTATTCTGACACTTCTCTTCTACATGTAAAATCAGTACAAAATACATTCCAGACCTTTGAAGTTTGGTACGGATTTTAAGGGGGATGCCATACAAAAAAGCCAAAAGAAAAAAAGTGTGAGGTTCCCCTAAAAATCCATACCAAGCCTAAATTCCGAGCTTGCAGCATGGCTGGCCAGAAAAGGGGGGGATGAGCATGCACACCCCTTCTGTACCATACCAGGTCACATGACCTCAACATGGGGGGTGCTATGCAATGGGGGACTCCCAATGGCAAAGCACATTGTCCCCATGTTGATGAGGACAAGGGCCTCATCCCCTTAACCCTGACCAGTGGTTGTGGGGGTCTGCAGGTATGTAAATGAGTATGGCGTACATATTATGCAAACATTTGACAAGTCCTTTATAAAAAACACAATATCTACCTCCTGCCGACTCGCTGGAAAAAAAAAACTGACAACCACAACTGATCCCGATGGTACCTATAGCTGAATGACAGCTCCCCAAGCTTTTATCAGCTATATAAAGGAAGGGGGGTGCTGGTGACATCATTGACCAAATATGGCGATAGCTATCCCCACCCCTTTGTTGACTGGCTGGGATTACCAGTGATGTCAGTGGTTCCTAGGGACATACACCCACTACTTCTTTAGGAAGTACCACTTCTACTGTATATATGATTTTTGTCTCCCTCTGAACAGGGGGCCAAACAGGCAAATTTTTTGTTCCCACCTATTAATGCAGAGTAGCAGCAGATGCCAAGCAGGGATGAGCTGATGCTTCGTTCTGAACCTAGGTTTGGACCGAACCATCAGCTCATCCCTGCTTAAAACCTGCTGCTACTATGCATTAATAAGCAGGAAAAGGAAATGCTATGTATGTTGCAGCTGTTTACTGTACATGCTGCATCCCGCTATAAAGCTGGGGGTCACATGTATAATTTCACACTAATTTTCTCCACATACAGGAAGTTAAGTGCTGAAGAAATTGTACACACACAAGTCACTGATTTTCATCACACACACAGAAAGTGAAATACAGTCATTACATTAATTCCGCTTGGACTTGTGTACATATATATGTGCCGTACCCCCCCCCCCCCCCCCGGGAACGGCACATGCACTGGAAACTGGAAATCACTGTAGTAGGCACAGTGATCTCCACTAGATTCTGGGTCCTTTGATCATGACGTTATGGCCCCTATCCACCTTGTCCAATCAGAGAAATCATTGCATTCACTAAATGTAAATTTAGTAAATACAAAATGTTTCCTAAAAGTGGTTGTAAACTCTCCCCCACAACTTTGTCCCATGTAATTCAGCATAAACAACCCTAATGAACACTGCTTGTAGATATCTCCTTACATGCTTAGTATTGTTGTAATCCTTTTTGTTCTGTAGAATGATGTCACTGAGTATGCCCATATCTCTCCTGATTTACGGCACACTCTGTGTGCTTGTCTGTCTATTATCAGGATCATTATCATTACCTACGGCACAGCACTGAAATCCCACAAGACTGCATAATCACTCAGAGCTTCCTACTACACCCCATGTGACCATGTGACATCACATGAAGTGTAAACCTGGCCATCGGACAGCATTACTGCAGCCTTTTTAGCTGAAGCTGATAAGACTGACATAGGCAAACACTAGATAATCGGCACAAGTAAATACTATGAAATAAAACAAGTCAGCTATGAGCAGGGAAGCAGGGTTGCCATAGAAACGTTGGATTGAGAAGGAGGCTTGGTTAGCAGTACAGGAAGTGCTCAATGTAAGGGCGGAAATACACTCTACTGTGAACTCAGAAAACAATACTTAAGATGGCGCTGCCTTACCCCTGGAAACTATTTTTTAAAGTTTCTTTAAACAGTAAGTAATATGCGATTTGGGCTGGATTACAGTGGCTATAGTTTGATAATTACTTATTATAATGGACTAAATGAAAAGAAGCATCAGAGTGGCAGAGTTTACTTCCTCTTGAATGGTGCTTGTGCTGAACAAGTGACCTTCTGTGTTCACAATGCAGCAGTGCAGCTGCTCGGCATAGGACCTGAAAGCTAACAAGATTCAATATACAGTGTTCAGCATAAATGAGTACACCCCATTTTGAAAAGTAAGGACATAATCCAAAATTTTGACAAAACTAAGTATTATAAAACATTTGTTTAGCTCATTACATGAAAGTAAGGTTAATAAAATAAAATAGATTACAAAATCAAACTCAAATTAGTTGATGCAAAAACTAATACACCCCACAACAAAAACTATTACATCTAGTATTTTGTATGACCTCCATGATTTATAAGGAAAGCACCAAGTCTTTTAGGCATGGAATGAACAAATTGACGACTTATTGCAACATCTATCTTTTTTCATTCTTTAAGAACTTTTAGAGCCTGGATGCTGGATGGAGAGTGATGCTCAACTTTTCTCTTCAGAATTCCCCACAGGTGTTTCCCGATTTCCATGATTCTGGTGGATAGTATTCACCCATTGGCAATTTACTTGAAGGCCAGGCATTTTTTTTGTAATTATATATGTACAGATGGAATATTTATGACCTGTGAAGCATATGATTTATGACCTGTGAAGTATATGCACTATTGATTGTGTAGCACTCACAGCACTCACATAATTTTCACGATTACCAGTTTTGTTTACATACGTGGATTTTTTTGAACACATTTTGAAATACAGGCTATACCTATAAGAATCACCTTATGTAATTTTATCTTTTTTGGACAGCGCAACACCCCCCCCCCCCCCCCATTTTCTATGTCATATTTGCCACGGATAAGCTATTAGTGATAGCAGCTGTTCAGTCTATCATTCTTTGCACCTTATTTAAAGTGGTAGCGCATGGGTAACACATTACATTATTGGCCCTTACTACAAACCTGCCGTATGCCTCTCCATTACAAATTTTGCCTCACTGTAACATGTAGTTATTTTTTCTGACATATTTTACACTGCTCTATTATGCATAGTTTTTCATGCCTCCAGTACTCACTGCCTCAAGACTCTTAACTGCACTCAGTGCTCCTGTCTTCCCTGTTGCACACACTCCCTCCAACCTTCCCTCTAACCAACTGCTGGCATGAAAAAAAAAACAATTGAAACACCCATTTTACTTACCTGAAGCCACGATCATGTGAAAATCCTTCTCTTTTCTTTTGTTTACTTTCTGGGGTCCTTCTTCAGGTTTCCTCATCACTGCCTGATAGATGTGTTCGCCACCTATTGGTAGAGGATAAGGATGTGCTCAGACGTGTTCATAACTCTACGTGCCCGTGCTCACTAGAGGGCTGAAACTCGGCAGCGCTAATCACAGGCAGTGAGATATTTTCCGATCCACGGCTGCACATATCAGGAAATGTCTCATTACCTGTTATTAGTGGAGTTGCGAACACGCCTGAGCTCATCCTTGGTGGAGGAGACACTTGCAGTGGCCAGGTCCCCAGGGTAGGAAATGAACTTGGCTATTTGGAGAAACTGTGACTTTGATCCATTACATTGTGAGATGGCTTAGGAAGAGGTGTTTGGAATCAAGACTGAGGAGTAATGTAATTGATTCACAATGCACTATTTCAATTAGATTTTTTTTGTCTGGAGTTGGGATTTATTCAAATATGAAGATAGAAATGCTGCACTACAGCTAAAATAAAAAAAAATACTAAATGGGTGGAGTAAAGAGCAGACTCTTGAGTTTTAAGGAGCTGCCCTGGGAGAGAGCAGCTCTGATGCCCATGCAGTGCTATCAGACACACAGCCCAGCTCAATGTGCATATTTCCTTAGTGTTACATCTCATAGTGAGATCCTTTAAGCAAGAGTACCTTTTTTTTACATGTTTGTAAGTGCATTTCACTTTGTTAAAGAAATATCAGTTATACGGTGAGTACTATGATGTTCTTTTTGTATTTTCCCTGAGTTTGCTTAACTGTTTTTATCCTGAAAACTTTAACATCTTTACCACAATTGGAGGAGTGATATAATTTATCCCAACTCTAAAAGGAATATGCCTGCAAGACCCTGTAGCCGAAAGGTAATTTCTTTCAGGTTAGAGTATTCCAATGTGAGTGGTGGTGGGACTCAAAGACATAAAAGGGTTTCTGAATAATGTTTTTAGGACACTATTGATTTTTTTAAAGTCTTTCACGGATTTATGGATATGTTTGGATACTGTTTTTTTTGAGCTTGTATGAATTTTTGGACAGAAGATTGTTGGACACAAACACATTTGAGCACCAATTATTATTTGCATACAAATGTGGATCACATTTATTATCATTATATTTGTTGATTATTTATTAGGATTAAGATTTTTTCTATTATTCTTGTCTCATTGTAGAGCAGTATTACTTTCTCCACAATTATTAGGTGGCAATTATGTGGCAATTATGATATCTACTTTTTTTTGTTTGTGGCTTAATATTAGAGTGTGAGCTAATTTTTTTAAATGTGCCTTGGATTAGATCTCAACTCGTACGGTTGCCCATAGAAACGAATCAGCTTTTATCTTTCTTTTTTTCACACAGCTCAGTAAATTAAAAGATAAAGCTGATTGGCTGTGCTCCACTTGCAAAAAAGTTTGTCTCAGGCACTTATTATTAATACCCCCCACACTCCTTAACTACTTGCAGGGCCTTCTGTACTTATGCCAGAGTCTTATGCCTCTACTACACAACTCTTTTATGAACACAGTCAGAATTTTTTTTTAAGAGCATCGAAGACACTTTTTGGAATACATCATGACTTTGCTTTGCAAATGTCAATGCGGGCAACAGATTGATGTAACTGTTGTAAACAGCTGAGCTCAATCTTCACTATTGCATCTATTACACAGGCAGCGGAGTAAGCAATCATTTTTCATGTTAGGTGGGAGGAACCTGATGGGGTTTCAGAGACACTAGCCTTCCATCAGATATGCTCCCTTTTGTGATTGAAAGCAGACAGTGGGAAGATCCATAGCCATTGGTCAGCCTGCTATTGCCTTTATAATCTACCCACTGCCTGGTGTCATTCAGAAGAAGAGAGTAGACCTGATGGAGAATCAATGTCTCAGATTCCCCATCAGTCTCTGCTCACTGTCAGCATCACTGGTTGTTAGAAGACTGTCAGCAGTGAAGCCGACAGCATCCTTAAAAACCACTGACACGGTAGAGGGAGCAGTGGCAACATACATGTTACCCTGCTACACAGCAAACCGAGACAGCCAGGTACTAGTCGCCAGTTTTGCTGTAGTAGGTTCTATACATTGTAAAGATGTGCAACTCTGCAGGTAGGTGTAGGGCACCCTCTGATGTTATTTTAAGGAATTTTGCATTTTTATATTTTCACAGGACACTTTAATATTTATATATTTATCATCTTTTTCTGGGATTATGATTGGCAATGCAAAGTCCATATGTTTCTCTATTTTTGGTTTCACTTTTTGAATTAGGATGTCGTGCCAAATACAGAAACCTGTGTTCCCTATTTTTTTGCATTTTCAACGTTTCACGTTAAACATTATTAAATCGCTGCTCCCCCCCGAACAAATACAAAAAGAAATTATATACTGAGACATGTTCTCCAGGGCAGTGCCCAGCAACTCATATCATTTGTTTGAAATACCCTTGGACTATTAGCTTAGAAAATGGCCAATAAGGATTTTTTTAATTTAGCTCCCTTTGATTTCATTTCCGAACCACACCCAGGTATGTCCGGCTCATCACTAATTACACCTCTCTATTATGTATGTGTTACATGCATTGTCCAACTGTTACTTGCAGTGCCAAAAACATGTTACACACAGGTTGCCTAATACCTGTCTATGACATGGGAAGCCTTTCACTTCTCTGCTTAATGCTTCTCTGTTTCCCTCAGTGAATACTGTACAGCAACACAGACACATTACAACTCTGCTAGTCTTGGAGCGGCAGACCTCTTCTGAAAAAAGGCTGGGCACATGACATCCCTGTCCCTAACATAGACCATGTTTTAGAGGGGGGATGAACCTGGTAAATCTCCCCTCCTATGCCCACTGATGTGTTCCTTTGAAACTGGTAAAGGGTTATTTGCTGTCATTATCAAAAGGTCATCAAATCAAATGATTGAAAGAAAGTACAGAGGATTATAAAGTAATATTACCTGATCCTGTGATATTTCATTATCCTTTATACAAATATGATGTAAATGAGTGGTGATCCTTATCATAATTCTCTTTTAAGAACACACCATTGAGTGTTTTAGTCGGGATTCTCATATCAGGTCAAAGTTCAGAGAAGAACCAAAGATATTCATGCTACAGTACATCAGTTTTTATTTCAATATACATGGGGTTAAACTGCAGGAGTGAAACCAAGAACAATTATACATTGTTTCATTTTATAATGTTCTGGCCTTGACATGAGTTGCATTCTTTGCAAAATGAATTACTCATTTGAAGCTACATTACAGGAAGACTTTCGGTCAATGCAATATTATAGTCTGAAAGCAATTTTATTTATAAATCTTTTTCATAGGGTGTCCAAAATGCAATATTTTCTTTATATGGGTCCAGTGGAGAGTAAGTATCGAGTATGTACACAAGGGTTGCTACGTACAATTTATCATAAATGTGTCTCATATTGATCTGCATTGCTTTACAACTCAGACATCAATCTAACTTTCAATTTCCAACTGTCCCTTTTAACTGGTTTAGCTTTTAGGGCAAACCAAGCTAGTTTTATGTCAAGTGTTTGAGAAAGAAGGCCTGTTATGATCAAAATCAGATGACGTCTTGATGATGAAACGCGTAGGGACGTGTTTCTGAACATCTTTGCATCACTTCCGGTCAGAGCCACGGATAGTGAATTATGCCGGCTTCCTGTTTTTAAATACTAGCTTTTAAAACATAGTGTAAATGTGAGTACAACCTTATTGATTGGCATAATAAAAACGTTTTTGTAAACGGTATTACACTATCGGAGTATTTTTCTTCTATATGTGGGAGACATGAAGGATTGCACACTAGGTATATATGCAAGCTGTGGATCTTCATACTGCTGCACAGTGGCAAATTCCGTGAATGTGCAATACCCCTGTGAGGGGTGAGGATTTCCGGTGAGTGCATTTCCTATAAGGGCACTGTAAGGAGCACCAGCATAAATGATTGAAGAGCACTTGTCACTTTTTGGAACATTATGACATGAATAAAGAGCACCTGTCCCTTTTTGGATCGTTTTAACACATTGGAGGACTGCACACACACATATATATATATATATATATATATATATATATATATATATATTTTCAAGGACTTTATTATTCTGTTAAATATATACTTATTTTAATTATTGAAGTCACATATGAATGAATAGCACTTGTCACCTTAATTTTTATATTATTATATTTTTTGTTGAGTAACAATTAACTTCAGCACTGGTCACTTTTCCATGCGAGTATTGTATGCATATGTAGCATTGTTAATGCACTCAAGTTTGTTCACATATTTAAAGCAGTGACTAGCAGGTGAGTTAGGAGCACACACACTTTAGAACAGCGCCACACCTACACCTCTTGGAACCACAAAATCATATAACAGCACTTTCAGATGATCTCAGTGCTATCAGTAAATAAGCCTTTACCAACATAAAGGCATAAAAAAATGAGTACGCAAAGTCTGCTGTATTTATAAGACAAATCAGCAATCAGGACTAAGACCTATGGTCATTGACATGCCAGCTCTTCTAGAAGCTTTATAATAAAGAGGGAGACAACAAGCTAATAAGCATAAAACATTTGTACCTCAACAGAGAAACCAAATCTATGTATTGGAAAGTCAGTGCTAGATTAGCGAACACAGGATTAGTGTTTTTATTACCGATTGGAAGGAAGGGGTGAAAAAAAAAAGGCTTCCCTCCATCCCATCTTCCTGTAGGCTATAAGAAGCATTATAATCTTTCAAACACTCATGCCTACCTAAAACAAAAGTGGCTAATATAAATTAGATGATGGCTGAGTCAACTACCACCACTATGATCATCAGCGGTTCTTGAGACTGTTTTTCATTAAAAAATGTAATAAAAAAATTAATTTAAATAATCATTTTAAAATTACAGGAAACATTTACTGGTTATTTAACCATGCAGAAATAATCATTCTTAGATTGAAATACACCCTTTAACACATTGACAGAATTCATGCTAGTTTACAATGTGGCTTGGATTATTTTATAAGCAAGTGATCCATAAGGAATAAGAATATCTCCACCTTTCCCGTATCATGACCTCTCAGCTATTTAAGAGCATTTGGTAAAATGAATATGATCTGGAGGAACATTTAAATAAAAAATCTTGAGTGTAGAGCCAAGAAGCTTACATAATGATAAAGAAACCCTATTGCATCTTTTGCAAAAGGAATGTGTGAATGGAAGCGGATATTCCATTGATGTCTCAGCGGTTTACATTTTCACATTATATAAGAAATCATGGATCACAGAACTACAAATGAAAAGTAAAATAAAAATATGGTTAAGAATGAAAAGGTTAGTTCATAATGTCAGATTTGCTGGCTGCAAACTACTCTTTTTTTTCAAAGGAACTCGATGCAGTCAGGTATAATTTATTTTAAAATATATAGTGTACTTTTATTTAAGTAAGAAAAAAATAATAATTTTTTATTGAAGTTTTGTAAAAGGTTAATACAAACTTCAAGTGGCTCAACCCATACAGGGAAAGTCACTAAAAACACTAAACACTAAAAACAATTCCAATTCCAATTTACCCATACATATAAATACAAAAAAAAGTATAAAATAAAAATCTTTATTTGTATATTAATACCTACACCATTCAAATCCTATACAAATGTAACTGTTTAGTATATGTCCACAAAAAAGTCCCAACATGTACTCCTGAATTATATTGAATTAAAAGGCAGTCCACTGTGCTCAATAATCCATGTGAAAATCAGTAGTGGAATTTGTGCTCCACTAAAAACTGAAGTGCTCCACCAACAATAGAAATGCTTGCTCACCTGATTTCTGGACCTATATAAATATTCATACAAAATGCTTTTAAAGATTATCTGCTGATGAATTTATACATCCAAAGGGTCCCAAGGTAATGGTGTGACAGTCTCACTTGAGTAGCAGCAGTGGGTTCCCCTATTAGTGTAGTAATCTTTATTGTTGTTAAAAATGCACAAACTGCAATAAAAAAAATGAACTCACAATATGTGGTTGAGTCACACTCATTACTAGCATTAGACACATAGACTTGCGTTTTTTGGTACCGGACCGTAAGTGATGTGCACAGTCTATTTGCTTTTAGTAAATCAACCACGCTATGTCCTCTCCAGTTCTCTGCACTTCCACTCAATAACCTCAAAAGAGGGGTTGATGTGTCTTTAAGCCACAAATTCATACATTTTTTTATGCATAACCTATGCCATCTATGATTTATTAAGGATATTTTCCTTCACTTCCTGTCCTGTAGACTCAACAGGAAGTGAGAGGATATCTTTCCAGTGTAAGAAAATCCCCCTCTTATGCCCCGTACACACGGTCGGAAAATCCAACCACAAAATCCATCGGATTTTTTCCGACGGATTTAGTCCGACACTGGTGTTGCATACACACGGTCGGACAAAGTTGTTGGAAAATCCGATCATTCTGAACGTGGTGACGTTTGTTGTCTACGACGGGACTACGTAGAGGCTAGTAGCCAATAGCTTTGGTCTTGTAATGTGATCTGAGCATGCGTGGCACTTTGTCCGTCGGAATTTGCTACACACGATCGGAAAAAGTCCGATAGGACTTTGTTGTTGAAAAATTTGAGAGCAGGAGATAAAACTTTGTCCGTCGGAAAATCCGATGGAAAATGTCCGATGGAGCCTACACACGGTCGGAATTTCCGACAACATCATCCGATAGGACATTTTCCGTCGGAAAATCCGACCGTGTGTATGGGGCTTTAGACAGTTGTCACAGGAACAAGCAAGGATTCTCATTGGAATATTTCCCCTGTATTCCGGTTCTGTTGACAACGCAAACATTTGGGCTTATCTTCCCTTTCCTTCCTGGGGACACTGGTGATCATCAGAATTAAAAGCGCGTGGACACAGAGACGGCAATACAAACTTAACAGTGGTTCTAACCCCTTAAACCTCTAGCTATAATCTTATTATAAAGTAAAAACTGTCCCAAAATTGTAAAATGTATTTTTCTAAAATGTAGCTGTACATTATTGCCATGCCACCTTGACCCATCACCAGAAAAACAGCCCGAAAACAGCCCTCTGCATTTCCTCTTCAGAGAAGGTAATTATTCATGTGATCACTGTGATTGACTTTCACAGTGATCGCCTGATCGCCCATTTTACCAGCTCCTGATTGTCATTGTTTGAGTAGGAGCTGTCCGTAATAGCTATGTCACAGTGCTGGGGGCATGTGATTGCACACTCTATCTGCACAAAAAGAAATAATGCCCATAGGTATCACCATGGCATAAGGCTCACTCGGTGCTGACACATATACTGTATGTGTTCATCTGGCATTAAGGGATTCAAATTCACAAAAGCCTCATTTATCTTTTCAGGCCTGATTTTATCTGCTGCAGTTAAATAACATTTATGGATCTTGTCCCTCCCCCCAGCTTGAGACCCGACTAGACAGTAAAAGTGGAGCAGCAGATTGATTAGCTCATCTCCCTGTCACTTTGCTTACTCCTTCTATTAGCATGTTCCTTATCAACACATGAGCACTGCACAATGGGCATAATATGCACATGGGCACAAAAGGGTTGACACTACCTAGCAATGGGCATCTTAGTGTGGTGATTTTAATTCTTTCTCAGATGATACTTAAAGCGTATCTAAAGCCAAAACGTTTTTTATCTTTAATTATTAAGGGACACACCTGCAGTCAAGAACCAGTGATTTATATTGCCACCTGCAGCAGAGGGAAGCCAAGTGCAACAAAAAATCAACCTAAATGCCTGGCACCACCTAGTGGTTATACCCCACCACTGGAAGGAAACTCAGTCTTATCCTAGCTTCCTAGTGTTCATTCTTCATCAAGGGGATTTTCTAACATGCATAAATTCCATGTACTGTTCTTCTACTTCAGTTTGCAGTGGGGAAGGATAAATGTGTGGCCCTATCATTTGTACTGGCTTTGTCCCCCCCTGAGTGTTCACCAGGGTGTTCTTGCTGGTTCCGGCTTTCCTATGTATATATTTGACTGGCCCTGGGGAGTGTGATATGTAGACTTAGTTTGTCTAATAGCATACGCACTTTTTATAATAAGGGGGAAAATCAAGGCCTACCATTATGTAATATCTATGGACAGGATAGCCAAAGATTCTATAACCCTCTACAGCTCAAGTTCATCTTTAAGAGATTGCATTTCTTTTTTACATGTGGTCAGTTCCTTTAGAATTTATCTGAATACTACCTCTTTCTTTTGGAAGAATCATTTTCAGTTTGTCATCACAGAAGGTCCACAGAATAGTATGGCAGGTTTGGAATCCACTATTTACAGATTAATTCATCAGGCAATTTCCTAGGCCTAGTTGTTCAAACAAAATAGAGCTGTGTATTTCTGTGACTGCTCATTCTATTGAAGCAGTCAGTGCATCTGGCCTTACCATCATTAACCATTGGTGTCTCAGGTTTGTAAGGTGGCAACCTGGTCATCCATGCATATATTTACCAAATTTTATAAGATTGATATAGCTGCTTTGGTTGGCGTAGGTGTGATTTACCCTATTTTGTTGTTGGTGTTTTCCTGCATGCCCCTCATCGGTACTGCTGGTGGAAGTCCCACTGGTTCTTGCATGCAATTGTTTCCATCAATGAACAGAGAAAATAATTGTAAGGTAAGTACACAAATGTTGACTTTATTTGTGTTTATTGAGAGACACAGCTCCAACACCTCTTATTTTTTAGCTGTTGCCTTCTTTTTTTAACCTATAAAGAGTGTTGTAAATAGAAGACTTCACTGTGCTTGAGTTTTTGACAAAGAACAGCAGCTAGCATAAATTATGGGTAACAATCATCAAAACATTCAAATAAGATGCAGCGCTTATTAAAAGACCATTTGGGTAAAGTTCACAATTCCTAGGGAGCACCCAGAGTGTGTAAAAGAAGCAAATCTGCAGGTGAAATGACAATCCTCCACCAACACCACAGAAAACTGGGCTTCTTACCCTCAGAAGTTGACAACTAGATTATAGGTGGTCTGACAGCGCTCAAACACCCATCAGTCTTGCTCCTGTTCGCAATAAACTGCACAAAAGAATCAAGGGGACAACAGAATTTAATTCTTTTCTGTTTCAATGTATTTATTGGTTTTATTATTTCAGTGTAAAGCCCCATACACACGGTCGGACAATCCGCGGACCAGGTCCGTCGGACCATGTCCGTCATACTTTGTCCGATGTTGGTTTTGCGTACACACGGTCGGACAAAGTTGTCGGAAAATCCGATCATTCTGAACGTGGTGACGTTTGTTGCCTACGACGGGACTACGTAGAGGCTAGTAGCCAATAGCTTTGGTCTTGTAATGTGATCTGAGCATGCGTAGCACTTTGTCCGGTCGGACAACCGTACACACGATCGGATTTGGTGTGATCGGACCGGGTTGACGGCAAATCTTTCCAGCAGGAGATAAGACTTTGTCCGACGGACAAACCGACGAACACTGTCCGATGGTGCATACACACGGTCTGATTTTTCAACAACCTTGTCCGATCGGACCAAATTGATGAAAAAGTCCGACCGTGTGTATGGGGCTTAAAAGATCCAGTGTAAACATATAAATCGGAAATGGAGGGGCTAAAGATTGATCAAATAGTACAGAAGATTCCAAAAACAAATTACAAACATAGCAACCATCGAAAAATTATTCTATTCTATGAAGATTGTAACAAAGAATGAGTGCTGAAGAAAAAAAAGGTCATTGATCATGGCCTATTCACAGTCATGCCTGGGGTGGCACAACTTCTGCCATCAACCCCAGAGGATAGCGTTTGTATATGCAAACAGGAGGAGGTGCCAGATAGAAGGTGGAAGAGAGAAAAGGAGGAACAGTTTGATCCAGATAATTAGTAAGGAAAGAAAGGAAAAACACTCAGACTCGAAAGTTTCACCGGTGACAGTCAGATAAGCCGGTTGAAGAGAGGGAAATTCATATGAGATCCATGGTTCCCAGATCTTGAAATTTGGAATAGGAATCATCCACAATACTGAACATCTGCTCATGGAGCATTAGAGCGATCATACGCGACTTCACCCCCTGGAAGGCAACGCGTGGGGTCTTCCAGGCTTGTGCTATGGTCCGTTTGGCAGAGATAAATAGGTAAGTGGCCAGCTTCTGCTGGGGTACTTATAAACCAGGTATCGGGCAATGCAAAAAGGGCCACCTTGGCATCTCTGCAGGCCGTTAGATGAAACCGGGTCTGGAGTAGGCCGAAGACCCTTGGCCAAAACCCCACAAGTCTGGGACAGGACCACCAGGTATGGAGGACATCCTCTTTTCCTCTTTTATCCACAGTTGCAAAAGCATCTGTCACCACTTCCCAGGAGAATTTGATTCTTTTGTGCAGTCTATGGTGAACAGCAGCAAGCCTTATGGGTGATTGAGAGCTGTCAGACCACCTATAATCTAGTGTTCAACTTCTGAGGGTAAGAGGCCCAGTTTGCTGTGGTGTCGGTGGAGCATTGTCATTTCATCCGCAGATTTGCTTCTGTTACACACTCTGGGTGCTCCCTAGGAATTGTGGTCTTTACCTGAATGCACTTTTATTAAGCGCTGCACCTTTTTTGAATATAAAGCTTGCTACTTACTGAGCTTCAAAGTAGAAATAGAAAGCCACTCGTCATGATAAAGTAAAAAATAAATAAAAAAAATCTGGATTCTGTGGATCTCTCATTATTCTTTAGAGTATTTCAATGATCTTTATGGATGAATTAACCCTCAATAGCTCTGAAGGTTGGCGTATTCACCTAGAACAGGATAGTGGGGCAATCCCTTGGCAGAGGTTTCTCCCACTATGGCTCTAATCTTTCTATATAATTGGTGTTTTGACTCCACTAATGTCAGACTCCCAGTGTGAATTGGACTACATTGTGCCACCTCCCTATAAAAACATCTACCACATAGGCCCCTTTCACATGGGGCATAATCCGTCCAGGTGGATCCGTCTGACCTCTCCCCTGATCCCCGCTGAGCAGGCAGATGACAGGTCCATGTCCGCTGTGTCCAAAGACACAGCCCACTGTTCTCTATGGGGCGGTCAGATGGAAACAAACTGCCTGTCTGTTTCCATTCAATTGTCATCCGATCCAATCTGTTGGATGGATGGCAAATGTATCCCCATCTGTCTGTTTTTAGCGGACCATATCAGATTGAAGGCCGTCGGTTGGCAGCGGAAACATGTCCGCTGACATCCGCTGCCCCATAGAGAACAATCGGTAGCCCTATCGGGTCCGCCTGAAAAATGGCGGACCTGATCGGTCAGCTAGTGTGAAAGGGGCCTTATGCTGCAATGGGAGACTTGTACACTGACTCCACGTGTGGCACCTCAATGCACTTGCACCTGTATTTTGATTAGGTATCCTGTGTCTAGATGTGTACCTCTAAATGCTTGAAGCTCAGTTATACTTTTATGCATTGTTTACACAAAATCCTTTAATTAAAAGAGTACTAACAGGTAGAGAAAAAAACACTAAGGGATACTGGCCCCTTGGGTTGCTTTTATATTTCACCTAGCCTAGTACTCTCCTCCTGCAGGTGACACATGTAAACCACTGTTTGAACGCAGTTGTATCCCTCACTAAACTCAGATTAAAAAATTTTATGGTGAGTTTTTGGAGTTTTGCATAACTATCCAACCCTCATGAAAAAGTTGTAGCTAAAGATATACATTGGTGTATCCAGTGTGTCAAATAATACTGTGGTGGCATCACATAAAACCATAAATTCAAAGGACAATATTATCAGAAATTGTAACCTTGGCATCAATAATGGTCTCCCTGATCTGCATTTAAAAGGTGTATTTCTGCTCTAGTGGCACTAGACTCTAGTTGTTTTTTTTTTCTTATCCTTGTATTTACAATATACCCTATGCTTACACATTAAACTTAGCTATGGCCATAAATGGAAATTCTAATATTTTTGCTAAATAACTTGGTGCAGAACCAAGTTGAAATTAGAAACTAATTGAACATCCACAATGTAGAATATATTAAAACATTCCTGCATGACGCATTATACAGGTGCAATACCATACTTAGGGGATGCAGTAAAATAGAGTGTTGACAAATATTTTTTTTTTGGGGGGGGGGGGGGGGGGGCTTATGTGTACAACACTGAGGCAAGAAAGCTATTATAGACATGCCCAGCATAAAATAAAGTGGTGAGAAGTGTAGCACTGCTGGAAACGGCAGATATACATTTTCTGTGCACTGTGGGTATAGAAGAGACTATTTTTAAGAAGAGAAGTATGACTGGATCCCATGTGCTTTGTGTTAAAGGGTCTTGGGTTGGGTTTGGGGAAGCAGCCTCTGACTAATGTTCCATGCACTAGTTCTGGGGTGATGGAGCTAGTTGTTGTCCTGAAACTGCTCTGGTATGTGTGCTAGGGAATAGCTGCTTACATGAGAACCTGCTTGCACCGATGTTTTACTTTGAGTCCCTTTAAAGTACACCTGTTCTTAAAGAAATACATGGCAATATCTCCTTTTTCTCCTAAGCTTCTAAGATTGGGCTGGATGGACTAGTGTCTTTTTTTCAACCTTACCAACTATTAAACTATGAAACTCCTTATGGCTGTAAGCCAAGAAGTAGAAGCTGAACATACAGTACATAAAAAGCTCTATTTTTTTTCCCAAGATACATAGCTTAAAGCAGACCTGGGCGAATTGCAGCCCCAGAGCCACATCCGGCTCTTTAGTTATCCCTATCTGGCCCTTGATTCCTCCACTGTCATCATGAAATGAGAAAATACAAATTATATTTCATACCGCGCTCTAAATAAATCAATAAATTAATTTTATAAATTAAAGTCCATAAAAACTGCCACCGATAAATTTTCCAGTCAAGTGAAGTAAATGTTTTGTGTGGTGAACAAAGTGCCATCTTCCACTGTGAATGTGAGCAAACATCCAACTCACCACAAGGGCATGACACCCATTACAGGTAGTCAAATTGAGCCTGATGATTTCCGATAGAAAAAGGCAGCCAACACCGGTACGATATGAATCATATGTTAAGAAGAGAAAGAGAACTTCTCATGGTGTAGTATAAAACTGGTTTAATCCAATAAAACATAAGCACTTACAGTTATGTAAACATCTAGTGGCTCATGGATAGCAGCAGGTACGTCGTTAGCATTCCACCGGCATTCCAGGAAGCAGGGAAAGGCTGAAGTGACGTGTCAAGCACTTGCGATCCGATTAGTTTCGTCAGCAATGTCTGATGTCATCAGGGGTCATGCTTCACGGTGGAACACAGCACTTTGTTCACCGCACAAAGTATTTACTTCACTTGATTGGAGAATTTATCGGTGGCAGTTTTTATGGACTTTAATTTATAAAAATGTATTTATTGATTTATTTAGAGCGCAGTATGGAAATATAAATTGTATTTTATCTTTTCATATTTTAGACCTTTGGTCTTACTATGTGCAGCTCTGTATTCACATTAGTGGTTATTATTCACTGTGTCATATTGATTTATTTGATTTATTGACTGTCCAGGGTGCACGGTCTGAAGGAGGTTTCTTTTCTCCAATGTCATCATGCCTCTCTGAGCCTGTCAGCTTGCTCACATCAGTACAGCAGGGAGAAATAACTGTGAAAAATATATATCTAAATATATAACTCGCGCTGAGGGAAAACAAGATCAGACGTGAATGAAGCTGCTATACACAAAGTGCTACACACTTAACATAATACTTGAACATAATAAAATAAATAATACAGCGCTTAACAAACATGTGTCCATATAAGTGAAAACAAATAAACAATGATATATAATATGTAACAAAAGTCCATGTGAACCGTGAAAATAAAAAACAACTAAATAGGTGCTTCACATCCAAAGTGTAAAGTCGCAGGGGATATTTCACATCTAATGGACAAAGATGCAATCGCAGACAAGTTCAGGTGTGACAAAACACCCCCACATGTGTCCCCACTCACCAGATCACGATGACACCCAGCTTTGCAGTCTGGGAGTCAGATTAGACTTGTAACAGTATCCACCGGGAATTGCTGGATGGCTGATGAAAATTAGGAAAATGAAAGATCCTTCCACATTGATTCTCAATCATGTGAAAAACAGGTACCCATAGAGAAAAGAAAGGGACCAATAGTGAAGTATGCTAAAAAAAAAAGGGATTTATTGAACTCTTGCATACTTACAAACGTAAGTTAAAAGTAGGCATTGGAAATGGTATAAAACTGCAGAAAACGCCGTTATCGGCGTTCCACGAGACTGGAAGTGATGTCAGAACCGGAATTAAGTCACGTGACACCTGGTAGCACCAGGTGTTTGTTTTCTATATGTTAACATACTTGTGGACCTTCCCATGTGCCAAATTAATATTGAGCAAAATTAAGCTAGGTGCTCCACAACAGTCCCAGTTTCTCATGTGGCCCCTTGGGAAAATGAATTGACCACTCCTGGATTGAAAGGATAACTTCCCTTTTGTGAAAAAAATATAGCAAGGAAAAAAACAAATAATATAGCATTATACAATTACTAGACAAACCCTAATTTCAGGTAAGGGAAACACCACCGCTCTAGGCAAATCCAGAGAACACAAAAATAGCTTCTCCAGGCAGAGAGATCTGGGTGCGGACCACAGCATGCAGACAATGTAGGTAATTAGAAGATTCTGGACGGCCGTACTCCAAAACAAATTCAGTGCCTTTATTCAAAAAAAACACAGGAACACTACAAATAACATCACAGCAAGAAGCGACAACACTGACGCGTTTCACACTACAGGGAGTGCTTATTCATACATGCTGTGAACAAGCACTCCCTGTAGTGTGAAACGCGTCAGTGTTGTCGCTTCTTGCTGTGATGTTATTTGTAGTGTTCCTGTTTTTTTTTGTTGAATAAAGGCACTGAATTTGTTTTGGAGTGCGGCCGTCCAGAGTCTTCTAATTACCTACATTTACTAGACAAACCATGTTGTTATTTATAGTCAAACAACCCTACAGTATCTGCTCCACCTATGTATCATTTTTCGTTCTCAAGGAATACCGTTACTCGCTCAGGTTTCAGTCAACCTTTCAATCATCCAAATACAAGGAAAAAACGGTCTCTGTTCTTCTCTGCTCTCAAAGCTGTGAGTAAGACCACATTGTCCGAAACATGTTAGCACCTCTGCTATGCCTTGTATGTAAGAAGAAGTAAAGACATATGGAAGAACAGAGACCGGGAGCCATTTTTTTTCTTGTGTTTACTTTTTTTACTTTTCTTTTCAATCTGCAGCCGCTGTAATTTTCTGTAAGTGTCTAATCACATTTGCCCATATACTAAACCATTTTGGGCTGGAGTTCCGTTCAACAGACAGAGTGATGCATTTTATCACATCACACAGCTCCCTTTTTTTCCGAACTTTATGTGAAGTACATAAAGTGACACTTCATTCATGTCAGTGTGTTCTAGTGTTAACATGACACACAGAAAACTTTTTTTTTCTGTGTGTCTTTGTAGTTACCTGCGTTTATCCACGAGACAAAAAAATGCAGGTAACGGCATATAGTGGGAATGACCTCTAAATTGCAATGCAATATGGCAACCTGGAGGCATTCTTTTCACTGTTTTCTTGCTTGTGTGATTAGGCTCACTGGTTTTCCCAGAAATCTGCATTAAGATGCAAATCAAATTATGGGTACCCCCTGCAATAGGAATTTTAATTTTGTAAGATACTCCCCAAAGGTTAAATACTTCTGAAGGTATAAAGACACTGCCACTTTCCTCATAAAACACTGAGATGTACCAGGTGATTAAAATGAACAATACCCTCCCATTCAGACAGTCTGCCAAGGACATGGTGAAACAAATAGCTCATTCTTCAGAGCAAAAAAACAACAACAGCTACAAGGTTTTTAAAGCCCCCTGCAATGTAAATTTATTATTCATAGAAGATTGTGTTTGTTAATTAAAGTGGTGTTACACTCTAAACCTATTAATGAGAAATAGAGGCTTTTATATAGCTGTATGGCTGGTTCTCATATAGGAAACTTTTCATGAGAAAAAATGCAGGCTTAAAATGCTTCTCCTAAATATGCAAGTTTCCTGGCTGTCACACTAATTCTTTGGTGCCAGTAATTTTTGAGCCACTGGCCTGGAACACGTGTAATAATAAGGAATTCAGACTTTTCTGTGCCTGCCATTTGCTGCATGCTTGCTTGGAGTCTGTGACTCAAAACAATTAAGACCGGAGACTGCTATCTAGGCAGTTAGCTATTTCAAAGCAGGCCAATAATGACCCCCCCACATCTCATCTACTATATAACTACTTAAGCCAAACTTTTTTGTATATTCTGGATAGAGTGGTAAAGGATTTTAATGAGTGTATACTGTTTGGGATATTTGTCATCAATTTCTGTCCATTTGATTGGTGTCATGCAAAAAACGGGAAGTAAGGTAAAATCTCACTATCAGGGACACAGACGGGAATTAAAACAATTGATGTAGTAGAGTGGGTAATGTTTATAATCTCAGGCTTTTTATGCTGTCTGTATCTCAATTAGATTTTCTTTTACTTCCTGCCTAGGTGACAGAACAGGAAGAAAAGGGGAAATCTCCTCAATGGGACACAACCAGCATTTAAAACCAGACAGTGGTCCTAACCTTTCTCCACTCTATGCATTTTTTTTATTATAGCCCATGCATCTTTTTTTTTTACAGTTTTTTGGAGAATACATATGCTTAGGTGAAAACAAAGGTCCATCAGGTGGGAAAAATGTACAGGTAGCTCTTTGATGTAACGCTAGAAAAACTATGTTAAATGAGGTAACTAAATAAAGAGACAGATGGGACAAGTGCACAATTCCAAATAGGAGGGCCAAACCTTTAGTGGGCAAGTAACCAGACAGGAGCCTTGGTTTTTCTAATGACAAACTCCTTATATATTTTGTATTGGGACCAGGGGCGGACTGACCATTCGGCCCTGCCCAAGGATCGGGGTCAGCAGGGGCCCATGAGTGGCTCAGTCTGCCCCTGGATGTACCCAAAGCTTATCATGCAGGATAGATGACGTTTATGTACCGCAGAGGCAGTGAGAGATGGCATCCCTGCCTGCAATTGATGCGGCTATATGAGAGGACTCGGTTGCTGACAGGGATTACAGAGAGATCATAGAGCCATGAGGATGATAGCAGTGACAGGCGCTCCGGCCACCTCTTCTCCCTGGGGAATTCAGCAGAGGGGCAGGGCCACAGTATACATCCCTTCCGTGGAGGGACAGCATGTGAGAGAGCTGGAGGCTACAGAGTGCTGTAAATTACTTGAGTATTAGTAAGAAAATAACATCTTGCACTCTCACGCCTCAGATCAGCCCTAATTAATGCATCTTCACACCTCGGATCACTGTCCTTCCTGCAAACCTCTCCCACCACTGTAGCCCCCTGCTCTTCTGTCCCACCACTGTACCACCCTGCTCATCTGTCCCACCACTGTAACCCCCTGCTCATCTGTCCCACCACTGTAACCCCCTGCTCATCTGTCCCACCACTGTAACCCTCTGCTCATCTGTCCCACCACTGTAACCCCCTGCTCATCTGTCCCACCACTGTAACCCCCTGCTCATCTGTCCCACCACTGTAATCCCCTGCTCATCTGTCCCACCACTGTATTACCCTGCGCATCTGTCCCACCACTGTAACCCCCTGCTCATCTGCCCCACCACTGAAAACCCCTGCTCATTTGTCCCACCACTGTAACCCCCTGTACATCTGTCCCACCACTGTACCACCCTGCTCTTCTGTCCCCACCACTGTAACCCCCTGCTCATCAGTCTCACCACTGTACCACCCTGCTCATCTGCCCCACCACTGTAACCTCCTGTACATCTGCCCCACCACTGTACCACCCTGCTCTTCTGTCCCACCACTGTAACCCCCTGCTTTTCTGCCCCACCAATGTTCCCCCTTTCTCATCCGTATCCCCATGCTCTTCTGTCTCACCACTCAACCATCTTCTCATCTGTCCTAAAACTGAACTCATCTTCTCATCTGCCCCACCACTCTGTAATCCCCCTATCTCACCTGCCCCACCACTCTACCTCCTGCACATCTGTCCCACATCTGTCCCCCCTCTTCTGCCCTGCAACTGTTCCCCCCGCTCATGTGTTCCACTGATGTACCTCCTTTCTCCATTGCATCTCTCTGCCCCACTTCTGTACCCCCTGCTCCTCTGCCCCACAGCTGTAACCCCCCTGCTCATCTGTCCCATCAATGTACCTCCTTTCTCCTCTGCTCCACCATGGTTCCCCCCCTGTACATATACCCCGCCTCTGTACCCCCTGATTTTCTGCCCAACTCTTGTAACCCCCTGCTCATCTGTTCCACCAATGCACATCCTTTCACATCTGCTCCACCACTGTACCCCCTGTGCTTCTGTCCCACCACTGGACCCCTTTTCATCTGCCCCAACACTGTACCCCCTTGTTCTTGTGTCCCACCACTGTAACCCTCCTGCTCATCTGCCCCATCAATGTACCCCTTTTCTCATCTGCCCCACCACTGTACCCCCTGCACATCTGCTCCACCGACATATCCCTGTGCTCATCTGAACCCCCTTCTCATCTTTTCCACCCCTGGAAACAGGGACTGCCCCCCCCCTAACAGAACTGCACCCAATCTCTTCCCCGTCACAAAAGCTGACAATCGCAGTTACAGCAAAGTTAGAGAACCAAACAATGTTTCCCATCTTTTACAATGTGTGGGGGCACAGTGCCTCCCCCTCAGTGCAGGTACGGCGTGGGGAACTCTGAAATTGGAATTAATTAGTGTCTCACTGACACTTCCCCACGCTGCTCTGCTGATGGGGAGGGAGTCGAGTACTGACAAAAGAGGCTTGGCGTGCCGGGGGTTACCTACCCCTGTTCTATAATAAACATTTATTTTGAACAAAGTGTAGAAAAATTCTGTGACCAACGCATGTAGTGTGGGCAGTACAATATGTAGGTGGGGCTTTGTGTGGGTGTGGCTTGAGTGTGGGCAGGAACACATGGGCGAGGACAGGGGGCCTAACCTTCTTGCAGGATGTGCTTTGCACTGAACTTCTTGGTGCATTTTAACACTCCTGAGTATGAAAGAGGATATAAGACAAGACTTCTATCTATCTTTGACCTCTCCAATTTGTCCACCTAGCTGTATGACTCCTTCAAACTTGTGTTTGGGGCTGACGAATTTCTGCAAAACAATGAGTGCCCACAGCCATTAGCAGTCATTCACATGTAATTAAACATTCTGTGATTACCTGTGGATAAACAGTTACTACAGGAAATCCTTGTGAGTCTCCCACAGAACATCGTAGTTGCCCCCAAATGCAGGTATGAATGAAGCCTTACAGAGAAATAGGCAAAGGACCCAACAGTTTAGAAAGGCCTAGTCTTTCGCTAGAATTATAAATGTACGTGAGGTTCCCCCTTAGCTGATGCTTTATTATGGCAGTATTCATCTCATAAAGTTGTTTTAAGGTCTAAAGGTTTTCTACCGTCATTCATAAAATAAAAAAAAACACTCTGTGTGCTGCTCCCCCACAGCCCCCCCCCCCCTAATACTCACCCGAGCCCCCTCTTCATCTGGCAATGTACACAAGAGCCTCAGCTGTGCCGGGACTCTCCTCATTGGCTGAGACAGTAGCAGTAGCGGAAGTCAATTACAGTCAGTGAGCCAATGAGAGGAGAGTGGGGGCAGGGCTGAGCAGCAGCTCTTTGTGTCCTATAAACAGTGCAGGACTCAGGAGGGAGCATGAACCAGTGCCCCCATAGCAAGCGGCTTGCTATGGGGGCATTGATCAAGGAGGAGGAACCAGAAGCGACTGGCAGGGGACCCAAGAAGAAGAAAAAACACTGCTCAGAGCAGGTAAGCATGACATATTTTTATTTTATTTTTTTAAAAGCCAAACCTTTAATACCACTTTAACTTGGCCTTTGCGGGTGCAAACAGTGTGGTGAATTTATGCCAATAAAAAAAAAATAACTCCACCCCTTTCTGGAAGGATTTGATAATGTGGCAGTTTCACAATATAGGGTTAAATAAGCATTTACCCACTTTCAATATCCTATGCAAGTAGCAGTTGAGATGGACATACAGGAAGTGATATAGTAACAGATACTAGTTTTACTATTTATTCTATCTGTCTGTAATTTGGTTCATATGAAAAATGAAATCTGTGATATGTGATATTGTGCAATAATCTGAGATATTCCAATATCAGTAAAGTATCAACATGGGAAATATCACTTACCTCTTCAGTTGTATAGGATTTATTCTGGATTACATTTGTATGTAAAAAGTAAATTTTCAATACAGAAGCAAGCTGGTTTTAGATTAAAAATATTAAATAATATGTAGTTCTATAAGTGGTTGGATAAAGTACATTATTCAAATTAATTGACAGAGCTACAGAACTACGACAACAGTTTTGGGTGTTTTTTTCTTACACAGAGCAGTGTTCTGTGTAGTGTTTATTGCACCGTAGTTATAACTTATTTTTATGTAGATTCTTGTAAAAAGCCATATTCTTTTGATTTACATTTTTATGAGTAAATTAAGCAAATAATTGTCTTCTCCCTATATCCAACATGTTGATTTCTATATTCTAATTTTCAGGGGATCTAAATATATATTTCTTTTTTCGTAGAGTGGCTGCTACATGTCACTTGACAAATATTTAACAAAGGCTTTAAAACTGCCTCGCTTTTTTTAGCATTTTTACACAGATCCATATTTGGATATAACATGTTCCTGGGTACTAAGGAAAGCAAGCACATTCCAAATTAGTACTAAATGGATTAGAGTTTTACATTCCATAAACAGACATGAATGAAGAGCACATAAAGTATACCTACCAGCATATAACACAGTTTGCAGAAAGTCTGTTAGCAGCTTTTAAGCAAGGCCTTTGGAATACCATACCTCTCAACCCTTGAACTTAAGAAAGAGGGACATTTTGGGAAGATGAGGACCTGCGGCGCAAAAATGTTGCCACTGCAACAAGTATGCGTGGATGAATTGCACTAAAATATGGCACATGGCTTAACAGAACTGCAGTATTCACCACTAACGTATTCTTTAATCCCTTTACTCACAAAATGCTCTTTAAATACAGTGGCACAAATGAGAACCTTACAGACATACGTAGCTCTCAGCACAAAGGATATTTGTTTTAGAATTAAAACTCTTTTTATTACACATGCCTTTCCCTGCATATAATATAGACACACAGCTAACACTTAGACTTTTAAAGTCCCAAATGCCATTTTACTTCTAGTAACAAGATGCATATGAATTGATACAATATCCAATGTTACCAGTAATTGTGGGAGATGGTCACTCTTATGCCTTGTACACACGGTCGGACATTCCAACCACAAAATCCATCTGATTTTTTCCGACGGACTTTGGCCGAAACTTGTCTTGCATACACATGGTCGCACAAAGTTGTCGGAAATTCCGATCATTCCGAACGAGGTGACGTACAACACGTACGACGGGACTATGTAGAGGTCAGTAGCCAATAGCTTTCGTCTCCAAATTTCTACTGAGCATGCGTGGCACATTGTGCGTCGGAATTCTCTACACACGATCGGAAAAAGACCGAACAGATTTGGTTGTCAGAAAATTTTAGATCCTGCTCTCAAATTTTTCCGACGGAAAAAGTCCACTAGAGCCCACACACGATCGGATTTTCCGACAACATAATCCAATCTGACTTTTTCCTTTGGAATATCCGACCGTGTGTATGGGCAATAGTTGAAAACATGTAGGGACCACACAATACCACTGTTGTCCACAATGGGTAAATAATCTCAAGTCCGGGTCACAAAGTTAAAAAGCTGTGTTTGTCACAAAAATGGGGAATAAAACACCACATATCCATGGTTTATCCACACAGGTAAGTAATCTCAAGGTCTTAGTTGAAATGGTTAGAAAAACATATTTATCAAACAGATCCCCAAGTTCATATCATAATGGTCAGAAGCCATATTAGCTAAAAGAGTCACTGATAACTCATGGTTACCCCACACAGATGAACAGTTTCAAGTTAATAATGCAATGTTAAAAAGCCATCCCCTGTTGGCTTACAGTACGGCAATACCCTGCATGTCCACACGAACTTTGATAGCCTACTGAAAGAAGTCAATAAAGATTGGGCTATAGTCAAAATAAAGGGCCTTCAGTATTGTAATGTAAATGCTGAGCTGTGTTACCACTACTGCTGTGGATCTGTCAGAGGGAAGCTAAGTTGTGCTTAACAGTTAAAATACAGTATATCGTTTTAGAAATCTAGATGAGACACTTTTTGGTCCACTGTAGTTAGGAAGAGGATTTTAAAATGTTTTGACTACATTTTTGTAGTTTAAGAAAAAATGTATTTTGATCCAGAAAGTTTGTGAATAAATATATCATCACTGAAGTATATCTTTAGCGAAGCACAAATTCTTTGCGTATGGTTCATATATGATAGTCAATATGAGGGTATCACAGGGTTTGACCGATGAAGAAAGATTTTAAAATGTTTCTGCCCTTTTGAAGGGGTGTAGGTAAAACCGATGTAGGAGGATTTATTTAACCTCTGTGTATTTTCTGAGGCTGTTCACTTCACTGGGTATATGTGAGGGTTTACAACCACTTTTATGTTCTTGTGTGGGGCCTCAGTAGGAGCCCGAGAGTTTAAGTTTTTTCAACAATTGTGATTGAAGCAAAGTGTTCATTGTTCTCTGTGGAATATGTTGATGCTATATAAATTAGTAAAATTAAAATGTTATGAGTATAATTACTATCCTCTACATGATCAGGAAGTTTGGTTGGACCTCCCTTTTCTCTCAACAAGCCTTAGTTCTTTGGGGCATGGATTCTGCATTCCACACATTTTCCTATGAAATTCTGGTTCATGTTGCCCTGATTGCAATTTCTTCAAATCTTGTGGAGCCCATCTAGGGTGACTTCACACTGCCTTGCTGCACCTTAGCTGCACCTTTTTTACAGGGAAACTGCACTGCGGTTTCCAGTGTGTGGAGGTGCCATTAGCATTAATTGCACCCCCACGCATCAGTTAAACTGCAGCGTGTTTTTGAGGGTGGTTGCGGGTGCAGAAACAAGTGTGGTCTCGCAGTGGCAACCACCTGGGAACCTAGCCTTAGTGTATGTTCACATTTTGGCCCACTGAAGTATAAATAGTACCAGTCATTGACATTTAAGAACAACATGGGTGATGGAATTAAAACCAGATCTGTATGTTTATACTAAATACATGTTGAAACACACAGGCACCTCATGAGAAAGTAATAGGCTTTTACCCTTCTGCTTTTGAACCTACAGAATTAACCAGAACCACATCTGATTCTAGTTTACTTGCTTTTGATTATGAATATTAGAGAACTCTGGTTAATTTAAAGGAAATTAAATTCCTCCAAAATTTATCTTCCCAGGTTAGGAAAGGAGCCTGGGCCTCAGTACGAAATATTTGCAATTTTCCATTCTGTTTTTTACCAGAACACAAACTAGAAATGCACATACTGAAGCCTATTAAGGGTCTATGGGACATGTGGTAAACGTATGTTAAAGTTGTCGTGGAAACTACATTTGAGGAAATATTTTTTGGTAACCTAATAGATAAAGCAGGTGATAATTACCCTACATCAGCACACCCACATGCTCTATTGTGGACTGGTTACAAATGACTTTTATGTAACATCCAAGATTCCGTAGAGGACATTTATTGAACTCTAAAGGGCCTCTTCATGTGTTACCAGTGCAGACGTTTCTCGTAGATTTCTTGGCTTGTGTGTTTAGTTGAGAAACTGGAAAGGCAATCCCTGAAAAAGGGATATGCATGTATTTATTTGTGAAATAAAAAGGAAACCAAAAGGTTGTTAAATTCGATCTGTTTTCCACTTCAACTGCTACTCAGACCTTGCAAGCTGGCAGTGAGCCGAGGAATAAGAATCACAGAGCAATAGAGGATAAAATAACTTAACCACAACAACAGTTGCCGTTTATTGTGATAGTTTGTGATCCAGAGCCATGTTTAAATATGAAAAAGGGGGGTTGTTTGATTTGTTTGGGAGTGATGTGGAAATCAAAGGAGGAACATATGCATGACATTAGGAATACAGCGGTGTTGTTGCTTCAGTTAGCCTTTTAAAAAATACAGCTGTTCTTGACATGCATGTTGCCCGCTTTGTAACATTGTGAACACCTTTGCAAGACCAAGCTGACTTTCTCTCTTTTTCAATAAATCACTTATTTCCTTTCTCTCCCTCATAGGAAATCAGTCTGTGGTGTACACCAGGTCTACATAGTCTTCAGGTGCTTATGCATGCCTGTGCAATAATAATGCTTAGAAAATGACTGCATCATCTCTATGAATTACTATTGATATGATTGTCTGGAAAAGTAATTTAAAGTGTATGGTCAGTCATTTAAAATTCATTAAAACGTTGTGGAGGTAATGTGAGAATGGTCTACATATATTCAATAAAATTGGGTTTGTCTAAGAATTTTAAATATGTAATATTCACCAAAAGTTCCTTTACTGCATTGCTATTTGGCTTATACTTGTGTCTTTACAATATGGCTTAAATACAGTGCCTGCTCGGATATTCTCTGTTAGCACTAGTGTTTATACAGCCCCTTGAGTATTAGCTTTCACTAATATGAAGTAGGGTACATTTTGAATTTTGTGTACCAATAAAAAAAGTTTTTATATTTCAAATTTATATGTGTGTTGTCATAAGAGTGCCAAGTAAAGTCCCATTTGTGGAAACAATTTTTAGCTATTCTATCAGTGATGTGGCATTGATCAGAATCCACCCACCGTTATCAATTATAATATACATTTTGAAGGAGAGGACATTTAGAGGCAGCAGATAAGGCATACTTGCCAACTTTATACTCACCTATCCTTAAAGGCTGTGTCACGGGCTGTGTCCCGAAATCACAGCTGCACTGGCCAGCCTTGACCTGCTACTGTGTGTACAGATGATTCATGTGCAAATTGAAAGCCATTCATATGTAATTCACATTGGGATTTATATGCACATTACCCTATGCAAACCACTCCTCTGTGGTCCCATCACTTCTGCTCAATGTAAATTCCCCATCCCATTGGTGGTCAGTGTATATTTCCCATCCCATTGGTGGTCAGTGTATATTTCCCATCCCATTGGTGGTCAGTGTATATTTCCCATCCCATTGGTGGTCAGTGTACAATCCCCCACAACACAATTCAGAATTTGCCACAGTGTAATGCCTTCTCGCTAGTTTTATTACAATTTTTGCCACCTTCAAAACCCACCTATCAGCTATCACAAGAGGTGTAGCTGTAAAAGCTAAATATATTTAATGGTAATTGTGTTTGTAGTGCAATTAATGTTTATCACTGGATTCTCTGCAACAGCTGTTGGATTGCAGCACTTTAACCACTTCCATAACAGGCCAATTCTGACACCCCTCTCCTACATGTAAAAATCATATTTTTTTTGCTAGAAAATGATGCAGAACCCCCAAACATTAGATAGGTTTTTTTAGCAGAGACCCTAGGGAATAAAATGGCAGTCGTTGCAACTTTTATGTCACGCGGTATTTGCGCAGCAATTTGTTAAACGCGTAGATTGTAAATCCTAAGGCTAGCCATACATGTGAAAATTTCTCTTATCCAGCCTCAAATGAGAGAAATCACTTGATTGAAACACAGTGCATGGGTCAATTACATATGGTGCCTATTGTATTCAGACAGCCGTAGCAGGCTGATTACCCAAACAGTGGCTGCATATGATTGGATGACAAATCTGAGAGGATTTAATTATGATTTGGCCAATCATTTTTCGTCTAGGTCTTTTTGATTTTGAAGCCAGCTTCACAGGGCAACTCATAGCTCAAACTTTTGGCGATTCGACTTGAGCCATGTATTGTGAGCTTAAAAGTTGTACCTAGCTAAAGAGCTAAAAGCTTTATTTTTTAATAATGAACAATACCTTCTTAGCTGTTTCTGTCTTTATTAGATTAATATTTCTCTATATACAGTGTTATACAATGAAATTGTTCAGTAGGTTAAGGTTATGACTCTAGCAGAACCAGAGCCATTTTAAATAAATGTCCCACCCCTAAATAAAAGTATTACGATTTTTTTTTTGTTTAAATGTTGCCAACTATGGATAAGGATGCTACCTTGCCTCAGTATGACTTCCAGCTGCATCTAGCTAATATGGACACAAGAGAAACTGGTATAGAGTGTGCAATCTACATCCTTTTATCTCTTTCCCTCAGTGCCCAAGATAGTAAAGTAGTTGCAGTTGTAAGAGAATAATGACTGATTATGGCCATGTTGCAGAGAAGAAAGTATACAATTTAAGTTATTATAGCAACATTTTCTTGAAAGTGTATGTGGTATTCACATTTTCTTGCCTTTTTTCTTATTTTCATGACTATTTTTTTTCCTATAAGATTTCAATATTACAATTAACTGGAGATAATCAGCACAAACAATGCTACATGTAAGAGTAATACAAAATGGCAGGCTGAACACTTAAGGCTAATCACACAACACTGACAAAGTCCCGCCCAGTACATAACGTGTATGTGGAGGAGCTACATATGATGTCACCCGTGGCTATCTTCTGCTTTGTGTTGTATCGCTTGAGCGCTCGACATTTACCGGACTTGTAAGTTATCTACTTATTTTATAATAAAGCCAATTTTAGCAGAGAGCACTCTATTTCTCTATCTTCTATATCGATACCACCACGGAGGAATCATCACTCCAGATTCGTATTGGCTGCAAGAAGGTCCATGGACCCCTTTGAGGGAATGCTTTGTTTGACCATCCTGTTTAATTAGGGGTCATATATATATATATATGAGGTGAGTGGCTTTAAGTGTCTTTGGTGAAGGTGACACACGGATTATGACACCTGTATGTTGTTAGGATGCACAGCTTTACACCATCTTGGCCCTCTATTTCCAGCATATCTGCTATACTTTCTCTTGTTGAAGATTTGGCATTGACTAATATGTTGCACTGCACTATTATATTGGACAAGATTTCAATATTCACTTTTTGACTTTTTTTACTACTGGCACCAATCACTGGCACCACTTCTTTGTTTTATTATGCACCCCTCCCCAACAGTATTTTTTTTTCTTCCTCCTAGTGACACCAACTCTCTTCTTGGAATTTGTGACTACGAAGAAGAGAAAGTAGAATGAACTTTTTCAGTATCTCTGCTGTAATTTTTTAAAATTTGCCTTCACAGTACATATATTTTAAATGGCCTGGACTGTAAACTTTTTATGTTGAGACGGTTTGCTTGCTGCTACAATTAACATCAGATGTTGTATACTTGTATACTCTTATTATTTGGAGGATTTCAACACACAGGCTTTTTAGCATGATGTCATGGTTATTTTTGTAAAAGCTTTCAATAACTGTTTATTAAAAAAAAAAAAAAAGCTGTACTATTTCAGAATCTTTCCCTTGGCTCAGTCGGTAGAATAGAGTGTCAGTGCTCCCAATGATAATCTCATGTCCTCACGATGGGATGAAGACTGGAGTTTGTAAACCTTCCCAACTTAGACCATCTGATGATATCCCTGTGCTACACAAAGTGACATAGTGATTTTTTTTTTTTATTATTGTGGCTAGACTTCCTCTCCATTTTACTATGTGCTGCAGACCCATTATTTAGGATTTATACTCTATTTGGGACATATAAAACATATATTAATTTTGTTTATACAGCATTTGCAATATGTGTTTTTTTTTTTTCTTTCTCCAGGCATCAATATGCATTATGTGAAATTAGAAGTACAGGGTTTGTTGTTACCTTGTAACAGAAAAACATATGTAAACATGCTACAATGTAGTTGACACCTGCTGAAGTTCAGTTCACAGATTTTGCAGAGGTGCTGAGGATCTGTTTTGTATCTTGGCCGAGAATGTGCTATTGTGAGGTACGGACCTGTTGCATTAGCATTATTTGTGAACTGCTACAACATGGGTTTTATTGTGAAGTTGCTGGGTTTTTTTTGCAACGTATTTACAGTCAAAAATGTGATCCTGCAAGTGTGCAGACCTTGCGTTCTGTTGATGGGTGACAACGCTGTATGCAGTACTTTTAGTTCAATATAGCATTGTCACCCTTTTCCCAGTGCTGCGACCTGACGATTACAGGGCTGTGTTAGCTGCGAGTACAGCCTCTGCTCCCAATCTTACAGAGTTGTCACCTTGGAGGAAGAGGCTAATATTATTGGCAAATTTATTTTCTAATAATTGACACTGTTAATTTAGTTATTTAATAATTTTTGATTTAGAGTATACAAATCTCTCTGTATCTTCTTTTTTTTTCTTTCCTTTTTTTAAGCTCTTTATACCTTTTAGAGTTGGTTCACACTGGTGCGACAAGCGACTCAACTTCGAGAACAAAAGTCGTATGACATGTCAAAATCAATTGTACCCTATGAGAGCCGTCCTAACTGGACTGACTTGTGTTGGTCCGACTTTTAAAAGGTTTCTGTACTACTGTGGTCAGACTTCTGATTTCAGCCTATTGAATTGAATGTATGTCGCATCCAAGTCAGATCAACATCTTAACTGATCCGATTTTTGACATGCAACTTGTGCTCTGAGGCAATGTTAGCAATGCAAAATGTATTGATTTTTTTTTTAAATGGCGTGGGTTCCCCCCCCCAAAATCCATACCAGACCCCTACCTGAGCATGCAGCCGGGCAGGCCAGGAAAGTGGGGAGGGGATGAGTGAGTGTCCGCCCCCCTCCTGGACCATACCAGGCCACATGCTCTCCACCTGTAGGGGTACTTTGGGGCAGGGGGGCTCTGCCCTCCACCCCAAAGCACCTTGTCCCCATGTTGATGAGGACAAGGGTCTCTTCCCCACAACCCTGGCTGTGGTTGTGGGGGGTCTGCGGGTGGAGGGCTTATCGGAATCTGGAAGCCCCTTTTAACAAAGGGGCCCCCAGATCCCGGCTTCCCCATGTGAATGAGTATGGGGTACATAGTAGCCCTACTCATTCACCCAAAAATAAAACTGTGTAGTGTAATAAAAACATGAGACGGTTTTTGACAAGTCCTTTTTATATATGTCCCCTGTGGTAGCTCCAACGTCAATCATGATGACTTCCTCTGCCCCTGCCGCCGCAGACCTGCTGAAAAAAAAACGCTCCTCCTCCGATGCTGCCTCCTGCCATTCTGTCAGCTCCAGTGTCTGACAGTTCTTATATAGCTATGAGGCATGGCCATGCAATGATGTAACCCAGGGACCCCGCCTCATGTGACGTCACGGACCTGGGCATGATGGGTCCTTGATATCACAAGGGGGCATGGTCTCTGAGTTACATCATCACATGGCCACGCCCCAAAGTCAGACACCAGAGCTGACAGAATGGCGGGAGCCAGCGTCGGAAGAGGAGCTATTTTTTTTCAGGGGCGGCGGAGGAAGACATCATGATTGACGTTGGATATACATCGGGGAACATTAGTAATTTTTAATAAAAGACTTGTCAAAAATTATCTCATTCTTTTATTACACTACAGAGTTTTTTTTTTATCCCATACTCATTCACAGAGGGGGGCTGGGATCTGGGGACCCCTCGGTTAAAGAGGGCTTCCAGATTCTGAAAAGCCCCCACCTGTAGACCCCCATATCCACAGCCTAGGGTTGTGGGGAAGAGACCCTTGCCCCTATCAACATGGAGACAAGGTGTTTTGGGGAGGGGGCAGAGTCCCCCTGCCTCAAAGCACCCCCCCATTTTGAGGGCATGTGGCCTGGTATGGTTCAGGAGGGAGGGCGTTCGCTTGCCCCCCCTTTCCCTCACCTGCCAGGCTGCATGCTCGGATAAGGATCTGGTATGGAATTTGGGGGGCACACGCCATTTTTTTTCTGCTTTTGGTATTGGGTTTCAACTCAATATCCATACCGAAGGGTCTGGTATGGTCTTGGGGGTGACCCCAACAATGTTTTTTTTTATAAATTTGCTGTTCGATTTCATCCATTCCAGAGCCAAATAAAGTTTTTGATTGGTCAAACGACAGGTCACACTCATCTCAAAATCGGATCCTGTTTATTAAAGTTGCAGGGCAAAATCAGATCAGAAGTCGTGGGACTTTCGTGTTGGATCAGTGTAAACATAGTCTTAGGTGCTGTTGCTAACCAAACATAAATCTTTCTCTTAACTGATATAGCTGCAGTAAACGTAAATTATCTTGATACCCTATCTCAGTGATGGTGAACCTTGGCACCCCAGATGTTTGGAACTACATTTCCCATGATGCTCATGCACTCTGCAGTGTAGTTGAGCATCATTGGAAATGTAGTTCCAAAACATCTGGGGTGCCAAGGTTCACCATCACTGCAATCTGGGTGGTTTTAGAGGAAACTTTGAGAGTAGAAAAACATAAGCTACCATTGATTATTACTTGTGTTGGTGCAGGTTCCAGGGCTATTATCTTATTGTATGTTGACTACCTAGTGGTTCATAGACTTAGAACTTAGAGCTCCTCCAGAGTTACCATGGGTCACTTGGCTTCTTCTATGAATAATGCTCTCCTTGCCCAGCCTGTCAGTTTAGGTGGACGGCCATGTCTTGGCAGGTTTGCAGTTGTGCCATACTCTTTCCATTTTTAGATGGTGGATTGAACAGTGCTCTGCGAGATGTTCAAAGCTTGGGATATTTTTTTAGAACCTAACCCTGCTTTAAACTTCTCCACATCCTTATCCCTGACTTTTCTGGTGTGTTCCTTGGCTTTCATAATGCAGTTTGTTCACTAAGGTTTTCTAACAAACCTCTGACGGCTTTACAGAACAGCTGTATTTATACTGAGATTAAAATACACACAGGTAGAGTCTATTTACTAATTACGTGACTTCTGAAGGCAATTGGTTCCACTATATTTGAGTTAGGGGTATCAGAGTAAAGGGGGCTGATTACAAATGCACGCAACACTGCATTTTTTAAAGATATTTATTTGTAAAAAATTTTGAAAACCATTTATCATTTTCCTTCCACTTTACAATAATGTGCCACTCTGTGTTGGTCTATTACATAAAATAGAATGCAGCTAGTAAAAATTCAGCTAGTCTAAAATTCTGAAATCCCATCCTGCTTACTTGTGTGAGGTCATTAACACACTAAGTAGTAAAGCCTGAACTGAGATGGCAGCACCAGAGCCTGAATATTAAAGTGTATGCAAATGTCCACAATACATTTTTCTTATTTCCTTATTTCTCTTATGTCAATGGCATATTTATCTGTTCGACAAATGCAAAAAGAAAAGCTGATTATCCAGCCAGAAATCTTGTGAGCTGAAAATGTCCTATATTCTCTGCCTCTGAATTGTTATCAGTTAGCATTATTCCCTTTTATCTCAGTGGATTAGAAAACACCTCCCCCTGGTAGGTAGAAGAGAGGGAAGTGTTATGTGGTCCTAACACACTGTCCTAAGGTGTCGACACTGCTCAGTAAAGTTGTCACCCTAGGACAGGAAGTAAGATTATAACAAAATTACCAAATTAAAATAAAGGGAAAAGGTGTAGAAATAACGAATGAAACCACTATATCTAAAGACTGGTAGACTGCAATATTATAATTTTTTCATGGCTTTAGATACTAAAAGTGGACAAAAGTAGCTCTGATATTTTTGTCCTGACTCCAAAGACTGGGGAATGGTTGAAAGGGATTTTATGGATGCAGCATGTGGGGCACTTATAATCATCAAAAAAAAAAATAGAAAGAAGTATATTGACTCTAGTGCGTTTCTAAATAATTGAACACAAACAGTCTCAAAAAATACATTCTCCAGGCTGAGGTCTGCTGGAGTGCAAAAAAAAATAAGTTCTTTGTATGCCTCTTTTGCATCTGATTTTCTCTTTCTTTCTCTTTTATGAGATATTTCCCTCCTTCTTCTTTTATCTGTTTCATTGATGATCATTGCAGCTCTGCATTTATGCTGAAAACGTTAGATCAAGAGGGCATTAATGATGTAACCACTGAAATTAGTGAAAAGACAGCATACAGACAGTGACTTGAGAAAGTATTCATACCCCTCAAAATTGTCCACATTTTTAAAGTTACAACCATAAACGTAAATGTACTTCATTGGGATTTTATGCGATAGACCAACACAAAGTGGCACATAATTGTGAAGTGGAAGGAAATTTTCATAAATAAATATCTGAAAAGTGTTGCGTGCATTTGTATTCAGCCCCTTTTACTCTGATACCCCTAACTAAAATCTAGTGGAACCAATTGCCTTCAGAAGTCACCTAATTAGTAAATAGAGTCCACCTGTGTGTAATTTAATCTCAGTATTAATGCAGCTGTTCTGTGAAGCCCTCAGAGGTTTGTTAGAGAACATTAGTGAACAAACAGCATCATGAAGGCCAATGAACACACCAGACAGGCACAACTGCAAACCTACCAAGACACGGCCGCCCCCCTAAACTGACAGGTCGGGCAAGGAGAGCATTAAACACATTAAACAGAGAAGCAGTCAAGAGACCCATGGTAACTCTGGAGGAGCTGCAGAGATCCACTGCTCAGGTGGTAGAATCTGTCCACAGGACAACTATTAGTCGTGTACTCTACATAACTGGCCTTTATGGAAGAGTAGCAAGAAGAAAGCCATTGCTGAAAGAAAGCCATAAGAAGTGCCATTTGAAGTTTGTGAGACGCCATGTAGGGGACACAGCAAACATGTTGAAGAAGGTGCTCTGGTCAGATGAGACCAAAATTGAACTTTTTGGACTAAAACGCTATGTGTGGTGGAAAACTAACACTACACATCACCCAGAACACACCACCCCCACCATGAAACATGGTGGTGGCAGAATCATGTTGTGGGATGCTTTTCTTCAGCAGGGACAGGGAAGCTGGTCGGAGTTGATGGGAATATGGATGGAGCCAAGTACAGGGCAATCTTAGAAGAAAACCTGTTAGAGCCTGCAAAAGACTTGAGACTGGGACGGAGGCTCACCTTCCAGCGGGATAACGACCATAAACATACAGCCAGAGATACAATGGAATGCTTTCGATCAAAGCATATTCATGTGTTAGAATGGCCCAGTCAAAGGTCAGACCTAAATCCTATTGACAATCTGTGGCAAGACTTTTGCCATTCACAGACGCTCTCCATCCAATCTGACAGAGCTTGCGCTATTTTGCAAAGAAGAATGGAAGAATGGGCAAAAATGTAACCATCTAGAGCAAAATTGTTAAAGACATCCCCAAAAAGACTTGCAGCTGTAATTTAAGGTGGTTCTATAAAGTATTGACTCGGAGGGCTGAATACAAATGCACATCACACTTTTCGCATATTGATTTGTAAAATATTTTGAAAATCATTTATCATTTTCCTTCCACTTTACAATTATGTGCCACTTTGTGTTGATCTATCACATAAAATTCCAATACAAATACATTACAACACATTACATCACTTTTTATTCTGCCGTACGAGAATTTTTCGTAACTTTAGTAAACTCGTAATTTTCGATATGAGACTAGCATGCAAAAAACCTACCAATCACTCATCCGATAATCTCATCATGTGTACCAGGCATTAGGAAATCCTCAAATGTCTGTTATCACAGCCCTGTCATGTGTTTATTGTTGTCTATGCCCCCTTTAAGCAAATCCATCCTCTAGATTTGTCTTGTGGACCGATTGTTACTGGAAAGAAAAATTATAGAAATGAAATATTGTGCAACTAAAACCAGATCAGGAATAGAGTGGAACTCTTGACTATATATATACCGTGCTTTCATCTGTGTATAACATTGGTGTAAGACCATGATTTTCATCTTAAATGGCGCCTACCACAAAAATAGAAGCTCAGACTGGCTTCATAAGCATACAGAATTTTGTCCAGCGGTGTGATAATTTATACAACTGAAGACATCGAGATCTTTTTAAATTTAGTTTGGTAAATAACACATAATGATCTCCTAGTAGTAATATCCTCCCCGGAGATAAAGACGCCTTGTGTACTGGGTGCTTCCTCTTGAAATCTGTGCCAGCTAAGAGACAGAATTTGCATTAACTCTGCCTATAAATCTCTATTACTAAATAAACTTGGAGTTTTTAAACAGTGTCTGCATGTCACTCAGTACTACATTAAAAATATACACTAAAATTTGAGATTCACTGTCTGTGACAGAGATCTGATTTGTGCTCACATCCTAACATAAATAATTGCAAACATATAAATAATCTGGAACTCATAAAAAGGGCTAGGCAATAAATATGAATATTTTCTACCATATGAAGATAAATTAGTAGCGGATGCCCTGTGAAATCTACACTTCCTGCCATGAACTGCTGATTTTCCATTGGTCACTGTAACATTTGCACTGTAAACATTGCAGATGCAGATTTAAATGTCTAAACTCTTGTTTGCTTTCTGCATTAAAAAATTATTACGGCTGTTTCTTTCTAATCAAAAAATTTTTTTTTTAAATATGTTGGCTCCTCCAGTTATTTATAACTCCCATAAATAATAACATGACTTTTAATGTTGCTTTGATTTAGCTCTTACAGCAGACTTATGTTCAGGTTCTGCATTTTATGTGCCTGTGAATACCTTGGTTTTTATATTAATCAATGTGTTGCAATATACAGGAAAAGAGTCTTTGTTAAATGATGGGAAGCTTCTGCTTTGTCAAAGTACATTTTAAAAAAGCACAGTGAGTATGCTCTGTATACACTAGGACATGTGTGCCTACTGATTGGATGATACAAATATTTAAGGGGCAGAGTGGGTAAGTGTCAGTCACCCTACATTTGGCCGCATAATGTAGCAGTACCCCAACACGAGTTGCTTGGTAGATTGGGTTCTCTGTTCTTCTGCCTCAACGCTGAGAACAACCTCAACCCCACTGACACACCAGGTTAAGCAAATAGATACTGCACTGCTACTGGGAGCACACATATAGATACCCTGCACACAACTAAGGTTCAGTATGAAAAAACAAACATCAGACTAGTTGGTGATAAATTAATTCAATATAGTGCCATGGGCTGCAGTAAACAGAAATGTGAACATAAATGAGTAAGTAAAGGATTAGATCAATCACAGTTTACTTGACAATATGTTCAATAGTAGGGATGAGCCGAACACCCCCCGTTCGGCTCGCACCAGAACCCGCGAACGGACCTAAAGTCCGTGCGAGCTTTAGAACCCTATTAGTTATAATGGATGCGAACGTTCGAAATTAAAAGTGCTCATTTTAAAGGCTAATATGCATGTTAATGTCATAAAAAGTGTTTGGGGACCTGGGTCCTGCCCCAGGGGACATGTATCAATGCAAATTTTTTTTTTAAAAACGGCCGTTTTTTCAGGAGCAGTGATTTTAATAATGCTTAAATTGAAACAATAAAAGTGTAATATTCCTTTAAATTTCGTACCTGGGGGGTGTCTATAGTATGCCTGTAAAGGGGCGCATGTTTCCCGTCTTTAGAACTGTCTCTGCGCAAAGTGTCATTTTTGAAAGTAAAAAAGCTATTTAAAATCACTCGCGGCTAATGTTAATTCACGGCTCCCGTAACACAGAGAACAGTGATTCATTGAAACTCATTCATAAAAAAAAGTCATTGATAGAAAATAAAAAAAATAAAAAAAATGAAAAAAAAAAAAAGTAGGGGTCCCCCCAAATTCAATAACCAGGCCCTTCAGGTCTGGGATGGATATTAAGGGGAACCCCAGCCAAAAAAATAAAAAAAAAATGGCGTAGGGTCCCCCTCAAAATCCATACCAGACCCTTGAGGTCTGGTATGGATTTTAAGGGGAACCCTAGCCAAAAAAAAATGGCGTGGGGTCCCCCTCAAAATCCATACCAGACCCTTATCCGAGCACGCAACCTGGCAGGCCGCAGGAAAAGAGGGGGGGACGAGAGCGGCCCCCCCTCTCGCCTGAACCGTACCAGGCCACATGCCCTCAACATTGGGAGTATGCTTTGGGGGTCTAAGACCCCTAAAGCACCTTGTCCCCATGTTGATGAGGACAAGGGCCTCTTCCCCACAACCCTGGCCGGTGGTTGTGGGGGTCTGCGGGCGGGGGGCTTATCGGAATCTGGAAGCCCCCTTTAACAAGGGGACCCCCAGATCCCGGCCCCCCCCTGTGTGAAATGGTAAGGGGGTACAAAAGTACCTCTACCATTTCACCAAAAAAGTGGCAAAAATGGTAAAAATGACAGGAGACAGTCTTTGACAATTCCTTTATTAAAATCTTCTTTCTTCTTTCTTCATCCTTCGGATTCTTCATCTTCTCCTTCCTTCATCTTCTTCCATCTTCTTCTTCCATTTTCTTCTTCCTCCGATCCGCTTCTTCTTGCGCTGGTCTTCTCGTCCTTCTCGTCCGGCATATTCTTCCGTCGGCGTCGGCGTCGGTGTCGGTGTCTTCTTGGGCCGCTCCGCGCAATGGGAGGCTCCCGCTGTGTGAGGCTCCGCTCCATCTGACAGGTCTTTTAAAACGGAGGGCACCTGGTGACCCCGCCCCCCTCTGACGTCATGGGGAAAGCCATCATGGAATTCCCCATGACGTCCCTGTGCGTCAGAGGGGGCGGGGTCACCAGGTGCCCTCCATTATAAAAGACCTGTCAGACGGAGCGGAGCCTCACACAGCGGGAGCCTCCCATTGCGCGGAGCGGCCCAAGAAGAGACAGAGACACCGACACCGACGCCGACGCCGATGGAAGAAGATGCCGGACGAGAAGGACGAGAAGACCAGCGCAAGAAGAAGCGGATCGGAGGAAGAAGAAAATGGAAGAAGAAGATGGAAGAAGATGAAGGAAGGAGAAGATGAAGAAACCGAAGGATGAAGAAAGAAGAAAGAAGATTTTAATAAAGGAATTGTCAAAGACTGTCTCCTGTCATTTTTACCATTTTTGCCACTTTTTTGGTGAAATGGTAGGGGTACTTTTGTACCCCCTTACCATTTCACACAGGGGGGGCCGGAATCTGGGGGTCCCCTTGTTAAAGGGGGCTTCCAGATTCCGATAAGCCCCCCGCCCGCAGACCCCCACAACCACCGGCCAGGGTTGTGGGGGAAGAGGCCCTTGTCCTCATCAACATGGGGACAAGGTGCTTTAGGGGTCTTAGACCCCCAAAGCATCCTCCCAATGTTGAGGGCATGTGGCCTGGTACGGTTCAGGCGAGAGGGGGGGGGGCGCTCTCGTCCCCCCCTCTTTTCCTGCGGCCCGCCAGGTTGCGTGCTCGGATAAGGGTCTGGTATGGATTTTGAGGGGGACCCCACGCCATTTTTTTTGGCTAGGGTTCCCCTTAAAATCCATACCAGACCTCAAGGGTCTGGTATGGATTTTGAGGGGGACCCTACGCCATTTTTTTTTTTTTTTTTTGGCTGGGGTTCCCCTTAATATCCATCCCAGACCTGAAGGGCCTGGTTATTGAATTTGGGGGGACCCTTACGCTTTTTTTTTTTGTTTTTTATTAATGAATGACAGCTCTCTGTGTTACAGGAGCCATCAATTCATTAGCCGCGAGTGATTTAAATAGCTTTCTTCCTGCAAAAATTACACTTTTTTGCAGGGAAAGTTCTAAGCACAGGAAACCTGCCCTCCTTCACAGGCCACCTATAGACACCCCCCAGATGTGATACTGCAATGCTGTTCTAACAGCATGCACACACATATCCCCAGAAATAAAGCACATATTGTTGTCAGCAGTCAGCAGCACACTGACACGCTGACACTGTCTGAAACATAATATGCGAGGCCGCCGGCGCGGCGGCCTCTTATACCGTGGGGCGTGTACTAAAGCCCCTGAGCTATAATTGGCTACAGGCATCCTGCCTGTAGCCAATTATGGCTCTCCTCGCTGCCGGCGCTGTGATTGGCCAAGCATACGGGGTCACAGTGCATGCTTGGCCAATCATCAGCCAGCATTGCACTGCGCGGGCCGCAATGCATTGCGGGGCCGCTCGCATCACACGAATTTGATGCGAGCGGCCCCAATAGTTCTGGGCTCGCCGAGCGAGCGAACACCCGGTGCTCGATTCGAACATGGGTTCGAATCGAACACCGGGCTCATCCTTATTCAATAGGCAATAGCAGCATTAAATTGAGTTCTATGCAGCTAAATTAGAGTTAGCCTGGTAATCCACAAAATCAGCAATAAGTAATGGTATTAGAAAACAATAACAACAATTATAATCAATATTATGATCACTCCTCTGTTAACAGTGGGCTATATCCACTTTAGAGTGCACTCTATACGAATGCCGGCAATGACATTTTAAATTACCTAGAGGTATTATGGACAATAAACAAAGTTCTTGCAAAGCAGCTATCTGAGTGAGCAATCTTTAACCATAGTTCTTTAGCAGGCTAGTGTTGGGGCCCAGTTTTTATCGTGGTGCATGCATGCAGTCTGCATGCAGTACATATTGATTCTAGTTGGATGGACAGTTCCTATGTTCTCAGTCTCTGCTAGCAGCAACAATTTAATGGCAGCAATGTCTTCTCACCAGTCCCAGCAATACAGAAACAGGGGTCTTACTGTTCAGATGTTAGCTCACTTCTGGATCTGTCTGGAGTGATTACAGTCCTCAACACATGGCTGCAGGCTTGCAGGAAGTCAATGTGCACACAGGTGCAGAGAAGTGCACACCTTGGTCTCCTTGCAGCAAAGAAAGAGCAATCCCTTGGTATTCACTTGTCGCATATTATATATATATATTTGTCAAGTCTCGCTATGTCAGAGTGCTCACAGAATAATTCTAGGCATGGCTATATTATACATAGCTACACCGATCCAGCCAGGATGCATGCTTGGATAAGGTTCTGGTATAGTATTTATGGTATTTGGGGGGATCTCAAGCCATATTTTTGCGGAGTTCCTCTTAAAATCAATAACAGACCTATAAGGAATTCCCGGCTACCAGTTGAATGTGTGCCAGGCAGGGATGAGTCTTTGGTAGGTATAAGCTCAGTGTTCATTCCAAACGTAAGTTTGGACCGAACACTGGCTGTAAGAATGTTCATCTCAATGTTTAAAATGTTTGACATGGATGAATGTGACAGCTTCCAGCTGTCATTGGTTGCTAAGGAACAATGGGTGCTTGCCCCCCTGTGTTCTTACAGCCACTAACTTCAGCCAGTGGCGGCTGGTGCTCAAAGCTTTTGAGGGGCGCAGACAAACTGAAAAATTCTGAAAAAAAAACATTAATTGCACTGTGCCCATCAATTGTAGCCACTGTGCCATCAAACGCAGCCACTGTGCCCATCAAACGCAGCCACTTTGCCCATAAAATTATGCCACTGTGCCATCAAATGCTGCCACTGTGCCCATCAAATGCTGCCACTGTGCCATCAAATGCTTCCACTGTGCCCATAAAATGCTGCCACTGTGCCTATCAAATGCAGCCACTAGGCCCACAGTGCCTGTCGTTTCAGCCAATCAGTTGACGGGTAAGAGACCCAAGCACCTGATTGACGGAGAGGTGGTTCAGTCTTAGGACAGGCATGGCGCTCGCAGTTCACCTATTTTGAAGCTTATTAGAGCCTATAGCTCTAATCAGGTGCTTCAATAACACCCCCCCAGCTGTAATTCAGGCACCTGAAAAGAGGCCAGGCGCCTGAATAGGGGGTGGCAGTGGCAGCCATGGATATATGCATGCTATGTATGCATCTATCCATTGGTCATGGAGGGGGTGGGGGGTTGCTGGAGAGAGGGGGCGGCGCCTCTGCGTCCTTATGGATGCACCTTCACTGACTTCAGAATATTCACTTCCATGGGTGGGAATCCCCAGCCACATAAACAAATCATAATGACCATCATTACCATATGGTGCATCGGGTCATCTGTTTTTTCTTTTGGCAGGAGGTGGGCATGGTGATTAATGGGATTTTTTGGGGCTTTTTTATTTTATTTTAATAAAGGACTTGTCAAAATGTTGGGTCCCTTTATTACTAGGTGAATTTTTTATGTGAATGAGTAGGGGTATTTTGTAGCTCCTACTCATTCATGTGGAAAAGTGGGGGTAATATCTGGAGGCCCCATATTATTAAAGAGGGCTTCCAGTTTCAGATAAGCCCATTCTGCACATCCTCTCCTCACAACCACTGGCATGGGTTATGGGGAAGATGGCCTTGTCCTCATCAACATTGGAGCAAGGTGCTTTGCCAGGGATAGGGAGAACATGTATGCTGTAGGAAACTGGCAGCAAAAGGAGCTGGGCATTTTAATTTTTCACTTCAGCATTTAAAAAAAATTAATAAGTTGAACTCTCATCACAGGACATTGGAGTTGCCATCATCCCCAATCGGAGAGCCATAATTGGCTACAGGCAGGACGCCTGTAGCCAATTACAGCTCAGGGGCTTTAGTACACGCCCCCTCATTTAAAAGGCCGCCACGCCGTCGGCGCCGGTCACATGAGTTCCGGCTTTAGGAGAGATCAGGCTGATTCTGTGTCACTCTTTGCTAGATTCATATAGAAAGATTTGCTCTACTTTGCTAAACCATTGGCTATTTATTTGCTAAACCATTGCTACCTGTCATTGATCGTCCATTGCTGCTGCTGGTTAGTGTGTTTTTTAGCTGCTGCTGGGGGTTAGTCTGGTACGTGTCTTACTGTTAGTACAGTATTTCAGTAGTACCAACCGCAGTGCTGTTAGTACAGCACTGCACCCCAAAAGCACCCATAGGACTTCTAGTGTGTTAGTGGCAGCAAGCAGAGCTCCTATATTTTCTTCCCAGAAGCACCCATAGGACTTGTACTGTGTTAGTGGCATCACACAGAGTTCCTATATTGTCTTCCCAGAAGCACCCATAGGACTTGTACTGTGTTAGTGGCATCACACAGAGTTCCTATATTTTCTTCCCAGAAGCACCCATAGGACTTGTACTGTGTTAGTGGCATCACACAGAGTTCCTATATTTTCTTCCCAGAAGCACCCATAGGACTTGTACTGTGTTAGTGGCATCACACAGAGTTCCTATATTTTCTTCCCAGAAGCACCCATAGGACTTGTACTGTGTTAGTGGCATCACACAGAGTTCCTATATTTTCTTCCCAGAAGCACCCATAGGACTTGTAGTGTGTTAGTCCCATCACACAGAGCTCCTATATTTTCTTCCCAGAAGCACCCATAGGACGTGTAGTGTGTTAGTCCCATCACACAGAGTTCCTATATTTTCTTCCCAGAAGCACCCATAGGACTTGTAGTGTGTTAGTCCCATCACACAGAGCTCCTATATTTTCTTCCCAGAAGCACCCATAGGACTTCTAGTGTGTTAGTGGCATCACACAGAGCTCCTATATTTTCTTTGCAGAAGCACCCATAGGACTTCTAGTGTGTTAGTGGCATCACACAGAGCTCCTATATTTTCTTCTCAGCAGCACCCACAGGACTTCTAGTGTGTTAGTGGCATCACACAGAGCTCCTATATTTTCTTCTCAGCAACACCCACAGGACTTCTAGTGTGTTAGTGGCATCACACAGAGCTCCTATATTTTCTTCCCAGAAGCACCCATAGGACTTCTAGTGTGTTAGTGGCATCACACAGAGCTCCTATATTTTCTTCTCAGCAGCACCCACAGGACTTCTAGTGTGTTAGTGGCATCACACAGAGCTCCTATATTTTCTTTGCAGAAGCACCCATAGGACTTCTAGTGTGTTAGTGGCATCACACAGAGCTCCTATATTTTCTTCTCAGCAGCACCCACAGGACTACCGACTACAATGGCTGGAAGACCGCCAAGGGGAGGCAGAGCGTGCAGAGCCAAGAACACAGGGCAGGCAGGCTCTGTTTCTAGTGGACTTGGCCGTGGTCGTGCATCGTCATCAGCACGTGACCATGGGACACGCGCGTCTTTGTTTTCGGCAGCTGGACATGTGGAGCCGCATCATGCTGAAGGCTTGGTAGAATGGATGACCAAGCCCTCCTCATCCTCCTCATCCTCTCTCACCCAGGCTCAGGGTACTGGCAGAGCAGCTGCCAACGCGTACTCAATGGCATCATCAGCCACCCCTTCCCTAGACCCACCATGTCCTCCTGAGGAGTCCCCCGAACTCTTTGAGCACAGTGTTGGGTACATGCTCCAGGAGGATGCCCAACGATTCGAAGGCTCGGATGATGATACCCAGCTTGAGGAAGTCAGTAGTGTGCGCGCAGAGAGAGGGGATGCTGAAGGACAGCAATCTGGCAGTACTGTTCCACCAGCTGCAGCTTACTGCCAGGTTTGCTCTAGTGGTGAAGAGGGAGGGGATGATGAGGTCACTGACGCCACGTGGGTGCCTGGAGGGAGAGAGGATGAGGAGGAGGACGAGGAGGAGGAGGATGCGGCGTCACATGTCCAACGAGGCAGGATGCCCCCTGGAGGCCAGCTAGAGGCCAGCACAGCAACTGTACAACACCGCAGAGCTCCGCCTGTGCAGGGCGCTGCCTCTGCACGTTATCAGAAAAGTTCTTTGGTGTGGGCCTTTTTTGAGACGAGTGCATCAGATCGCACCACTGCTATTTGCAATATTTGTCTCAAGCGTATCTCGCGTGGCCAAAACATCAGCCGCTTGGGCACCACAAGCATGACCAGACATATGTCGACCTGCCATGCAGCTCGTTGGCAGGCACACATAAAAGACCCACACCAAAGAACTAAGCGGACCTCTCCTTGCTCCTCATCAGCTGGGATCTCCATCCCCACTACATCTTCAGTCCTCTCTGAAAGCTGCTGTGAGAGGACTGAAGGTGTAGAATTAGGTGTGTCACAACCAAGTAATTGCAGTACACCGACGTCCGATAGTAGCAGGCAAATTTTCCTGCCCCAGCTGCTGGACCGTCGAAAGAAGTACACTCCCAGCCATCCACATGCCCAGCGGTTGAATGCTAGCTTGGCTAAATTGCTAGCACTTCAACTGCTGCCTTTTCAGTTGGTAGACTCGGCCCCCTTCCGTGAGTTTGTTCAATGTGCGGTTCCTCAGTGGCAGGTTCCCAAACGCCACTTTTTCTCATGGAAGGCGATTCCGTCTCTCTACCGGCATGTGGAAGGCAATGTCCATGCCTCGCTGGACAGGGCGGTCAGCGGTAAGGTGCATATTACCGCTGACTCATGGTCCAGCAGGCATGGACAGGGACGTTACCTTTCTTTCACGGCCCATTGGGTCACTCTATTGGCAGCTGGGAGGGATGCAGGACAAGGTGCAGTAGTGTTGGAGGTTGTTCCGCCACCACGCCTCCAAAATGCTACTACTGCTACTGGTTGTGACACACCTCTCTCCTCCACCCCCTCCTCTTCTTCTTCCTCCAGTGCTCTGTCCTCGGAACCAGCGGTGCTCCGTAGGCGTACAAGGGGCTACGCAAGTACGCAGGCAAAAAGATGCCATGCCGTGCTTGCGCTAGTGTGTTTGGGGGACAGGAGCCACACTGGGCCAGAGGTTCTGGCAGCTCTGCAGGGGCAGGCCGAGAGGTGGTTGACGCCACGCCAGCTTAAGCCAGGAATGGTCGTTTCTGACAATGGCACCAACCTCCTCTCCGCCCTGCGACAGGGGCAGCTCACCCATGTGCCCTGTATGGCTCACGTCCTCAACCTGGTGGTGCAGCGGTTCTTGGGCAGGTTCCCAGGCTTACAGGATGTCCTGAGGCAGGCCAGGAAAGTCTGTGTGCATTTCCGCCGATCTTATAATGCCAGTGCTCGGCTGACTGAGCTGCAAAAGGAGCTGAACCTGCCCAAGAACCGCCTAATATGTGACATGCCCACCAGGTGGAACTCAACGTTGGCCATGCTGCAGCGACTGCACACGCAGCAGAGGTCCATCAATGAGTACCTTTGCGACTACGGCACCAGGACAGGGTCAGGGGAGCTTGTTTTTTTTTTCCCCACGTCAGTGGAGCATGATCAGGGATGCATGCACTGTCCTCTCACCATTTGAGGAGGCCACAAGGATGGTGAGCAGTGACAGTGCATGCATCAGTGACACTGTACCTCTTGTCTACCTGTTGGAGCATACGCTGCGTGGGATAATGGACAGGGCACTTGAGGCAGAACAGAGGCAGGAAGAGGAGGACTTCCTTGCCTCTCAAGGCCCCCTTTATCCGGACAGTGTTCCTTCTGTCCCACCCATCACACAGGAAGAGGATGAGGATGAGGAGGAGGAGGAGGAGGAGGATTGTGTGAGCATGGAGGTGGAGCCTGGCACTCAGCATCAGCAGCAGCAGTCTTTTAGGGATTATGTACAGTCCCAACAAACCAGTGGACTTGTACGTGGCTGGGAGGAGGTGGCTGGCGATCATGTCATCCTCAGTGACCCAGAAGACTCCGGACCGAATGCCTCAGCAAACCTACGCTGCATGGCCTCCCTGATCCTGAAAAGCCTGCGGAAGGATCCTCGTGTTCTTCGGATCAAGGAGAGGGACCATTACTGGCTGGCCACTCTCCTTGATCCACGGTACAAGGGTAAGGTTGCGGACCTTATCTTGCCGTCGCAGAGGGAGCAGAGGATGAGACATCTCAGGGAGGCCTTGCAGAAAGGTCTGTGCAACGCGTTCCCAGTAACTGGGAGGTTACAAACTCCTGGTCCTGGACGACGAGTTGCTGAGGCTTCGGTCAGTAGTAGAAGGAGCGGTGGGGAAGGTGGACGTCTGACCGATGCGTTCAGACAATTTTTTAGTCCGCAGCCCCAAGGTATGATCGGTTCCAGCAACCATCGCCAGCGTCTGATATACATGGTGCAGGAATACCTTGGGGCAAGGTCAGACTTGGACACCTTTCCCACCGAAAATCCTCTGGCTTACTGGGTCCTGAGGATGGATCACTGGCCAGAGCTTGCACAGTATGCAATTGAGCTACTGGCCTGTCCTGCCTCCAGCGTTCTTTCCGAACGCACATTCAGTGCTGCTGGAGGATTTGTCACCGATCATAGGGTGCGCCTGTCCACCGACTCGGTTGATCGACTGACCTTCATCAAAATGAATCAGTCTTGGATCACCACCAGCTACCAGGCACCTGAAGCGGATATAACCGAATAATTTATAATGTCACATCCCTTCAAGGCTGCCTATGCTGATGCTGAGTGACTGTCCTCTTATGTTCACTGACTATCCTCTTCCTCCTCCTCAATGATCCATGCCACCACACCAGTGCCTAAGGCACAATTTTTCAGCCCCTGTATAACAGGGGCGTGTACTTACAATTTTTTTAAAAAATGCTTCGCAACACGTGTGACTGCTGTGCTCCAAGTACAGTATCTGTGAGGGGTTGCAGTGTTGTGGCACCAGCACCAGTGCCTAAGGCACAATTTTTCAGCCCCTGTTTAACAGGGGCGTGTAATTACAATTTTTTTAAAAAATGCTTCGCAACACGTGTGACTGCTGTGCTCCAAGTACAGTATCTGTGAGGGGTTGCAGTGTTGTGGCACCAGCACCAGTGCCTAAGGCACAATTTTTCAGCCCCTGTTTAACAGGGGCGTGTAATTAAAATGTTTTAAAAAAATGCTTCACAACACGTGTGACTGCTGTGCTCCAAGTACAGTATCTGTGAGGGGTTGCAGTATTGTGGCACCAGCACCAGTGCCTAAGGCACAATTTTTCAGCCCCTGTTTAACAGGGGCGTGTAATTACAATTTTTTAAAAAAATGCTTCGCAACACGTGTGACTGCTGTGCTCCAAGTACAGTATCTGTGAGGGGTTGCAGTGTTGTGGCACCAGCACCAGTGCCTAAGGCACAATTTTTCAGCCCCTGTTTAACAGGGGCGTGTAATTACAATTTTTTTAAAAAATGCTTCGCAACACGTGTGACTGCTGTGCTCCTAGTACAGTATCTGTGAGGGGTTGCAGTGTTGTGGCACCAGCACCAATGTCTAAGGCACAATTTTTCAGCCCCTGTTTAACAGGGGCGTGTAATTACAAATCTTGATCTAATAGTTCACAGCAGGGCCCATTCCTGCGCCCACCAAGAGTAACTATGACGGCCTACAGTCTTGTGGCAACACCGTCCACCACCACCGCCAAAGGCCCAATTTTTCTGCCCTGTTCAACAGGTGCATGCAATTACAAATCTTGATCTAATAACTCACAGCAGGGCCCATTCCTGCGCCCACCAAGAGTAAAGCCCCATACACACGGTCGGACTTTTTCATGGATTCTGTCCGATCGGACAATGTTGTTGAAAAATCAGACCGTGTGTATGCACCATCGGACAGTGTACGTCGGATTGTCCGACGGACAAAGTCTTATCTCCTGCTGGAAAGATTTGCCTACAACACGGTCCGATCACACCAAATCCGATCGTGTGTACGGTTGTCCGACCGGACAAAGTGCTACGCATGCTCAGATCACATTACAAGACCAAAGCTATTGGCTACTAGCCTCTACGTAGTCCCGTCGTAGGCAACAAACGTCACCACGTTCAGAATGATCGGATTTTCCGACAACGTAGTCCGACCGTGTGTACGCAACACCAACATCGGACAAAGTACGACGGACAGGATCCGACCGACCTGATCCGCGGATTGTCCGACCGTGTGTATGGGGCTTTACTGTGAGGGCTTACAGTCTTGTGGCAACACCGTCCACCACCACCACCACCACCAAAGGCCCAATTTTTCTGCCCTGTTCAACAGGTGCATGCAATTACAAATCTTGATCTAATAACTCACAGCAGGGCCCATTCCTGCGCCCACCAAGAGTAACTGTGAGAGCTTACAGTCTTGTGGCAACACCGTCCACCACCACCACCACCACCAAAGGCCCAATTTTTCTGCCCGGTTCAACAGGTGCATGCAAGTACAAATCTTGATCTATTAACTCACAGCAGGGCCCATTCCTGTGCCCACCAGTCTTGTGGCTACACCAACATCTAATAGGGCAAATTTCTGCAGAGTATATACGCCAGGCCCCTACTTTCAAACATCCAACTTACAAACGACTCCTACTTGCAAACGGAAAGAGAAAACAGGAAGTGAGAGGAAATCTACCCCTAGGAAGGGAAATTCTATGCTGTTAGATTTAATTTGGGAAAAAGGTATCTCCTCTCTACTGATGCTTTATCACCAATCCTTGTTTCAATTCAAACCCCACTTTTCCAAAAACATTTGTCATTGGGACGGAAAGTGAGGTGACATGTTCTGAACAGATGTGCAAAGACAGCAAATGTTACAGGGGTTATAACCCCTCCCTATGTTCTCCAAAAAGCTTAAAAATAGATTTTTTTGGGATGGAGCTACACTTCATAATGTACCTGTTCAGATTCTACTTAAGAACAAACCTACAGTCCGTGTCTTGTTTGCACCACCTATATACTGCTGTTCAGAGTATATAGGGTTGTAGGTATAGGGTTTTATTTTGGGTGCGGGGTCCCCCTTAATATCCATACAAGACCCAAAGGGGCTGGGGGGGAGGGGGGAGGGGGGCGGGGGGTGGGGGGGGGGGGGTGATGGGGTAGCCATGCCATTTTTCTCAAGGATTTTCAGCCATATGGCGGCCAGGACAAGACATGCCATTAAAGCCGCAAGTGTTTTTAAATGGCTTTTTTTTTTCCTTTACAAATGTCATTTTGTGCAAGGACAGTTCTAAACACGGGAAACACATGCCACTTCACAGGCATACTTTAGACACCCCCCAGGTACCATATTTAAAGGAAAATTTCACTTTTTTTTTTTCACTTTATGCATCATTAAAATGACTGCTCCCGAAAAAACTTTAGTTTTTAAAAGTTTTTTTTGCATTGATATATGTCCCCTGGGGTAGGACCCGGTCCCCAAACCTGTTTTATGACATTAACATGCATATTGGCCGTTGTAATTAGCACTTTTGATTTTGAACGTTCGCGTCCATTATAACGTATAGGGTTCGAAAATCCGCAAGAATAGTCAATTCACAAAACCTCTCAGAGTGGGATTTTAAAGGCAACAAATAATAAGTTTGTATAAAGTATATATAAATTTATTATACAGAAAAAACAAAATTCTAGCAAAATATACATTTTCCTCATATACAATATAAAAACAGAACAGATGTTCATGGATGATACGTATGAAGGTAGGTGATAATTCCGACGCGTTTCCAAACGGCCATTGTTTTGCCTATCTTCCTCAGGGAAATTAAAATCACCATCTACAGAGTATCAAAAACATACTGATTAAGTAAGAACCATAAGGTAACCAAAGATCACCAATAGGAAATCACAAGAATCAAAAATTTACATAAACTGCATTGTAACAAAACTTTGCACACTTACATCCAAATACAGAGCATCATTTATGGTGTTGCTTCCCATGGAACTTCAGACCCAAAATAGATGCTATAAACGGGAGGAATATATTCCAAAACTCTCTACAAGACAGCTTAGAAAACAACGTTTCTGTAGCTTAATTGACGTTTAAACAAAAAGGCAGAGGCTAGGAAAAAGATAAACGGGAGATAAAGATTAGATGACTAAATGCCTGAAGCTGGAGAAATCTTCCAACCAAGCCCATAAGTATTCAAAACTCACCCAGTATTGTTGCAGAGAAAAGTTCCTAATAGGATCCTCAAAGATATACCATGCCTGTTGCAGAGAGAAACTCCTGCAGCACCATGCTGCGGAGAGGGAATGCCGTCTCAGGCGTCCTTTTGTAGGTGTAACTGTCTCTGTCCCGCCCCTGTGGGCGTAACCTAATGGCCGTTTGGAAACGCGTCGGAATTATCACCTACCTTCATACGTATCATCCATGAACATCTGTTCTGTTTTTATATTGTATATGAGGAAAATGTATATTTTGCTAGAATTTTGTTTTTTCTGTATAATACATTTATATATACTTTATACAAACGTATTCTTTGTTGCCTTTAAAATCCCACTCTGAGAGGTTTTGTGAATTGAGCATTTAAAAAAAACACTGCTCCTGACTAAAAGGATTTTTTTTTTTAATTATTTTAAATTGATACCACCTTGCCTATTAACCCAAAGAATGAGCATTTTTAATTTGACGGATTCGAGTTTGGTTTCCTCCTCTTCTTTAAGTGCCCTCATAGCAAGCTGAGTGCAAGGGGGCACCCGTGTGGGCGCACTCCCAAGTCGGGATGCATGCATCCATAAACACACACACAGGGAAGGTAAGGCATGCCCCGGCTCCCTACTCATAAGAGTTTGATTGACAGCAGAAGGAGCCTATGACTCCCACTGCCCTCAGTGTCTCCTGTGAAACAAGAAAGTGAAGGGAGCGGCGCTGCTGGATAGGTGTCAGGTAAGTTTTAGGGATCTTAATTTAATGCAGGGAATGCATTAAGGCTTAAAAAAACGTTAGACCTTAGGACCACTTTAACCCCTTTAGAGCCAGCGCCTGCCAGCCCTTTAAGGGGTTTTGAAATCCGGAAAGTGGGGTGGGCTTATGGTCGTGTGACCACCGTGATTGGCTGTCACATGATGGGAATGCTCCTGATCGCAAGCAGCAAACAGAAGCTTTCAGTTAGCGGCCGGTAACTGAGCTGGAAGCGTGCAGGTTGCAGGTCAAAAACAGGTACCCTCCCCACCTGAAAGGTGTCAAATGTGGCACTGGAGGGGGGAGGAAGCAGATAAGTGGAGGTTCCACTTTTGGGTGGAACTCCACTTTAAGAGTTAACTATGGAATGGTGGTAAAAAGGCTGGCTACTGACCTACTAGACAAAGACATTACACTAGATGTGCTGGCAGCTATTAAACAGGCTCCAATGGGCAAAGCACCAGGTCCCAAGGGTTCACAACACTATACTACAAAAAATTTGCTTTGATCCTAGCTCTCCCCTTGACGCAACATTTTAAAGCTATACAAAGAGGTGGCACAATAGATGTGGACTCCAATACAGCATTTATTACTGTGTGTCACTTGCCACCGTCGCCTTCCACCAGATACGGATTGTCACTTGCCACTGTCGCCTGCCACCATATGTGGATTGTCACTTGCCACATCACCTGCCACACATTGCGGATTGTCACTTGCCACGTCACCTGTCACCAGAATACAGTGCCTTGCAAAAGTATTCACCCTCTTGTCATTTTTTGTGTGTTGTTGCCCCATAACCTGGTATTAACATGGATTGTTTGAGGATTTGCATCATTTAATTTACAGAACATGCCCACAACTTTGAAGATGTCTTTTTTTTTTTATTGCCAAGCAAACAAATAGGACAAAATAACAGAAAAATCAATGTGCATACCTATTCACCCCCTTAAAGTCAATAGGTGGAGAGCCACCTTTTGTGGCTATCACAGCTCCAAGTCACTTTGGATAAGTCTCTATGAGCTTCCCACATCTTACCACTGGGATTTTCCCATTCCTCCTGGCAAAACTGCCCCAGCTCCTTCAAGTTACGATTGGTTTGCGCTTGTAAACAGCAATCTTTAAGTCTGACCACAGATTTTCTATTGGATTGAGGTCTGGGATTTGACTAGGCCATTCCAACACATTTACATGTTTCCCCTTAAACCACTCAAGTGTTGCTTTAGCAGTGTGTTTGGGGTCATTGTCCCGCAGGAAATTAACTTATCTATTTTGAATGTTTTCCCTTTGGTTTTTGACTCAAAATGAGTGATTTTTCTTTTTCTATTTTTTATCGTCCTAAATGCTATACATTTTCCCCAGGTGAAAAAACCCACCTGGTCCAAAAATGTGCTGTTTTTTTGGGGGTGATTAACTACATTCTTTGCCAACTTGTTCCTCAATGTAGGGGGCCTAATATAAATGAATACCTAGAATTACCTAGTATTTGAACATTCAGAAGTATCAGCCAATGCCTCAGTACTATTTTCTACCTGCTTATATTGTCTAGATAACCCGGTCATAAAGGCCAGTCCATAATTATTCACTCTTTTCTCTTTATTTTGCAACATGATGTCTCTGTTGGATTTAAGAACCTCTTCTTTCATTTTACTATAGCCTATTTTTTCTTGGAAATCTATCTATCTATGATTTCTGTTTGGCTATTGCTGTTTGGCTATTCATCATCACAATTCCTACCAATTCTCATCATCTGGCTCTTTGGCACCCGTTTAGCCATCCTGGGTGATGGCAACTTAGTTTGGGAATATTCCCGACATTCCCGCGAATAGCCATTTCTGTACGGCGGCTCCTTGAAGAGCCATAGCAGGCATGGCAGGGGACACGATGTACATGGCCAGCGGGCCGCGATATCTGCTGGCCACGAGCGATCACGGGCAAGAGAGGCAGAATGGGGATGTGTGTGTAAACACACAAAACCCCATTCTGTCAGGAGAGGAATGACAAATTGTGTGTTCCTAATAAGTAGGAACAGCTATCTGGCTCCTCCTCTAGTAAGTTACATCCCCCACAGTTAGAAACACCTAGCAGGGAACACAGTTAACCCCTTGATCGCCCCCTAGTGTTTACCCCATTCCCCATTCCCTACCAGTGACATTTACACAGTAATCAGTGCATTTTTCTAGCACTGATCGCTGTAAAAATGTCAATGATCCCAAAAATGTGTCAGAAGTATCTGATCTGTAAGCTGTAATGTCGCAGTCATGCTAAAAATCTCAGATCGCCGCAATTACTAGTAAAAAAATACAATAAAAACATAAAAATGCCATAAATCTATTCCCTATTTTGTAGACGCTATAACTTTTGCGCAAACCAACCAATATACGCCTTTTTTTATTTATTTTTTACCAAAAACATGTAGAAGAATATATATCGGCATAAACTGAAGAATAAATTTGTTTTTTTATATTTTTTGGGGGGATATTTTATTATAGCAAAGAGTAAAAAATATTGCTTTTTTTACAGAATTGTCGCTCTGTTTTTGTTTATAGCGCAAAAAATAAAACTGCAGAGGTGATCAAATACCACCAAAAGAAAGCTAAATTTGTGGGGGAAAAAGGACGTAAATTTTGTTTGGGTACAGCATCGCATGACCGTGCAATTGTCAGTTAAAGCAGTGCCGTATCGCAAAAAATGGCCTGGTCATTAAGGGGGAAATTCTTCCGAGTGGTTAAATTAGGTTTGTGTATTTAATTTCCCAATTTACCTAAATTCTAAAGTTTTAAAAATTGACAGCCATATGATCATATGTTTCTAAATATTATATGCCATATTTATTATCGTTTATTTATTTTAGGAAATCCAGGAAAGTTTCTTGCGTTCCCGCCCATACAATGAGGATATCATCGATATACCTTGTGTTCCCACTTGCTCATTAAAATATTTGCCCCTGAGGGTGCATATTTGGCTCCCATGGCAACTCCCTTTCTTTGCCTATAATGGTTCCCGTCATGTCAAAAAAAAAATTCAGAAACAAAATGGTCCTGGACTGCTGCACTCCGTAGAAAAGGCATCTTTATTGTGAAAAAAGAAATGAGTAAGCATCCAACGATGTGAAACGCATTAGCTATTCATTCCTATATTGTCCATGCTGGATTTGACTGTTACATTGGATTTTATTTTTTCACAATAAAGATGCCTTTTCTACGGAGTGTGACAGTCCAGGACCTTTTTGTTTCTACAGACTTGTGCAGAGCCAGCACCTGAGAGTTCACAGTAGGGCGGGAGCAACTCATAGCTAAATCTAATGCTTTTATCAAAAAATTCCTTTTGTTTTCTTTGTAAGGCCCATGCAACTGCCTCTAAGGCATAGTTTTGCTTGATGTTTGTGTATAGCAAGTTCACATCAATACTCGCCAAAATACAATTATCTTCTACTTCTACATTTCTAACCAGGTTTATCAACTCCTTACTATCTTTCAGCTATGCCGGAAACTCTTGGGATAATGGTTGAAAAAACAGTCTAAATATTCCCCCAACCTACTAAAAAGGGAGTCAATACCACTTATTATTGTTCTCCCCGGGGGTTTGACCCTGCATTTATGCATTTTTGGTATTTGATATATGACCGGCATCTTTGGCGCATCAGGTATCAGGTATCTTGCTTCTTTTTTGTTCACTAGTTCTTCCCCCTGTGCTTTCTACCGACAATCTATTTAATTCTGCCAAATCTGTCATATTTAAGATTACTAGTCCCCCTCCCTTATCTGCTGGTCTTATGACGACTTCTTCTTTCCATCATGTCTGTCAGGGAACATTTTAGATATTTTAGATGTTTTAAAATAATGGGTGTAAATAGTAAGCATATCTATCTCTAAACTCTAAATCTATCTCTAAACACCATATACTCCATAGGATATGATCCGAGTAATAGGTGTAGGGCAAATAGGAAGTAAACATCAAGGTGTATTTGAAGTCGAATGCACCCAATAGGATATGACATCATGATCATGTGAACGGATTAGGTCCGACACATGGCTATATACCTAACTGGGAAGCCTGGAGTCGTTGTCTGTGATAACGTCCTGTGGGAGTGGCGAAAAGCATTGACGTAGGTTTCCGGTTCCCCAGTGACGTCAAGTCCGGCGAGCGGTGGAATGCACGCTAGGTTGTGAGAAAGCCTAGCTAGTTCTTGGAGCGAGCTGACAGCCTTAAAGAGATTGCCTAGGATTTGTGATCATGCAATTTTAACTCTGGAACATTGTAAGTGTGTTTTCACTTTTTTATTTAAATAAACAAGATGTACTGTATGTGTATTCTCTCTCCTCTATGCACAAGTCGCAAGCATATCTGAAGACTTAGAGGAAGTGTTATCTCCCTGCTCACCTGCTTAAGCCAGATTGACCCCCATGCAGTATTGCTAAGGGGTCCATACCATCTGGTGAGTGAATACTCAAAGGGGGTGTGCGGAGCACTGATCACTGTGTTGTGTTGGAGCACTACTGCACTTTTTTTGCGATTTTGGGCTGCGATTTACATTGACATCTCTGCAGAAACCTGCACAAATGTCTCTGAAATCAGGTTTATTCGTCCTGTTGACCCTGTAATATCTGTCCTAGCCTAGGCACAAGGCAGGCATACACTCTGACTGCCTACTTTTGCTTACCCTTTTAGGCCAATGGAGTAATATAGATTTTTTTTGTCACTAGCTTTAATATTTGCTGCAGGTTGGATGGATATGTTGGTTTTCTTCTGATTCAAAAATAGATTTAAAATGTATGTTTTCCTCCCCCACTGTCTACATTCAGCGGTGTAAAATGTGTGCAATACAGTGACGTAGCAAACACGTGGATGTCCAGCTGTGAGTAGACATTGGTTTCTATCTCTGTCACCTGCATTGACACTAAAGATTGCTTGTACCTGGTTCTGGAGAAAACCCAATACTGTGCTACCGTTCACTCTGCTAATGATGAAGTGCAGCTACAAGAACACATGTTTCTGCCTGGCAGGGATTGGGAGATCCAATTTCTGATAGAACAGAACAATGAATTCTTGGATAAAAAGCTTTACCTCACCTTGACTTCCTCTTTCCTCCCAACAGTAATGTAGTATGTGTTTACAACTGGTTACAAATACAGAACCCTGTCTGAAATGACTGTCATCATAGCAAGGATATGAATAACACTTCATGGAGAGGGGGGAAAGTGTAAATGTGCATGGCTTACTGTTATATAGACGATGGTGCTGCAAAGCCTTGAAAACATTTACAGAGATATTTTGGACAGATGACAAAGATATGCTGAGAAGTACTTGCCAATTCACAGAACATTACTAAATTGGGTAATTGTGTTTCCTAATGGTATTCATTCGGAGACAGGTTTTTATAAGAAACTTGTTAGTTTTTGTTTTAAGGGTATAAACTGGCTGTCATCCAGATTCTATCTTCACTACCCAACATGGCACTGACCTGGAACAAGCAAAGTGCAAATATATAATCACAAAACATGGCATTGACAAAAAGACACATTTTTGATATTTACTTTATTAATTTACTTAAATAAAGCAGCAACACCACCCCAATCTGAAACATTAGAACTTGGAAAAATTAGATTAGGCCAATAACTTTGTACTAATTGGCCAGTGACAAAACACTTTAATAATATAGTCTGTGAACTTATTTTTTTGCTGTACCATACTCCATTGTCTTAAATGTTTAGATGTAGTGAGTGTCTCACTCGATAATCCATGATCCCACCAAGCTGGCCAGAAAAATGTACATTGGCTTTCCAATTTGAGTTAAGGAAAGCTGCCTGCCAGCAGATGCAAGGGGGATTTTCACCCCCCCTCCTCCTTCTTCCCTTTTCACTGACTGAGTCTGTTGTAATATGAGCACATACACACAGAGCTGTGCATTCAGTAACCTCTCTTGTGCCCCTATTGGCAGGAAGAAGTAAACCAATTAAAGGCACAATAACAGCAGCCAATCAGAGAAACTGTACTAAGCTGCAGAAAGCAGCTAAAATGGATTCTGGAACATGCAGTTCCCTCACCAAGTGGCTCTATAGCCTGGTAATCAGGAGGGAACTACAAAAATCCCAGGATGCTATGTGACAGGAAAAAAAGACTCAATTTTGTGTCCTGAGGAAAATCCAGTTATCCTTGAGGGAGGGAAGAGACCAGACCTGAGGGAGAGATGCTGTCTCTCAGATGATCTCTCTGCGTGATTCAGACCTCCACTGCCAGTTGGGATGTCCAGTCTGAGAGAGAGGAAACTCAGGTGTATATCAAGGCACACCTACACCGAGAGTGAATCGTTACAGTGTGAGGAGACCAGTCCGGTTGTCAAGAGAGCCTGTCTGTTCTGGGACATTTGTTTGGGCCTTGATCGCAGGATTTGGTGAGAGGGTATTTCTGCCCATCTGCAGGGAACAGAGACACTGCACTACAGAAGGAGTTATTTGAACACTGTATACAAACATCATTGCTGGTAGTCATCTTGCTGACACTTGTCGTACCACAGGGATAAAGGGATAAGGCTACCCATTTCTGGGACATTGTATACAGACATCATTGTCCTCTCACCTTGTTGAACAAATCCCTGTCTGTTTCACCTGATAATCTGGGCCAGTTGTGTTGTTTGGCACTGCTATCCAGGAGTTTAAGTGCACCAACGAAAGTGGCTTGCTGAAGACACCAAATCTTATCTTTGCTTCAAAAGGACTGAAGCTATTAGTGTTATACGGATCCAAATACACATATTCAGGGCTCTGCAAATGCATTGGGTGTGTGGGACAGTTTATCTAAGAAGTTAAGCTATTACCTGTTGATTTGTATAGAGTGTTTAAAGTTGGGCATGTGGTGTCAGGGGACAGGAGAGAGAAGCCTGACACAAAGGGAGTCATTCCTCTGGTCTCCTCCTGCCTGGACTCATAGAGCTAACCTGAGTAGAGGTAACCAATCCAATTTAAAGTGTTATTTTGAGACTAAACTCTCAGGCTCACTATGAATTAATGTTAGCGCACAAAAAGGGCTCCACAGCTAAATTTCTTAAAATCTGGAATGAATGGATCTCACATCCTAGGGTTTCAAATTTTCTGAAAAATATTTAGAACTATTAAATTTGTTTCTGAACCATTATCTTCTCCAAAGTACTCTGATTAGTAAGTCAACTTCCAAACATCTTCTTTTTCCTTCCTCTGCTTTCTAATACAGTAAGCTACAATCCCTTGTTTACAGTGACCCTTTGGGGTAAACAGGGATTATATAAATGTGAAAATACTTTAGTTTATAGTTTGACTATAGTATTTTATGGTAACTTACTTTAAAGCACTATTTTGGAATCTTATATAGGTATTTCTGTGACAACACTGTTTCAATATGTAACTAAAATACTCTTATTTTACTTTAGAACATTCAATAAAAATCTTTAAGAGAAAAAAAAAAAAAGCATGGAAAAGTGATAGAGGAAATGGAAAAAGATAAACGCCTATATGAAGACTTGAAGAAAAAATTTGGTAAAGAATCAGAAGGTGCATCTTTAGTGCCAGCAATGCCTGGTTTCCTAGGTTCAAGGCTAAAGCCAACCTTCACAAAGTAAAGTAAGTGGTAAGGCAGCGAGTGCAGATACGGTAGCTGCCCCGAAATTGCCCCTGATGAAACCGCGTATTTACCTGAGCAGGTTTTTAATGTAGATGAGACAGGACTGTATTGGAAAAGGATGCCAGACCAAAGTTACATCAATAAGGAGGAAAATGTATACCAGGCTTTAAGGCCTGATTCACACCTATGCATTTTTAGTGCTTTTTGCATTTTGCAGATTTACACTACAGTCCATTTAACATGGTTTCCTATGAAAAACATCCTGCAGTGCAAATCTGCAAAATGCAAAAAGCACTAAAATGCATAGGTGTGAATCAGGATTTAAGCAGCAAAGAACAGGATAACTCTGTTGTTTGGTGGCAATGCGATATGAAACTGAAGTCAAGAGCCCTTAAAAATATAGCCAAGGGCCCTCTTCCAGTGTGTGGAAGAGTAACACCAAAGCCTGGGTTACGCAGGCCCTTTTCCAGGATTGTTTTTCTCACCACTTTATCCCAGAGATAGAGAATTATTGCTTGTAGAAAGATGTCTAATTCAACATTCTTTTGCTGCTTGACAATGCCTCTGGCCACCCCCAATTCATGAATGGCTTTCACCCCAACGTCAAAGTAGTGCATCTGCCACCCAATACTATGTCACCTATCCAACCTATGGACCAGGGAGTTACTGCAACTTACAAAAAATATTATTTACGTCACACTTTTTGGGGGGCAGTAAGGTAGTCAGGCAGTAAAGGTGATGATGAATCAGGAACAACCTTGTGACAATTTTGGAAGGACTATACCATCTACAAGGAGTATGTGTGAATCTCTTGCGCTACTATGAGTAAATAGGTGGGTCAAGGTATAAAACAGCGGGTGAAGGTTCCCCAGATGAAGACACCTGACCGTGTCATAACGCGTAGGGAGTGGCCGTAGGCAGACACACACAGAGGAGGACGCGAGTAGGCGATGAGGACGCCTTGGTAATACACTTTTTAACCCTTTGCTTACTGTAACTTTTTAAATGTACGAGTTTATTACCTATGCACAATAAATTGTCAATTTTTAAACAAACATACTACACTAGTGGAGGCCTCCCTCTCTTCTCTTTTCCCCCATTCTGGCATGCTGCTGTGTTGAGACACTTAGCACTTTAGGTCTGGAATTCTGAGGGTATTAAAGGAGAAGGACCAGGCTGGACCCCGCAGTAGAACACTCTGATTCCTGTTACCTTATTCTGGGGCTTATTTGGATACCCCCGAAAGGCTCATTTTATCTTCCCTAAGGTGAGAGTTCTGGGAGACCAGAAAAGGATTAACCCCTAAAAATAGATGAATGGCAGCGTGAATACAGCTACATATCAGCAATATAGAGAAATCATTATACACACATAGAAATACCTGTGGAAATTTTCTTCACAAAGAGCCATCTGTTTCCATTTTCTCCTACACATGGTGGATTGGCCTATTTGAAACTTTTTTATGTTATCAGGACGTTTCCTATGCATGTGATTTTCCGCCTATCCATTGACCTGGATATTGCTATATATATTCTTGGACGCTTTTTATTCACATCCTTTAATTCATCTATTTGTTTTACTTCATTCGATATTTTATCACAGGACCTATTTGAGTATCTATCACAGGATTTTATTGTATTTATTTTTTCATCACAGGATATATTGCTATCACAGGACTTATTCCCACTATTTATTATTATTATCTTTATTACTATTTATTATTATTGTATATTATAGGATTTACCACGTATGATTATTATTTTTATCACAGGATTCATTATCAATTTGCTAATTTTTATCACAGGATATATTGCTTTTTTTATCACAGGATACACTGCAATTTTAGCACCTTATCTATTTATTTTATTTTTACTATTTGAATTGATTTGAGATACAGTGTTATCCAGTCACGTTTATGAACTAGTTATTAACTAATTATTTATTAATTAATTATTTATTCGCTATTTATTCACCGTATATGCACTTTTTCTTGCATATTTTGCACTTATCTTCTTTTAGACCATAGCTTTCACTCTTTGGTCCTGGATCCCTTACTTATCGTAGACTAGCGCCCCTTGAGGGACCTAGCTATTATTACATTTCCTAAAAATATCCATTTGTATTTAGTTTGCGCAAAGTCTCTCAACTCATATACCATCTACAAGGCCATAAAAAGATTGACTGCTTGGCAAGAGTTTCAGCAATCACTATGAATGGGGTTTTAAAATAACACTTGCCCAAAGTTTTTTTATGATGTTTGTGGATTCGAGAAGGTGGGTAAGGAGTCCAAAGAGGTCTTCGACAACTTAGTGACCCTCATTGAGAAGCTGGAGATAGATCTGCAAGAGGACGACTTCATTGAACACGAGAAGCTTACTAATGAAGACCTGATGAAATTGGAGGCCCAGCAAAAGGATAAAGAGAGCCAAGAGGAAGAAATAACTGAAGAGCCAAAGAGATTCACGACATAGGAAATGGCAAGGGGATTTTCTTTATTTGAGGAGGCACTGTTAGTTTTTGCATAGGGACCAAATGTAGAATGGCACACAATGGTGGCAGCAGCTGTTCAGAATACCATCCAGTTTTACTGTGTCATCTATGATGAGAAAAAAGCTACTACCCATAAATCACTGGATCATTTTTTTATGAGGGTAGATAGAATTGAATTCAGCAGGGAACCAGAATCTGTGCCATCAACAGCAGGCATGAGTGAAATTGCATCTTGCCCTCCATCTCCTATTGCTGATGATCCTTCAGCTCCATCATCTCCCACCTCCCTTCCCTCCTCTAGTCAGTAAATCTTCTTCCCTGTTCACTCCATGACAGCCCCTGTATGCCAGCTGATATACTGTACTACTGTACACTTGAAGGTCCTCTAAATAAAAAATGTTTTCTTTTTCTTTACAGTATTTTTTTGTGGGTTTTTTTATGCATTATTTGTATGAAAAGCATTATAAACCTCACTTTGTTGGACTTCTGAACAAAGTGGACTTACGAATGTGCTCCCAGAACGTAATACGTTCGTAAGTAGGGGACTTACAGTATTTTAGTTTTTTAACTGATTACTGCTGTAGCTGCTCTGCCCTCCAGAATGGCATACATAAGACCTTGAGTTTTAGCATCCCCCCCAAAATATATTTCTTCTTCAATGATATGCTTAATAAATACTGCTAATATTAAGGAACATACACCATTTGAGTTACTGAATTAATTATAAGAGGTTATTCTGAAACCATCTTCTATTACTGTTTTTCTTCATACAACTTTGAACAGTACTTACATATTCCAATGTACGTCAAGCTGTCAAGAAGAAAAAAAAAACTCTGTGTTCTTTGAAAGACAAACCAGGCTTAAGGCACCAACTGGAAAAAAAAAAAAGCCTTTTTATCCTCTTAATCATTGCTGTAAATACCTTCACTTTTTTTCTAGAAATAAAGTTATGTTCTGCTTTGCTGAACAATGTGTAAAGACGGAGGTCTTTTGAATAATTTTGCTCTGTTGTACTTAAATGAATTTTCTTGTTAGACAAGGTGAATCTTGGCATGAGAAAAAAAATGGGATGAGAGACTTTGATTTTACATGGGTGACTAATGAACTGCTGACATGGGAGCAACGAAGCAAATCAAAGTGAAGGTTTTGTAACACCTAGTCAGTTGCCATTGTAGGGAGACAGGGATACAGTTCAGCAAGTGTTTTCTTCCTGTTCATGGAAATGTAGTGTAGTCTGTGTTTATTTTTACAAGTATGCCTAGGAGGTGCAACAAGTTGCTTTTGGCACAATGGAAACACCTTTACTCAGAGATATTCAGGCCTTGCATATTAGCTTCTGTAGCTATTTGCTGTGCTATGATATGAAGAGCAATAATATTTTATATATTTATTTAGGTACAAGTACTTATATAGCACAGACAATTTATGCAGCACTTTACATATACTGTATATATTGTACATTCATATCAGTCCCTGCCCTCAAGGAGCTTACAATGTAAGGTCTCTAAGGCCCCTTTCACACTGGGGCGGTTTTCAGGCGGTACAGCGCTAAAAATAGCGCCTGTACACCGCCTGAAAAAAAAACGGCCCCATTCACTCCAGTGTGAAAGCCGGCAGGCTTTCACACTGGAGCGGTGCGCTAGCAGGACGGTAAAAAAAGTCCTGCTAGCAGCATCTTTGGAGCGGTATAGGAGCGGTGTATTCACTGCTCCTATACCGCTCCTACCCATTGATTTCAATGGGACACCGCGGTAATACCGCGGCAATACCGCCACAAAGCGCCGCTACGGCGGCGCTTTGTGGGGGATTTTAACCCTTTTTCGGCCGCTCGCAGGGGGTAAAATCGTCCCGTGAGTGGCCGAATACCGCGGCTAAAACGACGGTAAAGCAGCGCTAAATATAGCGCTGCTTTACCGTCGCTGCGGCTCCTGCCCCAGTGTGAAAGGGGCCTAACTTACTTTAATATATTCAGGCCTAATTAATTAGTAAAAGGAAATGAGTTGCTTTTGCTAATGGCTTAACTGGACATTATGTAGAACATTATACTAGGAAATAGCACCATGACAATAAACTATCAGTCCTAGTACAAAATAGAAAGTAATAGGTTTTATTTTATAAATGTACTTTGATTGAGTTTTAATGGTAAGTAATAATACAGTAAAGCAAATACAATGTCAACAGTATATATTTCTAATGATGCAATAGTTATACAACTGAAAAAACAGTGAGACATTGAGAAAATTTCTAGTTAACAAAATGGTACACCCGACATACAGTGCCTCCCGAAAGTATTCACAGCGCTTCACTTTTTCCACATTTATGTTACAGCCTTATTCAGAATTTAAATTGGTTAAATTCATTATTTTCCACAAAATTCTACAAACAATACTCCATAATGACACCCATGAAATAAGTTTGTTTGAAATCTTTGCAAATTTAAATAAAAAATAAAAAACGAAAAAAATCACATGTACATTAGTATTCACAGACTTTGCTCAATACTTTTTTGAAGCACCTTTGGCACCAATTACAGCCTCAAGTCTTTTTGAGTATGATTCTACAAGCTTGGCTCACCTATTTTTGGGTAGTTTCTCTCATTCTTTTTTTCAGGGCCTCTCAAGCTCCATCAGGTTGCATGGGGAGCGTCGGTGCATAGCCATTTTCAGATTTCTCCAGAGATGTTCAATCGGGTTCAAGTCTGGGCTCTGGCTGGGCTACTCAAGGAAATTCACAGAGCTGTCCTGTAGCCACTCCTTTGTTATCTTGGCTGTGTGCTTATGGTCCTTGTCTTGTTGGAAGATGAATCTTCGCCCCAGTCTGAGGTCCAGAGTGCTCTGGAGCAGATTTTCATCAAACATGTCTATGTACATTGCTCCATTTATGTTTCCCCAATCCGGACTAGTCCCTCAGTCCCTGCCACTAAAAAACATCCCCACAGCATGATGCTGCCACCACCATGCTTCACTGTAGGGATAGTATTGGCCAGGTGGTGAGTGGTGCCTGGTTTTCTCCAGCCATGGTGCTTTCCATTCAAGCCAAAGAGTTCAATCTTTGTTTTATCAGACCAGAGAATTTTGTTTCTCATGGTCTGAGAGTCCTTCAAGTGCCTTTTGGCTGTCATGTGCCTTTTACTGAGGAGTGGCTTCCATCTGGCCACTCTAATATACAGGCCTGATTGGCAGAGTGCTGCAGAGATGGTTGTTCTTCTGGAAGGTTCTCCTCTCTCCACAGAGAAATGCTGGAGCTCAGTCAGAGTGACCATCGGGTTCTTGGTCACCTCCCTGACTAAGGCCTTTCTCCCTCAATCACTCAGTTTGGCTGGGTGGCCCGCTCTAGGAGTCCTGGTGGTTGCAAACTTCTTCCATTTACAGATGATGGAGGCCACTGTGCTCATTGGGACCTTCAATGTTGCAGACATTTTTCTGTACCCTTCCTCAGATCTGTACCCTTCCTCAGACACAATCCTGTCTGTGAGGTCTACAGACAATTTCCTAGACTTCATGGCTTGGTTTGTGCTCTGACATGCAGGTGAGCGCTTGTAGACAGGTGTGCAAATCATGTCCAATCAACTGAATTTACCATGGGTGGACTCCAATCAAGTTGTAGAACCATGTCAAGGATGATTAGTGGAAACAGGATGCAACCGAGCTCAATTTTGAGTGTCATGACAAAGGCTGTGAATACTTATGTACATGTGATATTTTTGTTTTCTATTTTTAATAAATTTGCAAAGATTTCAAACAAACTTCTTTCACATTTTCATTATGTGATATTGTTTGTAGGAAAATAATTAATTTAATCTATTTCGGAATAAGGCTGTAACATAACAAAAAGTGAAGAGCTATGAATACTTTCCGGAAGCACTGTAATATGAAAATGGAAGCATATACACATTGGGGGTGATTTACTAAAACTGGTGCACACAAAATCTGGTGCAGCTGTGCATAGTAGCCAATCAGCTTCTAGTTTGTATTGTCAAAGCTTAATTGAACAAGCTGAAATTAGAAGCCGATAGGTTACTATGCATAGCTGCACCAGATTCTGTGTGCACCAATTTTAGTAAATGTCCCCCATTGGGTTCTCTTTTGTCCACTAAGTGTACATCAGAAGTCCACGCAAACAGAGCCATTAAAATAGTAATCATGTAGGATTTATGTAATTTCCAGAAAGATACACATGGGAAATGAATGAATGAATTGAAGAAAATTAACAAATACCAGTGTGTAGCATACATCTCCAATGTTACCAGTGTCACCATTATGCAAGGAAAAGATAATAAGTATTCAGGTCTGGGATAAGTCCTCCAAACCTATTACATTTGAACAAATGTTTAACAATAAAACCAAATGATAGTATTCACACAAGGATAGCACAGTAGGTTAACAGACCAGAATAATTAACAAGGCACATACACAGGACTGTCAAAAAAGGCTGGCATAAGGCCATAGGAAGATTGGTTCTCATTGTTTCCAAGCATGATTGAAAGAATTCAAATTGTCCTCTTGTGTGTCCGTAAAATATTCCATTCTCCTAACGTCTAATCTAATGTCTAAAGCCCCATACACACGGTCGGATTTTCCGATGGATTCTGTCCTATCGGACAATGTTGTCGGAAATTCCGACCGTGTGTAGGCACCATCGGACAGTTTCCATCGGATTGTCCGACGGACAAAGTCCTATCTCCTGCTGGATAGATTTTTTGACAACAAAGTCCGATCACACCAAATCCGATCGTGTGTAGCGTAGTCCGACGGACAAAGTGCTATGCATGCTCAGAAGAAATTCTGTGACGGAAGCGCTCGGTCAGGTAAAACTACCTTTCCTAGTCGACACAGCACATTCGTCACGCTGCAATGTTAAAATTTCTTTAATGCAGCGCATTCTCTTTTTCTTTACAATGCAAGAAGAATGACATGTTTTAGCTGCTCCTATTCACCCGCACTTCTCCCAAACTTATTTCTTTATTCGTTTTCAGGATTTCTAGACTAGATGTTTATTTTTCCTCAGATCGTAAAAGAATCTTTGTTATATTTTTTTGGATGATTTGTCATTTTTTTATTTTGTTTGGAATACATATTTTAATGATAATTTCTTTAGATTTTTGAGGGGGGTTGTGTGTCTCAACTTAGCAAAACAACATTATTAACATTTGTATTTGTTGCTTAAATTTACTAGGAGTTTGTTTGTTGTTGGTGCCCCTTGTTAATTATACTTTATGATTTGTGAAATGTACCTGCCTACTCACAAATAAACTGTCATTGTAGAAAAGTAAAACACATGGCAATGATTATTTCAAATCAAAAATACCTATATTTAGGTCTCAGCAACAAACCAAAGAGGAACGCAGCGATGGAGAAACTTGGGGAATTAGCAAAGCCTTGGACAACCACGGCAAACATCGTTTTTCAAGCTTCTAAAATTGGGGGCCTGAGGAGTACGTATCTTAAGGGGAGTGCTATCTGGTCCTGAAGTCCAAAACATCCGGAACTGCAGCAGATGCCATCTAGGTCCCCAGGCTCTGGTACTACGAGAGGCTCCATCTTCTCTCAGACCAGACTGAATCCAGGTCGTCACTCTCTTGTCTTCCTTCCACGCTTCCTTCCACGCTGTGGCTGTGGTGCTGATGGGGTGGCAGAAGGAGGAGGAGGAGGCGGAGCAAGGTGACTATCGCAAACATGTGTGAGTGGAGTCATCCCCCCAGCCATCCCCTTATTTAGGACTTTGAGGATGACATCCTCACACATGTTGCGTTGCTCCACCTCCATACCCATCATTTTCGTGGCAACCACGGAGCCAAAGGTCTCCTCGTCGGTGGGTGTGGCATGTAGGGAGGCTGAAGCCTCTCTGATCAGCCGGAGCGCTGACTCTCCCGCCTCACCCCCCCTTCTCGCCCTCTTGGCTGCCACTACCCACCTCTTGGCTGCCACTAACCCCTTCCTCATCCTGACTGCCACATTCCACAGCCACCTCCTGGCTGAGGTCTTCCTGTGTATGAAAAAGGGACATAGTTTGAGTTATTTGTTCATCAAACACACACAATTTTCATCTAGTGACTGTTGCAAAATGTTTACAAATAGAAAACCATACAATTCTCAGCCCTGCAGTTTAGATTCTGGCCCCAAATGTCTACAACACTACTGTCAGTTGATATGTCAAACACGTTTGGAACTAAGCAATTGTGGATCCTGAATTAACTGAACATCATTTAGTTTTCACAAAATTGGTTCCAAAACTACTATACCTGGCTCAAGCTGGGCTCCTCCACATCTTCCAGACTGGAAGGCCCAGGTTGCTCCTCGGAAGCCTCATCAGAGGTGGCCTGCGCGCAAGGAAGCGTGGAAGGAGGAGTCGAGAGTGACTCCGTGACATCAGCCTGGTCTTTGAGAAAATGGAGCCTGTCATAGTACCAGAGCTTGGGGAAATAGACCTGATCTGCTGCAGCTCCAGATGCTTGGGACTTCAGGAACTTCTTGTGCTCCCTGAAATACGCACTCCTCAGGCTGCCAATTTTGAGTCTTAATTTATGAACGGTTGCCGTGGGCATCCTTGGCTTTACAAATTCCACAAGTTTCAGCATGGCTGCGTACCTCTTTGGTTTGCTGCCGTAATCGGGGTGTGTGCCCTGCCATAAAAGGGGCATTTCCCTGTATTTATCAATGAACAGGGGGAGAAAACTCACGTCGTTGAATCCCTCCATAATCTCTGCAAGACACAACACCACACAAAACACTATAAATAATGTCAGGCTAAACTCTTCTAAGCTTCTCCATAAAGAAACCTCAAGGTCTAATCAGTCTAGGCTAGTTATGTACTAACTTCAAATTGTACCTTCGTTCTAGCGATCGTCTCGTGCGTGAGCTTTCTCTCCCCTCGTCTCACAGATCGTGGCTACGACACAGGCGTGTGACGTTTTATATACAGTGCGCATGCGTCAAACTCCGCCCGCCCCTGACGATCTTTCTCGTCTATTCCCCACACCTTCTCTTTACGGCGCAGTGGGGAGAGCACATGGCGGGGACACAGCAGGTGTGCCCCAAATATTGCAGCAACGAGGAGGAGGACGAGGAAAGGCCGGAGGCAGAAACGTCCCGATCCCGGAGCCTGAAATTTAAGGCCTCCAATATGTCTTTTGGAGAAATGTTGGAGATGGTGGACATATTGAAGAGGAGCGACTATGATGGGAAGTATGGGCCTTACCTCAACCCCAATGTCCGAAAGGCCAAGATCATGTCTAAAGTTGTGAGGAGGCTGTACAATCATTTTGGGGTACAACGATCCAAGGAGCAACTGAGGAAACGCTGGTCAGACCTGAAACTGAGGGAGCCCGATCAGTACAGAAAGATCAAGCGAGTTCTTCAAAAAAGTAAGTAGTTGTGTTTTGTATTTGATTTTTGGCTTGCATACTGCTCCATGTGTTTGTATTTTTTCAAAGTTGTACATTAGAAAATGGCCACTTTCATGTTCGTCTGTGCATTCGATCGTACTCAACCCCGATCTTTCTGCCAGTGTCATGTTCGTGTGTGTCCATTCGATCGTACTCAACCTCGATCGTTCGGCCACTTATAATACGATGTTTGGTGAATTTTTTTGGGAAAGGAAGTTTGTTCTCACTAGAGATGTCATCAAGAATGTAAAGCCAATTTAGTCAATGTAAAGGAGAGGTCACCCAGTAGCTGTTTACCCATCTGGACTCTAGAGCACTAGTTCTGGGACACCCAAACCCACTTTTTATTATGCTTTTCCACACATGTGCTCCAGTGGATACTAGAGGGGGGTCTCCATCAGACAAACTTCTACCAAAAAGCTAGTAAGTTTAGCACCTTTACAAAGTGACTACATTCATGTTGTTGTCATTTGTAACTGGCCAACCAAAAATATTGTCCCTCACTTTCAAGCAATGTTTGACATTTCCTATTTCTGCCCTCAATAGATTGTGGTGCTAAATCTTCCTTTTGTACATTCTCATAGGGGAGCGAAAACTCTGGACGTCTGAGGAACCCAGAAAACCCACACCTCCCAAAGAAGGGGAAAGACCAGAAGCAGAGGAGGAGGAGGAGGAAGGAGAGATCATAGAAATTGGAGAACTTGTCACCACAACAGGTGAGTGTGGGAGAACACAGCTACTGGTAAGCTAATCAATGTATGCCTGCCTCATTTCCAAGCGACATTTTGTTTTTTTTTGGTTGTTTTTAGATGACGTGGATGTTGTGGAAGAAGAATCGCACTTTACCACAGAAAGTGCCCACGTACTCATCGGGGAGATAATGGTCTGCAATCGAGATCTAGATGAGATAAAGCAAAACATCAATGATGTTCAACAAAAATTGAAGAACATCATTGATGTTTTAGGTAAAATCTGAAAACGCACCAAGTAATTAACACACATTTGTGGCTGTTTGTGACCACATTTGCAACTTAAGAACTGTGTGAAATTTGGAACATGCACACATTGTGTCCACATGTGCTAGCTCCCATCATGGGGGATGAATGACAAATTTTTTTTGGGGGTGCAACCACTTTACTAACTACTAAAGTGGTTGTGGTGAAGGGGTTGCACCCCAAAAAAACATCCATTGATCCCTGTGATGGAAAATGGCACTTTTGAACATTCTAGGCATGTGTTTTACCATCTAATGTCCATTTTCAGACCCAAATTGTGTGCATGTTCTAAATTTCCAGTTTCCAGGGGTGACCCCCATGTGATGAAGGCAAGATCAAACACACTTTGAACATATAGTCATGTCTGATCTTGTCTTCACTTTAGAAAGTTGAACTTTCCTAGTTCCTATGTTCTGTTTTGCTCCATGCCTGGTTTTAACAAATGCGGAATGTTTGTAAACAATGTTGTAAAGAACCAAGATCTTGTCAGTTTTGCCAAGAAGTTTGTAAACGCACTTGTGAATGTGTTGCAAGTAAACTTTTTTAATTTTCGAAATGTGTGGCCTCCTTATTGAAAAACACAAAAGCATTATGTATGTCAAATGTAAAGGATTTGGGGGGCAATGGGTGTTATTTACTAAAGGCAATTCCAGTTTGCACTGCAAGTGTATTTTCCAGGGCACTTTTGCACTGCACTTGTAGAGCATAGTGGATTTGACTTATGTAAATGATACCCACAGTGCTTTGTACGAAAACACGTAGCACACCATTTTTGGGAATACACACGCAAAAATGTATATCTCAAATAAGCTAGAATATGGAAATGACAAGAAATCATAGGTTTGGTTAAAAAATATATTTATTAAAAAATGCCTCTCACACATCGTCAGGCAGAGCAATGGCCCCCCTACCCACAAAGTACTCCATATATTGCTCGCGGACCTCGCGGGCATTTAGAGGGGGCAAGCCTGGACGTGTCGCTTGAAGGGCTGTGAGGTCGGCATTGGAAGGGCCCTCCACATCTGGGCCAACGGGCACCACATAGTTGCTGTTGTGTCTTTTCAAAAAGTTGTGCAATATGCAACAGGCAAAAACTATGTGGTTCAGTTTGTATTCCGCCAAGTTAATAGTCGTCAAAAACAGGCGGAAGCGGCTGGCCAGGATCCCGAAGGTGTTCTCCACCACTCTGCGGGCTCTCGACAGCCTGTAATTGAAGACCCTCTGATCTGGGGTGAGGGTCCTCATCGGGAAGGGCCTCATCAGATGGGGAGTCAACGCAAACGCTTCATCTGCGACAAAGACGAAGGGGAGTCCTTCAGCATTCTCCTCTGGAGGTGGCAAGCACAGACTGCCACTTTGGAGACGCCAGTAGAACTCCGTGTGCGCAATGGCACCACCATCCGAGATCCGGCCGTTCATCCCCACGTCCACATACAAAAAATCGTATGTCGCCGACACCACCGCCAACATCACTACACTATTAAACCCCTTGTAATTATAATAGTAGGACCCCGAGTTGGGGGGTGGGACGATGCGGACGTGTTTCCCATCAATTGCACCTCTGCAGTTAGGAAAGTCCCAACGGCTGGCAAAGTGGGAGGCCACAGTCTGCCATTCCTGTGGCGTGGAAGGGAACTGTGGAGTGAAACAAGAAAAAAAAAATAGTCACTTTGCACATAAACATTGCAAGCAGATTAGACACTAAACATCTTGGAACAAGATCAGACTTTTACATTTTAAGCTGGAAAGTATTTGCAAAGAAAAGTAGCAGATTACTCACCCCCCATCAATACCCCCACTTCTGATGGGCCATTGACAATAACTAGGGGTTTGGGGGGGGGGGGTTGGACAGGTAACCCTCTGCACTTCATTGATTGCCAAATGGCTCAATAATGTGTGCTAGTTTGGCCAGACCCTCCTTACTTAACACTATTGGCAGCCCACAGGAAAGATAAAAGAACATTCCAAATCCCCCCCCCCCAAAAAAGGGAACAAAAAGGGGCTCTACATGAAGTAAAACACACAGCAAACATTTGTGCATATTTTAGGGGGTGTTTTGGGGAAAACAATACTATGCAGCAGACTAAATACATTGCTTAAGTGACTAGGCCATAGGTGTCTATTGGGGCAGAAGAGCATGCTGGGGAGGTAAGTGAAGGCAAAAATGCATGAAGGACAAAAGGGGCCCAGCATATTAGAGCATATTGCAAGCATGGTAATTAGGGAAGGAGGTCAAAAATACAAGACATTAGCAAACAGAGCATACATAGAAGGGAATAGTAAAGGAGAAATGTTACCTTAATATAGTCCTCCTGCAGGACCTGGATGATGGCAGAACAGGTCTCTGGAATAATGATTCCCAGGGCCTTGGGAGAGATACCTGAGGAGAACTTCAAATCCTGAAGGCTTCTCCCTGTCGCCAAGTACCTCAACGTGGCAACAAGCCTCTGCTCCGGAGTGATGGCTTGTCTCATGCAGGTATCCTGCCGGCTGATAAAAGGGGTCAGCAAAGCCAAAAGACGGTGAAAAACGGGGTCCGTCATCCGGAGAAAGTTCCTGAAATCATCAGGATTATTCTCCCGGATCTCACGAAGCAAAGGCATGTGCGATAACTGATCACGCTGAAGCAACCAATTCTTGGTCCACATACTCCTCGTCACTCTGTTCATGGACGGGTCTTGGCTCAAAGCTAAAAGCCCGACACCAATTCCGCGTACAGCACGAACTCGGCGACGAGTACGTACGGGAAACATCGCTCACAAACGGTCGGCTGGTCAGAACGGACAAACAGAAAGCACCGATAAACAGCAAGGCCTGAAAGAACGAAATGAATACCAGAAACGAGCAGACAATAAGCAGTGAAAATCAAAGCGTCCTATATCAAGATATAGGCCGCAATGACCAACAAATGCGAACTGACTACACGCACTAATAAACAGATACGCACGACAAGCACAAACTGAAGAGCAGTAACGATCTGAGTCAGAAAACTGAGAAGCGCGAATAGTAAGTCCCCAAACTTCAACTAACTCGCGATAAACACGGGATCAGCAGAAGGAGCCCAACGGGTGCAGGACGTGGTGCTGAACTTTCCTTTTCTAGTCTCGTGGAAGACGACTTACGTCACGACGTTCTTGCAGACCGGAAATTCCGACAACGTTGTCCGACCGTGTGTACGCAACACCAACATCGGACAAAGTCCGACGGACATGATCCGACGGACCTGGTCCTCGGATAATCCGAGCGTGTGTACGGGGCATAAGAGCTGTATTTAAGATGGGGAGTAAAAAATAATAGGCTTCTTGATGTGTACGTGACTGGATGGTTACCACCGTAGGCCTCGTTAAAGCTCTAAATGCTGTGTATTCTCCATTCCATTTGTCTAAATCATACACTAGTGGATGCATGTGGGGACATTTGCCAAAACAAGGCATAGGGTAAGATTCCATACTACAGTACACCATTAACTTTGAATAGTTTTATAGAACATATTTTTGGCTGCTTCAACTTGAGGAGCAATCAGTAGATGCTAGTTAGTAACTATCAGCTGAAGTTGTCCATCTGGTCTTCCCTGTTTTGGCTGGAAGAAAGCTCACATTGTAAAGTGTGAATGGTTTCCATTTAGGTACACCTATAATGTGGGGGTTACTGCCAGACTACCTGAGACCAATTCATCTGAATCCAAACATTACCTGTGTAACGTTAAACAAAAAGTCTTCATCTGCTCTTATTCCATGTATAGCATAAAACTCTTAATGATTTACCCCATATGAGTAAAGTGTTATAAGATATATAGGGAGCACAATTGAATTACTTGAACTGTTTAGTTGATCTAAATTGTAATATATACTAGTGACAGCAGGAACTCAAGCCAGGCCAGAAATGTCCAGAATACATATTCTGTTACCTGTTTGAGATTAAGTACTTGTACTGAAGGTTAAAAATCAGATCTTGATTAGTGTTTCAGATTTGTAATCACACCTTCTAGGTGTTACAGCTGTTATATCAAGTTGCATTGTGTGAGATAGCTAACTCTCCATTTTTCACACAAAAAAGATGGTGTTAGTGCAAGGTTTTTTGGAGCTGCTACAGTCTTGGAACTGGCTTGAAACATAACTATTTGTCTGCCGACTATTACATCCAAAAACAATAAGCAGAGATAGCTAAAAAGCCATTTGTGATGGTTTTGCCTTTCCTTTTGTCTAGAGTTCTCAGTCTAGTTTCTTTTCCTTTCCGTACTCACATTACACAAATACAGCATTATGAAACATCCCATGATCATATTGTGTTTATTAAAGATTTTACAATTTTTAAATCATTGGTGCAAAATACTTGCCATAATAATTATTTTCCAAGTATATAGAAATGTAGCTAAATAACTGCATGTTAAAAAAAAGGAATATAATAAATGCATTTACTGCATGTTCTAGGCAGTTGTGCCTAAATGTAGGCACAACTTGTGAATAAATGTACACAGACACACAGGGGTATCCACCGAGAAAAAATAAAAGACAGGGGCAAGGGAAGACAGGAGAGCCCTTATTGTGTAGAATTTGCATTAACACAGGTGGCATTAGGCACATGTGTAGTATAATATAACAAACAAAAAACACGTTTATAATCATACTTTTATACATAACATTTTAGCTTCGTTATCCCACTTACTACCTAATGATAATTTGTTTGCTTTAGAATTTGTGTTACACCTACAATCTGAGAAAGTGACTACTAGTCACGAAATGTGTCATTGGTGTTTAAATAATTATTTCCACTATCAAGCAAACTACTATTCATCTGAAATGTTTTTCCTATTACATTATGATCCTCACCAGTATCTAAAGCCTGGTACACACTATGAGTTTTTCGGGTTGAACAAAATAAAACTGTCAGCTCCAGTTGGAGCCGCTGTACTAATGATCTGACATTAGTTCAGCAATCTCCCTCACTGAGCTGTTGTGTTCTGACAGGGGGAGAGCCCCCCTGCCAGAGCACTCTGATCAGGGCCTACTGCCATTGGCTGAGAGCGATGATCAGGAAGCTGTCGGCTGCTGGTTTTCCAGCATGCTCATTCGACAGTTTAGCTGGACCAGCCGATGTTGCCTGGCATTCAGCTCATGTGTACAGGGCTTAAAGTGGATGTAAACCCACTTTCATCCTTTCTAAACTACTGCAATATTGGTTATCTAGAAGGATATACATGCCTCCTGCATGAATACTTATCTGTGAAATGTCTCCCCTCTGTCTGCTATGAGACCCCAAAAACTGCAGATTTTGTGGGTGGGTCTGTTTTCCAGGGCTCAGTGGGTGGAGTTGTGATGTCAGTAGACTCCCCGCCCACCTCTACACTCCCCTTATCAACATGCATTTTCTCTTGTGTACTTCTAATGCCCCGTACACACGGTCGGAAATTCCGACCACAAAATCCGTCGGATTTTTTCCGACGGATTTTGTCCGACACTGGTGTTGCATACATATGGTCGGACAAAGTTGTCGGAAAATCTGATCATTCTGAACATTGTGACGTTCGTTGCGTACGACGGAACTATGTAGAGGCTAGTAGCCAATAGGTTTGGTCTCCTAATTTGATCTGAGCATGCGTGGCACTTTGTCCGTCGGAATTCTCTACACACGATCGGAAAAAGTCCGATCCGATTTTGTTGTCGGAAAATTTGAGAGCAGAATCTCAAAAGTCCGATGGAGCCCACACACGGTCGGATTTTCCGACAACGTGGTCCGATCGGACATTTTCCGTCGGAATTTCCGACCGTGTGTACGGGGCATTACACTGAACTTCTGCTATGATCACTAACATCCAGTCAAAACCCAGAAAAGTCCCCACATGACTTCAGCATGCCAAATCATGCTGAGGTGTGGAACAGCCAATCCTTGCAGAGCTGCTGAAGAGAGGAGTGGGGGTGGGAATTAAAAAAAGAATGCATGTCTTAGGCTAGTGCACGAGATATGTAAATAACCTGTCAATCACAGCAAGAGGGAAGAATGGACAAAGTTTTCACAGTTTGTCCATTTTATTTCACTGAAAAAAGATATTAGGATTGCTCAGAGCTGGATTAACTCTTTGTGGCAAGACTGGGCACAGCTGATCTGAAATCCCATACTCTATATTGTGCCAGACAAAGAAAAAAAAAACATTTTCGGGTTTACATCCACTTCAAGCAATCCACCAATTATTTAAATCTATTCTTTCATTAAATAATCTTTGGGAGAGGACTTTGCGAACCTGTTAAGTTTTAAGGTTGAACTTGTAAAGTTACCTGTCCCCTGCTGGAGGATGGTAACTACTAAATCAGGTCATAGGTTCTCACACCCCTCTTCATACCAACACTACATGTTTTGTCCCTTCCTGGAATTCAAGTATACTCATGAGTGGCTGAATGATGTATTTGCCCATGCTTATATGATTAGATCCACAGAGCATGCACTTTTGTTCAGTTATGAGGACAGGTTTGAATGAAATACTATTATTATACTGTAATTTAGCTATTTTAAGTTATGTATTTTATGATAGTTAAAGCACTGCAAGGGTTATATCATTTTTGTTGCCTATCATACCATTAAAAGCACATTTACCGACCTTATTCCTGCTGGTCCTGCATTGTACCCAATGACATCTGAATGCCACTGACAGATGGAGCTCCAAAGAGAAGTGGCTTTGGGAACTTGTCAGATAGAAAAAAATATATTTTTACTATCACCCTAGACAAAAACAAGAATTTAACCCTTGCATTGCAAGAGACTCCCCAGTGCGAGGGCGATTTTTATTTCCCCAAAGTTCAGCTTTAAATCATGAAATAATTACTTACATCTAACGGTGAATTATTTAGGGAGAGATTTCTCCATACATTCTGCACTGGTGACATGTGTCTTTAGACCTGGGATAGAAAGTACAGGAAAGTCTCCCCAAAATAAACACAAACTATTTGAAAAATGTAATAGTAAGAAGTTCCAATTCCTCACAATTAAAAAAAAAAAATAAGTTTTATTTCTGTGTGCATCCTTATTAGAGAAGCTTTCCTTCAGTTTCTGGTTGATGACCTCATCCAGTAGGCAAAGAAGTAAGGAGATACCACCCAACTGAAATTGGGACAGACGTGAGCAGTAGAAACCTAACAGATGTTTTATCCTTCTCCTATTCTATCCAAGCTAAAATTAAAAGCTGGAGCTCAAATTTATCATGATTTGGCTGATCATGGGAGTAACAAACCCATGCATAAGTATGCTATCTTCCATTAGTATATATATATATATATATATATATATATATATATATATATATATATATATATAAATTAAATTATATCTATACATACAGTTCACATGTTATATCCAGTCTTAAAAACTGTTAAATGAAAATATCATATGCTGCCAATTAAACATTTCTCTAAAAATCTTTGGTTGAAGGTTGTTAGCTGGGGACAGTCATCAGTCATTGTGAGATTTGCCAACAATTAGTACATTTTTGTGAGTGTCTTAACAAATCTAATAATCTTAGGTTTTTTTTCCAATGAAGGCCACACGAGCAGCTCCCTTTCCACTAGGTCAATTATATGTCAAGATGTCAGCATCTAGGCCGTGACTGAGCCAGGCAGACTGAATTCAAAATAATAAAGAAGTTGGTCACCTCTTCTCTAAATGCATGAAAACACGTCCAATTTAACAATAAAGCCCCATACACACGGTCGGACTTTTTCATCAATTTGGTCCGATCGGACAAGGTTGTTGAAAAATCAGACCGTGTGTATGCACCATCGGACAGTGTTCGTCGGTTTGTCCGTCGGACAAAGTCTTATCTCCTGCTGGAAAGATTTGCCGTCAACCCGGTCCGATCACACCAAATCCGAGCGTGTGTACGCTTGTCCGACGGACAAAGTGCTACGCATGCTCAGAAGAAATTCTGTGACGGAAGCGCTCGGTCAGGTAAAACTACCTTTCCTAATCGACACAGCACATTCGTCACGCTGCAATGTTAAAATGTCTTTAATGCAGCGCATTCTCTTTTTCTTTACAATGCAACAAGAATGACATCTTTTAGCTGCTCCTATTCACCCGCACTTCTCACAAACTTACTTCTTTATTACTTTGCAGCATTTATACACTACATGTTTATTTTGACTGTGAACGGAAAAGAATCTTTGTTATTTTTTTACCATGATTTGTCTTGTTTTTTTTTTTTTGGGGAATACATATTTGAATTTTTTTTTTTTTTTTTTTTTTGGAGGGGGGTTGTGTGTCTCAAATTACCAAAAACACATTATTTACATTTGTATTTCTTGCTTACATTTACTAGGAGTTTGTTTGTTGTTGGTGCCCCTTGTTAATTCTACTTTAGGATTAGTGAAATGTACCTGCTTACTCAAAGAAAAACTGTCATTGTAGCAAAGTAAAACACAATAGTCAATGATTATTTCAAATCAAAAAAACCTTTATTTAGGTCACACCAACAAACCAAAGAGGAACGCAGCCATGGTGAAACTTGGGGAATTTGCAAAGTCTTGGCCCCCCACGGCAACCATCATTGTTCAAGCGTAGAAAATTGGGGGCCTGAGGAGTACGTATATTAAGGGGAGTGCAATCTGGTCGTGAAGTCCAAAGTATCCGGAACTGCAGCAGATGCCATCTAGGTCCCCAGGCTCTGGTACTACAAGAGGCTCCATCTTCTCTCAGACCAGACTGATTCCAGGTCGTCACTCTCAGGTCTTCCTTCCACGCTTCCTTCCACGCTGTGGCTGTCGTGCTGGTGGGGTGGCAGAAGGAGGAGGAGGAGGAGGGGGAGGTGGAGCATGGTAGCTATGGCAAACATGTGTGACTGGGGTCATCTCCCCAGCCCTACCCTTATTTAGGACATGGAGGATGAGCCCCTCACACATGTTGCGTTGCCTCACCTCCATACCCATCATTTTTGTGACAACCACCGAGCCAAAGGTCTCCTCGTCGGCGGGTGTGGCATGTAGGGAGTCTGAAGCCTCTCTGATCATCCGGAGCGCTGACTGTGCCGCATACCCCCCCTTCTCGCCCTTTTGTACGGAAGGCGGAGGGGAGGGGTTTGGGTGTCAGTCAGGCTCCGAGGCCTAGCCCCCTCTTGGCTGCCACTACCCAGCTGGTGGCTGCCACTAACCCCTGCCTCCTCCTGACTGCCACCTTCCACAGCCACCTCCTGGCTGAGGTCTTCCTGTGTATGAAAAAGGGACATAGTTTCAGTTATTTGTTCATCAAACACACACAATTCTCATCTAGTGACTGGTGCAAAATGTTTACAAATAGAAAACCATACAATTCTCAGCCCTGCAGTTTAGATTCTGGCCCCAAATGTCTCCCACACCACTGTCAGTTGATATGTCAAACACGTTAGGAACTAAGCAATTGGCGATCCTGAATTAAGTGAACATCATTCATTATTCCCATAAATGGTAACAAAACTACTATACCTGGAACAAGCTGGGCTCCTCCACCTCTTCCAGACTGGAAGGCCCAGGTTCCTCCTCGGAAGCCTCCTTAGGGGTGGGCTGCGCGCAAGGAAGCGTGGAAGGAGGAGTTGAGGTTGGCTCCGTGACATCAGCCTGGTCCTTCAGAAAATGGAGACTCTGATAGTACCAGAGCTTGGGGACATAGACCTCATCTGCTGAAGTTGCAGTTTCCTCAGACTTCACGACCTTCTTGCGCTCCCTGATATACGCACTCCTCAGGCTGCCAATTTTCTTTCTAATATCATCAACAGTTGCCGTGGGGAACCTTGGCTTGACAAATTCCACAAGTTCCTCCAGGGCTGCGTGCCTCTTTGGTTTGTTGGTGTAATGTGGGTGTATACCCTGCCACAATATGGGAAAATCCCTGTATTTGGCAATGAAGAGGGGGAGAAAACTCATGTCGTTGAATCCCTTCATATCAATCTCTGCAAGACACAACAACACACAAAACCCTCTAAATTATGTCAGGCTAAACTCTCCTAATCTTCTCCATAAAGAAGCCTCAAGTTCAAATCAGTCTAGGCTAGTTATGTACCAACGTTAAATTGTACCTTCGTTTGTAGCGATCGTCTCGTGTGAGTTTTCTCTCCCCTCGTCTCCCAGATCGTGGCTACGACACAGGCGTGTGACGTTTTATATACACTGCGCATGCTTCAAACTCCGCCCGCCCCTGACGATCTTTCTCGTCTATTCCCCACCCCTTCTCTTTACGGCGCAGTGGGGAGAGCACATGGCGGGGACACAGCAGGTGCGCCACAAATATCCCACCAACGAGGAGGAGGACGAGGAAAGTCCGGAGGCAGAAACGTCCCGATCCGGAGCCTGAAATTCAAGGCCTCCAATATGTCATTTGGAGAAATGTTGGAGATGGTGGACATATTAAAGAGGAGCGACTATGATGGGAAGTATGGGCCTTACCTCAACCCCAATGTCCGCAAGGCCAAGATCATGTCTAAAGTTGTGAGAAGGCTGTACAATCATTTTGGGGTACAACGATCCAAGGAGCAACTGAGGAAACGCTGGTCAGACCTGAAACTGAGGGAGGCCGATCAGTACAGAAAGATCAAGAGAATTCTTAAAAAAAGTAAGTAGTTGTGTTTTGTGTTTGATTTCTTGCTTGCATACTGCTCCATTGTGGTTTGATTTTTACAAAGTTGTACATTCCAAAATGGCCACTTTCAGGTTCGTCTGTGCATTCGATCATACTCAGCCTCGATCTTTCTGCCACTGTCATGATCGTGTGTGTGCATTCGATCGTACGCAACCTCGATCGTTCGGCCACTTATAATACGATGTTTGGTGTTTTTTTTTGGGGAAAGGAAGTTTGTTCTCACTAGAAATGTCATCAAGAATGTAAAGCCAATTTATTCAATGAAAAGGAGAGGTCACTCAGTAGCTGTTTACCCATCTGGACTCTAGAGCACTAGTGCTGGGACACCCAAACCCCCTTTTTATTATGCTTTTCCACACATGTGCTCCAGTGGATACTAGAGGGGGGTCTCCATCACACAAACTTCTACCAAAAAGCTAGTCAGTTTAGCACCTTTACAAAGTGACTACATTCATGTAGTTGACATTTGTAACTGGCCAAACTAAAATAGTGTCCGTCACTTTCAAGCAATGTTTGTCATTTCCTATTTCTGCCCTCAATAGCTTGTGTTGCTAAATCTTCCTTTTGGACATTCTCATAGGGGAGCGAAAACTTGGGCCGTCTGAGGAAACCCCCAAACCAACACCTCCCAAAAAAGGGGAAAGAGCAGAAGCAGAGGAGGAGGAGGAGGAGGAAGGAGAGATCATCGAACTTGGAGAAATTGTCACCACAACAGGTGAGTGTGGGAGAACACAGCTACTGGTAAGCTAATCCATGTATGGCTGCCTCATTTCCAACACCCCATTTTTGTTTGTTTGTGGTTTTTAGGTGACGTGGATGTTGTGGAAGAAAAATCGCACTTTACCACAGAGAGTGCCCACGTACTCATCGGAGAGATAATGGTCTGCAATCGAGATCTAGATTACATAAAGCAAAACATCAATGATGTTCAACAAAAATTGAAGAACATCATTGATGTTTTAGGAAAAATATGAAAACGCACCAAGTAATTAACACACATTTGTGCCAGCTTCTGAACACATTTGCAACTTAAAAACTGTCTGAAATTTGGAACATGCACACATTGTGTCCACATGTGCTAGCTCCCACCATGGTGGATGAATGGCAACGTTTTTTTGGGGGTGCAAACACTTTACGAACTACGAAAGTGGTTGTGGTGAAGGGGTTGCACCCCCAAAAAACGTCCATTCATCCCCATGATGGAAAATGGCACTTTTGAAGCTTCTAGGCATGTGTTTTACCATCTAATGACCATTTTCAGTCCCAAATTGTGTGCATGTTCCAAATTTCCACTTTTCGGGGGTGACCCCCCCATGTGATGAAGGCAAGATCAAACACACTTTGAACATATAGTCATGTCTGATCTTGTCTTCACTTTACAAAGTTGAACTTTCCAAGTTCCTAGGTTCTGTTTTGCTCCATGCCTGGTTTTACCAATTGCGGAATGTTTGTAAACAATGTTGTAAATAACCAAGATGTTGTCAGTTTTGGCGTGAAGATTGTAAACGCACTTGTGAATGTTTTCCTAGTAAACTTTTATTTTTCTAAATGTGTGGCTTCCTTATTTAAAAAACACAATGCATTATGTATGTAAAATGAAAAGGATATGGGGGGGCAATGGGTGTTATTTACTAAAGGCAAATCCACTTTGCACTCCAATTTTCTTTCCCGGGGAACTTTTTCAATGCACTTGTAGAGCATAGCGGATTTGACTTATGTAAATGACACCCACAGTGCTTTGTACGAAAAACACGGAGCACAGCATTTTGGAGAATACACACATGTCAGACCTGGTGATGAAAAGGAGTATTTTGTGTGTCAGTTATGCAGTACAAACCTTCTCTAGACCAAAGATTAGGTAGCAAACACACAACATGAGAATAATCTTTTTGGGAAGAAGAGACTGTTACCTCCTTTTGCCCAGAAAGTGCATTCCCACTGTCGAAGGCAAAGGGAAAAAATGTCAAAGTAAAATAAGCTAAAAAGAAGACTGAAATGACAAGAAATCATAGGTTGGTTAAAATATCAGATTTATTAAAAAATGCCTCTCACACATCGTCAGGCAGAGCAATGGCCCCCCTACCCACAAAGTACTGCATATATTGGTCCCGGACCACACGGGCATTTAGAGGGGGCAAGCCTGGACGTGCCACTCGAAGGGCTGTGAGTTCGGCATTTGGAGGGCCCTCCACATCTGGGCCAACGGGCACCACATAGTTCCTGTTATGTCTTTTGAGGAAGTTGTGCAATATGCAACAGGCAAGAACTATGTGGTTGAGTTTGTATTCCGCCAAGTTAAATGCCGTCAGGAACAGGCGGAAGCGGCTGGCCAGGATGCCAAAAGCGTTCTCCACAACTCTTCTGGCTCTGGACAGCCTGTAGTTGAAGACCCTCTGGTCCTCATCGGGAACGGCCTCATCAGATGGGGAGTCAACGCAAACGCTTCATCTGCGACAAAGACGAAGGGGAGTCCTTCGGCATTCTCCTCTGGAGGTGGCATGCACAGACTGCCACTTTGGAGATGCCAGTAGAACTCCGTGTGCGTAATGGCCCCACCATCCGATATCCGGCCGTTCATCCCCACGTCCACATACATAAACTCGTATGTTGCCGACACCACCGCCAACATCACTACACTATTAAACCCTTTATAATTATAATAGTAGGACCCCGAGTTGGGCGGTGGGATGATGCGGACGTGTTTCCCATCAATTGCCCCTCCGCAGTTAGGAAAGTCCCAACGGCTGGCAAAGTGGGAGGCCACAGTCTGCCATTCCTGTGGCGTGGAAGGGAACTGTGGAGTGAAACAAGAAAAAAAAATTAGTCACTTTGCACCTAAACATTGCAAGCAGATTAGACAATCAACATCTTGGAACAAGAGCATTGTATAAAATTGGAGGCTGGAAAGTATTTGCACAGAAAAGTAGAGGCTCCCCTTCACAGATTACTCACCCCCCCATCAATCCCCCCACTTCTGATGGGCCATTGGCAATAACTAGGGGTTTTGGGGGGGGGGGGGGGTGGTGGACAGCTAACCCTCTGCACTTCATTGATTGGCAAATGGCTCAATAATGTGGGCTAGTTTGGCCAGACCCTCTGTACTTAACACTATTGGCAGGCCACAGGAAAGATCAAATAACATTTCAACCCCCCCCCCCCCCAAAAAAAAAAGGCAGGCACAGTGTGACATTATTAAATTACCAAGCAAGCTAATAGGAGGGAAAGAAGACAAAAAAATAGGAAATGGAATGTATGGAGGCAGCCCCTTGCACTACATGCTTTGCTGAATTCATCCCTAAAGATGCGCACTATAAAGAGGTAGGTATATAGTGTGTATGGACCTTGGGAAAGCCAGCAGATAAAGGATTGGTACCATCTGACAGAGCAGTTGGGGGAGGGGGTTCCTAATGAGTTTCCCCCCCCCCCCCCCACCAAAAGAAAAAAAAAGGGGGCTCTACATGAAGTAAACCACACAGCAAACATTTGTGCATATTTTAGGGGGTGTTTTGGGGCAAACAATACTATGCAGCAGACAAAAGACATTGCTTAAGTGACTAGGCCATAGGTGTCTATTGGGGCAGAAGAGCATGCTGGGGAGGTAAGTGAAGGGAAAAATGCATGAAGGAGAAAAGGGGCACAGCATATTAGAGCATATTGCAATCATGGTAATTAGGGAAGGAGGTCAAAAATACAAGTCATTAGCAAACAGAGCATACATAGAAGGGAATAGTAAAGTAGAAATGTTACCTTAATATAGTCCTCCTGCAGGACCTGAATGATGGCAGAACAGGTCTCTGGAATAATGATTCCCAGGGCCTGGGGAGAGATACCTGAAGAGAACTTCAAATCCTGAAGACTTCTCCCTGTCGCCAAGTACCTCAACGTAGCAACAAGCCTCTGCTCCGGAGTAATGGCTTGTCTCATGCAGGTATCCTGCCGGCTGATAAAGGGGGTCAGCAAAGCCAAAAGACGGTGAAAATCGGGGTCCGTCATCCTGAGAAAGTTCCTGAAATCATCAGGATTATTCTCCCGGATCTCACGAAGCAAAGGCATGTGCGAAAACTGGTCACGCTGAAGCAACCAATTCTTGGTCCACATACTCCTCGTCACTATGTTCATGGACGGGTCTTGGCTCAAAGCTAAAAGCCCGACACCAATTCCGCGTACAGCACGAACTCGGCGACGAGTACGCACGGGAAACATCACTCAGAAGGTCACAAAAGGTCGGCTGGTCAGAACGGACAAACAGAAAGCACCGATAAACAGCAAGGCCTGAAAGAACGAAATGAATACCAGCAACGAGCAGACAATAAGCAGTGCAAATCAAAGCGTCCTATATCAAGATATAGGCCGCAATGACCAACAAATGCGAACTGACTACACGCACTAGTAAACAGATACGCACGACAAGCACAAACTGAAGAGCAGTAACGATCTGAGTCAGAAAACTGAGAAGCGCGAATCTTAAGTCACCAAACTTCCACTAACTCTCGATAAACACGGGATCAGCAGAAGGAGCCCAACGGGTGCCTGACGTGGTGCTGAACTTCCCTTTTGTAATCTCGTGGACGACGACTTACGTCACGACGTTCTTCCAGACCGGATATTCCGACAACGTAGTCCGACCGTGTGTACGCAACACCAACATCGGACAAAGTACGTCGGACAAAGTCCGACCGACGTGGTCCGCGGATTGTCCGAGCGTGTGTATGGGGCTTAAGGATATTATAATAAATGAGAGTATGAGCAAACCAGATTGAAGGTCCTCCCGTGTAAAGCCCCATACACACGGTCGGATTTTCCGCGGACCAGGTCGGTCGTATCCTGTCCGTCGTACTTTGTCCGATGTTGGTGTTGCGTACACACGGTCGGACTACGTTGTCGGAATATCCGGTCTGCAAGAACGTCGTGACGTAAGTCGTCTTCCACGAGATTAGAAAAGGGAAGTTCAGCACCACGTCAGGCACCCGTTGGGCTCCTTCTGCTGATCCCGTGTTTATCGCGAGTTAGTCGAAGTTTGGTGACTTAAGATTCGCGCTTCTCAGTTTTCTGACTCAGATCGTTACTGCTCTTCAGTTTGTGCTTGTCGTGCGTATCTGTTTATTAGTGCGTGTAGTCAGTTCGCATTTGTTGGTCATTGCGGCCTATATCTTGATATAGGACGCTTTGATTTGCACTGCTTATTGTCTGCTCGTTTCTGGTATTCATTTCGTTCTTTCAGGCCTTGCTGTTTATCGGTGCTTTCTGTTTGTCCGTTCTGACCAGCCGACCTTTTGTGACCTTGTGAGCCATGTTTCCCGTGCGTACTCGTCGCCGAGTTCGTGCTGTACGCGGAATTGGTGTCGGGCTTTTAGCTTTGAGCCAAGACCCGTCCATGAACAGAGTGACGAGGAGTATGTGGACCAAGAATTGGTTGCTTCAGCGTGACCAATTCTCGCACATGCCTTTGCTTCGTGAGAATCGGGAGAATAATCCTGATGATTTCAGGAACTTCCTTCGGATGACGGACCCCGATTTTCACCGTCTTTTGGCTTTGCTGACCCCCTTTATCAGCCGGCAGGATACCTGCATGAGACAAGCCATTACTCCGGAGCAGAGGCTGGTTGCCACGTTGAGGTACTTGGCGACAGGGAGAAGTCTTCAGGATTTGAAGTTCTCTTCAGGTATCTCTCCCCAGGCCCTGGGAATCATTATTCCAGAGACCTGTTCTGCCATCATCGAGGTCCTGCAGGAGGACTATATTAAGGTAACATTTATACTTTACTATTCCCTTCTATGTATGCTCTGTTTGCTAATGTCTTCTATTTTTGACCTCCTTCCCTAATTACCATGATTGCAATATGCTCTAATATGCTGTGCCCCTTTTCTCCTTCATGCATTTTTCCCTTCACTTACCTCCCCAGCATGCTCTTCTGCCCCAATAGACACCTATGGCCTAGTCACTTAAGCAATGCCTTTTGTCTGCTGCATAGTATTGTTTGCCCCCAAACACCCCCTAAAATATGCACTAATGTTTGCTGTGTGGTTTACTTCATGTAGAGCCCCTTTTTTTTTTTTGGGGGGGGGGGGGGGTTTGAAATTTTAGTTTAGCTTTCCTGGGGGCTGCCAATAGTGTTAAGTACAGAGGGTCTGGCCAAACTAGCACACATTATTGAGCCATTTGCCAATCAATGAAGTGCAGAGGGTTACCTGTCCAACACCCCCCCCCCCCCCAAAACCCTAGTTATTGTCAAAGGCCCATCAGAAGTGGGGGGATTGATGGGGGTGAGTAATCTGTGAAGGGGAGCCTCTACTTTTCTGTGCAAATACTTTCCAGCCTCCAATTTTATACAATGCTCTTGTTCCAAGATGTTGATTGTCTAATCTGCTTGCAATGTTTATGTGCAAAGTGACTAATTATTTTTTCTTGTTTCACTCCACAGTTCCCTTCCACGCCACAGGAATGGCAGACTGTGGCCTCCCACTTTGCCAGCCGTTGGGACTTTCCTAACTGCGGAGGGGCAATTGATGGGAAACACGTCCGCATCGTCCCACCGCCCAACTCGGGGTCCTACTATTATAATTATAAAGGGTTTAATAGTGTAGTGATGTTGGCGGTGGTGTCGGCGACATATGAATTTATGTATGTGGACGTGGGGGTGAACGGCCGGATCTCGGATGGTGGTGCCATTGCGCACACGGAGTTCTACTGGCGTCTCCAAAGTGGCAGTCTGTGCTTGCCACCTCCAGAGGAGAATGCAGAAGGACTCCCCTTCGTCTTTGTCGCAGATGAAGCGTTTGCGTTGACTCCCCATCTGATGAGGCCGTTCCCGATGAGGACCCTCACCCCAGACCAGAGGGTCTTCAACTACAGGCTGTCCAGAGCCCGAAGAGTTGTGGAGAACACTTTTGGCATCCTGGCCAGCCGCTTCCGCCTGTTCTTGACGGCAATTAACTTGGCGGAATACAAACTGAACCACATAGTTCTTGCCTGTTGCATATTGCACAACTTCCTCAAAAGACATAACAGGAACTATGTGGTGCCCGTTGGCCCAGATGTGGAGGGCCCTCCAAATGCTGACCTCACAGCCCTTCAAGTGGCACGTCCAGGCTTGCCCCCTCTAAATGCCCGCGCGGTCCGCGAGCAATATATGGACTACTTTGTGGGTAGGGGGGCCATTGCTCTGCCTGACGATGTGTGAAAGGCATTTTTTAATAAATCTTATTTTTCAACCAACCTATGATTTCTTGTCATTTCCGTATTCCTTTTAGCTTATTTTACCTTGAAATTTTTTCCCTTTGCCTTCGACAGTGGGAATGCACTTTCTGGGCAAAAGGAGGTAACAGTCTCTTCTTCCCAAAAAGATTATTCTCATGTTGTGTGTTTGCTACCTAATCTTTGGTCTAGAGAAGGTTTGTACTGCATAACTGACACCCAAAATACTCCTTTTCATCACCAGGTCAGACATGTGTGTATTCTCAAAAATGCTGTGCTCCGTGTTTTCGTACAAAGCACTGTGGGTGTCATTTACATAAGTCAAATCGACTATGCTCTACAAGTGCAGTGAAAAAGTGCCCTGGAAAAGAAAATTGCAGTGCAAAGTGGACTTGCCTTTAGTAAATAACACCCATTGCCCCCCATATCCTTTACATTTGACATACATAATGCATTGTGTTTTTTAAATAAGGAAGCCACACATTTAGAAAATTAAAAAAGTTTACTTGGAAAACATTCACAAGTGCATTTACAATCTTCTTGCCCAAACTGACAACATCTTGGTTATTTACAACATTGTTTACAAACATTCCGCAATTGGTAAAACCAGGCATGGAGCAAAACAGAACCTATGAAGTAGGAAAGTTCAACTTTGTAAAGTGAAGACAAGATCAGACATGACTATATGTACAAAGTGTGTTTGATCTTGCTTTCATCACATGGGGGGTCACCCCTGGAAAGTGGAAATTTAGAACATGCACACAATTTGGGTCTGAAAATGGTCATTAGATGGTAAAACACATGCCTAGAAGCTTCAAAAGTGCCATTTTCCATCATGGGGATGAATGGATGTTTTTTGGGGGTGCAACCCCTTCACCACAACCACTTTCGTAGTTCGTAAAGTGGTTGGACCCCCAAAAAAACGTTGGCATTCATCCACCATGATGGGAGCTAGCACATGTGGACACAATGTGTGCATGTTCCAAATTTCACACAGTTCTTAAGTTGCAAATGTGTTCAGAAGCAGGCACAAATGTGTGTTAATTACTTGGTGCGTTTTCATATTTTTCCGAAAACATCAATGATGTTCTTCAATTTTTGTTGAACATCATTGATGTTTTGCTTTATGTAATCTAGATCTCTATTGCAGACCATTATCTCCCCGATGAGTACGTGGGCACTCTCTGTGGTAAAGTGCGATTTTTCTTCCACAACATCCACGTCACCTAAAAACCACAAACAAACAAAAATCGGGTGTTGGAAATGAGGCAGCCATACATTGATTAGCTTACCAGTAGCTGTGTTCTCCCACACTCACCTGTTGTGGTGACAAGTTCTCCAAGTTCAATGATCTCTCCTTCCTCCTCCTCCTCCTCTGCTTCTGCTCTTTCCCCTTTTTTGGGAGGTGTTTTGGTTATGGGGTTTCCTCAGACGGCCCAAGTTTTCGATCCCCTATGAGAATGTACAAAAGGAAGATTTAGCAACACAATCTATTGAGGGCAGAAATAGGAAATGACAAACATTGCTTGAAAGTGACGGACACTATTTTTGTTTGGCCAGTTACAAATGCCAACTACATGAATGTAGTCACTTTGTAAAGGTGCTAAACTTACTAGCTTTTTGGTAGAAGTTTGTGTGATGGAGACCCCCCTCTAGTATCCACTGGAGCACATGTGTGGAAAAGCCTAATAAAAAGGGGGTTTGGGTGTCCCAGCACTAGTGCTCTAGAGTTCAGATGGGTAAACAGCTACTGAGTGACCTCTCCTTTACATTGACTAAATTTGGTTTACGCTCTTGCTGACATCTCTAGTGAGAACAAACTTCCTTTCAATAAAAACTTCACCAAACCTCGTATTATAAGTGGCCGAACGATCGAGGTTGCGTACGATCGAATGGACACACACGATCATGACAGTGGCAGAAAGATCGAGGCTGAGTACGATCGAATGCACAGACGAACCTGAAAGTGGCCATTTTGGAATGTACAACTTTGTAAAAATCAAACCACATGGAGCAGTATGCAAGCAAGAAAGCAAACACAAAACACAACTACTTACTTTTTTGAAGAACTCGCTTGATCTTTCTGTACTGATCGGCCTCCCTCAGTTTCAGGTCTGACCAGCGTTTCCTGAGTTGCTCCTTGGATCGTTGTACCCCAAAATGATTTTACAGCCTCCTCACAACTTTAGACATGATCTTGGCCTTGCGGACATTGGGGTTGAGGTAAGGCCCATACTTCCCATCATAGTCACCATCATAGACACCATCTCCAACATTTCTCCAAATGACATATTGGAGGCCTTGAATTTCAGGCTCCGGGATCGGGACGTTTCTGCCTCCGGACTTTCCTCGTCCTCCTCCTCGTTGGTGGGATATTTGGGGCGCACCTGCTGTGTCCCCGCCATGTGCTCTCCCCACTGCGCCGTAAAGAGAAGGGGTGGGGAATAGATGAGAAAAATCGTCAGGGGCGGGCGGAGTTTGACGCATGCGCACTGTATATAAAACGTCACACACCTGTGTCGTAGCCACGATCTGGGAGACGAGGGGAGAGAAAGCTCACGCACGAGACGATCGCTACAAACGAAGGTACAATTTGACGTTGGTACATAACTAGCCTAGACTGATTAGAACTTGAGGCTTCTTTATGGAGAAGATTAGGAGAGTTTCGGCTGACATTATTTATATTGTTTTGTGTGGTGTTGTGTCTTGCAGAGGTGATGGAGGGCTTCTACGACGTGAGTTTTCTCCCCCTCTTCATTGATAAATACAGGGAATTTCCCCTATTATGGCAAGCAAAGCACCGCGACTACAGCAACAGACCAAAGAGGTACGCAGCCCTGCTGAAACTTGTGGCATTTGTAAAGCCAAACCTGCCCATGGCAACCGTGGCAAACTTAAAAGTCAAAATTAATAACATGAGGAGTACCTATTTCCGGGAGCGCAATAGGGTCCGGAAGTCCCTAGCATCTGGAGCTGCAGCAGCTGATGTCTATGTCCCCACGCTGTGGTACTATGAGAGGCTCCACTTTCTCAAAGACCAGGCTAATGTCAGGAAGTCACTCTCGACTCTTCCTTGCACGCGTCCTTCCGCGTACGCCACCCCTGATGAGGCTTTCGAGGACCAACCTGGGCCTTCCAGTCTGGAAGATGTGCAGGAGCCCAGCTTGAGCCAGGTATAGTAGTTTTGTAACCATTTTTGTGAATAATGAATGATGTTCAGTTAATTCAGGATCCCCAATTGCTTAGTTCCTAACGTGATTGACATATCAACTGACAGTAGTGTTGGAAACATTTTTGGGAAGAATCTAAACTGCAGGGCTGAGAATTGTATGGTTTTCTATTTGTAAACATTTTGCAACAGTCACTAGATGAGAATTGTGTGTGTTTGATGAACAAATAACTGAAACGATGTCCCTTTTTCATACACAGGAAGACCTCAGCCAGGCCTGACTGTCTCCCAAGTCCCTCCCCTCCGCCTTCCCTACAGAAGGGCGAAAAGCATGGGGGAGGTGGGAGAGTCAGCGCTCCAGCTGATCAAAGATGCTTCAGCCTCCCTATATGCCACACCCATCTACGAGGAGGCCTTTGCCTCCTTGGTTGGCACTAAAATGACGGGTATGGAGGCGGGGCAATGCAGCATGTGTGAGGATGTCATCCTCAAAATCCTAAATGAGGGGATGGCTGGGGAGATGACTCCCCTCACACATGTTTGCGAGAGTGACCTTGCTCTGCCTCCTCCTCCTCCTTCTGCCACCCCGCCAGCACCAGCACCACGGCGTGGAAGGAAGAGTACAAGGAAGACAAGAGAGTGATGACCTTGATTCAGTCTGGTCTGAGAGAAGATGGAGCCTCTCGTAGGACCAGAGCCTGGGGACCTAGATGGCATCTGCTGCAGTTCAGGATGTTTTGGACTTCAGGACCAGATTGCACTCCCTTATTATTTAGATAGGTACTCCTCAGGCCCCCAATTTTCTAAGCTTGAAAAATGATGGTTGCCGTGGGTGTCCAAGGCTTTGCAAATTCCCCAAGTTTCACCATGGCTGCGTTCCTCTTTGGTTTGTTGCTGAGACCTAAATAAATGTTTTTTGGATTTGAAATAATCATTGCCTATGTGTTTTACTTTTCTACAATGACAGTTTTTCTTTGAGTAGGCAGGTACATTTCAGTAATCCTAAAGTAGAATTAACAAGGGGCACCAACAACCAACAAACTCCTAGTAAATTTAAGCAAGAAATACAAATGTTAATAATGTGGTTTTGCTAAGTTGAGACACACAACCCCCCTCCAAAAAAAAAAAAAAAAATCTCCTTCAAATATGTATTCCCAAAAAAAAAAAAAAAAAAAGACAAATCATGCTAAAAATATAACAAAGATTCTTTTACGATCTGAGTAAAAATAAACATGTAGTGTATAAATGCTGAAAAGTAATAAAGAACTAAGTTTGTGAGAAGTGCGGGTGAATAGGAGCAGCTAAAACATGTCATTCTTGTTGCATTGTAAAGAAAAAGAGAATGCGCTGCATTAAAGACATTTTAACATTGCAGCGTGACGAATGTGCTGTGTCGATTAGGAAAGGTAGTTTTACCTGACCGAGCGCTTCCGTCACAGAATTTCTTCTGAGCATGCGTAGCACTTTGTCCGTCGGACAACCGTACACACGATCGGATTTGGTGTGATCGGACCGTGTTGTCGGCAAATCTATCCAGCAGGAGATAGGACTTTGTCCGTCGGACAATCCGACGTACACTGTCCGATGGTGCATACACACGGTCTGATTTTTCAACAACATTGTCCGATCGGACAGAATCCATGCAAAAATCCGACCATGTGTATGGGGCTTAAGCGTTACCATACCTTCAAGCACTATTTCTTCCCATTGTGTTATTATTATGCATGTTTACATAATACTATGGCTAAAAGTGTTTGGGCAATATTTAGCTCTTGATGTTATCTATAAGAAAGCCTCATCACTCAGCTCTCTACTTCTATCCACACTTAAGAGGCCATGCCCAGGGCTACAGGTGCTGCACTTGTCAGAACAGTGATGATGTACACTCAGCTGAAGTCGCCAATGCACCTGCATGCTTAACCATTTTCTGCACTTGTATTTCAGACCATGATTCAATCAGTTGTCACTAATGTATAAAGTACAAACTTGCTTTTTGGAGACCTTTTTTTTTTCTTTTAAGTTAAATGCCAAAAAAAAAGCATGGACACCAAACTTTGTGCACATTTACTGAGCATTTATGTTGTTAAAAATTCTTAACTAATTCAATAATCATGGATAAGCATTTAAACAACAGCATTAATTAGATGACTTGGAAAAAGTAGGGCATCCGCAATAGACATTTCCTTAAAAAATGCATATATAGAGTACATATCTATATATATCTATATATATACATATATATATATATATATATATATATATATATATATATATATATATATATATATATATATATATATATATATGTATATAGTATATATATATATGTATAAGTATATATATATATATATATATATATATATATTGTAATATTGGGCGTTATTTAGCTTCTGTGTAGAGCTTACCAGTGAGCGGAGTCCACGTCAGATATGCCGTTTCAGGGCTTGTAGGCCCACTTTTATTAAAGAAAGAAAATGTCCATCCAGAATTCCCACGCAGTGGTTTCAACTTCACAGCAGTAATGTAGTAATAAACAAAAATACTAAGCCACCTGACCCTCTGGTCAACTCTGCTGCTCAGGCTTTGCTTCAGACCTCTTGGATTTATAACGGAGTTCCTGTACCTTAGCACTCTTTTCCAGCCTCCTTGCTGTTCCAGCCCACAGGCTTGGACCCTCTGCTGACAGACAGAACTGTGCAGACATGCACACTTCTCCCTTGCACACCTGGACTCCTCGGGAGGGTGGAGCCCAGAACCCTTGTCCTGGCTCTGCTATAAGCCCAGGACCCACCTGTACAATCAACAAGCCAGACTCCTGGCTGTTCCCAAAACCCGGGCCCAGGATTGGAGAGTCCATCCCACCCAGATGGCTATGAAATCTCCAGGCTCCAGGTCCCCAACTGGATTTTACCAACCACAGAGAAAACTGATAAAACAGTTTCCTCCATATTAAATAATCCTCCTGGAGCCTCTCAACCTGCCTATTTGAGAATCCTGGGCAACTATCACTAGGACAGGGATCCATACTGTCACAATATATATATATATATATATATATATATATATATATATATATATATATATATATACACACACAGTATCTCACAAAAGTGATTACACCCCTCACATTTCTGTAAATATTTGATTATATCTTTTTATGTGACAGCACTGAAGAAATTACACTTTGCTAAAATGTACAGTAGTGAGTGTACAGCTTGTATAACAGTGTAAATTTGCTGTCCCCTTAAAATAACACACAGCGATTAATGTCTAAACTGCTGGCAACAAAAGTGAATAAACCCCTAAGTGAAAATTTCCAAATTGGGACCAAATTGTCAATATTTTTTGTGGCCACCATTATTTACCAGCATTGCCTTAACCTTCCTGGGCATGGAGTTCACCAGAGCTTCACAGGTTGCCACTGGAATCCTCTTCCACTCCTCCACGATGACATCACAGAGCTGGTGGATGTTAGAGACCTTGCGCTCCTCCACCTTTCATTTGAGGATGTCCCACAGATGCTCAATAGGGTTTAGTGCTGGAGACATGCTTGGTCAGTCCACAACCTTTACCCTTTAGCAAGGCAGTAGTTATCTTGGAGGTGTGTTTGGGGTCGTTATATTGGAATACTGCCCTGCGGCCCAGTCTCTGAAGGTAGTTGATCATGCTCTGCTTCAGTATGTCAGAGTACATGTTGCCATTCATGGTTCCCCTCAATGAACTGTAGCTCCCCAGTGTCGGCAGCAATCATGCAGCCCCAGACCATGACACTCCCACTACCGTGCTTGACTTTATTCAAGACACACTTGTCTTTGTACTCCTCACCTGGTTGCCACCACACACGCTTGACACCATCTGAACCAAATAAGTTTATCTTGGTCTCATCGGACCACAGGATATGGTTCCAGTAATCCATGTCCTTCGTCTACTTGTCTTCAGCAAACTGTTTGCGGGCTTTCTTGTGCATCATCTTTAGAAGAGGCTTCCTTCTGGGACGACAGCCATGCAGACCAATTTGATGCAGTGTGTGGCATATGGTCTGAGCATTAGTTTTACAAATTTTTCTATTTCTTTATGTTGGATACTATAGTCCAACATTAGACAGGAAGCTTCAGAATTATACGGGTTTCTATTGTTGTTGATCTGTAACACAGATGTGCTATCCATTCTACTCACAAGGTGGATTTGATTCCGTCCATTCTGTATTTGTTTTTGATTCTGATTGATTTGATTCTGTACAAATACAGAATGGACAGAATCAAAATGACCTAGTAAGTAGAATGGATAGAACATCTATGTTACAGATCAACAACATGACCCTTAATGACGTCAGAGCATGCTTCCGAAACACGTAGGGTGGCTTGAACATGATACGTCACTTCTGCCGTATGCAACGCAGCTTGGAATGCTAATGGCGTCTCCAACACGTGAATGTGTTAGCTGCTATGGACATTCATTTTTAACCTATTTTACCTATTTTTAACTCAAATTTTTTGGAATAAATTGTGACCCATGATCGTGTCCCATGATTACGTCACTCTCTGACGAAACGCGTAGGGAGGAGCGACGTGCTGACGTCACCGCGTCTTACGCCTTAGCACGGACGAGTACTGCTGCCGGCCGGCCGCATATTTTTTAAGTGTTTTCCAACTATTTTATGCATTCTGCCTTTCGTGCTTATTGGCACTTTTTACTAAATAAATCCTTTGGATTCTACCCATGGTGTGTCCCCCTTTTTTTCTTTTTTTGGGCCAACCTCCGGAGAGCCATACAATGGGCTTATGATATACATAGGCTACAACCCACTATCATTGGTGGTGAGTCCCACGTCTTCCTACATCTGAAGTTAACAACTTCTCTGGATATCGCGAGGGGCGCAGACGAGCTGTAGTGGAAGTCAAGGCCCTGGCTGGGTATTAGCCACATGCGAGTTTTCTCCACAGTCTGGTAAGCCTGCAATCTTCCTGGTGGAGGGATTTCTGTCATATATAGAAACATGAATATAAATGAGGTAAAGAATGCCAGCAGTCACTTGCTCAGGTAGGGGGTTTTATATGGCTTAACCATAAATAGATCAAGGTAAAATATTTATTGGGCAAGTGAGTGGTGGCAAGTAGGTCTATCGCTTCTCACATAGAAAAATAGCAAATTTGTGAGGCCTGGTGTGCATTAACACGGCCTATACCCCAAAGAGAAGCTTAAACAGATAGACATAAGAAGTATATGCATGTAAACAAAGAATATTTTATTAAGGGCATCAAGCCCAGAGATAAATCAATAGATAGGTAGGTAAGCATATAGTTATACAAGACAGTATGTATACATGGTATTCATGTGTAACCATAAACGTGTACAAAAATGCATCAATTACACAACAACTTGCTATAATATCGGGGTCTTTCAGGAAAATGCCGACATGTTTCGGACGGGCGTCCTTTTTCAAGGCAATATCTGTTCCTGTATTTGCTCAATAGTACTGTATAAGACAGAGTAGGGTCATTAGTATACAACATATTGTGTTGGTAAGTATAAACCTGCGAATTGAACCACTCAATGGTAATGGTACTCACTTGCAAAGGATTTGAAGGGCTGGGATAGGCCCAATGGTCTTGGGGTACAGAGGTATGGTCTCAGTATGTCCACAAAGTATACAGTGGGTCTTGTGCTGTTAAAAGCAAATGGCTGCTAAACATTTGAAAGGCTGCAAGATCTCCAAGCCATGCATTGGGAGGTTGCAATGGCTATTAATACCTGGGCCAGAGGTGGTATATGGCTATGAAGTAAAAGGGAGTAAATAAGGTAATATTAGTATCACTTAAGAGTGAAAAGGAGTAGGCTAGTGCAAAATAAATTGCATGGAGTAAGATATTGATATTACCTGGTAGAGGGAGAGCTTGTACTGCAGTGTAGCGAAACGCCGGCAGGAAAGTGTGATACCTAGTCCCGCCATTGTGAGGGCTAATATATGTATGGTAATAGGTATCAGCTGTGCAGGCCATGGTAAAGGGTAATTGCACTGAGCTGTAGTATGATTGGAAACCAGGTGTGGGGATGGTGGCTGAGAGGCCACAATATGGTATCCCCAGTATTGAGATCTCAGATGCGGCGGCGCCGCGCGTCGACACGTCCGACGGGGCGTGGCCTCGTGCGGCATCGGAGCGTCACCGACGCGGGCAGACTAACCCCTCCCCGCGTGCTGGAACGCAAGCGGGGGGGGCGCGTGTGGTGGCGAGACGTGCGCCTCAATGGGTGTATGTGGCGCATGCGCCGTAGGGAATACGCGCATGCGCACATGGTCTTACCCACGCCGGGCAGCCAGTACATCAAATGGAAGCAAGGAAAGCCGGATTATGTATTAGATGGGTGTGTAAAGATATGGCAATGGTGCAGGGAGGATTTCCTGCTGTGAGAGGCTGACCCGGAACCCTGTGGGCCCATTCAATCATGAAACATGCAAATAATTGGTCACGGCTGAACTCCTGCTCCAGCCAGCTCTCCATAAAAGCCACTGGGTCAGACCCCTCCACCTGTTCAGACCCACTAACTGCAGGTTGTTCCAGTGGAGGTGATTCTCAAGGCCATCCACCTTGTTCTCCAGGGCTGCTATCTTCCCGCCATATGTATTAACTTTAGGCAGTACGGGGTTAACAGTGTCTTCCAGATCACGAATACAGAGTTTGGTTTCAGTAACCCGACCCTGTATCTTTTGTACATCTTGCCGCATAATTGCAGTCAGTTTTAATTTCAGCAACCATCCCTATTAGATCAGTGTGATTTACCTTGATGGTGCGTAGTACATCCGACAGTGTAGGCCCAGACTCACCGTCTGCACCATCCATATCATTCTCGGCGAGGGATATTTGAGATGACATACGCGGAGGGTCCAGGACAACCGGGGAGTACTGCGGAGAGGTATCTGGGGCTTCCCCAAAGAGATCAGGGGTAGATGCTGGCGAGACACAGTGAGCTGCTGTGCTGCGGTGGCCATCTTGGAAGGAGCTTGAAGCGATGTTCATCTTGGCTGGCAGCTGTTTCTTTCGATTGCCCATCCACCAGAAAGAAAGGAGCCTCAGGGAATGATGAGCAGACTAGTCAGCATGAATGGCAGTGACCGAAGAGTTATATGTTTTCACCCAGCAGAAGAGAAAAGAAGCCAACAGACTGCAACTACTGTAATTCCCACTCTTGCTTCCAAGCAACACAGTGCCAGATTGATATGACACTCTGTGTCAATATAGGTATTTAATAACACAAAACTCACAGTACTGATGTCTTTCCCGGTTATCAGTAAAGTAAAATTAAAGCCCAGCGTGCCATCGGTGGCCCCTCTAGTATATGGCTACACACTGTGTGCCCCATAGAGTGTCTGCTGGGACAGAAGACTAAGATCATGCCAGTAAATCATTGTCCTTTCATGCTGGCCATGCAATGCTAAATTGTAAGGACATTCTGTTGCAATATAGGCATGGTTAGCACATTCACGGAACCATTATCCTTCCTAGTTATCAGCAGAGTGGAAGTAAAGCCTTAAAACAGCATGTCGTCTTGGCATCCTCTAATGAGAAGTTACATTGTGTATCCCAAAGACATATCTGCTAGATCAGGAAGCCAAGACCATGTTGGTTCCTGTCATCAGCCTGGGACGCTACCAGGTATGCGTTCCATGTGATCATCAAGAAGTAACATACACCAGCATGTTTGGTGCACCTCCACGTGGACTTTGTCTGCTATCATTTTGCTTAGCATCATTGTTTTGTTTGGCAGCAAGGTACCATTGGGTGCTTGATGCTTTATGATCGCTCCTTGAGTTGGATTTTCATTATGTTTAATTTTTATCATGTCTTTGAGTGTTTTCAGACGTTTTGGGCTCCATGGAAATTTCCAAGGGGTGTTGTCAAAATTTCAACTACATAATGGGATATTTTTAGGCTGAGGGTGTCATGCACATACTTTTTTTTTCTTTATGATGTATTATGTGCTTCAACACGTTTTGGATATTTATATATCTATTTCTGATTACAATTTCTTATTATTTTTTACAAAATGTTTTTTGCTTTACTTACGATTATTGTGTTGTGTCTCAGAAACAAAGGGCTGACTTTTACATGTTATCAACTCAGTGCTATACCTAGTAGGACTTTTTAAAGTTTAATTTAATTAGTTCAAATGTAATCCTTAAATATATGGCACAAGCATTTAAAAAAGAAAGATAAATCTGCCAAAAATGATTTCACAAAAATTCTCAGAAAGTCAAGATGAATACCTGAAAATATAGTATGGCTTGCTTTATTGATCCATTTCTTTAAACAGGGTGTATATCTTGTTCCTTTTTCACATCTTTTTGCCGTGTCATGTACTGTACTTTGTGTTTTTGAAGAGGATTGTGTTTTTACAAAAAAACTTAAATACTAAATGTTTCATTGACTGTTGCTCAAAGGACATACTTTTCAGGTTGTAGACTCTGAAAAGCTACCTGTAAAAATCACAAAGCGGACTGTACTACTGCTTTAAGATAAGATAGCAATACAGGTAAGCCTCTAATAAGGCTTACCAGTTGGTAAAATTAATATCTCCTAAACGGGCACCGTTTAGGAGATATTCACCCTGAATGCAGCTAGTGTAATCTCCGGCATATGGTGCCAGACGTTCAGAGCACCGTGCCGGAATCGAGGGCTTCTGTGACGTCATCGCAGCTCTGGCCGCTCATGCAGCCAGAGTCTGTGAACCCAGAAGGAAAACTGGGGGAAGATGGAAGCCATGTCAGCAGTGACAGCGTGCCGCTGGAGAGCTTTGTTCTAAGGTAAGTATTTCATAATGTGCTAGTATGCGATGCATACTAGTACATTATGCAATTGTCTTACAGGGGAAAGTTTTTTTTTTTACTGCAGCGCTTTAAGCAATTCATTTTAATGTGGTTGATATGGGTGTTGAGCAGGTGACTTCTACAATCAGATTGTACAGCGCATATTCAAGCCAAGAGGTTGCCAGTTGTATAACTGCTGACTATTCAAAACACCACTACAGTCCATCGATGCCTTGGGGGAGACTGGACAGTCTAATGGATTGGTGTGTTTGGGTTTGTCCTCCCATAATGGGAGCTAGGGGAGATTGTCCAGGGATTAGGATTGCATAAAGTATGATTTATATATGAGTTATGCCCATATTCATTTTTAGATACATTTTATTTATATATTTATTCTGAATAACCAGGAAGTAGTATTATGATTAATACTATTATTACTGTTTTTTGTTTTAATGATACATTTAAATGGTATGTTTTTTTATTCAGATTCTATCAGGAGAGTACTTACCGAGGCCGAAGTGCCGAGAGTGGTTCACCCTTGCAACTGAGCGCAGTCCGCCCCCTGGAGGTGAGACAGGGGGTGAATGGCACAAAGAAGCACAGGCTACCCAACCAGAGGGTGAGGACTGAAGTAGGAGCCAAATGCTGGGGTCAGGGATACGTTGGGAAGTTCCGGAACACAGGTGCAGGTACAGGACTGTAGATAGGTAAATCCGGGTCACTGGCAGAGGTTCAGGGCAGAAGACAGCAGACAAATCCGGGTCACAAGCAAAGGTTCAAGGGGGCCAGAGGCAGCAAGCAGGTAAGTCCAGTAAACAGTCCAGAGGTCAAGGGCAGGAGAAGGCAGCAAGGTCAAAAGGCAAATCCGGGTCAAATCAGGCAATCAGGCAATCAGGATACAGGAAACAGGAACAGAGCTTTAGCAGGAAGCTGAAGACAAGCCAGCGCTGGACTGATCTCAACCTCCTCCTTAAATGGGCAGTGTAAGTGGTCATGTGACGCTGCCACGCACTGGGACGCTCAGGCGTGCGCTAGTGCGCATGCGCGTGCGTCGGAGCGCCGAGCCGCGAATGCGCATGCGTCGGAGCGCCGTCCCGTCGCGCATGCGCATAGGCACCCGGCGCCCAGCGTTAAACTGAGGGTTTCCCTGACAGTGCCCTCCCCCGAGGGGCGGCCTCCGGACGCCCAAACTAGCCATCAATTCTGGATGTTCAGTGTGGAAGGCCCGGATTAAACGTGGGGCATGTAGATTTCCTGAAGGTTCCCACGAGTTTTCTTCTGCGGGGTAACCCTCCCATTTGACCAAGTATTGGAGTTGCCTCCCCTTCTTCCTGCAACTCAAAATCTTCTCTACTACGAATTCCGTTTCGCCATCCACCAGAACTGGTGGAGGTGGTGGTTCAGTCCTGCCCGGGAAGGGACTAGGAGTGACAGGTTTCAGGAGGGAAGCGTAGAAAACAGGGTGTATCCTGTATGAATCCGGTAGAGAAAGTTCAAAAGCCACGGGGTTGATTTTCCGTTTAATTTTGAAAGGACCGATAAATTTAGGTCCCAATTTCCGTGTGGGGATAGCCAACTTGAGGTTGACTGAGGATAACCAAACCTCGTCTCCTATTTTGAAATCCGGGTTCTCCTTTCTTCCCCGATTGAAGTATCTTTCATACCCCTCCTGAGCTTTTTGCATGGCTTCTTGTATTTTCTGGAAGTTTTGTTGAAGGGACCTTACTCGGTCTTGGACAGCCGGAACAGCAATTTCAGGAAAGAACCCTGGTAGGAAGGAAGGGTGAAACCCATAGTTGGCCCAAAAGGGCGTTTGATTGGTGGCGGTATGAACCGCGTTGTTATAAGCAAACTCTGCATACGGTAGAAGACTGGACCATTCGTCCTGGGAGTCTGAACAAAAACAACGAAGATACTGCTCCAGTGACTGATTTGTCCTTTCAGTCTGACCGTTACTTTGAGGATGGTAGGCCGAAGAGAGGCATATTTTAATCTCCAGGGCTTTGCATAACTCTCGCCAAAACTTAGAGGTAAACTGAGGACCTCTATCAGAGGTAATAGTTGCAGGTAAGCCGTGGAGTCGAACAATCTCCTTGAGGAATATGTCGGCTGTAGCCGAAGCAGACGGGGTGCCGGTAATTGGAAGAAAATGTGCAATTTTTGACAATCGGTCTACTACGACCAATATTGTGGTGAATCCCTCTGAGGAAGGTAATTCCACGATAAAGTCCATTGCTATCTCTGCCCATGGACGCTCAGGGATGGACAAGGGTCTCAGCAGGCCCCAGGCTTTAGAGTTAGTCCCCTTGTTCCGTTGACAGACCACACAAGAAGATACATAGTCCCGACAGTCTTGTCTCCACCCAGGCCACCAAAAGGAGCGAGAAACTAGCTCCGTTGTTTTACGAACCCCAAAGTGTCCTGCAAGTTTAAGATCATGTAGGGTCTTGAGTGTCAAGGGTCTTACTTCCGTGGGGACAAATACCTTTCCCTGGAACCAGTGTAGTCCGTCATGTTCCTCCATTGGGGGAGTTCCTTGATTTGGAAGTTGCTCGGATGCTGCCTTAATAGCGGGGATCAGATCAGGTTGCAATATGAGAGAGAGAAAATTCTGTGGCGAAAGAATGGTGCTAGGTTCAGATTCTTGGGGTGTTTCGTGGAACATCCTGGAGAGAGCGTCTGCCTTCCCATTTTTCGAGCCGGGTCTGTAGGAGATATGAAAATTAAATCTTGAAAAGAAAAGAGCCCATCGGGCTTGCCTAGGCTTTAGACGTTTGGCTGTCCTAAGATACTCCAAATTTCTGTGGTCGGTCCAAATCATGATTGGATGAGAAGCCCCCTCCAGGAGGTACCTCCACTCCTCCAAGGCAAACTTAATGGCCAGTAATTCTCTATCTCCCACATCGTAATTCCTTTCTGGAGGACTTAACTTCCGAGATGCGAAAGCCACGGGATGTAAGAGAGCCTTGGGACCTAGTCTTTGGGACAGGATAGCTCCCGTAGCCGTCTCTGATGCATCCACTTCCAGCACAATGGGTAAGGCTGGATTTGAATGCATCAGGATGGGAGCTGACGAAAACAGTTTCTTCAACGTGTCGAAGGCCCCTTGAGCCTCCGGGGACCAATGGAATTGGGTGCCTTGATGAGTCAATTTGGTGATGGGTGCCACTATGGAAGAAAAGCCAACAATGAATCTTCGGTAAAAATTTGCGAATCCGATAAATCGCTGTACCCCTTTCTTGTTTACCGGGGCCGGCCACTCCAGTATGGCTTTAACCTTCTGTGGGTCCATGGAGACCCCACTTGTAGAAATGATGAACCCCAGGAACTGCACTGTAGATTTTTCGAATTCGCACTTCTCAGCTTTGAGGTACAATCTGTGATTTCGAAGAATGGTAAGGACTTGTCTCACGTGCGCTCGGTGCAGTTCCGGGGTGTCTGAGAAGATAAGAATGTCGTCCAGATACACGACAAGGAAGTCATCGAGATGTTTGCGAAAGATATCATTGACCAGGTGCTGGAAGGTTGCTGGTGCGTTACAAAGCCCAAAGGGCATTACCAAGTATTCGTAGTGTCCGAATCTGGATCTAAAAGCGGTTTTCCATTCGTCTCCTGCCCTGATTCGGATAAGATTATAGGCCCCACGTAGATCCAACTTGGAGAAGATTCGGGCAGATCTGAAACGTTGAAAAAGTTCTGGAATCAGTGGCAGGGGATACCGATTTTTAATCGTAATTTTATTCAATTCCCTGTAGTCGATGCAAGGCCTCAGGGAGCCATCTCTTTTCCCTACAAAAAAGATGCCAGCTCCGGCTGGTGACGAGGAAGGGCGAATGAACCCCTTCTCCAGGTTCTCATCAATATAGGCCTTGAGGACCTTTAATTCCACTTCGGACAGGGGAAAAATACGGCCAAAAGGGATCACCGATCCAGGGAGGAGGTCGATGGGACAATCATATGCCCGATGGGGCGGTAGACAGTTTGCTTGTTGTTTGTCGAATACATCTCGGAATTCTAGGTAAACTGGGGGTACATGGATAAGGTTATCGGGAACAGAAGAAATGGTGGAGCAGGAAACTGGGGCCTGAATGAAGCAATGCTGAGTGCAGTGGGGAGATGAGAAGGAGACTTCTTTCCTTCCCCAGTTGATCTGTGGTTCATGGATTTGCAGCCACGGAAGTCCCAGGATGATGGGGAACATAGGAGATGGGATGATGTCAAACTGAATGAGTTCCTGATGGCCAGAGTCGGTGATAACCCGGATGGGTTGGGTTTCATGGGTGATAAGTCCTGAACGGGGAAGAGAGCCATCAGCCAGGTGTACCTGCAAGTTTTGTTCCTTCAGGACAAGGGGTAAGCGTAGTTTGGAGGCTAATGTAGCGTCAAGGAAGCAGCTGCAGGCCCTGGAATCAATTATTGCAGATAGTCGGATCTCCTCTCCCGATAGCTGTAAGGAGACAAAGAGGGCGACATAAGTCTGGGAGAACCCAGAAGACTGATAGTTCATAAGACATTGACGGTAGGACTTACTCGGTCTTATAGGACAGGTACTGAGGAAATGCCCGGAAGCCCCACAATACAGACAGAGGTTCGCCCGTCGCCTACGGAGCCGCTCTTCAGCAGTAAGAGGGGCACGGACCAACCCCAACTGCATAGGTTCCGTTTCCTGGGTGGCCACGGCTGAAGCCGCAGTGACGGGTGGAGGCAAGGTAGGTCTGGTGAAAGTCCAGTTGGAGCGGGGGGACTGAAAGCGTTCAGAACGCCTCTCCCGCATGCGCCGGTCCAATTTGGTGGCGGTTTGGATCAGGTCCTCCAGTGTGTCAGGAGTCTCAGATCTTGCCAATTCATCTTTCAAGACCTCGGATAGCCCCTGGCGATACTGGTATTTGAGGGCCGGTTCGTTCCAACCGGTATCAGCTGACCATTTTCGAAACTCCACGGTGTAGTCCTCCACCGGTCTGCGACCCTGAAGTAAGTTATGTAATGTAGCTTCAGCTGTAGCTCCACGTTGAGGATCGTCGTAAAGTTGTGCCATACTTTCAAAAAAAGTTTCTACCGCATTCAATGCGGGGTTCCTCTGCTCCATCAGACTATGGGCCCATGCTTGGGGTTCCTCAGCCAGTAGTGAAATAATGAAGCCCACCTTTACTACTTCAGAAGAAAAAGTCCTGGGTTGGAGGGCCAAGTAGAGGGAGCAGGCATTCTTAAAGGCCCGGAACTTCTTACGGTCACCCGTGAAGCGTTCAGGGGTAGGAACCCTGGGTTCAGGAGAAGCCATAATTACAGTAGGGTTAGCTGATCCAGGAGGAGCGGAGATTCCGCTGGAGGCGGAAGGAGCTGCCAAGGTAGGTGCGGCCAACCCAGAAAGATGCTGCAGGCGACTGTCCACTTGAGTGTACCCCTCTTGCAGTTTTTGTACGGCTTCAGTTAAGGCTGAGACTTGTTGGCACAAAGCCTCAAGGGGTGAACGCACTCTGTCGGCCTCAGACATGGCTGGCTTGTACTATCAGGAGAGTACTTACCGAGGCCGAAGTGCCGAGAGTGGTTCACCCTTGCAACTGAGCGCAGTCCGCCCCCTGGAGGTGAGACAGGGGGTGAATGGCACAAAGAAGCACAGGCTACCCAACCAGAGGGTGAGGACTGAAGTAGGAGCCAAATGCTGGGGTCAGGGATACGTTGGGAAGTTCTGGAACACAGGTGCAGGTACAGGACTGTAGATAGGTAAATCCGGGTCACTGGCAGAGGTTCAGGGCAGAAGACAGCAGACAAATCCGGGTCACAAGCAAAGGTTCAAGGGGGCCAGAGGCAGCAAGCAGGTAAGTCCAGTAAACAGTCCAGAGGTCAAGGGCAGGAGAAGGCAGCAAGGTCAAAAGGCAAATCCGGGTCAAATCAGGCAATCAGGCAATCAGGATACAGGAAACAGGAACAGAGCTTTAGCAGGAAGCTGAAGACAAGCCAGCGCTGGACTGATCTCAACCTCCTCCTTAAATGGGCAGTGTAAGTGGTCATGTGACGCTGCCATGCACTGGGACGCTCAGGCGTGCGCTAGTGCGCATGCGCGTGCGTCGGAGCGCCGAGCCGCGAATGCGCATGCGTCGGAGCGCCGTCCCGTCGCGCATGCGCATAGGCACCCGGCGCCCAGCGTTAAACTGAGGGTTTCCCTGACAGATTCTCACATTTGTCTGTGGATTTTGTATATTACAGTGCCTTGAAAAAGTATTCATACCCCTTGAAATTTTCCACATTTTGTCATGTTACAACCAAAAATGTAAATGTATTTTATGTGATAGACCAACACAAAGTGGCAGTCTCAAATCTTTTGCAGACTCTAACAGGTTTTCTTCTAAGATTGCCCTTGTCAGGAATCATGAATTAGATGGAGACAGAAAATTCAGTACAAATAACACCTTTTAATATAGTGGTAAAAATGGTACAAATAGTAAACGTAGTCAAAACATAGCTAGGGTTCGGTAATCTAAGCGGGTAGTCAGTGCGAGCCAGTAAATCAGGAAGCCAGAGATTAGCATAGTTGGAGACAGCAAGCAAGATCAGGAATCAGGGATGTTAGCCAGGCAAGTCTTTAACAGGTACACAGCAGAGAATCTTCAGATATGTTGACCAAGGTGAAGGCATGGGAGAAATGAACCAGACAGTTTAAATAGCCAGAAGGAGCTGGCTGACAAGCAGGAAATGATTACCAGGTGAGGTACTGTGGAAGGATGAGTGCTGGCAATTAACCGACAAAATTTGTGCGAACACACAAACACCGTTAAAGTCTATGGGACACGAACATGAAAAATCAAAAGTGCTAATTTTAAAGGCTTATATGCAAGTTATTGCCATAAAAAGGGTACGGGGACCTGAGTACTGTCCCAGGGGACATGTATCAATGCAAAAAAAAGTATTAAAAACTGCCGCTTTTTCAGGAGCAGTGATTTTAATAATGCTTAAAGTGAAACAATAAAAATGAAATACTCCTTTAAATATTTTGCCTGGGGGGTCCCCCTTAGTCTGCCTGTAAAGTAGCGCATCTTTCCCATGTTCATAACACTACCACAGCAAAATGACTTTTCTAAAGGAAAAAATTTCATCTAAAACTGCTCGTGGCTGTAATATATTGCCGAATCTAGATAAAAATCTGGTCTGGTATGGATATTAAGAGGAACCCCGCTCCAAAATAAAAAAAATAATAAAAAATTATGTGGGGGTCCCCTCTAAAATCCATACCAGGCACTTCAAGTCTGGTATGGATTTTAAGGGGAACCCCACGCCAAAATGTTAAAAAAAATGGCCTGGGGTCCCCCCAAAATCTATACCAGACCCTTATCTGAGCATGCAACCTGGCAGGCCACAGGAAAAGGGGGGAACAAGGCCACATGCCCTCAACATGGGGAGAGTGCTTTGGGGTCCTCCCCAAAGCACCCTGTCCCCATGTTGATGAGGACAAGGGCCTTATCCCCACAACCCTTGCCCAATGGTTGTGGGCGTCTGCAGTTGGGGGGATTTTTAGAATCTGGAAGCCCCCTTTAACAAGGGGGCCCCCAGATCCTGCCCTCCCTATTTGAATAAGTATGGGGTACATACCCCTACCCATTCACCAAAAAAGTGTCAAAAAAGTAAAAATGACAGGAGACAGTTTCTGATAATTCCTTTATTTAAAAAAAAGGGTCCCATGATTTAAATACATCTTTAATCACGGTGCAGACGGTCCCAAAAAACTGAAAAGAAAAAACCCGGAAAAACTCAGCCCTTCGGGAAGCGTCCCCGCGACTGCTGTCTTTTTGCTTTGACAGCTCTTATATAGGCAAGGCTGACGTAACCGGGTGGCCCCGCCCCCTTATGACATCATGTGACATCATGTGATGTCAGGGGGGTGGGGTCATTCGTTTACTTCCCCGAGTGGCCCATCCCTTTGCTATATAACAGCTGTCACCACAAAAAGATGGGAGTCGGTGGGACGCCTCCCATGGAGGTGGAATATTTTTTTTGTTTTTTTTCTCTGGACCATCTGCGCTGTGATTAAAGATGGATAGACAACGCGGGACACTTTTTTTTAAATAAAGGAATTGTCGAAAACTGTCTGCTGTAATTTTTACTTTTTGACACTTTTTTGGGGTGAATGAGTAGGGGTACAATGTACCTGATACACATTCACATGGGGGGGTCAGGATCTGGGGGCCCCCTTGTTAAAGGGGGCTTCCAGATTCTGATAAGCACCCACCCACAGACAAGGATTGTGGGGATGAGGCCCTTGTCCCCATCAACATGGGGACAAGGTGCTTTAGGGGGACCCCAAAGCACTCTCCCCATGTTGAGGGCATGTGGCCTGGTATGATTCAGGTGGGGCACTCTCTCATCCCTCCCTTTTCCTGCGGCCTGCCAGGTTGCGTGTTCGGATAAGGATCTGGTATGGATTTTGGGGGGACCCCCACACTTTTGTTTATTTTGGCACGGGGTTCCCCTTAAAATCCATACCTCCGCTATCGAACTTACTGCTAGTACGGCAAATGAACATTGGCCATACCTCTGGGTCATGAATTGGACTTCGTAACAATACCCTGATTAACCAACTGTATATTTTATAAACTGCAACATGATTATATCTTAAACTAACCTTCCTAAATATCTGATGTCTCCCTGGATGAGATGAAGGACCAGCGACAGAATCTTTGCCCACTACACACCATGTCGCTTGCCCTTCATTCTCTCCCTCCCCCTTTTTCAATCCCCTACTGACTTTCTTCCCCCTTTACCTCTCTCCTTTTCTCTTCCTACACACCTCTCCTCTCGTTCAGGCTGTGATGGTTTGCACCGACATAGATATATACCCTCTCAGCCTTGCTCTATTCTTCCTTCTCCCCCCACGACTTAGAAAATAGTTTCTTTATTGTTATGCTAAGCTCCCTAGACAAGCTCAATGTATTGTCTAGGGAGCTTATTGTATTCACTGTTGCTTTCAATAAAACATATTTTTAAAAAAAATCCATACCAGACCTAAGGGCCTGGTATGGATTTTGGGGTGACCCCCACGCCATTTTTTTTATAATTTTGGGGGAAGTTTCCCTAATATCAAAACCAGACCTGGAGGGCCTGGTACGGATTTGGGGGGGGGGGGGGGGTGTTACGCTATTTTGTTAATAAATTTTGGTGCTGTTTTTTTTTAATGATTTTTATCTATATTGCTGGAATCCGGCAATACATAATAATTTTTTTTTTTCCTTTAGAAATGTAATTTTGCTGCTCTCATTTATTACAGTATATACAGAAGCTATGTAAGCAGCCTTATATGGTGTGGGGCGTGGACTTAGCCCCTTGAGCCATGATTGGCCAAAGGCACCCTGGCCAATTATGGCTCTCTCAGCAGAGCCCGCTGACATTGGCCAAAGCATGCAGGTCAGGTGCATGCTTTGGCCAATCTTAGGACGCCAATGCATTGTGATCTTACGAATGCCACATAATGTTTGGTATTTGCTGAACGGGTGAGCACCCGATGTTCGAGTCAAGCTTACGTTCGACTCGAACATTAGGCTATTACCTAAACTCTGACCAGCTTCCATGTCCTTGCTGAAGAAAAGCATCCCCACAACATGATGCTTCCTCCACCATGTTTCACGGTGGGGATGGTGTGTTCATGGTGATGTGCAGTGTTTGTTTTCCACCACAAAAAACGGTTTGCTTTCAGGCCAAAAAAGTTACATTTTGGTCTCATCTGATCAGAGCACCTTCTTCCATATGTTTGCTGTGTCCCCCACATGGCTTCTCGCAATCTTCAAATGGGGACTTTTTACGGCTTTCTTTCAACAATGGCTTTCTTCTTGCCACTCTTCCATAAAGGCCAGATTTGTGGAATGCACGAATAATAGTTGTCCTGTGGACAGATTCTCCCAACTGAGCTGTGGATCTCTGCAGCTCTTTCAGAGTTATCATGGATCTCTTGGCTGCTACTCAGATTAATGCTCTCCTTGCCCAGCCTGTCAGTTAAGATGGACATCCATGTCTTGGTAGGTTTGAAGTTGTGCCACCCTTTCCATTTTTGGATGATGGATTGAACAGTGCTCCGTGAGATGTTCAAAGCTCCACAACTTTATCCCTGAACTGTCTGGTGTGTTCCTTGGCCCTCATAATGCTGTTTTTTCACTAAGGTTCTCTAACAAACCTATGAGGGCTTCACAGAACAGCTGTATTTATATTGAGACTAAGTTACACACAGGTGGACTCTATTTATGAATTTGGTGACATCTGATGGCAATTGGTTCCACTAGATTTGAGTTAGGGGTATCAGAGTAAAGGGGGCACGCCACACAAATGCACGCCACACTTTTCAGATATTTATTTGTAAAAAAAATTGAAAATCATTTATCATTTTCCTTTCACTTCACAATTATGTGCCACTTTGTGTTGGTCTATCACATAAAATCCCAATAAAATACATTTACGTTTTTTGTGGTAACATGACAAAATGTGGAAAATTTCAAGGGGTATGAATACTTTTTCAAGACACTGTAATTATTTATCCAATGTTACCTGGCCGTTTGATTTTTATACTATCAATACTATTGACTATTGGGTTTTTGTTTTTAACTATGACCCAGAGGAGAGGATATTATACTGATATTGTATTGATAGGAGATATTCTTATGTTTGTTTGTTTTTTAGCACTGATGAAGTGGTGGTTTTTGACCCCTAAATCACATTGGATACTGTTTTGACCATCCATCTGACCTTTACTGGAACAAAGTTGCGTTTGGACTTTTTAGCAATAGTGTGGCACTTCAGTTTACACGTTTGTAGTCTAGAAAAAAATATGGTTTCCTGGAAGGGAACTTTTTGCCAAATAGCCTTCCCACAATATTTGAGCATCATCAGTGTCATCTACTATTTACATGAATGTGCCTTCCTATGTGTAGCTTAAAAAAGTCTGATATCATGTAACATTTAAACATTAACCACTTTAGCCCCGGACCAATTGTCAGCTTAAGGACCAGAGGTCTTTTTTCAATTTCGCACTGCACTACTTTAACTGGTAATTGCGCGGTCATGCAATTTTGTAACCAAACGAAATTTGCGTCCTTTTCTTCCCACAAATAGAGCTTTCTTTTGATGGTATTTGATTGCCTCTGTGATTTTTATTTTTTGCGATATAAACGGAAAAGGAGCGAAAATTTTGAAAAAAAAAGAGATTTTCTACTTTTTGTTATAAAAAAAATCTAATAAACTCAATTTTAGTCAAACATTTGGGCCAAAATGTATTCAGCCACATGTCTTTAGTAAAAAAAATGCCAATAAGCGTATATTTATTGGTTTGCGCAAAAGTTATAGCGTCTACAAACTAGAGTACATTTTCTGGAATTTACACCGCTTTTAATTTATGACTGCCTATTTCATTTCTTGAGGTGCTAAAATGGCAGAGAAGTACAAAACCCCCCCAAATGACCCCATTTTGGAAAGTAGACACCCCAAGCTATTTGCTGAGAGGCATGTTGAGCCCATTGAATATTTTTTTTTTTAGTCCCAAGTGATTGAATAAAGACAAAAATAAAAAAGATTTTTTTTTTTTTTCAAAAAGTTGTCACTAAATGATATATTGCTCACACATGCCATAGTTATATGTGGAATTGCACCCCAAAATACATTTTGCTGCTTCTCCTGAGTATGGGGATACCACATGTGTGGGACTTTTTGGGAGCCTAGCCGCGTACGGGGCCCCGAAACCCAAGCACCGCCTTCAGGATTTCTAAGGGTGCAAATTTTTGATTTCACTCCTCACTACCTATCACCGTTTCGAAGGCCATAAAATGCCAAAATAGCACAAAACCCCCCAAATGACCCATTTTGGAAAGTAGACACCCCAAGCTATTTGTTGAGAGGCATGGTGAGTATTTTACAGCTCTCATTTGTTTTTGAAAATGAAGAAAGTAAAGAAAAAAAAAAAATTTTTTTCTTTTTTCAATTTTCAAAACTTTGTGACAAAAAGCGAGATCTGCAAAATACTCACAATACCTCTCAGCAAATAGCTTGGGGTGTCTACTTTCCAAAATGGGGTCATTTTGGGGGGTTTTATGCCATCTGGGCATTCCATGGCCTCCGAAACTGTGATTGGCAGTGAGAAGTGAAATAAAAAAATTACACCCTTAGAAAGCCTGAAGGCGGTGATTGGTTTTTGGGGTTCCGTACGCAGCTAGGCTCCCAAAAAGTCCCACACATGTGGTATCCCCGTACTCAGGAGAAGCAACAGAATGTATTTTGGGGTGTATTTCCACATATGCCCATGACATGTTTGAGCAATATATCATTTAGTGACAACTTTTTGTAAAAAAAAATATATATATTTTTTTTTTTTCATTATTCAATCTCTTGGGACAAAAAAAAAAAAATATTTAATGGGCTCAACATTGCTCTCATCAAATAGCTTGGGGTGTCTACTTTCCAAAATGGGGTCATTTGGGGGGGGTTTGAACTGTCCTGGCATTTTATGCACAACATTTAGAAGCCTATGTCACACGTCACCCACTCTTCTAACCACTTGTAGACAAAGCCCTTTCTGACACTTTTTGTTTACATGAAAACATATTTTTTTTTTTGCAAGAAAATTACGTTGAACCCCCAAACACTATATATATTGTTAAAGCAAAGGCCCTACAGATTAAAATGGTGGGTGTTGCATTTTTTTTTTCCACACAGTATTTGCGCAGCGATTTTTCAAACGCATTTTTTGTGGAAAAAATACACTTTTTTTTATTTTAATGCACTAAAACACACTATATTGCTCAAATTTTTGATGAAATAAAAAATATGATCTTAGGCCGAGTACATGGATACCAAACACGACATGCTTTAAAATTGCGCACAAACACGCAGTGGCGACAAACTACATACATTTTTAAAAGCCTTTAAAAGCCTTTACATGATACCACATTAGATTCACGGAGGAGGTCTACTGCTAAAATTACTGCCCTCGATCTGACCTTCGCGGTGATACCTCACATGCATGGTGCAATTGCTGTTTACATATGACGCCAGACCAACGCTTGTGTACGCCTTTGCGCAAGAGAAGGGGGGGCAGGGGTGCTTTTTTTTTTTTTTTTTGTTTTTTTTTTTATTTATTTAGCTTTTTTATTTTATTTTTAAACTGTTCCTTCCATTTTTTTTCTTTGTTATGATTTTTATTGTTATCTCAGGGAATGTAAATATCCCCTATGATAGCAATAGGCAGTGACAGGTACTCTTTTTTTGAAAAAATTGGGGTCTATTAGACCCTAGATCTTTCCTCTGCCCTCAAAGCATCTGACCACACCAAGATTGGTGTGATAAAATGCTTTCCCAATTTCCCAATGGCGCGGTTTATATCCGGGAGGGGGGACATTCCCTCCCACTGCTTGTAAAAGCAGTCTAGAGGCTAATTACCCGCTAGAATTGCTTTTACATGAAAGCCGATCACTGGCTGAAAAGAATGATACCAAGATGATACCTAAACCTGCAGGCATCATTCTGGTATAACCATTCAAAGTCCAGCAACATACTGGACATATATTGTAATCTTTTTTTTTTCATGCAGCCTCTTGGCTGAACGAAAAAAAGAGATTGATTGGTGGGTATGCCCACCATTAGAATACCTCCCTTCATCCACCCACTTCTAATGATGGGCATACATGCACCATTTATATATGCCGATGCATGGGGGCATCCTCCCGCAAAAGTTATGCCGTGTACACACGGTCGGAATTTCGACCGTATGTACGTGGCATTAGGAGCCAATCGCTCCCCCCCCCCCCTGCTGCCCCCATGCTTCGGCATATATGCTCTTTTTTTTAACTGTGGTGGTGAAATCACCTCCTACAGCGTTGGAGTCGCGGCTTTATGTATCGTGGGAGCAAACGCTGTTGCTGTCAAGATAAATAAATCCGCGTTGCAACTGAATGGCGCACCTGAAAACAAAAAAATGCTCAACACTAAAACACACAGTAAACAAAATTACATACCTGAAAAGCAAGCATGATAAAACATAATAAAACATAATAAAACATAATAAAACATTGCAGAATAGAATGGAGTAAAAAAAGAGCAACAATAGAGAGAGAATAGAGTGAGAGAGAGAACAATAAAACGACAACTATTTTATTTTTTTTTTTTTTTTGAGATTCACAGGTAAAAAAGCTCCTGACTGAAGCGACTGAATCAAAACGCTACCACAAAAAAACTGTTAGCGATCGCAGGGATCAGGCCTGACTCTGCGAACGCTGCAGTTATGTGTGCTTAGTGTTTTGTAAGTGACAGTGATCGATCGATACTGCACTTGGGTGGGCTGGGCTGGGCTGGGCGGAGGGGGAAAACGCAGGTGCTAGCAGGTATCTGGGCTGATCCCGCTAACAATGCGTTTTTTTTTGGAACCCTAAACTGCTGGGACGCTAGTATAGATCTGATCAGATCAGATATTGATCTGTTCAGATACTGTGCCACTAAGGGAGGTGTATGCTTTGCGCGTGGGTGTTTGCGGTACTGGCACTAACCTGGGGCGACGCAGACCTTATTTGACCCTAAAACCTAATTGATATCACCCGCCGGGCGATCAGGGGGTTAAACCGTTATTGGGTAATAAATGGCGGGTGCCCTGACAGTATAAAAAACAAGCTAACTAACCAGCGTCACCCGTAACAGTAATACAAAAAAAAAACTGGTTACCTAGCGACACTAATGCAGCGATCAGAAAAACGATCGCTTAGTGACACTGGCAAAAGGGGGTGAAAGGGTTAACTAGGGGCAATCAGGGGGTTAAAACCTTTATTAGGTAATATATGGGGGTACCTGACGCTATATAAAAACCTGACGGGGAACCTAAATAACGAAATAACTAACTGGCTAACCAGCGTCACCAGTGACAGTTATACAGTGATCACTGGTGAAAGGGTTAACTCTAGGGGCAATCAGGGGGTTAAAACCTTTATTTAGGTTGTAATATGGGGGTACCTGACCTATAAACCTATTTATGAACCTATATAAACATGGCGGTTACCTAAAAAAAAAAAAAATGGTTACCTAGCGACACTAATGCAGCGATCAGAAAAACGATCGCTTAGTGACACTGGCAAAAGGGGGTGAAAGGGTTAACTAGGGGCAATCAGGGGGTTAAAACCTTTATTAGGTAATATATGGGGGTACCTGACGCTATATAAAAACCTGACGGGGAACCTAAATAACGAAATAACTAACTGGCTAACCAGCGTCACCAGTGACAGTTATACAGTGATCACTGGTGAAAGGGTTAACTCTAGGGGCAATCAGGGGGTTAAAACCTTTATTTAGGTTGTAATATGGGGGTACCTGACCTATAAACCTATTTATGAACCTATATAAACATGGCGGTTACCTAAAAAAAAAAAATGGTTACCTAGCGACAGCAGTGACACTAATACAGCGATCAGAAAAACGATCGCTTAGTGACACTGGCAAAAGGGGGTGAAAGGGTTACCTGGGGGGCAATCAAGGGGGTTAAACCTTTATTAGGGGGGGGTGGGGGGCTACCTTGGACCTAAAACTAACTGCACTGACAGTTATTACAGTCACACTGACACTAAATGCAGTGATCAGTAAAAAAAATGATCACTGCAATTAGTGACACTGTGACTGGGGGGGGAGGGGGTGATCTGGGGGGTGATCTGGGGGTGACAGGGGGGTGGAATATGTGCCTAACTGTACTGGTGTCAGTGTACTGTTGGTGCACTAACCTTTAGATGTTCACAGCTCGGCGTTCCGGTCACATAGACCGGCGCACCGAGCGTGACATCACTTCCTCTGCCTGTGTTTTTGATTGACACAGACAGAGGAAGCATCTGATTCGCCAGGAGCGATCGCGAGGGGGTGGCCAGAAACCACTGGCCGTCCCCTCATCCCGGATCGCTCCTGAAGCGATCCCGACCGTCCCCGCCGGCCGGGGGGGGTCCGATCGGACCCCCCACCCGCCGGAAGAATGGCACGTACAGGTACGTGGTTCTGCCTGTACGTGCCATTCTGCCGACGTATATATACAGGGGGCGGTCGGCAAGTGGTTAAATAACCTTTTACTCATATCCCTGTTATTGTATTATGCACGTAAGGCCATCACGATGAACTGGAAACAATCATCTCCCCCCTCTGTCAGATTCTGGAAAAACCTAGTGAACGCCAGTTTACCCCTTTATAAAGCCACCTACTCGGGCAGGGGTTGCCCACAAAAATTTGAAAAGGTATGGACCTGTTGGTTGGAAGATAATACCACGGCAACTGATGCAGTAACCAACTCCTAGATTAACATTATGGTTATAGTATGTTAGTATATTGACCCAATTACTCATGTCACATTATCCTGTCATTATAATATTGAGCACAGATCTCCTCTCCCCACATTGGGGTATAGATAAGTAAGGTTGTTTATGTTGTATGGTCTGCCCTGTTGCGGTCTGTTGCTGCATCAGTGGTAGTTTGTTTATGTTGTATGATGTGACCTGTTGTGGTCTGTTGCCGCATCAGAGGATCTGCCCCTACGTAGGCAATGTTTGGCCCCTGTGTGGGCAATTTTGTATGCTAATGAAAAACTCAATAAGAAAGATTTTGCAAAAAAAAAAACACATTAGATAACCTTTGCACAATCCTGTTTGTTTTGTCAGGATCTATCAATAATGATGATGTTCATAAATTAGCTCAGACTTTAGGAGATACTACGACTCTTATACCTTGGGAGTAAAATTCAGTTCAATAAGATTTATTAAATGAATGGACTGTCCAAGCATACACAGAGTACAGGTTATTACTATGCCTATTCAATAAGCAATATGGTTTTACATACGGCTTATAAAAATTGACCATAAAAGTGAAGTCTGCAAACAAAGCTGATTGCCAACAAATAACAAAAATGTATTACCCATGCCATCCTATGCAAGAAGAAATCAAAGAAAACAAGGGTTAGATCTAAGCAATTTTGAGTTCTTTTTAAGGTAGGGCAGTGCATGTGAACTGTAGTAATCTGGGCACCACATAATACAGGACATGCTGTGAGCCAAGTGCGTGTATATTGGGCAAAAGTCACAGGATGTGGCACAGATGCAGCCATGTAAAGCTTGGCGTTTCTCTCTTTGCTATGTGGTTTTACAGTGAGTGAGTATTGCTTTGCTAAATATAGGATTAAGGTTGACAGCTGATGGCAGGACAAAGGAGGATTCGTATCCAGGAATTTAAGCAGTTGACAGGCGGTGGATCAGTTTTGCTTTGTAATACATGGAGTCTCTGAAGCTCCAGGCAGTTTTAAAATCATTGTAATGGAGTCCTTTATCAGTCATATGAATAAAACAAGTCCCCAGGATGTTCATTTTGCCATAGATGCCTAACAGCAGAGCATTTAAATAGTACAGAACAATGTAAACAGGATAAATGGGACACGTAGCTGACCTATTTCACAAAGAAATTACAGAACTGTATGACCTCATAGAAAAAAATGTGTGTGTTTTTGAAAATAATACACCAACTCTGCTCATTTGATGTGGGAAGTTAATTATTTAGCATTACCTGGGACTTTCAGACAAGGAAGGAAGACTATTGCTTTCACAAAATGAATAAATAATAGTGAGATATAAATCTTGGTGTAAAATTATTATAGTAGCACTTGAAGAGTATTTGACACAAACCTGTAGCTGAGGTGCACTTAGGCCATATCCGAAAAAAATTAAACATACTTAAGGTTTTAAAGGATATGAAACAAAACATTCAGCCTGTCAGCTTTTATCTTTTCTAGGCACCAGCTGGAAATCTGTTCGTCTCATATCTGGTAAGATTTGTGCTAAGACTATCCAATGCTGGTAGGGATCTTATGCCTAGTTGACAAGTTATTACTTTTCTTTTTTATATATCAAATTTAAAGTGCTACATGTAATATTATTGGTAGGGAAATTATTGGGTTTGTGAGTGTAAACATCAAGTCGTCTGCATATGCTGATATCTTTTGTTGGGTGTCCCCTATCACCACAGTGGGCAGCCTTGTCTCGTTCCGTTCTTGATTGTAAGGGTCTCTGACAGGACACCGTTGGCTCTAACTCGAGCCGAGGGTTCCGAGTATATTATCCCTATGCGGTCCATCATCACCTCCCCCAACCCCACATATCTTAGTACTGTCATCATGAATTGCCAATCGACCCTATCAAAGGCCTTTTCTGCGTCCGTTCCTAAGAGGACACACGGAGTTTCCTTCCTGTTTACTACATGTATCAGATTTGTTACCTTGATTACATTATCCCTGGCCTCACGGGTAGGTACAAATACTGTAGCTGCTGTATTGCTCTCTGGGGTATCGTTTGTCTGAAAAAAAAAAATCTAGTTCACTTGTCACTTCCCTCATTACCTCCTCATCTTGTAGTAAACTCTCGTTTAGTCTCCAGGTTCTCGTTTTGGAATCCAATGATGTCTTCCCCGATTCTTCTCAGGGCTGTGGATCTGCAGTACCACCATCCTGGATTTGGGATCCAGCTCCCAACTTTGCACATGCAATACCTTCCTTCCTAGGTGACAACTGAGAAAGTTACTTGTCAAAAAAGTTACTTGGTCCCCCCCCAAAAAAGCTGTGATTAAGATAGCAGCTAGGGAAGGAAGACAATAAGACCAACCTTTATTTTTGGATAAAGCTCTGCTTTATAGTGCATTTTATAAAAACAGTCTCCCATGATTCTTTTCAATGAAATCAGGAAGAACTTTTTTTGTGTGAAAATGCTTCCTTTTTGTCTAAATGTACATTTATGTATGTTTCTCTTTTTTTGTTTATATTTCCAGGAAACTGCAGTGCAGTGGATCAGTGGCATAGATAACAGTATCTTGATCAGGATCAAGAGTTTGCATAATTAGACTGCATAAGGAGTGTTCATGCTTGGACTGCAGAGACATATTAAAGATAAAGATGGAGGTTCGTGAATAATAGAACTGTTATAATTTAGTCTGTAGTTTTTCTGACTGTGTAATTCTTACCTCCTTGCTGCATTGCTTCTCCTAGTCCTCTGATTCCTTTCACGTGTGTTGTTTGGCTTCTGTACATACCTATGGGTGTCACCTGCTACTTTGTGGGTTTATATTTTCTTTCCCTTTCATTACTTCCTGGCCAGCTTCCCAGTTTGCTTCCCTATAAAACACATGCTCATTTGCTCATGCTTTTATTTCTATCATTTACACTTTCAAAATTACTGAAAAAAATGGCGTCTGCAAAAGTTTGGGCACCCTGCAGAATTTATAGCATGCACTGCCCCCTTTGCAAAGCTGAGACCTGCCAGTGTCATGGATTGTTCTCAATCATCGTCTGGGAAGACCAGGTGATGTCAATCTCAAAGGTTTTAAATGGCCAGACTCATCTGACCTTGCCCCAACAATCAGCACCATGGGTTCTTCTAAGCAGTTGTCTAGAAAACTGAAACTGAAAATAGTTGACGCTCACAAAGCTGGAGAAGGCTATAAGAAGATAGCAAAGCGTTTTCTCTGTTCGGAATGTAATTAAGAAATGGCAGTCATCAGGAACAGTGGAAGTTAAAGCAAGATCTGGAAGACCAAGAAAACTATCAGACAGAACAGCTCCCAGGATTGTGAGAAAAGCAATTCAAAACCCACGTTTGACTGCACGATCCCTCCAGAAAGATCTGGCAGACACTGGAGTTGTGGTACACTATTCCACTATAAAGAGATACTTGTACAAATATGGTCTTCATGGAAGAGTCATCAGAAGAAAACCTCTTCTATGTCCTCACCACAAAAATCAGTGTTTGAACTTTGCAAATGAACATATAGACAAGCCTGAGGCATTTTGGAAACAAGTTCTGTCGACCGATGAGGTTAAAATAGAAAATAAAAATATAAAAAATTAAAACGTGCAGCGCTTGTGAAAATAAATAAATCCAAGAGATACGTGGATAGAGAAAAGAATGTCCCTGTTTTGCATAAAGCGACACAGGTAATTATCTGGTTAGCGCCAGTTAGGCTATTTAAACCTGGCCTGGGCAGACGGTCCCCGCTGTCTGCTCTACAGCGTTGTGGTGTATGTTACCTGATCCTGATACCTCTGTCCTGTTGACCCGGCTTACCTGTGACTACCCAGCTTTCCGCCTGTACCTGACCTCGGCCTGTTGTGACCATCCTTCTGCCTCATCCCTTGTACGTTGACGCCAGTCTGATACCTGACCTTCTCTGTTGAACTTGATCACCTGTATTGCTCCAGTCCGTTCTGAGGTTCTGTTTCCTGTGCCAAGTCTGATCACCTGTACTGATCCAGTCTGTTCCAAGGTCCTGCTTCCTGTCTGTTTGCTGAACCTGCTTACCTGTCCAGTTCCGGCCTGCTCTGCTGTCCAGTCTGCCAAGCCGTCCATCCAGACCCAACCTGCTCTGCTATCCAGTCTGCTAAGCTGTCTATCCAGATCCAGCCAGCTCTGCTATCCTGTCTGTTTGCTGAACCTGCTTACCTATCCAGTTCCGGCCTGCTCTGCTGTCCAGTCTGCTAAGCTGTCCATCCAGACCCAACTTGCTCTGCTATCCAGTCTGCTAAGCTGTCTATCCAGATCCAGCCAGCTCTGCTATCCTGTCTGTTTGCTGAACCTGCTTACCTGTCCAGTTCCGGCCTGCTCTGCTGTCCAGTCTGCTAAGCTGTCCATCCGGACCCAACCTGCTCTGCTATCCAGTCTGCTAAGCTGTCTATCCAGATACAGCCAGCTCTGCTATCCTGTCTGTTTTCTGAACCTGCTTACCTGTCCAGTTCCGGCCTGCTCTGCTGTCCAGTCTGCTAAGCTGTCCATCCAGACCCAACCTGCTCTGCTATCCAGTCTGCTAAGCTGTCTATCCAGATCCAGCCAGCTCTGCTATCCTGTTTGTTTGCTGAACCAGCTTACCTGTCCAGTTCCGGCCTGCTCTGCTGTCCAGTCTGCTAAGCTGTCCATCCAGACCCAACCTGCTCTGCTATCCAGTCTGCCAAGCTGTCCATCCAGATCCAGCCAGCTCTGCTATCCTGTCGGTTTGCTGAACCCGCTTACCGTCAAGTTCCGGCCTGCTCTGCTGTCCAGTCTGCTGAGCTGTCCATCCAGATCCATCCTGCTCTGCTATCCTGCCTGCTAGACTGAACCAGCTTGTCCGCTGAGTTGACCTTTTCACTCCACCGGTCTGTTGATCCTGCCAGGCACCCGTGCTCCTCCTCACTCCTGGGTCGCCTGTCCCCCCCTACCAGGGAACCAGGAGTGGGAGACGCAAGGGAGGTCTCTCTCTGCAATATCGGGCTCGCACCACCAGGTACGTGACAGGCATATACCGGATCCACCGGAAATATCAGGATGGTGATGCGGATGATCGTGTCTTTTGGAGGGTTTCCTTTTCTTAGGTAACAGGTACCTCAGATACTCACCCCCAGCAGATTGTCCAGTCCCAAGATGGAGGGATGGAGAAAACTTTGATAACACTCTCTGGCATAGACGGCTCAAAGGGAGAAAGAGAAAAAAAGGAGGCAACTCCTCATAGTGTAACTCCGAAAACAGGAAGTTTTTTATTTTTTGGGATTTTTTCAATCTCAAATAGTAGTAAAAAGGATAAAAAAAAAAAAAGCTTTTTCGAGGGTGCGCATGCGCGGGACCTCCGAGAAGACGCTCTAATCGGAGGCTCCGCACCGCTCCGGCCCAGATTATACCCCCGAGCGCTCAGATCGAGCAGAACCCGACCGGACCTCACCCATCCGCTTCCCTAGGGCGCCAGGCACCCCCCGATATGGCTGCAGGGTCGCACAAACACGAGGTGAGCCGTCAGCTCACCTATAATCCGGCGGCTCCGGCCTCATCCAAGATGGCGGCCGCGACACGAGGCAGCACAGAGGACCCGGACACCATTGCAGACCCACCAGCCCAGCATCTGCATCTCCAGCTCCACACGAGCGCACCGTCAACCCCTGTGAGTACCTGCAACCCCCAAGGGATCTCCCCAGCCTCCACAGCATCCCTGCTGAGCAGGAACTTTACTGATTATCCACACACCCCTTACCAGGGATCCCCCCTAGGCCTTGAAGGCCCCCATCACTATCCTCCCCTGCTGCAGACCCACTCCCCTGACATGCAGCTCATGCTGCAACATTTTTCAGAAATGCTGGCACAGAACGCATCCCAAATCACGGCCACCATTAAAGCTGACCTGCAGGGCCTAGGGGCCCGCATGGACGTTATAGAGCAGGCCGTAGACAAGAATGCAGCACGTACCAACCAGAACACTGCATGTATCCAAACCCTTCAAGACCAGCTAGAAACAGCGCTCTCTAAAATTGACGATTTGGAGAATAGGAGCAGAAGGTACAACTTCCGTGTCAGGGGAATTCCCGAATCGGTCACAGACGTTCCCAGCACGATCAAAAAGTTCATTAAAGATCTCATGCCTGACATCCAGGAACACAGATTGGAACTTGACAGGGCCCACAGAGCCCTCCAACCCCCCAGACAAGATGGTCTCCCTAGAGATATAGTGGTCAAACCGCATTACTATAGCGTCAAGGAAGACGTCATGAGGCACACACGCAATCTGGACAACCTAAACTTCCAAGGCAACAAGATCCAAGTCTTTGCGGACATCTCCCCCGCTACAGTCCAGAAACGCAGATCCCTCAAACCCCTCCTGGAGGTCCTCATCCAGAACTCCATCAAGTATCGCTGGTCCTTCCCATTCAGGCTCCAGTTCCACTTCAAGGACAAATCCTACGGTTTCTCCTCATTTCAGGATGGCGAGCGCCTGCTACTCCAACTCGGACTGATCTCCCAGGATTTGGCCCCCCACCAGGCTCCAATCAAGACAGCTTCTACGAAACGTCCACCACCAGGCAGCCCCCTGACCCCTCTGTGGAACAAGCAACAGACGAAGAGACACCGGGAATCCCATCCTCCGAGATGAAGACCCCATCCTCCACCTCTCACCATTGAGAGGTCTTGATTCCTTCAACTTGTTTTTTTTGAACATCTTTCCCCCTGAACCTTGTCCCCCCCCTTTACAACTGGTCACCCCATTACCCAAACCCTACCCCTCTTGCTTTTTCAGTGACCACCCCAGCTTGCCTCAAGGTTCAGGGGGAAACGGATCCACTAAGCCCTGACCAGTTTTGGCCAGGCCAGGATCCCCCTTGTTTAAATGGATCCCACCGGCCCTAACAGGGTCTAAATGGGACTCATTTCCTCACTCTACACTCCCACCTGGGATCATGTGGGTATTTTGTTTGCTTGTATTCCTTTTTGTCTCTGTGGACTGGGACAATTTCCGCTCACATCCTCCCCAATCAGCCAGTCACACACTGGCCCTAGTCTATTCCCCTCCGGGACTCCTCCCCTCCCTCTTCCCTGCAGGTACCCCTACCCCTATTATTTTTGAGCTATCATCCTTCTTGCTCATAGCAAGAAATATTCTAAGACACACTTTTTGCGCATGATGCGTCCGGTTTCAATTTTTTATTGTCCTTTTTGCTTTTGCTTTTTTTTTTTTCCCTTTTTTAACTCCTGTTGTATCAGTTTATGATTACTCTCCTAGGCCGACCGGTTACAGTTTGCTCCTTAATGGGGGCCGTACCGGCCGGAGCGGTGTAGTATGCCACTCCACCTGTTGTGACGCGGGGGGTACCCACTCCCCCCGGTGACACCAGAAAACCAACCCTTTTAGGGTTGCACCTTCTCCAAATGCTCTCCTTGGTGAGCCTTTGGACCCGGACCTTTTTAACTGGTCCTTATTGCACTACAACTGTAATGTATTGGTTGATTGTTCTTTATTTTTTTTATGCACTTACTAACCATTTCAATGCTCTTCGTGCTCTCTCCTCCTCTACTTTTCCTCTCTCACTCCCCATCTTCTCTCTCCCTCCCTCCTCCCCCTCTACCCCTAGTGCTCAAGGTTCCTCGCGGAGTTATCCCACATCACCCCCTCCAGGATCGCTGCGGAAGCACATCCCCCAGACCGATAGACACGGAAACCACAGGCCTAAGGTAAGCTCCCCCCAAACAATCTCGCACCCACACCCTGATGCCCATGGCTGAACCTGAAACCCGCACAATGACACTAAAAATTGCCTCGCATAACGCTCAGGGACTAAACTCCCCCTCCAAACGCCGGAAGGCCTTTCAGAGTTACCATGCCAGATGCCTTGACGTCATCCTGCTTCAGGAAACCCATTTCCCAGCAAGTTACACTCCCTCATTCCTCCACCGTAACTACCCCACCTTCTATCTAGCTAATGCACAAACTAAACAGAGGGGAGTAGCTATCCTACTGTCCAAACGTATCCCTTTCGTTCATACACACACCGTCCGAGATGAGGAAGGCAGATTCCTCCTGGTCAAAGGACTCATTGAGGGGGAACTGTTCTCCCTCGTCTCCTACTACGCCCCCAACCGGGGTCAAGCGCGCTTCTTCGCCTCCATGCTCGCAACCCTCTCCTCTCACCTGGAAGGCAGGATCATAATGGGGGGTGACTCTAACACTACATTCGATCACGCCTTAGATAAGTCCTCTCAGGGCAGGCCCCGCCTCACTAAACCCCCCAAACAGAGCCTCAGAATAGCCCGACTCTTCCATGACTTAAGCCTGATAGACACTTGGAGGGAATTAAACCCCACTGTCAAAGACTTTACCCATTACTCGGCCCCCCACAAAACACACAGTAGAATAGACCATATCTTTATCCCCAACTCTGACATCCACACTGCGACACATGCCTCAATTCACGAAACCCCCTGGTCTGACCACTCCATCGTTACTCTCAAAATTCACAACGCACTATCACCCACCGGCCCCCCTCAATGGCGCCTCAGTAAATCCCTTCTTTCAAATCCTGTCCACTGCACTCTACTAGCTCAGGACATCAAGGAATTCTTTAACCTCAATGACACGGGGGACACGTCCCCAAGCTCTCTCTGGGGTGCACACAAGGCAGTAATGAGAGGGAAAATAATCCAATTGTCATCCAAACTCAAAAGAGAACATAAAATTACTATAGAGAATCTAGAAAACGACTTTGAACGTCTCAGTAAGGCCCATAAAGCCAAACCCACCCCAGCCAGCCTCTCCCAACTGGAGTCCTCCCGCGTGGCCCTGAATCTAGCCCTGACCACTAGTGCTAATAAACACTTACGCTGGCAAAGCGGTAAGTTTTACTTACAGGCAGATAAAATAGGCCCTCGTCTGGCGACGAAACTATCCCCTAAACTGAAAAACTTCACACTACCCAAGATAAAAACGAACTCGGGGTCCCTTTCCCAGAATCCCCAAAAAATTCTGGACACCTTCCACACATTCTACTCGAACCTCTACTCTGCCCCCTCCATAACAGACCCAGCCCCCCTGGAAACTTTCCTCGAAAACATAAAACTGCCAGAGATTTCTGAGTCACACAGGTCCATAATGGACGCTCCTTTTACCACGGAGGAAGTCCAGGATGTCATTAAAAATCTCAAAACAAACTCTGCCCCTGGCCCTGATGGCTTTTCCGCCCAATATTACAAAACCTTTTCCGAAATCCTCTCTCCTCGTCTGGTCCGCCTCTTCAACTCGCTTCGCGGAGGCTCCCCCCTTGAACCAGCGGCCAACCTTACATCTATCACAGTCATCCCCAAACAAGGGAAAGACTCTAGTGAAGTAAGCAACTATAGGCCAATATCTCTGATTAACAATGATCTTAAAATCATGACCAAAGTTTTAGCCAACAGAATGGCCTCCTTCATTGCGTCCTACATACACAAGGACCAGGTAGGCTTTATTCCCGGGAGACAGGGGCCGGACCAGATTAGGAGAGCAGTGGACCTGATATCACTTATGCACTCCGCCTGGGATGGCGGGCCCCAACAACTAGGCTACATACTCTCCATAGACCTGCAGAAGGCCTTCGACACTGTAACCTGGCCCTACCTATTCTCCATCCTACGCCGATGGGGGTTTGGACCGGACTTCTTACAAACTTTATCTTCCCTTTACTCCACCCCGAAAGCCCAGATCAAACTGCAAGGCCACCTCTCTAAACAGATCCCAATCTTGAAAGGCACTAGACAAGGATGCCCCCTTTCACCTCTACTCTTCGCCATAGCGATAGAAACCCTGGCATTAGCAATCAGACAAGACCCAGACATTAGCGGGGTTGTATGCGGCAATCAGATGCACAAATGTGCTCTCTTTGCAGACGACGTCCTCCTGTTTCTCACCTCCCCTCTCACGTCTACTCCTAAGGTCCTTAAACTGCTCCACGCTTTTGGAGCAGTTTCTGGTCTTGAAGTCAACATGTCAAAATCCCTGGCCCTCAACATAACTGTCCCCCAAGACATAGTAGACAGGCTTAAAACCAACTTCCCTTTTTCCTGGAGCTCCTCCTCCCTTCCCTACCTAGGGGTCTTCCTTACCTCCAAAATAGACCTTTTATATCATCACAATTACACCCCCATGCTGAAGAGACTTTCAGACGACTTAGCACAATGGTCCCTATATAATTTATCCTGGCTGGGTAGAGTCAACTCAGTCAAGATGACCCTCCTCCCCAGACTCCTGTACCTCTTCAGGTCTCTACCAATCCCCGTTAAGAGACGGGACTTGGACAGATTCCAATCCACTGTAACTAGATTCATCTGGGGAGGCAAGGGCCACCGTCTTTCAAACACAGTGCTTTATAGAGCAAGGAGGAAGGGGGGACTAGGTCTCCCGAATCTTTGGAAGTATTTTCAAGCAGCCCAACTCTGCCAGTTCTCCATAATTTACTCCAAGACCCCAAAACCTGACTGGGTCGAAATTGAACGACAGGCTACCCCCAACCACACGTTAGACTACTTGATCTGGAAGACACGTAGAGATCGCCCTGCGATCCTATCCCCCACCCTCTCGCACTCGATGTCCCTCTGCGACTCCCTCCATAAAAATGCCGCTCTAATATCTCCTTGGCATCCTCTCACCCATATCTTCAACAACCCCTCCTTCCCTCCAGGACTAAACATCAGGGCTTTTGCATGGTGGCTCGACAAAGGCTTGTACAGAATTGGTCAATACTTCAATGCTGATGGTCCCTTCTCCCTAAAATACTGCATAACCAAGCTGGACATGCCCCCTTCGGAAACATACCGGTACTATCAGCTGCGACACTTCCTACACACAGTCTGGAACAGTCCAGTTAAGCCGCTCTCCGTCACCCAATATGAGCATTGGTGCTCCTCAGCCATGGGCGTCAGGGGGGGTATCTCCCTGATCTACTCAGCACTTGCTGAACCACAGGGCAAGGCGAACTATATGTTGAAGTGGGAGCAGGACCTACAGTTTGAATGGGACCTGGACACTTGGCACACACACTTCTTTTCCTCATTCAAAGGTATCTTGAACACTACCCTTATGGAGGCAGATGTCAAAGTGATTTCTAGATGGTATCTAGTCCCTACCCGCCTCTCCAAATTCTACCCTCAGTCTTCCCCACTTTGCTTCAGGGGATGTGGCAGCCTGGGCTCTCTCCTTCACACAGTCTGGGAATGCCCTAAAATCAGGAGCTACTGGAACAAGGTATTTTATCTCATACGCACAGTCACAGGACACAAAGTCCCGCAGGACCCTCTCATAGCTCTCCTCAACAAGACTATCCCGCACACCCCTAAATTGACCCGCTTGCTCATCCATTTTATCCTCTTAGGGGCCAAGATCACCATAGCTCAAGCATGGAAATCACCCTCAGTCTCACTCCGACGAGCTAAACAAAAGATCTCATGGATAATGGCCCAGGAAAAAATTGCCCACACTCTCCTAGACACAACAGAAAAATTCCATCTCACATGGGAACCGTGGGCCCAATACACGGGCACATCGTTGATTCTCCTATAAGAAATACTGTCAACCTCCTTGATTGAACTACACAGGCTCCGCAGCTTCCCTCCGCGAGGACCCCCTATCCAACCTCCCCCCCCCCCACCCCCTGCTTCTTCTCTCTCCCCTTTTCCCTCCTTTTCTCTTGCTGTCTCTCCTCCTGCCCTTTCATCTTCTACTTGAAGGGTACTGGCGCGCTCAGGACCCCAGTTCTGGTAAACGAGTTTGATATGTTTTGTTACCCGTAGGTACACAAGAGCAGCCTGCTAGACTAGAAACCGAAGCCCTAGCCTCCTCAGGCCTTCTCTCTCCCCTCCCCTCACTGAGTGAGGGACCAAATTTTAGCCCACGGTAGCTCCCTTACCCCAGCTAGGGGTTAGTATTCTGCTACGGTGAGCAGGGTTTTCTTGCCCCCTCACGCCAGCTTCACCTGAAGCTCTGGCCCCTGCCCCACCCACACACAGCAAGATCCCCCCAGGGGGTGTGTGGGAGGACGGCGGCCAGACGCTGATTAAGTCTAGTACAAAAAGCTTCCTTGGAGGTAATTGTACCCCACCCGATGGCAACAGCTCCTAGGCCATTAGAACAAGAATCATTCTCCCAACCACTTCTCAAGCGGCCTGTCTGTTGTGCGCATACCGTCTGGTTATCTTGCCGAGTGAGTAGGCCTGTAGGATATCATCTGTACTGACCCTCTAGGGGGCACTATGTTCTCAAGTTCTGTTTTACGTTTTTATACCTTTGTAATGTTACTATTTACAATAAAACTTTAAAATGCAAAAAAAAAAAAAAAAAAAAAAAAAAAAAAAAAGCTTTTTCGAAAAAGGCGCAAATACAATCTTTGAGTGGCTTAGGCAAGCATTTAACCCTACATGTTTCGCTTGCATAGGCTTCAACTGGGGTACAATAAAACTTTTTGGCCGGAATGAGCAAAGGTACGTTTGGAGAAGAAAGGGCACAGAATTTAATGAAAAGAACCTCTGTCCAACTGTTAAGCATGGGGGTGGATCAATCATGCTTTGGGGTTGTATTGCAGCCAGTGGCACAGGGAACATTTCACGAGTAGAAGGAAAAATGGATTCAATAAAATTTCAGCAATTTTTGGATGGTAACTTGATGCCATCTGTGAAAAAGCTGAAGTTAAAGAGAGGATGGCTTCTACAAATGGATAATGATCCTAAACATACCTCAAAATCCATGGGGGATTACATCAAGCGGCGTAAACTGAAGGTTTTGCCATGGCCTTCACCTTCTCCTGACCTCAACATTATTGAAAATCTATGGATAGACCTTAAAAGAGCAGTGCATGACAGACAGCCCAGAAATCGCAAAGAACTGGAAGACTTTTGTAAGGAAGAATGGGCAAAGATACCTCAAACAAGAATTGAAAGACTCTTGGCTGGCTAAAAAAAGCGTTTACAAGCTGTGATACTTGCCAAAGGGGGCAGTACAAGATATTAACTCTGCAGGGTGCCCAAACTTTTGCAGACGCCATTTTTTTGTTTTCTGTAATTTTGAAAGTGTAAATGATGGAAATAAAATCTAACTTTTTTTGACATATTGTAAGAATGTCTAATTTGGAGACTTTTCCATCTTTCCTTGGCTTCGTTATGCACATTAATACACATTTTTTCCTGGGGTGCCCAAACTTTTGATCCCCACTGTATAGTATCTCATAAAAGTGAGTACACCCCTCACATTTTTGTAAATATTTTATTATATCTTTTCAAGTGACAACACTGAAGAAATGACACTTTGCTACAAAATAAAGTAGTGAGTGTACAGCTTGTATAACAGTGTAAATTTGCTGTGTCTCAAAATAACTCCAAAATTACAAGGTCTCAGGTGTGAATGGGGAGCAGGTGTGTTCAATTTGGTGTTATTGCTCTTACTCTCTCATACTGGTCACTGGAGGTTCTACATGGCACCTCATGGCAAAGAACTCTCTGAGGATCAGAAAAAATAATTGTTTTTCTACATAAAGATGGCCAAAGCTATAAGAAGATTGCCAAGACCCTGAAACTGAGCTGCAGCATGATGGCCAAGACCATACAATGGTTTACCAGGACAGGTTCCACTCAGGACAGGCCTCGCCATGGTCGATCAAAGAAGTTGTGTGCACGTGCTCAGCGTCATATACAGAGGTTGTCTTTGGAAAATAGACGTATGAGTGCTGCCAGCATTGCTGCAGAGGTGGAAGGGGTAGGGGGTCAGCCTGTCAGTGCTCAGACCATACGCAGCACACTGCATCAAATTGGTCTGCATGGCTGTCATCCCAGAAGGAAGCCTCTTATAAATATGATGCACAAGAAAGCCTGCAAACAGTTTGCTGAAGACAAGCAGACTAAGGATATGAATTACTGGAATGTCCTGTGGTCTGATGAGACCAAGATAAACTTATTTGGTTCAGATGGTGTCAAGCATGTGTGACAGCAACCAGGTGAGGAGTACAAAGACAAGTGTGTCTTGCTTCCAGTCAAGCATGGTGGTGAGAGTGTCATGGTCTGGGGCTGCATTAATGCTGCCGGCACTGGGGAGCTACAGTGCATTGAGGGAACTATGAATGCCAACATGTACACTGACATACTGAAGCAGAGCATGACCCCCTGCCTTCGTTGACTGGGACCCAGGGCAGTACTCCAACATGATAATGACCCAAACACGCCTCCAGAAAGACCACTGCCTTGCTAAAGAAGCTGAGGGTAAAGGTGATAGACTGGCCAAGCATGTCTCCAGCCCTAAACCCTATTAAGCCTCTGTGGGGCATGCGCAAACAGAAGGTGGAGGAGTGCAAGGTCTCTAATATCCACCAGCTCTGTGATGTCGTCATGGAGGAGTGGAAAAGGACTCCAGTGGCAACCTGTGAAGCTCTGGTGAACTCCATGCTCAAGAGGGTTAAGGCAGTGTTGGAAAATAATGGTGGCCTCACAAATATTGACACTTTGGGCTCAATTTGGACATTTTCACTTAGGGTGTACTCACTTTTGTTGCCAGCGGTTTAGATATTAATGGCTGTGTGTTGAGTTATTTTGAGGGGACAGCACATTTACACTGTTTTACAAGCTGTACACTCACTACTTTACATTGTAGCAAAGTGTAATTTCTTCAGTGTGGTCACATGAAAAGATATAATAAAATATTTACAAAAATGTGAGGGATGTACTCACTTTTGTGAGATACTGTACGTTCAACAAAGACAACACAAGATCACAATAATGACCAGAACAAAGCACAATGACACAATAAAATTACTAATACCAGCAAATAGTAAAACAAATTCAAACTATATTCTAATAAAACATCCATACTATTAAAATACAACATAGAAAACACAGATTAAAAACAGAAAATCGAAATGCAAATAATACACCGCTTTCTCTAACATTATTCCAAATAATATTTAACGTAATACCAACATACTATAAAAACTACATAAAAATCCTGATCATAAACCAGATTAATCTTCACATCAGCCTTCACAGATAAGAATTATAAAACTCACAGAGAAGAAGCAACCTGGGGCTTAGATTTCGTGCCCCAGGGAGCCCTGGGTTCGTGTTCTACAAGGGCTCAGTGCCACAGAAACCTGGCAAGAACTGTGCAAAAAACAAGCACTGAACACAAAACTAACTGCGTTTGAAGCTTTTTTTTAATGTGGTAATTTTGTGACTTTTTTTCAAAATGGGGTAATACATCTAAAGCTGAAATGTTCCATGTGCTGGTGGTTACTGCTTACAGTTGAAACCTGGAGAAGGTAAAACTTTCATTCATCAACCTCCAATTATGGAATGCTTCGCATTGTGAAAATCTATAGTATGAGTGCTCTGAATGGAGCACAGGATCGCAAAAAGTGGGCATGGTTGGCACTTTTGGTGAGTACCTGTTACAGACACAGCCGTTAATAATAACCCATGAAGGTCCAGAAGATCACTGCTGTGGGGGTGCTTAACCACTTCAGCCCCGGACCAATTGGCAGCCAAAGGACCAGGCCCCTTTTTGTGATTCAGCATTGCGTCGCTTTAACTGACAATTGCGCGGTCGTGCGGCGTGGCTCCAAAACAAAATTGGCGTCCTTTTTTTCCCACAAATAGAGCTTTCTTTTGGTGGTATTTGATAGCCCCTGCGGTTTTTATTTTTTGCGCTATAAACAAAAATAGAGCGACAATTTTGAAAAAAATTCAATATTTTTTGCTTTTTGCTATAATAAATATCCCCAAAAAATATATAAAAAAACATTTTTTTTCCTCAGTTTAGGCCGATACGTATTCTTCTACATATTTTTGGTAAAAAAAAATCGCAATTAGCGATTATTGATTGGTTTGCGCAAAAGTTATAGCGTTTACAAAATAGGGGATAGTTTTATAGCATTTTTATTATATTTTTTTTTTTACTAGTAATGGCGGCGATCAGCGATTTTTATTGTGACTGCGACATTATGGCGGACACATCGGACATTTTTGACACATTTTTGGGACCATTGTCATTTATACAGCAATCAATGCTATTTAAATGCATTGAAATCTGTATAAATTACAGTTGTAGTGAAGGGGTTAACCACTAGGGGGAGGGGAGGGGTTATGGGCTGTGACGTGTGTGTTTTTTTTTACATTAGGGGGCGGGGCTGACGTCTGACGTCATTGATCGGCTTTCCCGATGACAGGGAACAGCCGATCAATGACAGGCAGAGTAGGAAGCTCGGGGAGAGGTTTGTTTACATAGACCTCTCCCCGTTCTTCAGCTCCGTAACCCGATCGCGGGACACCAGCGGCCGGGGTCACGGAGCTCCCGACCGGGTCGCGAGCGCGCCACTGGCGTCGCGCGCGTGACCCACAGGCAGGCACATGCACGATCACGTACAGGTACGTGATTTTGCCTGCCCGTGCCATTTTGCCGCAGTATATCTGCGTTAGGCGGTCGGGAAGCGGTTAAATAAACAGTAAAACTCAACTTAAAATTGGAAAGAAGAAACATGATAATGTAATGGAGTGCTCATTTACTCACCTCCTTCAGTCTCTTGTGGATACACCTATGGAAGATATGTTTCCCTCCCTCGTCAGCTCAAAGAGGCCTCACTTGATGAAGAAGCTGTGAAATTGATCTTACATAGGTACATATATTAAAGTGTTACTAAATCCACTATAGTAAAATCAGTCTGTATATGCAGTAAAGCATGCTTATTATACTCACTGCGGAACCCAAGGGGTTAATATTCCACATTGTGTAAAAAGGCTATTTGATCCTGTCTTCTCTGATCCTCCCCTCCTTCCACTGTCCCCTAATAATTTTCTGATAACACAGAGTCGATGGAGTCAGGCTGCACATGCTCAGTTTGGTGTGTATTGCTAGAGGTTTTTTTCTTAGGTGTATGCATGTGATCAGCACAGGGCCAATCAGCACTGTTCAGACAGAGGCTCAAGGGTCTTGCACTCTCATAGGACAGTCAGAAAACTCCTCTTACAAGCTTTAACCAGTGCTTGGCTGGACAATAATAAAAATCACAAGATTGCTATATACTGCTGATGAGAAAAGGTATTTAGCAGTTTATATTTATTAAAATAATTGCATTTCCATGTTCTGTGTACTGTGGGAGACTAGATATAGTAAATTCAGGGTCCTGGGTTTAGTAACACTTTAAAAAAAGACACATATCCATCCTGTTCAAGTCCATCAATAGAAAACTTCCATATACACAATAATAATAAGTTGGATCATGTTGGATTATGCTTTATCTGTTTTTTTGCCTTTCTCTGGATCAACTGTGTGTATTGGAACCCACAGTTGATCCAGAGAAAGGCAAAAAACCCGATAAAGCATGATCCAACTTTACATTGTCCACATTAAACCTCATTTTCTACATAGTTGCCCAATTAAATAGTGCATTGAGGTCGTAATTCCGGGCTAGTGAGCAAGCGCATGCCGTGCGCTGTGGGAGCGTGCCGCGGGTCCCATGGACTCGATGTCCGCTGGTAGCCTGCGATCGCGACGAGGAGAGGCAGGACGGGGAAATGCCTATGTAAGCAAGGCATTTCCCTGTTCTGCCAAGTGACATGACAGGGATCTACTGCTCCCTGTCATCGGGAGCAGTGATCTCTGTCATGTCTTAGGTAGCCCATCCCCCCTACAGTTAGAACACACTGAGGGAACACACTTAACCCATTGATCGCCCCCTATTGTTAACCCCTTCCCTGCCAGTGACATTTACACAGTAATCAGTGGCTATTTTTAGCTCTGATCGCTGTATAAATGTCAATGGTCCCAAAATAGTGTCAAAAGTGTCAGATCTGTCTGCCGCAATGTTGAGGTCCCAATAAAATTCGCAGATCACCACCATTACTAATAAAAAAAAATTATAATAAAAATGCCATAAATCTATCCCCTATTTTGTAGATGCTATAACTTTTGTGCAAACCAATCAATATGCACTTTATGCATTTTTTTTTACCAAAAATATGTAGAAGAATACATATCGGTCTAAACTGAGGAATACATTTTTTTATATATATCTTTGGGGATATTTATTATAGCTAAAAATAAAAAATATTGCTATTTTTTGTTTATAGACCAAAAATTAAAACCGCAGAGGTAATCAAATACCCCCAAAAGAAAGCTCTATTTGTGGGAAAAAAAGGACGTCAATTTTGTTTGGGTACAACTTTGTACGGCCGCGCAATTGTCAGTTAAAGCTACGCAGTGCCGAATCGCAAAAATTGCTCTGGTCATTAAGGGGATAATATCTTCCAGGGCTAAAGTGGTTAACTTACACCTTAGCCATGTGTGTGGAACTGTCAAACTGTCTGCAAAATCCAAGTACGCTATAACCACAGCCACTACTTTGTCTAAGTTTTTGCTTACCTCCTCATAAAAAGAAATCAGTTATATTTGACAATATTCCCAACTATAGAAGTTAAACTAACAATTTCATTGTTATTGGTGAAGACTTTGAGTCCTTTTTTAAAAACTAGGCACCACATTGGATTGCAATCCAGTGGTACTACTCCAGTCATTAAAGAATCTCAATTTTTTTAAAAAAATGGCTTAGAGATGATAAAGCTCAACCCTTTGAGGACCCTTGGGTGTAAGCTATCTGGTCAGGGTGGTTTATTCACTTTTTTTTGTCTAAGTGTTTCAGGACCATTTACATTTTGAGCCATTGAGGATCATTTAGGGCTAAGTCAATAGTAACCCCATAAGAACTTGAGTTCCCCCATTTTCCTTAGTGTACAGAAAGAAGGTATGTAATAAATTTGCCTTCTCGTTGTCCTCAGCCACCAACTCAAAATGACCTTGTAAAAGGCCTACATGCTCAGACCTAACCTTTTTTACTTTTAATATATTTGAATAATTTTTGGGGGGTTTATACTACTCTATTTTGCAACCTACAATTCATTTTACATTTTTGCAGCCTTGATTTCCTTTTCACATAATCTGTTATATTCTTTTTATATTTTTGAGACAGATGGAGCTTTCTTTTGGTGGTATTTAATCACTACAGGGGGTTTTATTTTTTGCTAAATAAAAAAAGGGGGTTTCTGTTATAAAATTTTGCAAATAAATAATTTTTATTTTTCACTGATGGGCACTGATATACCAGCTGTACTCCCTGTGCCCCTACAGAACGTCTCTCCTTTTCTCACACACTGTCTCTGTGGGAGGAAAGGAGAGCTGATAAGAGCTGATAACCAACAAACCACTGTTTACATTGTGACAGCTGTGATTGGCCCTTTACCCCGATCTGTGAATAGATGTGTCCAGAGTACACAGCGGTCACAGAGCGCACCTGATGCACACTCCAGGGGACGCATGGGAGGTGTGCACAGAACTGGAGAGCCGTGCTGTAGCCATCTATCACTTATAGCATGGGCGGGAAGCTGTTAATGACAGCATTCCCTCCCAGTCTAAATCATGGACAGCAGCCCTTGGAAAATGTGCTCTCTTAAAGTTAAGTGGTTTTATCTTTCCAATATGTGTGATTGTTGTTTACAGCTAACATTAAATTAAATCATGTTATGGTCTGCAGGCACATGAGAGGTTCTCTACTGTCAGAACCAGTATGTGAGCAGCCGAGCCAGAGCCTAATGGCGCGTACACACGGTCGGAATTCTCGTCGGAAAAAGCTCTGATGGTTTTCCCGTCGGAATTCCGATGGAATTACGCTCAAACTGTCTTGCCTACACACGGTCACACCAATTTCCGACGGTCTGTAACACAGCGGGAAAAAAACACGTTCAACAGCACTATAGAAGGGAAGTTTAATGCTTCCGAGCATGCGTCGAATTGTTTCCGAGCATGCGTCGGAATTTTACGTGTCGGAATTGCATACACACGATCGGAAAATCCGATAGAAAGGTTTTCCGTCAGAAAAATTGAGAACAGGTTCTCAATCCAACGTCCGTCGGAAATTCCGACAGAAAAAGACAGATGGGCATACACACGGCCGTAAAATCCGTTGAAAAGCTCCCATCGGACTGTTTCCATCGGAAATTCCGACCGTGTGTACGCCACATAATAGTTTGTAGCTTCTCTGGAAAAGCCGGCTTTGATGGGGGGCACTTTGCCAATGGCTACAGAGTGCTCTAGTTCCAATAGGTTGGTCCCCTGTATGCGTGGGCCTGTTTGCCTGTTGTACCAGAGCTGTCCGGAACTTCACGGAATGCTGATTATGAGGATAATTGCAAGGAGCTTTGTGATTGAACTGTTTTACAAAATGAGTGATTCCCAAATTGACTCACTGTTGTTATAGAGTCTTGTAGAGAATATGCTATTCAGCCACATGTTATCACGATTGAGTCACAGAGACATTGCTGTAAAGAGTCCATTGTTTCATAATCTGTTTTGTATTATTCTGCAGTGCATACATGATCTTTGCCATTCTGACCCTGTTTTGTGATATTTCTTCTAACATTGCAAATGTGTAATAAACTACTCTGTCCGATCATTCAGCTGATTACCCATCCTGTTACAATTATAATGCCTAAAGTAAATTTCCATCTGTTTTAAACAGAAAAATTTACAAAATAAATCTGAAATCTGAGTGGTTGCTACAAACTGAGTGGCTACCAAGGATAAGTGCTGCTTTCCCTTTGATGTGCTTTTTGCAAAATAAATCCTTGTGCTCTATTATAACCATTGTGTTAAGAGGAGGAACTGTTGGACTTGTGGACGTTTCTGGTGCCATCTGCTTAGGTTCACCGGGTTACAGGGCATGCACTGGAATGTAAGGTCCGCTAACACTTCTCTACTAATGTTAGAAGCCTTCAGACACTCATCACCATCTTGTGTCAACTTATCAAGAAAGATAAATGTCTCTTCCTTATAAACTCTTCAAACAATGGATGTTCAAGCCACCATTTTTTCTGGATATTCTCCAGCTACAGAGATAACTAATGAAATTTCACTAAGTTGCATTGCAGCAGTTCTTTGTTGCCACTATGTTCATTAAATAACCTGAAAAAATATCTATTGTCATGTGTTTTTAAATGTCTGTGTTTTTAATTTTGTCTGTGAAGATGTAGACTGTTTAATTTCTGCAACCTCTATGTGTATGTGCTTATATAACTAATATTTTATAGTGCTTTACAGTTTATAACTTTGTTTAACCATGGGCTCCGGAAAGGTTTTACCCCCTTCATGACCAGGGCATTTTTTGCTATTCAGCACTGTGCTACTTTAACTGGCAATTCTGCGGTCACGCAACACTGTACGCAAATGAAATGTATATCTTTTTTTCACACAAATAGAGCTTTCTTTTTGGGCTACTTAATCACTATTTTTTTATTTATTATATAAATGAAAAAAGACCAACAATTTTGAAAAAAACTATATTTTCTGCTTTCTGTTATAAAACATATCCAATAAAAACATTTAAAAAATTCAAATTGCTTCATAAATGTAGGCCAAAATGTATTCTGTTACATGTATTTAGTATAACAAATCCCAATAAGTGTATATTGATTGGTTTATGTAAAAATATAGTGTCTTGTAATTTATACAGCTATAGAAGCTATACTGTAATGGTGGTGATCAGTGACTTCTAGTGTGACTGTGATAGGGTGGCGGGAAATCTGGCACTAACAGACACTGGCTGGGAGGGTCAGGAACTGACACGGGCATCGCTAGTGGTGGTAATACAGTGATAATATTGTACACTGACACTGTACTAATGATAGTGGCTGGCAGTGGCAGCTGGGGCTCCATTTTTTGGGGGGGGGGGGCGGCAAACAAACCCACCACCCACAACTGCCCACTCCCCAGCCCCACCTGCTCCCCTGCTCCCCAGTCCCGCTTGTAAGCCCGACAGTGGCTTTGGCAGCTTCCCCTGCTTTTCCTCCTGGCCAATCGGGTCTCAGGACCTGCTTCCTGTCCTGATTGGCCGGGAGGAGAAGCAGGAATACTATATTGAATGTTGATTTACTATTGTCACAAGTGGGTGGGCTCAGGGCACAGTGCTCTGCGCACCAAACCCAACCTTTGTGAAGCCTCTGGCTCTAATCATGAGCTTCACAAAAAAAAACACATAGAACTCTATGCGTCCGGTGCACCGCATGGAGATTAGGGAGGCTGTGCCCTGCGCCCCTTATAGATGGTGGTGGTTGGTAAGGGGTTAACATCTAGGGGTAATTAAGGGGTTAACTGTGTGCCTAACAAGTTTAATGTGTGTAATGTGTGCTGCTTCTACTTACTGACCTGGCTGTTTTTTTGTTGCCCCTGCTTTTAATGGAGAAGAAACAGCCAGATCGATGTTCAGTGCACACAGAGTTTAGTGTGTTTGTAAACACAGAACTCTCTGTGTGATTGGACACAGCTAATCAGCAGGTTTCAGCCAAAATAATTGGCTGGGACCTGCTGCCGAACTCAGCAGGGGCGTGCTCATGCACGTTCCAAACCCAGAAGACAGGTGGCAATGCACAGGTACGTTGTCCATTCTGCCTGTGCCACCAGTCTGCAGTAAATCTACTGTGGGCAGGCGGCAAGTAGTTAAAGCTGAAGTTTAATCTTATTTTTTTGAATTTCCTGATTCCTCCCTCCTCCCTCATTACCATGTTAATGACATTTATTTATTTATTTTTATTTAATTTTATTCCTATTTTAGATGCAAGTATGTCATCACTGGTCTTCTGTGCTTCTCTATGTAAGGTAGGCAGATCATTGCTGGTGGGGGGGAGTGGCAGAGTGCTGTACATAGATTCCTAAAAACATCACAGCACCCTGCCTTATTACTCCTATCTAGAGACCTCAGCCCTGATGCAAGCAGTGGCCTGGCTCTTGGGAGGATTTATGCACATATTAAAGTACCTTGATAGGTAGATGTCAGTCTGGAGGAGAAAATGTGTTTGTATAGAGACTACCTTAGGTAATGCCCACATATGATGCTGAATCTCCATCAATAAAGGACCTGAAATTCAATCAATAAAAGTAGTGGGCCAGGGACTGTAAGTCTGGGGTGGAAAGGGAAATCTGACTTTCTACGGCTTCTAAAGCACTTAGTGAGAAGCTCACGGTGTGCAGAAAATTCAGAGTAAGCAGTTTTGGTAAAGGAGATGGGCCTGTACAACTGTGCAAGACTGAAGGTAAGGCTGGAGTTCCGCTTTAAAAAAAAAAGGGCAAAAATAATAAATATGTAAGTTTAAATAGCACAACTGATTTAGCTCTGGATTAAAACAAAGAGATTTATACTGAAAGAGAAGTTATAATTTGTATTTTGTAACATGTTGACATTTAATCAGGAGTAATTATACATTTGCAATCGCTAGTCTATCTAAGGAAAAAATAGCTTGAAGAGCTGAAGGCATAGGTTCTCTAAGGCGTCTATGCATGGGACAGATTGAGCTCTGGTAGGCTTCAATTGCCAAGAATCTTTGCACAAGAGGTGAGAACTACTTGTAAAGCCAGCTGGCATCTGATCATACATGATCAGATATCGAATGAATGGGGAGAGATGTGGTTCCGTTATGGCCTGTTAGTGCCTGCCTTTGTATAACTGCTTTTATTTTCCTGGTGACCAAATTTATAGGTAAATATGTCTGGCAAAAACTGAAATTACGACTACACATTTAGCTATAAATCACAAAAATTTCACAGTAGAAATCCAAGTCCCAGGTCTTTTAACGAAACATTATATTAAACATTATATAGTGCGATAAGACATACTTTTGAAGTGCCTTTTTTCACAGTCTATTTCATTGACAAGTCAAGTAGCAGGGTTTATTCTGACTGTAAACGAATGCTACTTTCACGATTTTGGCAAACTCTTGAATATAACTCCGCAGCTTACTTTCATATGGCAGTAGAATTTCCAGGGCCAGTATTGAATAATGTACTTACACAAGGTAACAGAAGGCAGCAGGACATTCAATGTCCAATGCTCTTTATTTACAACTTCAGCATACAGTCAGTAATATTGGACAATGCGTTCTGGACTTAATGGGGGCATTTTAATAAGTCATTAGCAACCCATTTCTGGTGATGTGCATGTAGTCGGAAGTCTTGAGCCAAATTCATGAAAACCCTACAACATCCTACAAGGTGAAAATCCTCCACCTAATTCTGGATAAGTGGCAAATCTGCACATAGAAGGACCCCTGTAATAAGAGATCAATATATACCTATGTGGAGTAAATCTACTACTTTAGGGTGTCCGTCAAGGCTTAACAAGAGGCTGCCCACCAACTACAAATTTCCTAACGGCGAATATGTCCTCTAAAATTACCATACAAAAGGGGGGGACTCCCCCCACCAGAACACACTGATCAATGCTTGCAGCCTTTGTCTGCAAGCACTGGTTGTTGTTGGACTTACTGAACGAGCTCCCGGAACGGAACTTGTTTTTAAGTAGGGGACTTACTGTAAAATAATAGTGGCTCTTGAAGACATCTTTTAAGACAAAACATGCATGGGGATAAGCTTATGGGTTGTGATGTTTTCAAATAAATTTTTTTATTGATATGCTTAGTGCTTTTAGCATTGCTTTTTTATTGTACGGTCATGCTTTTAATTGAATTTATAGTAGGCACTAGAGGGAGCTTACTAAAAACATTCTAGCATTGTCCAACAGAGGGTGAAGCCATGATGGAAGGAGAAGCTAGGTGGCTCCAATGGTACTATTAGTTCATCAAAATCTGAACAATCCCAAAGTTGTAAATGTGTTTGAGTTTTGGATAAAGTGGAGAAATGTAAAAAATAGCTGAAGATCTTTTGTTTCTGTCTGTGACCCTATTGGGAGATTTTCCCTCAGTTCCTGTCCTAGTGGCACCCATGAAAGCAACCAAACAGCACTAAAAGCATTTTCACAAGTGCTAGTCCATCTCTTCTCTACTAAAACTAGTGTTTTGGTTTTTGTGATTGTGCCTGTTGGATAGATACAGAAGAGACTTAGAAGGTATTAAAAACCTGGCAGAGGCTCTAACTCTAATACTCTACCCCTTTGCGATTGAAAGCTAAAGTTTAGATATGTCAATTTTTTTACATAGTTACATTGGTCCAACATGTGCCATACCCGTGGGATCCCCATGAAAGCTGGAAATCACTGTAGAAGGCATTGTTACTTCAATGACTGCCACTAGCCTCGGGATCTCGTGCAGAATGTCCCAAATTGCCATATCTAAACTCCAGCTTTATGCTTGTCACACACACATCAACAGCAGATTTTATGGGATTTTCCTACAACTTGTTATTCCTTCCTTTTGACCAGCTACATGTGTGTTCATGGGTTCCTTTAATCTTCTTCAAGTCAAGATCATAATTACGTGATCTTTTTTTCCAAATGCTGTAAAAGATTAAATTGAAGGAAAAAATCATTTAATATACCGTACACACCATAACCATGTGGAAAATAATGGAAACATTTTCAGCATGTCTGATTACATCCCTTTTAATTAGACACCAGGATACTTGATTAAAAGTGATTAAATGTGCGCATATGGTTCCACTTTCTACATATATGAACAGAATGCAAAGTGTGGGGACACCTTTACTTGTATATCATTTCTCAGTCCCTTTAAGGAGAGGAGGCAATAGTTGGTGGGATGGGAAATGGGAGCTAAAGTGAAGGGCAGGAGCTAATTGTGATGGGGGGTTGGCATCTGATTGTGTGGGGTAATAGAGATTTGGTGGTGAAGTAACGGAGCAGAGATGTTTGTCATTCAGGACACAGGGCTAGGGGTACATGTGTGATGAAGAATGGGTTCAGATGACTAATAGAAGATGGACACATAGGGGATTTTAAAATAAGAGAGTTATTTAAATGCAGGAGAGGAGCCTAATGATCAGACCAGAAGAGTGTTATCATGAGTGGATGAGGAAACAGGGAGGTCAGAGAAATGGACATATGAAGAGAAGAGGAGTGGAAAAGCTTTACGACTTAAGGCCCGTACACACGATCGGACTTTTTGACAACAAACATGCAAATTATCTGTTTTGTGGCAACATCCGACCGTGTGTACGCTCCATCGGACAAACTTTTTCGGTTTTCATCGGACCTTTGTTGGCTGTGTGAACGGACAAACTTTCTGGCAACAAAAGTCCGATGGAGCAAAGTCCGATCGTGTGTACACAAAACCAACGGACAAACACACATGCTCAGAACCAATGCAAAAGATCAGACAACAATACAGAAGTTGACCAAAGGTGGCGCTGGAGTATTTGAATTTCCTCTTTCGAAGTGTCGTCAGTACGTTGAAACGTCACTACGTTCGTGTTTTTTGCCTAAAAAGTCTGATCGTGTGTATGCAATACAAACTTGCGGCCAACGCCCTTTGTACAAAGTCCGATCGTGTGTATGAGGCTTTAGAATGTTTGAGGGTGTGTTTGCAGGACTGTGGACTGAATGGTAGAAGAGAGGAGGGGATAAAGAAGAAAGTGGTAGCACATCATGGCTGGGAAGGGGAAGAGAGGAGGCACAGGGAGCAGGGGATAGGAAGGAACTTATAAAAAGGGAAAGCATAAAACACCAGTTTACATTATGCTGGAAAATCTTTTTTACAGTTTTGGAGTTATTTGTGTGGTATCAAGCACTTTACAGTTTTTGCAGGATATGCTTACATGAATTGAATTGTTTGGGAAATAGTCCACCAGGGAAATTGATTTTCTGGGGTCTTCGGTAGACAGGAGCTCACAATCTGTGCCATCTGACTCATACTTCAAGACCATGACTCATAATTACATTACCCCTTTACTACCCTTTAGGACCACATAACACCTATACACTATATTACCAAAAGTATTGGTACACCTGCCTTTACACCTTTGGGATTGGAGACTGTGAGCCAGGCCCTCTCTTCCAACATCAGTGCCTGACCTCACAAATTTGCTTCTGGACGAATAGTCAAACATTCCCATAGACACACTCCTAAATCTTGTGAACAGCCTTGCCAGAAGAGTTTAAGCTGTTACAACTGCATATTGAACCCTACGGACTAAGACTGGGATGCCATTAAAGTTTATGTAAAGGCAGGTGTCCCAATACTTTTGGTAATATAGTGTATGTGACATCCAGGAAGTGGGCTTTAATCCTGGGCGCCACATACATGTGTTTTAGCATGCTTCCAGCACAGAGACCTGGCTTTTGGTGATGGCCCGGGTCTCCTTCAAAGGATTGGGGCTGGGGAGAACTGGATCCCCATCACATGATTTCTGTTAGCCTGTCATTGGCTATCAATATTGATCATTCACCTTTTAGCCCACCCCAATGTTGTTCCTCCTCTGTGAAGAGAAGAAACAACAGACTACTCCTCTAGCGAGTTGCACTCATTTTTCTTAGTAAATATAAATGTGGTGAAGCTTCACTTTGTACAGAATAACCAAGCACGTTCAAGGAAAAAAAAAAAAGCTTTTTAGCTTGCGCATGAAGATATGATGGAAATCAGCAGAGCTTTACCATACCAAACCACATACCTTCAACATTGTGCTCTGCCCCCCCCCCCCCCCCCAAGTTCCTTGTCCCCATGTTGATAGGGACAAGGACCTCTTCCCTGTAACCCTGCCCGGTGGTTGTGGGGATCTGTAGGTGGGGGCTTATCAGAATCTGGAAGCCCCCTTTAACAATCTGAATCTGGAAGCCCCCTTATGTGAAAGAGTGTGGGGTGCATAGTACCGCTACTCATTTACCACCCAAACAATGTGTACTGTAAAAAAAGGGGCCCCCAGATCCTTGCCCCCGTGTGAATGAGTATGGGGTCTTTATTTAAAAAAACTGAAATAAATGTCCCCTGGTTTAGATCCATCGTCAATAAAGATACCTGCCGCCATACCCAATCCGGAAAAAAAAAAAAGGTCTGCTCGTGCTAAAGACTCCTGCCATCTGCCAGCTCTGCCATCCTACAGCTTCTAAATAACTAAGGGACTGGGTGACCCGCCCCCTTGTGATGTCATCGATCCAGCATTGAGAATAGATCTACATTGGGGACATTTATTTTTATTTTTTAAAGAGAGGACTGTGTAATGTCTTTTTTTACACTACACATTTTTTTCAGGTAAATGAGTGGCGGTACTATGTACCCCATACTCATTCACATGGGGGGCAAGGATCTGGGGGCCCCCTTGTTAAAGGGGACGTATAGATTCAGATAAGCCCCCCACCCACAGACCCCCACAACCACCGCCCAGGGTTGTGGGGAAGAGGCCCTTGTCCCTATCAACATTGGGCCCCCTGCCACAAAGCACCACCCCATGTTGAGGGCATGTGATCTGGTATGGTTCAGGAGGGGGCACTCGCTCATCCCCTCCTACTCCTGATCTGCGAGAGTGCATACTCATATAAGGGTCTGGTGTGGATTTTGGGGGGCCCCATGCTAAAACAGTTTTTAATAATGGCATGGGGCCCCCCCAAAATCCATGCTAGACCCGAAGGGCCTGGGATGGATTTGGGGGGGGACCCCACACAATTTTTTTTCACATATTTCTATTTGCCGGCAGTGGGAACCTCGCTGACAGCTGATGACTCAGTGGTTGTTAAGGGTGCAGTGACTGTTCCTTAACAGCCAGTACACATTCGATAAATACCGCATGCCTCAATCACTACTTAAAGGGGTTGAAAAATCAGAAGTTTTTTATCTTACTGCATTATATGCAGTAAGATAAAAAGCTTTCAGTGTATAGCAGCCCCCTTCAGCCCCCTAATACTTACCAAACCCCCTTCCCTGTCCAGCGAAGTCCACGAGTGTCTCGGCCATCCGGGAATCTCTCTTATGATTTGCTGAGACACAGCAGCAGTGCCATTGGCTCCCACTGCGGTCAATCAAAGTCAGTTAGCCAATCAGGAGCGAGAGGGGCCGGGCCGAACCACAGCTCCATGTCTAAATAGACACACGGAGCTGCAGCTCGGCTTGGGTGCCCCCACAGCAAGCTGCTTGCTGTGGGGGCATTCAACAGAAGGGAGGGGCCCGGAGCACAGACGAGGAACCCGAGAAGAGGAAGATCTGGGCTGCTCTGTGCAAATCCACTGCAACAAACCAGGTAAGTATAACATGTTTATTATTTTTTATAATTCAATAATGTGAAAAAAATATAATAAAAAAAAAAAACCTGAGACTTTACAATCACTTTAATTACCTCATGCATTTAATTATTTATTTCCTTCTGTGAATTGAGTTTAACGCCGGTTCATGTGGTATTTACCAAGCGTTTTTAGTGTTTTGCGGTAAATACCGCAAAACGATATAGTGAATTGACAGTTACAGGATCGCATGCCATATTTAGGCAAAATGTGTACGGACACCTAAATATCGCGTGCGAGTTCCTTTCGTGAATGGAGCCCAGTGTGTCAGCTAGTGTCAGTAGTGTTATGCCCCGTACACACGGTCGGATTTTCCGATGGAAAATGTTTGATGGGAACTTGTTGTTGGAAATTCCGACCATGTGTAGACTCCATCGGACATTTTCCATCGGAATTTCCGTCACACAAAATTTGAGATCTGGATCTCAAATTTTCCGACAACAAAATCCGTTGTCGGAAATTCCGATCGTGTGTACACAAGTCCGACGCACAAAGTTACACGCATGCTCGGAATCAAGCAGAAGAGCCGCACTGGCTATTGAACTTCATTTTTCTCAGCTCGTCGTACGTGTTGTACGTCACCGCGTTGACGTTCGGAATTTCCAACAAGCTTTGTGTGACCGTGTGTATGCAAGACAAGTTTGAGCCAACATCCGTCGGAAAAAATCCTTGGATTTTGTTGTCGGAATGTCCGACAGTGTGTACTGGGCATAAGTGTGTCAGTGCCAGTTAGTGGCAGTGTAACTGAAAGTTAGTGGCAGTGTTAGTGGCAGTGTGTTTTTGGTAAGAAAAAAAGGTTTTATATTTAGCGTCAGTGTGAGTGTCAGTGTAGGCAGAACAAAAAAAAAAATTGAAAACAAAATGCATACTATTGTCTTTTGGCCCTACTACAGCTACAAAGAACAAACATTGCACGCATGCGTGGTATCACTGGAGAAATTGGTTTGCAGTTTTTTTGGTGGTGGGTCATGGCAAAGGCATAAAAATATAAGACGAAAGTTTAAAAAACTATGTTTTTACACTATTTTGGGCCAGTTTTCCTTTTATAATAAAAAAAATCAAGCGATACCCATTAATATGTGCCGCCAAATGAAAGCCCAATTTGTCCTGAAAAAAAATAAGTAGAATCCAGCTGGACACATTAAGTAGTTGCACTGATATGTACAGTTTTACTAACACATGTCAAAGTTGCAAAATTAGGTCTGGATGTTAAAGTGGTTCTGAAGCCTAAACATTTTTTACCTAATGCATTCCTTGCATTACGGTAAAAAAATGTTTAGGTGGCATTATGCCCCTCATGCCCTTTAAACTTAGCACTGAAAAACAACAAAAAGAGAGTGCACCAGTCTAGCTTATTACCTTATTACACCTTTTATTAATCTTTAAAAGTATTATACTGACAGACAACTGAGTTTAACCACTTCAATACAGGGAAATTGTCACCCCCTTCCTGCCCAAACCAATTTTCAGTTTTCAGTGCTGTCGCAATTTGAATGACAATTGCGCGTTCATGCAACACTGTACCCAAATGACATTTTTTATATTTTTTTCCCACAAATAGAGCTTTCTTTTGGTGGTATTTGATAAGTAATCAAATACTACCAAAAGAAAGCTCTATTTGTTTTTATTTTTTGCGCTATAAACAAAAATAGAGTGACAAGTTTGAAAAAAAAAACACAATATTTTTAACTTTTTGCTATAATAAATATCCCAATTTTTTTTTAAAAAAACAAAAATTTTCCTCCGTTTAGGCAGATATGTATTCTTCTACATATTTTTGGTAAAATAAATTGCAATAAGTGTATATTGATTGATTTGCGCAAAAGTTATAGCGTTACAAAATAGGGGATAGTTTTATGGCATTTCTATTACTATTATTATTATTTTTTTTACTAGTAATGGCGGAGATCTGCGATTTTTGTATTGTGACTGCGACATTGCGGCAGACATATCAGACACTTTTGACATTATTTTGGGACCATTCACATTTATACAGCTATCAGTGCTATACAAATGCATTGATTACTGTATAGATGTCACTGGCAGGGAAGGGGTTAACACTAGGGGGCGATCTAGGGGTTAATTGTGTTACCTAGGGAGTGATTCTAACTTTAAGGGTAGGGGACTCCCAAGGGGAGGAGACCGATAGGTGTTCCTCTGTTCTGGGAACACATGATCGATCTCCTCTCACCTGACAGGACGTGGATCTGTGTGTTTACACACACACAGATCCACGGTCCTGCTCTGTTAACGGGCAATCGCGGGTGCCCGGCGGACACTGCGGCCGCCAGGCACGCGCATCGGCTCCTGAGTGATGCAGAAGTCATATGACGCCCGCCCAGGATGGGAGATCCCTCCTGCGGATGTCATATGACTTTGGCTGTGATGGGAAGTGGTTAACAAGCCCATCAATATATCCAAAGACATAGGTGCCAGAATTGCAACATTCATTCATCAGCATGGAAAGAAGCCATCCGGGTCTAATATGGCTGATGAATTTCAAGGGGTGACCCCTCTTCATCAATGCCAAAAGCTATGGTACCTTTAGCCTGACTTATATACCGTTCTAATATACCATAAGAAATCATATGCTCCTCCTCTTTGCTGTGTGGACTGGATCACAAGGTCACATGATCACCTACCACTACATCCATGGACCACATAGTCAAAATCATAGTTAAAAAAACTTCAGTTAGAATGCCAGTACCAGCACCCCATAAAGATAATGTACACACACACACACAAGTATGTTTCAAGCAGTAAGAGAAGAAATGTCAACTGTATCTTTAAATGTTATTGGCCTCTAGGATATGTCCACCTGAGATAATGTAAACACGGTCAGCACGCGTACTTCTTGCATTAAACTTTCTATTAAAGAGTATTCAAATGTGTTTGCATGTCTGTATTTTAACATGAACACACAGGTATCCAAAATGGTATCTCCCCATACCGTGGAAACAAACTGTTTTTTAAACTCCACATTTGAGCGCAGGAGGTTGTTTTTATTGCCCCTTTATACTTAGGCTTCATGTACACGGGATGTTGTTCAACCTCTCCTGAACAATTTAACTTGACAGCTAGAAACCGGCGTCTAAAAACAGCCGTTTAGTCGCATTTAGCCGTGTTTGCATCTAGAAGCATTTGTAAAAAAAATATATATATATATATTATTTTTTTTTGTTAAAATTAAAAACATCTGTAAACGAAACGCTGCTAAATGCGAGCTACCGCATTAAGCAGCGTTTACAAGCTGTTACAGGCATTTGGTGTTTCAAATGCCTCTGAACATTCGTCTGAACCCGTTTTTTGCATTCCAAAAAATGTTTCTAAACTGCCTAGAAACTACTGTACTGATAACATAACATAGAGGAGAGTTCAGGGGCAGCTGAAAAAAAACACCCAACTGCTCCTAAAGGTCCGTTTACCAGCAGCAGTGTACATGAGGCCTTACAGTACTTGGGTCCTTACTCAACCCAGCACTGTGCCCATCTGTAGCAGTTCTCTCCCTTCTACCCACTCTCACGGGCTTGCCTGAGAGCAATTTTGTAAACATGTTTTTCTTTTTTTGACACCAAAATGACACTGTACTACTCAGTTTTTTTTTTTTTTTTTTTACACTGTCATTGCTTATAACAGTGAAGTTCATTCACTGTTATAAGCAATGATTTTAGTTGTCATGAATAGGCTAACATTTCTGACACTTTACGTTACTGTTGACATGCTGTGACTGACTTCAGCTAATCACACGGAACAGGTAGCCAGGTACCATGTGATAGCTGTGAGCCATCTTGAGCAATCTCAAGATTGCAATCTTAGGGATCACATGATACCCCAGCCTATCATAGCGGCCAGGTACTGGTAATGTTACACCACTGTGTCTGGTTGATGTACATGAACATGACTGTGCCTGTACCTGCAGCCCACTCACAGTATAATTACTGTGAGCAGTCAACAGGTGGTTAAAAAGTGTTAGCTGCACTTTGGCTTTTGTTGAAGTCCATCTAAATCTGCTAGTGCATCTAACACTATCCTCTCCTGAGACTGACTATGCTGCTGTCCAAAGGTGTCTCCATTGCTAACTCCATCCAGAGAGGAGACACCTTAAGACAGGAAGCTTGTTACTGGCTGGATTACTAGGTGAAAATAAAGGGAAAAGGCCCTAAAAATACAACACTAAGGCAGCCGCAAGCTGCAATATAGTACATTTTAGTTCTTGGGTATAATACCATTTTAAAGTGAGATGCATCTCTGCTTAAAGTGTTTGTAAAGTCACACTGTGACTTTACTGGTATCTCCTCTGGATTATGCAGTTATCAACTACAGTGTATGTATTTTTTTTTTTTAATGACAAGGGTTTACAATTTTCTCCAATCCAAAACCACTTTTTGTGAACCAAACTCTTTTTACAAATGGGAAAAAGAACTGGGGGAAACCTTTTCTGACCAACAGTGAATAATAGCAATTAGATGCAACTACCAATATTCGCAATGCTCAACCTATTGGGAACTGGTACAAAAATTCCATTCAAGATGGCACTTTACCCCATACATTGTGGCAAAATCTCTAAAGCCCCATACACACGCTCGGATTATCCGAGGACCAGGTCCGTCGGATCATGTCCGTCATACTTTGTCCGATGTTGGTTTTGCGTACACACGGTCGGACAAAGTTGTCGGAAAATCCGATCATTCTGAACGTGGTGACGTTTGTTGCCTACGACGGGACTACGTAGAGGCTAGTAGCCAATAGCTTTGGTCTTGTAATGTGATCTGAGCATGTGTAGCACTTTGTCCGTCGGAATTCGCTACACACGATCGGATTTGGTGTGATCGGACTTTGTTGTCAAAAAATCTATCCAGCAGGAGATAGGACTTTGTCCGTCGGACAATCCGATGGAAACTGTCCGATGGTGCCTACACACGGTCGGAATTTCCGACAACATTGTCTGATAGGACAGAATCCATCGGAAAATCCGACCGTGTGTATGGGGCTTTAAACTAATACTAACCTGTGTTGGAGAGATTGTGGACAGGTTGGGATCCTAACCCATGTGGTTTGGTCTTGACAGCTAGAAACTGACGTCTAAAAACAGCCGTTTAGTCGCATTTAGCCGTGTTTGCATCTAGAAGCATTTGTAAAAAAAATACATATATCTTTTATTTTTTTGTTAAAATTAAAAACATCTGTAAACGAAACGCTGCTAAATGCAGCTTCTGGTCGGAGATATTTAACCTGATATCAGCAGTCACTAGAATTTTTATTAAACCAAATGTTGAACAAGCTATACTTAGCATTTACATGTTAGTCTTTCCTATCTCTGTTCGATCAATTGCCATGCACATCATTTTTGCGGCTCGCATGGCAGTAATACATAAATGGAAAACAAGTGAGATACCTAGTGTGAAAAATACTGTGAGACAGGTAAATGTCATAGCTGAATTGAAAGGATCTTGGTGTATAGAGATGGAAATATTTCTAAGTACGAACTTAACTAGTCTCCTTGTCATAACCAGACATAAAGGTCTTTAGATATACAGTATTACCTACTTGTTATACTAGAGATCTACACTGAGCAAAAATATTTTTGTGTTTGCCCCTATTTATCATGAGCTGAACGCAAAGATCTACAAATTTTTCTATTTACACAAAAGGCCTATTTCTCTCAAATATTGTTTACAAATCTGTTCATAAATCTGTGTTAGTGAGCACTTCTCCTTTGCTGAGATAATCCATTCACCTCACAGGTGTGGCATATCAAGATGCTGATTAGACAGCATGATTATTGCACAGGTGTGCCTTATGCTGGCCACAATAAAAGGCCACTCTAAAACGTGCAGTTTTATCACACAGCACAATGCCACAGATGTCGCAAGTTTGGAGGGAGCGTGCAATGATGACTGCAGGAATGTCAACCAGAGCTGTTGCCCTTGAATTGAATGTTCATTTCTCTACCATAAGCCACCTCCAAAGGCGTTTCAGAGAATTTGGCAGTACATCCAACCGGCCCCACAACCGCAGACCACGTGTAACCCCGCCAGCCCAGGACCTCCACATCCAGTATCTCCCCCTCCAAGATCATCTGAGACCAGCCACCCGGACAGCTGCTGCAACAATCAGTTTGCATAACCAAAGTATTTCTGCACAAACTGTCAGAAACCATCTCAGGGAAGCTCATCTGCATGCTCGTCGTCCTCATCGGGGTCTTGACCTGACTGCAGTTTGTCGTCGTAACTGACTTGAGTGGGCAAATGCTCACATTCAATGGCATCTGGCACTTTGGAGAGGTGTTCTCTTCATGGATGAATCCCCGTTTTAACTGTACAGGGCAGATGGCAGACAGCATGTATGGCTTCCTGTGAGTGAACAATTTGCTGATGTCAACGTTGTGGAACAATTGGCCCATGGTGGCGGTGGGGCTATGGTATGGGCAGGCGTATTCTATGGACCATGAACACAAATGCATTTTATTGATGGCATTTTGAAGGCACAGAGATACGAGATCCTGAGGCCCATTGTTGTGCCATTCATCCACGACCATCGCCTCATGTTGCAGGATGGTAATGCATGGCCCCATGTTGCAAGGAGCTGTACACAATTCCTAGAATTTGAAAACATCCCAGTTCTTGCATGGCCAGCATACTCACCGGTAAGGATGAGCCCGGTGTTCGATTCGAACCCATGTTCGAATCGAGCACCGGGTGTTCGCTCGCTCGGCGAGCCCAGAACTATTGGGACCGCTCGCATCAAATTCGTGTGATGCGAGCGGCCCCGCAATGCATTGCGGCCCGCGCAGTGCAATGCTGGCTGATGATTGGCCAAGCATGCACTGTGACCCCGCATGCTTGGCCAATCACAGCGCCGGCAGCGAGGAGAGCCATAATTGGCTACAGGCAGGATGCCTGTAGCCAATTATAGCTCAGGGGCTTTAATACACGCCCCACGGTATAAGAGGCCGCCGCTGCGGCGGCCTCGCATATTATGTTTCACTCACAGTGTCAGCGTGTCAGTGTGCTGCTGACTGCTGACAACAATATGTTCTTTATTTCTGGGGATATGTGTGTGCATGCTGTTAGAACAGCATTGCAGTATCACATCTGGGGGGTGTCTATAGGTAGCCTGTGAAGGAGGGCAGGTTTCCTGTGCTTAGAACTTTCCCTGCAAAAAAGTGTCATTTTTGCAGGAAGAAAGCTATTTAAATCACTCGCGGCTAATGAATTGATGGCTCCTGTAACACAGAGAGCTGTCATTCATTAATAAAAAACAAAAAAAAAAGCGTAGGGGTCCCCCCAAATTCAATAACCAGGCCCTTCAGGTCTGGGATGGATATTAAGGGGGATCCCAGCCAAAAAAAAAAAAAAAAATGGCGTAGGGTCCCCCTCAAAATCCATACCAGACCCTTGAGGTCTGGTATGGATTTTAAGGGGAACCCTAGCCAAAAAAAATGGCGTGGGGTCCCCCTCAAAATCCATACCAGACCCTTATCCGAGCACGCAACCTGGCAGGCCGCAGGAAAAGAGGGGGGACGAGAGCGGCCCCCCCTCTCGCCTGAACCGTACCAGGCCACATGCCCTCAACATTGGGAGGATGCTTTGGGGGTCTAAGACCCCAAAAGCACCTTGTCCCCATGTTGATTAGGACAAGGGCCTCTTCCCCACAACCCTGGCCGGTGGTTGTGGGGGTCTGCGGGCGGGGGGCTTATCGGAATCTGGAAGCCCCCTTTAACAAGGGGACCCCCAGATCCCGGCCCCCCCCCTGTGTGAAATGGTAAGGGGGTACAAAAGTACCCCTACCATTTCACCAAAAAAGTGGCAAAAATGGTAAAAAGGACAGGAGACAGTCTTTGACAATTCCTTTATTAAAATCTTCTTTCTTCTTTCTTCATCCTTCGGTTTCTTCATCTTCTCCTTCCTTCATCTTCTTCCATCTTCTTCTTCCATTTTCTTCTTCCTCCGATCCGCTTCTTCTTGCGCTGGTCTTCTCGTCCTTCTCGTCCGGCATCTTCTTCCGTCGGCGTCGGCGTCGGTGTCTCTGTCTCTTCTTGGGCCGCTCCGCGCAATGGGAGGCTCCCGCTGTGTGAGGCTCCGCTCCGTCTGACAGGTCTTTTATAATGGAGGGCACCTGGTGACCCCGCCCCCTCTGACGCACAGGGACGTCATGGGGAATTCCATGATGGCTTTCCCCATGATGTCAGAGGGGGGCGGGGTCACCAGGTGCCCTCCGTTTTAAAAGACCTGTCAGATGGAGCGGAGCCTCACACAGCGGGAGCCTCCCATTGCGCGGAGCGGCCCAAGAAGACACCGACACCGACGCCGACGCCGACGGAAGAAGATGCCGGACGAGAAGGACGAGAAGACCAGCGCAAGAAGAAGCGGATCGGAGGAAGAAGAAAATGGAAGAAGAAGATGGAAGAAGATGAAGGAAGGAGAAGATGAAGAATCCGAAGGATGAAGAAAGAAGAAAGAAGATTTTAATAAAGGAATTGTCAAAGACTGTCTCCTGTCCTTTTTACCATTTTTGCCACTTTTTTGGTGAAATGGTAGGGGTACTTTTGTACCCCCTTACCATTTCACACAGGGGGGGGGCCGGGATCTGGGGGTCCCCTTGTTAAAGGGGGCTTCCAGATTCCGATAAGCCCCCCGCCCGCAGACCCCCACAACCACCGGCCAGGGTTGTGGGGAAGAGGCCCTTGTCCTAATCAACATGGGGACAAGGTGCTTTTGGGGTCTTAGACCCCCAAAGCATCCTCCCAATGTTGAGGGCATGTGGCCTGGTACGGTTCAGGCGAGAGGGGGGCCGCTCTCGTCCCCCCCTCTTTTCCTGCGGCCTGCCAGGTTGCGTGCTCGGATAAGGGTCTGGTATGGATTTTGAGGGGGACCCCACGCCATTTTTTTTGGCTAGGGTTCCCCTTAAAATCCATACCAGACCTCAAGGGTCTGGTATGGATTTTGAGGGGGACCCTACGCCATTTTTTTTTTTTTTTTTTTTGGCTGGGATCCCCCTTAATATCCATCCCAGACCTGAAGGGCCTGGTTATTGAATTTGGGGGGACCCCTACGCTTTTTTTTTTTCATTTTTTTTTTTTTTTATAAATGACTTTTTTTTTATGAATGAGTTTCAATGAATAACTGTTCTCTGTGTTACGGGAGCCGTGAATTAACATTAGCCGCGAGTGATTTTAAATAGCTTTTTTACTTTCAAAAATGACACTTTGCGCAGAGACAGTTCTAAACACGGGAAACATGCGCCCCTTTACAGGCATACTATAGACACCCCCCAGGTACGAAATTTAAAGGAATATTACACTTTTATTGTTTCAATTTAAGCATTATTAAAATCACTGCTCCTGAAAAAACGGCCGTTTTTAAAAAAAAATTTTGCATTGATACATGTCCCCTGGGGCAGGACCCAGGTCCCCAAACACTTTTTATGACATTAACATGCATATTAGCCTTTAAAATGAGCACTTTTAATTTCGAACGTTCGCATCCATTATAACTAATAGGGTTCTAAAGCTCGCACGGACTTTAGGTCCGTTCGCGGGTTCTGGTGCGAGCCGAACGGGGGGGTGTTCGGCTCATCCTTACTCACCGGACATGTCACCCATTGTGCATGTTTGGGATGCTCTGGATCGGCGTATACGACAGCGTGTTCCAGTTCCTGTCAATATACAGGAACTTCGCACAGCCATTGAAGAGGACTGGACCAACATTCCACAGGCCACAATCAACAACCTGATCAACCTATGCGAAGGAGATGTGCTGCACTGCATGAGGCAAATGGTGGTCACACCAGATACTCACTGGTTTTCGGACCCCCCGACCCCCAATACAGTAAAGATTGTAGATCTTTTCGTTTATATTTTTGCTCAGTGTATATGGGTTTATAAATCAGTTAATAAATATGTTTATAGGAATGTTATTTACTTACTCTCTTGTTACGTTTGCCCCTATGCTCGCTCATACAAATGGTTACTTTCCTTCTGTGTACTGTATCAAATTGGATGACTTGTGAAAATTATTCAAAAATACTTTTTGGGCGTTGTTCTGATTATGATTATGATTGCAGCCAACTGGGCTATATGGTGTCATCTGACATCCTGGGCTTCCCGGCCATCTAAGTGGTGCGTGTGCCCAGGGGCCCACGAAGTCCGCCGGGCACCCACGATTGCCCGATAACAGAACAGGACCGTGGATCTATGTGTGTAAACACACAGATCCACGTCCTGTCAGGGGAGAGGAGACCGATCGTGTGTTCCCAGTACAAAGGAACACGGACCCCACAGTTAGAATAACTCCCTAGGTAACACATTTAACCCCTTGATCGCCCCCTAGTGTTAACTCCTTCCCCGCCAGTGACATTTATACAGTAATCAGTGCATGTTTATAGCACTGATCACTGTATAAATGTGAATGGTTCCAAAATAGTATCAAAAGTGTCCAATGTGTCTGCCGCAATGTCGCAGTCACAATAAAAATCGCAAATCGCCACCATTACTAGTAAAAAAAAAAAAATTACAAAAATGCCATAAAACTATCTCCTATTTTGTAGACGCTATAACTTTTGCTCAAACCAATCAATATACGCGTATTGCGTTTTTTTTTTACCAAAAATATGTGGAAGAATACATATCGGCCTAAACTGTGGAATTTTTTAAATTGGGATATTTTTTATACCAAAACGTTAAAAATATTGTGTTTTTTATAAACTTGTCGAGAGGTGATCAAATACCAACAAAAGAAAGCTCTATTTGTGGAGAAAAAAAAATGATAAAAATGATAAAAATTATAAAAAAAAAATGAAAAAAATGGCATTGTTGGCAAATGTTGCATGGCTGCACAATTGTCATTCAAAATGCGACAACGCTGAAAACTGAAAATTGGCCTGGGCAGGAAGGGGGTGAAAATGCCCTGTATTGAATCGGTTAATGATTGCACTTGGTCAGCTGGTTCTGACAGTTCTAAACATGCCAACTACACTGGTGGCAGCTTAGGTTATGCCACTTTTCTGAGGGGGTCTGAATACATCACAGTTTTGTCTTTATGAATAGCAGATGCCTCAAATCAAAACACTTATAATGAAAGTAGATTATGCTGCCCTTCCTTATGATATCAATGTTGTTAGAAAGTAATACTCTAATTATAAAAATATAATGCTTAATTGCTCACAATATATCAGTTGCTAGTTGCTTTTATTTTCTATAAAAATAATTCCACAAAACTGCTTGTGGCACCAACACAGTTCAAACTGTCAGCAACTCTTTCTTGCCCTGAGGTCCTGTTGAAAGTCAATAATAAGCTGTCCCTTGCATTTAGCATCAAATTGTCCTTGTTGAGCAATAATATATTCTGCCAAGTAACCTGATCATGCAGACTCCTCAAGCTACTGAAATGCTGACTCCCATCATCTCTGTGGAACTGCCCAGCAGGATGCACCTTTGTAAATTCCACTTCCTCACAGAGTGTGTCATGAGTGACATGCAAAAGCATTGTGAGAGACAACAGGTCAGAGGTCATGGCAACAATACTCATCAGGATTTGAACTAGGGTCAGTAGAAAGGGTGACATTTTTTCATAGTTCTGGTTTATCTGAAGGAATTGTTGAAAAATAAATTCCTCTCTTTGTGGTGATCTCAGATATTGCCCATGCAGTTATATTTAAACCCATCTATACCATTGTGTATGTTGGTCTACAGCAAACTTGTAGCAATAATGTTTTTACACTAGAGTCTAGTGAAATTGAGTTTTTACGTATTGCTGACCTGGTTAAGAGCTACTGTGTGACAACTGCTGATCCAGTACATCAACTTTAACAGGAAAAGGTCAATGGACTGACAAAGATGGATTAGATGGAGGGTAACCTTTGTTTCTTAGCATGGCTAAACCAGATATCTGACCCCAAAAACGAACTTGCAATGTAAATATACTTCTGTCAATTACTGTCAACTTAATTTAACATTTCTGTAGTTGGCATGTGTATTGTGGTAAATAATGGCATGGCATATAATGATAGTGTTATAAAAAAAAAAAAGTAGAAGCACAAAATCCTAAAGCTGTAAATCTAACTTCTCATTAGTTCCCTATACACTTTGGATTTAGCACCATTAGTAAATTGACTTGACCAGTTGTGATGTCATAGCTTGTGACCTGTTTGTCTTATGATATGCTCATCAAATAGAGGCAGAGGACATCCATTGTTAGGGCCACTAATGTCTGATTGAACGCAGAAAATTTTGGACTACAATTGAAGATCCCTGGTGTGCTGATCTGTGAAATATCTAGTATCCAGCTGGTAATCTCTACAGCACCCGCTACAGATGAGCCTGTGATCCAGGAATGGGTGCGATGGGAATATAGGCAAGACATTTTTCAGAGAGACACACTCTCCCAACACTTTCAGGTAAAAAAAGAACAGATAACAATTTACAAAGCTATGACAACTCGGCCCCCAGCTACATCCCTAACCTAGTCTCAAAATACCAACCAAATCATTCTCTTTGTTCCTCTGTAGACCTCCTGCTCTCTAGCCCCCTTGTCACCCCCTCCCATTCTCACTTCCTGGACTTTTTCTGAGCCTCTCTTATCCTCTGGAATTCCCCACCCAATCTGTCCAACTGTCTCCTATTCTGTCTACTGAAAAAACCCATCTCTTCAGAGAAGCCTATTCTGCCTCCCACCTAATAACTGTACTTTGTTTTCTGAATCAGCTCATTACACAGTTATTACCTTTCTTATCACTTGCCCCTCCCTTTTGAAATCATTAACGAGCAGGACCCTCTGATTCCTCCTGTATTAAATTGTATTGTAACTGTACTGTCTGCCCTCACATTGTAAAGTGCTGCACAAACTTTTAGCGCTATATAAATCCTGTATAATAATAATAATAACAGGCCAATGTGCCAGGGCAAATATATACTCTTTTTTAGCAGTTAAAATATTACTTAAAAATTCAGTCACTTCTACCTACAGGGTTAGATAATATACCTACAATGTGGGGCTCACTATATACTTACCTAGATGGATGCTGCAGCTGTCCTTTGCCGACTTAGTATTCAAAGACCTCTAATCATCCAGTTCTCGGTCTTCACTGCGCAGAGAGCTGGTGACTGTTAGTCATTGGCTCTCTGCTTTGCCCCTCCAGTGCTCACTGGAGCGCCAGGCTGTGGAGGGGGCAGAAACGGCTAGCTCAGGCTCTAAGCTGTGCACTGAGAGGCTGAGCCCCCTGCTGGTTAGGCATCTTTGCAAATCCCAATATTATTGTCGGGATCCCTGCAGAGCCTGGACTAAAGCTTGCTGTCGGCTGAATCTGGGTCAGAGGAGTGCAGAACTAAGTGCACTATTGTGACCCACAGGAGAAGTATGGCCAAAAGAACCTTGGCCATACTTCTCCTTTAATAATCATAAAAATGTCAGTGAATATATACAGTATCTCACAAAAGTGAGTACACTGCTCACATTTTTGTAAATATTTTATTATATCTTTTCATGTGACGACACTAAAGAAATTACACTTTGCTACAATGTAAAGTAGTGAGTACAGCTTGTATAACAGTGTTAATTTGCTGTCCCCTCAAAATAACTCAACACACAGCCATTAACCTCCCTGGCGGTAATCCCAAGTGTGGCTCGGGGCTTACATTTCAGTACCATTAGCGGTAACTCTGAGCCACACTCGGGATTGCATTGCAGAATCCTGGTCATGGTTACTTACCCTGTCCCCAGGATCCTGCGATGTACCCCTGCTGTGCCCATGGGCTGTGTCCTCTGCCCGATGCTCTGTGTTCCGGGCTCCATTCCCTGCGAGCGTCACAATGAATGGGGGCGGAGCCCGGCAGCAAATTCAAAAAGTACACAAAACATAACACATACAGTACACTGTAATCTTACAGATTACATTACTGTATCAAATAATTACTTTTGTTGCCAGGGGTTTAGACATTAATGGCTGTGTGTTGAGTTATTTTGAGCGGACAGCAAATGTACACTGTTATACAAGCTGTACACTAACTACCTTACATTGTAGCAAAGTGTAATTTCTTTAGTGTTGGCACATGAAAAGATATTATAAAATATCTACAAAAATGTGAGGAGTGTACTCACTTTTGTGAGATACTGTAGTTCAAGTACCTGCATAAACCAAAAATTAGGCTTCCAGGTGCAGAAATACCAATCCGGATACAAACCAATAATTGCAGTTACCACCAACCACAATAATGGGAGCCATATCCAAGATAATATATGTCTATATTGCCTATAATAAAAACACATCCAAGGACCTCCTACCAGCTGCCATGACATAAACGCACAATTCCCATATCTTTCCAAATACCAAACAACCAGAAATAATAAGGGAGAAAGGGTGGGAAGTTGTCCCAACTCTTCCAAATAAAGGCTTCCCAGATCCTCCACATTTCCAACCCATGAAGCTCCACCTGTTACTGCCCTGTCAGAAAATCTGGTGTTTACTTTTGGTCTGGTGAAAATCTGGTGTTTACTTTTGGTCTACAAAAGGCTCCGCCTATACCAAACCCCTTTTTACTCAGTAATGTCGGTCCTGTGTCTAAGCTTCTTCATCTTTTGCTCTGGGCCTAAGTTTCTGTTTGTGCTTAATACACTTTCAGAGACAGTTTCCATCCTTCCTCCTAGAGTTGTAAGTTGCCCCCCCCCCCCCCATCTGTCCCACTACTTCAGGCATTGCCTCGTCTAGTTTCCATCTAATGCGCTACGTCTGTTAGACTTCCTCAGACAATGGGTGACCTGCAGCCGTGGATATCATAAAATCTCCTATGTATGGAATCATAAGCGTGCCTGACCTAGCTAATGTATTTTAGATTAGGACCAAGCAAAAAGGTGAGTGATTGACCAAACGAACTTTCACTGAACACTGAGTGTGTAGATCACATATTGGGGGGGTTAGTTAGTTTAAAAAAACACTGTATTTCCTATACTGTATGTTATTCAAAGAGCATTGAAGTTGCTTCTGATCCTGTAAGATGTGAACATTCACACAATATATCGCATGAAGATTCTTAACTCATTCAGAAAATCAGCTGCATTGTCTTGTTTGAAAGTGTGGCATATATACATTGTAGGATGGAACAAAGCATAACAAAGTTCATTCTCTAGAAATACAAATAAATGAATAAGCCCTACAGCCTAAATTAGAATTATCAATTCAGAAAATTGATCTGTATCTTATATAGAAGCCAGATCTTAAAAACATTAATTTAGTATAGTTAAATTCTGTGTATGTCACACTTTTTTTTTTGTAATCAAATCATTCTTTATTATTACTTTTTCATGCAAAAACATCACAAATGACAAACAATATACAACCACCATACAACCCTGGCACGAAATAAGATGGGTTAAGAAAAAATAAATAAAAATAAAACAACCCCTTACCGCTTGCCGACCGCCGCCTGTACATTTACATTGACAGAATGCCCGCTGCGAGCTCCATGAGTAGGATCGCGGGTCCCGCAGACTTGATGGCCACGGGAATACCCACGATCATCTCACAGAGAGGAAGAACGGGGAGATGCTAACGTAAACAAGCATCTCACCGTTCTACCTAGTGACATTGTCACTGATCACAGCTCCCTGTGATTGGGAGCGGTGATCAGTGACATGTCACTCATAGCCACGCTCCCTAAGAGTTATAATCACTCCCTAGGACACACTTAACCCCTTCCTAGCCAGCTAGTGGTTAACCCCTTCACTTCCAGTGTAATTTTTACAGTAATCAGTGCAATTTTATAGCACTGATTGCTGTAAAAATGTCAATGTCAAAATTGTCTGATGTGTCTGCCATAATGTTGCAGTCATGATAAAAATCGCAGATCCCTGTAAAGTAAAAAAAATAATTATTAATAAAAATTCCATAAAACCAACCCCTATTTTGTAGACGCTATAACTTTTCAAAATTTTTTCAAAATTATCAGTCCATTTTTGTTTATAGCGCAAAAATAATAAAAACCGCAGAAGTGATCAAATACCATCAAAAGAAAGCTCTATTTGTGGGAAAAAAAGGACGTCAATTTTGTTTTGGACGCACGTCGCACGGCCGCACAATTGTCAGTTAAAGCGACGCAGTGCCGAATCGCAAAAAGTGCTCTGGTCTTTTGGCCAGCCAAATTGTCCGGGGGTTAAGTGGTTAAAAGCGCCACCCCCCCTTTCCGCTCTCCGTCACATTATGTATCCAAAATGTCAGTGTATGTCACACTTAAACAAGAGTAGATGCAACATAATTATTTATCTGATAGGCGTAAAGTAACTCTTATCTGTTTTACCAGTTTCTGTTAATAAACACAATTCTATTCAAAATATCTGAAAAAATATGTAAACAAAATAATGTTCATGGTGAATAGATAGCAATAACTATGAACAGAAGTGCAATTAAAATATTCTAAAATACAAAGTTTCAAAAGACTCCTTTAATTTTAGAGTATATTTTTATAAAAAATTGGCAAATGTGTGTAGAATTAGCTTGCCGCTAATGACAGTGATGGCTGGCAGCTCTGTTGAAAGATGTTTTTTCAATACTTATGCACACAAAAAAAGCCCCACTCCTTACTAATGCAATTTGTTGTGCATCTGCCTCCATGCTGCCTTGCACAACACTAGAAGTCACATTATTCTATATTGATATCTCTATGATCATATCAATGTAACATAGTGCAGTGCAAATTTTGAAAATGTACTTCTTTTGGTGCTACACGGTGTGTTTTTGGCCCCAAAGTCTTTGATAGGCGTGCATGAAAAATGCATGTACATGTTTTTGGCATGTTTTATGGTAGAGTTTTGTACTTAACATTCAGCCACTTCCTCCTAGCAACAACGTCACCGCAGATATTGGTAGTTACTGGCCAAAACAAAAAGACTTGAAATATGAATATTGTAATTTCACATATTGTATTTTGTTTTTAGCATTATCTCAAATGTTTGCAGTTTAGAATACGAATGAATGGGTGTTTTCACATTCATGTTAGATCACTTATTTGCTTTTAATTGAAATATGAAATCTCATGAAAAACGCAAAAGTGTGCAATGATTATGCAGCAGCAATAGTGTGAACCTAGGCTAAGAAACCATAGAGTCGTGACCTTAGGTGAACCATGTGTGGATAAACAGTAGACCGAATTAGGATATTGGTTCATTTCTACTGCCAAATAACAGATTGACTACATAATTTAATGGCAATGACAACATTTTCCTAATAAAATATCCATTAGGCCATATAAAATAAATTAAAAGGTAAAATCTGATAATCTAGTTCTGAATATTCTCTAGAAATACTTTAAAATGGTTAATATATTTCTAGCAGTAGTATGAAGTTTTGGTAACGTGTTTCACCCAAGAAAAAGCTGTTACTATATTGTTTCAAATAATACTATTGTAATCAGACTGACTTGATTAGTAATCAAAAACATCTGTTCTTGCTTACAATCCCCAGTACCAGAGAATAAAGAACACTGTGAACACAAAGCCTGAAAAAGTATTTTCCATGAAGTGTCACAACAATGACAATTTATGAGTAATTGTGGTGCATGCATTTTGGGACTCACTGAAATGAATTGCTTTTGCTGGAAACATATCCAGCTGTGCCCAGCTCCACCAAACTGCTGAAGGAAAGCACTGATTATAAGTATACACAAGTCGTTCTAAATCCTTTAGGATCAACTTTGAAAGTAAGCCCAGTGTAATATATAAAATTGAGATGCATTCTGAATCTGCTACTGCTGCATAAGGAATGCATTCACGTGTCAAAGATTTTCTGGTAAAATAATGTATGAGTGAAATTCTTTAAATATTCCCAAAAAAGTGGGGTCTTTCATGGAGAATTGTAGATTCATGCTTAGTAATAATCAAATCAGGAGAATTACTCATTTGGGATGGATAAATCTTCCTGGGTTCAATTTGCTGGGTTGTCTGTCAAATTCTGTTTGAAAATCGCAAGACCTAAACTTGGAAACAAATTCCATTGCAATATATGGGAATGAATCCTGTTAGTAGATCCTGGCCGTTTTTAGAACTAATAGACAAACTCCTGACATGGGAGGCTGGGCAATGTCATCGGAAGCCTGTGCAAAATCCAAAAACCCCAAAAAAAGTAAGTAGGGTCAAGGCATTGTTAATGTGGTTTTGAGGGAGACATTGAAAATAAACACATTTTTCAAACAACAGGTCTTAAGTATGCCTTAGCTTTATGTTGTATTTCAGAACCAGCGTGGCTTTAAAGCGGAGCTCCACCCTAAAGTGGAACTTCCGCTTATCGGATTCCTCCCCCCCTCCGGTGCCACAATTGGCACCTTTCAGGGGGGAGGGGGGTGCAGATACCTGTATTATACAGGTATATGCACCCACTTCCGGGACTAGTATCCCCGCCCATATCCGAGGATATCCGAGGATGCCCCGTTGTGTCTTGGGAAACACAGTTCCCAGGACACAATGGGGACCAATAGAGACCCGCAGCGCGACTCGCGCATGCGCAGTAGGGAACCGGGCAGTGAAGACGTTGCGTCGTCACTTCCTGATTCCCTGACAGAGGATGGCGGCGGGGCAGCCGAGAGACGAGCAGTCGCTCGTCACATTCTGCCAACACCGCTGGACCCTGGAACAGGTAAGTGTCCATTTATTAAAAGTCAGCAGCTGCAGTATTTGTAGCTGCTGACTTTTAATATTTTTGGTGCGGGTGCAGCTCCGCTTTAAGGGACATTTAGGTCACAATGTGCTTTGGTAGCATATTTTGCCAGGAAGGAATTTGGAGGAATTACAGAGTAAAGGAGCAACCAAACCTTTTTTCATTTGATTACTATCAAATAAAAAAGGTACTTCTTTTAATTGTCCATTGAAGGTCTCGGGAATTCACATAAAGTTCCTGGACTGGGTGATCTCACTGCCATTTTTTTTTTTTGAGATATTTATATACCACTGTCAATTTACACAGTGCTTTGCATATATATTGTACATTCACAATAGTAGTTTACAACCTAAGGTTCCTAACTCATATTTATACATACACATACTAGGTCCAATTGAGACAAGTGACAATTAACCTACCAGCATGTCGGAGTGTGGGAGGAAACCAGAGTACCCAGAGGAAGCCCATACAGCCCCAGAGAGAACATGCAAACTCTATGCCTGTAGTGACATGGCTGGCATTTAAACTGACGTCCCTAATGCTATTAGGTAGAAGTGCTACCCACTTAGCCACTGTACTATCATCGCATTTTAAAAATTATTTTCATTTTTTACTATTTTATTTCTATTGTAGGGCTTTGTAAATTTGTGTTTGCAGACGACTGCAGAGGAATGTTACCCCTGTAGCTTGTTCCATGGCATAACATGCAGGGGTAAGCATTAAAAGAGAATAGTGCCCCTGAATTGTTAAAAACTAGTGAAATCAGCCCCCTTCCTTCAGTTCCTTTCCTAGACAGTCCCACATTAATACATATTTCCCACATATTCCTACTTGCCATTGCAATTTTATATGTACTGTATTTTTATGTTTGTTAAAAATTATACAGCAATGAAAACTAGGTAAAAATACTGGCAGCTGGAATGCATTGGTACATAGGGGACATTGGTGTTTCTGGGGCTGCCAAATTTGGTGGGAGACTAATTTTTATTTTCTGTTCCTGGGATGTGAAGCATCACAGCCGAGGTATATGTATCTACCATTCAGCACCTATGGTTGAATGGTAGGTTTTAGGTGGGCAGTTGGGGTCCGGTAAAAAACTTGTACACAGCTTAAATAAAGGAAATATGTTTGATTATCTTGGGACAGTGCATCTCAACGAAAGGTAATATAGCAGTTTGAGAACTTTGTGTTTTGTTCTGTACATATTCAGTACCTTAAGTGTTGTCAGCATAGACATCTTTATGTATACTTGGATTCTCTGAGTGTTATTTTACCTGTATTTTTCTTTCAATACACTTGCAGAAGGTGATAAACTGAAGAATGTTTCCTATGATAAATCCCAGAGTAATATTTAAGTTTAATGGATGCTATTGATACCTTTTGCTTAAAACAATGCATAAACTGTGTTGCTTTGTGAGAAAATGGATATTCCAGCTGTTCCTTATTTTATGAATGCATCTTTCACCTTGTCCTAGATTAGCAACATTATATGGGATTATTTTTTCACTAAAAAGTATTCAGTCTTCATGCAGAAGATATTCCTGAAATTATACCTTTCTGCTTCTCCCTGCAGAATTCAGCTCTATGTACACATTCATTCTGTCTGTTTTGTGCTTTTTTCACTTGTACAGGTTTAGGACACAGGATGGAAATGTTAAATATTAATTTAAATAAAATTAAAGGCTCAAAGTAATAACTGGATGCTCCATATGTTAAAGAGAATTTCACTGGCCCAAATAGCTTCATAGCAATATAACAACAGGAAAGTCATAACCTTTCGGTGCATAAAACATTTTTTAGCCTTTTCGTTCTTCTTACTGTAGCCATGCCCCTGTAGGGGTTGCTGAATATTGTGGTTAACCTGTCACCCTGCACAGCCCAGCATTCATCTCTCAATCACTCAGAGACATAGAACAGTCCATAAGCTTTGTTTTTTTTTTTTTATTAAGGCGATTTAACTTGGATGGGAATAGGAAATTATGGGATGCCCAGAAAGATTTAATGCAACTTGCTTGGGACTACTATATACACTCCTGTATATACACTCCAGTCTTATTTCCAGCACAACTCTTGCTTAAGACCTCTTTCCCTTACTCCTCCAGCACTTCACTTGTTGCAGATTCCCAGATCAGCTAGCACCACATGGTTGACACTAACTCAGCCAGGCCTCAGTGACTTGCCTTTTGCGGGCAGGGACCTCGGGCCCCTACAATGTAGGAATAGTTCTGGTACTAACTGTTCTAAACACGCCTACTAATCCCAGTAAACCCTTTTCAGGCGCTGCCAGCCCACCTGGCTGCAGCTGCCTCTTTCCACTGCCTTTCCCACAGTCCACTCTTCTGGTTCTGCACCCATCTCAAACTGAAAACTCCCAGTTCTCTCAGGCATGCCTCCCCAGTCCTCCTGACTGTGCTTCACTGACCACCCCTCCTTGCTGCGACCAGTTGTCCTCTCTGGAGTCTCTTAGCAGTGCTCTCTCCCACTGTCTTCACTTTGCTCTCTCATGTGCCTCTCCTCCAGGGTCTCTTTTCCTCCTAGTTGCACCCAAGCCCAGGCCCAAGGTCACCCCCCCCCCAGACTGGGGTGCTCTCGACAGCCTCCACACTCCTTCACTCCAGGTCTTCCACCTGGCAACTCCTCCCCAGCTGGGCTGACCCTGGGTATTTTAGGAGGCCTGCCCCCTGCCAATCCAAGATGGGGATTGGTCAAGGCTCCTCAGAATACCCCAGGCAGCTCCACCTCTCCTCCACTCCTCTCTTTCTAGCACCTTCTAGAAAGAAGAAGGGGGTGACGGTGATGATACCTGTAAGTCACCCAGCCCTTCCCTGAGCCACTCCCAGCCCAGAATAAAAACAAACAAGCCTAGCCACCAATTTTCTTGCTTCTATAGAAAATTATAAACTCTAGCACCTACCTAACTAGAGGGTGCTACACTACTATAATTTACAGGTAGAGAGATTGAAATCCCTGTTCCTGTGTATGGCCTCAGTGTCTTACCGCTGTATAGGTCTGCTGTCAAGAATCAACTAAAGATCCCATGATAAAATCGAAATTAACTTATTAAATAAAAAAGATCACTTTTTTTGAGGAAAGACACAGGATGTGTCTGAAATACGTCAACTAAGTATCTATGGAAGAATTTGGAGAAAAAAAAGGCTTGGACTTTTTAGGCACAGCCAGACAGTAATTGTAGAAAAATATACTTTTATTATACATATAGAAAAATGATATATTAAAATCCACATTGATAAGTCAAATACATATACTAATTAAAATAATGCAACTGTATATAACCGATTAACAACTACATGGAATCTGGAAGATGAGAATATCATTCCATAGTGTCAGTGGATCCAAGAGTATGGTTTTATTGCAGTTTATTTACTAAGTAGACTTGATCTTGGCTCTACATGTTACGTGCCTTGCACTTCTTCAGGAGCATCAGAATGACTAACAAAATGTGGAAAAGAAAAACATAAATAAAATACAATATAATATAGTACAGTATAGACATATATTTTAAGCACAATACACTTCATAATAAGGCTCTCCCCTTCACATATCCCAGAGGTGGCGAATCTATAGCACCTACAGATGGACAGGACAAGCAAACCAGACATAACATAATAGCTAATATAGTCACAAAGTATATGCGAAAAGCAGGGACAAAATGTCCAAAGCGTTTGTAAACTGCATTTGGGAAAAAGGAAGAAGGAAGGGAAAAGAGGGGGACAAAAAGGAGAAAAAATAAGAAGAAGAGGGTGAGGGGGAAGGGGGAAAGGAGACAGGGGGAAAAAAAGAAAGGCAAAGAAAGAAAAACGAAATGCGGAAAGACGGGGAAAAAGTGTTTGGAAAGGGAAAAGGGGAAAAGAAAACCAATTGGTCCATTGTTACTAAGCTGTGGAAGAATCAAGTACATATAACTAGAAAATATATATAATGTAACCTTACTTAGTAAAGAATTGGTATTTACTATATGATGTAGAGTATAGGGAGTATAAGCTCACAGCTAAGAACAAACCAAAATGGACAGTGTGCAGGGCAGCTGTTGAGGGGTCCAGTAGTCCTGTCAAATAGTATATTTAGGTATAAAGGATCTATGGCAGATAACAGCAGGCAGAAGAAAAAAAAAAAAATATATATATATATATATATATATATACAGTATCTCACATAAGTGAGAACACCCCTCACATTTTTGTAAATATTTTATTATATTTTTTCAAGTGACAAGACTGAAGAAATTACACTTTGCTACAATGTAAAATAGTGAGTGTACAGCTTGTATAACAGTGTAAATTTGCTGTCCCCTCAACATAACTCAACACACACAAACAAAAGTGAGTACACCCCTAAGTGAAAATGTCCAAATTGGGCACAAAGTGTCAATATTTTGTGTGGTCACCATTATTTTCTAGGACTGCCTTAACCCTCTGGGGCATGGAGTTCACCACAGCTTCACAGGTTGCCACTGGAGTCCTCTTCCACTCCTCCATGACGACGTCACGGAACTGATGCATGTTGGAGACCTTGCGCTCCTCCACCTTCTGTTTGAAGATGCCCCACAGATGCTCAATAGGGTTTAGATCTGGAGACATGCTTGGCCAGTCTATCACCTTTACCCTCAGCTTCTTTAGCAAGGCAGTGGTCGTCTTGGAGGTGTGTTTGGGGTCATTATCTTATTGAAATACTGCCCTGCGGCCCAGTCTCCAAAGGGAGGGGATCAGGCTCTGCTTCAGTATGTCACAGTACATGTTGGCATTCATGGTTCCCTCAATGAACTGTAGCTCCCCAGTGCCGGCAGCACTCATGCAGCCCCAGACCATGACAATCCCACCACCATGCTTGACTGTAGGCAAGACACACTTGTCTTTGTACTCCTCACCTAGTTGCCACCACACAGGCTTGACACCATCTGAACCAAATAAGTTTATCTTGGTCTCATCAGACCACAGTAATCCATGTCCTTAGTCTGCTTGTCTTTAGCAAAAAATAGTGAGATCCAAAAATGTAATTTGATGAATGTCACTAGCAACAGTGAACCATAAGTTAAACTGATTCTAGTTCAAGGTATCAACAAATGTGGCCAGTAAAGCAGGAGTGCCGTCCAAACCACAAATATGTCATCAATGTAGCGCATCCAGCGTACTGCATGGTTAGTAAATGATGACAAGGATTGATCAGAGAAGAGGGCATGTTCCGACCCCCCCCAGGTACAGGTTGGCATAGGCAGGTGTGCAGCAAGTGCCCATAGCCACCCACTACACCTGGAGGAAGTGGGACTCCTTAAACCCAAAATAGTTACGGGTTAAGATGAACCGAAGGAGGTCCAGTATGAACTCACAATACTCCCATTGGTGGTGATCCTGTTCATGTAGGAAGATGTGGACTGTCCCGATGCCCTGCTCGTGAGGGATGCTAGAGTACAAAGCCTCAACATCCAGTGTCACGAGCAGGGCATCAGGAGGGAGGACCGTTCCCTCAATATGTTTGTGGAGGACAAGTGTGTCTCTGGTATAGGATAATAATCCCAATACATATGGCATAAGAATGGAATTGACCAGCTGGCTCGCATTCTCTGTCAATGAGCCAATGCCTGACACAATAGGCCTACCAGGAGGCAGTGACGGATGATTATGTACTTTTGGTAGAGCGTAGAAAGTTGCTTCCCTAGGAGATTGTACATTCAAATAGTTAGGGAGATCTTGATCAATGAGTCCCCTCTGATAGGAAGAGCCAATGACAGTAAGGTATTCAGTCTTAAATTTCAAGGTATGGGTCATGGAAATTCGTGAATATCAATCCTTGTTGCATAGTATATTCATATAGATTCTTTCATAATAAGCCTTAGTCAAAGATAATGTTACCCCCTTTGTCAGCCGCCTTGATCTCAAGGTAGGGTTGGTTCTGTATTCTCTGAATAGTCTGTAGTTGTAATTGGGTTAGATTATTCTGTCTGGGGGTGATGGTCATGCGTTAAATATCATTGACTGTGCCCAGCAGAAAGGCCCAAACATTGGGATTGGTCATCAGATCAGGGAATCTCTGGGATTTTGGTTTGAATTTGACAATAGATGGTGGGGTTGGTAAATTAAGAGTTGAGGAAACCTGGCTTTCAGTAACATCTGATTGATAATTTCCATCCAAAAGTAACATTAGATCATGGAGGGCTCGAAAGTCCTCCATGGTATAATATTTAATCCTTTTGGATATCTGTCTGTCCTGTTTCGATCGAAGATAATCGTCATCGAGCAAGAATTTGTAAGTAAGATTCTGTGAAAAAATATTTTGTAAAAAAGTAAAATACATTGAAGCTATTGCTGCCATGAGCTACTGAGCTTTGTAAACAGTCAATGCATTTTTCAAAGCCATTGCATTTTCTAATAAAGTTAATAAAGTAATAAATATAAACAAGAAGAAAAACAGCACTCAAAAGTGAATGGTTAGTGTGAAAAAAGCTGCAATAAAAAACACAAATATCGGTATAGTGTAAGAAAACAGAAAAATATAAATTGCGCTAATTAAATCACCCTAATTCTCATGTGTTAAAAAAAAAAAACAAATGACATATGATGCAACACATACATACACAAATATAATGAACTAAATCACAATATGTGTATACCTAGTAGTATAAAAAATAAAATTCATATGTGAATATTCAATATAACCCTGATGTGCTCAAAGGTGAAGGGAAAAATATTGAAAGAAAATATAAATAAATATATATAAATAAAATCTAAAAATAAGTCCATCAACAGTCCAAATCAGAAAGAAGTATCAAATGAAGACACAGTATGATCCAGCGGGAAATCCAAAACATGAGAGGAAAGCCGTCACCAAAATTCTGTAGATGGAGGGGAGGTGAAGGTAGAAAACCAAGTTGTGGGAAGGTCAGAATTGATATATGCACCTAACCAGATTGGGTGGACCCCCTAAATAGCAAGGTCTGAAGCGCAAGCAGATATAACCCTCTGCACGGGTAAATGGGGTATCCGACCGGTCACTTGTATGCACAGAGGTGCAATGAGGATGGAGAAGGGCCAAAGTCACATGACCAAAACCACCTCCCCTCCATCTACAGAATTTTGGTGACGGCTTTCCTCTCATGTTTTGGATTTCCCGCTGGATGTCTTCATTTGATACTTTTTTTCTGATTTGGACTGTTGATGGACTTATTTTTAGATTTTATTTATTTATATTTTCTTTCAATATTTTTCACTTCACATTTGAGCACATCAGGGTTATATTGAATATTCACATATGAATTTTATTTTTTATACTATTTAGTATACACATATTGTGATTTAGTTCATTATATTTGTGTATGTATGTTTTGCATCATATGTAATAAAGTAATAAAGTCTGATTTATTTTAAGGGACCAAACAGCACTTTATCAGATGCTCAGAAACTGTACTAATGATCTAAAGCTTGGAGCTGAAGGATATCAAGTCTTGAAGGCTATCATCCTTGTGAACACATGGCTCACTGATACTCACCTTGCCAGTGCTCCCTGGTTGACCCTTCCCCTGTCAAAGTCAGCACTAAAATCACCAGTGTTGGCTGGACATATGCTATGGGGAGTATTGATAGTAGTCCCCTTGTCATGTGACAGTGCTTAGGCCTAGTGATTGGGTGCTAGACCCTAGCAATGTTACATGGTATGAAGTCACATACCTGAAAGCACTTGGTATTGTTGCTGGCTGTGATGTGGCACTGGCAATGTGAGTACCTCTGAGTTAGGGGGGGGGGGGGGCTTTGTAAAGACCCTGACACTTTGACACAGTGGGGTTGATTTACTAAAACTTTGGAGTGCAAAATATGGTGCAGCTCTGCATAGAAACCAATGAGCTTCCAGTTTTTTTTTTTTTTGCCAAAGTGTTTGCTTAACTGAACAAGCTGAAGTTAGAAGCTGATACCATGCACAGCTGCACCAGATTTTGCACTTTCCAGTTTTAGTAAATCAGTCCCTGTCTCATTAAAACAGATATTCAGCAAAAATCTATTGAAATTACATCTTAAGGCAAGTGTGAAGTCTTGACACACTGAAGTTTTGACACATAAAATTAGTTAGTCAGTTACAGCTGTATACACAGAAGTGATGAAATGGCTCATTAAAGGGGTTGTATACCCTCAATTTTAACTTGCACCTACAGGTAAGCCTAGATTAAGGCTTACCTGTAGGTACAAGAAATATCTTTTAAACCTACACGGTTTAGGAGATATTTGCCAAAAGGTTTTACAACGTTGTCTACGGCGCATGCGCACCATAGACAACGGTGCATTCACAGGGTTAATCCCCATTCACAACTTTGGCTCGCCGAAGTTGAAGTCTCCCGTGCGCATGCGCGGAGCGACGTCTTCGCTGCTCTGGTCAATCACAGCGCCGCAGCGCCGCTGTGATTGGCCGGAGCGGCGATACCCGGAAGTAACCGGGTGGAGAGATGGCTGCGGCTAGAGGGGGAGACGAGGATGGCGTAGGGGGCTCCGATCTAAGGTAAGTGATGCATAATGAGCTAGTATGCTAGTCATGCTAGCTCATTATGGCTTTGTCTTGCAGGTGGTTTAAAAAAAAAAAAAAACGGGTATACAACCACTTTAATTGCAAAGGAGATGGGGAATTAGCAGCAACTGTGAGCTTGTTTAGACCCCTTGAATACTAGGAAATGTATAAATGTACATTGGTAGTCAGGGGGTTAAGTATTGTAAGGGTAATAGACAGTGGCGGCTGGTGCTCAAAATTTTTTGGGGGGGGGGGGCGCAAACTAAAAAATTAAACTTTTAGTAATGCAGGGCTGTAAATAGCCATTTATCAGGTGATTATGTATCATTACTGCTAGGTAAAACTGTGGCCATAAATTGTAGCCTCACTGTGTCCATTATAAGGGGTTCCCACCATCCCTGTGCCAAATTCCTGGGTCTGTACACCCGCTGTGCCCATTATGAGGGGTTCCCACCATCTCTGTGCTGAGTTCCCGGGTCTGTACACCTACTGTGCCCATTATGAGGGGTTCTCACCATCCCTGTGCCAAGTTCCCGGGACTGAATGTACACCCGCTGGGCCCATTATGGTGGTTCCCACCACCCCTGTACTGAGGTCCCTGGGTCTGTAAGCTGATGTGCCTATTATGGGGGGTTCCCACCATCCCTATGCTGAGTTCCTGGGACTGTACACCTGTTGTGCCCATTATGGGGGTTCCCACCATCTCTGTACTGAGTTTCCAGGTCTGTACACCCGCCGTGCCCATTATGAAGGGTTCTTACCATCCCTGTGCTGAGTTCCCGGGTCTGTACACCCGCTGTGCCCATTATGAGGGGTTCCCACCATCCCTGTGCTGAGTTCCCGGGTCTGTAAGCTGATGTGCCTATTATGAGGGGTTCCCACCATCCCTGTGCTGAGTTCCGGGGTCTGTACACCCGCTGTGCCCATTATGAGGGGTTCCCACCATCCCTGTGCTGAGTTCCCAGGTCTGAAAGCTGATGTGCCTATTATGAGGGGTTCCCACCATCCCTATGCTGAGTTCCGGGGTCTGTACACCTGCTGTGCCCTTTATGAGGAATTCCCACCATCCCTGTGCTGAGTTTCCGGGTCTGTACACCTGCTGTGCCCATTATGAGGGGTTCCCACCATCCCTGTGCTGAGTTCCGGGGTCTGTACACCCGCTGAGCCCATTTTGAGGGGTTCCCACCATCCCTGTGCTGAGTTCCTGGGTCTGTACACCCGCTGTGCCCATTATGAGGGGTTCCCACCATCCCCATGCTGAGTTCTTCTTTACAAGTGTGTTCTCAGATCTGGGCATTCCTCTTTAGGGGTCCAATCACTGACTGACACCCTCTCCATCCCAGATTACTTTTTATCTCTTCCAAACTGTGGAACAGATCAGTACATTCTCTGCAGTCATTTAAGGTGTAGATGATTCCTTTTTAATTTCATTCCTACGGCCACCTTAAATGAGTGCAGAGAATATACTGATCTGCTCAACAGTTTGGAAAAGATTAAAAGTAATCTGGGAAGGAAAGGGTGTCAGTCAGTGATTGAAATGATCAGTAAAGATGAGCTCCGGCGTGTTCGCATGCTCCACGTGCAGAGCCCGCCAGGAAGTCGGCACAGCGCTGCGCTGATCACAGGCAGTGAGACATTGCCCCGATGCGCGGCTGCAGAGATCGGGCAATGTCTCACTGCCTGTGATTAGCGCAGCACTGCGCCGACTTCCTGGTGGGCTCTGCACGTGAAGCATGCGAATAACACGTCGGAGCTCATCCCTAATGGCGCCCTTAACACACCCACTTAAACTTTTTTTTAACCACTTGCCGACCAAGGACGTCATATGACGTCCTTGACTTTGAGTGGTGATATCTGAATGATGCGTGCAGCTATTGGCATCATTCAGATATCATTTTTACCGGCCGGCGATTCTGTGCACCATAAGAACGATCATAGCGGCAGTTCCGCCGCCTGATCGTTCTTATAGGCAGCGGGAGGGGACGTCCCCCCCCTCCCGCCACCATCCGGTGCTTCTCCGGGCTCTCCCGTGCCATCGGGGGCCCGGAGAAAGAATCGCTCGCCGCCGGATGACGAGCATAGAGATTTCCGGTGACCAGATGGTCACCAGTCATCTCTATGACCGTCGGAGGCCCGGGCGCGACGTTATGACGTCACGCCCGGTACCCGGAAGTAAACAAAGCCGCGATCGCGGCTGTCAGCATGAGATCGGTAAAAAAATTTTTTACCGATCTCATGCTTTCCAGCCTGGAGGAGAGATGTGGGGTCTTATTGACCCCACATCTCTCCATAAAGAGGACCTGTCACATACATTCCTATTACAAGGGATGTTTACATTCCTTGTAATAGGAATAAAAGTGATCCAAATTTTTTTTTTTTTTTTTTTTAAAAAGTGTAAAAATAAAAAAAATTAAAGTAAAATAAAAATAAATAAATAAAAAAAAAAATTAAAACGCCCCTGTCCCCTGTAGCTCGCGATCAGAAGCTAACGCACACGCAAGTCCCGCCCGCATATGTAAACCCTGCTCAAACCACACATGTAAGGTATCGCCGCGTGCGTTAGAGCGCGTGCAACAATTCTAGCACTAGACCTCCTCCGTAACTCTAAACTGGTAACCAGTAAAAAATATTAAAGCGTCGCCTATGGAGATTATTAAGTACCGAAGTTTGGCGCCATTCCACGGTTGTGCGCAATTTTAAAGCGTGACATGTTTGGTATCTATTTACTCGGCGTAACATCATCTTTCATATTATATAAAAAAAATTGGGCTAACTTTACTGTTTTCTTATTTTTTAATTCATGAAACCGTTTTTTTTCCCCAAAAAAGGCGTTTGAAAAATTATTGCGCAAATACCGTGTGAGATAAAAAGTTGCAATGACCGCCATTTTATTCCCTAGGGTGTCTGCTAAAAAAAACGTACTCAATGTTTGGGGGTTCTGAGTAATTTTCTAGCAAAAAAATGATGATGTTTATATGAAGGAAAATAGGCCAAAATAGGCCCGGTATGGAAGTGGTTAATTTCTTAAAGTAACTTTTGGGGGGCCTTATACTGTAAGTCCATATCATAAAATGTAACATCTGCTCATCTGAGCCACTAACTCAACTCAAGTACATTCTTGACATACAGAGTTCCCATTAATGGTTTCCCTGAAAAGTTATAACTGGTTACATTTTAGTGTTCTGTCAGCAGTCACCCTTTTCACCCAGCAGCAGGCTTCCACAGTGGAGGAATTGAAAGAGAGAGAGACTCTAGTAAAAATCAGCTCACATATGTAAAGGCCTGTGGACAGCTGAGGCTACCAGGTAAGATATGGTTAGGAATGGAGGCTTATATCCACCACAGCACTACAAAATCTCCAGGCTCAGGGAGCCTCTCCCCATTTTCAGCTGAGAAGCCTTGGTAACACATACTGTATATACCCAGCACTATCCCACAAGCCAGTGACTCAGTATATAAAAACCCATTTACAAAATAAAACCTTGTACTCTTTTAATGTATATTCTAGGGCTGTTACTGATTAAATTTTTCGTGTTCGATTAATCGTTTTTTTTTTTTTAAATCGATTAATCAACTAATGTCGATTAATTATAACGCACATACAGATCCAACTACTTTTAGCTGATCTCCTTGCATTGCAACTCTGCATTAGTCAGTGGTAAATGTGGTATACACTATATACAATCACCCGACACTAGTTAGTTTCCACCATCCATGACTTAACTTCACAGTTCATACAAATACCTTTAAAATTCAAACTGTAGCACTGACGTAAGTAATTTTTTTTCCACAGTAGCATGACAATCCCTCCACGTCCGGTCTAACTAATCACTCTCACCTTATGGCATGGACCCCTGTGCAAACAAGTGGTCATGCAAGCGGGTATCAAAAGGGTTAAGACGGACCATAAACTTCTCTCACATCTCCTTAGATCTCAGCAAGGACGCCAGGTCATGGGTAGAAAGAAAAGATCTAAGTGCTCACCGCTTAAGTATAAAATTAAATTTTTGTGTTCAAACACAAACTACTCACATAAAGATGATAAAAACACAGCATGTAAAACCAACAATCGTTTTAGTTCTGTAGGGCAGCAGCCGGTGACGTCATGTGTAGCTCCTCCCCCGTACACATTACGTTTAATCAGGATGCAGAGGATGCAGGAGATCAGCAGTACTGAGGTGCAACATAGGGCTAAAAGGATGACACACAGTGCTTTAGCAAACTGAATTCTGATAAGCTGGTTGTCCTCTGTGTTTAAACCTGTGCCTGTCAAGCAAATTACTTATGTATGTCTTAATTTCATTGTTTCACTGTTTCAGATAATTAAAAAAAATGAAGATAACATGAAAACATGAAGATGATTGGAAAACAATCACGCCAGACAGGAGCTCAAAAAAGGAAAATACAAAGCTTTCTTACATGTCCTTTTCAGTATGCTAGAAATAAGAAATACGCCATAGAACACACACTGTACTATTCAAATTATTCAACATAATTTTGAACTGCAGTTTATGCCAGATGTGCAATAAATAATTATATTATGTGATACTACATGCATAAAAATTTATTTAATAGTGCTTACGATTGACCTAATCTCTAAAAAATTGTTCAAAAGTTAGAAATCGCCCCCAACCAGTTTGCTTTTCAGTACCTTGCCATGGCATTATAGCCAAAAGGGATTCCGAATGTGGAAATAAGTTAGCGTTACCCGTCTGATTTACATTTAAAATCAATTACATTTATAACAGATGTTTTCTGGCTGAATGTTTATTACTGAACTTGGATACAATCTGCATAATACACACAATCTAAATTTTAACTCTGATTTCTGATTGGGTAGTGTTCTGTAGATAAGCAAACACATATTGTATGTATGATGGATTGAGCAGTGTGATTATGTTAATGATACTTTTCAGGGATCAGGACACATTCCATGACATATTTACTGCTATGGCTCTGTCAAACAACGCAGCAGTATAGGTGGTTAAAACGAAGCCCTTGCTTCAAAGAAAGCCAGGTCCCAATGTATTATGTAACCATAAATTAACAGTCTGTATGAGTTTTTTATTTTATGCAGCTGTTGTTTCTTTCTCAAGTTACAAAAAAGGATCGGTGTACAAAGAGGCATGACGTGGAGAGTAGATGAGCCCCATCAAAGGCAATGTTATGTGCAAAAACATAAAGAAATTGGATTATTTTCCATAAAAAACATTCACATTGAAATGAAATGAAAACATTAAAAAATTTTTTTTTTTTTATGGCCAACGGCTTTAGTTACTATCCCTCCAGTTTTTGCCTGTTGATGATGTGATGAAACAACCCTACTGAAGCTGACCACAAACACAAATTTTACTTACACCTGATTTGATAGCTCAACAAAATGTTCAACTATGTTGTCTGATGGCTTTCTTCATTGGATATAAATTGAATAGATTGTTTAGGTAGACCATCATGAAATAGATAAAAAGCAGTTGTAACAGGGCAGCCTGTGAGCATTTAACTGCAGCATAGAAAGATACACCTTTGGACGGGGCTTAAAGAGGAGCTCCACCTGAATTTTTTTTTTTAAAAGTCAGCAGCTACAAGTACTGCAGCTGCTGACTTTTTAATAAATAGACACTTACCTGTTCCAGGTTCCAGCGATGTCGGCAGAAGATGACGAGCGATCGCTCGTCTCTCGGCTGCCCCCGCCGCCATCCTCTGTCAGGGAATCAGGAAGTGAAGCGCGTGGCTTCACTGCCCGGTTCCCTACTGCGCATGCGCGAGTCGCGCTGCGCGTCTTTATTGGTCCCCGTTGTGTCCTGGGAACTGTGTTTCCCAAGACACAACGAGGCATCTTCGGATATGGGTGGGCCAGCTTCGGCTAGCTAGTCCTGGAAGTGTGTGCAGATACCTGTATTATACCCCCTGAAAGGTGCCAATTGTGGCACCGGAGGGGGGGAGGAATCCGATAAGTGGAAGTTCCACTTTAGGGTAGAGCTCCGCTTTAAGTTGTCCTAACTGCACTAGCTAATGCCTAAACCATAGTCAGGAGCTGCAGGTAAGTGAAATCAGCATGAAGATGGTACTCCAGACTTAGACGTGAGCAGACAATTTACACAGTTAACACTTTGTAATCCGTGGCCGTACTTATACTGTTGACACTAATGCACTTCAGACACAACTTCTGTTATAGATCACCTCTCCCTCCAAGTGTGCAGCATTTCAGAGCGGGTACCACGGAGCATGTACCGGTCTCCACCAACTCAGCAGTCCCAACACCTCACTCCCAGTGACAATGTTCCGTATGTTACTAATGGATACAGGAAACACACTTCTCCATAACTCCATACTTGTTCTCCTCCCAGGGCCTCCTCTACATCTCTCTACATGACTCCAGGCTAGGTCCTTAGCTACTCAGTGCCACAAAGTCGGTCTCAGTATATGGGGAACTAATCGTTAAGCATACACCTGTTTACTTCCAGAGCATCTGTCACTCTTGTCATGTCACCAATTTCCTGGCTGGCTTTAGCATATGACACAACTACGGTAGTTATTAGCAACAGCAATATAGCCTCCTTAGGACAGCTTCTCTGCTCTGCACAACTTCTGTACTGTATCTTCTGTAACCTTTCCAGTCCCCTGTTGTAAGCCCTTTTCTTTTGATTTGACTTACATGCACCCCTTTAGAGACTTCAGACCAGGAAAATTAAATAAACAATAAAGATCTTTTGCTCAAGTCGTTGAGGTAGCAAAGGAACAGTTCTCAAAGACATCTTCCACACACATTCCTGTACAAAGTTTTCTAAATGCCCCGAAGTAGTGCCCCATGATTTAGTCATACCTGTATTAAGCAGCAAGTCCATAAGAGAGTCCTTTTCAGTGTGAATCCATAACTGGCAGGAATCCACATTTGGCAGCAATAATCCATAGGCAGGTTTAGTTAAGGTAGCACAAATCCATATAAATCCACAGGCTCCATACCCCACTGAGAACACTGAATGCCCCCACCCCACGGGTCATCCTAACAGCTACATATTGGCCATCTTTCCCCTTTTTCCCCCTCCAAGGCACTAATGAGGCCTAGTTAACCCTTCCTTCCCAGGACCCACCAGCTCAACCGGTCAACCAAGGGCAAAGTGGAAAATATCTACAACGTAACAATTTGCGTTCCCATATAAACACAGTTGAAAAAATCAAACCAGAGCATATTACACAGCAGAAGGAAACCTATTGACACACAGAACCTTTTGGAAGCACTTGCTTACAAGGTCAGAACTGAGATAAAGGCATCAGGGATTCCTCAGTGTGAATTTTGCATTTCACAGTTGCCTGTCTTCCTTGTTTTCTAACATTGCCTGCAGCTAGAGTACAGATGCAGACAGGTTGAATGTCAACAAAGCAACCAGTAATGGCAACTCAAAAAGCACAGGGAGAACAATGCAAAGGTAAGAGGTTATAGTCACAAAGCTTATTGGTATACCTGGATATATTGAAAAAGCTAATAGTTTTGAAAAGTACAGCTTTGTACTGTTTTAGGTCAGAATCCACTTGGCCACATTGAGATGAGCAAAATCACTATTTATTGAGTTATTTACATCCACTTCAAGACATGTGTATGGAACTAAAATATGGCAGTAATTAAAAGAGGAATTCAATCTTTGGATTAATTTGAGAACTGATTTTTCAATTTACCTGATAATAGTTTAATCAGTATGACTTTTATAATATATATATATGAATTTATTTATCTTAAACACAGAATGACACTGTGTGGGACTTTATCAACTAATATTTATTTCACATTGGACTGTGGAGTTTAAATAACAGCGCTGCTACAAATCTCTGGAAGAAAAACGCCATAGTGCACACATTTTTTCTATCCATTTGTTTGTATTTTTCACTATTGCATTTATTTAAGCGGCTGCTATAACAATGTATGTATAGGGCCCACCATACATTTACATTGTGAAAAATAGTTTTGTTTACCACAAAATATTTTTTCTATATATATTTTTGGCATTTATTTATATATCTATTTATTTATTTATATATATTTATTTATCTTTCACTAATAGCACATTGGGATTTTAGTCACTAATTATCTCACATACCGCAGCTCAAACATCCTTGCAGCGCAGAGCGGTGTTGGTTTTAGGGGGGCGGTACTATCAAACACCTTTTTTACACATATATATATATATATATTCACATACATACATAGCCTGTATATACAGATAATTATGCAATAATTAAGCGTGAGAGAACTCTATCTTAGGTGGAGTCTATAAGATCCATTGTGGGGAGGAAAGAGTTCAGGGATGGACCTGTCAGAGCATACGCTCTCCCCTATGGGGGGATCGGATGATTATGGATCGCCTGTCTGTTTTCATCCGATCCGATCTGCCAGACGGATGATAAATAGGACATCCATCCGTCTGGATTTTGCGGATCGGGGCGGATCGGATGTCAGCGGACATGTCACCGCTGACATCCGACGCGCCATAGAGACAATGGAGCAGCCGTTCAGATCCGCCTGCAAAAACTGACAGGCAGATCTGAACGGTCCGCAGATGTTAAAGGGGCCTAACAATAAACAGAGGAAATCCTTAACAAGTTACATATTGCTGAAAAACAATGTTGCATATTAAATCTTCTTCTGAATACATTGTGGACATACCACCTACCATTCTGATTAACTCAGTGCCATAGATTTAACATTGAAGGCATGGAGGGTTTGAAAATTAACTTGAATCTTCACCTTAACATAATACTTTTCTCTGGAAAACATTCTTAAGTTCATTTTGTGCAACTTCTTCCTTTAGGAATGATTTCAGTGGATCAAAAGATCAATATCAATTCCCATGTGCACACCTTCCATTCATTCCCTAAAACCCAAACATCTTTTTCTCCAAACTAACCAGAAAACTGTGAATAATCTGAGGTACTATAAGAATCACATTGAGATATTGTTCTTTTGTTGATGGCATCTTAATGTTGTGGAATGGGCTTGAGGTCCCCTTCCATCAGATTGTGGCAAAGGCTAATTTGATACATGGGAACTATCAACATTATAACTGAGTGTTCCAATTAACAGAGTAATTTGGATGTAGCAGTCTAAATGGATTTGTTCTGTGAGCCATCGGGGTGAAGTAATTTACTCTATTTTAACAGATTTCATGTCCACAGGATGAAAAAAGTGATGCCCATAGGACAATTCTTCATGGCCGGTAAGCCCATTTATTCACTCATAAGTTAAGGCATTGAACTGATAAAATGTGAGTAAATTGCTCAATGTCAAGGGTATTATGCAAGAAATGGTTAATACCGAGCAATTGCTCATCTAGCAGAAGGTGAAAAAAAACATGCAGGCATACATTTTAGGACAGATTATTTTTATAGGCTTTCTAACATATACACTATATTACCAAAAGTATTGGGACACTTGCCTTTACACGCACATGAACTTTAATGGCATCCCAGTCTTAGTCCGTATGGTTCAATATTGAGTTGGCCCACCCTTTGCAGCTAAAACAGCTTCAACTCTTCTGGGAAGGCTGTCCACAAGGTTTAGGAGTGTGTCTATGGGAATGTTTGACCATTCTTCCAGAAACGCATTTGTGAGGTCAGACATTGATGTAGACGAGAAGGCCTGGCTCACAGTCTCAAAAGGTGTTCTATTGGGTTGAGGTCAGTACTCTGTGCAGGCCAGTCAAGTTCCACCACCTCAAACTCACTCATCCATGTCTTTATGGACCTTGCTTTGTGCACTGCACAGTCATGTTGAAAAAGGAAGGGACCATCACAAACTGTTCTTACAAAGTTGGGAGCATGAAATTGTCCAAAATGTCTTGGTATGCTGACCCCCTAAGATTTCCCTTTACTGGAACTAAGGGGCCAACCCCAGCCCCTGAAAAACAACCCCACACCCTAATCCCCCCCCCCCCCTCCGCCAAATGATTTGGACCAGTGCACAAAGTAAGGTCCATAAAGACATGGATGAGCGAGTTTGGGGTGGAGGAACTTGACTGGCTTCAACCCGAAAGAACTGACCTAAACCCAATAGAACACCTTTGGGGTGCATTAGAACGGAGCGGAGAGCCAGGCCTTTTAGTCTACATCAGTGCCAGACCTCACAAATGCTACTCAAAGAATAGTCAAACATTCCCATAGTTGCACTCCTAAACCTTGTGCACAGTCTTCCCAAAAGAGTTGAAGCTGTTAGAGCTGCATAGGGTGGGCCAACTTAATATTGAGCCCTACGGACGAAGACTGGGATGCTATTAAAGTTCATGAGCATGTAAAGGCAGCCGTTCTAATACTTTTGGTAATATAGTGTATATTAGAGGCTGGTCGGACATATGCACAGTCTCAACCTACTCATGCAGGATTAGTTGGAGGGAATGTTAAGAAGGGGTAGGGGGTGGGGAACTGGTAGCACACACTGCTGCTGTTTATATCAGAGGGTATTCCCCAAAGATATTAGATTGCCATCTTATCAAACTAAAAATGGTTTACATGGTAACTGTAATACCATGTCTGGGTACTAGAAGTACTTCCTGGTGCTTTGGCAGGATTGAACTTTTAGGTTCTTGTTCACACCTATATGTCATAACACAAGCATTATGATGCATCAAAACACGTTACTTCTGATCCTATTGTTTTCTTTTTTTTTTTAAACATATTTTTATTGATATTTTCACGATACACTTATCAAAACAGTTGACAGGAATGGCATACAAAAATCCAACTTATCTAATATACAATGGCATTGAATAAGCCTTAGTAGTATTATAAGGGAGGGGGAGGGCAGGAGAGGTAGGAAAATGGAATTAAAAAAAAAAAGGGGGGGGGGGGGCGTTTACGTGTAACCGAAGGAAATCAGTTAAAGTTTACATAGAAACAGTGGTCGATCCGAGTATAGAACAAGAAACCCTCAGGAGTGGAAGCTTTCGTGATCAAATCAGTATCAGGCTGAGAAAAAAAACAGTAAGCAAAAGAGAGAGAATAAAATACAGTCGTATGATCCTTATCTCAAAGTTCCAAGTAGGTGAAAGACGTCCTTCCGAGGTCATTGGTTTGCCGTGAGAGGAGTATGTGGCTGTTGAGGACAAGAGGTGGTATTTAAGTTTCCCCAGCGTGTTAGTAAGGTCATGCTTTAAATACCATTCAGTGTACCTAAATGGGTGGATGATAGAGAAAATGTCCTCCGCGTGGAATGTGTACTCTATGTACTTTCTCCATCTGGTAAAAAAGCGGGCGGCAGATCGGAAGTGTAGAACGATGGTGTCCAATTTTTCCATGTGGAATAAGGAGAGTAGGGCTCGCTTTACACCTTGTATGCTCGGTGGAGTCGAGTCAATCCAATGGTTCATGATAGTCCTGCGAGCTGCCAGTAGACAGATGTGGGTCCAGTGGGTGAGGGGGGGAGATTGCGTTTGCGTCAAAGGAGGCATCGGTGGGTCACATCCAAACAAGCAGACAAGTGGGTCTTTAGGCAAGCGTGTTTCGGTAACTTCCAGTGTGTGGATTTAAGTACTGAGTCCCAAAATGTGGAGATTGATGAGCATTCCCACAAGCGGTGCACCAAGGTGGGGCGAGTCATGGAGCACCATGGGCATTGTGCTTCGGAGGGATCCAGGTCGTTAGTACGAAATGGGTAGTAGGCTCTGTGGATAATTTTAAAATGAGTTTCTCTCCATTTTTCTGAGATGACAAGCTTGTGGATTAGGCGATAGCTGCATAGAATCTTTCCTGGTAGGTCTGCATCATTAAATATTGAGGCCCATTTCGTGAATGGGGCAAGGTGATATTTATCCACTTGGTGGATGATAAGGTGAGAGTATAGGCTAGATATAGAGTAGTCCCCTTTTTGGAGTACAAAGTCCAAGTAAGATTTGTGAAGAGGGTCTGAGCGAGATCCATAGCATGTTTTCAGGTAGCTAAGCAGTTGGTGATAGTGGAATACATGAGATGGAGGAAGCGAGTATTCTCGAGACCAGGCCTGGTAGGATTTGAATTTTCCGGGTTCAGCTCCATACATGGAGGCCACCAGGACAAGACCATGTTGGCCCCAAAGGTCAAAGGCTTTGTAGATAGTGGAGGGGGGAAACATGGGGTTTCCCTGGATGGTCAAATGATTGGATATGGTTGAGGGTAGCCCTAAGAGTCTCCGCACCTCCCTCCAAGCAATTACCGTGTCCCTTATGAGGACATTCGTTTTAAGGTGTGGAGGCAAAGCCTGCAGGGTGGAGTGGAGAACAGCTGGAAGTGTGAGTGGGTATACCAAGGCTCCCTCAAGTACATAGCTGGAGTATCGAGAATTACCTGCTAGCCAGTCCAGGCCCTGTCTGAGAAGGCAAGAGATGTTGTAAAAACGTAAATTGGGTAGGCCTGCACCACCCTCGGTCTTCGGGAGGCATAGTTTCTGGAGGGCTATGCAGGGTTTTTTGTTAGCCCATATAAAGGCAGTTAAGGCCTTGTGTATCTTCTGCACATCTAGATGTTTCAATAAAAGCGGGATGGTTTGCATCGGATATAAAAATCTCGCAAAGGAAATCATTTTAAACAGATGACATCTCCCAAAAAGCGAGAGGGGCAGGCCCGCCCAAGCTTCCAATTCCTTTACAATCTTTGTTATTAAAGGTGGGTAATTAAGGGTATACAGTGAAGAAGGCTCTCGACCTATGCGTATGCCCAAATACGTAATGCATTGCCGTGCTAGTGTAAATGGCGAAGATGGACGCCAAGTGCTAGATTTCCGAGGGTTTAATGAGAGAACCTCGCTTTTATCATAATTTATCCTGAAGCCGGAACTGAGTCGAAAGGTTGCAAACAAATCATGCAGAATGTCAAAGTCTGACCGAGGGTCGGACGAAAAAAGTAAGATATCATCTGCGAATAAAGCAGATCGGAGCGTTTGGTCTCTAATAGTGATACCGCTGATACCATCAGGTGAATTCAAAAGTCTGGATAGGGGTTCAATCGCTATATTGAACAGCAGGGGGGAAAGGGGGCACCCTTGTCTCGTTCCTTTAGTAAGAGATATAGTGTTTGAGATAAAGTCCGGAGTAACAAGACGAGCAGTCGGAGCAGTGTACATCTGGTGTAGAAAATGCGTAACTGGACCCGAGAAGCCAAAGGCATTCATCAAGTTAAATAACCAACTAAAGCTGATATTATCAAAGGCCTTTTCGGCGTCAATTGATATTATGGCGGTGTCTAGGTCCGGGTGCAGTTTGGCATGTTCTAACGCCATCAAGACTTTACGAATATTTAAAGTTGCTGACCTCCCTGATATGAATCCCGATTGGGCTGGGTGTAGTAGGGAGGGGAGGATGGTGGCCAAGCGTGAGGCAATTATTTTGGATAAGATTTTTACATCCACATTTATAAGGGATATTGGTCTGTATGAGCCCGGGTGTAGCGGGTCCTTCCCTTTTTTGGTGATCAGTTTGATGTGTGCCTGAGTTCCCGTACGGAGGTATGGGCCCCCATCCCACATGTCGGTGAATACTTTTGTCAGGGTGTCAGGGATGAAGTCACTGGTGATTCTATAAAATTCGGCCGTATACCCATTGGGGCCCGGGGCTTTCGATGGAGCTAGAGATTGAATTGTAGATCGGATACCTTCTACTGTGATTGGAGCATTTATCGTCTCTAGGTGTTCAGTTGTGAGTTTAGGCAAGCGCACCTTGGATAGCAGGGTGTCTGCTATTGTCTGGTCAATAGGGTCTGCAGAATAGAGAGAGGTATAGTACTCAGTAAGTATTTTACTGATATCTGTAGGGGCGGTAACGAGGGAGCCAGCAGAATTTTTCAGGGCAGATATGTAAGTAGGACGTTTAAAACCTGCACATAGACGGGACAGGAGTTTACCTGCCTTGTTACCGTATTTGTGCAATCGGAGGGTGTAAAAAGATGTGTTGATTTTTTCTTGACTTTCCGCCCAAAGATCAAAGTTTTGTTTCGCGAGTTGCCAGGCATTAATGTTATCCAAGGTGCGATTGCGTAACAAGTTTAGGTGCATGGAACATAACCTTTCGCTAGCTTGTAGATATTGCTGCTTAGAGTGTCTTTTGTATTGTGTCACATAAGCTATGATCTTGCCTCTAAGGACAGCTTTACCAGCCTCCCAGAAGAGGTTCGGGTTAGAGATGTGAATTGCATTAGTAGAGGTGTATTCCTCCCAGCTAGTAGATAACATCTGACGAAAGTCTTCGTTGTCTGCCAGGTGGGATGGGAATCGCCAGATGGGCGACGGCGAGGAAGGTTTGGTATTTGTTAAGGAAATTGTAATTGGGCTGTGATCCGAGATCACTGTGTTACTAATTACCGGATCGCTGATGGACGATAGAAGGGCTCGAGATACGAAAAAGTAGTCTATTCGTGAGAAAGATTTGTGGGGGGGTGAGAAAAAGGTGAAATCTCGGTCGGTCAGGTGGGTCAACCGCCAAACATCTATAAAGTTAATTGAGGAGACAGCACGGGCAAGGGGTGTCGTGTCCGTGTTCGTAAGGTCAGTGGTAGCGGTCGTTTGGGAGTTCTGGTTTGTGCGGTCTTCTGAAGGGCGCATAACAGAGTTGAAGTCTCCTCCGACTAGATGGAGAGCCTCAGGTGCGTGTGAAATCCAGGCCACCATGTCCTGGAAGAATGCAGTATCAGGGGAGTTAGGGGCGTAAATGTTGGTGATAGCAATGTCTTTAGATGCCAATGAGAGGCGTAATGTTACTTTGCGGCCAAACGAGTCAGCCCGGATATCTCGTATGGTGTGTCTTAGGTTTTTATGCAAAAGTATGACTACTCCAGCTTTGCGTCCCTCTGCAGGGGAGCCATAAACCTCGCCGACCCAGAGCTTGCGGAGACGTGGGAGATCGTCAGCGGATAGATGGGTCTCTTGTAAGAGCAGTCAGGGAGTTGCAAAAGGAGGCTGCAAAGATGCCAGGAAATGCCTAAGATGGCGTCTCGCAGCCTGCAAAAAAGATACATATAAGTGCTAGAATAAGCTATATGGAACAAAACATAGCAAGTAAGTAAACAAAAACAATAGCCAGCTACGTATAACTGAACCACATCTTAGTTATCAACATTTATAAAATTAGTGTTGTAGCATAAGTCACAAGACACGGTAGCCGAGAGGCAGGGTAATAAATTACCAGATCCCAGCATATCTCAGTCGCTCAGGGAGGATCAGGGGTAGGTCAGCGGATCCCTGTGCGATTGGAGTGGTTGGTCGATCGACTGCGCTTGTACGGTGTTTTTTCAGGGCTCAGTTGGTGCTTGGTGGAGAGCTGAGGGTCTTTCACAGATCCGGAGGAGGGGTTCCTAGTCGAGTGATCAGGTGTGGCGTGTTCCAGTTGGGGATGTGACGTGAAGGACCGCCGGGTACGCCAGAGTGAATTTAACATGGTTGGTAAACAAGGTCGCACATATTGGTGAAAAGGCTTTACGCTGCTTCATAACCTCCACTGAATAGTCAGCGAACAGTAACAGATCAGTGCCGTCGATGGTAAGGGATCGCTTATTGCGAAATTTTTGCAAAATGGCGTTCTTGTCAGCATAATTCAGGTACCTGACTATAACTGCTCTGGGTTTGGTACGTTGCTCCATGTGTTGTCCTATGCGATGAGCACGTTCAATAATGCATGGCGTACGGAGACCTAGCTGTTCAGGAATGGTCACCGCACATAGGTCAGTTAGCTGTAGATTGGAAAATGATTCAGGCAGTCCCACAATCCTCAAATTATTCCTCCTCGAACGATTCTCCAAATCGTCTAATTTTTCCCATAGGTCTTTGTTAGAATGAGTAAGGCGAGCAATGGCAGCAGCATTAGCAGTAGTGTCATCCTCCATTATGGAGAGCCTCTCCTCAGTGTGTGAGATTCGCTGAGCCTGTGACTGAAGTTCAGCATGGAATTGCTCTAGGGCTTTATGCACTGCAGTGTCTATTGTGGCAGTTAATGTGGGCGTCAGGAGAGCCACCACCGCCTGGGCTATGCCTGCAGACAAAGTAGAATCTGCGCCCGGCATGACAGAGGGGGACGGAGAGAGGTCAGGGAGGCCGTGTGTGGGGGCCATTTTAGCCGCGGCCGCAGCATCATCTGTCGCCGGGTTCATCACTGCAGGGAGCGATCGGTTGCCAGATCGCTCCCCAAACGGTCCATTTGTGTTGCACTATCCCCTCAGGCAGGATGGGGATGTCCCCAAAGTGAGAGCTTGAAGTGTGTAGCAGGTTTGGGTGGGTATGTGGTGGGATCTGCGAGAGTAGAAGGCCGAGACCAGGGCCTCAATTTGTGGCTATACCATGAGAGAGATATGCAGGTATTGGGGGGGCCCGTGCGAGGCTGGGGGAGCCCAGGATGAGGTGGTAGGTGGCAGGAGATGATCCGGGAGGCACTTCCAGGCCCTGGAGTAGGAAGATGCCGTCCGTGAAGGCCGAAGCCGGGGCCTCGATTTGCGGGTACGCCGGATGTTGGGGCCGGTATTCAGCAAGTGTCTGTGTCAGGGGGGCCCAGATGAGTCTATCTGAGGGTGGAGGAGAGGTCCAGGAGAGGCAGCAGGCGGCAGGAGGGGATTCGGCCGGTGTTATCAGGTCCGAGAATGGATGGCGCCGTCCGTGTAGGCCGAGACCGGGGCCTCGATTTAGCGGTCAGGCCGGGCGGGCGTCGGATCGCGCCGAAAAACGGCCAATTGTGTTTTGCAGCCTCCCCAGGCAGGGTGGGGATGTCCCCGAGGTGATTGCAGGATTTTTAGGCTGGTTTTGAGGGGTATGCGGCGGGAGCTGGGTCCGCTTACCTCCTCCTCATGTGGCGCCGGAACCGGAAGTTCTATTGTTTTCAATGGTTCACATATAGGTTAGGTTCTTTATCTCTTAATGCAGGTTGAAATGGTCAATAGAAGACAATGGGAGTATATGAAAACATTTGCGCTGCAAATGCATGGTTAACCACCCCTGGCAACAGGCTTCTCACAATTCTGTGGCATTGGTGTGCGCTTTGTAGAAATACAACATGCTGCTATGCATGTTAAGAGAACAAAAATAATGCATTTTGCCTCCTGCTTTGAACAAGAAAATCTGCACATCAATGCAATGCATATCAACCAGGGGCGGACTGACAACTCATGAGGCCTCTGGGCAATAGAAGATCATGGGGCCTCGATGTCCCCGCCCACACTTAAGCCACACCTGCACAAAGCCCCACCTACATAATACACTATCCACATGGGGCACATCAGGGGGTACACCGCAGGGCACATCACAGGGCATGGGGAACACAGTAGGCACAATGCGGGGCACACATGGTACATTACAGGGCTCACCACGGGCACACAGTAGGGCACATACCAGGGCACAGGACAGATCAGGCAGTACACAGCAGGGCATGGGGCACATCACAGGGCATGGGGCACATTAGGCCGTACACAGCAGGGCACATCACAAGGCATAGGGCACACAGTAGGGCACATCATGGAGTACACAGCAGAGCACATCACAGGGCATAGGGCACATCAGGGAGTACACAGCAGGGCATGGGGCAAATCACAGGGCACACAGTAGGGCACATCACAGGGCACACAGTAGGGCACATCATGGGGCACAGGGCCCATCAGGAAGTAAACAGCAGGGCATGGGGCACATCACCAGGCATGGGGCACATAGTAGGGCACAAAGTGGGGCAAGGGGTACACGGTGGGGCACATCAGGGGGTACACATCAGGACCTGGGGCACATAGTGAGCACATCACAGGGCACACCACAGGGCATGGGGCACACAGTAGGGCACGGAGCAAATCACAGGACATGGGGCACCCACTAGGGCACAGAGAAAATCCCAGGGCATGGGGCACACAGTAGGACACATCAGGCAGTACACAGCAGAGCATGGAGCACACAGTAGGGCACAAAGCAGAACACAGGGCACACAGCATAGTACATTGCTGATGCAGTGTCCCAGCACTGAGATCCTCCAGACTCAGCACTGTGTCTCTCAGGTCAGCTGTCAGACATTTAGGGGCCCCTTACACAGCTTTTGTACGCCGTGGGGGGAGGACACAGGTCCACTGTGGCAGACAGCATCTCTTTGATTTGGGGGGTAATAGGATTTGTCCTGGGGGGTGCTTTGGGAGGGGAGAGGACCTAAAATCCCCCTACCCCCAGCACAAATCCTCTCCCATCACTCCTTCATGTGTGCTATGCACCTGTTACCTGTCCCCCTCCTCTGTATCCATCTATAAAAAGTGTCAGGAAAAAACATCATCAGCAGCAGTGCAATGTCCCCCCTCCTGTCTATAAGAACACCGGAGCCGAGGAGGTGGGGATCCTCAGTAGAGGCGATTTCTGAGTGTGGGAGCCCGGGTAAGAGATGCAGGGAAGGTGTCCTGGGTGCCCACGCTAGTGTGTCCCCTTCAGGCCACAAGTTACTGTAACTTGCTCCGGAATTCACTACCAATACATCAGGACGGAAGTACCTGGAGAGTCTCATGGGGCCTCTTTGGCCTGTTTGGGCCCGGGCCCCCTACATCTATACTGGCTGCCACCCCTCCCCCACCATGGCAGCGCTGCTGTCTCTAGACTGCTGTAACAAGAAAAATGTGCACAGCCTCTCCCGATGCCTGCAATAATAATACCTCTCATGCAGCGCTCTGCTCCCCGCTGGCCCCTCCTCTCTGCTTATCCGTCCAAGGTGATATCCTGTCATGTACAAGCACCTGTGGTGGACGGAAGGGAAGGAGGGGCCGGCGGGGAGCAGAGCGCAGTGAGAGGTATTATTAGAGCCGCTTCCAGTGTTATTCCTTTTTTAGCAGAGCCTCTCACGGGGCCCACTAATAGCTACGGGCACTCGGGCAGTGCCGGAGTGCCCGATTGGACAATCCGTCCTGATATCAACACAAAGAATTTAAAAAAAGATGTCAATGCACATGATTATGTGCATCAGTGCAAGCTGTTGTCAGCTGAACAGCACTGTTTGGGTACTGTGACAGCTGGAGGTGTATGCAGGGGGCTTCACAATTGTACTATTATCATTGATGGAGGAGTCTGTTAAATTTCTTTAATTTATCCCGTAGGCTGAATGAAAAAATCTATACCTGTATGGCCAGTTTAAGGTCCACCCTGCCCACTCACCACATAGACGTCCATATTGTGCAGTATGAGGTACATACTGGTCGCTTTTATTTAAGCTTCAACTACAGCAGGGATGCCCAACCTTTTGAAGAGCGAGGGCCACTTAAGCGACTTAGTAAACAGTCACGGGCCACATTGAGCAGAGTGGGCAGATGAAAGGTCCATGTCCACTCTGCATATGCAAAGCGGACACAGACACAGCCCGCTCTACTTTATGGGCCCTCTGATCTGATCAAATGGCAGGGGAAGGATTTTGTTTTTTTAGCAGATCGAATTGGAGGTAGGCGGGTGTAAACAGACACAAGTCTGTTTACATCTGTCGCTCCATAGAGGTGAATGCAGGGTCCGATTGGGTCAGACAGATCATGTTAAAGGGACCTAAGGCTACTTTTTACATTGATGGTCTGCGGTCTACCCACACCGTGGGTGCAGCACAGTGCACCTATGGCTTTCCTGCGGGTTAGCTGTGCTTTGCCATAGAATTCTATTATATCTTGCAGGTGTGGTGCACTTTCTGAAAGTGCACCAAACCCACAGGTTTAACCAGAAGTCCATGGCTCAGTGCAGGTAATCCGCGAAGCACTGCACTACACCTGCGAATCAGTTTGAAAGCAGCCCAGTAACCACTGGAGAAAAGATATGTCCATATACACACTGTGATTTTTAGTAATACACTTGCTGTCCCTGGCAGAGTGCATTTGGTATAACTCCACCTATGACAGGAGCTGGTGCTTTCCAGGAAGCATTGGCTTATGCGGCTCTGCTCCGCAGCTGCTTGCTTTCTCTACCGCTGGCTTCATTCAAAACACTGATGTTCTGGCATGGTAGGTAGGCAACCTAAAATCTGGGCTTGCCAACCTGCCATCCCAGAGCAGGAGGTCGCGCGGCCACATTAGACTGCTCTGCGGGCCACATGTGGCCCCCGGGACACTGGTTGGGCACCCCTGATCTACAGTATATGTGCTTGGGGTAAAACTGTATTTTAGGAAGTTTCTATTATACATTATATATCTACATGCGTATCTAGAGAGGACACACATCTAAATGAAAGTGATACTCTTAGGGGTGTATTTATAATTTATAAAAAATGCATAGCAATTCACACAATGAAAGTGTAAATATTACAAAAAAATTATGCATTTTCTTGTGCTGGATGAATGCTATTTCTTGTGCTGGATGAATGCTTTTCAAAAATTTCAAATGAAAAATACGAAAACCCTTTTTTCCAGCACAGTAAATATCCTAAAAACATTAATTTATGACCCATTCACACAGAACAAATGTACATGCACTTTCACTGGGTGAACTACTATGCAAATTTTTCATAAATACACCCCTATGTCTGGGGCTTTAGCTTTCCAGACAACTTAATGTGTATTTATTCATACAAATAACTAGCTTTAATTAGACTGTCAGGGTATGAATGTAAACGCCATAAGAATGTGCTTTCAAATGATTTTGGGGTCGACCAGCTTGCCTAGGTAATCAGTTATGCCTGTAAATGTCTAGTGCAATGCAATACATGCATTTTACATACATGCTCTGGTCCCATTGTGTACTTAAAAGTGGGGTATGCCTGTAGCAAATAACAAGATGTCAAGCACCTCACTGGTCTTAACCCCTTATAAACCAGCACATTTTTTAAAGTACTGCAATTCCAGGATTTCCGCTTTAAGCCCTTCTTTGTTCAAAATTGATCATGTCTGGATTCATAGTTTGAAATCACTCAGCTCTTCCTTCAGATACTTTAAAAAATTAGACCCTTTTTGTCCGTAACCGCATTCTTGACGGCCGAAAGTTCCGAGAACTTTTGTGTGACCACACGTGTGTATGCAAGCCAAGCTTGAGCGGAATTCCGTCGGAAAAACCATCCAAGATTTTTCCGATGGAAAATCCGCTCGTGTGTAAGCCACTTCTTATCCAACTTCATTGAGTGGCCACATGTCTTCTTAAGAGTACGAAGACTGAATCATTTTTAGACATGGGAAGCAGCTTTGTTCACCCCTTTGTTCTCTTCTCACCTGTTAACACATATATTTGCTTTCATGCTCCTGCAACATGATCCCAGTCATCACCTGTTGTTTCTGTTCCCCTTATTGGGCCACCATAGGCTTCTTTGGTGCTTATACTTCTTTTAACTAGATATTATGGTGAGTAACAATTATTTGCCACCATTCTTATGCACCCAGGTACTTCATAATTATGCTCCTAGTCTTACTATTCTTGACATTCTTTTGGCCTTGGTCTTATGATATCTACATCTCAAACTCACACTAGTTTCTTTATCCTTTTCTATTTCCGGTATTTATTCAATCCACTATTTTCTTTCATTTCACTGTTTTTCATCTTTTCTGGGTATTCTAGGTCTCTTTTTTTCACACATGTTTGCCCGCTGCTATGTGTGCTGATCTCCTTCGCTGCCAGACCACTACCTCAGCTCCCGTGGCAGATATTTCCGCCCTGTCCTCAGCTCCATACCCATGGGGCTGGCATATAGGGCTGTCTCGCCAGGTACGGTGGGGGTGCTTCCATTATGTTTTTGCCTTCTCATTGTTTGCTATTGCTCCATTTTTCACCTCCTTTCTCCCTTCCACTTATGGCATAGTCTTCTGGTTATGTATTTTCCAGATGCAGCTAGACGTACCCCGCATTGCTCCTGATGAGTGGAGGGTTCCACGAAACGCGTAGAGCTTTCCTAGATGCGACGTCACCCTAATTCATATCATCTGGATACCCAATGGGGTTTTTCAGGAAAATTATTGATTTTATATATTTTTTTCCCCACGTGGAATCAAGGAGGATTAACTGTGTTAATAGGAAGTATTATATGTATGATTATGTGTATTTATGGTATGTTATACATTCATGATCGAGTTGTTATGAATTGATTTTTATATATATACCTGTTTAATTAAATACTATTATAATTGATTCTATCTGGTTGCAGCCAATGCCTCATTCAAAGTCCCGACCCCCCTTTCTTTGAACCATTATATTTAGGGATGGAGGTACCTGACAGTGATCGTTAATGATCTAATTTAAAGTCCCACCCCTCTCATTTCATATGTTTTTTCTTTTGTTTTTTTATTTCGGGTCATCTGTTCTGATCGAAATTATTACAATTTTTGAATAAATTCTTTGGAAAAATTCAAATTTGTTATGTTTCATTCATTTAGATGCAGTATTCGTAAATCTGAAATAATAATTAACTAACTAAAAATAACTAACTATTAAATTATAGGTATTGGATGTTTATAAACGTAATGAGACAAATTTATCCAAAGTTATGAATTATTCAAAATGACGAATGCCACATCTCAATGAATGAAACGTAACACATTAATAACAATAAATAATAATAAAACGTTTTTTTATTTTTATTTTTTCTTAATTATTGATTAAGTTCCATTCGTTTAGATGCGGCATTCGAATTATTTCGGATAATTCGTAACTTAAGATAAATTCGTATTCGTTACGTTCACTAACAGCCAAATTTGAAAGGAAATTCCAATACCTATAATTTAATAGTTAGTAATAGTTGTTATTATTAGTTATACATTGCATGACCGTGCAATTGTCATTCAAAGTGTAACAACACTGAAAGCTGAAAATTGGCCTGGCAGGAAGGGGGTGAATGTGCCCAGTGTTAAAGTGGTAAAGCTACCCCCATATAACCCCACCTGAAATCATCACACTTTAGTTTACTGCTAGTGTCCTAGGAGGTTGGATGCATATGCCTTTGCTCTGTTGAATTAAACTCAAACTATATTTTTGCCAGCCTTTTTATTCTTATGTTTTTTTTTTCCCAGTCAAGATACTAGGTAAACTATATTTATTTTCTTTGGTGACTTCTTTTAAGACTTTGAAAGTGCTGCTTGAGCTAGCCTTCACACAGCAGCTATCTGGATCAGCATAACCTCAGCACTAGATGATGGTGGGGCTAGTCTGGAATGTGACCTTCATGCACTGGTCTCTACATTGTGGTGCTTTTAATAACTCTGTTTACTGTGTTACTTAGTCAGAGAGCACTTGCACAGACTCTGGTGTACTGCGGACTCATGTAGTGTGTAGCACTCTGGATGTTGTGAGGCTAACTTGGAATGTGACCTTCTGGTACTGGGATCTGCACTGTGGCTCTTTCCAGAACTTTGTATACTTAGTAAGCTGCAAAGTGCTCTTCAGGTTCAGAGCCATGGTAAAGCCTCTGGTGTGTTATGTCTCTAAAGACTCATGTAGAAAGTAAGGCTGGTCAAGCTAAAGCACTGGGATCTACCCCACAGTTAATACCATTGGACAACATTTTTAAAATCCCTGGTTAACTCTGAGAGAACTGAGTGCTGACGCCATCCACTAATTGTATGTTGCATGCGCACCCTCTGTGTTCTTTCTTCTATAATTCAGTCTAGAAGAAGCACTTCTGCTCCTGCTTCTGAAGCACCTCATGTATCAAGTCTAATTCCACTTTCTGCTACCTCTGGCCAACTGTGACCCTCATCAGCATCAGGTAACCCTGCTATGTGGTGTAACATGTCTTTTTAAAGAGGAATGCAGGAAGTCACATTCCAATGATTTCAGATCACATCCAACATTATTAAACCCTGATTAGCACATTGCATTCTGCCTAGTGGCGTCACTGGGGTTGGTGTCACCTGGTGCCGTAAAACATGGTGTCACCCCCCAATCATTTGTGCAACCTGCTTTTGGGGTGTCGTTAATTTTGCACTGATGCCCACAACAGATCGCAAGGGAATTGCAACTGAAATCTGGTGTGGGAAGCTGCACAGGAACATGGCTTTCTCTCACTGCATTCTAGTGTAAAAGACCCTAAAACCATGAAGCAGTCCCATGCAGCCAGGGATAGTGGAGCAGGGGAAGTCTTTCAGGGCCTGTTGACATTGGTACTCGGTTTGGGAAACCTGTGTTCCCTGCATGTTTCCAGTACTGCGTTTTAAATGCACTGCCCTTGCGATCTGCAGTGGGTATCAATGCAACAATCAGGACACCCCAAATGTAGGTCACAACTGCAGTGCGTTTGCCCCAACAGGATTGTATGGCACAGAAGTACCATGCAACCCAGTTGTAGTGCATTTCCAAAAGTAGTTAATGCCCTACTTTCGCGCTGCACTCAGATCACATGTGATTTGCATTGGAACTCACTGCGCATTCCTGTGCGATTCATAATGTGAATGGGCCCTCAAGCTGTGAAAAAGAAAATAACAATAAACCAAGTTTAAAAAGAGCCATAAACAAAGCATTTCTATTAAAAACAAAAACTTTAAGGCACTCACAAAAGGAGAAGCAATCTCACTCACAAAAGGAAAAGGAGAAGCGATCATTCATTACACAAAACTGTGGGGAAGATGACAAGTAAGCTCAGATATAAAATGGTTTCTTAAATGTTGCTCTGATATTTAATGTATTTTGCTGCAGCTAGCTCACACATGTTCTCTGCCTGCATAAAGCAGATACTGGGGTCTAGATAAGACTGGCTTCTAAATGTGCTGTAAGAACTTACCCTCCATTACATAAATTAGACCGACAATATGACACACCCTGTTCTGTATAGTTAACTCATTATACAATTGGGATGGATTTATCAGCTAGCATTTTCCTTTAATGTTTTCTTTAAATTACTAACCCCATATTCATATCACATAGATCATACAGTAGGTACCATATGCAAAGTGCATGCATATGAGAAAACAAAGCCCATAAGAGGGTAGTCAGCATGCTGGGTTTTACATCTGATATCAGGTGAATTATCAGGAGTTGTAGAATGGTGGGGGGGGGGGGGGGTAGGCTGGGGATAGATATATACATGGCTCTAAACCTGTAAAATAGGAATAGGATTCCATATCACTCACAATATTCTTACACACTATGTATAAGCTTGTATGTCCACTCACAAGTTGCATTTCAAATGTTGGTGATTCACCTGCTGGCTTCTTGTAACTCTTGAGAACTGCATATGAACACAGCCTGAATGGGGAGGAGAGCCGGTCAGACAGAGAGAGAATCTATCACTGCTTAGCACTGAGTTGTCGTTCGCTGTCAATCAAAGTCCCGCCTCCCAGATCAGCTCCTATGATGGACAGAATAATTGACAATTACCCAGCATTGGACCAGTATGCTGTTCATCATAGGAGGCAGGACTTTGATTGACAGCGACCATCAACCCAGCTCTCAGTGTGTCACGGACTGATCGCTTCTCCACTGCTTCCGCCGGCCCTGCATGTCTGCGGCAAAAGCAGTCTAGCTTTTCAGTGGGCATCAGGGTGGCCAGGCAGTCCACCCCTGGGGTCACCCCTCTGGCTGGTGTTGCCCAGTGCGGTCCACACATCCCCCCCCCTAGCGATGCCACTGGCCCTGCCTAGGACTGCCCCTCTATAACATTTTGCCAAATATGGCTCGACCACAGAGATAAGGGGAGCATAAAGAAAAAGCTGTGTTAGACAATATACAATCAATGCGACTTAAGCCCCATACACACGCTCGGACAATCCGCGGACCAGGTCAGTCGGACTTTGTCCGACGTACTTTGTCCGATGTTGGCGTTGCGTACACACGGTCGGACTAAGTTGTCGGAATATCCGGTCCGGAAGAACGTCGTGACGTAAGTCGTCGTCCACGAGATTACAAAAGGGAAGTTCAGCACCACGTCAGGCACCCGTTGGGCTCCTTCTGCTGATCCCGTGTTTATCGAGAGTTAGTGGAAGTTTGGTGACTTAAGATTCGCGCTTCTCAGTTTTCTGACTCAGATCGTTACTGCTCTTCAGTTTGTGCTTGTCGTGCGTATCTGTTTATTAGTGCGTGTAGTCAGTTCGCATTTGTTGGTCATTGCGGCCTATATCTTGATATAGGACGCTTTGATTTGCACTGCTTATTGTCTGCTCGTTGCTGGTATTCACTTCGTTCTTTCAGGCCTTGCTGTTTATCGGTGCTTTCTGTTTGTCCGTTCTGACCAGCCGACCTTTTGTGACCTTCTGAGCGATGTTTCCCGTGCGTACTCGTCGCCGAGTTCGTGCTGTACGCGGAATTGGTGTCGGGCTTTTAGCTTTGACCCAAGACCCGTCCATGAACAGAGTGACGAGGAGTATGTGGACCAAGAATTGGTTGCTTCAGCGTGACCAGTTCTCGCACATGCCTTTGCTTCGTGAGATCCGGGAGAATAATCCTGATGATTTCAGGAACTTTCTCAGGATGACGGACCCCGATTTTCACCGTCTTTTGGCTTTGCTGACCCCCTTTATCAGCCGGCAGGATACCTGCATGAGACAAGCCATTACTCCGGAGCAGAGGCTTGTTGCCACGTTGAGGTACTTGGCGACAGGGAGAAGTCTTCAGGATTTGAAGTTCTCTTCAGGTATCTCTCCCCAGGCCCTGGGAATCATTATTCCAGAGACCTGTTCTGCCATCATTCAGGTCCTGCAGGAGGACTATATTAAGGTAACATTTCTACTTTACTATTCCCTTCTATGTATGCTCTGTTTGCTAATGACTTGTATTTTTGACCTCCTTCCCTAATTACCATGATTGCAATATGTTCTAATATGCTGTGCCCCTTTTCTCCTTCATGCATTTTTCCCTTCACTTACCTCACCAGCATGCTCTTCTGCCCCAATAGACACCTATGGCCTAGTCACTTAAGCAATGTCTTTTGTCTGCTGCATAGTATTGTTTGCCCCAAAACACCCCCTAAAATATGCACAAATGTTTGCTGTGTGGTTTACTTCATGTAGAGCCCCCTTTTTTTGTTCTTTTGTTGGGGGGGGGGGGCAAACTCATTAGGAACCCCCTCCCCCAACTGCTCTGTCAGATGGTACCAATCCTTTATCTGCTGGCTTTCCCAAGGTCCATACACACTATATACCTACCTCTTTATAGTGCGCATCTTTAGGGATGAATTCAGCAAAGCATGTAGTGCAAGGGACTGCCTCCATACATTCCATTTCCTATTTTTTTGTCTTCTTTCCCTCCTATTAGCTTGCTTGGTAATTTAATAATGTCACACTGTGCCTGCCTTTTTTGGGGGGGGGGGGGGGGGGTTTAAATGTTATTTTTTATTTCCTGTGGCCGGCCAATAGTGTTAAGTACAGAGGGTCTGGCCAAACTAGCCCACATTATTGAGCCATTTGCCAATCAATGAAGTGCAGAGGGTTAGCTGTCCACCACCCCCCCCCCCAAAACCCCTAGTTATTGCCAATGGCCCATCAGAAGTGGGGGGATTGATGGGGGGGTGAGTAATCTGTGAAGGGGAGCCTCTACTTTTCTGTGCAAATACTTTCCAGCCTCCAATTTTAGACAATGCTCTTGTTCCAAGATGTTGATTGTCTAATCTGCTTGCAATGTTTAGGTGCAAAGTGACTAATTTTTTTTTCTTGTTTCACTCCACAGTTCCCTTCCACGCCACAGGAATGGCAGACTGTGGCCTCCCACTTTGCCAGCCGTTGGGACTTTCCTAACTGCGGAGGGGCAATTGATGGGAAACACGTCCGCATCGTCCCACCGCCCAACTCGGGGTCCTACTATTATAATTATAAAGGGTTTAATAGTGTAGTGATGTTGGCGGTGGTGTCGGCAACATACGAGTTTATGTATGTGGACGTGGGGATGAACGGCCGGATATCGGATGGTGGGGCCATTACGCACACGGAGTTCTACTGGCGTCTCCAAAGTGGCAGTCTGTGCTTGCCACCTCCAGAGGAGAATGCCGAAGGACTCCCCTTCGTCTTTGTCGCAGATGAAGCGTTTGCGTTGACTCCCCATGTGATGAGGCCGTTCCCGATGAGGACCCTCACCCCGGACCAGAGGGTCTTCAACTACAGGCTGTCCAGAGCCAGAAGAGTTGTGGAGAACGCTTTTGGCATCCTGGCCAGCCGCTTCCGCCTGTTCCTGACGGCATTTAACTTGGCGGAATACAAACTGAACCACATAGTTCTTGCCTGTTGCATATTGCACAACTTCCTCAAAAGACATAACAGGAACTATGTGGTGCCCGTTGGCCCAGATGTGGAGGGCCCTCCAAATGCCGAACTCACAGCCCTTCGAGTGGCACGTCCAGGCTTGCCCCCTCTAAATGCCCGTGTGGTCCGGGACCAATATATGCAGTACTTTGTGGGTAGGGGGGCCATTGCTCTGCCTGACGATGTGTGAGAGGCATTTTTTAATAAATCTGATATTTTAACCAACCTATGATTTCATGTCATTTCAGTCTTCTTTTTAGCTTATTTTACTTTGACATTTTTTCCCTTTGCCTTCGACAGTGGGAATGCACTTTCTGGGCAAAAGGAGGTAACAGTCTCTTCTTCCCAAAAAGATTATTCTCATGTTGTGTGTTTGCTACCTAATCTTTGGTCTAGAGAAGGTTTGTACTGCATAACTGACACCCAAAATACTCCTTTTCATCACCAGGTCTGACATGTGTGTATTCTCCAAAATGCTGTGCTCCGTGTTTTCGTACAAAGCACTGTGGGTGTCATTTACATAAGTCAAATCCGCTATGCTCTACAAGTGCATTGAAAAAGTTCCCCGGGAAAGAAAATTGGAGTGCAAAGTGGATTTGCCTTTAGTAAATAACACCCATTGCCCCCCATATCCTTTTCATTTTACATACATAATGCATTGTGTTTTTTAAATAAGGAAGCCACACATTTAGAAAAATAAAAGTTTACTAGGAAAACATTCCCAAGTGCGTTTACAATCTTCACGCCAAAACTGACAACATCTTGGTTATTTACAACATTGTTTACAAACATTCCGCAATTGGTAAAACCAGGCATGGAGCAAAACAGAACCTAGGAACTTGGAAAGTTCAACTTTGTAAAGTGAAGACAAGATCAGACATGACTATATGTTCAAAGTGTGTTTGATCTTGCCTTCATCACATGGGGGGGTCACCCCCGAAAAGTGGAAATTTGGAACATGCACACAATTTGGGACTGAAAATGGTCATTAGATGGTAAAACACATGCCTAGAAGCTTCAAAAGTGCCATTTTCCATCATGGGGATGAATGGACGTTTTTTGGGGGTGCAACCCCTTCACCACAACCACTTTCGTAGTTCGTAAAGTGTTTGCACCCCAAAAAAACGTTGCCATTCATCCACCATGGTGGGAGCTAGCACATGTGGACACAATGTGTGCATGTTCCAAATTTCAGACAGTTTTTAAGTTGCAAATGTGTTCTGAAGCTGGCACAAATGTGTGTTAATTACTTGGTGCGTTTTCATATTTTTCCTAAAACATCAATGATGTTCTTCAATTTTTGTTGAACATCATTGATGTTTTGCTTTATGTAATCTAGATCTCTATTGCAGACCATTATCTCTCCGATGAGTACGTGGGCACTCTCTGTGGTAAAGTGCGATTTTTCTTCCACAACATCCACGTCACCTAAAAACCACAAACAAACAAAAATGGGGTGTTGGAAATGAGGCAGCCATACATGGATTAGCTTACCAGTAGCTGTGTTCTCCCACACTCACCTGTTGTGGTGACAATTTCTCCAAGTTCGATGATCTCTCCTTCCTCCTCCTCCTCCTCCTCTGCTTCTGCTCTTTCCCCTTTTTTGGTAGGTGTTGGTTTGGGGGTTTCCTCAGACGGCCCAAGTTTTCGCTCCCCTATGAGAATGTCCAAAAGGAAGATTTAGCAACACAAGCTATTGAGGGCAGAAATAGGAAATGACAAACATTGCTTGAAAGTGACGGACACTATTTTAGTTTGGCCAGTTACAAATGTCAACTACATGAATGAAGTCACTTTGTAAAGGTGCTAAACTGACTAGCTTTTTGGTAGAAGTTTGTGTGATGGAGACCCCCCTCTAGTATCCACTGGAGCACATGTGTGGAAAAGGCTAATAAAAAGGGGGTTTGGGTGTCCCAGCACTAGTGCTCTCGAGTCCAGATGGGTAAACAGCTACTGGGTGACCTCTCCTTTACATTGAATAAATTGGCTTTACATTCTGGATGACATTTCTAGGGAGAACAAACTTCCTTTCCCCCAAAAAAACACCAAACATCGTATTATAAGTGGCCGCACGATCGAGGTTGCGTACGATCGAATGGACACACACACGACCATGACAGTGGCAGAAAGATCGAGGCTGAGTACGATCGAATGCACAGACGAACATGAAAGTGGCCATTTTGGAATGTACAACTTTGTAAAAATCAAACCACATGGAGCAGTATGCAAGCAAGAAATCAAACACAAAACACAACTACTTACTTTTTTGAAGAATTCTCTTGATCTTTCTGTACTGATCGGCCTCCCTCAGTTTCAGGTCTGACCAGCGTTTCCTCAGTTGCTCCTTGGATCGTTGTACCCCAAAATGATTGTACAGCCTTCTCACAACTTTAGACATGATCTTGGCCTTGCGGACATTGGGGTTGAGGTAAGGCCCATACTTCCCATCATAGTCGCTCCTCTTTAATATGTCCACCATCTCCAACATTTCTCCAAATGACATATTGGAGGCCTTGAATTTCAGGCTCCGGGATCGGGACGTTTTTGCCTCCGGACTTTCCTCGTCCACCTCCTCGTTGGGGGGATATTTGGGGCGCACCTGCTGTGACCCCGCCATGTGCTCTCCCCACTGCGCCGTAAAGAGAAGGGGTGGGGAATAGACGAGAAAGATCGTCAGGGGCGGGCGGAGTTTGACGCATGCGCACTGTATATAAAACGTCACACGCCTGTGTCGTAGCCACGATCTGGGAGACGAGGGGAGAGAAAGCTCACGCACGAGACGATCGCTACAAACGAAGGTACAATTTGACGTTGGTACATAACTAGCCTAGACTGATTAGAACTTGAGGCTTCTTTATGGAGAAGATTAGGAGAGTTTAGGTTGACATTATTTATATTGTTTTGTGTGGCGTTGTGTCTTGCAGAGGTGATGGATGCCTTCTACAACGTGAGCTTTCTCCCACACTTCATTGATAAATACCGGCAATTCCCCCTCTTATGGCAGGCAAAACACAGGGATTATAGCAACAGACCAAAGAGGTACGCAGCCCTGCTGAAACTGGTGGCATTTGTAAAGCCTACCCTGCCCATGGCAACCGTCGCAAACTTAAAAGTGAAGATCACCAACATGAAGACTACCTATTTCCGGGAGCGCAATAAGGTCCTGAAGTCCCTAGCATCTGGAGCTGCAGCAGCTGATGTCCATGTCCCCACGCTCTGGTACTATGACAGGCTCCACTTTCTCAAAGACCAGGCTACTGTCAGGAAGTCACTCTCGACTCTTCCTTGCACGCGTCCTTCCACGCACGCCACCCTTGATGAGGATTCCGAGGACCAACCTGGGCCTTCCAGTCAGGAATATGTGCAGGTGCCCAGCTTGTTCCAGGTATAGTAGTTTTGGAACCAGTTTGTTGAATAATGAATGATGTTCAGTTAATTCAGGATCCCCAATTGCTTATTTCCTAACGTGATTGACATATCAACAGACAGTGGTGTGGGAGACATTTTTGGGAAGAATCTAAACTGCAGGGCTGAGAATTGTATGGTTTTGTATTTGAAAACATTTTGCAACAGTCACTAGATGAGAATTGTGTGTGTTTGATGAACAAATAACTGAAACTATGTCCCTTTTTCAGACACAGGAAGACCTCAGCCAGGAGGTGGCTGTGGAAGGTGGCAGTCAGGAGGAGGCAGGGGGTAGTGGCAGCCAACAGGGGGGTAGGCATAGGAGCCTGACTGTCTCCCAAGTCTCTCCCCTCCGCCTTCCCTACAGAAGGGCGAAAAAACATGGGGGAGGTGGGAGAGTCAGCGCTCCAGCTGATAAAAGATGCCTCAGCCTCCCTCTATGCCACACCCACCTACGAGGAGGCCTTTGCCTCCTTGGTTACAAGTAAATTTACGGGTATGGAGGCGGGGCAACGCAGCATGTGTGAGGAGGTCATCCTCAAAATACTAAATTAGGGGATGGCTGGGGAGATGACTCCCCTCACACATGTTTGCGAGAGTGACCTTGCTCCGCCTCCTCCTCCTCCTTCTGCCACCCCACCAGCACCAGCACCAGCACCACGGCGTGGAAGGAAGCGTACAAGGAAGACAAGAGAGTGACAACCTGGACTCAGTCTGGTCTGAGAGAAGATGGAGCCTCTCGTAGTACCAGAGCCTGGGGACCTAGATGGCATCTGCTGCAGTTCCGGATGTTTTGGACTTCAGGACCAGATTGCGCTCCCTTATTATTTAGATAGGTAGTCTTCATGCCCCCAATTGTTTAAGTCTGTAAAATGATGGTTGCCATGGGTGTCCAAGGCTTTGCAAATTCCCCAAGTTTCACCATGGCTGCGTTCCTCTTTGGTCTGTTGCTGAGACCTAAATAAAGGTTTTTTTGATTTGAAATAATCATTGACTATTGTGTTTTACTTTTCTACAATGACAGTTTTTCTTTGAGTAGGCAGGTACATTTCACTAATCCTAGAATTAACAAGGGGCACCAACAACCAACAAACTCCTAGTAAATGTAAGCAAGAAATACAAATGTTAATAATGTGGTTTTGCTAAGTTGAGACATACAAACCCCCTCCAAAAAAAAAAAAAATCTCCTTCAAATATGTATTCCCCCAAAAAAAAAAAATCTGGGTAAAAAAATAAGAAAGATTGTATTACGATCTGAGTAAAAATAAACATGTAGTGTATAAATGCTGCAAAGTAATAAAGAAGTAAGTTTGTGAGAAGTGCGGGTGAATAGGAGCAGCTAAAAGATCTCATTCTTGTTGCATTGTAAAGAAAAAGAGAATGCGCTGCATTAAAGACATTTTAACATTGCAGCGTGACGAATGTGCTGTGTCGATTAGGAAAGGTAGTTTTACCTGACCGAGCGCTTCCGTCACAGAATTTCTTCTGAGCATGCGTAGCACTTTGTCCGTCGGACAAGCGTACACACGCTCGGATTTGGTGTGATCGGACCGGGTTGACGGGAAATCTTTCCAGCAGGAGATAAGACTTTGTCCGACGGACAAACCGACGAACACTGTCCGATGGTGCATACACACGGTCTGATTTTTCAACAACCTTGTCCGATCGGACCAAATTGATGAAAAAGTCCGACCGTGTGTATGGGGCTTTAAAGTGGTTGTAAACCCCATTCATGAAGGTTCAACTAAGCACATACATATGTAATGTTTCCTTATCTCTCTCCAAAGCTCAGTGTTGTTTCTCTCTTGTGCTCCATTCCTCTGTTATCAGCATGAGTCACTTGAGATAACAGTAGCTTAAAATTTGTTTCTGGAAGGGAGCTTAGAGGGAGATAAGCAGGGAGCTTGTCTATTCAGACTACAGCTCTGGATGTTCCTCCCCTCACACAGTGCAAGTCAAGTCTTCCCACCCACCCCTATGTGCTTCTGAAAGAGGAAGAAAGATTTTTAACACAATCTGCACTTTCCAAAGAGTCTAGAAAGTGGAAGACAGCAGATATACAAGTAAAACTTATGTAGGAGGGTTTGTTTCCTCTCTGTGTATCATCTGAGGCTATTCACTTCACTGGGTATATGTGAGGGTTTACAACCACTTTAAGTCTCAAAGGAACATACAATACCCCTCCCATTATTGCATGCTCTGACACTAATGATTATGGTCCAAGGCTGCCCAGGGAATTATGGACAAGTGCCAAAATTCACCAACTGTGAATTCATCCTAAATTCACCAGGTCAAAAAATATGTGAATCATGGAAAATGTCACCAAATTGATCGCATTCAGTGAATTTGAATCACGTTATTACTAACTGATTCACGAACAATAAATTAATATTTATAATTCTCTTTGTAAGCAGAGATGCTAGTGTAGACAGTTATACATGTTTGTTGGATAATTTTCAAATTAACCAGTCTAAATGGTAGCTAGTCACCAGTCCAACCACAGATCATTTCAAGAGACACTGTCAAGCATGGAAGATTCAGAAAGAATGTGGTCTCCTTTACCTCTTCCCAGCACACATACTCATTACCCTAATTCTCTTCTTTGTAATAATTTACCAAAGACTGACAAATAATTCATCCCTCTAAGACCCTTTAAGCATCTGCTGTCTCCTTTTTTAAACATTTTGGTCAATGTAAATAAAAGATTTTAGTCCTGTCGTATATTGTATCCTTAGGTATGTATTTAGGACAGCCGTGCATGGATATCGCTTTACAATATGTATGCTATGTAACCGTAATGGACTTGTATGGGAACTAGAATAGTTTAACCAGAAATATACCAAAAGGTAAAAGAAAAAAATATATATGCACTAAGTTTGTATTTTTAGTTCAGCTTGCAAGTATCCTGGTAGTCATTGAGCTCTAGCATTGCTTGCTGAATCTAGGCCATGAAAAGATATAAATACTTCTTGAGGAAATACAGTGTCACTTTATGGCAAGTTCTTTGTGAGAGGACACAGATGCATTCTCTTAAAGGGAATGTTTAATCTTTTTAATTTGTTTTAAGTTACATGTAAGGGCTGGCGTAGACAAGCTTCAATGCAATTGACATTGCTTTGATTGGCTTTTAACCACTTCAGCCCAGAAAGGATTTACCCTCTTAATGACCGGGCCATTTTTTGCGATACGGCCCTGCGTCGCTTTAACTGACAATTGCGCGGTCGTGCACCGTTGTAACCAAACAAAATTGATGTCCTTTTTTTCCCACAAATAGAGCTTTGTTTTGGTGGTATTTGATCAACCCTGCGGTTTTTATTTTTAGCGCTATAAAAAATAAATGCTTATAGAGTCTACAAAATAGGGGAAAGATTTAGGACTTTTTATTTTATTTTAATTGTTTTTACTAGTAATGGCGGCGATCTGCGATTTTTTGCGGCAGACAAATCTGACCATAAGTGATACTTTTTGGTGACCAGTGACACCAATACAGTGATCAGAGCTATAAAATTGCACTGATCACTGTATAAATGACACTGGCAGGGTAGGGGTTAACACTAGTGGTGATTAAGGGGTTAAGTGTTCCCTAGGGAGTGGCTTTCTAACTGTCAGGGGGATGGACTGAATGTGAGTAGAGAGAGATCGCTGTTCTTGATCACTAGGAACAGATGATCTCTCTTTCCTCCCCTGTCAGAACGGGGATCTGCCTTGTTTTCATAGGCAGATCACCGTTCTGCCTCCATTCTGGCGGACATCGAGTCCGCCGGACCCGCGGCGTGCATGCGCCCGCAGAAGCTAGTGCACGAAGCGCCGTGCCAGTATGACGATTTGCGCAGCCAAGCCACTTTGCCACAGTTTAACTGCAGAGGCAATTGGGTAAATTGCATTAAGCTGCTGCAGGTTGCCTTTGTATTCACATTGAATTGCGTTGGGAAGCAAAATAGATCATACACAAGTAAAAACCCATATAGATGAGCTCAGCTTGATGAAAATAGTCTTATTAAAGCCTACGTTTAGTAATTTTTTTTAAATCAGCACAAGGGACCTTACATTCATGTAATATGAAGTGTTCCTTGTGCTGTTGCTGGTTATCATAGTGGAAATCTTGAGCCCTCCTTTATTTATTTGCACAAAAAAGAACCTATAAACTAACAAAGGACTTTAAGGGCACCAATGCGGTTTCTTTAAAAAATTGTCAAAATGTATTGTATAACAACATTGTTAAAACCATAAAAGACATACAATGAGGACATAAAATAACACAAAATCACATATGTGAAGTAATATCTGTATACTACACAGTAAGAAATTGGATCATCATACCTTGCAAGATTGGGTGATGACTCGCATGTTGCGATTTCCGACTCAGTTATGTTTCACGGGACTTCTTCAGGAAAGTAAGCTACAGTCAAGCTCTAAAATAGAACATATACAGTTAGTGGTTTCAATGTATGTGCTGTAGATTAGAGTCTATAGCTCCAACTCAAAGCGCTCTACATACCTCAGTATAAGTAACATTAATATAAACAGAGTCAAAACTTTATTTCTCGTACGACCAGCTCCCTCCACCCATGTGGTAATCCAAGTGTGCCTCATCCAAGAGTCATCAAAATTTGACTCATCAAAGTGCGTGTTGCAATTAGTTATCTATAACAAAGCAATGTGATATAATAGTGAACAAGTCATACCCTCTATGTATATTTTGCTAGAAAAAGAAGGTGAGTGCTACATGGGGGGGGGGGGGGGGGGGGGGTACATCTTAAATCAGGTAAAAAGCCCCAAAATTTTCCCAACTTCACCCCGAATCCCCAGTGAGACAATGTAGTTTGAAGGGCTACCCAAGTATGTTGTCTATAGCCAATTATATGTTTTTTGAATCTATATCTGTGTCAAAATAATTGTATATAATCCCCCTCTCGCACTCCGCCACCCACCCTAGGTAAAAATACTAACAAAAAAGTCTACTCTAAGTATAATGTCCGATTTTGGAGTTTTGGTAAGTGTGCCAATAAGATTGTGTGGCAGAACTAGATTGTTTATAGTGTTGGATTGAAGTGTGCCAATAGGATTGTTAGTGGTCAGTTCTCTAGCTATGCTGGTGTAGCGCTGCCCTCTTGAGATAAATAAAAGATAAAAGGAGTGCTGTAAACAGTGCTCCTACACTATCCCTGCCCATTGGAAAGAATGGGCAGCGCTTCCGAAGCACCTGATAAGCGATTCCGAAGCCCTGCAACATGGGAGGTTTTAACCCTTTCTTCAGCCGCCGGCGGGGGTTAAAAGCACCCCGCTAGCAGCCTGAAAACCACTGCTAAAACGACGGTAAAGAGCCGCTAAAATGAGCGGCTCTTTACCGCCAACGCCGCTGCAGCTGCAGTGTGAAAGCAGCCTTAATGCATTCTATGCATTAAGGTGAAAAACTTTGTGCTTCAGCTGCCCCCCTCCCTTTTTCTCACCTGAACCCAATCGTTCCAGTGACGAGCATGAGCCCAGCGGCTCCAGACACTGTCTTGGGTCCTCTTTGGATAGATTAATAGCCATGGCTCCCACTGCTGTCAATCAAATCTAGTGACACAGGATGAGTCCTGCTGTCTGTGTCATTGGACGCAGCAGCAGGACTCATGAGTGTGCCCACACGGGTACCCCCATGGAAAGTGTCAGTGGGGGCAGCAGATGAAGAGGAGGTGCCAGAAGCGCCACCGGGGCACCCCAGAAAAGAAGGATCGGGGCTGCTCTGTGCAAAACCCTTGCACAGAGCAGGTAAGTATGACATGTTTGTTAATTAAAAAAAAAAAAAAAAGCAAACCTTTACAATCACTTTAAGTGAAAGGGTTTAGATCTTTGTGGATTTTTTTTGGTAGATTTCTGTAACGGAGTTCCGCACTGACACGCCGAGCGGTTATACTCCTGCAGGTTATTTAGTATTTGTTTCTGGCAGTCAACATGGTGTGTGGCACTGCAGTGTTACAATAAACAGAGTGACAAAAGATAAACACATCTTTACAGATGGCCGCTTCCTTGGGGGCGAAAAATAACAGTGGAGAGGATTCACACAAGAAATAGCTCAAAAGTGAACTTGGGAACATTTAGAATTCCATCCATCCTCATCCAGAATGTTAATGAGAGGGAACTGGCCTGTCACTTCATTTACAAATGGTATATTCCTAAGGCTGACTTCTGTTTATCAAAAACCTTAATTCAGTCCTGTGGTTCTAAAAAATATATATTTAAAGGAAACCTGTGCTGAAGGAAAGATTAAAGCTGACATTGAAAATATTAGTTATGGAGAGTGCATGTACGTTCATCATGTGCAAATGGACCAAAAATAAATGGTATTAGGCCATTTCCCTGTGCTGATTAAATGTTTTTTTAAGGGAAAATACTGCATTTGGCCACTAGATGGTGCTAAATATCATAAGAAATTCCTATGATATTTAGTATCATTTAGTGGCCAAATGCGGTATCGTCCTTTCTAAATCAAAGAAAAAACAGCATGGGAAACAACATTTGGGTTTTTTGCCCCGTTTGCACATAATTAATGTACATGTCATTTTAAATTAAATTAAAGTAATTGAAGTAATATTCAACAAGACAAAATTCAGTTTTTTTTTTTTTTAAATGTAGGCAACAATCACGAGCAAGCATCACAGAGGACCTTGATGTGTTTTGAAAAAAGGTGTGTAGTCCTAAGTGCACCTTTTGTGTAAAATGCATCAAGATCATCAGATTTTTAGCATCCGATCAGGTTTCTTCTGGAATTGCATGTTGACAGTCAGGCAAAGCTACTGTTTTACAGCACACTGCCAGATGGCTTAAAACTTTGTTTTCAGGTTGCACCAAATATATTGTGTAGACATCCAAAAGACTTGAGGCTGCTGTTGGGTGCCGCCATCTTGGATGTGATGTCAGGAGCCCCAGCAGATTAAAGACTATAACCTGAGGACATGTTATAGTGTTACTCTTTGCTCCTCCCCCAGCAGCTACATAAAAGGTTATGTAGGGAGGTGAGGGGCGGGGTGGAGGAGCTGAGCCAGCACAGAAGACAAAAAAAAAAAGGCTATGTGCTATGATGGTGAATGTTTCTTTTAAAGTAGTCACATTTCCTAGCAAATTCAAATGCAAATTACAAGTGAATAGAAAGCATTTATGGAAGAAGAAAAATATTTTAAATACTTGATTTTTCTGTGCTATTGCCTGCAATTTAGTGGCAGGGTGTCTTTTACATCGTATACCTAGTTACAGGCCTAATGAAGGGAGATTCCAATAGGTGGATACAGGGATCTGCTACAGGACTTTAACCCGAAAACTGAAAGTTGTATACTCACCTTTTCTGTAATTTTCCTTTCCTGGTGCATCGTCATGGCAGTATACAATGTGTTGTGGCTCTGCCCCCACAACCTGATAAGACTGGTTAACTATAAATCAAAGAGAGACCTGGCTCACAGCATTCTCTATAACTCTCACCATTTGGGTGGGAATCTGTATGCTGTCAACAATTTTCCATTTCCTTGTGCATCATGGCAGCATACAATGGGAAATAAACTCGCCATAGTTTATTGGGCTCTTAAAGGGGTGTTCCGGCCGCGATTTTTGCTGTCTTTTAATAAGGACACTTATGTCCAGCGAGCCCGCAATGTCGGCCCCCCCGAGGCCGATCCGTCCATTGGATCAGCTGCTGGCGCCGCCATCTTAAGGAAGGGAAACAGGCAGTGGAGCCTTGCGGCTTCACTGCCCATTTCCTACTGTGCATGCGCGAGTTGCGCAGCGCTTTGTGAATGGCCCCGTTGTTTTCTGGCACACACGTCCCAGAACACAACTGGGAAGCTCGCCAAAGAGGAGGAAGCGCCGTGGAATAGGAAGAGGCAGATTAGTAAGACTGCCTAGCAACAGGGGTTTCTGGTAAGTTAAAAAAAAAATTATTACAAATGTATTTATTTATTTTTTTAAGAATATTAATGCAATTTTTTATTTTAGGGTGGCCCTCCACTTTAAGTCCTCCACAACAGGAAGGTCCTGTGAAGAGTAAGCTCTTTTAATTGTCTTAACAAGCCGGAAATAAATACACCTCTTATTGCCAAGGCAACCCGATAGTGGGCATTTAAGATTTCCACTAAAATAAATATTGATCATAGCATTGCTCCAGATAGTAGACAAGTATTAAATATCTCAAAGGCATCATTATATGACAACATTTTCAAAAATTAAAACCACGATGAACACAACTGGCTAATAGCAACATCCACTGACGGTAGAAATTTTCAGAGCTCACTAGACTGGAGTGTTCTCCCAAGATTTTACATAGATAATGTACTATCATCCCTGATTAATATGCAATAAAAAAATTATTGGAGATTTGGGACTGTCTATGGTACATTCACAAAAGAAGAGTAATTTCATAAAGATATAATAAAATTGCTTGTTTTATTAACAAAGAAAAAGTTTTTTTGAAAAAACAGAGAAATACATACAATATTAGACTCCATGTACAGCAGTGTATGAATCATAGGGTTCAAAGAAATTACATACAGTTCCTAATAGAGCACCTATATTATCATACATTCAAAGTACACAGGTCATGATACTTGTCCAATCACTCGACATGTTTCGCCTATAAAGGCTTCATCAGGAGACAAGGATAAAATATATTTGCAGATGGACGGAAGTTTTTTAGAGATTTTTCGTGTTCTATGGTATGTATACAAAACAATATATTGGTTAGTATATATAAAACAGTTGATAATCGTTAAAACGTTATATATGCTGCATAGAATGTGCAGTGACAGGGATGTCTGGTGAAGTCAATTTACACATGCATGGTTCCCTACCTCCAATGTTATAGTGATCATACGCATGGTCAGGCTTCCAAATAGAGATGCCAATGGTTGCACTGGAGCACCCCCCAAGAAGGGAACCCACACAGGGACGTACCCAGCGAGCACCACCTATCGTGGCTGGGGAGTTGTAGGGGGAGAGGAAAGTCCTATAACTTCATCCAATAAAGTATTTGTAGGGCCTGTGGAGTACAAATGTACTTATTAATCTCAATTATTTTCACATAAGCCATAATCATTCGTACGGTGGCAAAGTGGTGTGACCGTGCCCACTATCAGTTGTCACGCTTTACCTACCTCAACGAAAACTTGTAAAGATCTATACTTGTAAGAGGCTCGGGTCGATCAGCCCCCCATGCAAATAGAACCGAATGGGGGGAAGCAAATGGGAACTGCTGGGTCTTAGTTTTGAGTGTTTATCCACTGAATCAGGACAATCTAAAAGGTAACAAAGCAAAAGAAGAAAAACCCCAGTGAAAATGCATAGGAACCATATCCAGTACATTTCATGGATCCCCAGAAAATGGGGGCGTTATATTCCCGTACCTTATCATAGAATATATATGGCATCAGAGCGTGTCATGCTTGATGGCTGGTCAACCCATATATTGCCCCTAGACGGGGCTGGGTAAAGCATCCAAGGCCTATGAAAAGGACATTAGAGATAGTTGTAGTAGTTTCATATATTCGAGTTTGCGGTGGACAGAAAGTCCACCAGTTAAATAAGTTTGGTTGAGTCAATTTACCTGTTCTAGACCGTTCCCAGAGCGTCCCGAGCCTCACATCCACCTCAGTCTGACACAGCGTCAGACTGGGTTTAAGTAGTCTCCCCCCGTGGCGCCAAATGCGCACGGCGTGTGACGTCACGCCGTGCTGACGTCACGCGGACGTAGTGCGGAGATCAGGCGGCGCCTAACCCGGACCAGGTGACCGGAGTGTTTCCTGTGGGGAAACACTTCCGGTGCACAGTTCAGCTGGGACTGACCTGGCATGCCCTGCTGACAGCAGCCAAGCTGTACTGTCAGTTGAGGGCATGATAGGGTCCCTGTAGATGGAGACCTCAAACTTCATGGCCGGGTCAGGACTAGCAGCCGATCCCCGACCCGGAAGCGCGGCGGGCAGGAGACCACCCTAGGGTGGACAAGACCAACCACGCCACGCAACCGGATAAGTCCATACAATTCCCCAAAGCCCTGGGGCGATCGCCAAATGGGGCACTCCCCGTGCATTGTCCCCTGGGGCCTGTGCCAGCACTGAGTCCACCGGAATCAATATGAACTTGTAAAGAGAAAAAAGGAAGAAGGAGAAAAGAAAAAAAAAAAAAAAAAAAAAAAGGAAGATTAAAAAGGACACCCTGCATATACACCTTCACTGCAGCATATAATTCTTATTCTTTTTTATTGTGAAATTATTGTTGTACATGTAGTTTTTTAACACAAAAATAAACATATTTGCAAGGCAAAAACCATATTAATCAGCACTTTCACCCCCACATAAAGGGGGGGGCGAAATATTGCATGAGCAAGCACGTCTCAGCACACACAGATCGAGGCCAAATTCGGGCCCTATGTGGCCCTCGTATAAGGCCTAGCGGTGCTCAGCTGCTCCTGCTGGCAAGGAGAGGGAAGGGACGTGGGAAGGGAAGGGAAGGGGAAGGGACGGGAAAGAGGGGGATGAGGGAAGAAAGGAGGGGGAGGGAAAAGGGACAACGATGGGAAAAATACAGCTGTCGAGAGAGTGAAAATGCAGAAGGCGAGGCATAAGGAACCACATATGAAAGGAGGGGGAGGGAAAGGGACAACGATGGGAAAAATACAGCTGTCGAGAGAGTGAAAAGCAGAAGGCGAGGCATAAGGAACCACATATTAAAGGAAGGGTTTAAAGCTGATTCCTTCGTTGAGGCCCGGATATCGGGTAGCCCCCAACAAATAAATCCATCTAGTTTCGATCTGTAAAAGTTTCTTGTCTAGATCACCCCCTCGTTCCTGTTGGGGGAGGTGCTCAAGGCTATAGAAACCAATGAATTTAAGATCAAAATTGTGATATAGGCCTACATGGCGGCTAATTGGTGTCTCCATTTTGCGTTTACATATTAGTGATACATGATCCCTCATACGACAGAAAAGTGGGCGTTTTGTTTTTCCCACATAGAATGCTCCACATAGGCATTTCATCAAATATACTGATCCTATTGATTGGCAGTTAGTGCGATGTTTTGGAGTCCATATTCTACCATCTGGCAGACCTATGTTCTTTCCTTCCAAGATAAAGCGGCAAAATTTGCATTTACCACATTTGTATGTACCTGGGACTTGTTTCTTATTGTTCTGATCGCTCGAGTAATGGCTACTTACCAAAGTGTCACGTAATGAACGTGACCTTTTGTATGTAATTTCTGGATAAGGTTTGATATACTTGGATATTTTCTCATCAGTGGATAATAAATACCAAAATTTTTTGTATATGTTGCGTACCTTCTTATGTTGTCGGTTGTATTTAGTAACAACTCGTGTACTCTCCTGGGTCTTAGCCCGTCTAGGTTTGTATAGTAGGAGTTGTCTGTTCATGTTTGCTACCTGATTGTAGGCTTTCCTGAGACATGTTTTACTGTACCCTCGCAGTAGGAGGCGTTCACGCAGAAGATTCGCCTCTCGCTGAAAATCATCGAGGTGCGTACAATTTCGCTTTATCCTTAAAAATTGGCTGTAAGGGATGCTTTTAATTAACTTCTCAGGGTGGGAGCTACTCGCGTGCAACATGCTGTTGCCTGCTGAGGCTTTTCTATAGAGGGTGGAACACAATGTCCCTTTCTCATCAACAAAAAGTTCGACATCCAAGAAGGTAATCCTTTTCTGGTCGTAATTAAAGGTAAATTTTAGATTGTATTCATTATTTTGTAATTCGTCCAGAAATGCAATAAGGTCCTCCTTCGATCCCGACCATATCATGAGGACGTCATCAATGTAACGACTCCATGATAAGATCTGACCGATCGATAGGCTTTTACTCTCATCAGAGAATAAATCTCGCTCCCATCCCCCCAGATACAGGTTCGCATATGAGGGTGCACATTTTGCCCCCATAGCGACCCCCTGTATCTGGAGGTAATGGGAGCGTTTAAACACAAATATGTTATGCATCAACACGAAGCTGAGTAATTCCAATACAAACTCATTATATTTCCATGAATCAATGTCTCTTTCTGTCAAAAATTCCCCTATCACCTCGATACCCTTTTTATGTGGGATCGAGTTATAGAGGGCCTCTATGTCAATGGCTACAAGCCATGCATTTGTAGGGATCTGTAATCCGTCTGTGCTTTTCAGAAGTTCTATAGTGTCTTTGACATAAGAGAATAAACATTTTACATGTGGATACAGATACTCATCAACCAATTGGCTGGCTTTTTCCGTCAGGGACCCACATCCTGAGATTATGGGACGGCCTGGTGGCGATGTCAAGTTCTTATGTACCTTGGGCAAGGCATAAAACGTGGGAGTAGTGAATGAGGTCATATCTAGAAAATCATAGGTTTTAGCATCTATGGTGCCGTTTATGCGGGCCTTAGTTATTATGTTTTTATATTTATTCATATAGTAGTTTACATGTGAGGCTGGTACCGATCTGTACCAGGTTTTGTTTGATATTATATCTAAACACATTTTTTCATAATTCTCTACATCTAGAATAACCAAGTTCCCTCCTTTGTCTGATGGTTTGATTACAATATTGCTATTTGTTTTGAGGGTTTTCAATGCTTCTTTGAGTTCCTTCGGCAGATTGGTTTGAGGTCCAGTCTGCCAGTTAATGGATTCTATTTCCTTTGTGACCTGTATAACAAAGGCCCAAATATTGGTATTCCCCTGTAGGACAGGAAAGGATTTTGATTTTGGTTTATACGTTTTAGGGTTGCCTAAGTTTTGAGCGCCAGGAGCCGATGGATCCGTGGGGCGGGGGCAGGGGGGAGGAAAATTCACCCCCTGTTGGATAATGGGGGTAGCGGATGGACTGGTGAATGTCCAACCCTCCTCCTCCGGATTTTTTTTTTTTTTTTTTTTTGTTTTTCTTTTCTCCTTCTTCCTTTTTTCTCTTTACAAGTTCATATTGATTCCGGTGGACTCAGTGCTGGCACAGGCCCCAGGGGACAATGCACGGGGAGTGCCCCATTTGGCGATCGCCCCAGGGCTTTGGGGAATTGTATGGACTTATCCGGTTGCGTGGCGTGGTTGGTCTTGTCCACCCTAGGGTGGTCTCCTGCCCGCCGCGCTTCCGGGTCGGGGATCGGCTGCTAGTCCTGACCCGGCCATGAAGTTTGAGGTCTCCATCTACAGGGACCCTATCATGCCCTCAACTGACAGTACAGCTTGGCTGCTGTCAGCAGGGCATGCCAGGTCAGTCCCAGCTGAACTGTGCACCGGAAGTGTTTCCCCACAGGAAACACTCCGGTCACCTGGTCCGGGTTAGGCGCCGCCTGATCTCCGCACTACGTCCGCGTGACGTCAGCACGGCATGACGTCACACGCCGTGCGCATTTGGCGCCACGGGGGGAGACTACTTAAACCCAGTCTGACGCTGTGTCAGACTGAGGTGGATGTGAGGCTCGGGACGCTCTGGGAACGGTCTAGAACAGGTAAATTGACTCAACCAAACTTATTTAACTGGTGGACTTTCTGTCCACCGCAAACTCGAATATATGAAACTACTACAACTATCTCTAATGTCCTTTTCATAGGCCTTGGATGCTTTACCCAGCCCCGTCTAGGGGCAATATATGGGTTGACCAGCCATCAAGCATGACACGCTCTGATGCCATATATATTCTATGATAAGGTACGGGAATATAACGCCCCCATTTTCTGGGGATCCATGAAATGTACTGGATATGGTTCCTATGCATTTTCACTGGGGTTTTTCTTCTTTTGCTTTGTTACCTTTTAGATTGTCCTGATTCAGTGGATAAACACTCAAAACTAAGACCCAGCAGTTCCCATTTGCTTCCCCCCATTCGGTTCTATTTGCATGGGGGGCTGATCGACCCGAGCCTCTTACAAGTATAGATCTTTACAAGTTTTCGTTGAGGTAGGTAAAGCGTGACAACTGATAGTGGGCACGGTCACACCACTTTGCCACCGTACGAATGATTATGGCTTATGTGAAAATAATTGAGATTAATAAGTACATTTGTACTCCACAGGCCCTACAAATACTTTATTGGATGAAGTTATAGGACTTTCCTCTCCCCCTACAACTCCCCAGCCACGATAGGTGGTGCTCGCTGGGTACGTCCCTGTGTGGGTTCCCTTCTTGGGGGGTGCTCCAGTGCAACCATTGGCATCTCTATTTGGAAGCCTGACCATGCGTATGATCACTATAACATTGGAGGTAGGGAACCATGCATGTGTAAATTGACTTCACCAGACATCCCTGTCACTGCACATTCTATGCAGCATATATAACGTTTTAACGATTATCAACTGTTTTATATATACTAACCAATATATTGTTTTGTATACATACCATAGAACACGAAAAATCTCTAAAAAACTTCCGTCCATCTGCAAATATATTTTATCCTTGTCTCCTGATGAAGCCTTTATAGGCGAAACATGTCGAGTGATTGGACAAGTATCATGACCTGTGTACTTTGAATGTATGATAATATAGGTGCTCTATTAGGAACTGTATGTAATTTCTTTGAACCCTATGATTCATACACTGCTGTACATGGAGTCTAATATTGTATGTATTTCTCTGTTTTTTCAAAAAAACTTTTTCTTTGTTAATAAAACAAGCAATTTTATTATATCTTTATGAAATTACTCTTCTTTTGTGAATGTACCATAGACAGTCCCAAATCTCCAATAATTTTTTTATTGCATCCACTGACGGTAGGCTAACTAGGTATAATGTGATAAGCACAACCCACCAACAACGACATCTAGTGGTGACTAATTGTAGTGTCAGATCTTAAATAAGGATGGTAATGATAATAAATAAATAACCCAATATCAATAATCAGATATAAAACAATTTAGATCAAAATCTGCATTATGCCCATGGGGCACCAAAGATTGTAATTCATGGATCCAACGAGATTTCATTTGACTAAGTTTAATAATTTTATTATTACCATATATACTCGAGTATAAGCCGACCCGAATATAAGCAGAGGCACCTAATTTTACCACAAAAAACTGGGAAAACTTATTGACTCGAGTATAAGCCTAGGGTGAGAAATGCGCAGCTACTGTAAGTGGAAAAGAGGGTCAACAATGCCCATTTGCAGCCTCACTGTGCCCATTTGCAGCCATAGGTCCCTCGAACTTCAAATTTGGGATCTTGGAACCCAAAGGGTCCCAAAATGACATTGCTGCAGACGGACACAGTCGACTGACTTTGGGGCCCCGTACCTCGGGGCCACTTAGTGCTAGGAACATTAAATTTGGTGTGCAAACCCAGTGGAACTAGCACTACAACATACCCAAGATGGGGTTCCTAGCACCAAGTGACCCCGATATATCGGAAAATGTCAAGCACTTTTCTGCAGCAGAGAATGACATTTTCCAAACCGACTTTGGGGCCCCGTATCTCGCAGCCACTTGGCCATCTTTGGATATGTTGTAGTGCTAGTTCCACTGGGTTTGCACACCAAAGAATGACATTTTCCGAACCGACTTTGGGGCCCCGTATCTCGGGTCCACTTGGCCATCTTTGGATATGTTGTAGTGCTAGTTCCACTGGGTTTGCACACCAAATTTGGGGTTCCTAGCACCAAGTGGCCCCAAGATACGGAGCCCCAAAGTCGGTTCGGAGAATGTCATTCTCTGCTGCAGAAACGTGCTTGACTCGAGTATAAGCCAAGGGGGGCATTTTCAGCACAAAAAAATGTGCTGAAAAACTCGGCTTATACTCGAGTATATACGGTACCTCTCCAACAGGGCTTATACTTTTCTATGCCACACACAATATAAGATGAAGTATCTTTATTATGGTATTGGACATAATGCCTAGATGAGCTATGCTTGAGAAAGCCCTTTTTAATATTCTGTGTGTGTTCCCTGTGTTCTCCCTACATATTGAACATGACATGGACATTCTAAAAGGTATACAACCCCCTCAGTTTTACATGATATAAAATCTTCAATTATATAGCTCATTCCAGTTACTGACAACCTAAAATCACCCTTTTTCTTCTTACTTTCTTTAGTATGTCTACAGGTGTAGCAATTTTTACATGGATAAAAACCTTTTCCATCAAAAAAACTAAAAGACTTCTTGGATGGCTGATCTACCACGTTTTTTGTAATTTTATCTCTTAGAGTGGGTGCTCTTCTATATGTGAATCTAGGAATATCAGATAATATTTTTATAAGATGTCGGTCTGCTTTCAATACCCCCCAATGCTTTTTTAAAAAAAATCTAAATTTGTTTGTACTGGATATGGTAGTCCATTATAATAGAAATAGTTTGATTTCGTTAATCAATTCTTTTTGTGTCACCAATCAATTTCTCTCTCCATCTCTGATACTTCCTGTATTTTTTGCTGGATAAAGTCATGTTGATAACCTTTTTGTATAAACCTATCACCAATCAATTTCGCTTGTTCCGTGAATTCAGTCTTTTCAGTACAATTCCTTCTTAGTCTCACTAGTTGACCTTTTGGTATGTTAATAAACCAGGATGCAACTATCCATAGGTAGGTAGCTATTTCTAGCTACCAGTTTAAAGTATGTTTGTATTTTCAATTTACCGCTTTCATTTCTTATCTCCAAATCCAAGAAGTTAATTTTATCTTCACTGATTTCCCATGATAATTTGATTCATATTTAAATCTAGGCCAAATTCAATCAGACTATTCTTATTCCCAGCCCATATAATGATAATATCATCGATAAATCATTTAAATAAATTGTTTAAATAGTAACAATTCTTGAGGTTTATTATTATAGATGACTTCGTCTTCCCACTCTGTCATGTAGAGGTTCGCAACACTAGGTGCATATTTAGCACCCATTGCTATTCTTTGCATCTGTCTATAGTATACTTGGTCATTCCAAAAATAATTATGTTCCAAACTATAGTCAATACAATTAAGGAGGAAACATCTTTGGACACATTTTAATTCACTCAGCTGTAGCTATATATATATATAGGACCATCCTTCAGATTTGTTTTCTCCAATAGCTAGCTAGATGAGATGTTTTGTATCTCTCAAGTAGGATTTTGTTCTTCTTACCACAGGCTGTAAGTACCAATCAATATATTCACCAGTTCTTGCTCCCACTGAATTAATCCTATTCACAATAGGTCTCCCAGGAGGATTTGACTTGTCTTTATGAATCTTTGGGAGTGTATAAATAACAGGAACCATATATGCATCCGATCTAAGGTATCTAACTTTTTTTTTGGTCAAAATTCCCTTATCTAAACCCTTTTCAACTATTCTGTTTAATTCCTTCTTATATCTTATCGTTGGGTTACTTCATAATTTATGATAAGTATTTTCATCATAATTGCCTATTTACCGGTAGTTTATTTTTGTAAGCTTCCTTTGATTGTACCACTACTGCACCTCCCTTATCCTCAGGTCTTATCACTATATCATTTCTGTGTTCCAGTTGCTTAATTCCATTTCTGATGTCGCCCGGATCATACACTTTTTGTATTCATAAATCTTGGCGGGCTCTAAGTACCATTTTCCGGAAGACCTCTTTATGTCCATCACTACTATTTGGAGGATTAAAGAGAGATATATTTCTCAGCATGCTATGTGAAATATCGTCTATTTCAAAAAAATTTCGAATCAAATTTTCTCCCGGCTTGTTCATCATATATTTCTTAACCACTTGCCGACCGCCGCACGACGATATACGTCGACAGAATGGCACGTACAGGCAGGAGGGCGTATATATACGTCCCTACCTGTCTGCGGGTGGGGGGCCCGATCGGGCCCCCCCCCCGGTGCCTGCGGCGGTCGGCATCGTTGGGGGAGCGATCGGAGATGAGGGGGAGGCCACTCATTCGTGGCCCCCCCCTCGCGATCGCTCCCAGCCAATGAAACACTTCCTCTAGCCCCGTCATGTAAACAGGGCTAGAGGAAGTGATGTCATCCCTAACAGACGCGGGTGGGGGCCGATCGGGCCCGCCCCGTGTCTGTAAATTGTCCGGGACATTGGGGGAGGGATCGGAGATGAGGGGGGGGGGCACTCATTCGTGCCCCCCCCCTCGCGATCGCTCCCAGCCAATGGAATGCTTCCCCTGGCTCTGTATTGTGTACAGAGCCAGGGGAAGTGAGGTCATCTCTCCTCGTGGCGGTCTTTTCGAACCGACGCCGAGGAGAGAAGACACGTGAGTTGCACAACACTACACCTACACTACACTACACTAACAGTAGAACATTCTAGGCACACTTTACACACCCCAGCCCCCCCCGATTGCCCCCCTGCACCCCCTGTCACAGTGACACCAAAGCAGTTTTTTTTTTTTTTTTTTACTGTTAACTGCATTGGTGCATTGTGACCCTAATAACTGTTAGGGCAGTTAGATTTAGCCCCCTTTAGGTCTAGGAACCCCCCCTAATAAAGGTTTAACCCCGTGATCACCCCCCGTCACCAGTGTCACTAAGCGATCGTTTTTTTGATCGCTGTATTAGTGTCACAGTTGACGCTAGTTAGGGAGGTAGGTATTTAGGTTTGCCGCAGCGTTTTATAGGGTCAGGGACCCCCCATATACTACCTACTAAAGGTTTTAACCCCCTGAGTGCCCCCTAGTTAACCCTTTCACCAGTGATCACCATATAACTGTTACGGGTGACGCTGGTCAGTTAGTTTATTTTTTATAGTTTCAGGGCACCCGCCGTTTATTACCTAATAAAGGTTTAACCCCCTGATCGCCCGGCGGGTGATATAAGTAAGGTTTTAGAGTCAAATAGGGTCTGCGTCGCCCCAGGCAGCGTCGGGTTAGTGCCAGTACCGCAAACACCCACGCACGCAGCATACACCTCCCTTAGTGGTATAGAATCTGAACAGATCGATATCTGATCTGATCAGATCTATACTAGCGTCCCCAGCTGTTTAGGGTTCCCAAAAACGCATTGTTAGCGGGATCAGCCCAGATACCTGCTAGCACCTGCGTTTTCCCCCTCCGCCCAGCCCACCCAAGTGCAGTATCGATCGATCACTGTCACTTACAAAACACTAAGCACACATAACTGCAGCGTTCGCAGAGTCAGGCCTGATCCCTGCGATCGCTTACAGTTTTTTGGTAGCGTTTTGATTCAGTCGCTAACAGTCAGGAGCTTTATTTTTCCTGTGAGTCTCACTAGTGTACTACTAAATTTAGAGCCCAAAATGGCAAGTCAAACGTACACTAGTGAACAGGCCTACTTGTTTCTGAGCATGACAGATAGTGAAGAGGAGGTCACTCATCTGTCAGAATCAGGCTCAGAATACGACCCAGTAGACGACAGCGGCTCCATGACAGATAGCTCTGACGGCGGAGTTGTGGTCCCTGCTAAGGTCAGGCGTACCAGACCCCAAACTCCTTCTTCTGTTGTTGAGGTGCAGGAACCGCAGGTCGCTCGTAGGAGGCAGAGACGTACTAGAGCCGCTATTCCTTCTGGTGAACAGGCAAGCACCAGCGGCCTAGTACACCCTGGACGTAGTCAAACCAGCACTGCAGTATCACGTGGTGACGTGGCGAGTCCCATAAGTGCAGTTTCAGCTGGCGAGGTGGCAAGCACAAGTAGTGTCCCGCTGCCACCAAGAAGACGACAAAGACAGGCCCGTCGTGCCCATAGTGCCCTTCCTGCAGAATTTGCCAATCCTGATTGGGTGCCCACCACTTCTGCAGAACCCGTACTTCCCCCATTCACTGGCCAACCCGGTATTCAGGTGGAAACAGCTGATTTTACATCACTTGATTTTTTTTCGCTGTTTTTCACCGAAGATCTCTATATATCTATTGTGGACCAAACCAATTTGTACGCTGGTCAACACATCGCTGCTAATCCCCAGTTGTCCACCCTTGCCAGAGATTGGAGACCAATTACGGTCCCCGAATTTAAGATCTTTCTGGGCCTTTCCCTCATCATGGGCATAGTTAAAATGGGTACGTTGCGTTCATATTGGTCCACTGAGCCAATGTACCATATGCCCGTGTTCTCTGCCTCCATGTCCAGGGCACGATACGAACAGATTTTGCGGTTCATGCACTTCAACGACAATGAACTCTGTCGTCCTCGTGGAGACCATGCATACGATCGGCTCTATAAAATTCGGCCCCTCATAAACCATTTCAACCAACGTTTTGCAGACTTGTTTACTCCCCATCAAGTTGTCTGCGTTGACGAGTCCCTGATTAAGTTTACTGGCCGCTTGTCATTCAAACAATACCTTCCCAGCAAGCGTGCCAGATACGGGGTCAAGATGTATAAGCTCTGTGACAGGGCCACAGGCTATACATGTAAATTTATGGTTTATGAGGGCAAAGATAGCCACATAGAGCCAACAAACTGCCCTGACTACATAGGGAGCGCTGGCAAGATTGTGTGGGACTTGGTGTCACCCTTATTCGGAAAGGGGTACCACTTGTACGTGGATAATTATTACACGAGCGTGCCACTGTTTAGTCATTTGTTTGATCATCAGATTGGAGCATGTGGCACCGTGCGACCTAATCGCCGGGGCTTTCCCCAGCGGCTTGTAGAGTCCCGTCTTAGGCTGGGGGAGAGAGCCTGCTTGAAGTGTAATAACTTGCTCGCTATGAAGTGGAGGGATAATAAGAATGTTTTCGTTCTTACCTCCCTTCATGCAGACACGACGGTCCAAATTACTACGGCGGCTGGTGTTGTGACGAAACCCCTCTGTGTCCACGAGTACAACTAAAACATGGGAGGGGTGGACCTCAACGACCAGTTGTTGGCGCCGTACCTAGTTGCCCGTAAGGCTAGATGCTGGTACAAAAAAGTGTCTATTTACCTTTTCCAATTGGCTTTGCTGAATGCTCATGTGCTATACGGAGCTTCAGGACGTACTGGATCCTTCCTTAAATTCCAGGAAGAGATCATCGGAGCCCTTCTGTTTCCAGACGGTGCTCCGCCTCACATTCCCCAACCAAATGCAGTTAGCCGGCTGCATGAGCGGCATTTTATTTATGTCCTCCCGAGTACCCCTACCCAACAAGCCCCCCAAAGAAAATGTCGTGTCTGCAGAAAGCGCGGATTTAGGCGTGACACCCGCTATTATTGTCCCCGCTGTCCTGACAATCCTGGTCTTTGCATCGGTGAATGTTTCGAACGCTACCATACACTAGTTGAGTATTAGCGTAGGGTACAGCATTGCACAGACTAGGCACACGTTCTCAAGAATGCCATCGCATTTTGAGACCAAAACCGATGGAACCGTTACAACAGTTCCGTTAGAACTGTTACAGTTACAAAAAAAAGTTTAAAAAAAAAAAGTAAAAAATAAAACAAAAAAAATATAAAATAAAAAAAACAAAAATAGTTGTTTTATTGTTCTCTTTCTCTCTATTCTCTCTCTATTGTTCTCCTTTTTACTGTATTCTATTCTGCAATGTTTTATTGTTAACCATTTTTTTTGTTTTCAGGTACGCCATTCAGTTGCAGCGCGGATTTATCTATCTTGACAGCAACAGCGTTTGCTCCCACGATACATAAAGCCGTGACTCCAACGCTGTAGGAGGTGATTTCACCACCACAGTTAAAAAAAAAGAGCATATATGCCGAAGCATGGGGGCAGCAGAGGGCGGAGGAGCGATTTGCTCCTAATGCCGCCTACATACGGTTGAAATTCCGACGGAGGCTTGCCCGTGGAAAATTCCGACCGCGTGTACGCGGCATAACTTTTTTGCGGGAGGATGCCCCCATGCTTCGGCATATATATATTTTAGGCACAGGTTGCATTAAAAAATGTTTTATTTTTTACTATGTTTTTTTTGGTATTTGCTTTGCAGGTATGGTAAATCTTACTGTTATACTATAATGTTACTTTGTTTTATTGTTAACCATAATTTGCTTAGCAGGTACGCCATTCAGCTGCAGCGCGGATTTATTTATCTTGACAGCAACAGCGCTTGCTCCCACGATACATAAATCCGTGACTCCAGCGCTGTTGGAGGTGATTTCACCACCACAGTTAAAAACAAAATGGTGCATGTATGCCCATCATTAGAAGTGGGTGGATGAAGGGAGGTTCTAATGGTGGGCATACCCACCGATCAATCTTTTTTTTTCGTTCAGCCCACAGGCTGCATGAAAAAAAAGATTACAATATATGCCAAACAAGGGCCAGCAACGTACTGGTATGTTGCTGGACTTTGAGTGGTTATACCAGAATGATGCCGGCAGGATTAGGCATTATCTTGGTATCATTCTTTTCAGCCAGCGGTCGGCTTTCATGTAAAAGCAATCCTAGTGGCTAATTAGTCTCTAGACTGCTTTTACAAGCAGTGGGAGGGAATGCCCCCCCCCCTCCCACCGTCTTCCATGGTTTTCTCTGGCTCTCCTGTCCCAACAGGGAACCTGAGAATGCAGCCGGTGGTTCCGCCAGCTGACCATAGAGCTGATCAGAGACCAGAATGGCTCCAATCATCTCTATGGCCTAAGAAACCGGAAGCTACGAGCATTTCATGACTTATATTTCGCCGGATATAATCAGCGCCATTGGGAAATTGGGAAAGTATTTTATCACACCGATCTTGGTGTGGTCAGATGCTTTGAGGGCAGACGACAGATCTAGGGTCTAATGGACCCCATTTTTTTTCAAAAAAGAGTACCTGTCACTACCTATTGCTATCATAGGGGATATTTACATTCCCTGAGATAGCAATAAAAATGATAAAAAATATATATAAATGAAAGGAACAGTTGAAAAATAAAATAAAAAAGCAAAATCAATAATAATAAAAAAAAAAAAAAAAAAAAGCACCCCTGTCCCCCCCTGCTCTCGCGCAAAGGCGAACGCAAGCGTCGGTCTGGCGTCATATGTAAACAGCAATTGCACCATGCATGTGAGGTATCACTGCGAAGGTCAGATCGAGGGCAGTAATTTTAGCAGTAGACCTCCTCCGTAATTCTAAAGTGGTAACCTGTAAAGGCGTTTAAATGCTTTTAAAAATGTATGTAGTTTGTCACCGCTGCACGTTTCTGCGCAATTTTAAAGCATGTCGTGTTTGGTATCTATGTACTCGGCCTAAGATCTAATTTTTTATTTCATCAAATATTTGGGCAAGATAGTGTGTTTTAGTGCATTAAAATTTAAAAAAGTGTGTTTTTTCCCAAAAAAATGCGTTTGAAAAATCGCTGCGCAAATACTGAGTGAAAAAAAAAAATGAAACACCCACCATTTTAATCTGTAGGGCCTTTGCTTTAAAAAAATATATATTGTTTGGGGGTTCAACGTAATTTTCTTGCAAAAAAAAAATTATTTTCTCATGTAAACAAAAAGTGTCAGAAAGGGCTTTGTCTTCAAGTGGTTAGAAGAGTGGGTAATGTGTGACATAAGCGTCTAAATGTTGTGCATAAAATTCCAGGACAGTTCAAAACCCCCCCAAATGACCCCATTTCGGAAAGTAGACACCCCAAGCTTTTTGCTGAGAGGCATGTCGAGTCCATGGAATATTTTATATTTTGACACAAGTTGCGGGAAAAAAAATAATTATTATTTTTTTTTTTTTTTTTTTTGCACAAAGTTGTCACTAAATGATATATTGCTCAAACATGTCATGGGCATATGTGGAATTACACCCCAAAATACATTCTGCTGCTTCTCCTGAGTACGGGGATACCACACGTGTGGGACTTTTTGGGAGCCTAGCCACGTACGGGGCCCCAAAAACCAAGCACCACCTTCAGGATTTCTAAGGGTGTGAATTTGTGAATTCACTCCTCACTGCCTATCACAGTTTCAGAGGCCATGGAATGCCCAGATGGCACAAAATACCCCCAAATGACCCCATTTTGGAAAGTAGACACCCCAAGCTATTTGCTGAGAGGTATGGTGAGTATTTTGCAGATCTCGCTTTTTGTCACAAAGTTTTGAAAATTGAAAAAATAAAAAAAAATTTTTTTTTCCTTTTCTTTCTTCATTTTCAAAAAAAAATGAGAGCTGCAAAATACTCACCATGCCTCTCATAAAATAGCTTGGGGTGTCTACTTTCCAAAATGGGGTCATTTGGGGGGGTTTTGTGCCATCTGGGCATTTTATGGCCTTCAAAACTGTGATAGGTAGTGAGGAGTGAAATCAAAAATTTACGCCCTTAGAAATCCTGAAGGCGGTGCTTGGTTTTCGGGGTCCCGTACACGGATAGGCTCCCAAAAATTCCCACACATGTAGTATCCCCATACTCAGGAGAAGCAGCAGAATATATTTTGGGGTGTAATTCCACATATGCCCATGGCATGTGTGAGCAATATATAATTTAGTGACAACTTTGGGCAAAAAAAAAAAAAAAAAAAAAAAAAGTTTGTAATTTTTCCCGCTACTTGTGGCAAAATATAAAATATTCCATGGACTCAACATGCCTCTCAGCAAATAGCTTGGGGTGTCTACTTTCCAAAATGGGGTCATTTGGGGGGGTTTTGTGCCATCTTGGCATTTTATGGCCTTCAAAACTGTGATAGGTAGTGATAGGTAGTGAGGAGTGAAATCAAAAATTTACGCCCTTGGAAATCCTGAAGGCGGTGCTTGGTTTTCGGGGTCCCGTACACAGATAGGCTCCCAAAAAGTCCCACACATGTGGTATCCCCGTACTCAGAAGTAGCAGCAGAATTTATTTTGGGGTGTAATTCCACATATGCCCATGGCATGTGTGAGAAATATATCATTTAGTGACAACTTTGGGCAAAAAAAAAAAAAAAAAAAAAAAAGTTTGTCATTTTTCCCGCTACTTGTGGCAAAATATAAAATATTCCATGGACTCAACATGCCACTCAGCAAATAGCTTGGGGTGTCTACTTTCCAAAATGGGGTCATTTGGGGGGGTTTTGTGCCATCTTGGCATTTTATGGCCTTCAAAACTGTGATAGGTAGTGATAGGTAGTGAGGAGTGAAATCAAAAATTTACACCCTTAGAAATCCTGAAGGCGGTGCTTGGTTTTCGGGGTCCCGTACACGGATAGGCTCCCAAAAAGTCCCACACATGTGGTATCCCCGTACTCAGAAGAAGCAGCAGAATTTATTTTGGGGTGTAATTCCACATATGCCCATGGCATGTGTGAGAAATATATCATTTAGTGACAACTTTGGGCAAAAAAAAAAAAAAAAAAAAAAAAGTTTGTCATTTTTCCCGCTACTTGTGGCAAAATATAAAATATTCCATGGACTCAACATGCCACTCAGCAAATAGCTTGGGGTGTCTACTTTCCAAAATGGGGTCATTTGGGGGGGTTTTGTGCCATCTTGGCATTTTATGGCCTTCAAAACTGTGATAGGTAGTGATAGGTAGTGAGGAGTGAAATCAAAAATTTACACCCTTGGAAATCCTGAAGGCGGTGCTTGGCTTTCGGGGTCCCGTACACGGATAGGCTCCCAAAAAGTCCCACACATGTGGTATCCCCGTACTCAGAAGAAGCAGCAGAATATATTTTGGGGTGTAATTCCACATATGCCCATGGCATGTGTGAGAAAATATATCATTTAGTGACAACTTTTTGTAAACATTTTTTTTTTTTTTTTTTTTTTTGTCATTATTCAATCACTTGGGACAAAAAAATAAAATATTCAATGGGCTCAAAATGCCTCTTAGCAATTTCCTTAGGGTGTCTACTTTCCAAAATGGGGTCATTTGGGGGGGTTTTGTACTTCCCTGCCATTTTAGCACCTCAGGAAATGAGATAGGCAGTCGTAAACTAAAAGCTGCGTAAATTCCAGAAAATGTACCCTAGTTTGTAGACGCTATAACTTTTGCGCAAACCAATAAATATACGCTTATTGACATTTTTTTTACAAAATACATGTGGCTGAATACATTTTGGCTTAAAAGTATGACTAAAATTGAGTTTATTGGATTTTTCTTATAACAAAAAGTAGAAAATATCATTTTTTTTCAAAATTTTCGGTCTTTTTCCGTTTATAGCGCAAAAAATAAAAATTGCAGAGGCAATCAAATACCATCAAAAGAAAGCTCTATTTGTGGGAAGAAAAGGACGCAAATTTCGTTTGGGTACAACATTGCATGACCGCGTAATTACCAGTTAAACCAGTGCAGTGCGAAATTGTAAAAAGTCCTCTGGTCTTTAGGCTGCATAATGGTCCGGTCTGAAAGTGGTTAATATTGAGTCTACGAGTAAACTTGTGTATATCTACATAGGTATTAAATGTATTCAAATTATTTTTGAGGGAAAACTTCAGACCTTTATCCAGTACTTAAGCATATAGTGATAAGACCTGCTGGTAAGGGAGGTGCAATAGTGGTACAATCAAAGGAAGCTTACAAAAATAAACAAAATGGGCAATTACGATGAAGATGAGATGATAAGATGAAAATACTTATCAGAAATGATTAAGTAACCCAGCGAAAGGATATAAGAAGGAATTGAACAACATAGTTGAAAAGGGGTTAGATAAGGGAATGTTGACCAAAAAGGAAAGTTGATACCTTCGACCAAATGCATGCAGGGTTCCTGCTATTTATACACTCCTGAAGATTCATAAAGACAAGTCAAATCCTCCTGGGTGACCTATTGTGAATGGGATTAATTCAGTGGGAGCAAGAATTGGTGAATATATTGATTGGTACTTACAGCCTGTGGTGAGAAGAACTAAAGCCTACTTGAGAGATACAAAACATCTCATCCAGCTATTGGAGGAAACAAATCTGAAGGATGGTCCCATATATCTAGCTACAGCTGATGTATCATCTTTGTACACCATCATTAATCACTATGAAGCCCAGCAGGCTACGAAGTGGGCTCTAAGAAAATTGAGTGAATTAAAATGTTTCCAATGACGTTTCCTCCTTAAAGGGGTTGAAAAGGTACCTATATTTTTGCATCTATCTGATATATATGCTGCATAGATCGGGAATCTATGTATTATTTCAGCCAAAAGTTCTATTTTACATGTTTTATTGATACCTATTTTCGACACTTCCTCCTTTACAGTTTAGTTCGATTGCCTTAGCCGCTATGTCATATGTTAATGGAAACTACAATTCCCTTTATGCTTATCGGTATTGCGCATGCGCAGTGCCGCTTTTCTGCTGACTGCATGAACGAGAACGAGCTTTGTTCTCAAAGTGTATTACAGCCTTCGGTGCACAGACACCTCCCAGTAGCCACGCCCATTCCTGCCTCCCCAGCACCCATATTCTGAAAAATAAATGTATTTATTATGGGAGGCGGAGCTACAGCATATTAGACATGCCCGTGTCTCCCGTTCCTCCTGTGTCTGTGAACGCAGACAGCGTCTCCCCGCAGAGATGTAGTCCCAGTGGAGGGGGTGCACACCATGTTAAACCCCATACAGAATGGCTCGGCTGATGGGGCAACCATCTAGCACAGAAAGTGGTAAACACAGACACCAAAGAGAATCATTTAAAAATGAAAATGAAGGAAAAGGTTAGTGAACACACAGTGCACTACCTTAAAGGAGCAGGATTAGAAGAAGAAAAAAACGAGACTTTAGTATCACTTTAAGTGTCTTGACTATAGTTTGGAATATAATTATTTTTGGCATGACCAAGTATATTATAGACAGATGCAAGGCATAGCAATGGGTGCTAAATATGCACCTAGTGTTGTAAATCTCTACATGTCAGAGTGGGAAGAAGAAGTCATCTATAATAATAAACCTCACAAATTATTACTATTTAAACAATTTATCGATGATATTATCATTATATGGGCTAGGGATAAGGATAGTCTGATTGAATTTGGCCTAAATTTAAATATGAATAATAAGAATATCAAATTATCATGGGAAATCAGTGAAAATAAAATGAATTTCCTGGATTTGGAGATAAAAAATGAAAGCAGTAAATTGAAAACACAAACATACTTTAAACTGGTAGATAGAAATAGCTGCCTATCTATTGGTAGTTGCCACTATGCACCCTGGTTGATTAACATACCAAAGGTCAACTAGTGAAACTAATGCCCCGTACACACGGTCGGAAATTCCGATCGGACCATGTTGTCGGAAAATCCGACCGTGTGTGGGCTCCATCGGACTTTTTCCGTCGGAAAAAATTAGAGATCCTGCTCTCAAATTTTCCGACAACAAAATCCGATCAGACTTTTTCCGATCGTGTGTAGAGAATTTCGACGGTGCCACGCATGCTCAGATCAAATTAGGAGACCAAACCTATTGGCTAATAGCCTCTACGTAGTTCCATCGTACGCAACGAACGTCACCGCGTTCAGAATGATCGGATTTTCCGACAACTTTGTCTGACCGTGTGTATGCAACACCAGTGTCGGACAAAATCCGTCGGAAAAAGTCTGACGGATGTTGTGGTCGGAATTTCCGACCGTGTGTACGGGGCATAAGAAGGAATTGTACTGAAAAGACTGAATTCAATTAAGTTTATACAAAAAGGTTATCAACGCGACTTTATCCCGAAAAAAATACAGGAAGTATCAGAGATGGAGAGAGAAATTGATTGGTGACACAAAAAGAACTGATGAACGAAATCAAACTATTCCTATTATAATGGACTATCATATCCAGTACAAACAAATTGAGAATATTTAAAAAAATCATTAGGGGGTATTGAAAACAGACCCCAACATATTCGACAAATATTATCTGATAATCCTAGATTCACATACAGAAGAGCACCCACGCTAAGAGATAAAATTGCAAAAAACGTGGTAGATCCACCATCCAAGAAGTCTTTTAGTTTTTTTTTAAGGAAAAGGTTTTTATCCATGTAAAAACGTCTACACCTGTAGACATACTAAAGAAAGTAAGAAGAAAAAGGGTGATTTGAAGTTGTCAGTAACTGGAATGAGCTATATAACTGAGGGACTTGTGCCCTTTTAGAATGTCCATGTCATGTTCAATATGTAGGGAGAACCAAGAGACCATTATGGAAGCGTCTAAGGGAACACAGACAGAATATTAAAAAAGGCTTTCCCAAGCATAATTTATCTAGGCATTATGCTCAATACCATAATAAAGATCCTTCAACTCTTATGGTGTATTGCATAGGAAAGTATAAGCCCCATTGGAGAGGTGATAATAAAATAATTAACCTAGTCAAATGGAATCTCATTGGATCCATAAATTACAATCTTTGGTGCCCCATGAGCATAATGCAGATTTTTTTATCTAAATTGTTTTATATCTGATTATTGATATGGGGTTATTTATTTACTATGATTACCATCATTATTAAGATCTGACATGACAATTATTCACCACTAGATGTCGTTGTTGGTGGGTTGTGCTCATTGTATTATACCTAGTTAGCCTACCATCAGCTATTAGCCAGTTGTGTTCATCGTGGTTTTAATTTCTTTTTATATTTTTAAATTTTGTCATATAATGAAGCCTTTGAGATATTTAATAGTTGTCTATTATCTGGAACAATGCTATGATCAATATTTATTTTAGTGGAGATTTTAAATGGCCGCTATCGGGTTGCCATGACAATAAAAGGTGTATTTATTTCTGGCTACGTCTACCCGACTCCAGCCCTTGAGAAAGTCATGTGATCTGTGACACAATGCGCCAGGAGAAGCCGGGTGACCTTCTACTTCCGGTCACGGCTGAGATCGAAAGTCCATGTGTTTATCTTTGCTGAATACTTTAATAATTTTAAAAAGGGAGAACACTGCTTTCTTGTCCACATACACTGCTGCTTAATCCTGCTGTCCCTGATACTCAAAGGGGAAGACTGCGTGATTGGAGAGGATCCTTTGATTATTTACCAGAAGCGTCATTAGACCCAATGGGGTCTTTATCTGAGGTGAGAGGCTGGGGCACACCTATGGTGGATCACAGATGGAGGAAGAGAGTGTAAATACACATTTAGGATTGGATGAACTTTCCTGCACTTGATCACTGCACCTTTTACTTCCATATGTCTAGATGATATTGAAGATTGTGGATCCTTATTCACTTTTACACATGCACTTTTGTACACATGAAATTTTGGACTATTTATGGATTTGTTGTTTATTGATTTTATTATTTGATGTTTTTGCCCTAAGTACTTTTTTAGTACCTACTACGTTAATGCTACATTCATTATTTAAATGTATAGCACAAAAAATAAAAAACGCACAGGTGATCAAATACAGTGCCTTGAAAAAGTATACATACCCTGTGAAATTTTCCACATTTTGTCATGTTACAACCAAAAACGTAAATGTATTTTATTGGGATTTTATGTGATAGACCAACACAAAGTGGCACATAATTGTGAAGTGGAAGGTAAATGATAAAATTTTTTTTACAAATAAATACTGTATGTGAAAAGAGTGGCGTGCATTTGTATTTAGCCCCGTTGAGTCAATATATTGTAGAACCACCTTTTGCTGCAATTACAGCTGCAAGTCTTTTTGGGTATGACTCTCTACCAGCTTTGCACATCTAGAGAATGACATTTTTGCTCTGATTGGATGGAGAGCAATTTTCAAGTCTTGCCAAAGATTCTCAATTGGATTTAGTTCTGGGCCATTCTAACACATGAATATTATTTGATCTAAACCATTCCATTGTTGCTCTGGCTATATGTTTAGGGTTGTTGTCCTGCTGGAAGGTGAACCTGCGCCCCAGTCTCAAATCTTTTGCAGACTCTAATGCCACGTACACACGATCGGAAATTCTGCCAGCAAAAGTCCGATGAGAGCTTTTGGTCGGAAAATACGACTGTGTGTATGCTCCATCTGACTTTTGCTGGTGGAATTCCAGCCAGCAAAAGATTGAGAGTAGGTTCTCAATTTTTCGGTCGGAAAAAGTTTTGATCGGAAATTCCGTTCGTCTGTACCAATTCGCACCGAGCAAATTTTGTACCGAGCGCAAAATTCCTACGTATGCTCGGAAACAATTTGACGCATGCTCGGAAGCACTGAACTTTATTTTCTCGGCTTATCGTAGTGTTGTACATCACTGCTTTCTTGACGGTCGAAAGTTCAGCGAACTTTTGTGTGACCGTGTCTGTGCAAGCCAAGCTTGACCGGAATTCTGTCGGAAAAACCATCCAAGATTTTTCCGACGGAAAATCTGCTCGTGTGTATGCGGCATAACATGTTTTCTTCTAAGATTGCCCTGTATTTGGCTCTATCCATCTTCCCATCAACTCTGACCAGCTTCCGTGTCCCTGCTGAATGGATGGTGTGTTCAGGATGATGTGCAGTGTTTTTACGCCACACATAGCAATTCACTTTTAGGCCAAAAAGTAGAATTTTGGCCTCATCTGACCAGATCACCTTCCTCCACATGTTTGCTGTGTCCCCCACATGGCTTTTCACAAGCTGCAAATGAGACTTCTTATTGCTTTGTTTCAACCATGGCTTTCTTCTTGCCACTCTTCCATAAAGGCCAGATTTGTGGCGTGCACGACTAATAGTTGTCCTGTAGTCAGATTCTCTCACCTGAGCTGTGGATCTCTGTAGCTCCCCCAGACCATGGGCCTCTATTTAATGCTCTCCTTGCCCAGCCTTTAAGTTTAGGTGGACGGCCATGTCTTGGTAGGTATGCAGTTGTGCCATACTCTTTCCATTTACGGATGATGGATTGAGCAATGCTCTGTGAGATGTTCAAAGATTGTGATATATCTTTTTATAACCTAACCCTGCTTTAAACTTATCCACAACTTTATCCCTGACCTGTCTGGTGTGTTTTTTGGCCTTCATGATGCTGTTTGTTCATTAAGGTTATCTAACAAACCTCTGAGGGCTTCACAGAACAGCTGTATTAATACTGAGATTAAATTACACATAGATGGACTCTATTTACCAATTAGGTGACTGAAGGCAATTGATTCCACTAGATTTTATCTAGTATTTCATAAAAGCATCCAACATCAAAGAATAATGTCACAATAGCATCATGACACACATGCAGGAGAGCATGGTTGATGCGTTTCACAAATTTCTTTGCTTAGTCAACCCCCTTAGTTATGACTAAGCAAAGAAATTAGTGGAACGCGTCAACCATGCTCTCCTCCATGTGTGTCATGGTGCTATTGTGAAATTATTCTTTGATGTTAGATGATTGTATGGAATAAAGCATTTTCCTTGTATCCTGGAGGGCGGTCATTCTCTTATGGTAAAATGTAAGAATACCCAGTCATAATATTCTTTGCAGATTCTTGGAATGGCATGGCATGAAAAAAACACTCACACACAAGTTTAAAATATTAACATTAGAAAATAGTATTAGAAAAGTATTTACAAATACGTAAGATTAACCACTTCCAGACCGCTGCATGCCAATATACATCCTTTGAAGAGGGATATCTTTGTTATGGCAGCAGCTAGCTGCCATAACCCTGGTATCTTCTTGTCCGGTTTCCGACAATAGTGGTCTCTGCGGCGGATTCACCACAAGATCACTTTTATCCGCGGCGGGAGAGGCCCACCCTCCCGCTGCGCTCCGGTGCCCTCTGCCGCTTACCGGAGCTGTCGGTAGCGGCGGTGGCTATCAGATCCTTGTCCTTCCTGGGTATGGAGACGAGTTAGGGGAAGATGACCCCCACCCGTCTCCATACCATTGCAGGACAGAAGCGATGTCAAAACGTCACTTCCGCCCATAGCCCTTAAAGGGCCATTTTTTTTTTTTTTTCAAATGACAATTTTTTTTTTTTATTGCATTTTTGTGTAAATATGAGATCTGAGGTCTGTTTGACCCCATATCTCATATTTAAGAGGTCCTGTCATGCTTTTTTTCTATTACAAGGAATGTTTACATTCCTTGTAATATGAATAAAAGTGACACATTTTTTTTTTTTAAAAGAACAGTGTAAAATAAAAAATAAAAAGTTAAAATAAATAAGAAAATAAAAATAAAATGTAAACGTGTCCCGTCCCACCGAGCTCGCATGCAGAGGCGAACGCATACGTGAGTAGCGCCCGCATATGAAAACGGTGTTCAAACCACAGGTGAGGTATTGCCGCAATCAGTAGAGCGAGAGCAATAATTCTAGCCTTGGACCTCCTCTGTAGCGCAAAACATGCAACCTGTAAAAATTTTTAAACGTTGCTTATGGAGATTTTTAAGGGTAAAAGTTAGTCACCATTCCACGAGCGGGCATAATTTTGAAGCGTGACATGTTGGGTATCAATTTACTCGGCATAACATTATCTTTCAAAATTTGGCTAACTTTACTGTTGTCTTATTTTTTAATTAAAAAAAGTGTATTTTTTCCAAAAAAAGTGCGCTTGTAAGACCGCTGTACAAATACGGTGTGACAGAATGTATTGCAACAACCGCCATTTTTTTCTCTAGGGTGTTAGAAAAAAAAAAATGTATAATGTTTGGGGGTTCTAAGTAATTTTCTAGCAAAAAAAATGTTTTTAACTTGTAAACAACAATTCTCAGAAAGAGGTCCGGTCCTTAAGTGGTAGCCACAATCATCAACAATGAAATAGCAAAGTAAATAAGAGCTGAACACAATTAATATTGTAAACTGTCTGCTATCATCACATGTAGAACATTGAAATTTTGAGCATTGAGTCTGCTATTATCACATGTAGAACATTGAAATGTTGAGGGATACCTATTTTGTGGCTTGGTGAAGGTCTTTCCCTTGGAGGACCCAAGTTGTAACCATGTGGTTTGAGGCAATGCTTTTTTCAGAAAGTCCTTCTTTCTACAGGCGTTCAGGCAGCACTCTCTCTTACTCTCCTCCATGGATATATACGTCTGATCTTTCCATAAACACATCTTGTCCAACTTATTCTTTTCTAATTTGTCACTCAATCTGTTCCAAGAAAGACCAATCTGAGTATGCCCACTCTTCCAGGTTAGTTTATCATCATCTACAGTCGTGTGGCCATTTGTTTGTCAGTGGCCCCCAAGTTAAGCACTTTGGTTCTCTGAGTAGAAGAGTTTGTTTACATGTAAATATTTAAATCTTCCCTGTTGGCTATTGTATTCTGACCACTGCAGAATCCTGCGGCTGTCAGAATATATAAACAGTGATTGCATTTGTTAGGCTAGAGTCATTGTTCGGTCAAGAATTTTCCACTCTTCTTCGACTCTTTCGGTTTTCAGAATTACGTTTTTCAAGCCGGTTGGTGCAAACGGGGTCACCAAACTAAAGTTTCAGCCCAAAACAGAGACAGTTCAGCCAAAATTCAATGTATAGAATATAGTGTATAGAAAGCATTACCGAATTAAGATACATATTTAAATATACAGGTGCTTTTGTTTGACCTTTTGAACACTAGGTGCAATGATAAGTCAATTCTGGAATTTTTTAAATGTAGCATATTTGATCGACATAAAAGAAAACAATCATAAATAAATGGAAGCAAGGGATAAGGTTATTAAAACTGCTTTTTCTGTTACCGCTAGACAAAAATGAGCATTCAACCCTTGCAGTGTGGGGAAATCCCTACAAAGATAACTTTTTATTATTTTACTGTAGTACAACTTTAATAACCCAATCCTCATTTCCTTTTACTCATATCCATCCAAGTAATTTTTTAATTAGTTCTAGTGACACTGAATATCTTTTGTATCTGGACTTTTTGCTTTATTTCCTCATTTACATTATTTGCATTAAGGATGAAAGGGAGTCTGTATATTTTAACATTTTCATATATTCAGGATGGAAAATGAGGTGTTACATATCAGCATCCACAAGGAACTGGCATATGCCATCTGTTAAGTAAATCTTAGATTTTTTGCACCTGTTTGTATAATCATTTTTCTGAGTTTCAGGAAATAATTTAAGCTACACATGACTTTACTTTTTTTTAGAGACTGGTCTTTAGATTTAAATTCAAGGCAACTGGTTGGAAATGAACTGTGCTCACAGGCTTAAGCCACCACCATCTTAGATTTGACAGGACATCTTATTACATCAAATAGCTTAAAGACTTGCCTTCCTGTTAGAGATTGAGCAATGATTCAAAACACATGGAAGACACAAATGCTCCCCCACATCTCTTATTTAAATAAATCATAAATATAGTGGAGCTTGTTTCATGGTACTCGTTCAGCTGACATTATAAGGAAATTATGCCAATTTTTTAAGAATAACTCTAGTCAAATGTTGTTGTATTTTTGTATAGCATGAAGAAGGCTTAGAATGCCTGTCAGGTCTGCATTACTGTTTGTGTGGCCAGAGGGAGGTCACATAAGAGATCTAACCCCTGAAGACATACAAAAACAATTTGAAACCCCTCTGTACCTCCAACCTGTAAATGATCCGCTTCATGATTCTCCGGTCTCAGCTGTCACTCCCAGCATTGGTCCATTTAGCAATAGAGTAGTTCCCAATCATAGGATTACTACTGTATATCAGCTATAACATAATGATGACAGGCAGGTAGGAATCTTTATTCACAAGCAAACAGCTCGGCAGATATCACTGTACCCTGAAGATAGCAGTGTCTGTTTAATACTGTAATAGTCAGATACAGTTACAGTATTTAATAATTTTTTATTTAAAAACTATACAGTATTTTTAATAATATGTGTGCATTTTTAGCATATAATTAAAAAGAGTAGCATTTTATTAAAACAGTGTATCCAATAAAAGTGTTATATTGCCCTAAAAAAATGCATTAAAATTATTTTGGTATGCAAATTGGTCATAGAATTATAACACGTTAACTGACACATGCCGCCACCACTACTCTAGTTGCAAAAGGGTCAACATTGTCTCCCAGTGGTTTTATGATCACAAGTTATATACATTGCAGTGCGATAGGATTTCTGATACCCCAACCGCAAAAACATGTTTGCAAATACATGTTTTTACAAGCTTATCATGTACTTTCATATTCAATAGAAAGGCCAATAATGAATTCACATGCAGTGAAGACAGGGGCATTATCCGACAACCATGGCTCTGGTACAGCTCTAACATTTTTCTCAGAGTGTTTTATATCCTGCTGACCTTAATAACACTGTGGTGCGTAAACATCAGGAGTCCTTGGACATCATGCCTGCATTTGTAAAAAACTGTCAAGTCTAGTTGTTGCATATGCCAACTCTCAAAAAAACGATTCAACATAAAAACACGTACTGAACAAGGAGGTATAATGTTTAAGAATCAGCCAACCTCCTCTTGTCATTTTTATATCTTGGGTCTGCAGGGCCATCTTTAATATTGATTGGGCCCTGGGCAAACATTCCCCCCCCCCCATTCTGAGACATACAAAAAATAGCAGGTGGACTCAGAATCAGTTTACTGCAGCAGATCGTGCAGCGATTGCAATTGGTTGCCAGAGGTTACAGCCTATCCTTACCGCTCACTGGCTTGTTGCTAGAGGTTACAACACATGATTTCTGCTTGCAGATTGGTTGCTAGAGGTTACTGCACATTATTAGCGCTCACTGATTTGGTTGCTAAGGGTTACAGCACATCATTACCACTCACTGATTGGTTGCTACAGGTTAATGCACATTATTACCACTCACTGAGAAGTGGAGCAATCCCAAATAATTGAGCAAGTAAAGCGGCGCATTAATACAAATACTACAGGAAATTATCAGAGACTGCAAATATACTGCAGGAGGGCATCAGATACTGAAAATATACTGCAGGAGATGAACAGAGACTGCGGACATGCTACAGGTGACAATCAGAGACTGCGGACATGCTATAGGTGACAGTCAGAGACTGCGGACATGCTACAAGTGACAATCAGAGACTGCGGACATGCTACAGGTGACAGTCAGAGACTGCGGACATGCTACAGGTGACAGTCAGAGACTGCGGCATGCTACAGATGACAGTCAGAGACTGCGGCATGCTACAGATGACAGTCAGAGACTGCGGACATGCTACAGGTGACAATCAGAGACTAAGGACATACTACTGGAGACAATCAGAGACTAAGGACATGCTACAGATGACAATCAGAGACTGTGGACATGCTACAGGTGACAATCAGAGACTGTGGACATGCTACAGTTGACAATCAGAGACTGAGGACACACTACAGGAGACAATCAGAGACTGCGGACATGCTACAGGAGACAATCAGAGACTGGGGATATGCTACAGGTGACATTCAAAGACTGCGGACATGCTACAGGTGACAATCAGAGACTGCGTACATGCTACAGGAGACAGTCAGAGACTGCGGATATGCTACAGGTGACAATAAGAGACTGCGGACATGCTACAGGTGACAATAAGAGACTGCGGACATGCTACAGGTGACAATCAAAGATTGCAGACATTATACAGGAGATGGTCAGAGAACTTTTAGCAATGCACAGCTTAAATAACACAGCTCAAGGTTTCAGCAGTCAGGCATTTTATGGGTGTAAGGACGTTCAAGCTCACTACATACATTCATAGGTCCGGGGGCGGGGCTTTCACTCTCTGCTCTCACTACAGCTGCTCCACCCTGAGCATACAGGCATACAGGCATGGGGTGGGGTTAGAGCATCAGTGGAGCTCCCGCCCCCGCCCCCACCCCTCTGTATTCCCCAACCAGTATAGAGGCCTGAAGCTCCACTGACGCTCCCACTCCGATCACTGCTCTCACTACAGCCGCTCTGCTCTGTTCTGAGCATACAGGCTGCACCTGACATATATACAGGATTGAGGGGGGGGGGGGGCTGAGTGCATACAGGTGAGGTGGCCGTTGTGTGTGGATTCGATGGGTTGGCCCGTGGGCAAGCTCTGGGGAATGTTGGTGGTCAGGTTCAAGGGGGCCCAGGCCTAAAGCTGTGTAAGGGGCCCAAACATTTCTGATGGCTGCCCTGTATACAGCATAACAACACCACATATACAGTATAACAAAACCACCTCTAAATGTAATTATTATCAAAAAGCATCATAAATAATTAAAATAAAGCTTTTTTTACTTTTTTCCTTACTATCCCTTTTAGAAAAAGCCTAAGTATTGAAATAATAAAAGCCAAAAACAGACATTAAACAATACATTTATAATAAAACTATTTACCTACAAAATAAACGTTTTTCAGTTGTCTGCTGTGTGTGGAATCCCCCCCTCCTTTCTGACTATCCTCAGTGAGCAGGGTCTATATTCTGTTCATCCCCACCTGGAGGTCTGGCAAGGCAGGGACAGCGAGTTCTTATGCGCATGCACCCCTTATATCACAACCCCCTCTCCTATCACCGATACCACCCCTTTCACATCAGAACCTCCTCGCATCACAGCCCGCTCTATATAACAGCCCCCATTGCAATCATATACCTGCCTTACATCACAGTCCCCCTTGCAATCACAACCCCCCACATCACAGCTTCCCCCTCTCACAGCACAGCCTCCTTTATCACAGCTTACCCCTCTCACAGCACAGCCCCACAATATCACAGCTCTCCTTTCTCACATTACATCACAGCTCAACCCAAACAAAGATCCCCCTAGCAATCACAGCTCCCTCTCTCACTTCACAAATCACAGCCCCCATATTACAGACCGCCTCTCACATAACAGCTCTCCCAAAACAAAGTCCCCCCTTACAATCACAGCCCCCCATATCACAGCTCCCCCTCTAACATCACAGCTACCCCCAAACACAGTTCCTTCTTCACATCACAGCCCTCCATATCACAGATCCCACCAAAACAGTCCCCCTTACCATCACAGTTCTCCCATATCACAGGCCCCCTCTCTTACATCACAGCTCCCCCAAAGTCCCTCCCTTACAAATAACAACCCCCTTATCACAGCTCCTCTCACATCACTGCTCAATCCCAAACACGGTCCCCCCTTAAAATCACAGCCCTCCATATAACAGCATCCCCCTCTCAAACACAGCTCCCCCTAAACATAGCCCCCTTACAATTGCAGCCCCCCCCCCCAGTATCACAGCTCCCATCTAAATACATCACAGCTCCCTCAAACACAGCCCCCCTTACAATCACAGCCCCCATATCACAGGTCCGCTTTCTTACATCCCAGCCCCCCCCCCCAAACAAAGCCCCCCTTACAATCACAGCCCCTATATCACTGCTGCCCACTCTCATATCACAGCTTCCCCCAAAGTTTCCCCTTACAATCACAACCCCCCATATGACAGGTCCCCTCTCTCACATCACAGCTTCCCCCCCACAAACACAATCCCTCTTACAATAACACCCCCTCTCCCATATCATAGCTGGTCCCTCTCACATCACAATAGTGAACATATTACAGTGCACACATTCAAGAATGACATTTCTCTGAAATGACTTCCTCTCACATCACAGCCCCCTGATATCACAGCTCCCCCTCTCACACCACAGTTCCCCCCAAACAAAGTGCCTCTTACAATCACAGCCCCCCCCCCCCCATTTTACAGGTCTCCTCTCACATCACTGCTCCTCTAAACACAGTCCCCTTACAATCACAGCCCCCATATCACAGTTTCCCTCTCTTACATCACAGCTTCCCCAAAGTCCCCCGTACAATCACAGCCCCCCATATCACAGCTGCCCCATCTCACATTACAGTCCTCCATATCACAATCGCCCCTCTCACATAACAGCTACCTCTAAAAAAACAATCACAGCCCACCCCGATATCACATCTCCCCTCCATATATCACAACTCCCCACAAACCTAGTCCCTCCTTACAATCACAGTCCCCCATATCACAGCTACCTCCCCTCTCACATCACAGCTTCCCCCAAACACAGTCCCCCTTTACAATCACAGCCTCCCCTACCACAGGTCCCCCTCTCACATCACTGCTCCCCCTGAACACAGCCCCCCTTAAAATCACAGCCTCCCATATAACAGGTCCCCTGTCTCACATCACAGCTTCCCCCAAAGTCTCCCCTTACAATTACAGCCCCCCATATCACAGATTCTCCCTCTCATATCACAGCTCCCCATATCACAATTTCCCCTCCCACATCTTAGTTCCCCCCAAACAAAGTCCCCTCTTACAACCACAGAACCCCCATATTACAGTTCCCCCTCTCACATTACAGCCCTAAACAGGGTTTGTCCCTTACAATCACAACTCCCTATATCACAGCTCCCCTAACACACAGCCCCCTTACAATCACAGCCTCCCCAAATATCACAGTCCCCCCTCTCGCATTACCTCTCCCCCCCAAACACAGTCCCTTCTTACAATCGCAGCCCCCATATGACAGGTCCCCTCTCTCACATCGCAGCTCCCCCAAACAATTTATCCACCCTAACAATCACAGCCCCCCATATCACAGCTCCCTGCAGCTCCCATTAAAAACAGTCCCCCCTTACAATCACAGACCCCCCATATCACAGCTCCCCCTCTCAAATCATAGTTTCTCCTACAAACACAAGTCCCCCTTACAATCACAGCCCCCCCATACCACATGTCTCCCTCTCACATCACTGCTTCCCCTCTTAAAATCACAGTCCCCCATATCACAGCTGCCCCTTTTCATATCACAGCCCCCATATCACAATTCCCCCTCTCACAGCTTCCCCCCAAAAAAAGTCTCCTCTTACAACCACAGCCTCCCATATCACAGGCCCCATCTCTCACATCACATCTGCTGCCAAAGTCTTCCCTTAAATCACAGCCTCCCATATAACAGCTCCTACTCTCACATCACAGCTCCCCCCAAATGAAGTCCTCCTATACAATCACAGCCCCTATATCACAGGTCCCATCTCCTATCTCTTTCACATCACAACTCCCCCCAACAATCACAGCCCCTATATCACAGGTCCCATCTCCTATCTCTTTCACATCACAACTCCCCCCAACACAGTCCTTCCTTACAATTACAGCCCCCCATATCACAGCTCCGCCCTCTAACATCACAGCCCCCTAAATCACATGTCCCACCTCTCATATGACATCGCCCCCCAAACACAATCCCCCCTTATAATCACAACCCTTATGTATTTTGGGTGGGTCCATGCTGTTTTTTCTTACAAAAAAAAAAGAACCCAGCAATTAACTAACATTTTAATTCACATTATTTCTTAAAATAAGTAAGACAGGCTAAAATCAGTGGTATACCGGAAGGCCGCAGCAAGAGCCCCCAACCCTGTAGCTTGTGGTCTGTTTTCAGTCTTTAAGAAACAGTCTAAATGTGCAGTCATTGCAGTGACCACCTTAATAGCAGTATACAGTAAACCCCCCTCCATCACTGGGGTTACGTTCCGGACCCACCTGCGAAAAGTGAAAAAACGCAAAATAGAAAGACCCTATTTAAATACACCCTAGGCATGTTTTGTTAATTTTTTAATAGCATTTAAAGGTCTTTAAACACACTTTTACGCAATAGAAACACATAAAAGATAGTGAGAGAGAGATCAAGAGGATTTTTAAAACATAAAAATATTGTCTTAACAGTACAGTATACTGTAAAGGAAAGTAAAAAATAGAGTGCATAACTGCAAAATGGCGAACTATTAGTGCAATATCAGAATAACAGGTCCTAATTAAAATAGCGCGATATACCGGGGCCGCAAAAACTGAACCGCGATAGAGCGGGGGTTTACTGTATGTGGCCAGAAATCAGGATGTTCAACAATAGGTTTATACATTATTATAGTATACTGTATGCTGTACATTTCATTTTAATTATACATCTTTTAATAAACTATGAACTGTATTTTTAAGCTAGTATAAGCACCTAAAGTATGTCTCACAATGCATTACTATAGTTAATGCACATCGGAAATCAGGCTGAAAGTGGACAATTTTATAAGCCAGTCTGTTCCTATTGCATTGTACACTGCTGTCATCCTACAATGCTCAAAATAAACCTGTGGGCATTTTAGACCTGTGAATCTGTTACTTCATTAAAGAGCGAGTATCTGCAGGTTTCTGTACCCAATCCCACTGTCTCAGAGAGCTGTTCTTAAAACCATGGGTACTCTAGTTTGGTAATACTGCAATCAGCTTCCTGTTTCCTGGCGACTTACTATCCAAATGATGGGCCAATACTTGGGCTTGGTAGGGGAGCAGACCATAGATGGTGATCAGGAAGCTGGTTGACATAACCATACCAGAGTGCCCCAAGTTTGCAGAAGCTCCAGGCCACCCTCCTGGACATCAGGCGCTTAAAAATACCTGCTATTTAAAAGAATTAGTGGCTTTACAATTTTACAATTAAATATGTTTCATTTAATACACTGGGAGATGAAGAAGGTGATGTGTTAAAGGAGTAACGGATGGTGAGAGCATTGGGAAGACTTCCCAAGTGGAATAATGCTCATTCATAGTCCAGAGACCACATGATACAGGAAACTATAATGTAGCAGACATAATGGAAAGTTATTCATCTGTTAAAATTAGATATTTTCCTTATAAAGAGGGGTCCAAAAAATGTATACACACTTCAACAATTGTTATCTATGCCATTTTTTTAAAACCAAATTGAATTATGGCAGCAATGTGTAGCAGTGGTGAAGCTAGACATTCTTTCACCCGGGGCAAAGACTTAGTTTGGCACCCCCCCCCCCCCACCCCAATTATTATTCATGTCATTCAGCACCCAGGGAAAAATCACTGCACAGCTCTTTAAATTTTAAAGTTTGCTATTAGGACTTTTTAAAATAATGAAATAAGCAACAATTTGTGAGGGTAGATTCACACCAGTTGTCAGTGCCACCACAAGACAAGATAAAATACCTTGTCTCCTATCTGGCCAATTCACACACCATTGCATTGTTGATGTCACCATGTTACCGGCCATTCGTGTGTTTTGTGCAGATGAGCAGTTTTACTTCCAGCAAGATGGCGCACTGCCCCACTACCACCAAGATGTGAGAGCCTATCTCAATGACATTTTGCCAGGACATTGGATAGGACGTAGAGGTGCTGTTGATTTCCCTCCAGGTGCCCTGGACTTAACACCCCTCGATTTCTATCTGTGGGGAACACTAAAGGATGGGGTGTACCATAACAAAACACCTACACTGACTGCATTACGGGAAGAAATTGAAACATCATGCAGAGCAATTCCTGTGGACACGTCAATGTTGTTCATGCATTAGTTCGCCAAAATCAAAAGTGTATTCATGCTAATGGTGACCACTTTGAGCACTTAATGTGATTGCATAATTCAAACATGACAGCTACCCTTTAATGTTTATATAAATCTAGTAATAACATTTTTATGGATATATTTTTCATCTTGAATTGTGTATACATTTGTTGGACCGCTCTGTATATTGCATAGTGACAACTGATATTCTATAAATTCTAGGTACAAACTTAACATTTTTGTCTTCAATAATGTTTGAAAGTGAAATTAAACATGGTAGACTCTAGTTGTGGAACGTAAATTATGGTATTCAACAACATAAAATATATAGCAAATGTTTTGCCCCTATACATAATACATGTAGAATTTTGTTGCTGTAAAACAATACTACTTGCAGCTGTACAGTACAGCATCCTATAATTCACTGTAGTAAAATCAGTTTTCATTGTCCTCAATCAGTAACACATGAACACGAACAAGCTTTGAGTAATGTAGAGGATGCACAGTGCAGACATGATCTAGCTAAATTTGTGTCTTGGCTTTAGACTGATGGGCGCTTTGAGAAATTTAGGATAGTAGATAAGTCACTGAAGCTATGTGTGTGCTAACTAAATTAACACCATGTGCTGCCAAAGAGTATTACTAACATTGCAAGCCAAGGTAACCTGACATTCACACATATGTTATAGGAATCCTTGTAAAATATCTTAATAAGTTATGCTATGAATTCATCTATTTAAGTGAATACCTCCTGTGGAAAATGACATTGTCTGATGCATATGTATAAGAATCCAGTCCCTGGTATAAGCTATTTATGCGGACATTTGTGTCACTGCGTGTGAGCACCAAGATATTAATATTATCCTTTCAAACTACTGTGTTGTCATAGTGGAGAAACAGGTGCAGGGCGCACTACTTCAGCCAAGAATGTCCCTGGAATAAAGCAGACTGGCACTTGCTGCATAGCTGGAGCGTCCTATGTCACAGCTACTGAACTAACACAAATGACTAGAGTGGACTTTAGTACACAAAGGCTTCATGGAATCGCAGGGACACTTTGACTGGCTTGTGGTTTCGGAGCAGGGAACAAAGATTGAAGAGACAGCTGTTTAAAGGCCCATTTAAGGAAGCCTTCTGCTTTCAAACATCGCCTGTGTAATATGGTACAAGTGTCATGTTAGGTATTACTAAAGCAGAACTCCAGGCAGAGGAGTTTTTTTTTTAATTTCGGGTGTGTAAACAAATGTTTTTATCACTCATATATCCTAAAAATGTATTTATCTATCTTCTCTAAAAAATAAAGTGCAGATTTTAATTATAAATAATATAAAAATGTAATAGCAACAAAGTCCAGTCTCATTAATATAACGAAAGTGCAGCGTCTATAATTAATGAAAATGGTGAAAAACAACACCCGAATGTCTTCAATATTAGTTCACAGTTCTGTGCACATCCATCATTGGGTGAAAAACCTGCTCACCTCAAAGGAATAAGAAACACACATATGCTCTATATTCCCCAAAGCTTTGAATACATAGAGACAAGCTCCTTAACCAGTTGCCGACTGGCCCGATAGCAGAATTACTGCTACAGGGCAGCCACGCTGCGCATAATCACATACATATATATATATTAACTCACAAAAGTGAGTACACCCCTCACATTTTTGGTAAATATTTTATTATATCGTTTCATGTGACAATAATGAAGAAATGACACTTTGCTACAATGTAAAGTAGTGAGTGTACAGCTTGTACAACAGTGTAATTCACTGTCCCCTCAAAATAACTCAACACACAGCCATTAATGTCCAAACTGCTGGCACCAAAAGTTAGTACACCCCTAGGTGAAAATGTCCAAATTGGGTCCAAACAGCCACCATTTTTTTCCAGCACTGCCTTAACCCTCTTGGGCATGGAGTTTACCAGAGCTTCACAGGTTGCCACTGGAGTCCTCTTCCACTCCTCCATGACGACATCATGGAGCTGGTGGATGTTAGAGACCTTGTGCTCCTCCATCTTTCATTTGAGGATGCCCCACAGATGCTCAATAGGGTTTAAGTCTGGAGACATGCTTGGCCAGTCCATCACCTTTACCTTCAGCTTCTTTACAAGGCAGTGGTTGTCTTGGAGGTGTGTGTGGGGTCATTATCATGTTGGAATACAGCCCTGTGGCCCAGTCTCTGAAGGGAGGGGATCATGCTCTGCTTCAGTATGTCACAGTATATGTTGGCATTCATGGTTCCCTCAATGAACTGTAGATCCCCAGTGCCGACAGCACTCATGCAGTCCCAGACACTCCCACCACCATGCTTGACTGTAGGCAAGACACACTTGTCTTTGTACTCCTCAACTGGTTGCTGCCACACACGCTTGATACCATCTGAATCAAATAATTTTATCTTGGTCTCATCAGACCACAGGACATGGTTCCAGTAATCCATGTCCTAAGTTTGCTTGTCTTCAGCAAACTGTTTGCGGGCTTTCTTGTGCATCATCTTTAGGAGAGGTTTCCTTCAGGGATGACAGCCATGCAGACCAATTTGATGCAGTGTGCAGTGTATGGTCTGAGAACTGACAGGCTGACTCCCCACAACTTCAACCTCTGCAGCAATGCTGGCAGCACTGATACATCTATGTCCCTCTGGATGTGATGCTGAGCATATGCACTCAACTTCATTGTTCGACCATGGCGAGGCCTGTTCTGAGTGGAACCTGTCCTGTTAAACCGATGTATGGTCTTGGCCACGTGCTGCAGATCAGTTTCAGTGCCTTGTCAATCTTCTTATAGCCTAGGCCAGTAATGGCGAACCTTGGCACCCCAGATGTTTTCGAACTACATTTCCCATTATGCTCCACAACACTGCAGAGTGCATGAGCATCATGGGAAATGTAGTTCCCACACATCTGGGGTGCCCATGATCGCCATCACTGGCCTAGGTCATCTTTATGTAGAGCAACAATTCTTTTTTTCCAGATCCTCAGAGAGTTCTTTGCCAAGAGATGCCATTTTGAACTTCCAGTGATCACTATGTGAGAGTGAGAGTGATAACACCAAATTTAACACACCTGCTCCCAGTTCACACCTGAGACCTTGTAACACTAACGAGTCACATGAAACCAGGGAGGGAAAATGGCTAATTGGGCCCAATTTGGACATTTTCACTTAGGGGTGTACTCACTTTTTTTGCCAGTGGTTTAAACATTAATGGCTGTGTTGAGTTATTTTGAGGGGACAGCAAATTTACACTGCTATACAAGCTGTACACTCACTACTAGCAAAGTGTCATTTCTTCAGTGTTGTCACATGAAAAGATATAAGAAAATATTTACAAAAAAGTGAGGGGTGTACTCACTTTTGTGCGATACTGTATGTGATTCTGCACTTCCAGGTTTTGGGCGCAAATGCGCGCCATGATTTTACACAGCAGGTCCTGTGGACTCGATGTCCGCCGGCACCCACTGATAGTTTGTTACTGAAAGAATGCCAGTCTGCCTATGTAAACAAGGTAGGATACTGTTTTATCAGTACATAAGTCACAGATCCTGTGTTTCTGTAAAGCAGGAACACTGATTTATGCCTTCCACTAGTAAAAGCACCTCTCCCGCTACACTGAAACATTACCTAGGCACACAGTTAACTCTTTGACCACCCCTGATGTTAATCCCTTCCCTGCCAGTGTCGTTAGTACAGTGGCAGTGCATATTTTTAGCACTGATCACTGTAATAATGTCACTGGTCCCCAAAAAGTGTCAAAAGTGTCAGTTAGGTGTCCGATTTGTCTGGCGCAATATTGCAGTCCCGCTATAAGTTGCTGATTCACCATTACTAATAAAAAATATATATATTTAAAAAAAAAAAAATCCCATAGTTTGTAGATTCTATAACTTTTGTGCAAACCCATTAGTTCACACTGATTGGATTTTTTTTTTTAACAAAAACATGTAGCAGAATACATATTGGCCTAAATTGATGAAGAAATTAGATTTTTTTTTTATTGGATGTGTTTTATAGCAGAAAGTAAATGTAGCACACTGATGTTTAGGCATGGTTGCTCCTAAATTTACCTGCCAGGTGTAGTTACTTAGGCTCATTGTTAGGGATCAATTGAGTTCACCCTAAGTCTGGAATTGCTGCACTCTTCTCTTCTGCCGCTTGGTGGCTGGGTACCTGGTAACATTAGATAAGATAAGGGGAAAGCAAGGATAGAATGCGAGTACCATATTTTTCCACTCCATAAGACGCACCTGACCATAAGACGCACCTAGGTTTTAGAGGAGGAAAAAAATATTCTGAACCAAATAGTGCACTAAATTATTTAATAAAACATAACAGAATAATATTTCTACACTGACAACCAATGTAAGGGGGTACCCTCAGTGGCGTATCTAGGGTATGGCAGCCATGGCAAGAGCCATGGGCGCCATGGGGGGGGGGGCGGCAAAAAATCCGCCCCTACAAAAAATAAAGTCTGACTCCCACCCGTCCTCTTGTGGCCGCCTCCCACACTAATCTAGTCCCCGGAGCCACTGACTGGCCTGCTGGAGCGCAGCGCCGGAGCAAAGTACACTATAGAGTGAGGAGGTAAGCGACAGGTGCCCGAGCGCCCCCCATGACGGCCGATGAGTTGGTTCTGGCCAGAGTGAGCGCCCGGGTCACCTACGTAGCCATACAGTAACTATGGGAGGCGGAGCCTGAGGCTCCGCCTATCCTCCTCTGCGTAGCAGCTTCGGTTTCTCTTCTGGGTCTCCTGGCCCAGGTCTGTGACATGCTGACTGCTGACGGTCCTGTGATGTGATCGGTGAGGACTATGAAGAAGAACATGGCTGGAGACCAGGAGAAGGAGAGTGAGACACCAGAGGGAAGAAAAACAATTGGAACTCCCCCCAAGCAGCAGCAGCAGCAGCAGGTACTAGCACAGTCTTGATCATCATCATGTGTACAGTGTACCAGTAACCAGCAAGATAATCAAATATATGCTCAATTTGGATTAAATAAATATGCTTAGCTATAGATATCATAAAGTGTAATAAAGTATTTTGAGTAATTTGAGTAGTACCTGCTGTTGCACAAATCACTTTTATTACACTTTATTTATAATATCTATTGCTATGCATATTTATTCAATCCATATTGAGCACGATATTTGATTGGCTACTTGCTTCTGCTTGGGTCTGGCACACACACACACAATAGCACATGATGATGACTTAGACCTCTTGAACACTGAGCCACCCCGGGCATCAGTGGTAAATCAGCGTTATTTTTAGCGCCGCTTTACCGTCATTTTAGCAGCGCTAATCGGCCAAAAAGGGGTTAAATCCCCCCACAAAATGCTGCTGCAGCTGCGTTTTGACGGTGGTATGGCGGCGCTGCCCCATTGTTTTTAATAGGCAAGATTGGTGGAGGAGCGGTGTATTCACCGCTCCTCCGCCGCTACAAAGTAGCTGCTGGCAGGACTTTTTGTGACGCCCTGCCAGCGCAGCACCCCAGTGTGGAAGCACTCAGGCTTTCTCACTGGGTTTGCAGCAGAGGCTTTTTTCAGGCGCTATGCTAGCGCTATTTTTAGCGCTGTAGCACCTGAAAAATGCCTCCAGTGTGAAAGGGGTCTTAAAGTCGTCATGTGGGATTATGCGTGTGTGCCAAGCAGATAGGGCCGACGCTACCACTAGGCAACCTATGGCACCCAGCCACTGGTGATCCTACTCCCTCTCTACCTCTGTACAGTGTCAGAGACGCTGGCGCAGCATTTTTGAGTGCTGATGTTACCGTATTTATGGGTGCTGATGTTATTTCATTTTGGGGTGCTGATGTTACCGCATTTATGGGTGCTGATGTTATTTCATTTTTGGGTGCTGATGTTATTGCATGTATGGGTGCTGATGGTACCGTATTTATGGGTGCAGATGTTATTTCATTTTTGGGTGCTGATGTTATTTAATTTTTGGGTGCTGATGTTACTGCATTTATGGGTGCTGATGTTATTTCATTTTTGGGTGCTGATGTTACCGCATTTATGGGTGCTGATGTTATTTCATTTTTGGGTGCTGATGTTATTGCATGTATGGGTGCTGATGGTACCGTATTTATGGGTGCAGATGTTATTTAATTTTTGGGTGCTGATGTTATTTAATTTTTGGGTGCTGATGTTATTGCATGTATGGGTGCTGATGGTACCGTATTTATGGGTGCAGATGTTATTTAATTTTTGGGTGCTGATGTTATTTAATTTTTGGGTGCTGATGTTACTGCATTTTTGGGTGCTGATGTTACCGCATTTTTGGGTGCAGATGTTATTGCATGTATGGGTGCTGATGTTACCGCATTTATGGGTGCAGATGTTACCGCATTTTTGGGTGCTGATGTTACCGCATTTTTGGGTGCAGATGTTATTGCATGTATGGGTGCTGATGTTACCGCATTTATGGGTGCTGATGTTACCGCATTTTTGGGTGAAGATGTTACCGCATTTTTGGGTGAAGATGTTACCGCATTTTTGGGTGCTGATGTTACCGCATTTTTGGGTGCAGATGTTACCGCATTTTTGGGTGCTGATGTTACCGCATTATGGGTGCTGATGTTACCGTATTTATGGGTGCTGATGTTACCGCATTTTTGGGTGCTGATGTTATTGCATGTATGGGTGCTGATGTTACCGTATTTATGGGTGCTGATGTTACCGCATTTTTGGGTGCTGATGTTATTGCATGTATGGGTGCTGATGTAACCGTATGTATGGGTGCTGATGTTACCGTATTTATGGGTGCTGATGTTACCATATTTATGAGTGCTGATGTTACCATATTTATGAGTGCTGATGTTACCGCATTTATGGGTGCTGATGTTACCATATTTATGAGTGCTGATGTTACCATATTTATGAGTGCTGATGTTACCGCATTTATGAGTGCTGGTAAGGCCGCATTTAAGTTTTGACAGGGGCGCAGTTTCAGTGTTTGCCATAGGCGCCATTTTCACTAGATACACCTCTGGGTACCCTACACTGATCCCCAATTTAACTGTGACATTTACATGAACTCAACACAACAGGAGTATTGACATCAACCACCAATGTATTGACACATTTACACTGACCAGTGATGTAACAGGTGTATTTATAACCCCCCCCCCCCCCCCCATCTCTCTACTAATCTCTACATTATTATCTCCCTCTCAGTACAACTCTGCCCCTCTAACTCATCATCTGCTAACTTCTGTCCCCCAAACCCCTCATCTACTAACCTCTGCACCTTAAACCCCCCTCTTTGATTACTTCTACATGCCCCCATGCTCACCTGTACTGTATGCTGTTTACATCTTCTAGGTGGGCGGCATGCAGAAGAGGGGGTGTAATTTGCATATGAATCGTGGTGGCCGACCTCATTTACATAACAATGTCCACACGATTTACACGTGAATGCCGATCCTGTTGTGTTAATTAAAGAACAATAACTTTTGTTTTCACTCCCTCTAGCAGCTAAAGGCAGGGGAGAAACAGGATTTAGCTGGGGCAGAGAGATGCATTGTTCTGCTGCTGAAACAATACGCCTATTAGCGGCTCTGCTGGTCAGTATTTGCCCTATAAGACGCACAGACATTTCCCCCTGTTTTTTGGGAGGAAAAAAGTGCGTCTTATGGAGCGAAAAATACGGTATATGGGGCATCTCAGTCAATGGGCAGGGGTTTTCTTGGATCCCTTGGCCTGCTGGGAGAGCCTATATATTTGGGTGAAGTCAGGTGATCGGGGTTCTGTGCCACCTGGGCGGCTGTCTGGGTGGACGTGTGTTGTGTTGCCCGGGCTGCTAGGCCAGAGTTTGGGCCTATCCTGGGCACATCTGGCTGCTAGGCTGTCTGAGGGACTATCCAGAAACAAGAGAGCAGCATAGGGTTGGCATTGCGGCTTTCAGTCCAACCAGAAGTGACAGTACTGCCGGCCAGAGAACCTGTCATGGTTGCAGGTAGAGGGGAAGCTGTCGCCACTAAGGCACTAAGGGACCAATCACCTTATTAACAGGGACCACAGTGAGAAGCTGAAGAAAGTACCGGAGTAGTATTCTCACCAACCAGGGACAGTGAAGAATTGGGAAACTTCAGCAGGTGTCAAGCCAGGGACCCAGCCAGCAGAGGTGACACTTGCAGAGCAGTCTTGTGTGCCAAGCCAGGGACGAGAAGGCCAGTGGGGTGAAGCTTGAGAAGTATCTGGAGTGCCAAGCTAGGGACCCAGCAGAGAAGTGGGGGCAACGCTTGAGGAAGATACTTAAGTGAAGATTGGAAGAGCTCAAGGGATTCGGACTGGGAGCTCAGTTGAGTGAAGATCTACAAGAGGAGATTGTGTTAGAAACTGTTATAAGACTATTGCCATAAGAGACAGCGATCCTACTCGTGCAGATGGGGTGTCTTGCTGGATGCCTTTCCCTGCATGGCTGTCTACTTGTAGAAGTCTTGGAGTCTGCCAATTAACATTGCAACTACCTTAAGGGTGTCCTGGCCCTAAATCCTCTCTCCCAAACTTCTGTTGCATTCAAGAAGTGTCTGGCGCCCATGAACATGCCATACACTACACCTACTATGCCTTACAACCCACTCTATATGGAAGGATGTCAGCAGTTCTTGGCTCTGGGGGTTCATATTAGACTAAAGAAGGCCTGGGACCTTGTTACATAATATATATATATATATATATATATATATATATTTATTTATTTATTTTTTTTAATTGTCAGACATTCTTTGTTTATATACCACCAAAAGAAAGCTCTATTTGTGGGGAAAAATTTTATTTGAGCACAGCGTCGCATGACCGAGCAATTGTCAGTTATTACTGCGTTACTTGTTAATACAAGTAACGCAGTGCCGTATCGCAAAAAATGGCCTGGTCATGAAGGAGCTAAAATGTTTAATCCTCTTCAGTCTGTTTGGAATGGCCGCCTCCTCTGATCTCTCCAAAATGCTCACACATCCACACACGAATTATAAAAAATATAAGGCATGGCCATGGCTCCTCCCTCCTAGACGAGTTGCGCCCGTGATTGGGCTTCTTCAGTATTATTGTATTATTATATTAGTTATAACCAAAATATTAACTTTTATTGATTTTTAGGATATACAGTATGTGTGTTGTGCTACACTATTTTTCTATTTTAGTTATCCATATTGGTGGTGTGAAATCACTGTTTTAGTGTCTTAGCAGGCAACATGTGCTATTGGTATATTGAAGTTAAGAATTCATTTGTGGTAATCACTAATTGCGCTGATTGTTTTTAGTCCACTTGTAAACAAAAGTTACCTGTGGTGAGGTGTATGTTACATACCACTATAGAACATGGTGGTTCTATAGTGTAGTGGTTCTGGTGGTTCTAAAGTGTAGTAGTTCAGATGTCTGCTTTTCATGCAGGTGGCCCTCGGTTCATGACCATAGTGGTAAATTGGTATTAAATCCAAAAGCAAATATTTATTATATTGCAGCTTACCAGTTCTTAGATTTTAGGTTTGTTGTTTTCCAAGAGAACAAGCTCTCCAGCAGAATTTATCAGTTACAGAGATGAGAGAGACAAACCATTTAACACCGTCAGGGGTGCTTACAATGATCAGCTTATGTAAAACTGTTTGCTGTAAATGCTTATAAAATATTAGCTGCAGTTTGGCTTCAATTTGTTAGTGTATTTAACCACTTAAGGCCCGGACCATTTGGCTGGCCAAAGACCAGAGCACTTTTGTGATTCGGCACTGCGACGCTTTAACTTACAATTGCACGGTCGTGCGACATGGCTCCCAAACAAAATTGATGTCCTTTTTTCCCCACAAATAGAGCTTTCCTTTGGTGGTATTTGATCACCTCTGGGGTTTTTATTTTTTGCGCTATAAACAAAAAATGTATTATTTTTACTTTTTGCTATAATAAATATCCCCAAAATTTTTATCGTGACTGCAACATTATGGCAGACACAAAATGTGTATAGGTGAATCCCTCGCTCTAGTGTGAGTAATGTGTAGGTCAAAAAAGGATGTTAGCTAGAGATATTTGCAGCAAAATGAATAGTGGTCACAAGGGTCACAGGAATAAATATAGTAAAAGATTTCGCGCGAACTGAATAAATGATACAAATAAAATATTTGTAAAATAATGGATAAAGTGCAATGTTAGCTAGATCCCACAAGGGGGCGTTAGACAAGGTGATGAGGAAGGGTATATTGAGCAGAATAAAGTGGCAGTTATCTAGTAAAGATAAAAGAGGACGTGACAAATAATGACAGTTGTCTAGTATATATATGTCCTAGCAAAATTAACTTATGCAAAATAATGCCAAAATAAAGTGCATGAAAGATATAAATAGGTGACGTCAGGTCAAATATAAATATAGCAATATTTCATAAAAAATTCATATAGGTATATAAATAAGTGATAACTCAAATAAAATATCCCAATGATTCATAAATAATTCATAAAGGTGGATAAATATGTAAAAAATCAATAGAGTGATAAAAACATCAATGAAGTGATAAATAATGTGCTAAAAATCCAATATATCTGTGATATAAATACGTAATAATAAAAATCAAATATATCCGTGCTCCAGGTGAAAAAAAATAAAAATTATGAGATAAAAAGTGATAAAAATCCAATACGTGTGGTAAAAAAATAGATGAATAAATAGATGTGAATAAAAATAGTCCAGATATATATCAATGTCCAAATCAATGGATAAAAGGGAAATCAGATGTTGATGGGGAAAAGGGCCTCTTCCCCACAAACCTTGCCTGGTGGTTGTGGGGGTATGAGGACGGGGGGCTTATCGGAATCTGGAAGCCCCCCTTTAACAAGGGAACCCCCAGATCCTGCCCCCCCCTGACGCCACGGGGACTTCCCTGTGGCATCAGAGGGGGTGGGGACACTCGTTTATGTCACAGGATGGCCCTGCCCTCAGCCATATAACAACTATCACCAATTAGAAGCATCACTCCGCGGGAGCCTCCCATGGAGGCGGAACTGTTGCAGCCTTTTTTTCTGGCCTGTCGGGCGGCGGGAATTTACATCACTGGACATTTTTATTTTTTTATTTTTTAATAAAGGACTTGTCCCAAGCTGTCTCTTGTCTTTTTACCATTTTTGACACTTTTTTTGTGAAATGGTAGGGGTACTTTTCCTGCGGCCTGCCAGGTTGCGTGCTCGGATAAGGGTCTGGTATGGATTTTGTGGGGACTCCTACGCCATTTTGTTTGTTTTGGCACAGGGTTCCCCTTAAAATCCATACCACACCTGAAGGGTCTGGTTTGGATTTTTTTGGGGGACCCCTACGCCCTTTTTTTTTTTCGATTCGGTTGCCCTTTTTTTCAATGAGTTTTATCTATATTGCCGAGACCCGACAATTCATTACAGCCGCGATCAGTTTTAATTTACATTTTTTCCTTTAGAAATGTAATTTTGCTGATGGCACAATGGCTGCATTTGATTGGCACAGTGGCAGCATTTGCTGGCACAATGGCTGCATTTGATGGGCACAGTGGCTGCATTTGATGGGCACAGTGGCTGCAATTGATGGGCACAGTGGCTGCATTTGATGGGCACAGTGGCTGAATTTGATGGGGCACAGTGGCCGCGTTTAATGGAACAGTGTCTGCAATTAATGGGCACAGTGGCTGCATTTGATGGCACTGTGGCTGCATTTGATGGGCACAGTGGCTGCATTTGAGGTTTTTATTTTTCTGAATTTTTCAGTTTGTTTGCGCCCCCCCCCAAAAATTTTGAGCACCAGCCGCCACTGTATGGGGATCTTCACAAAGTACATTTACAAACCTTCCCGTAAAAAGGCCACACTCACGACACTGACACTCCACAGGGGACAGAACTGCTAACTATATGTTCTGGTAAACCAAATATAGATACAATCATACTCTTTAAAGGTTGCGCTAAGTCCCATAAAAAGTGACCAAATCTTCAGGGGTTGCCTTTGGTATTGATTTTGAGTTCTGTCTTTGTAGACTAAGGGTTTTTTCTTGAACCCTGAAACACTCCAAAGAATAATATTAACACTCTATTTGCAGAGTTCTTGCATTTGCACAATATGTGTCCATACCAAGAAAGACTTTCAATGGTCAATTGTAGACATATTCAGTCTAATGTGGGAAATAACTGGCCAATGTGTGCACATCTTGGGCCGACAGTACCAAATACATTATGGTGTAGTGTGCTAAAATGTAACTGCACTGATTAAAAAAAAAAAACTATCCTGCTTCAATGAAAAGTGGAATATAGCTGCTTTTGAACTTTCAATATACATTCCTTTGTAGAGATAATCATACATTATTATGATATGCAGTTGATGAGTACAGTAACTAAAGGCATTAAAAAATAAAACTCAAGTGCATTGTAGATAAAAATGTATGTGTTAGTGGAAAAAGTGAAGGTTGGGGCGCCAGAGGTCATTATCTCCTACTGGTTTTGTGCTGAGCATTTGCATTTGGTCATCATAGAACCAGACTTAGGGGCTCTTGCCAAATCTTTAATTACGAAGTCCTTATCAGACAATGGTATGCACTGCGAGGACAACCATCTTCATAGATGACTAATGGGTGTGCTTTGAACCTCTGAGGTTTCAGATATCAAAGCTTCACAGCTGCACAGCTATTGAAAACAGCACCAGAATTTTCATTAAGCATTTTATGGAATTAAAATAAATTCATTAAATGTAATTTCTGCTTTAATGCTAATAATGATCGTACAATGACAATGCTATATTAAATATGCTTACTTCAACAGCTAACAGCTGCAGAGATTTTTACACAGAGACTCTAAGTGCAATGAAACTAAATCTTCTCACAGAGAATTAACATTACTGTGAATGACACCACTTCCAAATATAGACATCCTGGTCCACGCCAAGGTCACAAGAAATGGAGGTTGCAAATGAAGTGTTGTTAACAGAGGCCCTTGCCACTAGGGTTACAACTTTGTCTGTAATTGTTAGGGGACATGTATAAGGGGTTGTCTCCATTGGGATTAAAACTTCACAGCTCGCAAACACTTTGAAAACATGCATCATGTTTGCGTGTGTAAAAAAACATTAAGCATTATTAAGCTGCTAATGCACGGCAAGATTTTTTTTTAAATAATTGCAACTGCCCTTCGGTTGGGATGATGGCAATGATGTAAGCAATATTATATAGCGCCAACAGATTGTGCATCGCTTTTAAAAATGAAGGCAGACATTACAGTTACAATACAATTCGGAGGAAGAGGAATCAGAGGGCCCTGCTTGTTAGAGCTTACAATCTAAAGCCCCTTTCACACTGAAGCGTTTTTCAGGAGCTACAGCGCTAAAAATAGCGCCTGTATAGCTCCTGAAAAAAGCGGGTCCTTTAACTCCAGTGTGAAAGCCGGAAAACTTTCACACTGGAGCGGTGCGCTAGCAGGACAGTAAAAAAAGTCCTGCTAGCAGCATCTTTGGAGCGTTGAAGGAGCACTGCATTTGCCCAGAGGTCTTTCAAAAGCAATTTTTTGGGAAAAAATACATATTCACCGCTCCTATACCGCTCCTACCCATTGAAATCAATGGGACACCACGGTAATACTGCGGCAATACCGCCGGCAAAGCACCGCTGCAGCAGCGCTTTATGGGGCATTTTAACCCTTTTTCGTCCACTAGCGGGGGTTAAAACCACCCCGATATCGGCCGAATACATAAAAAACGGCGCTAAAGCAGCGCTAAATATAGCGCTGCTTTACCTCCGCGTGCCCCCACCGCCCCAGTGTGAAACCAGCCTAAGAGGGAGTGTCAAGTGATACAAAAAGGTAATAACTGTGGAAGATGAGCTGATGGATAAAATAAAAACACAGTGTATTAGTTCGAAGCAGGATATGCTTCTTTAATGTAAAGGGTTTTCAGTGATGGATAGAATAGGAGATAGTCAGACAGATTGGGGTAAGTTCCAAAGGATGAGAGAAACTTGTTAGAAGTCCTGGAGGCGAGCATGGGAGGAGGTGACAAGGAAGCTAGAGAGCAAGTAATCTTGGGGGGACCGAAGTGAGCAGTTTGGGTGATATTTTGAGACCAGGTTAGTGATGTAGCTGGGGGTAGCATTGTGAATGGCTTTGTAAGTTGCTGTTAGTACTTTCATTCAAAGCCAGTGGAGGGATTAGCAAAGAGGGGTGGCAGACACTGAGAGGTTGGTAAGGTGGATGAGTCTGGCAGCAGCATTCATGATGGACTGAAGGGGGGATAGCCTGTGTAAAGGTAATCCAATGAGGAGAGGAGGGTGTTGCAGTTGTCAAGGCGAGAGATGACCAGGGAGTGAATTAGAAGCTTTGTGGTGTGGTGTTAAAGATGAGCGTTTCCTGAAATTTCCCAATTATGCATAGGAAAGATGGAAAAATAGTCTATGCCTGTAGCAGATATTGGGTTCATCCACTGCTGTCCTGACATCTTTCCAAAGGCCCTTTTGCCAAAAGTTTTTTCCTATATATGTCTGTTCAGACCTTTGAAATTTCTGCTGTCAAGTTGGCCACTTTATTCAAAAGCAGGAGACAAATTCAAAGTGGCCCATCTAAGCTGAGTAAAGGTCATTACCATAAAGTGAGTAATTTTTATTATTAGGATGTCTTTGGCTTGGGTGTTTGAACATGTGACTCATTTTTTAACTATGACCCCTGTAGGCACTTTTCCTCTGGTCCCCTTTCCATAATCTTATAAGAGATTTGTTTTTTGTCTAAACTTCAGTTAATACTGGCCTCTGAGCTCTCTATAACTTCCTAAGTAAAAAAACACTAGGGAGAACTTGATAGAATACTTTGGTATTTTGTATAGATTCTTGCACGAGGGCACCAAAAATGCTGCATCTGAATGCAACCCATTGCTTAAAATAGGCCTGCATACAAAAATCCTAAATATCATTAAAATAGTGCCATGTTTAGATCTATAGTTTGCCTGTGTACACACAAATACATGCAAGTACATGCATTAATGACAACTCCTTCCTTAAAGTGGTTGTATATCCTAATTTATAATTTTTACCCATAGGTAAGCCTATAATAAATCCTACCTGTAAGTAAAATGAATATCTCCTAAACCTATACGGCTTAGGAAACATTCCCTTTGCATGCAGCCGCTGATGTCAGTGGCACATGCGCTCCGAATGCCCGGCTGAAGGTCTGGCAGATGCTGCCGTACCTTGCCGGGAAGAATACTCCCGCTCGCATGCACGGGAGTGACATCATCGTGGCTCCGGACACTCACAGCTCCAGAGCCACTAACCCGAAAGAAACACAGAGGGCTAGATGTCAGCTCCCTCGGCATGGACCGGGCTGCAATAGGGGGGTTTCGATCTAAGGTAAGTATTTCATAATGAGCTAGTATGCGGTGCATACTAGCTCATTATGCCTTTGCGTTTCAGGTTTTTTTTTTTTAGATGTGCAGGTATACAACCGCTTTAAATAGTAGATTATATTATTTGAATAGCTGGCATTCTGAGAGCTAGAAGCTAGAGAATTATGCCATTAGCATATTTGTGTGTAAACGTGGACACTATACAGACCATGTTTTTTTTGGGAGGAACTTTATGCCTTCAAAATTTGGTGTTCATACATCAGTACTGTGTGCGAGGACCCTATAAGTAAAGCCAAGACTGTTATGCTACAAATGTGACAGAAATAATGAGAGAAGACCATGAGCCCAACCACAGGTCAAATATAGACATCCAGTTACAGTGGAGTATTTCTCAATATGAAAGCAGAAAGCAGAAAGCTTAAAGCTGAAAGCAGTCTAACTTGCCATGAAACAGACACATCCACACATCAAACAGTTCAAATCACTATTTTAGCCATCTGTAAACCAACACCAAAAAGCTGTGAAGTCTTTCTCAAGCTTAATTTGCAATAATGCTGCAATCTACTGCAGAGTCCTTTTTTTCATTTGGAAATCCTTTACTTTAGAACCCACTTATCTAATCCATTACCTGATGAAAGGAGGGCTGGTCAAAACGAAAATCGTTTTAAATCACTGGGAAACATTCCCATATTTTCCAGTGACTGTAAATGGCCCTATTATCCATTAATAAAGGCCTTGCTTGAGTCTTGAGATAAGAAGTCTCCAAACTTCACTTGATAAATGTTCTTCCAATAGCTTTCTGACAAAAGAAAAGTAAGATAACATGCCTTCCCTCCAGAACTTCTGGTTTATTAAGCATAAAACAGAATGGCTCCTTTTTAAGTTTTGTCAGTTTGAGCTTATAATATTAAAGCTGCTAAACATCAAGTACAATGTGGGTTATGCTAAAAAAATGTAATATTAATGAATATATACAGTACTGGAACAAGTCAAGACAAAAAATCTAGAAGTAAGATGGCTTTATAAATTAGGAACTTTGGAGCTGAATGTCTTTAGTTCTGCTATCAGCAATTTTTCCTTAATTTAGCATGGCCCTCGCTACACCATTTAGTAGTGATATTACTTTTTCTATATAGATTCTACAGTAGATTTCAACATTATCGCTGAAGAACATATTTTACATTCTTGATTTAGTTAAAAGCTAGATTGGTACTTTTTGCCATTTTCATGCATGGTAGTATTAAGTACCATTTGATTTGCTACCCCAGCATAAAAAATAAAATTAAAAATAAATTATTCTGAAGCATTATGGGTGGAACTGTACATGGGTGTACGTACTACGAAGGTTATCATTGGAGTTTGTTATAGACCTCCCAGTGTTAATGAGGAGTGGAGACTCAGCTCCTTGCCCAGAAAGAAAGGGCTGCAAGGGTTGGGACAGTGATAATAATGGGGGATTTTAACTACCCGGAAATCGACTGGAGTAATGGAACTGTTAAAGGGCTAAAATTTATAAACCTATTACAAGACAATTTTATGGTGCAGTTTATTGAGGCCCCGACTAGGAATAATGCTCTGCTGGACCTGGTAATCTCAAACCATGCCGAGCTTATTACCAATATTCATATAAAAGAACATATGGGTAGCCGTGACCATAACATGATTTAATTTAATGTTAGCTGTAAGCAACAAACACATATGGGAAATATAAAAAAATAATAACTTTAAGAGGGCTACTCTCCAAGACTTAGACTGGGAGGGAATATTGGCATCGATGAACACAGAACAGAAATGGGAGCGTCTCAAAAAGACAGCATGCAAACTCACTGCAAAGTATATTCCCATGGGCAATACGTTTAAAAGTCTAAAAATAAAACCTATGTGGCTCACGGCCAAAGTTAAAAAAAAGCTATAAATAATAAGAAAAGAGCTTTTAAAAAGTATAAAAAGGAAGTACCGTATTTTTCCGTGTATAAGACGCCCCCATGTATAAGACGCCCCCCACTTTTCCAGCCCAAAATAAAGAAAACAACATTTTTCCCCTTAAGGCCTTCTTCTTTTTTGGCATCTTAAGGAGTTGTTTTTCCTGTTTTCTCCACTGTCTGATCATACTCTCAGTGGGAGGGGGGTCCAAACTGTCTCTCTGCAGCTCTATTCCCATGCTCTTTTGCATAGCTAACCACACTAAGTTTGAATTTGGCAGAATATGACAATCTCTTACTTTTGTTTTGTGACATCTTGGCTCTAATCGCTCCGCTCCGCTCCCTGATGCATCTGCGCAGTCTCCACAGCGAACGGATCGCATCTGCGCAGTCTCCACAGCGAACGGATCACATCTGCGCACTCTCCACCTCCAGATGCAGCAGGCGTCATACAGCTTGTGATTGGAGGATGCCGCTGTGACATCCTACGCACCCGCGCGGCTCTCTCCCAGGCTGACTGACCGTGTATAAGATGCTGCTCGAATTTCAGTGTAACAATTAAAGAAAAAAGCCGCGTCTTATACACGGAAAAATACGGTAACACTATTTTTGTTTAAATGTTACAAAGAATATAACAGAATATGTAAAAAGAAAATCAGGACACAAAAATACAAAACTAACGACAGATTGCGAAGGATAGTAGGACAAAGCCCCAAAAAGTCTTCAAATATATTAATAGTAAAAAGGTCAGGTCTGAGCATGTAGGCCCTTTACAGAATAATCTGGAGTGAGTGACTGGGGACAAAGAGAAGGCAGATTTATTAAATACCTTATACCTCCCCATGCTCCTTATACAAAGGAGCATGGGGAGCTCAAGTTCATAATGGGGATGGTAGTGACTAGTGACATAGCCCCAAATGATCCACAATGACTCAAACGTGATATGGTAAAGAAATATTTAGACAGAATAAAGGTGGATAAAGCACCTGGACCAGATGGCATCCACCCACGGATCCTAAAAGAATTGTAATTTCAAAGCCATTGTTTCTGATTTTTAGGGACTCGTTATTGACTGGAATGGTACCACTGGATTGGCATAGGGCCAATGTGGTGCCTATATTAAAAAAAGGGATCAAAGTCTTTACCAAGTAACTATAGACCTGTTAGTTTAACTTCTATAGCTGGGAAAATACAGGACAGTTTAATAAAAGACCACATAGTTGAGTTTTTGCTGGAAAAAAATATCTTAAGCAACAGACTGCATGAATTCATGAAAGACAGAAGTTGTCAAAAAAAATCTGATTTCTTTTTATGAGAAGGTAAGTTAAACCTTAGACAAAGGGGTGGCTATGGATGTGGTATACTTGGATTTTGCAAAAGCGCTTGACACAGTTCCCCACACACGGCTAATGTGTAAGGTAAAGTCTACAGGCTTGGAAAGATCAGTTTGTAAATGGATAAAAACTGTCTAAAAGACAGAATTCAGAGAGTAGTGGTTAATTATTCTTACTCTGACTGGTCTAAGGTTATTAGTGGTGTATCCCAAGGTTCAGTGTTGGGACTCTTACTTTTTAATATCCCTATTATAAATAATTTCAGTCTTTGCAGAGGACACCAAGCTATGCAGTGTAATAACGTCCTTATAAGATGCCTCCAACTTACAAGCCAACCTCAATGCACTGTTTAATTGGGTGTCTATGTGGCAAATGAGGTTTAATCTTGATAAATGTAAAGTTATGCACTTGGGGGCTAAGAATATGCATGCATCATACATGCTAGGGGGAGTACAACTGGGGGAATCAATGGTGGAGAAGGATCTGGGGGTTTAGGTAGATCATAAGCTTACTAATAGCATGCAATGCCAAGCTGTGGTTTCCAAAGCGAAAGTCCTTTCTTGTATTAAGAGAGGTATGGACTCCAGAGAAAGAGATTGCATTTTGCCCCTGTAGAAATCATTTGTAAGACCTTATTTGGAATATGCAGTTCAGTTTTGGGCACCAGTTCTCAAAAAGGATACCAGGGAACTGGAGAAAGTGCAGAGAAGGGCAACCTAATTGATACAGTGCCTTGAAAAATATTCATACCCCTTGACATTTTCCAAATTTTGTCATGTTACAACCAAAAAACGTAAATGTATTTTATTGGGATTTTATGTGATAGACCAACACAAAGTGGCACATAATTGTGAAGTGGAAGGAAAATTATAAATTTTCAACATTTTTTACAAATACATTTGTGAAAAGTGTGGCGAGCATTTGTATTCAGCCCCCTATACTGTAATACCCGTAACTAAAATCTAGTGGAACCAATTGCCTTCAGAAGTCCCCTAATTAGTAAATAGAGTCCACCTGTCCAGAGGTTTATTAGAGAACCTTAGTGAACAACATCATGAAGGCCAAAGAACACCACACCAGATAGGTAAGGGATAAAGTTGTGGAGAAGTTTAAAGCAAGGTTAGGTTATAAAAAAATATCTCAAGCTTTGAACATCTCATGGAGCACTGTTCAATCCATCATTGGAAAATGGAATAAGCATGGCACAACTACAAACCTACCAAGACATGGGTACCCACCTAAACTGAAAGGTTGGGCAGGAAGAGCATTCAACAGAGAAGCAGCCAAGAGGCCCATGGTAACTTTGGAGGAAAGGAAGGGGGGTGGGGGATGCGCAAACTGAGTGTAGTATTATAGTAGATTTTAAAATAGCACAAGGTGAAGAAACGCTTACAGAATGTAGGGTTAGAAAGTGCTTATAGTAAGGTAGTCTGCCCGGGATGTAGTGCCGTCCTGCAGGCTCCGCCGGCTGGGTCCTGATCGTTGGCAGCAGAACTGTGATCAGGACCCAGCTGGTGGAGCCTGCAGGACGGCACTATATCCCGGGCAGAGTATCTTACTATGAGCACTTTTTAACCCTTCATTCTTTAAGTGTTTCTTCACCTGGTTTTATTAAAACCTACTATAATACTACACTCAGTTGGCGCCCCCCCCTTCCTTTTCTCATGTCTTTTCAGAGTTGGACACACTCTGACTGGAAATGTTCAATGTGAGCTTGTTGTGGGAAAGTCTGACCTTTTGTATGCTCTATCAAACATTTGCTATCGGAATTTCCGCACACAAATGTTTGAGAGCAGGTTCTGCAAGTTTTGTTGTCGGAAAGTCTGATGGTGTGTACTCAAGTCCGTCGCACAAAAGTCCATGCATGCTCTGAATCAAGCAGAAGGAGCCGCACTGGCTATTGAACTTAATTTTTTCTCGGCTGCTGTACGTCACAGTGTTCTTGACGTTCAGAATTTCTGACAACATTTGTGTGACCGTGTGTATGCAAGACAAGTTTGAGCCAACATCCTTCGGAAAAAAATGTGTGTACGCGGCATTAGGATGGCTGCCACTGCCACACTGATAATTTTTAAGGAATTTTTATTGGAATTCTTTTTTATGGACTCTTTGGACTGAGTTTCCTTTTTAATTTAATTATATTCCCAAGAGAGTATCTTTGATTTTGGACACACGCTCTATGCGCTAGAACTTTACATTATTCCTTCTGTAACTCTGGAGGAGCTGCATCGATCCACAGCTCAGGTGGAAGAATCTGTCCACAGGACAATTATGAGTCATGCACTCCACAAATCTGGCCTTTATGGAAGAGCGGCAAGAAGAAAGCCATTGTTGAAGGAAAGCCATAGGAAGTCCTGTTTGCAGTTTGCGCAAAGCCATGTGTGGGAGACAGCAAACAAATGGAAGAAGGTGCTCTGGTCAGATGAGACCAAAATTTTACTTTTTGGCCTAAAAGAAAAATGCTATGTGTGGCAGAAAACGAACACTGCATATCACCCTGAACACACCATCCCGTGAAACATGGTGGTGTCAGCATTATGTTGTGGGGATGCTTTTCTTTAGCAGGGACAGGAAAGCTTGTCAGAGTTAATGGGAAGGTGGATAGAGCCAAATACAGGGCAATCTTAGAAGAAAATCTGTTAGAGTCAGCAAGATACTTTTGACTGGGGCAGAGGTTCACCTTCCAACAGGTCAACGACCCCAAACCTACAGCCAGGGCTACAATGGAATAGTTTAGATCAAAGCATATTCACGTGTTAGAATGGCCCAGTCAAAGTCCAGACCTAAATCCAATTGAGAATCTGTGGCAAGTCTTTAAAATATTGTAGCTATTTTGCAAAGAAGAATGGGAACCAATTTCACTCTCTAGATGTACGAAGCTGGTAGAGACATCCCCAAAAAGACTTGCAGCTGTAATTGCAGCGAAAGGTGGTTCTACAAAGTATTGACTCAGGGGGGCTGAATACAAATGTAACCCACACTTTTCACATATTTGAATTACAGACGCATTACACACTCCTGACTCCTTTAAACCTCTTCTACTAGACTTGTGCGGTTCGATTCATTCCAAATTTAAATTCAGGCGAATTTTAATTTTTAAGAACTCGGATGTATTCTAATTTTTGAATTACAATAGTACCGAATTTAAACGACTCTGAAATAACGAGAAAAAAATTTTGGACGAAATTCAAATTCTAATCGTTTTCAAATACTTTTCGAATTCGAATACATTTCAAATTTGAATAGTTTTCAAATTTCCAAAGACAATAAAATAGAATACAAAATAAAGGAATAGAATAGAAAAAAAAGAAATAGACTAGAAAAGAATATAACAGAAAATAAAATAGAATATAATAGAGTAAAACAGAACAAAATAGAATAGAAAATAAAAGACCAGAATAGACTAAAATATAATAGCAATAAATAGAATAGAACAGAATAACATAGAAAGAATGTAACCATCTTCTGAAATTCGAATTTCAAATAGAAAAAATTTGAATACATAAGCAAATAATAGAATATAAAAGAATAGGATAGAAAAAAAAGAATAGACTAGACTACAATAGAATAGAATAGAAAGAATATAACCATTTCCCAAATTAAAATAGAATCAATTTGAATTTGAATAGAATAGAAAAGAATCGATTAGAATAGAAAATAAAAGAATAGTATAGAAAAAAAACTGAATAGAATAGAATGAATATAACCATATTCTGAAATTCAAATTTCAAATAGAATAAATTTGAATTTGAATAGAAAAGAATAGAATAGAACAGAAAATAAAATAAAATTATTGAATAGAAAAGAATAGAATAGAATAAACAAATAAGAATATATAAAATAAAAAAAATCAATAGAATAGAATAGATTAGAATAGAAACAATATAACAATTTCCCAAAATTCAAATAGAATCAATCAATTTGAATTTGAATAGAATAGAAAAAAAATTATTAGAATAGAAAGATGGGTATATTAATTATATTCTGTTGTTTTTTTCTATACTATTGTGTTATTTTCTATTCTATTCTAGTCTATTCTTTTCTATTCTATTCAAATTCGAATTTATTCTATTTGAGCTTTGTAAAATGGTTATATTATTTCTATTGTATTGTTTTTTTTTTTTTATTCTATTGTTTTCTATTCTATTTTAATTTCAGAAGATGGTTATAATCTTTCTATTTTATTCTATTCTTTTTTTTATTCTATTCCTTTCTATTCTATTCAATTATATTCTGTTCTTTTATTTTCTATCCTATTTTGTTCTGTTTTACTCTATTATATTATATTCTTTTATTTTCTGTTATATTCTTTTGTAGTCCATTCAATTTTTTCTATTCTATTCCTTTATTTTCAATTCTATTTTATTCTCTTTGGAAATTGGAAAACTATTCCAATTCGAAAACTTTTCGAATCAATCCGATTTTGAATTAAAACAATTTGAATGAATTTGAAAACGAATGAACAAAATGAACTCCGAAATTAATTAAACAAATTTAACTAAACCAATTTATGCAAATAATGAATCGAAACGAAACAAAACAAGTTTTTTTGTTTTGCACATGTCTACGTGCTACCCCAATTTGGCCACACCTACAATTTTCTGCAGAAAGCTAAGCCCAAGGCATTTTATCATTATACTTATGTTTTTCTCTTATTCCAAAAGTCAGTGAATAATTGTTTCAGGGTATGTTAAAAATGAGAACTTGTTTTCTTATTGTGGCTAAAAAACGGGGGCCAGATTTTGTGGGTGTAGTCAGTAGGGCAGTAGGGTGCTCCTGGATTTCAGTCCGAAAATCTGGTAACCTTAGCTTACATTGAGCCAAAGACAGTCTCTCTGCCTCCATGTGACAAGGTACAGACATAGTGATTGGCCACTTAGTCACGGTGCACTTCATTGCAAGAGGCAAGGGAGAAAGCCACATTCCCCCCCCCCCCCATACCTAGATGTGCCAGGTATTGCTCAGAGCTCTGGCAGTGTAGCAAGTGTTAGGTAAATATAGGCTTCTTATCTTGTCTACTATCCAGCAAACCTGTAACTTTGCCTTGCAATAGAGGAATATGCTTACTTACTATAGTCAGCGCCATTTAGTGATCATAATGTGAAATGGCCCCTAGATGGCACTGAATATCATAGGAAATAAATATGCTCCGTAGTCCATCTAGTGGTTATAATGCAATATTTTTTGCATTCACATGTTTGAATTTTAGAGACTACAGCCAGAACATTCAATTTTGCCCCATTCACACAGAATGAATTTACATGTAGTTTTAATTTGTTTTAAAATATACAAGATTAATACATACAATCTGTGTTGCAATTCACTGGTTAATTGCATTTCATTGGAAATCCCAATCAATTCCTCTAGAGCATTTAAAAACTAGAATCAACAACATTAATCTTATGGAAAAAATATTCCATACGATACAGAATACCATCCATTTATATAATAAAAAATGGGAACCTTGGTTTAAACACTCCATATCATTTTTTAACCCAGCCTGAGAATGATTACCCACAAGAAACCAATTTATCTTTTATATTGTTTTATAAAACCTCAATCAAAAACTGTACCACAGCTATGTATATTTACTTTACTGTCTATGTTTTTTCTAACGTCTCATATGTACAACCTGTTATTACTGTCAATGTTCTGACATAATTTTGCACTCTTTTTGTACCACCTTTTGTACCCAATAAAATAGTTTGTAAAAAAAAAAAAAAAGGAAAAAAGTAAAACTAAGCAAAAAAAAAATAATTTCTTTTAAAAATACACCCCTAAATGTCCCTTTAATCTTACCTTTAAATATACAACCAAGAACAACTATAAATACATTTTTCTTTGAAGCAGTATTCCTTTAGTTTTTGTCTCTTAAAATGGCTTGTTACATAATACCAGAGTCTGCTGGCTATGAAGCAGTATAAACATTATGCCAGTCATGGTATGCATGAACTTTTTTTCCACTACTTCAAATCAGGGTCATCTGGATGGAAGGCTGTTTTGTCAGAGGAATCTTGGGTCATAAGTTAAAAGGCAATACTAAATTATTTCTTAATTATTATTAGCTATGAACACACTGTGCTGTCAGAGGTGGCCTATTCAGAGGTTGTACAGCTGAACTGATCTTTACAAAGTATATAGGCAAATTGCAATTAGTTCTCCTTTCATAAATTGCTGTAAATAGACTAATGCTGTAAATAGAAGAATAGGGAATCAGACACCTGGTTTGTTTCTTTTATAAAATATAGTATGTTTTAATAGGGTAGAATTTTAAGCCAAACTCCAGCTTTAAAATAGTTTGTTTGGACCAACCTGGTCCAAAAGTAAGGCCCCAAGCGAAAGAAATAGAATGCAAAGATAGTTTAGGGCCGGCATGACAGGGTGAGGAGGGGAAGCAAATATGGGGTTAAGGATTTTAGGTGGAGAGTAGGGGAGAGGTAGGGTTGGTTGGGAGCAACAGGATGAGGAGGGGTCTTTGGAGTTTATTTAAGGGGGAGGCAGAGTCTCCCGGGCAGCAGTGGAGGGACAGGTGACAAGCAGGCAGTTTAGTCCATGCTGCTGCTTGTCACAAACGAAAAACATAGCCGATGTGGATAGGATCCTGGCCCAGCTGCGGGCTGCTGCAGCTTCCAATGGTCTGGAGTGGCTGCAAAGCCAGGTGCCAGCCCCTTTTGGAGGACCAGGCATCCGGGTCAGCAGCAGGCGGGGCAGGACATCCCATGTGCTCAGCAGTCTTGGCCACCAGAGCGTTTTTCCCCCGGATCCTCCCCCCGAGCTTTGCACCAGTGCAGGAGCCCCGCCCGGGACCCATCAGGACCACCGGCAAAGCGAACACTGGCTCCTGCGGGTGGTGGGCCTGGACAGAATCCTCGTTGTAGGCGGAGTTCAGCAGGCGGGGCATCAGGACGAGTACGCACGCCTCCTCCGCCTGCCTGGCGTCACTGTCCGGAGCCAGCGGACTCCTCCCCCTCTGATGCTTTGGGTAGGGGGGAGTCTCGGCATAGGAGGAGCAATGTCGCAGCCGCCGGACCATTACCTGATGTGGCCAGCGGCTCCAGTGTGTCGGCGGCGACCCCTGCGAGAAGAGAGAGGGGTGGGAAGTGCAACAGAAAGGCGGAGACAGTGGCTCAGGGTCCTGGACGTATGGGCGGTATGAATAGCACATCGGTGGGCAGATCCGGTGCTGGGAGGAGGAGCCAAATATGGCATGGATCCACGGCATCCATGCCCTCCTCGCCTGGGATGCTTCAAAGAGAGGAGCAACAGATTCCAGAAGTGCGGTCTGAGGGTAAGCTGTCCTGCTCTGAAGAAGAGGAATCGTAGGGACATCCAGCATCAGGGGATTCTGCAGCTACGAGATTTATTAGGGGGGCTGCGGGATTTGGTGCAATGGTTTGCAGGGGGTAATGCCCCGTAGGTGGCGCCGTGGGTCCAGCCGGGTGGCGGAGTAGTTGCAGACGGGATAGGGATGGGTCCCAGTGGGGTACCCCCCTCGTCATAGTTGCGGCGGTAACTCCCTCTTCCACAGGGGGCCCATAGTATCTCCCCCAGTTCCGGTGGCTGCAGTTGCGGCATCAGGGGAGAAGGTCCCGGGAAAGGTGGATGCTGTGTGGATTGCCGATGCAGCAAAGTGCAAGGTTTATGTGTGCTTTGAAGGGCCGTTAAGGACAGGACATCCGGAATAAGATTTGCAAGGGTGAGTACGTAGAGATCTTCTCCCTGCTACCTCTTAAGAAATTTAACCTGGATAGGGTTAAGCCCGATGACTCGAAGAAGGATGAGGAAAGGTGGCGGTACAGATTGATTCTGAGGACTTTCGCCAATCGGCTACAGGCGTTTGCCATTATGGCACGTCTCATAGGGGAGAAGAACCCAGGGCACTGTTCAGTGCTCTTTTGTTATATGGATGCTGCCGGCGAGGCCCATAGAGTATATGGGAGTTTCGGCAGCGGAGGGCCGTCCGTCCTTCCCTTCAGTGGGACCACAAGGACATCAGCCTCTGGATGCCGCTCATGTCCCTGGCACGGGCTCCGAACCATTTTTTACAGGGGGGGGGGGGGGGGGGGGGGGGGGCGGTGGTGCAGCTTCCCCTGGACAACCGTCATTAAGAAGTGCGGTTTCTGTTGGCATTACAACAAGGGCTCTTGCCAGTTTGGGAGCTCGAGTGCTCCCGGTTGCCGAGGTTCTTATCCAGTGTATAAATTGTTGGCCCTCAAGGTGAAGATCCGTGGGATATTGGGACTGCGCAAGATCCAGCTTAGGAAGCTACAATCCCTGTTGGGTAAGTTTAATTTCGCATGTCGCATTATTCCCATGGGCAGGGTTTTTTGCAGACAGCTATCTGCTGCTACAGTGGGGATTAGGTCCCCTACATACTTTATCTGTCTCCGGTCAGTTAAGGGAGAGGACAAGCCCTCCACCTCTGCAACCATACCAGGCCGCATTACCTCAACTCTGCCCCCCCAAAGCACCTTGCCCCCATGTTGATGGAGACAAGGGCCTCTTCCCGACAACCTTGGGCTGTGGTTGTCGGGGTCTGCGGGTGGGGGGCTTATTAGAATCTGAAAGCCACCTTTAACAAGGGGGGCCCCCAGACCCCCCCCATGTGAATGGGTATTGGGTATTGGCATCATATCCCTACCCATTCACCCCAAAAAGCAGTGAAATGTTAAAAACTACAAGAGGCGATTTTTGAGAAATCCTTTATTAAAAAAGAAGCCCCAAGCTGTCTTCTCCCCGAGCTGTCTTCTCCCTGTGCTGTCTTTTACCCAAGCAGTCTTCTTCCCGAGGTGTCTTCTCCCCATGCTGTCTTCTTCCTCGCCGCCGGTTACTTGCTAAAAACAAAAAAAGGCAGCGCTTCTTCTAATTCTATCTTTCTCCGTTGTGTTGTCATCTGCTGTCTGGCATCTCTTATATAGCCATGGGGCATGGCCATCCGCTAAAATCACCCAGAGAGCCCACCCCTTGTGACATCACAAGAGATGTCAAGCAGCGGGCGACAACACAAAGGAGCAAGAGAGCCTTAGAAGAAGAGCAGCCTTTTTTTTTACAAATGATTTTTATTTCGGAACACAGAAAAAGACATACAATCAGATACGAAACATAGCCATGCATATAATATGTGATACCATCTCATAATCAAGCCGATGTGAGACACATATCAAGTGGCAGATGGTTACATACAGCAATAATAATGTTATCCGTGTCTTGTGGCTGTCATATCAGGTATCTGGAACTAACATATATGCATAAGAGAAAGTTGAAGAGGTATAACAAATCCAAAATCATAGGGAAAGGGATGGGGGAGCGGAACACTGGCACTCCAGCTGTATGGTAACTTGTGTATGTCATGCCAAAACAAATCAGAACCCTAAAAACAATATGATGATCAGGAGGCCCATTTCCTTTTAAATACCTGCATAGTGTCTATCAACGTGTGGTGGATTCGTTCCATAAGACGTATTGCTTTCATTCATCTTAAAACTTGGTCCCAGGGGACTGCTGGTGAGCACCAATATAGCGATATTGCCCAGTGTACTGCACTGAATAGCATATGGGCGAGTTTCTGAGCTGGTGGGTAGTCTCTGGGAGGTCTGTGAAAAAAAGACACATCTGATAAGTCAGGGTATTGTGCATCCCAGTGATTTGAGCAACTTTAGTAGCTATCTTCTGCCATAGGGGCTGAAGAACTCTACATCTCCAAAATATGTGGAGATGTGTGCCTCTATCGGGGGGGAACCTCTAAAGCAGTTCCCCGGGACCAAGGGGCAAAATCTATTCAATCTTGAAGGTGTATAGTACCATCTGGTGTAGAGTTTTACCACTGTCTCTTTTACCACCAAAGATTTTGTACATTTGTGCATATTTGACACCCTATCTAACCAATTCTCAGATGCTATCTATAGACCTGTTCCAGCTTCCCAATTGAGCATTGCTGGTGATTTTATGGGGAGGTTTCGTTCATTTAGGTATTGGTACATGGTTGAGATAGTGCCCTTATCTCTAGAGGAGAACCTACACATGTGTTCAAAAGTATTGGTGGTAATTATCTCCTCCCTGTGTTAGTGAGTGGAATAGAAGTGTCTAATCTGTAAATATTTATAAACTCTATTTTAGGTAGGGCATGTTTTTCTTGCAGAAAGGTGAAAGAGCTAAAAGGGGTTCTTGAGTCAGGGCATCTAGCATGGGTAAGCCACTCTGTGTCCAGTGGGAGAAATCTTGGATAGCGTGGAATGCAGAAGGGAATCTAGGGTCTCCTAGAAATTAGGCTAGGCGAGGACTGTGGGGAGCCAGTGAGTACGATGATTTGTATAGTGACCACAGCTGTAATGAGTGGCCCACTACTCCATTCAATGGTGTCAGATCTTTGGGCCTAATTTGGTCTAACCAAAGGAGACCTGGTCTAACCAAAGGAGTGTGCCATTGAGCCAATTGCACCAATCTGGCGGAAGTGTAGTAAAGCCATAAGTGTGGTAGTCCCAGTTCACCCAGGGCCATTGGTCGGTACAGAAGTCTTTTATTAAAACGAGGCTTCTTGGCTTGCCAGATAAAAGCATTCATCTCCTGCTGAGTTAGTTCTATGGTCTGATGGGAAACATATAGAGGCAAGGATCTAAAGTAGACTAGCAGCTTTGGGAATTAAAGTTTACAGAGAGAAGTGGCCAATTTTACTCCCAGGTACGGTAATGCTTCCCCACATAGAGCAAAGCCAAACTTGGACTGGATACCTGAAAGCGCGTTTTGTGGGATATTGATCGGGAGTGCAGCACATTTCGACAAATTAACCCATAGAGCCGATAAGTTGTGGAAGGTACTTAAAGTGGGGATCAAGTTAGGCAAAGAAACCACAGGATATGATAAAAATAAGAGGACATCGTCCGCATACATACTTGAATTCCTAATCTCCTTTGCTATAACCCCTAATGTTGGGATTCAGGCAAATTGAGCGGGCCAGAGGCTCAATCGCCAAGGCGATAGCACAGGGGATAGGGGGACATCCCTGCCTGGTCCCACGGCCCAGTGTGAAATACTCAGAGGTTCATCCCGGGAGTTTAATGCAAGTGCATTTGTTATGGTATAAAGCCCTGAATCCGTACACAAATGGCCCCCGAAACCCAAATTTGGAAAGAATAGATTCTAAGTAGGGCCATGTATGCTATCAATTGCCTTATGTATGTCAAGTCTTATAAAAAGGACATTTCGGGAGAACATGTCAGCGTCTTGTATTATATTAGTGGCCACACGAATATTATTGGTGATTTGTCTAGTGGGGATAAAGCCTGTTTGGTCTGGGGAGATCAGCGTGGGAATGATAACGGAGAGTCTATCCTCTAGGAGGCGACCAAAAAGGTTTAGGTCATTGTTTATGACCGAAATAGGGCGGTCATTTTGAGGGAGGGTGTGATCTTTGTTTGGTTTTGGTATCAAAGACATTTTCGCCATCAACATGTCATCTGGGAAGGTGACCTTTAAGTATATGATTGAATTGATTTTTAAGATAGGGGACTAATTGATTAGAAATTTTTTTGTAGTAGGTGGAAGAAAACCCGTCTGGACCTGGGGCTTTTGAGGGTTTCAGGAATGCAATTATAGCCTGGTGTTCAGGGTTTTAATTTGCTCCTCTGACAGGGAAGGGAGGGACATATTCTCCAGCCAGGATTTGGACGCGGGGCCAGGCAGGGAAGAGGGGGCCGCCAATAGGTCTTGGTAAAACTTGGAGAAGATTTTGAGTACATCTGAGGGGTGGGTGACAGTATTACCCCTATCATTCCTAAGTTTATAAGAGTGTGGAGGTTGGATGGTGAAATTCAGTTTTCTGGCAGGCCATTTTTTATTCCCCCAGTCACATTTGTTGTGCAGTACTGCAATGCACATGGCTTATGTGTAGTGCGGCGGGCTTTTGGGGGTTAAAACAGGTGGTGAGTAAGTGAAATAATGCCTCCTCAACAACTGTCAGACCCTCTATGAGAAGCATACCACTGCGGATTGCTCTTCAGAGGCCTAACGAATGTGTAAATGAGCCCTAACTGAGTGACCAATTACAGTATAGAAAACTGTCATAAATCCCCACCAAGCCAGACCTGGTGCACAGGATATAAACTATCAGCAGAAAGCTTACATTGCTCTGTTTGCTCATACCTAGCTGTTGACACAAAGTGCTGAAACTCTTTGAAGACGTAAAGAGTAAAAAACCCCAAAGGGGGTGCAGCTCTACATTACCAACAGCTAGAATGCACAAACCAAATGTAACGCTACCCGCTGGATAGGATAGGTTGTCTTGTTCTGTGCCTTGACCTACTTAGAAACCTCAACCTCTCTGACTTACCTGGTTAGGTGGAGGCCTGTACAACACCACAAAATCCACTGGGGCAACGCCTGACACCCAATAATGATGTTCTTCAGAGAGACAAACATCATTCAGATAGTAAAAGGTAATTCAATGTACTGTGAAAATGTGTAAGTCAATGGGTACCCAGTGGGTAACCAGTGTGGCAACACACTGGATGTCTCCAGCTGCCCTTGTGCTTTTGCTGACTGTCCCGTGTGTCACTGTTCCTTTAAGGAGGGGTCAGCTTCCTCCAGACACACTTGCACTAAATTTATCCACTGCTATATGTGCTCCAACTTGGGAGACTCTGAAAATCATAGAGTTAGGACCGCAGTACACAGAGGAGCCTTGACGTAGGCACATATATTTTAATGTGAATTGTGGGACAGGGTCAATTCAGTCCAAAACTCTTCACAGTCAGACCTGAAATCAGTCCCAAACCCTCAGTCCTCAGGCCAGTATCAGACTCTACATCCTCAGACCTCAGATCAGCTTCAAATCCTTCAACTTCAGACCTCAGATCAGCTCCCAAAAAATGTACCTTCAGACCCCAAATCAGCCCCAAAAATGTCACATCTGATGTAAGATCAGCCCCAAGCTCTGCGATTTCAGAATAGCAGTGGTTTTATAAATCTGCTGCAGTGTTCAAACAAGAGGAGGAACAGTGTAAGCGTCAGTGCATTGTGAGCCACCAGTGGAAAATTGCTTTTCCACTGGAGCAGAGTGGAGCAGAGGAGCATTTTGCATTTATAAAACAAAGAAAGCGATGATAACAGTGAAGAGTTTGAGCTAAGAGAGATTCACTGTATCAGTGAAAGGATGCAGTGTGAGCAAAGTGAGCAAAGTGAGCAAAGAGTTGAGATGGGAGGTGGGGTACTATAATATTGGAGGTGAGGTGGGGGGTGAAGGTGACTAGAAGAAGAGAACATGAGGTGGTGTGAAAGGGGGAGGGTGTTATACGGGGGGTTTAGGATGGCAGGGAGTCACTGTGATTTGGCAGAGAAGAAGGAGGGTAGGGTTGGATGTCAGTGAGGAATTGCAATGAGATGGGATAGCAGGGAGTTAATGTGACCAGATGGTCTCACCAATATAGTCATTGGTTTCCACCAGAGAAAATATTTAGCAAAAGAGGCATATTCTGCTCACCTTACTCCTAACACTAAAGCCCCATACACACGCGCGGATTATCCGAGGACCAGGTCGGCCGGATCCTGTCCGTCGTACTTTGTCCGATGTTGGTGTTGCGTACACACGGTCGGACAACGTTGTCGGAATTTCCGGTCTTCAAGAACGTCGTGACGTAAGTCGTCTTCCACGAGACAAGAAAAGGGAAGTTCAGCACCACGTCAGGCACCCGTTGGGCTCCTTCTGCTGATCCCATGTTTATCGCGAGTTAGTCGAAGTTTGGGGACTTACGATTCGCGCTTCTCAGTTTTCTGACTCACATCGTTACTGCTCTTCAGTTTGTGCTTGTCGTGCGTATCTGTTTATTAGTGCGTGTAGTCAGTTCGCATTTGTTGATCATTGCGGCCTATATCTTGATATAGGACGCTTTGATTTGCACTGCTTATTGTCTGCTCGTTTCTGGTATTCATTTCGTTCTTTCAGGCCTTGCTGTTTATCGGTGCTTTCTGTTTGTCCGTTCTGACCAGCCGACCGTTTGTGAGCGATGTTTCCCGTACGTACTCGTCGCCGAGTTCGTGCTGTACGCGGAATTGGTGTCGGGCTTTTTGCTTTGACCCAAGACCCGTCCATGAACAGAGTGACGAGGAGTATGTGGACCAAGAATTGGTTGCTTCAGCGTGGTCAGTTCTCGCACATGCCTTTGCTTCGTGAGATCCGGGAGAATAATCCTGATGATTTCAGGAACTTTCTCCGGATGACGGACCCCGTGTTTCACCGTCTTTTGGCTTTGCTGACCCCTTTTATCAGCCGGCAGGATACCTGCATGAGACAAGCCATCACTCCGGAGAAGAGGCTTGTTGCTACGTTGAGGTACTTGGCGACAGGGAGAAGCCTTCAGGATTTGAAGTTCTCTTCAGGTATCTCTCCCCAGGCCCTGGGAATCATTATTCCAGAGACCTGTTCTGCCATCATCCAGGTCCTGCAGGAGGACTATATTAAGGTAACATTTCTACTTTACTATTCCATTCTATGTATGCTCTGTTTGCTAATGTCTTCTATTTTTGACCTCCTTCCCTAATCACCATGATTGCAATATGCTCTAATATGCTGTGCCCCTTTTCTCCTTCATGCATTTTTCCCTTCACTTACCTCCCCAGCATGCTCTTCTGGCCCAATAGACACCTATGGCCTAGTCACTTAAGCAATGTATTTTGTCTGCTGCATAGTATTGTTTTCCCCCAAACACCCCCTAAAATATGCACAAATGTTTGCTGTGCGATTTACTTCATGTAGAGCTTTTTTTTTTTTTTATTTGGTGGGGGGGGGGGGAACTCATTAGGAACCCCCTCCCCCAACTGCTCTGTCAGATGGTACCAATCCTCTATCTGCTGGCTTTCCCAAGGTCAATACACACTATATACCTACCTCTTCATAGTGGGCATCTTTAGTGATGAATTCAGCAAAGCATGTAGTGCAAGGGGCTGGCTCCATACTTTCCAGTTCCTCTTTTTTTTGTGTTCTTTCCCTCCTATTAGCTTGCATGGTAATTTCAGAATGTCACAATGTGCTTTTCTTTTTTTTTTGGGGGGGGGGGTGTTTGAAATGTTATGTTATCTTTCCTGTGGGCTGCCAATAGTGTTAAGTACAGAGGGTCTGGCCAAACTAGCACACATTATTGAGCCATTTGGCAATCAATGAAGTGCAGAGGGTTACCTGTCCAACCCCCCCCCCCCAAACCCTAGTTATTGCCAATGGCCCATCAGAAGTGGGGGGATTGATGTGGGGTGAGTCATCTGCGAAGGGGACCCTCTACTTTTCTGTGCAAATACTTTCCAGCCTAAAATGTTAAAGTATGCTCTTGTTCCAAGATGTTGATTGTCTAATCTGCTTGCAATGTTTATGTGCAAAGTGACTCATTTTTTTTTATTGTTTCACTCCACAGTTCCCTTCCACGCCACAGGAATGGCAGACTGTGGCCTCCCACTTTGCCAGCCGTTGGGACTTTCCTAACTGCGGAGGGGCAATTGATGGGAAACACGTCCGCATCGTCCCACCGCACCAACTCGGAGTCCTACTATTATAATTATAAGGGGTTTAATAGTGTAGTGATGTTGGCGGTGGTGTCGGCGACATACGAGTTTATGTATGTGGACGTGGGGATGAACGGCCGGATCTCGGATGGTGGTGCCATTGCGCACAGGGAGTTCTACTGGCGTCTCCAAAGTGGCAGTCTGTGCTTACCACCTCCAGAGGAGAATGCTGAAGGACTCCCCTTCGTCTTTGTCGCAGATGAAGCGTTTGCGTTGACTCCCCATCTGATGAGGCCCTTCCCGATGAGGACCCTCACCCCAGACCAGAGGGTCTTCAACTACAGGCTGTCCAGAGCCCGAAGAGTGGTGGAGAACACCTTTGGCATCCTGGCCAGCCGCTTCCGCCTGTTCTTGACGGCTATTAACTTGGCGGAATGCAAACTGAACCACATAGTTCTTGCCTGTTGCATATTGCACAACTTTTTAAAACGACACAACAGCAACTATGTGGTGCCCATTGGCCCAGATGTGGAGGGCCCTCCAAATGCTGACCTCACAGCCCTTCAAGCGGCACGTCCAGGCTTGCCCCCTCTAAATGCCCGCGCGGTACGCGAGCAATATATGGACTACTTTGTGGGTAGGGGGGCCATTGCTCAGCCTGACGATGTGTGAGAGGCATTTTTTAATAAATATCTTTTTTAAACCAACCTAGGATTTCTTGTCATTTCCGTATTATTGCTTATTTGACCTAGAAATTTTTGCCCTTTAGCTTCGACAGTGGGAATGCACTTTCTGGGCAAAAGGATGTAACAGTCTCTTCTTCCCAAAAAGAATCTTCTCATGTTGTGTGTTTGATACCTAATCTTTGTTCTAGAGAAGGTTTCTAGTGCATAACTGACACCCAAAATACTCATTGTCATCACCATGACAGAAATGTGTGTATTACCCAAAATGGTGTGCTACGTGTTTTCCAACAAATCACTGTGGGTGTCATTGACATAAGTCAAATCCACTATGCTCTACAAGTGCAGTGCAAAAGTGCCCTGGAAAAGAAACTTGCAGCGCAAACTGGACTTCCCTTTAGTAAATAACACCCATTGCCCCCCAAATCCTTTACATTTGACATACATAATGTTTTTTGGTTTTGAAATAAGGAAGCCACACATTTAGAAAATTAAAAAAGTTTACTTGCAACACATTCCCAAGTGCGTTTACAAACTTCTTGCCAAAACTGACAAGATCTGGTTTATTTATAACATTGTTTACAAACATTCCGCATTTGGTAAAACCAGGCATGGAGCAAAACAGAACATAGGAACTCGGAAAGATCAACTTTCTAAAGTGAAGACAAGATCAGACATGACTATATGTTCAAAGTGTGTTTGATCTTGCCTTCATCACATGGGGGGGCACCCCTGGAAACTGGACATTTATAGTCAAATATGTGTTTATTGAAGTTTAACAGGATACATCGTATATGTAACATCAAATTGTCAACAGTGAGTATCATTTGGCATGAGGTATATTCAAACAGCATAAAATAAACGGCCCCTGGTCCCAGGGGTGTAATATTATCTAAAGCCAACAATACATGCCATATTAACTGTAGGGGCACCCGTCTAGGGTTGAGCCCTGGGGAGTGGTTGACATCGGTCTTCAAAGAAATAAGGTAACAAGGTTAGAGGGGTAGAGAGGGAGCAGAGTAGGTATGGGGGGGGAGGGGGGAGAGGTAAGAGAGAAAGAGAAGGAGGGGGGGGGCGGGCCCGGGCGGGTCCCAGCACAGCACGTTCAATCAGGTTGGCTGGGCTGATGCTCAGCCCACTCCCTGCGGTGATATTAGTTTTTTCAGAGAATCTGATGAGGAGAACTCGATCCATATGAGCCATTGGAGCTTATAGTTTTCGAAGGAATCATTTTCCAAGGCTAACATTTCCTCCATGCGCATAATGTCATTGACGGTGGAAACCCATAGAGATAGGGGAGGGCTGGTGGTGGTCTTCCAGAACATGGGGATTATTTGTCTAGCGGCTGAGAGGAAGAAGCGCAGTAGGGAGCGTTTTTGTGATGGTATAGAGCCTGGGAGCATAGATAGGAGGGCAATTTCAGGGGATGGAGAAAGAGGTTTGTCATACAGATTGCTATATACTGAAAAAACCTGTGTCCACAAAGGGCGCACAAGTTGACACTCCCACCATATGTGTAAGTAACTGCCATCAGCCGAGCCGCACCTCCAGCATGTGGGGGGCACGGATGGGAAGATGTTGTGCAGTGTTTGAGGGTCCCTATACCATCTTGCTAACAGCTTGAAATTTTTCTCTTGATTGTAACATGACGTTGAGGTCTTGTGCGTAAAATAAAATGACTTCAGCCAGTCGGTGTCGGTAAATTCCTTTCCCAGGTCCCTGGACCACCTCCTGGTGTAAGATGGAGGATGTTTGTGTAGGAGGGTATGTTGTAGTGTGTACATAGCGGAGAGCGAGTGTTGTGGAGGTTCGGAGAGAGAGCACAGCTGTTCGAATTCTGTGAGAGGTCTGTGTATCTGAGAGGAGGAAAAGAGAGATGAACAGAATGATGTGATCCTTATGGCTGTGAGCCAATTACCCCGACCCCCCGGTAGAACCGGTTTGCCAGAGGTGGTGTCTACAAATGACCTCGCCACTGGCCACTCAGTGCGGAGATAGGGGCCTATTGTGAGTGATCCTTCTCCCTGAGGTACATCTGGGTGGTCGAATAGCGGAGTAAGGGGTGAGGGTTCCGAGGACAGTAGGGGCTGCATCCCTTTCTTATACCATAGCTGTAAGGCCGCAGCTGTTAGTGGGGACGTTGAGAATAGGTGTATAGATTGCCCGTGTCCCCACAACAAAGCTCGAAGATCGTGGGGAGATAGGTCCTGTTCTACCATAGTGGATGCTTTATTGAGGGGGCGTGGGAACCATTCAGTGATTCTGGCCAGAAGAGCTGCTTTGTGGTATAGCTCGAAGTCAGGAAGACCCGCACCTCCTTGGGTTTTGGGGTATGTGAGAAGTGTGTGTTTGATGCGGGGCATACCTTGGTGCCACACAAATCGGATGGACATAGAACGTAGGAGATTGAAGAAGCGTTTTGGGACTGAGATGGGCACTGTTTGGAAGATATAGAGTAGTTTGGGGAGTGTGTCCATTTTTAAAGTGTTTATGCGTCCGAACCATGGCAAAGGAGTGGTGTTCCAGTCATCTAAGTCTTTACGCAAACGGGTCACCAGGGGCAGATAATTTAGGGCATACAGTTCCGATAGATCGGCCGGTATCTGTATTCCCAAGTAAGATATACTCCTGGCACTCCATTGGAAGGTAAAATTGGCTTGAACCTGGGTTAGAGTATGTGTGGGGAGGGAAATATTAAGGGCTTCCGTTTTGGCTATATTTAGTTTAAAGTCGCTGAACTTCCCGAATCGATTGAATTCCAGTAACAGTGAGGGTAGGGATGTGTGTGGTTGTTGTACGTAGACCAACAGGTCATCCGCATAAAGAGATAGTTTGTATTCTGCGGAGGGTGTCTGTATGCCCAGGATGGAAGTGTTGCCTCGTATTGCCTGTGCTAGGTGTTCTATTACTATGGCAAATAGCAGCGGAGATAAAGGGCATCCCTGTCATGTGCCATTTGTGATCTGGAACGGTGTGGATGAAGTGCCATTGACTAAGACCGAAGCGGAGGGATTAGAATATAGTGCCATTACTTTGGACACGAATGTAGGTCCAAGACCTATTTGTTCTAGAGATAGGCGTAAGAAGTCCCAATTTACTCGGTCAAAGGCCTTCTCCGCATCGAACGAGAGTAGGCAAGCTTTTAAGTTGTGTTTCCTTATGTAGGAGATGAGGTGGATGGTCTTCGTGGTGTTGTCCCTGGCCTCGCGTCCAGGGACAAAACCTACCTGGTCTCTATGTATAATGGTGGGCAGATAGGGGGAGAGGCGGGTCGCCAAGACCTTGGCATAGAGTTTGATGTCAATATTGAGAAGAGAAATCGGTCTATAGCTCCTGCATTGTGAAGGGTCTTTACCGGGTTTCGGTATAACTGATATGTTAGCGGACAGTAGGTTGTGTGAGGGTGGGTGTGCGTTATCGATAGCATTAAACGTCGAGGCTAATAGCGGGCAGAGTGAGGGGGCGAACGCTTTATAAAACCTGGGGGAAAAGCCATCAGGGCCTGGGCATTTTCCTGATTTTAAGCCCTTAGTGGCTAGAATAAATTCCGCCGTTGTTAGTGGTTCTTCTAGGGCAGATGTGTGCTCGGGGTCAATTTGTGGCAGGGCAGTCTCCCTTATATAGTCCGTCATTTCAGTTAAGCGTGTACGCCGCCCGCTGTCAGTTTCTGTTTGGGGGCGCAGGTTGTATAGGTCAGCGTAATAAGATTTAAAGGCCTCTGATATGCCTTGGGGGTTATGTATCTTCCGTTGGTCAGGTGTGCAGATGTAGGGTATCGGTTTACGTGGGGGCCTGGGGTGTAGGACCCTGGCTAGATGCTGTCCGCATTTGTTCCCGAAAGCGTAGTGATAGTTGCGGCCCTTGTCTCTGGCTATGAGGGAGTGTGCGTCTAATAGGCTGAGGAGTTCTCTGCGGGCATTAGATAAGTCTACGTAAGTCACCGGGTTTGAGTCTTTCTTGTGCAATGCTTCAAGCGATTTTATTGTCGCTAGTAGCCGGGATATTTCCGCGGTCCGTGCTTTTTTAAGGCGGGAACCATGTTGGATGAAGACACCTCTCAGTACACACTTCAGGGCCTCCCATTTGGTCAGGGGGTTAGTGTCATCAGAGCGATGGACCTCAATAAAGTCCTGGATCGCCTGTTTAATGGCTGCAACACATGGAGTGTCTTTTAATAAGTTGTCATTCAATCTCCACGATGTCCGGTCTGGGGATAACCGTGGAGGGGCCAGGCTGAGGTGTACTGGGGCGTGATCAGACCATAGTATGTTCCCTAGGGAAACCTTCAGCGGTGTGTCTAGTAGGGCTTGGGAGATTAAAAAGTAGTCTATACGACTATATGAGTTGTGTGCTACAGAATAACAGCTGTAATCTCTCTCGAACGGGTGTTGCACCCGCCACACATCCACAAGTTGTGCAGAGTGCAGGAGTGTCTTTATCTGTGTGAGTGCAATGTGAGATAAGGTTGACTTACCCGAGGAGGAGTCCAGGGCCGGAGAAAGGGTTACATTCAGATCACCACCTAATATAAAGCACGGACCTCCAAATGAGAGTAGCTTACCAACCACCTTAGAGAGAAAGGACGCCTGGTCCTGATTGGGTCCATAGACATTAGCCACTGTGAAGATAGAAGAATTACATTTTAGTTTGAGAAATATGTACCGTCCTAACGGGTCAACAAGGGAGTCCAGTATTTCTGGGTGGAATGACTTGTGGAAAGCTATTGAAACCCCTTTGGATTTCGATAGTGGGTTCGTGCTATGGAACCACTGGTGGTAGTGGGGGTTTTTAAGCTTTGGGATCGCTGATTCCCGGAAGTGTGTTTCCTGCAACAGCAGAATTTTGGTCTTGGCCTTATGGAAGTGGTATAACACCTGGCTTCTCTTTTCTGGAGTATTAAAGCCTCTACAGTTATAGGAGGCTAGGGTTACGTTATCAGGTGACATCATCATAGAGGTATAAGAGGGGTGTGTGATTATGTATCCTTACCTGTGCCGGTATTGGGGTCCGCCCGGACCAAACCCCGGGGGGGTTAGGGGGGGTAGCTTGGGGTGAGAGAAGAGGAGAGGGAATAGGGGGGGAGAGAAGGAGAGGGGGAGACATCAGGCCACAGTGTGGCAGCAATAAACAAGCAACGAAAATATATAGTAAAACGACAATCTTCTGTATCAAACTAATTCTCAAAAAGAGAGACGTAGTGCACTAATCGGCACTCGTGGTCCTAGTGGGGGGTAACTGTGGAAAGCGCATGGAGTGCTTCCCGGCCCCCTACACCCTGGGGGTGCCAAAACAGAGGTTTACTAAGGATAACCGATAACATTGTTCACAAAGCTTATAAAACATGGGCTAGGTCAGGCCCCGGGGCCTGGTCCAAATAATGAAAAAATAAAAAATAAAAAAAATTAAAAAGATATAGGGGGTGAAAAAAAAAAATATAATGATGGTGGGAAACAAAGTGCAAAAAACGGGGAAAAATAGAGTCAGTGGCAGGACCGACTGACTTAGCGTAGTATAATGTACTCTTGTAGTATCCTTGATCACCCAAGGGAAGTAGGTAACACTGCCCGTGTAAGTGCAATTCGAGGTGGTTCACATTAGCTGCGTCTGGTCCAGCCTTCTGTCCGAGCAGTGGTGTGCTATATGTCGGCAGTCTTAGGTTGGCATTAGAGCGGAGTCTGGCCTGGGAGCTCTTTGTGACCAGCAGGATGGGTCTCCTGTGGGATCAAATGAGGCGAAACAGTATATCCGAAAGTTCAGATGTTGGGGGATACAAGGTGCACAGGTGTTGTGTACCCCCACCTCAGTAAATAACTTGCAGTTAGCGTGTGCCAGTCATAATGGTGTGAGGGGGAGCCCGCAGGCTGGATCAATAAGTTGTGACAGCGTCCATCTTTTTGGTTTCAATCATCAGGGGGTCCGTGTGGGGAGCTTCTTTGGCGTTTGTGTTTGCCACCCTTCAGCCATTGAGGTTGGAATGGAAGGCCAGGGGTCGTGGGCTGTATAGGCCAGTCAGGCAGGGCTATTTGGGGTAGTTCCAGTGTGCTTAGGAACCTGGGGAGGTCACCCAGTGTGCGGAACAGTGCGGTCTTCCCCTCATGGCGGACTCGGAGTTGGAAGGGGAACCTCCATTGATATTTGATTTGTTTCTCTTGGAGGACTGCAGTGATGGGCTTGAGGGCCCGGCGCATAGCCAGTGTCTGGCGTGAGAGGTCTGGCAGGAGCATAACTGGGACATCATTTAAACGGATAGAGTCCTGTGTACTGGCAGCTCTCATAATCTCCTCTTTGATCTTGTAATAATGGACCCTGCAGAGCGTGTCCCTGACAAAAGAGGAGTCAGTGTTTCTGGGGCCAGAGGTCCTGTGGACCCTGTCTAGCTCTATGTGGGCGTCTTTGGGCTTCTGCAGTAGCTGGTTAAAGATGGCGGTCACTGCCCCAGCTAAGTCCTTGGGCTCCACTGACTCAGGAATACCACGTATTCTGACATTGTTCCTTCTATTACGGTTCTCAATGTCGTCCTGATGGTACATGAGCTGCTGTATCATAACTGTGTGGGAGTTTAGGGTCTCCTCATGTGTCTGTAGAGTGGTGCAGATGCCATCTGTAGTGTCTTCTATGTCTTCCATGCGTGCCCCCAGGTCCCTCTTAAGGTCAGCTATCTCCCTTTTATAGCTCTTCTCCATGCGGGAGACACAGTGCTCAAAGTCATGTTTAGTGGGTAAAGAGCGCAAGTAAGCATGCATGGAGCGCATCTGAGATTCCATGTCCCATCCATCCCCTGAGCACAGCGATGCCTGGGAGAGACTGTGTGGGCTGTGAGGGTTGTATAGGGGGGGTTCTAAGTCCGCTAGGGAGGCTGAGCGGCCCCTGCTGTGTACCTGTATGGCGTCCGCTGGCTCAGAGCGGGCTGGCGAGGTGGACGCCGGCGCCATCTTGGAAGGCTTCTGGTTCATGAAGGCCGCGGACGAGCGGGTCACAAAGCGGCCGATGTCCCCTTGGTTTCGATCGCTGTTGGGCTTGGACTGGTCCCGAGGCTTCCCCTTCCCCATCGGAGCAGTTTGGGGTATGTATCGTCACCGGATCAGCGGTTAAATCCCCGAGGGTGTCGTGAGGACCGGGAGCAGCCGCGAAGTGCGTCCTACAGCTCCATGCGCTAGGCCACGCCCCCTGGAAACTGGACATTTAGAACATGCACATAATTTGGGTCGCAAAATGGTCATTAGATGGTAAAACACATGGCTAGAATCTTCAAAAGTGCCATTTTCCATCATGGGGATGAATGGACGTTTTTGGGGGGTGCAACCCCTTCACCACAACCACTTTAGTAGTTCGTAAAGTGGTTGCACCCCCAAAAAACTTGGTCATTCATCCACCATGATGGGAGCTAGCACATGTGGACACAATGTGTGCATGTTCCAAATTTCACACAGTTCTTAAGTTGAAAATGTGTTCAGAAGCAGACACAAATGTGTGTTAATTACTTGGTGCGTTTTCATATTTTTCCTAAAACATCAATGATGTTCTTCAATTTTTGTTGAACATCATTGATGGTTTGCTTTATGTCATCTAGATCTCTATTGCAGACCATTATCTCCCCGATGAGTACGTGGGCACTCTCTGTGGTAAAGTGCGATTCTTCTTCCACAACATCCACGTCACCTAAAAACAACCCAAATAAAAAAAAATGTCTGGGAAATGAGGCAGGCATACATTGATTAGCTTACCAGTAGCTGTGTTCTCCCACACTCACCTGTTGTGGTGACAAGTTCTCCAATTTCTCTGATCTCTCCTTTCTCCTCCTCCTCCTCTGCTTCTGGTCTTTCCCCTTCTTTGGGAGGTGTTGGTTTGGTGGTTTCCTCTGACGTCACGAGTTTTCGCTCCCCTATGAGAAGGTACAAAAGGAAGATTTAGCAACACAATCTATTGAGGGCAGAAATAGGAAATGTCAAACATTGGTTGAAAGTGAGGGACAATATTTTTGTAGGGCCAGTTACAAATGACAACAACATGAATGGAGTCACTTTTTAAAGGTGCTAAACTTAGTAGGTTTTTGGTAGAAGTTTGTCTGATGGAGACCCCCCTCTAGTATCCACTGGAGCACATGTGTGGAAAAGCCTAATAAAAAGTGGGTTGGGGTGTCCCAGCACTAGTGCTCTAGAGTCCAGATGGGTAAACAGCTACTGGGTGACCTCTCCTTTACATTGAATAAATTGGCTTGACATTCTGGATGACATTTCTAGAGAGAACAAACTTCCTTTCCCCAAACAATTCACCAAACCTCGTATTATAAGTGGCCGAACGATCGAGGTTGAGTACGATCTAATGGACACACACGAACATGACAGTGGCAGAAAGATCGAGGTTGAGTACGATCGAATGCACAGACGAACCTGAAAGTGGCCATTTTCGAATGTACAACTGTGTAAAAATACAAACACATGGAGCAGTATGCAAGCAAGAAATGAAACACACAACACAACTACTTACTTTTTTGAAGAACTCGCTTGATCTTTCTGTACTGATCGGCCTCCCTCAGTTTCAGGTCTGACCAGCATTTCCTCAGTTGTTCCTTGGATCGTTGTACCCCAAAATGATTGTACAGCCTCCTCACAACTTTAGACATGATCTTGGCCTTGCGGACATTGGGGTTGAGGTAAGGCCCATACTTCCCATCATAGTCGCTCCTCTTTAATATGTCCACCATCTCCAACATTTCTCCAAATGACATATTGGAGGCCTTGAATTTCAGGCTCCGGGATCGGGACGTTTCTGCCTCCGGCCTTTCCTCGTCCTCCTCCTCGTTGCTGCAATATTTCGGGCGCAACTGCTGTGTCCCCGCCATGTGCTCTACCCACTGCGCCGTAAAGAGAAGGGGTGGGGAATAGACGAGAAAGATCGTCAGGGGCGGGCGGAGTTTGACGCATGCGCACTGTATATAAAACGTCACACGCCTGTGTCGTAGCCACGATCTGTGCGACGAGGGGAGAGAAAGCTCACGCACGAGACGATCGCTATAACGAAGGTACAATTTGACTTTGGTACATAACTAGCCTAGACTGATTAGACCTTGAGGCTTCTTTATGGAGAAGATTAGGAGAGTTAAGCCTGACATAATTTATAGTGATTTGTGTGGTGTTGTGTCTTGCAGAGATTATGCAGGGATTCAACGACGTGAGTTTTCTCCCCCTGTTCATTGAGAAATACAGGGAAATTCCCCTTTTATGGCAGGCCAAACACCCCAATTACGGCAGCAAACCAATGAGGTACGCAGCCCTGCTGGAACTTGTGGAATTTGTAAAGCCAAGGTTCCCCACGGCAACTGTTAGTGATTTAAGAAAGAAAATTGGCAGCCTGAGGAGTGCGTATATCAGGGAGCGCAAGAAGGTCCTGAAGTCCCTAGAATCTGGAGCTGCAGCAGATGTCTATGCCCCCAAGCTCTGGTACTATGACATCCTCCATTTTCTCAAAGACCAGACTGATGTCACGGAGCCACTCTCGCCTCCTCCTTCCACGCTTCCTTGCGCGCAGGCCACCCCTGATGAGGCTTCCGAGGAGCAACCTGGGCCTTCCAGTCTGGAAGAGGTGGATGAGCCCAGCTTGTTCCAGGTATAGTAGTTTGGGAACCATTTTTGTGAAAAAGGAATGATGTTCACTGAATTCAGGATCACCAATTGCTTAGTTCCTAACGTGTTTGACATATCAACTGACAGTAGTGTTGTAGACATTTGGGGCCAGAATCTAAACTGCAGGGCTGAGAATTGTATGGTTTTCTATTTGTAACCATTTTGCAACAGTCACTAGATGAAAATTGTGTGTGTTTGATGAACAAATAACTGAAACTATGTCCCTTTTTCATACACAGGAAGACCTCAGCCAGGAGGAGGCTGTGGAATGTGGCAGTCAGGAGGAGGCAGGGGTTAGTGGCAGCCAAGAGGTGGGTAGTGGCAGCCAAGAGGGGGGTAGGCCTCGGAGCCTGACTGACTCCCAAATCCCTCCCCTCCGCCTTCCCTACAAAAGGGCGAGAAGGGGGGATGAGGCGGGAGAGTCAGCGCTCCGGATGATCAGAGAGGCTTCAGCCTCCCTACATGCCACACCCACTGACGAGGAGACCTTTGGCTCCGTGAATGTCACAAAAATGAAGGGTATGGAGGTGGGGCAACGCAACATGTGTGAGGGGCTCATCCTCAAGGTCCTAAATAAGGGTATGGCTGGGGAGATGACCCCATTCACACATGTTTGCCATAGTGACCATGCTCCGCCTCCTCCTCCTCCTTCTGCCACCCCACCAGCAACACAGCCACAGCGTGCAAGGAAGCGTGGAAGGAAGACCTGAGAGTGACGACCTGGATTCAGTCTGGTCTGAGAGAAGATGGAGCCTCTCGTAGTACCAGAGCCTGGGGACCTAGATGGCATCTGCTGCAGTTCCGGATGTTTTGGACTTCAGGACCAGATAGCACTCCCCTTAAGATATGTACTCCTCAGGCCCCCAATTTTAGACGCTTGTAAAATGATGGTTGCCGTGGGGGTCCAAGGCTTTGCAAATTTCAAAAGTTTCTCCAGCGCTGCGTTCCTCTTTGGTTTGTTGCTGACACCTAAATAAAGGTCTTTTTGATTTGAAATAATCATTGCCTATGTGTTTTACTTTTCTACAATGACAGTTTATTTGTGAGTAGGCTGGTACATTTCACTAATCATAAAGTATAATTAACAAGGGGCACCAACAACAAACAAACTCCTAGTAAATTTTAGCAACAAATAGAATTGTTAATAATGTTGTTTTCCTAAGTTGAGACACACAACCCCCCTCAAAAAAAAAAAAAACATCTCCTTAAAATATGTCTTCCAACAAAAAAAAAAAAATATGAGAAATCATCCAAAAAATATAACAAAGATTCTTTTACGATCTGAGTACAAATAAACATGTAGTGTAGAAATCCTGAAAAGTAATAAAGAACTAAGTTTGGGAGAAGTGCGGGTGACTAGGAGCAGCTAAAACATGTCATTCTTCTTGCATTGTAAAGAAAAAGAGAATGCGCTGCATTAAAGACATTTTAACATTGCAGCGTGACGAATGTGCTGTGTCGATTAGGAAAGGTAGTTTTACCTGACCGAGCGCTTCCGTCACAGAATTTCTTCTGAGCATGCGTAGCACTTTGTCCGTCGGACTACCATACACACGATCGGATTTGGTGTGATCGGACCTTGTTGTCGAAAAATCTATCCAGCAGGAGATAGGACTTTGTCCGTCGGACAATCCGATGGAAACTGTCCGATGTTGCCTACACACGGTCGGATTTTTCGACAACATTGTCCGATAGGACAGAATCCATGTGAAAATCCGACCGTGTGTATGGGGCTTAAGAGTCTGTCTGACAGCCTGTTGCCTGTAATATCACTTCTTGCACAGTGACTGAAGTTTGGGACAGGCATTCTGTATATGCAGCTGCTTAGTTTCTGGAGCTGATGACTATGTGCTGCAAGCTGCCTGAACTGAGATGTGCTGACACGATCGCAGAGCTTGCAAGCAACAGGCTCCAGCAACTAAGCAGTTTTTGGCACAAATAAGCCCTATCCCACACATCAGCAGCACAGTGCAGGGCAGAGACTCAGAGTAATTTTATAGCACCGCAGGTAACATGCTGTAGGATGGGGGCAGGTTCTGACCAGTAGTTCTGATTAAAACTGCAGGGGAGGGTGGCAGCTTTGCTCTGTGATGAGTAAGGTCAGCATCATCATATCAGGGGTGAGGAACACTGGGTTCACCCTCTGCTGGTGCTGCTGATGCAGTACACCATATGGGGAGATGGGGATGGAAACAGCTCACTATGTGGCACCCCCGCATGAAAACACTGCACCCAGGGCAGCTGCCCCTCCTGACCCCCCTGACCCCATCACATCTCTGAGAAGAAGAATGATACCCTTATTTACAATGTTAGAAGAAAACGCAGCTTCAACTATTGAGTTATATACTTGTACTAATAACACAAATAAATCTGAATAACCAATCATTGAATTGTGTTGACTTCACCGACTGGAGAAAAATGATTAGGCAATACAGAGGATCATTTCTGGAAGCTAGTCAAGCTGATTGTAGGAACTGTAAGTGATAACATATCAGCCCTCAGATCCTGGAGTGGTTGGACATAGACACACAATTTTCAGGACACATCCTTTGAACTATAATCTCACCACTCAGCTGCTGGCAGCTGCAAAGTGATGTATCTGTCCGGAAACAAACTTATATCTTTTGATCATGAATTCTTATGAAAACAAGCCAAATAACTAGTTGTAGAGTTGCTTTTACTTCCTGCATACATAATGAGCTCACCATGCCCAACGCTTCCTATACCACCCACATCAGTCAACAATGTACTGTGCAGTTATTATCAATGACTCCTGTCTGACTTCAAAAGATAATACTCCTCTGTATACAAGTATTTATTTGCTTATGGACAGTACATAATTAAACTACTTGCTTACATTTGTTATGTATTATTTAAAAGAAAAGAATGTTTGGGAATTCTGTTAAGTCGGACAATGATGGGCAGATGTCTTCCTGAGAACAATGGGCAGGGAGACATTTATCCAGCCTATATAGACCTGCTACTATTAAATGATTGAAGCTGCACACTTCTACTTCTATTATTTTCATCTGTCCTCTGGTTGTGAAAGGGCAAGGATCTGCCAGGTCACATAAAAACTTTCTGTAGTACAGATTGTTTTTACGAACAAAATGGACAACCATTCTGACTCAGAGCAAGCTAATCATCCAGACATGTCCAACCACCCTCAGAGACCTGTAGGCACCCAAATGTTGTCTTATGGCTCGATAAATCACTCCCATTTTTCTCAGCATTCTTTGTTTCTAGAATTTGATCCCATTTAATGTCATGTAGTATGAAGCGCAGTTTAGTAAGGTTGGCTCTTTTAAAATGTAGTGTTCTTCTCCTACCGTTGTGTCTCCTTTTCCTATTATTTACGATGAACATAATTACTCTGTGATCACTGTTTCCTATGTTATTCCTTACTACCACAGCTGCAGTCATCTCTGTGTTGTTTGTAATAAGTAGGTCTAGCAGAGCATTATTTTTGGTTGGGGCATCCACACATAAAATTGTTATGCTAGACATTTAAGTAATGATGAGTAGTTCCATCTGCCCTGTCATTATTAGGATAGTCCCCCATGATAATAATGTTGCCCCGCCTTATTGCCATTTCTAACTGTGAGAGAAGATCGGTATCATCCTCATCCTTCAGGTTAGGGGGTCTGTGGCATATGACCACTATTACTTGTGTTTCTTCACTTTTAAGCTCCAGCCACAAGGATTCCATCTCCTCCCTTGCCCCTTTAACAATGCCATACCTCATACTGACTAGCAAATTGCTCTTGACCCTCCCCTCTTCTTCCTACCCTGGCAAAATCCTCCTCATGTATTAGCAGTTCCAGTTCTTCCATTTTATTAACCAAGCTTCTAGCATTTGTGAACATGATTTTCAAGTGAATATTATTTTCTCCTTGTTTGCTCTAAGGCCACAATAGGATTCTACCAGCCTGCATGCATTGGTCTTACTCTAGTTACAATACTAACTTTGCCTCCAATTGTGCACTCTGACCCTCTGACACATTTGCTCTCTGCATGGTATACCTTCCTCTGTTCCTTCACCCTCACCACCCAGTTTAAAATTTCCTCCAACTGTCTAGCCATCTCCTCCTCTAACAGAGCTGCACCCTCCCTATTTATGTGCAGTCTGTCTATGCTATAGAGCAGGTAACTGACCAAAAAGCCAGGCCAGTTCTCCATGAACCCAAAACCCTCCTTCCTGTACCAGTTCCTCGGCTACTTCTTAAGTTACCTAAGCTCCTGCTGCCTCTTTGGTGTGGCTCTTGTTACAGGTCCTTATAGCATCTAAGTCCCTAAATTCTTTTTAGGTCTCTGCATCTTCCTCTAACACTGTAATTTGTACCAATATGTACCATGACAGCCAGGTCTTCCCCAGCCTCACCCAACAGTCATCTGTTCATCTGATTTGTGATGTGCCGAACCCAACCTCCCAGTAAACAAAATACTGCTAGACAAATACGGTCTTTGTGACAGATTACCCTATCTGTCCTTCTTTTTTTTTGTTTCAATAGTTTTTTATTGTTTTCAACAAAGTGACATATCAAAATAAGTAATGCAAATAGACAGTACTTGTATCGAATACATTAAAACACAACATAGTGAGGCATACATTTAACATGTAACAGCGAACCTTGAAATGTTATTCTGCTTTTACGCGTGCATTCCTGCTCGTCAATGATTTTTCCCATATATAGTTTTTTTTCACGCGGGTGTCCCTTTTAGTTAGTGGGGACGTTGCTAGGAGCGGTTAGTCTCCCCCCTGGCACCCCTCTCGGGATCTTGCTGTGCCCTGGGGGAGGTCGCCGCCCCTGTGAAAAGCAAAAGGGACCCCCTATGTTGCTGTTCAGGAGGTACTCATCAATGGTGTTCAAATATGTCCGCTTTGGGCGGTGTAAACTTTGTTTTACCTCTAGCATTTTTAAGTAAAGCGCTAGGAGAAATAGCTAAATTGTGAAAAGTAACATACAAAGTAAAAGAGTAAGAGAAGAAAGAAAAAGAAGGATAAATAATAAAAAGTAAATCATAAATAGCGTCGGAGTTACTCATGTCCTCTATACATACTGCTCTTTAATATCAGCATTAATCAAGTAGTTTGGTTGTAGAGTACCAGTCAGCCCACGGTTTCCACATGACTTGTGCAGTGAGAAGTTTACCCTGAGTTGAGGCGAACATGGTTTCGTATTTGGCATGTGTATCAATTGTCATTAGGATTTCTCTCAATGGGGGGGTTGTGTGGTTCTTCCAGTGTCTTGTTATAACTAGTCTAGTGCCCAGTAAGATATGGGAGATGATTGTCCTGGTATCTCTAGGGGCTAGTTCTATGCCCAGTGAAAGGATCGCTAGTTCTGGCGTGGCAGCTATGTGCATATTGGTAATTTGCGAGATTACGCGAAATATTTGTTCCCAAAGTGTACGTAGTTTCGGGCAGTCCCAAAGTATATGGAACAAGGTGCCTGAGTTGTTGCATCCCCTCCAGCATAGTGGAGAGGTGTTAGGGTCAAATTTGGAGATCCTATGTGGGGTAAGATACCATCTTAATATGATTTTTTGTGTTAGTTCCCACAGGTTTATGCATTTGGTGGAAGTGTACATTATCCGGAGTGCTCTGCTCCATTGATCTGGGGAAAAGTTTTTCCCCAGGTCCTTTTCCCAGGCTTCAATATTTGAACTTTTGATAAATTTTGTCTTTTCATTTAGAGAGGTGTAAAACAGGGCGATGCCCTTTATGTTTGTGGAGGGTTTAGTGAGGTATAGAATGATCCTCCAGGGGAGCTGAATGTGCTGGGGGGGATCAGAGTGAAGAAGATGTACGATTTGGAGGTACCTGTAACGATCAGGCTCCCCCAAGCCGTATTCGATTTGTAGTGCTCGAAATGATTTAATTGCTGGTCCTATCATTATGTCGTCCAGGGTTTTGATACCTTTAATTGTCCAGTGTGATAATTGTAAGTTGGAATGAGTTCACATAGACAAGTGATTGGGAGCGGCAAAGGGGAAGATGGTGTTGTGGCCGTTTGATTTATCAGTATTTTCCAGGCCTGTAGGGAAGCTTCTATGGGAGGTGCTAAGATCGCTTTTCGAGCGGAGTTGGAGGTGCTGGCTAGTAGGTAGTTGTAAAGATTGTGACTAGGGATCTGACTCTCCTCCAATTCCTGCCATCTAGTTGTAGGTGACCCGGGGAACCATGTTTTCAGTTGTGCTAATACAGAGGCGATGTAGTAATCTCTGATTTGGATGTTACCTACCCCTCCCGCTGACCTGGTTGCTGTTGAGTTTTTAAAGGCCCACCTGGCTTTTTTCCCTCTCCACAAGAAGTTGTTCAGTATGGATTGGACTTTGGAAAAATAATTTTTGGGGACTGGAATGGGGAGTGATCTAAAAAGATAAATCAGTTGAGGGAGTATCATCATTTTAACTGCTGCCAGTCGGCCTGACCAGAGCAGTTCAACCTTGTTTAATTCCTGGAGTTTCGCGGGTAGAGAAGATAGGAAGGAGATGTAATTGCTTGAGTACAGGTTTTTGGTCGAAGCTGTCAATGTGATACCTAAATATTTTATGCCATCATCACTCCACTTATACGGAAACCGTGAGCTGAGATCGTTTTTCAATAGAGCGTCCACTCCCATTCCTAGTATATAGGATTTCCCCGCATTCACTTTGTAGTAAGACAATTTGTTAAACATTAACAGGGTGTCGTGTACCGAAGCCAGGGAACTCGCTGGGTTTGTAAGCATTAATATAATGTCGTCAGCAAATAGACTGATCACATGTTCTGAGTTGTGGGTTTTGAAGCCTTGTATGTTAGGGTGGGATCTAATATAGACTGCCAAAGGTTCTAGAATTAAATTAAAAATTAGAGGGGACAGAGGGCACCCTTGACGGGTTCCATTAGTTATGCTAAAGGGGCTGGATAGTACTCCGGAAGTGTAGACCCTAGCCGAGGGTTTTGAGTATAGTGCCATAATGGCCTGTAGAATTTTTCCGGAGAATCCAAATTTGCCTAGTACTGAGCTCAGATAACCCCAATGGACCCTATCAAAGGCCTTCTCCGCGTCCAAAGCTAGGAGCAGAGAAGGCCCCCGACCGGCACCAGCAAGGTGGATAATATTTGTCAATCTTCTTGTAGCGTCAGAGGTTTGGCGCCCTTTTGTAAAACCTGCTTGATCTGGATGGATTAGATAGGGAAGGATGTCAATTAGGCGATTTGCCAATGTTTTGGCGTATATTTTTAGATCTGTATTCAACAGTGATATGGGTCGGAAGTTGGCTGGGGCGTCTGGGCTTTTCCCTGGCTTCGGCAGCGTCACTATTATTGCATTTAGCATTTCTGGTGGGAAGGAGGAGGAGGCCGCGGCAGCGTTAAATACTTCAGTCAGATAGGGTAGCAATGTTAGTTTAAATGTTTGATAGTATTCTCCTGAGAAACCGTCCGGTCCGGGAGATTTAGAGTTGGGTAAGGAGTTGATTGTCTTGAGTATTTCGTCATCTGTAAAGGGTGCACATAGATTGTCAATGTGTTTTTGGGAGAGTGTAGGCAGGGACACACGTCGTAGGAAGTCGTTTATTAGTGTGGGGGAGGGCTGAGTAGTGTCGGCGTCATCTTTCAGGTTATAAAGAGTGCTGTAGTAATCGCTAAAAGCGTTTGCTATGTCCTGGGGGTGTTGCATTTTGGCTTTACTTGTGGGGTGTAGTATATAAGGGATTTTCGTCTTGCTCCTATGTCCTTTAAGTTGGTGTGCTAATAGCTTCCCGGCCCTATTGCCCTGTGCATAATACGTCATTTTGAGTCTCTTAGTCTGTTTTTCAAATGAGTCGAGTAGGAGGACCCTGAGCTCATGTCGTAGTTTATGTAGTCTGGAGGTCAGTGTTGGGGATGTCGTTTGTTTGTTTTTGGATTCTAAGTCATATATTTCGTTTGTGATTTCGCGTATTTTTTTCTGTCGCTGCCTCCTCGCCCCTGCTCCGATTTTAATAAAAATTCCTCTGATAAATGCTTTGTGAGCATTCCAGAGCGTGAACCGATTGTGCACTGAGGGACTGTTAATGGAGAAATATTCCTCCAATTGTTCCTCTATGAATTTCCTGTTTTCAGGTTGCTGCATGAGGTATGTGTTGACTCTCCAAAGAGGGATCGTTTGAACAACAGATGTGTCCTTCAAGGAGAGGGTGATCGAAGCGTGGTCTGACCACGTTATCGTGTTGATGGAGGATGATACAGATTTGGATAGAGTTTGTTGGTCAACCAAAAATAAGTCAATCCTCGTATATGTATGGTGTGGATTGGAGAAAAAAGTGAAGTCTTTTTCCCCTGCATGCAAGCATCTCCATACGTCAAAAAGGCTTTCGTGGTGCAGGGTGTTGCAAAGGGGGGTAGATAGTCGAGTTGCTTTGGAGGTGGTGTCAATGGATGGGTCGGGTGCTATGTTGAAGTCCCCGCATAGCACTAGTGATCCCTTTTTGTGTGCGTTTGTTTTTTTCAGGAGCTTGTGGAGGAAACGGATCTGGTGCTTATTAGGTGCATAAACATTCACTATTGTATAAGTGACTTGATTGATGTCGCAGATTAGAATTAGGTAGCGGCCCTGGGGGTCAGCAATTTCCAAGTGTAGGGTAAATGCTACCGTGTCTCTAATAGCTGTCATGACACCTCTTGATTTTGAGCTTGCATTGGCGACAAAAACGTGAGGAAAGTTTTTGTGTTTACATATCGGTGCTGCTGCTCGGGAGAAGTGGGTTTCTTGAGCGCACAGGATATCAGATCCATTTGTGAATGCTTCTTTCCATAGTGATTTTCTTTTAACGGGGTGGTTAAGCCCTTTAGTGTTAATTGATAAAAAGTGTATCGCCATGGAAAAATGGAAAGTTGGTGATGTTTTTACATGTGACCCATATGTGATGTATGAGATGGTTTAGTCTCCTGGGGATCAAAAGGAATGGTGTGGTTGATGCATAGAATGCGTACTCACTGTTATCGTTGGGTGAGGTGAATCGGTTGGGTGATCCTTCTTGTAGAGTGTCATGGGGATGAGAGTTCGATGATGCCTTGTATTTCGGACGTAGACGATAAGCTTGAGACTCCGAGAACAAAAACAAAAGTAGAAAAAGAAAAGAAAGCCAAAAGTCAGAAACAAAACTTGCACAATACCATTTTAACTTGGTATAACAAACCATAGGGTTAGGGTGGGTAGTACCCGCGTGCAGCATCTGCTGCTCAGAAAGTTGGGGGTGAAAAGTTCAGGCCTAGCGGGTGTTCCAGTTCCCCGCTGAGGATATTTAAAGACCTTGTGACATTATTTTCACGTGTGTGGACTGGCGTTCCTTTATGTTGCTCTCTGCCAGTCTGGGCTGTTTGAGCGTCGGATGTTATTCCCTGTGTTGTCATCGCTAGTGTCTGGAAGAATTTTCCATTCTTTCAGTAGGGACATACCTTTTTCCAGGGACTCCACAACATATGTTCGGTCCTGTTTGGTGATCGTGATTTTGGTGGGGTAACCCCACCGGTAGGAGATACTGTGGTTCCTAAGAACTTTTGTTATAGTGTTTAGATTTCTTCTCTTTTGTAAGGTATGCTGAGATAGATCAGCGTAAAACTGTAGGTGCTGATATTGGGGTGGGATGTGCTCCTGTTTCCTCATTTGTTGCATGAGTTGCTCTTTTGCGTGGTAAAAATGCATACGGAGAATCACATCTCTGGGGATTTTTTCTGGCAAGTGCGTGGGTTTGGGCAGACGGTGTATCCTGTCAATGGTGACTTCCATGGCGGAGAGGTCAGGCAGGAGGGATGTAAAAAGGTCAGTCGTGTAAGAACGCAGGTCTTGTGGCAGGATTGACTCGGGGATCCCCCTAATTTTGAGGTTGTTCCTCCTGGATCTGTCCTCAATGTCTGCCAGCTTGTTCCTCACCCAGGCTGACTCCTCATCTTTCTCTTCATGCGCATCCACCAAGTCATTTATGGTGGAGGCAAACTCTCCCATCTTGCCTTCTATGTGATCAACTCTGGATTTTACTGCATTCAATTCCCCACTGAATCTATGCATACAGCTCATCATGTCAGCCTGAAGTGTGCTCCTCAAAGAAACCAACATGTCCTTAAGTACAGTGTCCAGTACAGGCTGATTAGTGGTGGGGTAGTTAGTGATGGAGTCATGGAGCTCTCTGGTGTCATCCTCTGAGTCTAGCACAGGGCTCAGTGCTAGGCTGCATCCGTTGCCATCCAGCTTCATTTTGGCTTTTGCTGGGCTCCCTGATGGGGAGGGTAACGGTGGGGAGGTTTGGCCGTTATAGGATGCATTATTTGCTGGGGATGAGGTGATATTATGGAGTTTGGGCTTCCCTGCATTGGGTAGTGTGGGCGGCGGGCCGGCGCCATCTTGCCTACCTCTATGATGCGGTTGCATGAAGAAGTCCGTCATCCGTTGGGGCTTAGAAAAGCCTTTTCGCTTGCCCATCATGTTCCGGTGGTGTGCCCCGACCGGAACGCCAGGTGAGGGGACCGAAAACGGGGTCCTTTTTGCCGCTATGTGCCGTTTTCTGAGCGGGGAAGCAGGAGCTCTGGAATCAGGCTTCCATTCAGTTCCGCTGCAGGCCACGCCCCCCCTATCTGTCCTTCTAATAGTTGAGGCTACACATAAAGCTGAACAAAAAAAGAAGATAAGCAGTACAATGCACTCAAATGCATATTGCACAGCTCCCTGCCTGCCTGCTCCCTGAAGTCATCAGCTGTCAACATATATAGTTCAAAAGAACCATGCTAATTTTTCTTTAAATCATGCTCACTTTTTGTCACACTCACTGTTTGACCTTTTAACTGCAAAGTCAGTTAGTGTATGTGCTGTTGGTATTGTTAATTTAAACAAAATTGTTCATACTGCTTAACCACTTCAGCCCCGGACCAATTTGCAGCCAAAGGACCAGGCCCCTTTTTGTGATTCAGCACTGCGTCGCTTTAACTGACAATTGCATGGTTGTGCGACGTGGCTCCCAAACAGAATTGGCGTCCTTTTTTTTTCCCACAAATAGAGCTTTCTTTTGGTGGTATTTGATCGCCCCTGCGGTTTTTATTTTTTGCGCTATAAACAAAAATAGAGCGACAATTTTGAAAAAAATGCAATATTTTTTACTTTTTGCTATAATAAATATCCCCCAAAAAAAAATATATAAAAAAAACTTTTTTTTTCTTCAGTTTAGGCCGATACGTATTCTTCTACATATTTTTGGTTAAAAAAATTGCAATTAGCGATTATTGATTGGTTTGCGCAAAAGTTATAGCGTTTGCAAAATAGAGGATAGTTTTATAGCATTTTTTTTTATTAATATATATTTTTTTACTAGTAATGGCGGCAATCAGCGATTTTTATTGTGACTGCGACATTATGGCGAACATATCGGACATTTTTGGGACCATTGTCATTTATACAGCAAGCAATGCTATTTAAATGCATTGATTCCTGTATAAATTACACTGGCAGTGAAAGAGTTAACCACTAGGGTGCAGGGAGGGGTTAGGTCTGTGACGCGTTTGTTTTTTTTTACAGTAGGGGGCGTGGCTTTATGTCTGATGTCACTGATCGGCTTTCCCGATGACAGGGAACAGCCGATCAGTGACAGGCAGTGTAGGAAGCGCGGGGAGAGGTTTGTTTACACAGACATGGAGAGGTTTGTTTACACAGACCTCTCCCCGTTCTTCAGCTCTGTGACCTGATCGCGGGTACACCAGCGGCGATCGGGTCCGCTGGTCCCGCGGCCACGGTCATGGAGCTCCCGACCGGGTCGCTTGCTCGCCGCCGGCGGCGCGCTCGGACCCACGGCTGGACAATTAAAGGGGACGTACCGGTACATGCTTTTGCCCAGCCGTGCCATTCTGCCGATGTAAATGTGCAGGAGGCGGTCGGGAAGCGGTTAAACATTGATTTGTTCGTTTTTATTAGCACTTTTTATCATATACCAAGATGTCAGTAAATGTGTTTTCTCTGTCTGTAGTCTTTTTATGTCTTGTCAGTACATGACTCGTGTAGCCTAGTAAAGACCACCCCTTCTGTTGTGACCCCTTTATTCCAAAACCCCCTTTTTGCTACCCCTCTTAAATAATGGGCCACACCGTACTTCTTGTGGAGTAAATGGCCACAACAGCCTTTATTAAACTTAACTCCAAATATAAATAACCATATAAAACCGTATAAATAACCATATAAAATTAACCATAAATAACCATAAACATTTTATTGTAAACATAAATAACCATCGGTTATACCCTCTTATGTTGGTCAGTGACGGGGCTAACACTTGTAACACAACCATTTTAATTAACCAATATATATATATGACTATATATATATCTACCACCAGGGGGCACTGCAGGATTAACCGAACCAAGTAGGCCTCCATTTTAACCGCCCGGAGACAAAACCCTATCCCGCAGTGCACACAGAGTAATCATCGACTTCGATGTACTACACCGGAGGGGCCATCTCATGACGAGCCCCCCACACACTCACCAACTACATCACTGCCACCGTCACTGACCAACCTAAACACCGCCACAGACTGAAAGGGTGACCCCTTACCCTTGAAGGCACCTCCACACCTGCAGGGCCGTATGTATCCCCTCCTGTAGACCCAACGACCACAGGTCGATCCCGACATCCGTCAAGTGAACCCCATCCCTCCTCAAATAGAGGCCCACATTTTTCTCAAGTTCCCTGTGGCGAACCACTAAACCCCCTTGCCATGCCAGGAACCTCCCCACTACCTTATTTACACGGATCCTCGCCTTGTTAAGGCGATATACTGATCTAGCCCTCCTCCAGGATGTTCTAGCGACCATATCTGACCATACCAACAGCGTGTCTGGATATGTCTCGTGCAGGTAGGTCAGATCCCTCTTTATGTCAGCAATAAGATCCCTTACTGTCCGCATTCCCAAATCGTTCCCGCCCGCATGTATGACCAGGACCGCCGGTGGCCTGTCCAACCATGCGAAACGTTCCATTTCGGGCACCACCCTCTCCCACAACATTCCCGGCCTGCCCAGCCAACGTATGGTGGCCTCTCTCCTAGACACCCCCAACTGCCTCCCACCTGGTCTGGCATCCCCTCTCCGTGCTCCCCAACACACATATGAGTGCCCCAGGATCCAGACGAGGCGCGGAAGCCCTCCATCTGAAATGACAAACATAGTTTAATTGACCAGTACTATAACTTAACTACTAAGGCCACCATACTAACCATTACAAACTATAACAACACAGTAAAACTCGCCCTTTATTTATTTATTTATTTATTTTTTTTTTTTTTTTATATCTATCCCCATTATTCCTGAATCAACAGTGGTCTAACGTAAGTCCGAAATCGCTTCGATTCCCACCTCCCCATTTTTTGCACATCCACCTCATCCAACCCACACCTGGCGGCTTCGGTGGCCGCCCCAATGCGGAAGGAGTGTGAGGCGTAGGCAGAACCTTCTAAACCCATACTATTTAAGCATTTCCGCAGAACCGCCCCAAATTGGAATCGCGACAGGTATGATCCATCACTGTGCACCAACAACGGGCCCCCAACCTCCGGTCTCACCCCCATGAACTCCCCTACTGCTTTTACTGGGCATACCGCGCAACCTTGTAACCTATGCAACGAAATCAGAACCCCCACACCTTTTTGATCAGTCTTGGACTTTTTTAAATTCACCAGCACCCTGTCACCCAAAACTTCCACGTCCCCCAACATTAAACCTCCCCCTTCCTTTTTTGATGGGCTAACCAACTCACCAATCCGAAATGCCCCGAAAAACGCCAAGGAAAAAGCCGCTGTAAATAATAGCCCCTCGTACCCATCTTTGCACACCCCACTCAACTGCTCCCTTAATGCCAACACATTGGCAAAAGTAATCGGCCGCCTCTCATCCCTTGTCCTGTTTGCTTTGCGATACCCTTTTACTGCCTGTTTCACCCAAAATTCTTTTGTCCAATCCACAATGCCTTGTAACTTGAACAAAAAGGCCAACCCTGCCAACCGTTTTTCAATGGCGGACACTGACCTGCCTTCCTCCATATTTCTGGACACGTAATACAGCACTAACAGCCTAAATTGTGACACATCCTGCCCCACTCCCGATTCCAGCAGCAACTCACCCCACTCCTTCCAGACCTTCTGGTATGCCAACCAAGACGACATACTCACCGACTTCTGGATCCATCCCGCTGCTACCCTAGTGCCAAATCCCAGATCCAGGCCGGGCAAGGAACGCCCTCCTGCTGAGCCTCCGGTGCCAGAGTCCTGAATCTGTCCCACTGGAACCGAGACAAAGAATCAGCCAGCGTGTTCTCTACCCCCGGGATGTGTACCGCATAAAGAAAAATATTCAATTGCATGCAGCGTAACACTAGCTGTCGCATCAGCCGGATGACAGGTTGTGAAGACGCCGACATACTATTGATTATTTGCACTACCCCCATATTATCACAGTTCAATCTAAGCTTTAAATTTTTACAGGCCTTGCCCCACAGCTCCAATGCTACCACCACCGGAAACAACTCCAATAGTGCTAAATTCTTTGTAAACCCCGCCTCCACCCAGGATCGTGGCCATGGTTCCGCACTCCAACACCCTTGGAAGTACGCTCCGTAACCTGTGGATCCTGCGGCGTCAGTTACTAGCTCAACATCGAAATTGCTAACTGGACCTGACATCCAAACCGACCTCCCATTAAACTCCTGCAAAAACCGATGCCACACCTCCAGATCATCCCTGTGCTCCCTCCGAAGCCTAATATAATGTGTGGGAGCTTTCACCCCCGCCGTGGCCGATGACAATCGTCTACAAAAAATTCTCCCCATAGGAATGATTCTGCATGCAAAATTCAACTTTCCCAACAGGGATTGTAACGTGCGCAACTGCACTTTTTTGCACCCATGAATCTCCCTAATTTCCTTTTGTAAGTCCCTCAACTTCTCTTCTGGTAACCTGCATTCCATAGCCATGGAATCGATCACTATCCCCAAAAAACTCAATTCTGTGCGCGGGCCCTCCGTCTTGTCAGGTGCTAACGGCACCCGAAAACTCTCCGCAATGTGCTGCAACGTGGACAACAGTATCGCACACACATTGGAAGCTGGAGGGCCCACGCAGAGGAAGTCATCCAAATAATGGATGACGGAATCAATGCCTGTCACATCCCTAACTACCCATTCTAAAAACGAACTGAACGCCTCAAACATGGCGCACGATATGGAACACCCCATGGGCAAACAACGATCGACATAAAATTGGTCTTGCCCCAACAGCAACCCAGCAAATGAAAACTGTCTGGGTGCACTGGCAGCAGTCGAAATGCGGATTCCACATCAGACTTTGCCATCAGTGCCCCTCGGCCATATCGCCGTACCCATCGCACCGCAGCATCGAATGACGTGTACGATACTGTGCATGCCTCCGGGTCAATAAAATCATTTACCGATCCCCCTTTTGGGAAAGATAAATGATGTATTAAACGAAACTTGTTGGGTTCCTTTTTGGGAACCACCCCAAGTGGTGACACTACTAAGTCCGTCAACGGCTTAGCCACGAACGGCCCCGCCATCCTACCCAACGCAACCTCCTTGGCTAATTTCTCCGACACAACCTCTGGGTGCAACAATGCTGACCTCAGATTCTTTGCCACCGGAGGAATTTCCGTCAATGTGCACGGGATCCTGAAACCTTCCCTGAACCCCGCACTGAGCAAACCCGCCGCCGCCCTGTCAGGATACCTATTTAGGAAAGGCTGCATTCTTACCCACATCACCGGCGTCGTCCCTCTTGTTGCCAGGCTCTCCGGCGCGCTTTCCTTTTTTGAAGCATCGCGCCAACGAGTGTCCCCCTCCCCCGCAACCTGAACACTCGTGCTTAAACTTGCACGTGTTTCCAAATTTGCAGGCTCCCTCGTTGAACTGCCAACATATTCCAAATTTCTTTCCGGCTGAGGATCCCGAGGAGTGGCTACCCCCAGCCCCCCCGAGAAATGTCTGTGCCGGCGTCTTTGCCGAAGCCATCAATCTCATCCATAAGCTAATGTCCTTATGGTCCCATCGCAATGCTGGGCGAACCGCCCTGCGCTGCCTAAACTGCTCGTCATATCGCAGCCAAGCTGTCCCTCCATAGACCCTATGCGCCTCCCCTATAGCGTCCATATAGCAGAATAACGCCGAGCAGTGCTCGGGGTTCTTCTCCCCAATTACCCCGGCCAATATGGCGAACGCTTGCAGCCAGTTTGCAAACGTCCGTGGAATTAACCGATACCGCCTCTTCTCCTCATCAGCTTTTTTGGTGTCATCCGGTTTCACCCTGTCTAAATTGAATTTCTCCAATGGCAACAGGGAAAAAATCTCCACATACTCACCCTTCCAGATTTTTTCCCTCACTTCCTGTTTTAAATGGGCCCCCAGGGGGCCCTCGAAGCAAACGTATACCTCACATTTTGCTGCATCTGCCATCCGTACAATGTCGGCCCTTACCACTTGCTCATCCCCACTCTTCTCTGGCGTACTCACCTGTTCTCCTGGGCCCACCGAAGTCGATGCCTCTCCAGCTGTTGTGACCGAAGCCCCGCTTGGGGGGTTCGCTACCCCACCCGCCTTCTCAAAACGCCCCACCAGGGCCCTTAGGCCCTCCAGCAACTCCTGCACCTGACCCCCCGATGGAGACTCACTCCCAGCCCGCGGTTGGTCATGGCTTGCCACCAGCGGAGCCGGAGGCCCTAATTCCCTCCCCCCCCCTGGTACAATTCCCAACAAATTCTGTAAAGCAGTTGTAAAAGAGTTATTACTACTGGACTTACCGGGCCGTCTTGGCACCTCCACCGGGATTACCGGCCTGACATCAACCGACACTTGTGGGCGGCTGGGCACCTCATCTTCTTCGGACAGCTCGCCTTCGGACCTGCTGAACTCCTCCTGCTGAGAGAAAGACGCTGTTCCCCTCGGGGAGGGACTCCTGGACAACTCCCGGCTCCTTCCGATCACCACCCCCGATGTTGCTGCCCCCCCCCCACCCCACCTCCCTGGCTCCCCACGTCCTGGGCGGCCAGGCCGGACCCGGCACTGCTCCTGCCCACTGGCCTTCTTGCTTCACTTCCTGGTGGCGTCCGCCTACCCTCTGCTGTGTTGGCCCTTCCGGCGGCCCGTCGCGCTGTACTAGCAGACATATGCACCCTACTGTCCTCCCCCCTCGGCTCGTGCAGAGCTGCTGAAGGGTCCGATGCCGCACTCCTCCGGGGTGTATTACCCCCCATCCTGGCTGTTCCTCCAGACTGAGCTGACCGCCCCCCCCTCAACTCGTGCAGAGCTGCTGGGGAGGACGCCGCTGTGGCAAGGGCCGATGTGCTTCCTGACTGCCCCCTCTTCCCGGCTCCCGTCCGCTGTGACCTCCTCTCCGCTGGTTGTCCCCCCGGTCTGTGCAGATCTGCGGGGGCTGGTGGGTCCTGTGAGGGCCCCCTTCTAGCTGCTGGGGATGGAACTCTGAGTAGGCCCGAAGCCCCGCCCCCCGCATGGCGCCCGCGGCGTGCGTTCCGCCTAGGCCCCATCGGGGTCTCTGTCTGGGCCCTCTTGGCAGGTGGTGTGGATAAATCCCCCCTAGGGCTCCTGGCTGGTCTGGATGGGCCTGCAACCCCCCCTGGAGAGTACCTCACAGGTGCCCTGGGCACCCGGCCGCTTGATCGGTCACCACCATCCGCCGAACGTCCCTCCGGTCTTCTGCTCTGTCCTCCATCCCTGGATGCTGCTCCAGCAAGTATAGCTGCCACCTGTGCCTGCAGCCATTCGGCCCCATTCGTCTCTGCCGCGGCCCTCAGTCGCTCCACGAGGTCGCTGTCGGCCATTTTAGCTGGATGTAGAGGAGCAGTGAGAAAAACTGCCTCCTCCTGTGAATTCCATACAACGAGTGTTCCCGATTGGCCACGCCCCCTTTTTATAATGCCGCTCCCCCTGCCTCCTATTTGCTGCCCCCTGCTAACCCCTCCCTGCTACATTCCTTTTTGGTGTGTCACTAGACACACAGTCATGTCTGGCCCTCCCTATCCTCATTGCACTCGTTCTGTCCGGCCCTCTCTAGAATCGTTGTAGGGGATTGGCAACCCTGGTTGTAAAGGCTTCCTTTTTGTGTTGCTCACTCTTTGGTTAAAATAAATAAATAAATGATATATATGAATATATATATATATACAGTATCTCACAAAAGTGAGTAAACCCCTGACATTTTTTTAAATATTTTATTATATCTTTTCATGTGACAACAGAAATAACACTTTGTTACAATGTAGGTAGTGAGTGTACAGCTTGTATAACAGTGTAAATTTGCTGTCCCCTCAAAATAACTCAACACACAACCATTAATGTCTAAACCGCTGGCAACAAAAGTGAGTACATTGGGCCCAATTAGCAATTTTCCCTCCCGGTGTCATGTGACTCATTAGTGTTACAAGATCTCAGGTGTGAATGGGGAGCAGGTGTGTAAATTTGGTGTTATCGCTCTCACTCTCTCATACTGGTCACTGGAAGTTCAACATGGCCCCTCATGGCAAATAACTCTCTAAGGATCTGAAAAAAAGAATTGTTGCTCTACATAAAGATGGCCTAGGCTATAAGAAGATTACCAAGACCCTGAAACTGAGCTGCAGCACGATGGCAAAGACCATATAGCGGTTTAACAGGACAGGATCCAATCAGAACAGGCCTCACCATGGTCGAACAAAGAAGTTGAGTACATGTGCTCAGCATCATATCCACAAGTTGTCTTTGGGAAATAGACGTATGCTACCAGCACTGCTACAGAGGTTGAAGGTGTGGAGGGTCAACCTGTCAGTGATCAGATCATACGCCACACACTGCATCAAATTGGTCTGCATGGCTGTTGTCCCAGAAGGAAGCCTCTTCTAAAGCAAACAGTTTGCTGAAGACAAACAGACGAAGGACATGGATTAAAAAAGAATGACCCATTAGTTAAAATACAATTAAAGAAAGCATTTTTCTTTTAAGTTTTGGATAGAGTGGAGATGGTTTAGAAGAAAAATTTGAGAATACTAGTCAGTACCAGTGTGCAAAAGGTGGAGGAATAAATCACCTGTAATGCTGGTAATGTTTAATGCTACGTGCTATGTGTGGATGCTGCGGCGATATGTAAATTTTTTTTTTTCGATGTTTACATTTTAGAATGGGGTGCCTCAAGGTTGTGAATCATTTTAAAGGGTGCCTTGGCTAAAAAAAAGGTTGAGAAACACTGTTCTACAATATTTAGAGACACAACTGAATAGGGCAGGGTCACTACATAGGTATTAGACAAACTTATTAAAAGTATACCAAAAAAAAAGTAATTTTAGATAGCACCTATATTTTTAGATGTGCTTTTTACCAGTTGCTAGTGGACATGTGCGCCGTCAATAAGTTTGTTTATTTTCATTCCATTTAGTTTCGCATTCAAATTAATTCGTAATTTGTGTCCGAAATTCAATTCGGATTCGTACGAAATGCGAATTTTCGTTAGAATCGTAAACTTTTCATTAAAATAACAAAAGATTTTGTTATGATGAATTTATCATTATGAGGGGCTCCCACCATCCATGTGCTGTGCTGACTTCCTGGGTTTTTAACCTTTAGGTTCGTTAACTTTTTGTAACAATTACGAATGTTCGTTATGATGAATTTATCATTATGAGGGGTTCCCACCATCCCTGTGCTGTGCTGACTTCCTCTGATTGGTGAACAAAACACCAGTCACGTTTCTGTTAATTTGGATCCGAAAATTCAGAAATTCGTTAACGAAATTTCGTATTTCGTATAAAATTCATAAGCATAGAAATTCCCATAGGGTTCCCACCATCCCTGTGCTGAGTTCCCAGGTCTGTACACTGGATGTGTACATTATGAGGGGTTCCCACCATCCCTGTGCTGAGTTTCCGAGTCTGTGTGTACACCCGCTTAGCCCATTATGAGGGGTTCCCACCATCCCTGTGCTGTGCTAACTTCCTGGGTTTTTAACTTTTAGGTTTGTTAATTTTCGTAACAATTACAAATTTTCGTTATGATGAATTTATCATTATGAGGGGTTCCCACCATCCCTGTGCTGTGCTGACTTCCTGGGTTTTTAACTTTTAGGTTCGTTAACTTTTCATAACAATTACGAATGTTCGTTATGAATTTGGATCCGAAATTCGTAAATTAAATTTCGTATTTCGTACAGAATTCGTATGCATAAAAATTAGTGTTTTGGATCTGTACGAATGTACAAATCCTGCAGAAGGGTGTGTAATGATCTCTATGATCTCACTGGAATCACCTATTTGTCTGACGCTACAAATCTCTTTGCATCACTACTCTGCACATGGCAAGCAACCTGACCGCAGTAGTCTGTTGTCTCTACATGAATCATGATCAACTTTATGACTAAGACAGCACTTACATACCCTGTAGATTTTTGCACAGCAATAAACAGGCACAGCACCTCATACCGATTTTGAAATTAACATAAAAACCACACCATAGCTTAAAGTATATTATAGTAGATATAACATTACTCACAGTCACAGTTACAGACAGCTTGCCATGATGTTCACTGAAAACAAGCCTATTTATACAGTATGTATGCAGTTGGCCCAAGAAACTAAACCATGCCACTTAACCCATTGTAAGACTGCTAAAAAAACTGTTAGAAATGTTTTAATCTAAGTGTTCATTTAATATGTGTTCTCACTAGATGTACTCTCACTGGCTAACAGTGGTTGCACTATGTTTAATTCAGTTTCCTCTTTAGGCCTCATTCACATGGATTCTAAAACCTCTAGTCCGCTAATGGGCTATGTGTTTATTTGAGCCACCAGGTGCTGCATGCTCACCCTAATTTGACAGGTGTGCACGTGATTACCTACAAACGCACATCGTCTGTGTTTGGTGTCGTTCACGTCTGTCAGGTTGGAACAACGGGCTGTGTCCATGCAGCTGCTACAACCCCATAGACTTGAATGGGCTGCCTGCATGAAGCACCTGGCAGCTCAAGTCACATAAACACATGGCCCATTCACTGACTATGGGTCTCAGTGCCCATGTGAATAAGGCCTAAAATGTGCCTGACCCACGTCTGGTTGCGAGAATATCCATGCAGTGTTTGATTTACCTGCAGCTTAGGAGTCTGGGCCTTGCTTGGAGAGACCGCAGAAGATGAACTTGTTTGGACTACTTTTAGAGACATTTGGTTCTGCTGACTTTAATATACTTCCGTCTACACTTAGTATGTGTAGTAGAGTGAGTATGTATTTATACTGCTGCTCAAGGCCTAGGCAACAGGTTAGTGAATTAAAGTGTATCTAAATCCCAAACTTATATTGCAGGAAAGGGTTATCAACCCTGTCAAGAGTTTCAGGTTCTCTGGTTTTCCTAGTGAGTGTTGTTGCTTCACTAAAATTAGGAAAAATTCAAAATTTTGAGTTGTCACTAGAAAATAAAGTTCTCCAAAGGGGATACAGCTCTCAGAGCATTTCCTACCATTTCCTGATGTGCTTATGGGTCAGGAATTGGAGGTATATCTCCCCAATGGGACACAGCTGGCACAATTAAATAAATAAACTTTTGAGGTTCAAATACTTCATTATTCTATTCAAGACTAAAAAATGTTGTGGCATATTATATGTCTAGCATGGAGCTAGCTATCCTACCTGCAGTATCAGAAGACACTCTGCAACATTGCTGCAGTGAAACTGTTTCCATCTAGTTGCAGCAAGGATTGTGTCATCACATCCTGCCAGAAGAGTGATTAACACCAGCAAACAAAGCATACAGGGAATTGTAGTTCCAGGACTCAAGTTTCACATTGAGATTGTACTGTTTTAGGACTACAACTTTCAGACTGCTGAACAAGAGAAGAACAGACTGCTGGTAGAGGGTATAAAAAGGCTGGTCTAGGCCTAGATCGCTCTCTTGGGACGCCAGCCTGGATCTGCAAGCAGAGGCTCTGTGTTGGAGAGTGCTGAGGCTGAGTTGCGGCCTGCACAAGAAGAGTCACCACACATGCATCTTTGGAGCACCTGCGAACAAAACACTGCTTTACTGTCCAGCGGCAGTCAGAAGGCTGTTTCTGCTCCATCTGAATCACACAGTAGCAGATCCGGGTAAGCCGCGGCGGAAGTCGGACGCCATCCCCGTTGCCAGGAACCAAGAGGGAGAGCCTGTAAAGTCACTTTCATCACCACCAGCTTCATCTGTTGCATTATTTGGTGAGTGGGCACCTGCCCATTTAATCACATAGACACTGTATTTGTTCACATCTCTGGTATTTGTAGTACCACCAGACACTGTATACAGACACCATTGTCTTTGTTCACATCTCTGGTATTTGTAGTACCATCGGATACAAGCTCATTTAATTTAAGACGCTGTATTCAAGCAACATTGCCTTACCAGTGCCAACATTTGCAGGAACACTTACACCCTACTGAACAGTCACTACATTTCATCTGCCTTACCAGGATACTGCTAACATCCTACATTTCACTTTGCCTTACCAGGATACTTTCAAGTACACTTTGTTTATCCTGCTCAACAGGACATCAAGTGCACCAACACCAGGCTAGCCGAAGATCCTGGATATCTCGATTGTGAGGACACTTTCTGTTACTCTTTCAGGATCTAGTAATTTAGTGGTTCCACTGATTATCTTTAAAGAGGAACTTTCACGTCAAATGTTAAAGAGATAATTGGCATTTGTGGCCTATTGCCTCACATGATCATTGCCTGGGTCTGTGATTTCAGGATTTGAGGGAAACAGACTGCCCATGTTTAAGCCAGATCTGTTCCCCTTTATGCCTGAGCACATAGGCCACTTTAGAGCCATTTAAGTTGTTTGAAGGTGACGGTTTTGATTTACACCTTTAAAGATCACAGTTTGCTATTCTTTACTATTGAGTTATCAGACTACTGTTTGTTTGATTGTGGTAAGTTTCCCAGTAAAAAATGTCCTGTTCACTATATTTGTGTCTGTTATTACTGTGTTTGCAAGCACTGTTTTCTAGGTGTGCCAGAGGGTCTGGGACAGTTCTTGGGGTTGAGAGGCAGAGTACAGAACCAAATATACTTAAATGGCTCCTCCGGGGGTAGCGCTACATATGCTTGAAGAAGTTTTTGGGAAATATTCTTAAAAGCATTCCTAATGCTCGGCCAGGATTAGAGATTAGTATTCATTACAGTTTTGTAATGTATTCATACAACAAGGCTACAAAGCAACGACTGTAGATAATAAATGTATACCCTTTATACTTAGCTGCGGGTCCACATTGCCAAAAGAAAATATTTGTGTGCTGATATGAGTTACTCTGTACTATCCAACCTTATTCAGCTTGCTTTAATAATATAGACAGAGTTTACAGCCATTTACCAATACAGTTTTGGCATTGAGAGTGATGCCAGTACATAAATATTACTGTTACAATAAGCTACTGTATTTTGTAGACCTGGGATCCCATTCAGATGTACCCTGTTAATGCTCTGCTTAATGCACAATACATGATATGAATTAAAGTATCCTACTTGTGTGTGTTGTGGTAAATTCTTTATTTTAGATATACTCATATTCACATATTTGTTTTTACAAAAGTAATCTTTATCATTATCAGTTATAAACTAGATTGCAAAGCTTAGGTTCTGCATTGAAATTGGGTGTAGAGGGCGCTCTTAATGACAGATTATAATTGAATGTGAAAAAATGAATGTTCCAATCTCTCGATCAAATAATATTGGATTTGAAATAAAGTGCAAAGTGCCATAAGTAATTATACACGAACAGTTATAGACACAAGTGGTAAAACAACATATGAACCAAAAAAAGTCAATCATTCAAAGTCCCAAACACAAATAAATCTTCTGTGTTGAATTCTTCTGAACAATAAAATTAGTGGCTAATCCTTCACCAACTGAGAGAAATATGTGGATTCTGCTTACCAGAAGGTGGTGACCACTTTAATTAAAAAGCAGGTCAAACGCGCTTTAGCAAGATAATGCCTGCTGCAATGGTGAAGACTGTGGATGATAAAAAACCCTCCTCCGCAAAGATCATAGATGGGATATATTAAAAAATAATAGGAACCAATAGCGTAATCCTGTTTGTTTAAAAATTATAAAATACAAAAGCCAAATGGCTGCTTACATGAAAAGTGCCTTAGCCCGGCACAGGGGCTGTTGATCGTGTTGGGTGATCTGATGGTGCCTCGCAGCTCACCCTCGTAGCCACTGTGCATTCCACTGTCCAGCACGAAACAACCAAAGGGATCGGAAGTAACTTGACCAAGACTCGCCTTGACGTGCGTTTCGTTATTACGTCATCAAGAAGCGCCATCACGCCAATGCGCCAACTGCAGCACATCACACTGTTCACTTTTTTAAACAAACTTTATTGAAATGTCACTCAATTAAATGTTATCTAGTTCTATTGGCCGCATCACAATGCAAGGCAGTAGATTGCCTCGCACTGAGCTGAAAAAAGTAGTGCATGCCATCTTTTTTGTTAGCAGGCACCATCTGGCTTATATGAGCCAGCCTAATAGGAGGCAATGCATTTTACCTTGTTTTGTGGTGGGACTGCACTGGAATAGCCACCCAACACAGGCCTACTGCACCTGGTATATATCTACCCTCACAAATTGTTCCAAATAGCAAACATTTAATAGCACTTCCTGGCTCTCTGAAGGAGCTGTACAAATATCCATGACAGGCTGAACTACGCAGTGACTGGATGCTATACTCCTTTTTAGGGCCATATGCATTTAGGAATGTAAGCCCGCAACACAGGAATTCTATGTTCGAAGCATACATCCTTGTACACATAATACGAGCACTACTTGGTACTGCATCCAGCCATGTCAAACTGCCCCATAATTCAGCCTGTGATAGATTTTTTAGTTGGATTCTGCAGCTGTGCTTTCTAGATGTCCGAAAATGCTGGGATTTGATGCACATTGACCAAACTGCCCATAATTGGGTTTGACTTTTTTTTTTGTTAGTTTTCTAAAACTGCATTTTTATATCTATTTTTACTAAGTATTTCTAATCTTATTTAAAAAATAGCACCTCAATGCCAGGGTAATAGAACTGTTAATACACAGCTCACCATTCCGCTGTGTAGGAACAGAGACAATGGGGACCTAGCCAGATTTATAAGCAGCCATAAAAGCCGTCTAAGATCTTTAATTATGTATGGGAATGTGTAACTGGCAGAGAGCAAATAATGTGTGGGTGGCTGTTTGACACTTCTGGTAAGATACATCCTGTGTTGGCTATGCAGAAATCTGGCCCTGCTTTCCGCACAGCATAGAGTGTAAGTGTTAATGATGTGAAAATGAGATTGCTGGCTAGATACAAGACTACATAAATATATATTTAATTAAATTAAATGGAAAATATACACTAATCAGCCAAAACTTTATGGCTATTCACCTTAAACTGAGTAGGTTCGCATTTTTCAGCCAAAACAGCCCTGACCTTTTGAGGCATAGATACTACTAGATCTCTGAAGGAATGCTGTGGTATCTGACACCAAGCCGTCAGTAGCAGATCCTTTCAATTCTGTAAGTTGCGAGGTGGGGCCTCCATGGATCGGACTTGATTTTCCAGCACATCCCAAAAATGCTTGATTGGATTGAAATCTGATGAATTTGGAGGTCAAGAGAACATCTCAAACTCGTTATTGTTTCCTCAAACCATAATTGTAGTGTGGCCACTGCCATCAGGAAACAAGAAGGGGATGACTTGGTCAGCAACAATGTTTAGATAGGTGGTGCAGCTGAAAGTAACATCCACATGAATTGCGGGACCCAAGGTTTCCCAACAGAAAATTGATCAAAGCATCTCTCTGCCTCTGCCTGCTTGCCTTTCTCCCATGCTGCATCCTGATGCCATCTCTTCCCCAGGTAAGAGATGCACATATACCCGGCTGTGGGCACGGGTCAGCATGGGCACCCTGATCAGTCTGCAGCTACGTAGACCCATACACAACAAACTGTGATACACATTGTTTTTGCTTTCAACACATCACATTCAGGGACAATATGTTTACTCGCTGCCTAATATAGCCCACTTTTAGATGCCGTGGTAGTTGGATAATAAATGTTATTCACTTAACCTGTCAGTGGTCATAAAGGTATGGCAAACCGATGCATATAAAACCATTATAGATTAAGGGGACTTCTTCAAAATTGTAGCAGCCAGATTTTAGAGCATCTGTGTATGGCAACCAATCAGCTTCTATCTTTAATTTTCAAATCTTAACTGAACAAGTTAAAGATAGAAGCTGATTGGTTGCCATGCACAGATGCTCCAGTTTGTGTCTGCTCCAGTTTTGATAAATTCCCCTTATTGCCTTTAATAAATATAATGTAGCTGAATATGTAATCAGTATTATACTTTATGCAATCATGGTTAGCCTATTCATCATCTTTGTGCAATGGTTGTCTTCACATGTTTGTGTTGGGTTTTTGCCTAGCAATGCTATGTCATGCGGCACTTTGTGTGGGGCATTTTTACAACACACAGCTAATGAACAGTAAACAGACTAATAATTTGGTGCATTGGTTCAGTCCACAGAACTAAAGCCTCCATTTAGGGTTAGGACCAGTTCCCAGGACATATTTAGGCAGATAAGGGTCAGTTTTTCATTCCTTTACCATGTGGATTAGACCTGTCTTGGGAATAAAACCTATGAAAAAAGGACTGTCGTGCCTCACATGTATGTACCATAGAACAATGATTGCCATTCAATCCCATGCTGAGCTCATCTAGTTTTTTCAACTCAGCAAGGGACAAATACTCCACAATTTTCTGACATCAGACTACATTGTTAGTGGTTTGTGTGAGCATATGCATTTTTTATATGTATTTGTTGGATCTTATTAGTGTGCAGCTTTGTCCTGTCCATGACCTCATACTAACAGCAAATTATATGGATTGTCATAAGAAGGTATGCATGCATATGCTTAGCAAGTTTATCCGCAGTACACTATATAAATAAAAAGTAGTGCACAAAAATAAAAAAAATAAAAATGTTTAATGATGACTTAAATTAAATGTCTGTATTTTGTGAACATCAACTATTTAGAAAAAAAAAACACATACTTCATATTACAAGCTTTATGCCCCGTACACACAAGAGCGGATTTTCCGTCGGAAAAATCTTGGATGGTTTTTCCGAGGGAATTCCGCTCAAGCTTGGCTTGCATACACACAGTCACACAAAAGTTCGCTGAACTTTCGACTGTCAAGAACGCAGTGGTGTACAACACTACAACGAGCCGAGAAAATGAAGTTCAATGCTCCTGAGCATTCGTCGAATTGTTTGCGAGCATACGTAGGAATTTTGTGCGTCGGAATTGCTACAGACGATCAGAATTTTCGACCGAAAAATTGAGAACCTTCTCTCAATATTTTGCTGGTGGGAATTTGGCCAGCAAAAGTCCGATGGAGCATACACACGGTCGCATTTTCCAACCAAAAGCTCTCATCGGTCTTTTTCTGGCCGAATATCTGATTGTGTGTACGCGGCATTAGACTTTTTATGTAGACATATATAAAATCCTCAATTGGGGACCCAGTTACAACATGTGGTCACCAATAATGTGATGTCCAAAAGCCAGATTCAAAAGGTGAACAGTTAACTTACTAATTGCCTAAAATTGGATACAGAAGCCATCTCCTGAGGGGGGAAGACCACATCTGGCTGTAAAATCGGTATAGCAGGGAAGTCCTGGTTAAGGATGGGGAGTATTTAACTTCCAAAGGTTTCAAAGGTTCATACCATCTAAATAAAGCATAGTTCTTATTTGCATAATCCGTAGTCTTTGCTGAATCATTTAGTTGCACATTTCCCATACTCAAACTCTGCCTCATGAAATCATCATGCCATAATGACAGTATCACACATAAACACTGACAAGCTGCACACATAACTAATAGAATATGAGTAGTCATGCTATTCATCAATGTGCAGATTGAGATCATTACCCCCCAACTGAGATAATTGGAAAGTCCACATATGCCTTGACCTAGGGTGAGTAAGGATACGGGGGAAACATACTACCTTATCCTAAATGTTTTCCTTAAAATATTAAATGGTTTCCTTAACCTAAATGTCATATCATAAGACAATGTTCTCTTCTGTTTTTATGCAAACAATAAACAAAACATAATGTGGTTACTATTATGTGCATCATATATTAATGCAGATTACACATTCCTCATCTCGGGATCCCTTACCTTTTCATGTATACTAGTAGTTAATATTTAGTCCACCTGTTGCACTAGCATAACACTGTGTTTCTTCGATTTAGTTAAGAGACAAAAAAGGTCCTATGAGTTGCACATCACTGCAAGACCCTGTGGATATGTAAAATTACAGCCTCAGCCCAGGCTCCAGTCAAGCCACTCCTCTACTAAGGATGAGCCAAACACCCCCCCCCCCCCCCCGATTCGGTTCGCACCATAACATGCGAACAGGCAAAAAATTTGGACGAACAAGCGAACGCCGTTAAAGTCTATGGGACACAAACATGAAAAATCAAAAGTGCTCAATTTAAAGGCTTATATGCAAGTTATTGCCATAAAAAGTGTATAGGGACCTGGGTCCTGTCCCAGCTGACATGTATCAATGCAAAAAAAAAAAGTTTTAAAAACTGCCGTTTTTTTCCAGGAGCAGTGATTTTAATAATGCTTAAAGTGAAACAATAAAAATAAAATAAATATCATCCCTGGGGGGTGTCTATAGTATGCCTGTAAAGTGGCACAGTTTTCCAGTGTTTAGAACAGTACCACAGTAAAATGACATTTCTAAAGGAAAAAAGCCATTTAAAACTGATCGCGGCTTTTTTTTCAATGAGATTTATCTATATTGCCAAAACCCGACAATTCATTACAGCCACGATCAGTTTTAAATGACTTTTTTCCTTTAGAAATGTGATTTTGTTGTGGTACTGTTCTAAACACCCCCTAGGCACAATATTTAAAGGAATATTTCATTTTTATTGTAAATAAAATTATTGTAAATCCATCTCATGCCGCCGTCAAGCCGAAAAAAGAAATTGGATCGTTGGCGGCATGAGATGGATCTACATTGTGGGACATTTTTTTGTTTTATCTTTTAATACAGGAATTGTCCCAAAGTGTCTCCTGTCTTTTTTACTATTTTTGACACTTTGTTTTGTGAAATAGTAGGGGTGCAATGTACCCATTACCAATTCATATAGGGGGGGGCAAGATCTGGGGGTCCCCTTGTTAAAGGGGGCTTCCAGATTCTGATAAACCCCCCGCCCGCAGACCCCCACAACCACCGGGCAAGGGTTGTGGGGATGAGGCCCTTGTCCCCTTCAACATGGGGAGAAGGTGCTTTGGGGGGCTACTCCAAAGCACCCTCCCCATGTTGAGGGCATGTGGCCTGGTACAGTTAAGGAGGGGGGTGCTCTCTTGTCCCCCCCTCTTTTCCTGTGGCCTGCTTAAGATTTTGGATGTTGAGCATTATTGAGCTTTGAGCTTTGAGCTACAAAATGCTCATACATATACAAAAGGGCGCAAAGGCCTAATGCATTACCGGATAAAACGTTGTTGATAAAGGAAAACCAATGAATGCATACTCAAATAGCAAAGGGCTAAAACAGCAATATAAACCAGACCTAGGTAGGAGGGTACTCCTCAAATGGATGAATATCACCATGACCCTGGTGTCACTTAGACACGCCAGCTAATGCATTTAAAGGGATGAACCCTCTTCTTCAGAGCACATCCATTGTGTATGTGAGGTGCCCTCTTATATACATGTCCACACGTGCACTCAACTAAACTCTTGACCCTCCGAACCTCTGTACAGGATGGGGAACCTCAGCAGTGCTATCTGCTCCCATTGCACATTCATGTTGGAACAGGAAAGGGCCATCCCTAAATTGTTACCACAAAGTTGGGAGCATGAAATTGTCCAAAATGTCTTTGTATGCTGAAGCCCTAAGAGTTCCATAAGGGGCCAAGCCAAACCCCTGAAGAACAACCCCACACCATAATCCCCCCTCTGCCAAATAATTTGGACCACTGCACAAAGCAAGGTCCATAAAGACATGGATGAGCGAGTTTGGGGTGGAGGAACGTGACTGGCCTGCACAGAGTCGTGACTTCAACCCGATAGAACACCTTTGGGATGAATTAGAGCGGAGCCAATCCTTCTGATCCCACATCAGTGCCTGACCTCACAAATGCGCTTCTGGAAGAATGGTCAAACATTCCTATAGACACACTCCTAAACCTAAGGAGAGCTAGTATCATTACATAGTGGGCCATGACTAGACATGTGCAAAACAAAAAAATTTGTTTATTTTCGTTTAGTTTTTTTCGTTTCCGAAAAAAAATAGTTTATTTTCGTTTTGTTTTTTTCGTTTCCGTTGATTCGTAACGATTCGTAAATTCGTAAGTCGTCGGTGTTCGTATTCGTAACGATTCGTACATTCATAAGTCGTCGGTGTTCATATTCGTAACGATTCGTACATTCGTAAGAGTTATTTTTTCGTTGATTCGTTTTTTCGTTAGTTTAATTTTCGTTTATTCGTTTATTCTAAATTAGGACGAATTCGTATTTATTCGTACATTCGTAACATTCGTAGATTCGTAATCGGAGCATAATTCATAATTTTATGTAATGTGTATGCTATTATTACATTTTAAGAGACACGGAAAATTACGAATCGAAAAAAAAAGTTACGAATGTACGAATTTTTTCGTTCAATCCATTCGAAGCACGTTAAGCAACGCCATTGTAAGAGACACGGAAAATTACGATTCGAAAAAAATAAAAAAAGTTACGAATGTACGAATTTTTTCGTTCAATCTATTCGAAGCACGCTAAGCAGCACCATTGTAAGGGACACGGAAAAATACCAATTCAACAACAAAAAAAAAGTTACGAATGTATGAATTTTTTCGTTCATTTTCATTTTCGTTGTTCCTGTTTTCGTTTTTCGGATTTTTTTTCATTCGTACATTCGTTGTTTCTAATAATTTTTTTTCAGATTTTTGTTGTTTTTCTGATTCGTTCGATTCGAACGATTCGTTAATCGGATTAGTTCGATTCGAACAATTCGTTATTCACTAAAAAAAAATGCGAATCGTTCGTTCATTCGTACGAAAACGAACGAACGAAATTAACGAAAAAAAAAGAAAAAAAAAAAAAAAACGAAACGAATTGAACATGTCTAGCCATGACACTTGATCCATCAAAATTGGACTCACTAATAGACTATATATATACTATTGTAAGGTGCTCTGCTATGCTGGCCTGGAGCGCTCACATACTGTAAGTGCTCTACAGCAGGTTAGGAAGTTCAGGAGCTGATTTTTTTTCTAGGCTATAGCAGTCCCAGAGAGTCTGCATTTCTAGCACTAAAACTAGCCAGAGCTACAGACACTCCCTATGCAGCCTGCTATGCTCCAGACCACCAGAGCTAAACGCACTTTAAGAAAGAGAACACTCAGTGTTAGTATTACCTTTCAGAAAATTACTTGAAGGCACAGTTATTTGTATTTATTTAAGTAGTACTGTATTATTTTACATTACTTCTATATCCCCCACATCAAATAAGTAATCAAAGGCTGCAGCAATAAATATTAGCACCGCTGTCTACCTTCACCTTGGCTCCTATATGTTTTGGGCCATTGGCCATGCATTTAACAGTTGGCAGATCGCTTATACGCGGGCTGTAAATCCAACTTCCATAAGGTGTCAAGCGTTGGCTGCACGTGTTTATGCACCTCGCTTTGTGTAAAACACCTGCGTGCACAGTGGCATATGCTCTGAAAGTAGTGTGTGTATGAGGGTGCGTTATGCAAACCCCAGCACACAATCATGTACTGCTGCCTTTTCTAATGCATCTCATTGGGCAGCTGTACACAGCGGCAGCAGGTCCTGGGAATGTTACTACTCAGGCTCTGTACACTATATGGCCATGTGCATGGAGTATAACCACAATTAGTTCATTACAGTTCATTACCACTGAAGATAAAACCCACCATATTGTTGCTGCTGGTTCCTTGAGCCTTCTTCACCTTCACGAGCAAGCACTCTCAGATTACTGACAAAAGGTTTAGTAGACTGAATGCACTATAGCAATGCCTAGGTGAAAAACTGAAGTATTAAACAGGTTTTCCCTCATTTTCAATTTGTCTGGAGTTTACTTTTAATTGAAAGCACGTCCGGTTGAGAAAGTAAATCAGCCCTGAGCAACATAATATTTTTTTTACTATATTTATATTTATTAAATGTTTTCTTGTAGAAAAGAAAGATATAATTTTCCTCCACCATGAGGCTGTTTTCATAACCTAGACATGGCTAAAAATCTGGGAAATGGAAATTCAGTTCTGTTTTGTTCATCACTAACAAATCTGGGAGGCATTTGTGAAACGAAAGCAGTGCATGCGATAAAAGGGATATTGAGCAAGAATTTGAAATATCTTTTCGATCTACAGTGAATGTAAGAGGTATATTGTATTTACTGCAGTGATTTGAAATTGTTTAAAGGAAAAAATACATCTGGCAATAGTTTATTATTGTGTTTGGAATATAAAATAATATCTAAGTAGGTCACAGTACCATTTTGCAATTTTGACTGTGTTAGACAATTTAGTTGCAATATACTATATAACTAGCAACTGCATCACATGACCAATTTTCTTTGGGTACCCCTTGTCTGAATACTTAAAGGTGACTTTGAATTTCTGAATTACATTTAATAGCAGAATCACTCACAAGTGCACAAAGTGCAATGCAGTAACCTGGCCCTCTGCTGAGAGTGGGTTTAGTTGTTTCTTTTTATTTGGTTTACTCCCTTCTGTTCACTATGACCCTGTATATAAATAAGTGACAAACGCAGCTTAGCACATTTTGTAGTGCTAACCAAATGAACCACTAGCACAAGCCTTAAAAAATTAATTGACCTGCGAAGGTTAATAGACCCAAGTATTACACTGAGTGTTCACATGAGCTTGCGTTGCTACACATTTGCAGGAGTACCAGCTGCAGAACTTGATTTGTGACTATAGTTAGTAGGGGATTTATGTGACAGACCCAAACAGCACAGTGGCTTTTGGAGGGGACTAGGGGCTAGCTTCCTACCCACTGATTATGGAGGAGACTGGGGATTTTGTCTGCTTCTCTCAATCAGAGCAAGGAAAAGTGCTGCTCGGTTCAGTCTCTGATCCCATGGAGAGAGCAGATCTGTCACATACCTGATAGGAGACTGAATTGACAAGGTCAGCCTCTCTTATATCTTCCACCCTGGCCCCACTGAGGATGAGACAGAGGGTGCCAAGGGACAGGAGGGACATGAGTGCCTCTGGGTGTTGATTGCAGAACCTGTAGCAGGGAATGTGACCCCAAGGAGACTGTGGAACCAGAGGAACAGGAACAGCAGTAGTGTTCAGGGGACTGGCCCAGACTAAAGGGGCAATCTGCTTATGCTGTTGGTTCTGGATAGGCAACATGTCAGGAATCTGGAGGCTGAAACATACAGCGGTGTACAGAGCTGGTGCAACAGACAGCCAGGCAAGCACCCGAGTGGTACCGGGAACCAGGATCAGAGGCAGAAGCAGGGTCTTAAGAATAGCCGGGGTCATCAACAGGCGGGCAGCGAGGTACCAAATCATGAGCACAGCCGAAGTCAGGAATGGAGCCAGGTTAAGGGTAAATGACCAGATAGAAGCAGAATACAGGATCAGGTCAAGAACACGCCAGGTCGGTAACAGGGATCGCATGCAGGATCAATCAAGACACAGGGCACAGCTGAAGATCAGTCAGCAAAGGCTATGGGAATGATTTCCCTTTAAATAGCCCATCTGGTGCCAACAGGGATTGTGCCTGTGCACGTTCGCAAATTCCAGCGTGCACGCTAATTAGCCGTTCTTCTGGAAATACCATGCGCATATCTATGCATTAGACGTCTCACAGGGATTCCCTGACATTGCACCCCCCCCCCCCCTTTAGGGACAGCCTCTGGATGCCCACTAGAGTCCGCTTTTCAGGGTGAAGTTGAAGGTTTAACCGAGGAGAGTGGACATTAGAGGCTGGTTCCCAGGAATTATCCTCTGCACTGTAGCCCTTCCATTTAATAAGGAACTGGGCCTGACCTCCCCTCCTTTTACAGTCCAGAATGGCCTCTACCTCATATTCCTCGTTACCTTCGATCAATATTGGAGCAGGAGCTTCATAACCTCAATCTGGAAAGGGGTTAGGAACTGTTGGTCTCAGTAGTGAAACATGAAACACTGTAAAATTAATTCAAATGCCACAGAATTGTTCCTTCTCTTAATTGAAAATGGACCTCAGGTACTTTGGGCCAAGCTTCTTTGAGGGACACCTAAATTTTAAGTTTGCCATAGACAGCAAGACCTTATCTCCTGGTTTCAAATTCAAATTCCCTCTCCTTTTATCAAAACATTTCTTATTACTTGCCTGCACCTTCAAGATGGTTTCTCGCAAGAGCTGGCTATTTGTGTTGAGAAAGTTCAATCTTTCTTGTACAGCTGGTACAGCAGATTCCTTAGGCACCTCAGGCATGAAGGAAGGGTGATATCCATATTTGCCATAGAAGGGAGACTGCTTGGTGGCAGAATAGACCGAGTTGTTGCATGCAAATTCTGCCAATGGAAGGATGGACACCAAGTCGTCTTGCAAGAAGGACGAAAAGCACCTCAAATATTGTTTGAGAGTTTGATTTGTCCTCTCGGTCTGTCCATTAGTTTGTGGGTGGTAAGCAGACGATAAACGAAGTTCAATATTCAGTGCTTCACACAAGACCTTCCAGAACTTGGAAGTGAACTGAACCCCTCAAATCTGAAACAATATTGGCTGGGATGCAATGTAGTATCACAATCTCCTTCCTTTCAAAGGTATGAAGTGTGCAATCTTTGATAGACGGTCCACTATGACAAAGATAGTGGGGACATTTTCAGACAGGGGAAGTTCCACGATAAAATCCATGGAAATCCTACTCCACGGTTTTTCAGGTACTGGGAGAGATTCCAACAGGCCCCAAGTCTTGGCCCGATCAGATTTGTTTCTGCCTTTTACAGTCATTTAACAAATCTGGCCTCCAAAAGGAACGGGAGACCAGGTCTGAGGTCTTGTGGATTCCAAAGTGTCCGGCCAAGGGATGGTCATGACACCTTTTAAAGAGGAAGTAAAGCCTCTTGAAAAAAAAATAAAAAAAGACACCCTGCAAGGCAAAGGCATAATGAGCTAGCACCAGCTCATTATGAAAAACTTACCTGAAAACGAAGCCCCCGAAGCCGTCCTTATCCTCGATCTTCTTCGCCGCCATCCAGGGCCGGAGTGACTTCCGGGTCTCGCCGCTCCATCGCTATCATTCGCTGGAGCGGCGATGACGTCACTCCCGCGCATGCGCACGAGATCGGCATATCGCCATGATCTCGGCATCTTCAGTGCGCCCTCAGTGCGCCTGCGCGCCGCTGTCTTTAGGAGGTTTAGGAGATATTTATTGGACCTACAGGTAAGCCTTAATCTAGGCTTACCTGTAGGCCAAAGTCTTATGGAAGGGTTTACTTCCACTTTAATAATGGGAACCTTAAATTGAGCAGGAATGAAAATTAGTTTTTGTGGAAATAGAGTTCACTGTCTCCTTGACTTGTGACATCAAGTCTGCTTGCAGAAGCAGGAAATTCTTGGCTGGCAAAATAGTGTCAGGTTCAGAATGTGGAACTGGTTCAGGAAACATGTGTGAAAGTGCGTCAGGTTTGCAATTCTTGGAACTCGGGCAAAAAGTTATGTGGAATACAAAATGTGAAAAGAAAAGTGCCCATCTGGCCTGTCGAGGTCTTAGTCGTCTTGCAGTTCTTAAATACTCCAGATTCTTATGATCTGTAAAAATAAGGATGTGGTGAGCAGCTCCCTCCAACAGGTAGCGCCATTCCCCAAGGGCAGCTTTAATGGCTAACAGTTCTCGATTCCCCACGTCATAGTTTTTTTCAGAAGAACTTAACTTTCTGGAGAAAAGCACTTTCAGAAGCGTCCACTTCAAGAACAAAGGCCAAAGCAGGATCTGGATGCTTCAGAATCTAAATGGAAGTAGATAGAGTCTTTAATAGTTCAAATGCAGCTTGAGCCTTCGGAGTCCACTTGAATGGGATATGCTGCTTGGTCAACTGTGTGATTTGTGCTATGATACCGGAAACGTTCTTTATTAACTTTCTATAGAAGTTAGCGAACCCCACAAAACACTGTACCACTTTCTTGTCCTCTGGAGAAGGCCTGTCACGTACCTGGTGGTGCGAGCCCGAGATTGCAGGGAGAGGCCTCCCTTGCGTCTCCCACTCCTGGTCCCCTGGTGTGGGAACAGGAGAGCCAGGAGTGAGGAGGAGCACGGGTGCCTGGCAGGATCAACAGACCGGTGGGCAGGAAGCAGGTAAGCAGAGCTGGCAGGATCTTTGGCAAGCAGGCTCACAGGTAAACTGGATAGCAGAGCTGGCAGGATCTTTTGGCAAGCAGGCTCACAGGTAAACTGGATAGCAGAGCTGGCAGGATCTTTGGCAAGCAGGCTCACAGGTAAACTGGATAGCAGAGCTGGCAGGATCTTTGGCAAGCAGGCTCACAGGTAAACTGGATAGCAGAGCTGGCAGGATCTTTGGCAAGCAGGCTCACAGGTAAACTGGATAGCAGAGCTGGCAGGATCTTTGGCAAGCAGGCTCACAGGTAAACTGGATAGCAGAGCTGGCAGGATCTTTGGCAAGCAGGCTCACAGGTAAACTGGATAGCAGAGCTGGCAGGATCTTTGGCAAGCAGGCTCACAGGTAAACTGGATAGCAGAGCTGGCAGGATCTTTGGCAAGCAGGCTCACAGGTAAACTGGATAGCAGAGCTGACAGGAACTGGACAGCGGCTTGGCAAGCAGGTTCACAGGTAAACAGGATAGCAGAGCTGAAGCAGGCTCACAGGTAAACCGGATAGCAGAGCTGACAGGAACTGGACGATGGCTTGGCAAGCAGGTTCACAGGTAAACTGGATAGCAGAGCTGAAGCAGGCTCACAGGTAAACCGGATAGCAGAGCTGACAGGAACTGGACAGCGGCTTGGCAAACAGGTTCACAGGTAAACTGGATAGCAGAGCTGAAGCAGGCTCACAGGTAAACCGGATAGCAGAGCTGACAGGAACTGGACAACGGCTTGGCAAGCAGGTTCACAGGTAAACCGGATGGCAGAGCTGACAGGAACTGGAAGCAGGAAACAGAACCACTGAATGGGCTGGAGACCAACAGGTGATCAGGTTCGTTACAGGAATCAGACTGCAAACTGGACAGAGACTTTGCAGGGAACCAGAGTTCATCAAAGAAGTCAGGTAATGAATCTGAACTGGAAGCAAGGTACAATGGATCAGGCAGGAGGATGGTCATAGGAAGCCGGGGTCGGGTACAGGCAGAAAGCTGGATAGTCTATGGCAAGCCGGGTCAAGGAACAGATATAACAGGATCAGGTTTTATTACACCACAACGCTGTAGAGCAGACAGCAAAGGCCGTCTGCACAGGTCAGGCTTAAATAGGCCGGCTGGTGCTAACTAGGGCGCGCGCCTGTCTCCCTGTGCGCGGTTGTGCACGTGCCCGCGCACGGGCGCGCATGCGCATGCGCAATGGAATCTGAGGGCCCGGACGGCCCGGGTTTAAGTTTCTGGCAGGATCTTCATGACATTGCCCCCCTCCTAGGGGCAACCTCCGGGTGCCCCTCTGGGCAAATCTCTCAGGATGTGCTCTCTTAAAGGCTTGAACTAGACTCTTAGCGTGGATATTACACTCGGGCTCCCAGGAATTCTCTTCAGGACCATATCCCTTCCATTTGATCAAGAACTGATTCTGATTTCTCCTTCTTCTAACATTTAGTATGGCCTCCACTTCATATTCCTCCTCGCCATCTATCAGGACTGGATCCGGGGGTACAGTCCTTCTGTTGGGAAAGGGGTTGGGAGTGGAGGGTTTCAACAGAGAAACATGAAAGACCGGATGGACCTTGAGGGAGTCAGGAAGTTCCAACTCATAGGCTACTTCATTAATTTTTCGTTTGACTGGGAAGGGACCTAAAAACTTAGGGCCCAGTTTTTTCGAAGGACAAGCCATCCTCAGATTCAAGGTAGAGAGCCACACTGTGTCACCCGGTGCCAGTACCAATTCTCCACGCCTCTTTCGGTCAAAGACCGTCTTGTTATGTTCCTGGGTCCGGGCCATGGTGTCCTGCAGGAGTCGGTTATTGGAAGCAAAGAAGTCAATCTTTTTCTGAACTGCGGGCACAGTACATTCGGGAAGAGAATTGGGCAGGAATGAAGGATGAAAGCCATAGTTGGCAAAGAAGGGCGTCTGTTGGGTGGCCGAGTGAATAGCATTGTTATATGCAAATTCGGCAACTGGTAACAGGGAGATCCAATCGTCTTGGGAGAAGGAAGAAAAGCACCGTAGATATTGTTCCAGGGTCTGATTGGTTCTTTCGGTCTGTCCATTGGTTTGAGGGTGATAAGCAGATGAAAACGATAGTTCAATGTTGAGGGCCTTGCAGAGCGATTTCCAGAACCGAGAGGTGAATTGTACCCCTCGGTCGGACACTATGTTGGCCGGTACCCCATGGAGTCTGATGACTTCTCGGATGAACACTTGTGCGGTTTCTGAGGCAGAAGGGGTGCCCTTCATAGGAACAAAGTGTGCCATCTTTGACAGACGATCAACTATCACGAAGATCGTAGTGTGGTCCTCTGCTGGGGGTAGTTCCACGATGAAGTCTATGGACAGCATTTTCCAGGGACGATCTGGGACTGGCAATGGCTTGAGTAGGCCCCAGGCTTTGGTTCTGTAACTCTTGCTCCGTATACACACAGTGCATGTTTCCACAAATTTCCTGCAGTCTTCCCTTAGCTGAGGCCACCAGAAGGTACGTTGTACCAATTCAGTGGTTTTGGTGACACCGAAGTGTCCGGCAAGTCTATGATCATGGCACAATTCCAGGACGGTTACCCGCAGACCCTCGGGAATGAAAATCTTATCCCCATGCCACAATAGCCCATCCTTGGCCCGCAACCCAGGACCGGGAGTGGGTATGAGGCCACTGGAAGCCCGCCTGAGCCGGGACAGTAGGTCTTCCTGTAGCAGGAGGAAATTTCCAGGGGCAAGGATAGTGTCTGGAGGGGAACCATCCTGGGATTTGTGATACATACGAGACAGAGCGTCCGGTTTCGCGTTTTTGGAACCCGGACGATAGGTCACGTGAAAAGTAAAACGAGAGAAAAATAAGGCCCAACGGGCCTGTCTAGGTTTCAACCTCTTGGCAGTCTTCAAGTACTCTAGATTCTTGTGATCCGTGAAGATCAAGATTGGATGAGTAGCCCCTTCCAGCAGGTAGCGCCATTCCTCGAGGGCGGTCTTTATAGCCAGTAATTTCCGATCCCCCACATCGTAGTTCTTCTCGGCTGGGGACAGTTTTCGTGAGAAGAATGCCACGGGGTGTAGCAGGGCCTTGATGCCCTGTCTCTGGGACAGGATGGCCCCTACAGCTATCTCCGAGGCATCCACTTCTAAAACAAAGGGTAGAGAAGGATCTGGGTGCTTCAGGATAGGAGCTGAGGTGAAGAGCCCTTTGAGGGTCTCAAAGGCCCCCTGGGCCTCAGGAGACCAATGAAAACGGGTACCTTGTTTGGTGAGTTGAGTAATGGGTGCCACTATGGCCGAGAATCCCTTGATGAATTTGCGATAAAAATTGGCGAAGCCAATGAATCGCTGGATCCCCTTTTTATCTGTGGGAACAGGCCAGTCCAGGATGGCTGAGATCTTCTGGGGGTCCATCCGGATGCCACTACTGGAAATGATCAAGCCCAGGAAAGGTATGCTTTCTACCTCAAAGAGGCATTTTTCGGCCTTGGCATAGAGGCCATGTTGCCGGAGGCGGCCCAGAACACTTTTAACATGTCCACGATGCAACTCTAGGGAGGAAGAGAAAATTAGTATGTCATCAAGATAAACAACAGCAAAAACATCAAGGAAGTCCCGAAGCACATCGTTTATGAAAGACTGGAAGGTAGCGGGGGCGTTACAGAGTCCGAATGGCATCACCAGGTACTCAAAGTGCCCAAATCGAGACCGAAATGCCGTCTTCCATTCATCCCCATCCTTTATACGAACTAAATTGTACGCCCCTCTGAGGTCCAGTTTGGAAAAGATGGAGGCTGTGCCAAGCCTCTGAAACAGTTCAGGTACCAGGGGAAGCGGGTAGCGATTTTTGACAGTGACCTCGTTTAGGGCACGATAGTCCACACAGGGTCTGAGAGAATGGTCCTTTTTCTCTACGAAAAATATTCCTGCGCCAGCAGGAGATGTAGATGGGCGGATAAAACCTTTTTTCAAGTTATCATCAATGTAGTCTTTCAATTTCCCCTGCTCCACCTCTGTTAACGGGAAAACCCTACCGAAGGGAATCTTGGCCCCGGGAAGGAGTTCAATGGGACAGTCATAGGGCCTGTGGGGTGGCAGCACATCTGCCTTTTGTTTGCTGAACACATCCAGGTAGGCATGGTAGGCTTCGGGAATGGACTGACGTAGACCTGCCTCGGTTTCTAGGCAGAGCAAAGCGGAGGGTCCTGCTGGGACCATGGAGCCGCAGGACCTTTGGCAGTAGGGAGAGGGAAAGGCCACTTCTCCTGTGGACCAGTTGATGACCGGGTTGTGTGCTTGCAGCCAGGGGATCCCTAGAATGACTGGAAACAAGGGAGAAGAGATTATGTCCAGACGTAACAGTTCTTGATGTGACTCTGAGATCACTGTGTGCAATGGGGCAGTCTCCTGAGTCACTGGGCCAGATTTAATAGTGGACCCATCCGCCAGATGGACGGACAGACCCTGTTCCCTTGGATGGAGAGGAATTCGATGCCGGGCAGCAAAAACAGAGTCCATGAAGCAACTACAGGCCCCAGAGTCAATGATAGCGGTGGTCCGCAGGGTCCTTCCTGGGAGCTGGAAGGAAACAGAAAGGGCAAGATGAGATGAAACCCCAGTCACAGGATCCACATAACTGGAGAGAATAGTGGGGAACTTACGGAGTTTGGCTGGGCAATTCCGGACATAGTGACCAGGCTCTCCGCAGTACAGGCACAGATTGTTGCTGCGGCGTCTCTGGCGTTCTGCTGGAGTGAGAGAGGGCCGCAGGAGTCCAAGTTGCATGGGTTCTGATGCCGAGGAAGTATGAACAGGTTTAACAGAGGGAGCAGTGCGGAAATGACTTGGGCCCCTGGGGAGCATCCAGGTAGGTCTTGGGGACCCCAAGGTTCGTTCGGCCCTACGCTCCCGTAGGCGCCGGTCAATCTGGATGCTTAGGTCTATGAGGGAGTTCAGGGTCTGGGGCACCCCTACTCTGGCGAGCTCATCCTTGAGTGCGTCTGAGAGGCCCATGCGGAATTGGTGACGGAGAGCAGCGTCGTTCCAGTCGGTGTCGGCACCCCAACGCCTGAACTCAGCCACATAGTCCTCTGCTGGTCTTCGACCCTGTTGGAGAGAACGTAGGGCGGCTTCCGCAGTGGTTGAGAGTTGGGGGTCCTCATATAACTGCGCCATGGCGTCAAAGAAGGTGGAGAGACTGGTTAATGCTGCATCTTTTTGTTCCACGAGACGGTGGGCCCAGATTTGGGGGTCCCCTGTCAGTAGGGCTACCACAAAGCCCACCTTGGTGGTCTCTAGAGAAAAGGTCCTAGGTTGCAGAGCAAAATGGAGTTCACAGGAGTTGCGGAAAGTTCTGAAGCTACCACGGGCACCTGAAAATTTCTCTGGAGTAGGAACCTTGGGCTCAGGTGGTAGCATCACTATAGTCTGGGTAGGTGCAGGCCCCGTTGGGGGTATTGCCGGGTAAGGAGTTCCTTGGGTACTGGATGGACCAGACAAGGCCAGTACCCGCTCCTCCAGGCGGGTGTACCCTTGCTGGAGGTTCTTCACCGCCTCGGTCAGACCCGCCAGGTGTTGGCATAACCCCTCCATGGCGGGGGCTCCCTGCTCGGGCTCAGACATGGCTGTCTGCTACTGTCACGTACCTGGTGGTGCGAGCCCGAGATTGCAGGGAGAGGCCTCCCTTGCGTCTCCCACTCCTGGTCCCCTGGTGTGGGAACAGGAGAGCCAGGAGTGAGGAGGAGCACAGGTGCCTGGCAGGATCAACAGACCGGTGGGCAGGAAGCAGGTTAGCAGAGCTGGCAGGATCTTTGGCAAGCAGGCTCACAGGTAAACTGGATAGCAGAGCTGGCAGGATCTTTTGGCAAGCAGGCTCACAGGTAAACTGGATAGCAGAGCTGGCAGGATCTTTGGCAAGCAGGCTCACAGGTAAACTGGATAGCAGAGCTGGCAGGATCTTTGGCAAGCAGGCTCACAGGTAAACTGGATAGCAGAGCTGGCAGGATCTTTGGCAAGCAGGCTCACAGGTAAACTGGATAGCAGAGCTGGCAGGATCTTTGGCAAGCAGGCTCACAGGTAAACTGGATAGCAGAGCTGGCAGGATCTTTGGCAAGCAGGCTCACAGGTAAACTGGATAGCAGAGCTGGCAGGATCTTTGGCAAGCAGGCTCACAGGTAAACTGGATAGCAGAGCTGGCAGGATCTTTGGCAAGCAGGCTCACAGGTAAACTGGATAGCAGAGCTGACAGGAACTGGACAGCGGCTTGGCAAGCAGGTTCACAGGTAAACTGGATAGCAGAGCTGAAGCAGGCTCACAGGTAAACCGGATAGCAGAGCTGACAGGAACTGGACGACGGCTTGGCAAGCAGGTTCACAGGTAAACTGGATAGCAGAGCTGAAGCAGGCTCACAGGTAAACCGGATAGCAGAGCTGACAGGAACTGGACGACGGCTTGGCAAGCAGGTTCACAGGTAAACTGGATAGCAGAGCTGAAGCAGGCTCACAGGTAAACCGGATAGCAGAGCTGACAGGAACTGGACGACGGCTTGGCAAGCAGGTTCACAGGTAAACTGGATAGCAGAGCTGACAGGAACTGGACAGCGGCTTGGCAAGCAGGTTCACAGGTAAACTGGATAGCAGAGCTGAAGCAGGCTCACAGGTAAACCGGATAGCAGAGCTGACAGGAACTGGACAGCGGCTTGGCAAGCAGGTTCACAGGTAAACTGGATAGCAGAGCTGAGGCAGGCTCACAGGTAAACTGGATAGCAGAGCTGACAGGAACTGGACAAAGGCTTGGCAAGCAGGTTCACAGGTAAACCGGATGGCAGAGCTGACAGGAACTGGAAGCAGGAAACAGAACCACTGAATGGGCTGGAGACCAACAGGTGATCAGGTTCGTTACAGGAATCAGACTGCAAACTGGACAGAGACTTTGCAGGGAACCAGAGTTCATCAAAGAAGTCAGGTAATGAATCTGAACTGGAAGCAAGGTACAATGGATCAGGCAGGAGGATGGTCATAGGAAGCCGGGGTCGGGTACAGGCAGAAAGCTGGATAGTCTATGGCAAGCCGGGTCAAGGAACAGATATAACAGGATCAGGTTTTATTACACCACAACGCTGTAGAGCAGACAGCAAAGGCCGTCTGCACAGGTCAGGCTTAAATAGGCCGGCTGGTGCTAACTAGGGCGCGCGCCCGTCTCCCTGTGCGCGGTTGTGCACGTGCCCACGCCCGGGCGCGCATGCGCATGCGCAATGGAATCTGAGGGCCGGGACGGCCCGGGTTTAAGTTTCTGGCAGGATCTTCATGACAAGGCCATTCCAATACAGCAGTTACCTTTTGTGGGTCCATAGCAAAGCCATCTGCAGAAATAATGAGTCCCAGGAATTGAATGGTCTGTTTTCTGAACTCGCACTTCTAAGCTTTAGTGTAGAGATGGTGTTTGCAAAGTCTGTCCAGTACCTTTTTCACATGGCGGCTGTGTAATACTAATGAGCTGGAAAAGACCAGGATGGCATCCAAGTACACAATGATAAACAAATTAAGATAGTCCCAATATATGTCATTGACAAGGTGCTGGAACATGACTGGGGTGTTACAAAGGCCGAACGGCATCACTAGATATTTGAAATGTCGTGCATTCGGAACGCTGTCTTCCATTCGTCTCCTTCACAAATTCTGACTAGATTGTAAGCACCCCTCAAATCGAGTTTAGAGAAAACATGCGCTCCATGTAACCTCTGAAGTAGCTTGGGAATTAAAAGAAGAGGATAGCGATTCTTGACAGTTATCTTGTTGAGATTGCTTCCATGCAGGGCCTAAGGGTATGATCTTTCTATTCAATGAAGAAGATGCCAGCTCCAGCAGGTAATGTGGAGGGTCGAATTGACACCTTTTCCAAACTCCTGTCAATGAAATTACAAAGGGATTCTAATTCTAGTGCAGAGAAAGGGTAGATCCGACCAAATGGTATCTCAGCCCCCGGCAGCAGTTCTATGGGGCAATTGTAAGTCTGATGGGGAGGAAGAGACACATACAAATATTCATGGTAAACTGTGGGGACTAGTTTCAACACTTCGGAATCAGGATGGACAGCAAGGAGAGAAGTAACTGTATGGAATTCATTCGGAACACAATGTCCTTGGCAGTATGGGGATGAAAAGAAAAGTCCACCCTTAAGCCAATTAATGCTGGGGTTATGTGCCTTATGCCAGGGCATACCAAGGATGATGGGGAACATAGGTGACGTTATGACGTCTAGGCATAGGATTTCTCGATGACCGAAAGATTAATGACAGGATTGGAGCAGTCTCTTGTATCACTGGGCCAGACTTGATACCAGAACTATCAGCCAGATGAACAACAAACCTCTCTTGTGTTGAGCTGCAAAAGTAGAGTCCACAAAGGAGCTGAAGGCACCAGACTCTATGATTACAGGAACAGAAACAGCCTTTTCAGCAAGCCTTAAGTGACATAGTAAGGTGAGGTGCGTTTGATTAGTCCCAGGTGGATGCATCGTATGGCTCCAATTAGTGGAGGACTTGCAAGGTTTCACTGGACAAGTCTGTATAGAGTGACCAGCATCACCACAGTAGAGGCAGAAGTTGGAACAATATTGTTGAAGGCATTCAACAGCGGACAGAGGGGGTCTCCAGAAACAATTTTGTAAAGAGCCACAATGTCTTTCTTTAGTAGAGGGTGCAGAAATGAAGGGAACAGTCACTTCAGACCCTGGGCGGACCAAGGAACTTCTGACGGTACTCTCGAATTGTCGTTCTCATAGCCGTCGATCAATCTGGATAATGAGATTCACCAAGTCCTCTAAGGCAGTTGGTACCCCCACTCTGGCAAGTTCGTCCTTCAGAGCATCAGCCGAAGCTGATATTGGAAGGGCTGAATCGCTCCACTAAGTATCGGCACTCCATAAACAGAAGTCAGTCACATACTCCTCCACAGGCCTTTGACCTTGCTGTAACTTGCTAAGCATTGATTCCGCAGTCTAATGACAGAAAGGGTCAGCGTATAGCTGAGATATGGCAGAGAAGAATGAGTCCATAGTTGTCAGAGCAGGATCATGTTGCTCTCGGAGGTGGTAAGCCCAGGATTTGAGCTCATCCTGATGGAGCGAGATGATAAACCCCCATCCTAGTATCTTGTGAAGAGAAGGTTTGGAGCAGAAGAGAAAAGTACAGTTCACAAGAGTTACGAAAAGTCAGAAATTTCCTGTGATCGCCAGAGAAGCGTTCAGGGATGGGCACCCTCAGTTCTGGTGGGAGAATGGCCCCGCGGGATGTGCTGGACTCTGTCCGGGTGACTTCATTTGTGACAGCAGGAGGACCCGAAGGTGACGAATCATCTCTACTGGCTCTTCAAGGAACCTGTTCAAGTATATTACACCTTTCCATCCACTCCAGAAGGGAAGGTTTATTGTATTTATTCAGAGAAATAATCCAAGACTTGCTCTCAGCTTTCATCACATTGTTGTCCATCATTAGAGAATGATCTGCTCTCTCCATGGGATCAGAGGCTGAACTGAGCTCTTTTCCATGCTCTGGCTAAGAAGCAGACAAAATCTCCTCCATGGGCCATAATCAGTGGGTAGGAGGCTAGTCCCTAGTCCCCTCCAAAAGCCCCTGTCTCGTTTGGGCCTGTCACAATTTATTTTAAGCAATTTTTTACATTAACCACTTGCCGACCGGCGCACGACGATATACATCGACAGAATGGCACGTACAGGCAGGAGGGCGTATATATAAGTCCCTCCTTTAGCCTGTCCGTGCCATCGGGAGCGCGCCGGGAGCGGCGCGCTCCCGCGCCGGTCGGGACCCCCGTGAGTCCGGTCGCGGGTCCCGCGGACTCGATCGCCGCGGGGACCCCCGCGATCGTCTCACGGGGCGGCTGAACGGGGAGATGCCGAGATAAACAGCATCTCCCCGTTCTGCCTAGCAACTAGTGACGCCGATCTCTGCTCCCTGTGATTGGAGCAGAGATCAGCATTTACTAGCTGACAGCCACGCCCCCCCACAGTAAAAAACACACCCCTAGGCATACTTAACTCTTACACTGCCCCCTTGTGGTTAACCCCTTCACTGCCAGTGTCATTTATACAGAAATCAATGCATTTAAATGCATTAATTGCTGTAAAAATGACAATGGTCCCAAAAATGTGTCAAAAATGTCCGATGTGTCCGCCATAATGTCGCAGTAACAAAAAAAAATCGCAGATCTCCGCCATTACTAATAAAAAAAAATTATTAATAAAAATGCTATAAAACTATCCCCCATCTTGTAAACGCTATAACTTCTGCGCAAACCGATCAATAATCGCTTATTGCGTTTTTTTTTTTACCAAAAATATGTAGAAGAATACGTATCGGCCTAAACTGAGGAAAAAAAATGTTTTTTTATATATTTTTTGGGGATATTTATTATAGCAAAAAATAAAAAATAATGCATTTTTTTCAAAATGGTCGCTCTATTTTTGTTTTTATAGCGCAAAAAATAAAAACCGCAGGGGCGATCAAATACCACCAAAAGAAAGCTCTATTTGTGGGAAAAAAAGGACGTCAATTTTGTTTGGGAGCCACATCGCACGACCGCGCAATTGTCAGTTAAAGCGACGCAGTGCCGAATCGCAAAAAGGGGCCTGGTCCTTTGGCTGCAAATTGGTCCGGTCTGAAAGTGGTTAATGGTAGTTTTTGGTGATTTAAAAAAATAGTGCGCTCTAGGTGTCCTAAGGGACAAATATATAGGACCTAGGTGGTAAACTTCTACATTAAGAACCCAAAGTGAACCTGTGCCCAGATCAAGTATATTAAAAGTACCTTTTAGTAGGCATTTTGGAGAAATGTAAGTTTCACAACACAGATGTAGCGCCCTGTAGTTTAGGCAGGGAGATCCTCACAAATTTACTTGCCAGAAGTAGTTATCCTGGTTGATTGATAGAGAGCTATTGATTTCTCCCTAAGTTTGGCCTTGTTGCACTTTTCTCTTCTACCACTAGGTGGCCGGGTACTTGGTGGTACTAGATATGAGAAGGGCAACCCAAGGTCAGGTTATGGGTATATGGGGTATATCAGCCAACGGGCAGGGGTTTTCTTGAATCCCTTGGCTTGCTGGGAGAAAATATATATTCGGGTGGAGTCAGGTGATCTCGGTTCGGTGCCACCTGGATAGCTGTCTGGGTGGACGTGTGTTGTATGCCCCGGGCTGCTAGGCCGGAGATTGGGCCTATCCTGGAGGCATCTGGCTGCCAGGCCGTGTGAGGGCCTATCCAGAAGTAAGAGGGCAGCGCAGGGTTGGGAATGCGGCTTGCAGCCCAACCAGAGGTGACGGTTCTGCTGGTCAGGAAACCTGTCGTGGTCGGAGGTAGAAGGGAAGTTGTCACCACTAAGGGACAAACCTCCTTTACCAGGGACCACCGTGAGTAACTGCCAAGTCTGCCAATTGAAATTGCAACTGCTTATGGGTGTCCTGGCCCTAACCCTCTTTCCCTCATAAAAGAAAGACTGTAAAATAAATAAACATCTCTTTTGCATTCAAGAAGTGTCTGGCACCCAATAACTTGCACCTTACACCCACTATGCCTCAAAACCCACTACTTACAGAAGGATGTCAGCTATCTTTGGCCTTAGAGGTCCTTATTAGACTGGAAGAGCCGAAAGACTTTGCTACATTTGGCGTTGTCCTTGCAGCAGTCGCCCATAGCAACTGGCTTCAGCTCCATCGGGATTTCATCTGGCTCCATGGGAATGTGGCAAGTAACATTTACCCTTCTTATGGACTGTGTTGTCATGTGTACCATCAACGTGGGGAAGAACCAACAAGTCTCATTGCTCATGGGAAAGAATGAGCCTGGTCTTTTGACACTTCCTGCCAGCTCTGTAAGGGTTAATACAGGCCTCAAAATGGACTCCATTACAGTTTTGGCGCGCTGCGGCGAGAACAAAGAGGGCGCCATAGTTCCCAGGAAACATTTGCACTAATCTGTTGGCAGGGGGAGGAGCTCCCGCTCTGCAGAGGAGGATAATGTCTTGTACACACTGTCAGACATTCCGACCACAAAATCCATCAGACTTTTTCCGACGGATTTTGTCTGAAACTGGTGTTGTATACACAGGGTCGGAAAATCCGATCATTCAGAACGTGGTGACGTTTGTTTTGCGTACAACGGAACTACGTAGAGGCTAGTAGCCAATAGCTTTGGTCTCATAATTTGATCTGAGCATGCGTGGCACTTTGTCCGTTGGAATTCTCTACAAACGATCGGAAAAGTCCAAACTGATTTTTTTGTCGGAAAATTTTAAATCCTGCTCTCAAAATCTCAAAAGTCCGATAGAGCCCACACACGATCGGATTTCCCAACAACATAATCTAAAAGGAACTTTTCCATCGGAATTTCCGACTGTGTGTACAGGGCATAAGGGAGTGCTGCCACGTGTGTCTGTTTGTGGATTAGTGAAGAAGATGGGGCAGTTCTGGAGAACAATGTCAGAAGGATGTCAGCTATCTTTGGCCTTAGAGGTCCTCATTAGTAGGGATGAGCTCGATGTTCGCCCGTTCACCAAACAGCAAACATTATGGGGCATTCCCGGAAAATTAGAGCGCCATGGAACGCCCCCATAATGCACTGCGAGATCGCAGTGCATTGCTGTATGATGATTGGCCAAAGCATGCACCTGACGTGCATGCTTTGGCCAATCACAGCGCGCTCTGCAGGGTGCAGGGTGCCTTTGGCCTATAATGGCTCAGGGGGACTAAGTCCATGCCCCACACTATATAGGGCTGCTTACAGAGCGGATGTGTGTAGTTGGCGTGGACAGAGAGATAGCTTGAGTTATGGTCTGAGCCTGTCAGTGCTCAGACCATATGCCGCACACTGCATCAAATTGGTCTGCGTGATTGTCATCCCAGAAGGAAGCCTCTTCTAAAGATGATGCACAAGAAAGCCTGCAAACAGTTTGCTGAAGACAAGCAGACTAAGGGCATGGATTACTGCAACCATGTCCTGTGGTCTGATTAGACCAAGATAAACCTATTTGGTTCAGATGGTGTCAAGCGTGTGTGGCGGCAACCAGGTGAGGAGTACAAAGACAAGTGTGCCTTGCCTACAATCAAGCATGGTGGTGTGTTAGGAGACCAATGGCTGACAACATCAGGCCAGCTCAGTTCTCAGGTCTGTGAAAGATTGGAAAGTCTGAATTGCTAGACCAATGATCAGTGTCGGAGTCACAAGCCAAGGTCGATGCAGGAGGAGAGTTTCGTAGTCGGGGTCACAAGCCAAGGTCGATGCAGAAGGAGAGTTTCGTAGTCGGGGTCACAAGCTAAAGTAATTTCCAAACAGCAGTAGAACTAGCTCAAGTAGTGTGCAGGATCAGACCATAACAATCTGGCAACAGGAAGTGTAGAGGCAAGGCTTATATAGGAAGTTCATGGGAGGATCAAGGAGTTCAAGGTTCAACAGCAATCACTACACAAGGCAGGGTTTTCAAATGGATCAGGCGGGGTTGTCCAATGGATCAGGCAGGATTGTCCAATGGATCAGGCAGGATTGTCAAATAGATCAGGCAGGGAGCTGTCCAACATCCCAGATAGCTCAGTGAAAAGAATCAATGCCAGACACAGAAGAGGTCCCTGGTTTGAGCCCAGGTCCTGACATGGTGGGAGTCAGTGGCGGAACTACCACCACAGCGACACATGCGGTCGCTATGGGGCCCGCAGCCAATCAAGGGCCCGGTGAGCGGCGTTGCTAGGCGGGTGCGGGCCGCGCCGGGTGACACCCGCTAGCGGGGGTGACACCCGTGGGTAGCGGCAGCCGCACCACTAACGCCGCTCACTGTGCCTTCTATTCTGGAGCGCAGCCTGCGCAGGAGGGACACAGTGGCGCGGACCGAAGCCGCCTCCCCTCCTCTCTGTTTACATCCAGAGAGGAGGAGGAGGAGCCTGCGCTCAAGCCTCGAGGGACACGCGGCGCTGCTGTTCTGAGGTATGTAAAGGGGGGGGGGGGGGGCGTCTGCTGTGGGGTCTGCACTACCCGGGGGGTCTGTAATGCGGGTGTGTCTGCACTGAGGGGGGTCTGTAATGGGTGGGGGTGTCTGCATTGCTGGGGGGTGTCTACTGATGGGGGTCTGCACTGAGGTGGGGGGGTTCTGTAATGGGGGATTGTCTGTACTAAGGGGGTCTGCACTGAGGTGGGGGATTGTCTGTACTAAGGGGGTCTGCACTGAGGTGGGGGGGTCTGTAATGGAGGATTGTCTGTACTGAGGGGGGGCCTGCACTGAGGTGGGGGGTGTCTGTACTGATGGGGGTCTGCACTGAGGTGGGGGCATCTGTACTGATGGGGGGTCTGCACTTGGATGGGGGGTCTGTAATGGGGGTGTCTGTACTAAGGGGGTCTGCACTGAGGTGGGGGGTCTGTAATGGAGGATTGTCTGTACTGAGGGGGGCCTGCACTGAGGTGGGGGGTGTCTGTACTGATGGGGGTCTGCACTGAGGTGGGGGGGTCTGTAATGGAGGATTGTCTGTACTGAGGGGGGCCTGCACTGAGGTGGGGGGTGTCTGTACTGATGGGGGACTGCACTGAGGTGGGGGGACATCTGTACTGATGGGGGGTCTGCACTTGGATGGGGGGGGGGGGTCTGTAATGGGGGTGGGTGTCTGTACTAAGGGGGTCTGCACTTGGATGGGGGGTGTCTGTACTGATGGGCGACTGCACTGAGGTCGGGGTGTCTGTACTGATGGGCGACTGCACTGAGGTCGGGGGGTGTCTGTACTGATGGGGGACTGCACTGAGGTCGGGGGGTGTCTGTACTGATGGGGGTCTGCACTGAGGTCGGGGGGGTGTCTGTACTGATGGGGGACTGCACTGAGGTCGGGGTGTCTGTACTGATGGGGGGACTGCACTGAGGTCGGGGTGTCTGTACTGATGGGGGGACTGCACTGAGGTCGGGGTGTCTGTACTGATGGGGGACTGCACTGAGGTCGGGCTGTCTGTTCTGATGGGGGGACTGCACTGAGGTCGGGGGGTGTCTGTTCTGATGGGGGTCTGCACTGAGGTCGGGAGGTGTCTGTTCTGATGGGGGTCTGCACTGAGGTCGGGAGGTGTCTGTTCTGATGGGGGTCTGCACTGAGGTGGGGGGTCTGCACTTGGGTGGGGGGTGTCTGTACTGATGGGGGGGGGTCTGCACTAGGGGGGGTGTCTGTACTAAGGTGGTGTCTGTACTACTGGGGGGGGGGGGTTCTGTACTACTGAGGGGGGTCTGCACTGCTGGGGGGTCCTGCACTGAGGGGGGGTCTGTAATGTTGGGGAGGTCTGCACTGGGAGGGTGTCTGTACTGCTAGGGGGGGTCCTGCACTGAGGGGGGTGTCTGCACTGAGGTCGGGTCTGTAATGCTGTGGGGTGTCTGTACTTAGGGGGGTGTCTGGCATTAGTTCATTTTTTTTTTTTTGTGTGGGGGGGGGCCCCATACAACATTTTGCTATGGGGCCCTGTGATTTCTAGTTACGCCCCTGGTGGGAGTGTCATGATCTGGGGCTGCATAAGTGCTGCCAGCACTGGGAAACTACAGTTCATTGAGGGAACCATGAATGCCAATATGTACTGTGACATGCTGAAGCAGAGTATGATCCCCTCTCTTCGGAGACTGGGTCGAAGGGCAGTATTCCAACATGACAATGATGCCAAACACACCTCCAAGATGACCACTGCCTTGCTAAAGAAGCTGAGGGAAAAGGTGATTAACTGGCCAAGCATGTCTCTAGACCTAAACCCTATTGAGCATCTGTGGGGCAGCCTCAAACAGAAGGTGGAGGAGCGCAAGGTCTCTAACATCCGTGATGTCGTCATGGAGGAGTGGAAGAGGACTTCAGTGGCAACCTGTGAAGCTCTGGTGAACACCATGCCAAAGAGGATTAGGGCAGTACTTGGAAAATAACGGTGGCCACACAAAATATTGACACTTTGGGCCTAATTTGGACATTTTCACTTAGGGGTGTACTCAATTTTGTTGCCAGCGGTTTAGACATTAATGGCTGTGTGTTGAGTTCTTTTCAGGGGACAGCAAATTTACACTGTTATATAAGCTGTACACTCACTACTTTACATTGTAGCAAAGTGTAATTTCTTCCGTGTTGTGACATGAAAAGATATAATAAAATATTTAAATGTCAGGGGTGTACTCCTTTTTGTGAGATACTGTGTATATATATATATATATATATATATATATATATATATATATATATATATATATATATATATATATATATATATATATATGTTGCGTAACTATCTTTGCAGTGCTTCATCCAAAATATTCAAATTTAATATGGGGACTGCCATTCTCTTCTTTTGTTTTTCAGGTAGTAATAATGAACTTGTAAAGCTAAATGGCCATTTTATTTTGTCTTCATGACATGGCTGCACATTTTGCCAGAGCTATTTTTGTCAGTGCAATGATTCATTGTCTTACATTTTCAGACATGCACTATGATGTCTGTTCAGAATATCTGCTTCTCGTTGCATCTGGCCAGTATTCAGTTTTGACTGCACCTCTAATCAGGCAGTTCCCCTTGGGCGTTGATGTGTAGTACTACTAATAAATCTCTGGCTTTTGACTGTCTTTTAAAGATCTGGAAGTTTCGGGAACAGAGAATGATCATGCCATATGAGATTTTTTTATTTTATTTAAAATTTGCAGGTTTAATCCTTGACAGCAGCAATTTGTTTTTGCCTCCATGAATATAACGTAGATGACATGTAAACCATTTTATTTGTTTGGAAACAGTTGCATAATGTTGCACATGTTGGTTGTGTACAGTACTAATTGTGTCTAAATATTTTTACATATAAAACAGATTTTTGTCTTCTTAAGAATGCATGAATACGCACAAATCATGATTTCCCCCAGCCACTCTGTATTTGTCTGTTAAAGGGAAAAGACAGATTGTAAATGATTGCACATTCTTCCTTTTTTTTATGTCCAGATTTTGCAGCCAGAAAATAAGCTATGCTATATCTCCCTATTGTGCTACATAACAGAGCTTGATTTTTAAAACAGGGAAGTGAGATTAAATGTGAAGAGGCATTAAATGGAAACTATCATGATAAAAAAATAAAATTTGAAGTTGTGTGTTTTGGGTCTTAAAAAGTAAGAGATGTGATATAATTTATTTCCACCTTTGCAGCCAAGTTTGGATGACACCTACTTTCATGGATGTCCGCAGGTAGGGGTGAGGGGGGTCGAGTGCCCCCCCCCTGGAATCAGAGATCAGATCTTAAATTCAGCACAGTTGCGTCGCTATCGGGGTGCGGGCAGCCCGCACCCAGGTGCCACCCGCCAGTGGGGTGACACCATTAAGGGGCTGTCAAGCCCCCCCATCAGTGTAGTGTGACTTATTTTCCCTGCTCAGTCCAGCAGAGAACTCGGTAGCGCTGTGACAGGAGAAAGGCGAGCTGCGGGCTGTCAGAGGTTTCCCCCGCTTGCCCCCCCTTTCTCCTGTCAGGGAGAAGAGACGGCGGCTCTCACCAGGTTCCCCGCCCAGCTTCCTGCCCACTCTGTTCCTTCAATATTGGCCATAACTGAGGGTCAATCAAAGGAGACTAGGAGAGGAGAGCATCATGGGACATGTATTTCCAAATTGGCGGCCCCATTTTCCACAGGGAGGAGGCTACAGCTCGATCAAGAGAGAGATTGAGAGACTGCAGCCTGGAAAAAAGCTGAGGGAGAGAGCGCTACAGGACAAAGAATAAGGAGTATGCTGGGCGGAAGCCAGAGAGAGAGCCACGCTGCCCAGCACCACAAGAGAGAGAGACACGCTGCCCAGCACCACAAGAGAGAGAGACACGCTGCCCAGCACCACAAGAGAGAGAGCCACGTTTCCCAGCACCACAAGAGAGAGAGACACGCTGCCCAGCACCACAAGAGAGAGAGCCACGTTGCCCAGCACCACAAGAGAGAGGGCCACATTGCCCAGCACCACCAGAGAGAGCCACGCTGCCCAGAACCACCGGAGAGAAAAACACTGAGCCACTACCAGGGTACAGACATGCTACACTACTGACCAGAGTCGTCCCCGGGGAACCCAGAATGAGCGATCGTCCAGCCAGAGGGATCACTGCTGTCGTTTCGCTGAGTCTGTTAAGAGGGCCTGTTGGCCATTATCCATTACTTATAGGGACTGTACTACGTCTGCAGTCTCTGACCATGATAATGCGATAATGACATTGTAAAAAAGGGGAGGTGCATGGGTGACCCTAAAATTATGCCCCCCCCCCCCCTAAAAAAAGTTCTGCGGATGCCTATGCCTACTTTATATTTATTACACATTCTCATTCTCATAGCATAATTAAAAAATAATAATAATAATCACAGCTTACCTTTTTTAGATGCTCTATTGCGGACCCTCCGGCATTCAAAAATCCTACTAGTTCTCTTTGTTTATGAGGGGAAAAAATTATTTAGTTGGGCAAGTAGGTGGGAACAACAAATGGTCTATCGCATCCCAAATTTGTATAACAATTTTAATAGTAGGCCATGATGTGCATAAGGTAAAGGCCAGTACCCCTAGGGGATGCTTGAGGTATAGATAGACACTTAGCACGATGTATGCATGTGAAAGAGTAAACGTTTATTCAAAATTGTACATAGTGAACAGGGGAATGCTCAGAGGGCATAGTATGTTTGCAATAAAGGTACAATCAGTTGATACAGTTTATAACATGTCAAAGGGGCAAAAACATACAAAGCTTTTATGACAGAGGTATAAACTTGCTTGGTACATATGGTAAGGAGGATGCCAACATGTTTCGGACTGTGGTCCTTTGTCAAGGCAATTTGTATCCTTAGAAGCTCATCTAAATAGATGAAGGGTCATAAAATTAGTCTCAACATATCAGTACATTGTATTTGCACTAGGAAAATCTATATTGCTGGAGGAGATTTATCTCAAAAGAGAAAACATAATAAAGTACTCACATGTCTTGCCAAAGCTCAATTGTTTGTCATATAGGGGGAGCCACTGAGCGTGGGATCCAAGGGATCAGAGGTGTGTGCAGTAAAAACAAACACAGTGTGTTTAAACACTGGGACATGGAAGGCCTGCTGAGAACCCCCTCAGAATACAAGGTCCAACATACAGGATTTAGGGCTAAAAGCCCATAGCCTGTATTTAACACAGTGGATCAGCGGATGTATCACTGTAAAGTGAAGTAAAATAGGAATGATCAGAGACATGAAAAAATAGGAGTAACTGACTACAAACAATGTGTAGACCTTGTATTTACCTGAGTATAGTTGGTGAGTAGGGGGTAGGAGGTCATCTCTGGTCAGTCAGCAGCATGAGACTGAAGCCAGAGTGTGGAAAGTTTATATGTAATCAAGTAATGAATAACAGCTGAGGGGGGGTGTGTGTCAATCATCCTCAAGCCTCAGTGTTAGTATGCTGCTGTGTGGTTGGGAGGCAGGCGCCAGGAGGCGCTGTAATAGCCTCCCAGTGTGGACCTCTGACGGGGCGGTGCCGGGCGCGGCCGCGTCATGACGGCGCGGTCGCGTCCGGCGTCGTGACGTCACCGACGCGGGACAGACGGCCGCCGACTTCCTGGTGCGCTCCACAGTGGAGCGCAAACAGGAAGTAGGCCAGTGAACTGGTCTAGATGGAAGGCGGGAGGGTGACGCGCGCGCATCCTAAAAGATGCGCGCGCGCACCTGGTCTTACCCGCGCCGGGTATTCAAAATAGAGGGGGGAAATCAGAATGCAGGTAGAATGTCAAATAGGTTGGTCCATAAAGGACAAGGTCACAAAATTGAGCAATGGGGGACATGCAGGCTAGGTGCAATAAATGACCTAGTGATATAATGGCTTGTAACACATTGGAGGGAAGGGGGGAAAAAAGGACCCATGTGTCAGTTTAATACACCGTATATAATACATGAATAAAGGATATGTATTGGTAATGCATAAGGAAATTGTATATAAATACACATATACAGTATGAGATATATGGACATATGTTCCTATATGCTGTAAGGAAGACATCCAATCCACAGAACATAAACAGTAATAAATAAATAGTAATCATACAAGCAATGTGCGCTAAGTGTGGATGCTTGGACGTGGGAAACCATGGGTCACAGGTCTAATTCACAGACTCCGGTCTCGAAGCCCTCAAGGTAAGGTTTAAAGTTAAAGGCCTCATTCAGGCCAGGGGGTATGGTGGCATTGAGGTGGAAAATCCAACGAAGTTCACTCTGGAGGAGTGCTTTGTTGTAATCGCCCCCTCGATTTGGGGGGGGAATATGGTCTATAGCTCTAAATGAGATCTTGGGGGTGTTGTCAGGGTGGACAATAGAGGTGTGTCGTCCCAGAGGTAAATCGGGATCTCTTTGGTTTATACTGGTCTCCTTACCATATGTACCAAGCAAGTTTATACCTCTGTCATAAAAGCTTTGTATGTTTTTGCCCCTTTGACATGTTATAAACTGTATCAACTGATTGTACCTTTATTGCAAACATACTATGCCCTCTGAGCATTCCCCTGTTCACTATGTACAATTTTGAATAAACGTTTACTCTTTCACATGCATACATCGTGCTAAGTGCCTTTGTTTATGAGGGGGATTGGCAGCTGTGTTTGCCAAAATTAACCCTGTCTGTACTGTGCAGGTGGCAGATCTATATTATCAATTGTAACTAGATTTGAACACTGCCTGTCCTATCAAAGTGTTAAAAGTTTGGAACACTCTGACATTGTTTAAAAAACCATTAATGCGTAATGAGATATTCCTGCGCTGTCAATCACCTACCCTAAAATAATAGTGCTTTGAGATGCTTATATCACTTATATATTCCCACACATGTTCAATATTCAATGACATGTAGTGAAGCACTGCTCCTTCTACTTTACATGTTTAAAAAAGAAAAGCACCAGTAATATTAACCCACGTACATATACAAATCAAAATACATGTGAATACCCAAAAAATTTAAACTTTTCCCATTTATCTGTTTATTGACATAATTTTTCATTTACAAATCTTAAAAAGCAAAATACATTCACTTTCAGTTTACAAATAACACCACACACAACAAGAACAACAAAAAATAAAAGCTCATGTGCTAATAGTGTGATGTATCAAAATATAAATATGCAATAGTCTATATGTTGCCAAAGTGATTGTTCATTAATGTCACCATCCAAACAGTATCAGTGCTCTGTGAATGAATGTTTATACTTTACATGCATCACCTCCTTTTTATAAAGTGCTACTGTGCCACCACTCCAACTGTAATTAGTTCTCCACCTCTTTGTGAAATACACGCTCACCCCCAATATTGACCCATATGAACATATACGTCTCAAGAGCAAGGACGTCCTCCCAGAATGTTGCTCTCGCGCGCAAACTCCAAGATTTTTTTGTTTTTACCGAATTTTCTGTCTTTTTTCATTTATAGCGCAAAAAAAATAAAAAAATAAAAAACCCAGCAGTGATTAAATACCACCAAAAGAAAGCTCTATTTGTATGAAAAAAAGGACAAAAATTTAATATGGGTAAAGTGTTGCATGACTGAGTAATTGTCATTCAAAATGTGAGAGCACCGAAAGCTGAAAATTGGTCTGGTTAAGTGCCCAGTGGTCAAGTGGTTAATAAATAGGCCGAGTTCGGCCATTTTAACTCCACTTATGTCTTGCATGGTCATTAATGTTTATTAGAGGGGGGAAGGGGGGGAAGTGGGGATTACAGAGGTTGTACAGTAGCAGGTGAGCTCTTACCTACCCTAGTCATGTGTTTGGCTTGTGTCAATAGGTTAACATCAGTTTGAGATGATTTTGAGATCATTTAGAAATCATTGACAGGTACATTTTACGTGCAGTTGAACACCTTCTGATCTGCATTCGACTTGCTTCATGCCTATTTCGCATTCCCATCGTCTTTTAAGGGAGTGCAAAAGATTTCTGATGCGAACAAAAGCCTGTTGACACGGGTCCTAAAAAAGATTCACTGGTCCTTCACATTTTTGCAGAATAAACTAAGGGGCGAACAGACACGACTCATAAAAATACAAGCATTTTATGATGGTGGTAAAAAAAAAGGATGCTCTAAATACTGTAAAGCCATAATGATTGAGTGTGGGCCAATTTAATATTGAACCCTACAGACTAAGACTGGGATGCCATTAAAGTTCATGTGTGTGTAAAGGCAGGTGTTCCAATACTTTTGGTAATATAGTGTACCTACCTGCAATCCTAAAAACACAAGCTGAAGTTTGTTGTGCTTTTTTAAGGACAGTTTCCTGCACATTTTTATTAACTCATTTTTAACGAAGATATTTTTAAGATACAAAATCAATCTATATGACACAGTCTATTTATTGGTTGACAGAAAACAAATATTTACATTAAAATTTAAATACAGATTGCATTATTTGAACATTTTGACAATTAATGGAAATACCCTTGAACTGGGTGTAGTAGTACCTTGGACACAATATCACCATGATAACTTCTTCAGTAGAATCAATAACCTTATACTTGACAATTTAACAGAATGTCTGTATTTCACACACCCAGCCGTTACTATGCTGCAGGTAAGTAACGTTGAACAATGTGAAAATAATTTAGACATTTGTTTGTCAATAAAATTTGGTAACTATGCAAAAAGTAATATATAATGAAAAAATTTGAATATTAGAGAAAAATCTAAAAGGCGATTATTGATTCTGGAGAATGATTATCAATACTAGAATATTCAATACATCAATTATTAAGAGAACATACCAGATAAAATCAACATGTTATATTTACCCATTCCAAAAATGGCTATTAGTTTGGATTTAAGATGGCTACCGGGTTCAGGAATCTCCTTGGAGGTTAAAGTATATTTTCACTCATGGTTGTCAGTCTATCTGGGAAGATGTTTCTCCCATTGTCCCTTCCCCCAGGGTGAGGGTGAGCCTCCTCTCAGGTTGGATCCCCTGAGCTGTCTCCCTCCTTTTTAACTATCTCTCTTGCTTCTTAAATACCCTCTCCAAACAATAAGATTATAAAACTTGTAATATGTTCAGCCCAAAAGATATGTGTCCCCTTCCTATTGGCAGGCAGACCCAATGATCACCCCCTCCCAGTAGTCTAAATGTTTTTAAGGTAATTTCACCTTCAACCACCAGGTGTCTCACATGTGTTTTGGTGCTGCTCTGTAAATTAATATATTTTATTTTATACTGTGTTTTGTACCTTAGTGAAAATATCTATATCTTTAGTATTTGGGAATTCTACTAACCACATACTATCAAGTCGCTTAGCATAATTTTTGATTAATCACTTGCATAAAATGGTGATATATATGCATATCATTGTATATTTGTAAATATTTAGTCCATTTTAAAAGGACACAAGTTATATATATATATATATATATATATATATATATTAATCAACATCACATACAATTTTTATCTATCTGGATACCTGTATAATTTGGGTATCCAATCAATATTTGTTTATCTAAGCATAGTTCAATTCTTATACATTCATATCGTGATCATATGTTTGTCTTAATACTAATTTGTTCCTAAAACAATTCTATTAATAACCTTATATTTTCATATGTATTTTTTTTTATAACCGATTTCATCACCTCATCGGATACTAAAATTATAGTTTTCTTTTGTGACCTACACATATCACATATACTTCGAATGATTTATATTCACTGTATTCTGAATATATATATATTTTGAAAGTATGTCTGGTTGCCTCTACTTTTAAAATCATGTTTTGAAATGGACTTTGAACAGTCCAATAAATGCTTTAGATAGCTTAGCTGTATCCACAATTTCCTAAGACTTCACACAATAGGCTTTGTTGGACAAGGTGTCAGCTATTGAATTTTGTCTTCATGGTTGTAAATTGTCCAAACAGTCTTTACTTGAGCACAAAGGGTTTTTTCCAGTCACGGAACACCTCCAAGTGATGATACCTAGTAAGTTTGGCCTTCTCAAACTAATCAACAAAATAAGTACACACCTTTTGTTTGGTGACAAAGGGTACCATTGTTTCTGTTTTCTTTCTGGCTCACCACCTGCTTGTAAAAACCCCTTGAATAGTATAGTTGTGGTAATTTAGAATACATAAGTCTACTGTGTCTTAGAGGTCTTCAATAGGTCAGTTATGGTGACCCCACAGTTCACGTGTCTTTTTGAAATTATACATCTCTGCTAGTGAATAGTAAATATATTTCTTCATAAATTCACAACAAGGTTAACAGAACACAGTAAAAAGTTATATATGATATGATTAAAGGAGCAAAAGTAATCCGCTTTCAGTATGCTGAACTCCAGAAATGATTTGTATTGCAACATTATATTGGTCCAGCTTGGCACAATGTAAGTATGCATATTTCATACTTGATGGGCTGCTGGGGAACCTGGAAATCACTGTTGAGATCTTGAGGGTCCTGTTCAGGTTCTACTGAACAGGGAGGCACCCCCACCATTTATAGAATGCCTTGTATTTTTTAATGAATACAAAACCATCTCTGATTGGATGAGGTGGAGATCTTGACAACACTGCCCCTCCTCTCCACCTCATCCAATCAGCGAATGCCTTGTATTCAATTTAAAAAAAAATGCAAAGCATTCTATAAACAGCAGGTGTCTAACGCAATTTTCAGCTTTCCCAATGGTCCATCAGGCATGAGAAATGCATACAGGTGCATCTCAAAAAATGTGAATATCATCAAAAAATGTATTTATTTTAGTAATTCAAATAAAAAAAGTGAAACTTATATATTACATAGATTCATTACACACAGAGTGATATATTCCAAGCATTTATTTATTTTTATTTTGATGTTTATGCCTTACAGCTAGTGAAAACCCAAAATTCATTATCTCAGAAAATTTTTAATATTGTGAAAAATGTCAATATTGTGGACTTTCCTGAGCCTTTAAATGATCTCTCATTCTGGTTCAGTAGGTTACACAATCACGGGGAAGACTGCTGACTTGAAAGTTGTCCAGAACACAGTCATTGACACCCTCAACAGGGAGGGTATGTCACAAAAGGTCATTGCTAAAGAAGCTGGCTGTTCACAGAGTGCTGTATCCAAGCATATTAATGGAAAGTTGAGTGGAAAGAAAAAGTGTGGTAGAAAAAGGTGCACAATCGACAGGGATAACCACAGCCTTGAGAGGATTGTGAAGCAAAAGCCATTCAAGAATTTCGGGGAGATTCACAAGGAGTGAACTAAAGCTACTGTCAGTGCTTCAAGAGCCAACAGACACAGACATATCCACGAAATGGGCTACAACTGCCACATTCCTTGTGTCAAGCCACTCCTGAACCAAAGACAATGTCAGGAGCATCTTCGTGGGCTAAGAAGAAAGAAGACTTTACTGTTGCTCAGTGGTCCAAAGTCCTCGTCTTGAATGAAAGTAAATTTTGCATTTTATTTGGAAATCAAGGACTGGAGGAAGAGTGGAGAGGCACCGAATCCAAGTTTGCATAAGGGTTCAGCGTGAAGTTTCCACAGTCAGTGATGATTTGGGGAGCCATGTCATCTGCTGGTGTTGGTCCACTGTGTTTTATCAAATCCAAAGTCAGCACAGCCCTCTACCAGGAAATTCTAGAGCACTTCATGCTTCCCTCTGCTAACCAGCTTTATGGAGATTCTGATTTTTATTTTCTAGCAGGACTTGGCACCTGCCCACACTGCCAAAAGTACCAATACCTGGATACAAAGATGTGCATAGGGGGTGTGCCGGATGTGCCTGGGCACACCCTAATTAATATTTCACCAACGCTCCTAAATAAAATTGTAAAAAATAATACAAAAATAAATTAATAAAAATAAAAAAATGACTGACACCGTCCATTGCCCTACCTACAACAACCTCTGCCCTACTGACACATCCACTGCTCTACTGAAACCATCCACTACCCTACTACATTTTAATTTATATTTTATATATATATATATATATATATATATATATATATATATATATATATATATATACACAGTGGGGAGAACAAGTATTTGATACACTGACGATTTTGCAGGTTTTCCTACTTACAAAGCATGTAGAGGTCTGTCATTTTTATCATAGGTACTCTTCAACTGTGCGAGTCGGAATCTAAAACAAAAATCCAGAAAATCACTTTGTATTATTTTTAAGTAATTCATTTTTATTTTATTGCATGACATAAGTATTTGATACATCAGAAAAGCAGAGCTTAATATTTGGTACAGAAACCTTTGTTGCAATTACAGAGATCATACGTTTCCTGTAGTTCTTGACCAGGTTTGCACACACTGCAGCAGGGATTTTGGCCCACTCCTCCATACAGACCTTCTCCAGATCCTTCAGGTTTTGGGGCTGTCGCTGGGCAATACGGACTTTCAGCTCCCTCCAAAGATTTTCTATTGGGTTCAGGTCTGGAGACTGGCTAGGCCACTCCAGGACCTTGAGATGCTTCTTACGGAGCCACTCCTTAGTTGCCCTGGCTGTGTGTTTTGGGTCGTTGTCATGCTGGAAGACCTAGCCAAAACCTATCTTCAATGCTCTTACCGAGGGAAGGAGGTTGTTGGCCAAGATCTTGCCATACATGGCCCCATCCATCCTCCCCTCAATACAGTGCAGTTGTCCTATCCCCTTTGCAGAAAAGCAGCCCCAAAAAAAGATGCTTCACAGTTGGGATGGTGTTCTTATTCTTCCTCCAAACACAACGAGTGGAGTTTAGACCAAAAAGCTCTATTTTTGTCTCATCAAACCACATGACCTTCTCCTATTCCTCCTCTGGATCATCCAGATGGTCATTGTAAAACTTCAGACGGGCCTGGACATGTGCTGGCTTGAGCAGGGGGACCTTGCGTGCGCTGCAGGATTTTAATCCATGAAAACGTAGTGTTTTACTAATGGTTTTCTTTGAGACTGTGGTCCCAGCTTTCCTCAGGTCATTGACCAGTTCCTGCCATGTAGTTCTGGGCTGATCCCTCACCTTCCTCATGTTAATTGATGCTCCACTAGGTGAGATCCCCATGGAGCCCCAGACCAAGGGAGATTGACCGTCATCCTGAACTTCTTGCATTTTCTAATAATTGCGCCAACAGTTGTTGCCTTCTCCCCAAGCTGCTTGCCTATTGTCCTGTAGGCCATCCCAGCCTTGTGCAGGTCTACAATTTTATCCCTTATGTCCTTACACAGCTCTCTGGTCTTGGCCATTGTGGAGAGGTTGGAGTTTGTTTGATTGAGTGTGTGGACATGTGTCTTTTATACAGGTAACAAGTTCAAACAGGTGCAGTTAATACAGGTAATGCGTGGAGAACTGGAGGGCTCCTTAAAGAAAAAATAACAGGTCTGTGAGAGCCAGAATTCTTACTGGTTGGGATTTAAAAATCATACAATGTGATTTTCTGGATTTTTGTTTTAGATTCGTCTCTCACAGTTGAAGAGTACCTATGATAAAAGAGTAAGAGGAGAGAGTAAGCAAGGGTTAGTACCCCTTTTAAGGGAAAATCCTCCCTGGGTGGATACTGTGGGTGGGGCTAGCTTAGTCCCTTAAAGTCTAGAGCCAGAAAGCTTGGGGCAGAAGTTGTTCGGAAGAGGCTACTTTTAGCATACTACTATGTAAGCTTATAGCCAAGGAAGTGAACCCTTTGGGCAGGGGCGTTGCTAGGTCTACAAAAGATCTGGGGCTAGAGCCCATAGCAGCGTAGTAAAGAAAGACATATGCTTAGGCGGGCATGCACATGTATATAGAGTAATATACGTGTGTGTGTGTATATATCCCCAGAGAGCCCCCCACTGACATCAGGGTCCCCAGAGAGCCCTCTTACATCAGGTTCCCCAGAGAGCCCCCCCTTACATCAGGGTCCCCAGAGAGCCTCCTCCTTACATCAGAGTCCCCAGAGAGCCTCCCCCTTGCATCAGTGTCCCTAGAGAGCCCTCTTGCATTAGGGTCCCCAGAGAGCCTCCCCCTTAAAATCAGGGTCCCCAGAGAGCCTCCCATTGCATCAGGGTCCCCAGAGAGCCCCCCACTTACATTAGGGTCCCCAGAGAGCCTCCCCTCCCCTTGGGGATTCCTGAAGAGACTCGGGCTATAGCCCCAAAAGCCACCCCCTAGTGACGCCACTGCCTTTGGGGTATAACTGGTATAGGCTCCGTTGTAGAACCCACTTAAAGAGGACCTACAGTGAGGGAACTGGAAGCACTGTTAAAGTTGAATTTAAACTGTATAATGTTACTGATGTCAGGCGTAATGAGGAAGGGGTAAAGTTTTTTGATCTGGCAAAGCACTGTACAATTTGTTCCTGCTACAGTAAATATTGAAAAGTCTGAACACAGTGGACATTCCTCTATTTCTGGATGTGGGCCTTGGACTGGGAGAATGTGAGTAGTCAAGATGGTGGAGTTCCCCAATGTTACAGGTGTGTAGTACTCCACCTCATTCCTGTTGCAGGAGGATGGTGGAAAGTGCCACAGCATGACCATTGATAACAGCGAATCAGGGCTCTGCTTAACCGGGGGAAGAGGTGAGCTGAAAACCCTCACAGCGTCATTTGTCTCCACCCCAAGCACCACCCACAGCTCAATATTCTCATTTAGTAAATTTAGGGAATTCTTGACCTTACTCCTCAGGGTAGCTGTGTAGAGTGGGGGAAAGGGTGCACAAATGAAAGGAGGTGCAGAAGTAGATAAGGTAGCTATGGTGGGAATAACGTGCAATGGAAGAGGTAAAAGAAGTTGCAATAGTGGAAGACGTGCAAGTGGTCGCAATGGTGGGAGGTGATGTAAAGGTATAAAGGGGTGCAATGGTGCAAGGGGGGAAAGAAGTCAATGGGGGTTGAAATGGTAAACGATGGTGCAGAGGTGGAAGTGGTTGCAATGGTGGAAGTGGGTGCAGATGAAGAAGAAGATCCAATGATACAAGAGACCTAAGAGGTAGACTTTGAATGGTAATTCAGAGCACCTAGCATACATTGCGATGTTCTGCTAAAACGTGAACTTAATTCTTGGGAGCATGCATGTTAACACAAGACTGTGGTGTGAATGGGCTAAATTGCCACCCCACTGCTCTTATATGCTGCATACATTTTCTTCTGGTTAAAAATAATATATATTGTAGCTCCGGCCCTGTGCCACATGACTGTAACAAGTAGCATTCTGTTCAATTTAATATTTTTATGTTTGAAGAGGGGGCTCCATAAAATTTTTGCCAAAAGGCTCTGTGATTTCTAGCTACATTGCTGCATAGCATTATGGTTATTATTAATATTGCTACTACCAAAATAACTTTTATCCAATACACTGGACCCTAGTATTCGAAGCTGACAGTTCTTCTGCTGCATGTTCTTGATTTAGGCATACTTTATTTTAAGATCAGTGACATGTTTTGCCAAGGTTGACTGTCAGCTGCTACAGACAGAGTTAGTTAGAGGACCCCAACCAAATTTTGCTATGGGACCCCATCATTTCTAGCTACACCCTGCTGATACCTTTTGTTTTCAGGCTATACTGTGCTTCACAATGGTTCAGTGGAGGGATTTTTGGTTACTTTTAGCCCACCTCATCAAAACCTGTCTGGTTATGCTTTGTCTTTGCTCCCCAAACATTACTCCATAGAAACCATGTTTTTTTATTGCGCTGATGATGACTCTGTAAAATTAGGCTGTATCCATCCTGTAAAGCTGGCCATACACAATAAGAGTTTTCTGAGGCTAAACGAGAGACATCACTTTATTTTCCCATGCTTACTGAACAGGGTTGATGGCTGAATCTGCAGCACATCAGCATTGTATTCTGATTCAGAATATCCTAACAGATTTGATGTAGGTGCTGTTTGGTCAAGAAGTTTTAAAAATCAAGCTGGAAGGTGCCCACAGGACCACCTACAAAATGAATTTTACCAGGAATTGGCTGAAATTCAATTTATGCACGGCCATGTTTAAAGAGTGGTTTTGCAAGCATAGATGGCAAAGGAGCATTAAATACAGTATTTACTTGACCACTATCCTCACATGAGGAATTAACACCTTATTTTTTAGATTTCTAATGAAAGTGAGACATTAGAGATACCATCTGTTTCAAGAAGGCACTACTACTACTACTGTGCTTTGCATTGGTTTACTGGAGGGAGTTTTGGTTCCTATTAGCTCACTCCACTTTCTCAATGGCAGTCAGAAATTTCTGACCTTTCAGATGTGGCAAGCTTCTGGAGTGTGCTGCACTAATTAGATATATGAATCTGATATATTAGTAATAGGGAATTTGTGTTGACTTGGTCAAGGCTCATTGCTGTAATTGCAGTCAGTTGCTTATACTTAGCACCCACACATAGGCTTCATTTATGGTTAAGCTGTAATAAATCATTATACTGTTAAGTGGCCTATTTTCTCATCAGTAATGACCATGAGAGTTCTCAGTGATTATGAATTGCACAAAAAAAATAAGTCCAATTAATTGGTCAGACAATAAATCTAGTTCTCAAGACAGCCATAGTTTGCTTAATGTCAGAGGGTGACAAGCTTGATGAAGTTTACTCTGACAGAAGTTCCCTGCTATGTGAAATTCCTTGAAGTTATCGTTAAAATGGAAACAACTAATTATGTGAGGACATTATAAGATTTATACTAGTTCCAGTGGCACTGGTGCAGCATTCATTCATACTGCAGCCTTTTTTTTTTTGATAGTCAATGGGGTTTTTCAGTGGGTATGCCGCATATAAACCTGTGCTTGTAGTAAAATATCATTTATTTATTCCCAAGCAGCTGGAAAAAAATCCTTTTGCCCCCTCAGATAAGAAAAACACATGTGTATACCAGCACTATGTGACTACACACTATATAAAAATTATCACATATCACCCTATATAATTTCACACCAATCCGTGCATAGAACCACTAAAAACTGTGCAGCATACAGTAAAATGTGTATACATAAACATAAACAATAATCCCACATCCACATATAAGTGCATGAACTCATACAGTATATTGAAACATAAACATAAAAAAAATTCCATGCTCAGGTTACCCAACCTAAAAAGTGACAAGGCAGCTAGCACAAATTTCTCCGATATTAAACTTCTACGAATAATAAAATCATAGAGCACAGCACTGAATTGTAAGACACAATTCCATAAATGCAAGTGAAAACTGCTTAAAAAATAATGAGCCCCTAACTTTGGAGACCATTTTTAAAAAGATCTTAGATCTTTTGGGATAGAACTATTTTTTTTTGCTTGTCGTAGATGTACATTTTTTAAACTTGTTAATAATCAAGTGTGGCGTCTGTTAATAATAAGGAGTTTAAGATATCTGAGTTTATCACATGTGATACCACGCATGTGGTTTATATATTAGAATGCCCTTGTGGGTTAATGTATGTGAGAAGAACTAAAAGACCCCCTAAAAAGAGAATTGCTGAACATATATATAATATCTTGATTGGTTATAAGCAGCATAGTGTTTCTCTACATTTTAGAAATTTAGATGAAAGGGACCCTTTGGGTTTTAAATTTGGGGGACAGACAGGATTCACCCCTCATGGAGAGGGTCGAATTTTGTAAGAGATTTATCAAAAAGAGAAAGTAAATGTATTTATATGCTGGATACATTATCACTAGGGATGAGCTGAACACCCCCCCGGTTCGGTTTGCAGCAGAACATGCGAACAGGCAAAAAATTTGTGCGACATGAGAACACTGTTAAAGTCTATGGGACGCAAATGTGAAAAATCAGAAGTGCTAATTTTAAAGGCTTATATGCAAGTTATTGTCATAAAAAGTGTTTGGGGACCTGGTTCCTGCCCCAGGGGACATGTATCAATGCAAAAAAAAGTTTTAAAAACAGATGATTTTTTGGGAGCGGTGATTTTAATAATGCTTAAAGTGAAACAATAAAAATGAAAACTATAACAGTACCACAGCAAAATGACATTTCTAAACGAAAAAATGTCATTTAAACTGCTCGCGGCTGTAATGTATTGTTGGATTTAAAAATAATTTTAAAAAATGCACCAAAAAAAAATGGCATGGATGTCCCCCCCCCCCAAAATCCATACCAGGCCCTTCAGGTCTGGTATGCATATTAAGGGGAACTCCGCACAAAAATTTAAAAAATTGGGGGGTCCCCAGGCACTTTATACTCTGAACAGCAGTACATATACTATACTGCATGCCCTATATACGCTGCAGAAAAATTGGACCTTAGGTGTTGGTGGTGCCAGGACACTGTAACCCCTCACAGATACTCTTGTTGGGCGCAGGAACGGGCCCTGCTGTGAAATATTATATCAAAAATTGTAATTGCATGCCCCTGTTAAACAGGGGCAGAAATATTGGGCCTTGGGTGGTGATGCCCTAAACCAAAAATATTGTTGGAAGCTAGCATCATCAAGATTGAGGAGGAATAGGATAGTCAGCATAGGCAGTCTTCAAGGTATCCCAGATCTATAGCAAATTCAATCAGTTACATCAGCATCAGGTGCTTGATAGCTGCTGATCCAAGACTGATTCATTTTTATGAATATGAGCCTATCAACGGAGTCTGTAGACAGGCGCACTCTTTGATCCGTTGAAAACCCTCCAGCAGCACTGAATGTGCGTTCAGAAAACACGCAGGATGCAGGACAGGCCAAGTAGCTCAATTGCATAATGAGCAAGTTCTGGCCAGTGGTCCATCCTCAAGACCCAATAACCCAGTAGATGCTCTGTTGGAAAGGTCACCAAGTCTGCTCTTGCCCCTAGATATTCCTGCACCATATAATGCGAAGGCAGGATGAGTTCTGCAACTTTACCCTTGTAATGTGGATCAAGAAGGGTTGCCAGCCAGTAATGATCCATCTCCTTGATACTACGCATCCTATGGTCCTTTTGCAGGCTTTGCAGTATAAGGGAGGCCGAGCAGCGTAAGTGTGCAGAGGCATTCGATTCTGAGTCCTCTGGGTCACTAAGGATCACATTATCTGTAACTACCTCCTCCCAGCCACTTACAACTCCTTGGGTTTCTGGGGACTGAAAACCATCCCTTGAAGACTGTTGCTGAGTGTTATCCTCTACATTCATGCTGACACAATCATCCTCCTCCTCCTCCCCTTCTTCCTGTGTGTTTGGTGGGCCCACAGGAATGCTATCTGGATAAAGGGGGCCTTCAGAGGAAAGGAAGTCCTCCTCTTCCTCCCGCTGTTCTGCCTCAAGTGCCCTGTCCCTGATTCCACAAAGCGTGTGCTCCAGCAGAAAGACTAGAGGGACAGTGTTACTGATGCATGCATTGTCGCTGCTCACCATCCTTGTTGCCTCCTCAAATGGTGACAGGACAGCGCATGCATCCGTGATCAGTAGTCACTGGCATGGTGAAACGAAGCCAAGCTCCCCTGACCCTCTCCTGGTGCCATACTCGCACAGGTACTCATTGATGGCCCTCTGCTGTATGTGCAGCCACTGCAGCATTGCCAACATTGAGTTCCACCTGGTGGGCATGTCACAAATGAGGCGGTTGGTGGGCAGGTTGCATTCCCTTTGAATGTCAGCCAGCTGAGCACTGGCATTGTATGACCGGCAGAAATGACCACAGACTTTTCTGGCCTGCCTCAGGAGATCATGTAAGCCTAGGTACCTGCTCAAGAACTGTTGCACCACCAAATTCAGGACGTGTGCCAAACATGGAACATGGGTCAAGTGTCCCTGTCAGAGGACGGAGAGAAGGTTGGTGCCATTGTTGCATACAACCATTCCTGGCTGAAGCTGGTGTGGCATCAACCACCTCTGAGCCTGCCCCAGAAGAGCTGACAGAATCTCTGCCCCAGTTTGGCTCCTGTCCCCTAGGCAGACCAACTCAAGCAACGCATGGCATCTGTTAGCCTGACTGCTTGCGTAGCCCCTTGAACACTTCCGGAACACTGCTGGTTCAGAGGACAAATCTGCAGCAGAGGCCATAAAGGAAGAAGAAGAGGGGGTGGAGGAGAGAGCTGTGGCAGAATCACCACTAGCATTTTGGAGGCGTGGTGGCAGAACAAGCTCCAACAATACTGAACCCTGTCCTGCATCTTTCCCAGCTGCCAGCAGAGTTACCCAGTGCGCCTTGAAGGAAAGGTAACATCCCGGCCCATGACTGCTGGACCACGAGTCAGCTGTAATATGAACCTTATTGCTGACAGCCCTGTCCAACAAGGCCAAAACATTGCCTTCCACTTGCTGGTATAGACCCAGAATGGCATACCTTGAAAAGAAATGGCGTTTTGGAACCTGACACTGAGGTACAGCACATTCCACAAATTCACGAAAGGGGGCAGAGTCCACTAGCTGAAAAGTCAGCAGTTGCAGTGCTAGCAATTTGGCCAAGCTAGCATTTAGCATGTGGATGGCTGGGACTAAATTTCTTTTTACGGTTCAGCAACTGGGGTAGGGAAATTTGCCTGCTAAAATCAATTGGTGGTGTACTGCTAGCAGATTGCCTGCAAGTACTTGGGACACCTATTGCTATACCTTCATTCCTCTCCATGCAGATTTTTTGAGAGGACTGGAGGTATAGTAGGGTTGGAGATCCCAGATGAGGAGCAAGGAGAAGTCCGCCTTTTTCTATGATGTGGATCTTTCAAGTGCTGTTGCCAACAGACTGCATGGCAGGTTGTCATATTTCTGGTCAATCATGTGGTGCCCAAGCGGCTGCTGTTCTGGCCACGCTTGATCTGCTTCAGACATAGGTTGCAAACAGCAATGGTGCGATCTGCTGCACACATGTCGAAAAAGGCCCACACCAAGGAACTTTTAAAAGTCAGCAGCACCCTGCACCTGCGGAGCTCTGCGGTGTAATGCAATAGGGTGGCTTCCCTTAAGCTGTCCCCTAGAGGACATCCTGCCTTGTTGGAGTTGTGCCTCCTCCTCCTCTCTTCTCTCAGGCACCCACGTACAGTCAGTGACCTCATCATCCCTTCCCTCCTCATCACTGGAGCAACCTTGGCAGTATGCTGCAGCTGGGGAAACAAGACCGCCTGTTTCTTGTCCTTCTGTGGCACCCCCTCTCTCTAGGCTCACGTTACTCCCTTCCTCAACCTGTGAACCAACATCGGAGCCTTCAAATCACTGCGCATCCTGCAGCAGCATATAGCTGACACTGTGGTCGAATAATTCTGGGGACTCCTCCGTGCATGATGGTGGGGCTATGGAAGGAGTGACTGTGGACAAGGAGCCAGTGGAATAGGCTGCTTTGGCAGCTGCATTGGAAGGCAAACTACTCTGAGCCTGGGGGACAGAGGATGAGGAGGATGAGTATGGCTTTGTTATCCACTCCACCAACTCTTCTGCATGTTGTGGCTCAATAACACAGCCAGGAGCATAAAAAGGGACAAGCATGCCCCACGGCCTCCTGCAGAGGATGCACCATGTCCACGACCACCACTGTTGACTGTAGACTGTACAGGATGCCGTGGCTGGGTCCTGGAAGGACGCTATGTTTCCCCTCTGTTTGGACTGTGGTCCCTTTAAGGGAACAAAAAGGGTTAACTCACCTGTCAAAGGAAGTGGGTTTAAAACAAGACAGGAAGTTGTAGATGGGTGTGCAGGAGTGTAGAGGCGAGGGTGGATGGTGTTTTGTGTTTGGTTTGCAGCAAAAAAAGTGGACACCAGTGTCCTGCCTGGAAGCCTCCTGGCAGGGAAAGCTACCTGCAACAGAAACCAAGGACTGTTTGATTGCGACAGCAATTCTGGACTTTGCAAGTCGGTGAGACTGAAATCTCTTTCTTTTGTTTTTGCTGCTGTAAAGCTATTTAAGTTCAATAAACCTCCTTTTGAGTGAAAAGCCTGTGTCCTGCGATCTAGCTGATCCCCGGAACTTTACAAGACACAGAGGCTGCTTGTCCCTTTTTAGTGGCCTGTGAGCATTTGCCTCTCCTTGGTGGCCTTCCGGACATGATGAATTTTTTGTTTTGCCACACCACACTACATTGTATTATATACTGTGCACACCGCCTGAAGTGTATTAGACACTATACACCACCGAATGCACTGTATATATAGGCTACACTGAATGCAGAGTATAATAAATATATATATATATATATATATATATATATATGAAAAAGTATTTGCCCCTTCCTGAGTTTTCAATTTTTTTGCATATTTGTCACACTTAAATGATTCAGATCATCAAACTAATTTTATAAAAAAAAAATTGATAACCCAAGTAAATACAAAATACAATTTTTAAACGGTAATTTAATTTACTAAGGGAAAAAAGCTGTCCAAACCTGCCTGGCCCTATGTGAAAAAGTAATTGTCCCTTGCTAAATCATGAATGAACTGTAATTAATCAAATTTTTTGGAAAGCTGAGTTAAATTTTACTTGCCACACCCAGGCCTGATTACTGCCAGACCTGTAGAATCAAGAAATCACTTAAATAGAAGCTGTCTAACAAAGTGAAGCATGCTAAAAGATCTAAAAAAGCAACACATCATGCTGTGATCTAAAGAAATTCAAGAACAGATGACAAACAAAGTAGTTGACATGTATCAGTCTGGAAATTTTGGGCCTTCAGTGAACCATGGGGAGAGCCATTAGCCACAAATGGAGAGCCTTCCCAGGAGTGGCCAACCAAAATGACTCCAAGAGCCCAACAACGATTTATCCAGGAGGTCATAAAAGAACCCAGAACAACATTTAAAGAACTGCAGGTCTCATGTGCCTCAGGTAAGATCAGTGTTCATGATTTAACAATAAGAAAGAGACTGGGCAAAATGGCATCCATGGGAGAGTTCCAAGGCCAAAGCCACTGCTGACCAAAAAGATAACACAGGCTCCTCTCACATTTGCCAAAAAAATCTTGATTATCCCCAAGACTTTTGGACAAATATTCTGTGGACTGATGAGATGAACTTTTTTGGAAGGTTTGCGTTTGATATAAAACGAACACAGCATTTTATAAAAAGAAAATCATACCAACAATCACACATGGGGGTGGAAGAGTAATGGTCTGGGGCTGCTTTGCAGCTTCAGGGCCTGGACGACTTGCCATCATTGAGGGAACCATGAATTCTGTGCTCTACCAGAAAATCCTGAAGGAGAATGTCCGGCCATCAGTTCCAGACCTCAAGCTCAAGTGCACTTAGGTTATGCAGCAGACCAGTGATCCAAAAACACACCAGCAAGTCCACCTCTCAATGGCTCGAAAAAAACAAAATTAAGGTTTTGGGGGGGCTTAGTCAAAGTCTGGACTTAAATCTGATTGAGATGCTTGGGCATGACCTCATGCTGGAAAACCCTCCAATGTGGCTGAATTAAAACAATTCTGCAAAGAAGAGTCAGACAAAATCTCTCCACAGCGATGTGAAAAACTCATTACCAGTTATCGCAAATGCTTGATTGCAGTTGTTGCAGCCAAGGGTGGCACAACCAGTTGTTAGGTTTAGGGGGGCAATTACTTTTTCACATAGAGCCAGGCAGGTTTGGGCAGCTTTTTTCTCTTAATAAATGAAATCATCATTTAAAAGTTGAATTTTGTATTTACTTGGGTTATCTTTGTGTAATATTAACATTTGTTTGATGATCTGAATCATTTAAGTGTGACAAATATGCAAAACAATTAAAAATCAGGAAGGGGGCAAATACTTTTTCACAGCACTGTATATATATATATATATTAGACTGACTGTGTATATATATATATATATATATATATATATATATATATATATATATATATATCAAATACTGTTACTAGCTGAATAACCCGCCTGCTTAATCTAACTCAAGCTATCTCTCTGTCCACACCAACAACACTACACATGGCCGCTATGTAAGCAGCCTTAACTACTTCAGCCCCGGACCAATTGGCAGCCAAAGGACCAGGCCCCTTTTTGCGATTCAGCACTGCGTCGATTTAACTGACAATTGCGCGGTCGTGCGACGTGGCTCCAAAACAAAATTGGCGTCCTTTTTTTCCCACAAATAGAGCTTTCTTTTGGTGGTATTTGATCACCCCTGCGGTTTTTATTTTTTGCGCTATAAACAAATATAGAGCGACAATTTTGAAAAAAATGCAATATTTTTTGCTTTTTGCTATAATAAATATCCCCAAAAAAATATATAAAAAAACATTTTTTTTCCTCAGTTTAGGCCGATACGTATTCTTCTACGTATTTTTGGTAAAAAAAATCGCAATTAGCGATTATTGATTGGTTTGCGCAAAAGTTATAGCGTTTACAAAATAGGGCATAGTTTTATAGCATTTTTATTAATATTTTTTTTTTTACTAGTAATGGCGGCGATCAGCGATTTTTATTGTGACTGCGACATTATGGCGGACACATCGGACATTTTTGACACATTTTTGGGACCATTGTCATTTATACAGAAATCAATGCTATTTAAATGCATTGATTTCTGTATAAATGACAGTTGTAGTGAAAGAGTTAACCACTAGGGGGAGGGGAGGGGTTATGGGCTCTGACGTGTGTGTTTTTTTTTACATTAGTGGGCGAGGCTGACGTCTGACGTCATTGATCGGCTTTCCCGATGACCAGGGAACAGCCAATCAATGACAGTCAGTGTAGGAAGCGCGGGGTGAGGTTTGTTTACACAAACCTCTCCCCGTTCTTCAGCTCCGTAGCCCGATCCCGGGACACCAGCAGCGATCGGGTCCGCTGGTCCCGCGGCCGGGGTCACAGAGCCACGGGCAGGCAAATTAAAGGGGACGTACAGGTACGTGGTTTTGCCTGCCCGTGCCATTCTGTAGACGTATATCTACATGAGGCGGTCGGGAAGCGGTTAAATAGAGGGCGCTAGCAGAGGGAAGACACATACCCGAAGGTAAAAAGAGTGCTGCTCACCCCTAAAGGATAGCAAGAAGAAAAAATCCCCCACGTTTGGTTTTTTTTGGCAGCGTACAATGAAAAAGTCAGAGTTAATATGTAAAAAAGTTTTTTTATTTATTAAATAAAAAAATGGGACAATTGGGTTAGAACATGAGCTCCAGTGGGAAAAATGGTATATAAAAAAACATGGATAAACATAAAGCAGACTAATGTTCACATAACAACAGTAAAATACAAAGTCTGTTGTATAAATGAGAAGATATCCCTGACGCGTTTCAACCCAACAAAAGGGTCTTCCTCAGAGGGAAAAGAGTCTGCACAATGATGTATATCCTGGAGACAAAAGGTATAGTATTCCCACGTGGAGAGTTTTTAGTAAAGAAGACACCATCCACTTTCCATAGGGTGTGCCAGAGAGACTCCGCTGGAAGTCACACGGATCCTAAGGCGCCAGGTAAGCCTTACGGGAGGTCACACGCATAGAGTTCCTCTCCTTCTTCTCCCACTGACCAAGGCAGGGGTATCCAGAGGGGAGGAAGACAACCTGGATGAGGCCAGAGAGCACATGGGTACCACCAAATGCTGCTATTAGTGATATAGTGTCACAATATCACTAGCAGATGATACGCTGAGGAGAAGTAGGTCCCAGGTCCTGGTCACAGAAGTGGTAATTTTTCAAAGGGACCTTGAGCCAGAGATGAGAGTCACCTAGTCGCATAAGAAAGTCTCGGTGGGATGTAATCCTGCTGGGATGATGGCCAAAGAGGGCGCTGGGATTGGCCAAAGCATGCAGGTCAGGTGCATGCTTTGGTAATCATCATATAGCGATCTCGTAGTGCATTATTGGGCGTTCCCGCGGCGCTCAAATTTCCCGTGAACGAACCATATGTTCGGTTCTTTTTAGAACAAACGGACACCCGATGTTCGAGTCAAACTTATTATAAACTTGAACCACTGGCTCATCCCTAATGATCACCTAAAGGATTGAACATAGAACTAGACATTTACTGTTTTATTAGTGATTATTAGTAGGTTTTAGATGAGATAGTATGATAAAATGGGAATATTATGGGTTATAAACAAGGCTTAATATTTTCTGAAGTCTCCACCCTTTTTAAGAGATTACAGTTATTTAGATTAATATTTTCATTTTTAATAGTAATCATATGAATTTGTTAGGATTATTTGTATTTTAGACTTGCTATTACTCATGAATTATGAATATTTTGATAAATATTGGCTGTGTATTTTAAATGTATATGCTTATAAATAATATTAGTCAACCATACACATACCACCATGTGCCAAATCACATTGTGCATACAAATCCTTTGTCTGTGTTAAAACATTTAGAATTAGTGTCAATCATCCACACACACCACAATCTGTGGTCAATCCCGGTTGTGCAAATAAATCCTGTGTCTGTGAAACAATGTGTAAAATTTGTGTCAATCATCCATACACACAACAATCTGTGATCAATCACGATGTGCCAAGCCCCTGACTACGTCATTGTTTGATGAAACACGTAGGGAAAAGCCTGACATGACATCACCATGCACAGAGGCCACCAGCCAGAGGATTTGAGTAGTTTTCATCTGCAGTTTTGTATGCAATAGCTAATGTCATAATTATCTGCTCTATGCAATGTTCAGCAGTTTGTGCCGCTGGTCACAGAGGTGAGGAGAGATGAGATCATCTCTCCTCACTTCTATGATCTGATGCTTTCAAGGGTAGTGGACAGATCTGGGGCCCTATAGACCCCATATGTCTTCATAAAGAGGACCTGCCATCCTTTATTTCTATTACAGGGGGTGTTTTCATTTCCTGTCATAGGAATTTAAAAAATAAAAATAAATAAAAGGGACAGTGTAAAAATAAAAAAATAAGTAAATACTATCATTTTTTTAAAATGCCCCCATTCTTTCGTGCCCATGCACAGAAGTGCAGACGTGAACGCATACGTAGGTTGCACACATATATGTTAAAGGAGTTTGCACCACATAGTTACATAGTTACAGCAGGGGAAAAAAATCGCTTCCAGATCCCCCTAGAGGCAATCAGATTTTCCCTGGATTAACTTTACCTATAAATGTTAGTACCCAGTTATATTCTGTACATTTAGGAAAGTATCCAGGCCTTTCTTAAAGCAATCTACTGAGTTAGCCAGAACCACCTCTGCAGGGAGTCTATTCCACATTTTCACAGCTCTTACTGTGAAGAAACCTTTCCGTATTTGGAGATGAAATCTCTTTTCCTCTAGACGTAAAGAGTGCCCCCTTGTCCTCTGTGTTGACCGTAAAGTGAATAACTCAACACCAAGTTCACTATATGGACCCCTTAAAAATTTGTACATGTTGATTATATCCCCCCTTATTCTCCTCTTCTCAAGAGTGAATAAATTCAGTTCCTCTAATCTTTCCTCATAGCTTAGCTCCTCCATGCCTCTTATCAGTCTCGTTGCCCTTCTCTGCACTTTCTCCAGTTCCCGGATATCTTTTTTGAGAACTGGTGCCCAAAACTGAACTGCATATTCCAGATGAGGTCTTACTAATGATTTGAACAGGGGCAAAATGATATCTCTCTCTCTGGAGTCCATACCTCTCTTAATACAAGAAAGGACTTTGCCCGCTTTGGAAACCGCAGCTTGGCATTGCATGCTATTATTGAGCTTATGATCTACCAAAACCCCCAGATCCTTCTCCACTATGGATCCCCCCAGTTGTACTCCCCCTAGCATGTATGATGCATGCATATTCTTAGCCCCCAAGTGCATAACTTTACATTTATCAACATTAAACCTCATCTGCCACATAGTCGCCCAATTAGACAGTGCATTGATGCCGATACATGTGATGTATCGCCATGAACGTTATAGTGAGAGCAATAATTCTAGAGATAGATCTCCTCTGTAACTCTGAAACCTGATAACCTGTAAAAATGTTTAAAGTGTAGCCTATGGAGATTTTTAAGTATCGTAGTTTATACCCATTCCACGAGTGTGCGCAATTTTAAAGAGTGATAGGTATATATTTACTCAGCATAATATCATATTTTATACTTTACCAAAAACTGGGGTTATATATTGTATTTTTTTGCATTACAATTCATTAAATTTAATTTTTTCCAAAAAAAGCTGCGCAAATACAGTGTGACATAAAAAACTTCAACGATTGCCATTTTATTCTCTAGGGCAGGGGTAGGCAACCTCGGCCCTCCAGCTGTTTTGAAACTACAAGTCCCATGAGACATTGCAAGACCGTGACAATCACAGGCATGACTCCTAGAGGCAGAGGCATGATGGGATTTGTAGTTTCATCACAGCTGGAGGGCCGAGGTTGCCTATCCCTGCTCTAGGGTCTCTGCTAAAAAAAAAATACAGATTCGTAAACAAAAAGTCCTGGTCTTTACCTCTTCGCGCCCGGGCTATAGCCAAAACAACGGCTACAGCGCAGGCGCTCCCTGCCGGGAGGATGTCCCTGGAAGTCCTGTTTACTTCCGCAATGCGCGCTCCTGAGAGCACGCATCAGGGAAGTTCTGTGCTGGCCGTGTTCCTCGGACACAGCCAGTCACAGATCGCTGTAAACGGCCAATCACAGCGGCCGTTTACAGCGTGATCGGCATATCCAATGATAGATGATCTCATATGTAAACATATGAGATCATCTCTCAGTGCCGCTCTCCCTCCTCACACAGAGACAGCGTGTGAGGAGGGAGAGATGAACGGCTGCAGCGGCCGTGAGTACAAAAAAAAACGAAAAAAAAAATGTGCCATCTGTCCCCCCTGCCATCTGTCCCCATTGGGATATAAACCACCGCCTAGTTTGGTTATTTCAACCCCGCGCTTGGAGTATGTTAAGGTGTATATACTAATAAACTATAGCCACCAATACTTCAAAAAATAAAGGTGTACAAAAATTACTATGTAAATAAATAAAATAAAGTAGTGAGCCGCTCCCTTTGAAAATCATGCGATTTTGTGGTAGTGAATTAGTGGTACAATAGGGGCGCTGTTATACATACACAAATTACCAAAATTAAATACGTATGATATATATATAGAAAGTGATAAATTCTAACTTTCTTGGATTGGGTGATCTGACAGATAGGATTATAATGTGCCCAAAGTGTGGTGCAAAGAAACCCTGTTTGCCAGGGAAAACGTGAGAAATCTGACTAGTGATATTGGGTTCTAGTATGACGATTGAGTTACTCTATATAGGGTTTTCCAAAGAAAAAACTCTACTTGGGACCCTGTTCATGGTGATATGTTTGGGCTCCAGCAATACCAATGTCCAACTAGAGCGAGTATATATATATTTGGGTTGTGGAGTTCTTGTATGTATTTTCTCGTGCTATATATATTGTTTTGATTTTTTTGATTGAGCAAATGTATGTGGAGACACGTGTAATTGTACAGATCAAATATATGTAATTAGCACTGTGAGTAGAGCGCCACCGTAAAGCAACTGTCAAAGTAGCAACCCAGTATTAGCTGCTACTTGGTCTTCTGAGTGGCATATCAGATGAATAATTAGTATATACTAATTTCATCAGAGTGCAAGTACATGGGCATAGGCCCAACTTATGGAGTATCTAAGTCATACTAGAACCCAATATCACTAGTCAGATTTCTCACGTTTTCCCTGGCAAACAGGGTTTCTTTGCACCACACTTTGGGCACATTATAATCCTATCTGTCAGATCACCCAATCCAAGAAAGTTAGAATTTATCACTTTCTATATATATATCATACGTATTTAATTTTGGTAATTTGTGTATGTATAACAGCGCCCCTATTGTACCACTAATTCATCTGTCCCCATTGCCATCTGTCCCCATTGCCATCTGTCCCCACTGCCACCTGTCCCCAGTGCCATCTGTCCCCACTGCCACCTGTCCCCAGTGCCATCTGTCCCCAGTGCCACCTGTCCCCAGTGCCACTTGTCCCCAGTGCCACTTGTCCCCAGTGCCATTTGTCCCCAGTGCCACCTGTCCCCAGTGCCATGTATAAGTGCCATCTGTCATCAGTGGCATGTCAGTGCCAAGTGTCATCAGTGCCACATAGTGCCATCTGTCATCAGTGCCATATCAGTGTCACGTGTCATCAGTGCCACATATTAGTGCCATTTGTCATCAGTGCCACATATTAGTGCCATCTGTCATCAGTGCCACCTGTCAGTGTCACGTGGCATCTGTTATCAGTGTCACGTGTCATCAATGCCACGTATCAGTGCCATCTGTCATCAGTGTCACGTGTCATCAGTGCCGCGTATTAGTGCCATCTGTCATCAGTGCCACATATTAGTGCCATCTCTCATCAGTGCCACGTATTAGTGACACATGATATCAGTGCCACGTATAAGTGCCATCTGTCATCAGTGTCACGTTTCATCAGTGCCCCGTATTAGTGCCATCTGTCATCAGTGCCACATCAGTGTCACGTGTCATCAGTCCCACGTATCAGTGCCATCTGTCATCGGTGCCACGTGTCATTGTCCTGGTGCTCCAGGGCCTTCAAAAGTGTAATAGGTAGTCAAGTTAGATGTGTAATTTATGCTCCTAGAACATGTAATGGCGCTCCCTGCATGTTGGGCCTCTCTAGATGGCCAGGCTGTGGAAAAGTCCCACACATGTGATATTGTAATACTCCTAGGAGGAGTAGCAGAATTTATTTTGGGGTGTCATCTGTGGTATACACATGCCATGTGAGAGAAATAACCTATTACAATGACAATTTTGTGGGGGAATTTTTTTTTTAATTTTGCAAAGAATTGTGGGAAAAAATGACAACATCAAAAACCTCACCATGCCTCTTACTAAATACCTTGGAATGTCTACTTTAAAAAAAAAGGGGTAATTTGGGGGGTATTTGTACTTTCCTGGCTTGTTCGGGTCACAAGAAATCAGATAGGTCAGATGTGTTCAATTTTGTATAATTTGCACCACAGCTTGTAGACTCTCTAACTTTCACAAAGACCAAATAATATCCACTAATTTGGGTTATTTTTACCAAAGATATGTAGCAGTATAAATTTTGGCCAAAATTTATGAAGAAAAATGAATAATTTGCTAAATTTTATCACAAAAACAAAGAAAAAATTTTTTTTTCAAAATTTTTGATCTTTTTTTATTTATAGCGCAAACAATAAATGACCCAGAGGTGATCAAATACCACCAAAAGAAAGCTCTATTTGTGGGAAAAAAAGGACAAGAAAATTCATTTTTGTACAGTGTTGCATGACTGAGTAATTGTCATTCAAAGTGTGAGAGCACCGAAAGCTGAATATTGGTCTGGGCAGGAAGGGTGTTTAAGTGCCCAGTAAGCAAGTGGTTAAAGTAGTTAAAACAAAAATACCTTTACAAATGCTTTCAGTAAAGGCCAAGATATTTTCAGTTTCTCTGCTCCTCACACCCATTTAGGCACCCTACATACAGTATAATAAAACACGTAATCTCCATAGTGTTATGCCCCGTACACACGGTCGGAAATTCCGACCACAAAATCCGTCGGATCTTTTCCGACGGATTTTGTCCGACACTGGTGTTGCATACACACGATCGGACAAAGTTGTCCGAAAATCCGATCATCCTGAATGTGGTGATGTTCGTTGCGTACGGCGGGACTACGTAGAGGCTAGTAGCCAATAGCTTTGGTCTTGTAATGTGATCTGAGCATGTGTGGCACTTTGTCCGTCGGAATTCGCTACACACGATCGGAAAAAGTCAGATAGGACTTTGTTGTCGGAAAATTTGAGAGCAGGAGATAAAACTTTGTCCGTCGGAAAATCCGACGGAAAAAGTCAGATGGAGCCTACACACGATCGGAATTTCCGACAACATTGTCTGATAGGACATTTTCCGTCGGAAAATCTGACCGTGTGTATGGGGCATAATAAGTATAAAACTGCACTTTTAGTAGAGCAGTTTTAAAGTAGTTAAAAGTACACCTGTAGTCACAGCTAAGATGAGGTGGGGTAGGTTAACTGGGCGCAGAGAACCCAGGTGAGGATAGGGGGTGCTGCATGGTGAGTTCATGCCGATACGGTGGCAGGAACTCATTACAGGAGTAGTGACAGCAGGAGGTGTGGGCTGTGCTCTCCTTCCTGTTGCCAGTGCATGGCTCTTAAATACCAGGAGTTAACACAGAAATGCTGTACAGGGTATTCTAACCCCCCCATCTCCTACCTAGACCTCCCCAGGCCCAGCAGCAGATAATGTGGGTAGGGAGTCTGCAAGCAAACCCTACAAAGTCCAATGACAGCCTACAGTAAGTCCTACTGACAGCCTGTGGTATTGCTAGGACGGGACACCCAGGGCATGTGCTCCTCATCACCACAAACAATAGATATTTTTGACAATCCAATGTAAGCTTACAGTACTTGTAAAATGTAATGTTGTTACCTGGCCATCTCTTTCCACAACGTCCTGGTTTCCCTACAATCTTTGCAGCTTCTCTTCTGTTCATACCTTTGGTTTACTTTTGATTTCTAAGTACCAAATATCTCATGGTACCTTGCTGCCTGCAGGATGTGCTTTCTCTAATGATGGTTTTCTCTTTTCTCTAATGATTCCACCTCCTGAAACTTCTTCTCTTAGCAGTAGTTTAGAAGGCAGGCTCTGTGAAATGTGTGACACAGCAGTGCCTACTCACAGGGCATAGTGAGTACATGTCACTGAATTCAAGGAGGTAAATGTCTTCACAAAGTGAGTTTACAAACAGATTAATAGAAATAGGCTAGAAATAATTGAAAATCAATGTGGGAATAAAAATATAATTTCAGACACACTTTAAGAATAAGTCTGGTAAATATGTGGAAAGTATCTGGAAGTGTCATCCATCTGCCTTCTGGATATGTAAATATGAAGTATTTATAATCATATATTCATATTTATTTAAAAAATATATATTTTAGTGTACTAATTTTAGCCTTAAAGCGGTTCTGCACTCTGTATATATTTTTTTTTTTTTGGGGGGGTATACAAAGGATGCTTACCTTTATTGGGGGACTCACCTGTTCCATCTTCCATCTCGATCGCCGCCGGTTTTCGTCCGATGAAGTTCCTCATCTTCTTCTTTTGTGCTGGGGGCATGTGAAACCCCCACAGGCACTTTAGATGGCCCAGCATGCACCGCCGTTACTCGCGCGTGCGCAGTAACGGCACATCTGCCGACATCTCACGAGATTTCGGAAGATGTGTCCGAAATCTCGCGAGATTTCGGAAGATGTGGCCGAAATCTCGCGAGATTTCGGAAGATGTCCGCACTGACTCCTGGGAACAATGACACCAGATCCCAGGAGACAGTGCGGCCTGACGACGATCGACGCAGAGACCCCGCCCACCGCCGAAGAGAGAGAAGACCGGAAGTCATCAATTACAAGGTAAGTAAAAGAAAAAAACACATTTCATTTAGTACTCTTTGCCTGATTTGGAAGGCAAAGAGATTTACTAAATGAAATGGGTGCAGAACCACTTTAATATACTTGATAAAGAATATGAAATAACATTTCAGATCCATTGGTGAAAGTGTGCTGCTTTTCTGAGCTTGATCAACAAATATATTATATGATTAGATTCTAGGAAAAATATTAGAAGGATTCTTTGGATAGCCTTAGTATATATGATGCATATATACAGTGCCTTGAAAAAGTATTCATACCCCTTAAAATTTTCCACATTTTGTCATGTTACAACCAAAAACCTAAATGTATTTGGTGGTAAGTGGCACATAATTGTGAAGTGGAAGGAAAAGGATAAATGGTTTTCAATTTTTTTTACAAATATGTGAAAAGTGTTGCATGCATTTGTATTCGGCCCTCCTAAGTCAATACTTTGTAGAACCATCTTTCACTGCCATTACAGCTGAAAGTCTTTTTGGGGATGTCTCTATCAGTTTTGCACATCTAGACATTGTGACACTTTTGCCAATTCTTCTTTGCAAAAAAGCTCAAGCTCTATCAAATTGGACGGAGAGTGTCTGTGAAAAGCAATTTTCAAGTCTTGCCACAGATTCTCAATTAAATTTTGCTCTGGACTTTGACTGGGCCATTTTAACACATGAATATGCTTTGATCTAAACCATTCCATTGTAGCTCTGGCTGTATGTTTAGGGTCATTGTCCTGCTGGAAGGTAAACCTCCCCCCCAGTCTCAAGTCTTTTGCAGACTATAATGCTGCGTACACACGGTCGGAAATTCTCGTCGGAAAAAGCTCTGATGGTTTTCCCGTCGGAATTCCGACGGAATTTCGCTCAAACAGTCTTGCCTACACACGGTCACACCAAATTCCGACGGTCAATAACACCGCGACACACAACACATTCGACGGCACTATAAAAGGGAAGTCTTCTACTTCCGAGCATGTGTCGAATTGTGCGTGTCGGAATTGCATACACACGATCAGAGAATCCGATAGAAAGGTTTTCCGTCGGACAAATTAAGAACAGGCTCTCAATCCAAAATCCGTCGGAAATGCCGACAGAAAAAGACCATTGGGCATACACACGGTCGGAAAATCCGATGAAAAGCTCCCATCGGACTGTTTCCATCGGAAATTCCGACCGCGTGTACGCGGCATAACAGCTTTTCTTCTAAGATTGCCCTGTATGTGGCTCCACCCATCTTCCAATCAACTCTGACCAGCTTCTGTGTCCCTGCTGAAGAAAAGCATCCCCACAACATGATGCTGCCAGCACTATGTTTCATGGTGGGGATGGTGTGTTCAGGGTGATGTGCAGTGTTAGTTTTCCACCACACATAGCGTTTTGTTTTTAGGCCAAAACATTACATTTTGGTCTCATCTGACCAGATCACCTTCTTCCACATGTTTACTGTGTACCCCACATGGCTTCTCGCAAACTGCAAATGGGACTCCTTAAAGTTTTCTTTCAACAATGGCTTTCTTCTAGCCACTCTTCCATAAAGGCCAGATTTGTGGCGTGTACAACTAATAGTTTTCCTGTGGACAGATTCGCCCATCTGAGCTGTGGATCTCTGCAGCTCCTCCAGAGTTACCATGAGCCTCTTGGCTGCTTCTCTGATTAAGGCTCTCCTTGCCCGGCCTGTCAGTTTAGGTGGACGGCCATGTCTTGGTAGGTTTGCAGTTGTGCCATACGCTTTCCATTTTCAGATGATGGATTGAACAGTGCTACGTGAGATGTTCAAAGCTCGGGATATTTTTTTATTTATTTTTCCATGAAAGCTCAGGATATTTTTTTAGAACCTAACTCTGCTTTAAACTTCTCCACAACTATCACTGACCTTTCTGGTGTGTTCCTTGGCTTTCATGATGCTATTTGTTCACTGAGGTTCTCTAACAAACATCTAAGGGCTTCACAGAACAGCTGTATTTATACTGAGATTAAATTACACACAGGTCAACTCTATTTACTAATTAGGTGACTTCTGAATGCAATTGGTTCCACAAGATTTTAGTTATGGGTATCAGAGAATAGGGGGCTATATGCATGCCACACTTTTTAGATATTTATTTGTAAAAAAAAAAAAAATAGATAGATAGATAGATAGATAGATAGATAGATAGATAGATAGATAGATAGATAGATAGATAGATTGTATAGTTCAGGTACCACTGCTCCCCCTATAGCTGGAACTTATGTGGAATTCAAAAATGGCATGGAAATCTAGTAGAATACCCTAGACATAGATTTTTTTAGATCACTGGACTAAATTTTCAAAAAAATAAGCTTAAGTCTTTCCAGACAACATGCTGCAGGAATTGGCATCACTGGTATTACTTATGCCGCGTACACACGAAGGGATTATCCCGCGGGATTGTCCGCTGGACCAAGTCCACCGGATAATCCCCTCGTGTGTGGGCCTCCGACTGACTTTTTTTTCAAAAAATTCGGCGGACTAAAGTTTTAAGTTTTGTTTTAAAATTATCCGCTGGACTTGGCAGTCTGGCGGACAATACGGCCGACTGTAGTATGGTCCGGCGGACCAAAAAGGACGCATGCTCAGTAGCAAGTATTTTTCTAGTATTTTTCTTTTTCTAGTCCCGTCGTACGTGCTGTACGTCATCGCGTGAACCACCAGACTTTTAGCGTGATCGTGTGTGGTCAAGTCCGTTCGCTTTTTAGTCCGCCGAAGCCAGCTGGAAAGTCTGGCGGATTGACCGCCGGACTAGGTCCGGCGGGAAAAGTCCCTTCGTGTGTACGCGGCATAAGTGACATCTTAACTGAAATCATTTTTCTTATAGTTGCCATGACAATATTTTGTAAGAGAGGTAATACAATATGTAACACCAGTGTCCCCCAACTAGATAAAGCCATGGTTTCAGCTTTAGTTGCCAACATAGTGTAGAGTTTGGGGACATCTGCATATTTGCGCCATTACATGCGGTTTGACATGTGAAAGGAAACTATTAACTCATACACAGTAAAGAAGATGCCATAATGGAGCTTAGATTCATATCTGGGTCTGCGAGTTTTATATCTAGCAGGGTGAAGCATTTGGAAAACGACAACATAATGTATCTTGTATCTTGTGTATATATATATATATATATATATATATATATATATATATATATCTTGTAGAATATGTATTCTAAGATGAGACATAAGAGTTGATATACTAAAGGCAAACTTTACATTACAAGGGAATTTGCATTGGAATTTGTACCAGAGCTTAGTAAATGTGCTTAGTAGCTTAGCTGACTTCCATCATACAATCACGTGTAAGCAAAATGCATTTTTATTTATTTTTTGGGGTATTCTTTGCAAAGTGAAATTTCACAATATTCACTAAGCTCTGGTGCAAATTCCCTTGCAAAGTAAACAGTCTTTTCTAAAATTTCTACCTTATAGTGACATGCCATATACCATATGTTACTACTGTTACAGTTAACATATTATTAAAATGTAATGATTTAAATCTCATCAGCAGTGGCAAAATAAACATTTTAAACAGCATCTAGAACTAAAGCTGGTCATACACTAGTAGATTTTTGAACAAGCGTGTGTATGAACTTTGATACAAACAAAGATTCTTATATGACGATTCTTACTATATCTCAATGACTACAAATGTCTGTCAAAAGTAATTCAAAAATTTGTTTGCTTTTAACAGAAAAAAAAAAACATACATTTTTACCTTACTAATGATTAAAAAATTCAACTAACACTATAAAATGAAAAGCTCCTTAAAATTTTTTTACTAGCGTATGGTCAGCTTTAGTATTCCTTACAAAGTAACAAATCTATCACATGCTGGGAGATAAGTGGCACTTGGCTGTTGAGTAGAATTGTACATCATAGTTGGTGGAAAATGTGTCAGTACTAGCCAGTCTGTGAAGCAGACATGTGGAAGCTACTGGATTTACTGCTCTTATTAGTAGGATCTTGACCTTCCCATCAAAGGATGCTGTTTTTTTAGGAAATTACCTTTTTATGGGGATTTGGATGATTTTTCCAGCTGCTACTGCAGACCTGTTTATTTGTCTAACACATGTTTTGACATAAGGAAGACCTGTCACACAATGTCACTGAAGCAGACACAAAAAGATGTGCCTCGAATTGTGCAGACCTCGGGAAACCTGCTTTTTTGGTGGGACAGTAAAAGATTTATGAGTATTTTTGTTTAAAGGACTTTCACATATGGATATCTGTCTTTCTATTTTTAATCCCTTACGAGTAGGTTTTAAGCGGAACTGGGGCCTCCTGACTAGCTCCATTGAAGGTAAAAAAAAGGACGGAAAAATGGTGTTCCAAAGTTTGGAAAACTGCATTGAAGCAGGTGGTGCTTTTGTGTTTATTCGATGAGGATTTGGCACAAAAAATATGACTAAGCAACTGGCCTTGCCATACAAAGTTTGTTGATAATACAGTAATATTATAGTTATTCAAATGTTTTACTAATTCTTACTGTTTATTGATATGGGTTGTAAAAACACCCATATGGTCAAAAGTATGTAGACACCCTTTTAATTGAAAGAATTCAGATGCACAAAGCCAGGTCTATAAAGACATGGGGCTTGATTTACTAAAGGCAAATAGGCTGTACACCATGGGTGCTTACCTGTGGCCATCCAGCTCTTGCAGAACTACAAGTCCCATGACGTATTGCAAGGCTGACAGTTACAAGCATGATTAATCCCAAAGACAGAGCATGATGGGACTTGTAGTTTCCCAACAGCTGGAGGGCCACAGGTTGATCACCCACAGTGTTGCCAACCGTCAGTATGTTTACTGGCAGCCAGTAAAAAACAGGCAATTTTCTCCTGCCAGTAAATGCCACTAAAAGGAAAAAGTTGCCAGTAAAAAATATAGCTGTCATGTTTGGCCCGGTCCAGAGCCAGCTGAGACCATCCAAGTGCCTGCTACAATGTGTTCGGGCAGCTCTGGTGGAGGTGGTGCCTGAGCATGTCGTGTGATGTCATGGTGCAAGGGAGCCAAGCAGAGCAACCAGAGCCTAGTGTGTGGGTCTGCAGGAAAGAAGCAGGGCAGGTCAGGAGTGGGACTGTCAGTGCTGTTTAGACTGGAGTGGACTGAAGGGACCACCTGGCTTGGAGAGAGATTGTCACTGTGACTCAGGAGGGGGACAGGTCATGCCGGTGAGAAGTCAGCATCATCTGTGCTGCTGCACACTTCTGTCATTGTCACTGTGAGAGTCAACTTCATGTGTGTGTGTGTGCCTTCCTATTCTAAAGTCCTGTCCCTGAGCTACTTACTTACTATATCGAAAATAAAATAATAAATATGTTTTTTGCCCTAATATCTACCTTAAATCACATTGCTACTTGCATATTGTACTCGTTTGTAGCCTAAATTATAAAATTTGCATTTAAAACTGTAATTTTTGGAAATGCCAGTAAAGACGTGGCTGTGCCAGGAAATTTTGGGTGTCGTGCCAGGAAATTTCAATCTGGTAGGTTGGCAACACTGATCACCCATGCTGTACACTTTGCAAGGAAAGCTACACTTTGCAAAGGAAATTTCCTCAGAGCTTCGAGAATGAGACAAAGCTGTGCTGACGTCCAACATCCAATCATGTGCAAGCAAAAATGCTTTTTTTTTAAAATTTCCTTGGATGTGATTGGGTATTCCTTTTAAGGTGAAATTTCACAGATATATTTATTTTAAAAATAAAGGCAGATGTGCCTCCAGCCTGCATCAGCCTTAATAACCATAGTATGTATTTAGGAACATTTGCGTAGCCCATAGTAATTTGTTCTAATTTATTGCAACAAGGCTGACCAGCAGTCATGCAGAACCCAATACATCAGGCTTTGTGACAGATACTACAGCTACATTATATAGCCAAAAGCCTGTGGACACCCAACAATTACATCCATAAAAACTTGTTGGACATTTCATTTCAAAACCATGGATAATAATATGGAGTCACATCCCTTTACAGCTATAACAGCTTCCACTCTTCTAAGAAGGCTTTCCACAATAATTTGAAGTGTCTGTGGGAATTTTTGTCTATTCAGACTTAAGAGCATTTGGGCAACTTACAGTACCTTAAAAAGTGAACAGTTGCGTTGTCTTTAGTACATCAAACCAAAGGGTTTGGCCCAGTCTACACTGATAAGGACAGTTTCAAAATGGGTAGGTAGAGTTTGTAGGGCAATTATTTAGGGGCTTCTAGGAAAGACTAACTGTTGTGGTATCTCCAGGATATATGCCAAGTGTGTTTCTGAGTTAGGGGGAGCGTCAGAGAAGCCCCATATCATTAAATGTTTCCATTGTCAGGATAGTTAGTATAAGAACAAATCCAGCAAAGCCATTCCTGTTTCCTTTTTGGGCCTTTTTAGTGTGGCCAGTTTCAATTTAGACTGGAAGTACCCTAAAGAAGAGAATATAGAGCTCAGTCCCTTAAAATAGGATTTCAGTACTATCATTGGCGTATTGGATGTCACAACACTGAATAAATTACACTTTACTACAATGTAAAGTAGTGAGTGTACATCTTGTATAACAGTGTAAATTTGCTGTCCCCTCAAAATAACTCATCACACAGCCATTCATGTCTAAACCACTGGCAACAAAAGTGAGTACACCCCTAGGAGAAAATGTCCAAATTGGGCCCAATTAGCCATTTTCCCTCCCCAGTTTCACGTGACTCGTTAGTGTTACAAGGGTTTCAGGTGTGAATGGGGAGCAGGTGTGTTCAATTTGATATTATAGGTCTCACTCTCTCATACTGGTCACTTGAAGTTCAACATGGCACCTCATGGCAAAGAACTCTCTAAGGATCTCTAAGGATCCTTTATATTGGCTTTTGGAATTTACAAATGTAGCAACTTAGAAATCAGATGAAAGGTTTAGCGATGGAAAACACTTTTTGATAGATAAAAAGTGCATTTTATATACATTTATGGTCTAGAGCCCTACGGACGACATGAGTAACGATGACACATAGGAACAACACAAAACTCACCAACATGAAATAGACCTGAAAGTGTGCCTTGGTCTACCGTATGGTACACCAAAATAAGGGGGCATACCCTAGATAAAGAATGATAAGAAGTAGTTATGGAATAATGTGGAATGAGTATTCAGCCTGGGGTAAGAATACTTGGAAGAGGCTTTTAAAAGGGGAGGGTGGGTGGGTATCACGCACAGGAAACCGACAAAGACCGGCGGCCTTTGGGCTGCTTAAATACCCTCCGGGCTCCTCCCATAACTTCAGGCCGGTACCCGGCCTTCCAATTTATGGTCTAGAGCCCTACGGACGACATGAGTAACGATGACACATAGGAACAACACAAAACTCACCAACATGAAATAGACCTGAAAGTGTGCCTTGGTCTACCGTATGGTACACCAAAATAAGGGGGCAAAAACCTTCAGGTAGGGGATAATTATTTATTAAAGGCAATGTCACTGAGTAAGTCGAGCAAAGGCCTGAGCCATCTCTAACTGTGGGTTAGGAATGTAGCGAGAGAAGCAGGCCGATTTCCACCGACCCAGTTTCTTGATCACGTGGTCCGGAACCCCCTGTCTTGAGGCCGTCGTGGCCGCCCCGATCCGGAATGAATGCCCGGAGTACTGGCTGGGGTCCAACTGAAGATTGCCGAGAAGGACCCGGACATGTTCCATGAACTGCGACGAGTTGAGGGGTTGTACCGGAAAGGGTAGAAGCGGACTGGACCCTGGGCGGTCGGATAGCAGTGCCGTCAGGCGGTTCAACACGGCAACTGGGCACCAGTTGTTGTGAGTCCTGTACAGGTGAATATCTACTCCGGAACCTCGCTGCTGAGTTTTGGATGTCGCCAAGTGAAGGACGTAGTGATCCTGGTGGCGGTAGAGATTACTTCTATGCAAGACTGGACCGGCTGGGTGGCTGCGAGTGAACTCGCTGGGCCGTAGAAACCCATAAAAAGCCATGTGTATCGCAGCCTGCAGGACGGTGCTGAGGAGGAGACCGAAAGGGGACCTATCCAGGATGTCAGACATCCCCTTGAAGATCTCCCCCGTGATAGGCAGCCGCTTCGGGCTGACTGGCGGCTGGTGTTTCTGAACTCCACGTAGTAGAGCCCTCACTGCGTGGCAGGAGAACACCGAAGGCCTCGCGGGGTCTTGAAGTGACAAGTAGTGCTGCACCCCGGCCACCTACTGGCGTATCGTGCTGTGTGACAGTGCTAGGTGAGAATGACCATAGGCGATGAACGCCAGGACCTGCTTGAGGCTGGAAGACTCACGAGGCCGATGGGGCAGGAACTTGTTAAACGCCCTCCAGGCCGTCCGGTAGGCCCGACGGGTGTTGCGGGCGAGCGAGGCGTTAATGATGTTGGTAGCTGAGCGTAGATGTGGGGCTAGTCCAAGGTCAGTTGTGACCAATCCGGGATAGTGGCTGAAAGATGGTAGGCTCCTGGCATCTGTTCAAAGAAAGAAATAAAGTTAAAACGGGAGAGTGCGTCCGCTGCTGAGTTAAACTTCCCTGGAATGAATGAGCAGTAAACATTGAACTGATGCTGTAGGGATAGCTGGACCAGTCTGCGGAGGAAGGACATGACGGGCCTGGACTTAGACCTGCCCTTGCTGATGATCTCGGCTGTGGCTTGATTGTCTTTCGTGAAAGCCACAGTCTGTCCAGACCAATGGTGACCCCATAGGTGGGCGGCTGCTACGATGGGGAAGAGCTCAAAGAGGGCTGACGTGGTAGTGAAGCCCGGTGTGGCTAGTGCTTGAGGAGGCCAAGGGGCGGCGAACCACAGATGGCCAAAAATGGCGGCGCATCCTGTGGATGCCGCCGCGTCGGTCACCACCTGAGGTGACTGCGTGGATACGACTGGGATGAACAGGGACACACCGTTCCAATCACTAAGAAAGTGTTCCCACATGGCCAGATCTGCCCTGGCTGCAGAATCCAGCCTGATGACCTGGTCTGGGTCCTGAGTGTAGGACAGGAAGACCAACAACCGGGACACGAAGGAGCGGCCCTGGGGGATGATCCTCATAGCGAAGTTCAGCATCCCGAGGAGAGACTGAAGTTGCTTCTGAGTACATCCCCCCACCTGGGTGAATTCTCGCAGAACCGTCCTGATACGGTCCAACTTATCTGCGGGAAGGCTGGCCTGCATGGCAAGCGTGTCAAGGTCGACGCCCAAGAACGTGATCTTGCGTGCCGGGCCGTCAACCTTGTGCTCCGCTATGGGGACGTTCAGATTGTCGAAAACCGTCCTCAACTTTCCAAGGTCCCCTGGGGGAGCCCCGGGCGGTTCTATCAGAAGGAAGTCATCCAAATAATGGATGACCTCGTGGCACTGTGCCTCATGGAGAAGGATCCACGCCAGGGTCTCCGCGAACTTGTCAAATAGCCAAGGACTACTCTTAGACCCGAAGGTCAATTTGGTCGCGAAATAATATCGCTCCCTCCACTTGATGCCGTGCCAGCACCACAGGGAAGGATGAATGGGCAGCAGCTTGAAGGCGTCGGATATGTCCGCCTTCGAGAGCCAAGCACCCACCCCTGCCCTGAGAATGGCCTGGATAGCCATGTCTACCGAAGCGTACTTCAGTGAGAACTCCTCGGAGGGGATGAGCGAGTTGAGACTGGGAACGACGGAAGAATGAGGCGCTGACAGATCATACACCAGACGTTTTTTATTTGAAAATTTTCCCTGTACAAGCCCAATAGGGCTAACCCTCCAGATGCTAAAGGGGGATTGACAGAACGGGCCTATCATGAAGTCCCGATCCAACTCCGTCTGCAAAAGGACGTCAATCGCTGGCTCATCTGTTGCTGCTGAGCGTAGGTTCGGACATTCGTGGGTGGAGTGGGGCAGGGTGCTGAGCCCGGTATGAAACCCATCAGTGAAACCTCGGATGAGGTAGCTGGCGAGTGACGGAGTGGGGTGTGAGGTCAAGTAAACACCGAGCCAAAGGACATTGACCCGGCTTAGTCATGGTTTCTTCTGTTTGACCTCACATAGGATCCTGGGGTGCGCCCTCTGGCATAGGGTGCAAACGTGCAAGAGCCGGCACTGGCTGAAATTGCAGGAGCCGTAATTGAAATTGTTGCAAATGGCGGCTCCCCCAACCATCCGCACCGGACGTCCCAACTTGTCCACCTTTTGCCCTTGCGCCGGGGCCTGCTGAGCCTGGCTCGTGCTGGTAGAGGCCGTGCTAGCTATCGGATGGACAGAGGCTATGTTGGCACACCAGACCGTGGTGTGGGACGCTGACTGACAGACAGCACATAGCGGGGAGCGAAGACCCGCGAAGTGGCGGCAGAACAACTCCGTGTCCACTACGCTCCAGTCCGTTGTCAAATGAAACTGTGAGAATCTGGCTGCGGCTTTGGCCGAGAAGGACCGATGATAGTCGTAGAACGCTGAGCCACCGTATTTGTGGCCCAGGTCTACGATCAAATGGAGGTAGAGGTCCAGTTCCTCCCGTCTGCCGGGGGAGGCTGAGCACAGCACGTCCCTAAACATGCCGAAAGCGAGCGTGAACTCGGGCACCGTGAGCTTTCTGTTGAGCCTCGGATCCTTCGCTTTCAAAACCACCGAGACGTCCCCCCAGGTGTAGGCCTTGTTCTCGGCCAAGTCATGGACCGAGATCAAGAGTGAGGCCAGGTTAACGTCTCTGCCCTCTAGAATGTCCTTCCTTACGCTGGGTGGCACCAGGTGGGAAGGGTGAACGGTAGTCGTGGCAAGCTCACTACCTGCGGCCGGTGCACTGATGGCTGGGACCACCGCAGGGTCCGGAACCGTGGCAGCCGGGCTGGTCTCTAGACGAGACACCCTGTCCTGGACCTCAACGATTGAGGAAGACAGGGAAGACACGAGGGTGTGTAGCTGAGCGACGGCGGCTGAAATCGATTCCAGAGACGCCTGCTGGCTGCTGGGGCTTGCTGCGGCCGGTGGTGGGAAGAGGAGCCTGAATAGCTCCGCTTTCCTGGCCGCGGACGAGAAGGGTATCCCTCTGCGTCTCAGCTCGGCGGACAGCCTGGGAATTGTCCATGCCCTAAGAGACTGGACACTGCCAGCCTCGGAGGCTGACGCCGGAGATAGCGGGGTGGTGAGGTCATCGCTGCCGACTGATGACATGGCGGCTGCCAAGACCCGTTACTTAGTAGACTGGTCACGTGTCTGCAGGCTGGGCCTATAAAGAGGTGACAAGACATGAGTTTGGACGTGTCACCTATGGTATACGTACCTGCCATGAGAAAGCAGGAGCCCCCCGTGCCCCTGCGTTTTTTTTTTTTTTTTACCTGCTGGAACCCTGATCAAGCTGGTGCAGGTGGACCTACTGAATCCGACTGACCTGAGAGAGTGTGAGAGAAAGTACCTATTTAAGAGCCTAAAACTGCTGCCGTCCAGAGCGACGGAACCCAACGTAGATGATAACAACAGGCGATAGTGACTTAAGTCGACTGCCGAGACCGCTGTGGGATCAGATGACAGATAACAACACGAATGACTGACTTGACATGTTGCCTTAACTGAATGAACTTCCCGTGACAGGGCCCGGCCCGTTCGTACCGTATGGGGGTGACTGTGAGCCGGACTCTGGAGCATGTACAGAAATGAGGCAACCGTGAAATGAGGCCAACTGCCTGGGTACGCTGAGGCCGAACTGTGACATCCAGCTGCCACCGGGTCCGACTCCAAGCTCCCCTTTTTTTTTTTTTTTTTATTATTTTTTTTTTTTTGTAGAAATGCGGCCGGCCTAGGGCACGCCGGCGCGAATTCGTACAGGCAGGTGACCAATTAACGCCGGGGCGTGGTAAGGTGACACAGAAATGATATAACATGACAAGGACAAGAATCAAAGTCTCTTTTTTTTTTTTTTTTTTTTTGCGACTCTGCCCCTGGCGCATGTATTGAAATGAGGCCGGGCCTAGGGCACGCCGACACGAATTAGTGCGGGGAAGTGACTGCATTCATGCCGGGCGTGGTAAGGTGACAGAAATGAGATACCATGACAGGGGCAAGAATCAGGAATGTACATAAACCAGTGATGCGATTCCGCCCTTGGCGCATGTATTGAAATGAGGCCGGGCCTAGGGCACGCCGACACGAATTAGTGCGGGGAAGTGACTGCATTCATGCCGGGCGTGGTAAGGTGACAGAAATGAGATACCATGACAGGGGCAAGAATCAGGAATGTACGCAAACCAGTGATGCGATTCCGCCCTTGGCGCATGTATTGAAATGAGGCCGGGCCTAGGGCACGCCGACACGAATTAGTGCGGGGAAGTGACTGCATTCATGCCGGGCGTGGTAAGGTGACAGAAATGATACACCATGACAGGGGCAAGAATCAGGAATGTACGCAACCAGTGATGCGATTCCGCCCTTGGCGCATGTATTGAAATGAGGCCGGCCTGGGGCACGCCGACCCGAATCAGTGCAGGGAAGTGACTGCATACACACGAAATGATTTAGCATGACCGAATGGCCTGATACGTTAGCCATGTTTTGAAATGATGAAATGATTGTCATGCTAACACGTGAAATGTTTCGACACGGTCGAAGTGATTCGTACAATTAATATGCCAACAGCGATTCGGAATGTAATAGCGATTCGGCACGCTCGCTGGCACCACCGATTCGAATAATGGCAGGACATGAACGATACGTGTGAGTGCGAACGGCACCCGTGCGTGAGTCATGTTAGAACGATTCGAAGACTGCGTAGCACGACCGCGTAAGGGAAGCCTTGAGTGCCGGATGCGGCATCGGTCGGAGTGTTTGTGGCGGGCGGCCCTGAATGTGCGTGCCGCTAGATGGCTCCCGATCGTGTACAACCAAAAACGTGCGAGTAAGTGTTTAGGTTTCGAGACAAGCAGCGCGTGGTTCGTGAGCTACGCAGACCACAGTTTAGTGACATGATAAGCAGTGCATGAGAACGTAAAACATGGGAGCCGAAGCCCTACCTGCGACAGCCGAACCAGACTCTTTGTACGAACTGCGACTCGGCGACACGAGTGCGACACGAAGGGACAACACGACTTACGAACACGGAACGCGGGACTGCAACAAGAGGAGACGGACAGACGAAAACGGAGCTCACGAACTGGCACCAACAGCGCTTGTCTCGAACGAGTCGGTCCTAGATGTCTGACGTATCAGATATCACGCACAGGAAACCGACAAAGACCGGCGGCCTTTGGGCTGCTTAAATACCCTCCGGGCTCCTCCCATAACTTCAGGCCGGTACCCGGCCTTCCAATTTATATAGATCAGACCAAAATGAGGGACAAATGAGGAGGAATGAGGAACAGAGGGACATTGCTCCAAATCACGGACAGTCTCTCGAAATCAGGGACAATTGGGAGCTATGCGCTAGGACATTCTGCCTGGGGATTGTCTAAGGTCCCCCAAGTAGGGATGACCCGAACACCCCCGGGTTCGGTTCGCACCAGAACCTTCGAACGGACCGAAAGTTCACGCAAATTTTCAAACCCTATTCGTTACCATGGACGTGAACGTTCGAAATCAAAATTGCTAATTATAACGGCCAATATGCATGTTAATTTAATTAAACAGGTTTGGGGACCCGGGTCCTGCCCCAGGGGACATATATCAATGCAAAAAGAACTTTTAAAAACTAAAGTTTTTTCGGGAGCAGTCATTTTAATGATGCATAAAGTGAAAAAAAAAAAGTGAAATATTCCTTTAAATATGGTACCTGGGGGGTGTCTAAAGTATGCCTGTGAAGTGGCATGTGTTTCCCGTGTTTAGAACTGTCCCTGCACAAAATTACATTTGTAAAGGAAAAAAAGAAGCCATTTAAAACCACTTGCGGCTTTAATGTCATGTCTTGTCCTGGCCATATGGCTGAAAATCCTTGAGAAAAATGGCATGGCTACCCCATCACCCCCCCCCCCCAGCCCCTTTGGGTCTTGTATGGATATTAAGGGGGACCCCACACCCAAAATAAAACCCTATACCTACAACCCTATATACTCTGAACAGCAGTATATAGGCGGTGCAAACAAGACAGGGACTGTAGGTTTGTTCTTAAGTAGAATCTGAACAGGTACATTTTTAAGTGTAGCTCCATCCAAAAAAAATCTATTTTTAAGCTTTTTGGAGAACATAGGGAGGGGTTACCCCTGTAACATTTGCTGTCTTTGCACATCTGTTCAGAACATTTCACCTCACTTTCCGTCCCAATGACAAATGTTTTTGGAAAAGTGGGGTTTTAATTGAAACAAGGATTGGTGATAAAGCATCAGTAGAGAGGAGATACCTTTTTCCCAAATTAAATGTAACAGGATAGAATTTCCCTTCCTAGCGGTAGATTTCCCCTCACTTCCTGTTTTCTCCTTCCGTTTGCAAGTAGGAGTCGTTTGTAAGTTGGATGTTTGAAAGTAGGGGTCTGCCGTATATACCTGTTAAACAGGGGCTGAAAAATTGTGCCTTAGGCACTGGTGCTGGTGCCACAACACTGCAACCCCTCACAGATACTGTACTTGGAGCACAGCAGTCAGACCTGTTGCGAAGCATTGCTTAAAAAATTGTAATTACATGCCCCTGTTAAACAGGGGCTGAAAAATTGTGCCTTAGGCACTGGTGCTGGTGCCACAACACTGCAACCCCTCACAGATACTGTACTTGGAGCACAGCAGTCAGACCTGTTGCGAAGCATTGCTTAAAAAATTGTAATTACACGCCCCTGTTAAACAGGGGCTGAAAAATTGTGCCTTAGGCAACGGTGCTGGTGCCACAACACTGCAACCCCTCACAGATACTGTACTTGGAGCACAGCAGTCAGACCTGTTGCGAAGCATTTTTTTTTTAATTGTAATTACACGCCCCTGTTATACAGGGGCTGAAAAATTGTGCCTTAGGCACTGGTGTGGTGGCACACAGGAACAAAAATGTTCTTCCAAGCTATCAAGGAATGGATCATTGAGGAGGAGGAAGAGGATAGTCAGTGAACATAACAGGACAGTCACTCAGCATCAGCATAGGCAGTCTTGAAGGGATGTGACATTATAAATGATTCAGTTATATCCGCTTCAGGTGCCTGGTAGCTGGTGGTGATCCAAGACTGATTCATCTTTATGAAGGTCAGTCGATCAACCGAGTCGGTGGACAGGCGCACCCTGTGATCGGTGACAAATCCTCCAGCAGCACTGAATGTGCATTCGGAAAGAACGCTGAATGCAGGACAGGCCAGTAGCTCAATTGCATACTGTGCAAGCTCTGGCCAGTGATCCATCCTCAAGACCCAGTAAGCCAGAGGATTTTCGGTGGGAAAGGTGTCCAAGTCTGACCTTGCCCCTAGGTATTCCTGCACCATGTATATCAGACGCTGGCGATGGTTGCTGGAACCGATCATACCTTGGGGCTGTGGACTAAAAAATTGTCTGAACGCATCGGTCAGACGTCCACCTTCCCCACCGCTCCTTCTGCTACTGACCGAAGCCTCAGCAACTCGTCGTCCAGGACCAGGAGTTTGTAACCTCCAAGTTTCTGGGAACGCGTTGCACAAACCTTTCTGCAAGGCCTCCCTGAGATGTCTCATCCTCTGCTCCCTCTGCGACTGCAAGATAAGGTCCGCAACCTTACCCTTGTACCGTGGATCAAGGAGAGTGGCCAGCCAGTAATGGTCCCTCTCCTTGATCCGAAGAATACGAGGATGCTTCCGCAGGTTTTGCAGGATCAGGGAGGCCATGCAACGTAGGTTAGCTGAGGCATTCGATCCGGAGTCTTCTGGGTCACTGAGGATGACATGATCGCCCGCCACCTCCTCCCAGCCACGTACAAGTCCACTGGTTTGTTGGGACTGTACATCATCCCTAAAAGACTGCTGCTGCTGATGCTGAGTGCCAGGCTCCACCTCCATGCTCACACAATCCTCCTCCTCCTCTTCCTGTGTGATGGGTGGGACAGAAGGAACACTGTCTGGATAAAGGGGGCCTTGAGAGGCAAGGAAGTCCTCCTCTTCCTGCCTCTGTTCTGCCTCAAGTGCCCTGTCCATTATCCCACGCAGCATATGCTCCAACAGGTGGACAAGAGGTACAGTGTCACTGATGCATGCACTGTCACTGCTCACCATCCTCGTGGCCTCCTCAAATGGTGACAGGACAGTGCATGCATCCCTGATCATGCTCCACTGGCGTGGGGAAAAAAAGCCAAGCTCCCCTGACCCTGTCCTGGTGCCGTAGTCGCAAAGGTACTCATTGATGGCCCTCTGCTGCGTGTGCAGTCGCTGCAGCATGGCCAACGTTGAGTTCCACCTGGTGGGCATGTCACATATTAGGCGGTTCTTGGGCAGGTTCAACTCCTTTTGCAGCTCAGCCAGCCGAGCACTGTCATTATACGATCGGCGGAAATGCACACACACTTTCCTGGCCTGCCTCAGGACATCCTGTAAGCCTGGGTACCTGCCCAAGAACCGCTGCACCACCAGGTTGAGGACGTGAGCCATACAGGGCACATCGGTGAGCTGCCCCTGTCGCAGGGCGGAAAGGAGGTTGGTGCCATTGTCAGAAACCACCATTCCTGGCTTAAGCTGGCGTGGCGTCAACTACCTCTTGGCCTGCCCTTGCAGAGCTGCCAGAACCTCTGCCCCAGTGTGGCTCCTGTCCCCCAAACACACCAGCGCAAGCACGGCATGGCATCTTTTTGCCTGCGTACTCGCGTAGCCCCTTGTACTCCTACGGAGCACCACTGGTTCCGAGGACAGAGCACTCGAAGAGGCCATGGAGGAAGAAGAAGAGGAGGGGGTGGAGGAGAGAGGTGTGTCACAACCAGTAGTAGCATTTTGGAGGCGTGGTGGCGGAACAACCTCCAACACTACTGCACCTTGTCCTGCATCCCTCCCAGTTGCCAATAGAGTGACCCAATGGGCCGTGAAAGACAGATAACGTCCCTGTCCATGCCTGCTGGACCATGAGTCAGCGGTAATATGCACCTTACCGCTGACTGCCCTGTCCAGCGAGGCATGGACATTGCCTTCCACATGCCGGTAGAGAGCCGGAATCGCCTTCCGTGAGAAAAAGTGGCGTTTGGGAACCTGCCACTGAGGAACTGCACATTGAACAAACTCACGGGAGGGGGCAGAGTCTACCAAATGAAAAGGCAGCAGTTGAAGTGCTAGCAATTTAGCCAAGCTAGCATTCAACCACTGGGCATGTGGATGGCTGGGAGTAAACTTCTTTCGACGGTCCAGCAGCTGGGGCAGGGAAATTTGCCTGCTACAAATCGGACGTCGGTGTACTGCAAGTACTTGGTTGTGACACACCTAATTCTACACCTTCAGTCCTCTCAGAGCAGCTTTCAGAGAGGACTGAAGATATAGTGGGGTTGGAGATCCCAGCTGATGAGGAGCAAAGAGAGGTCCGCTTTGTTCTTTGGTGTGGGTCTTTAATGTGCGCTTGCCAACGAGCTGCATGGCAGGTCGACATATGTCTGGTCATGCTTGTGGTGCCCAAGTGGCTGATGTTTTGGCCACGCGAGATACGCTTGAGACAAATATTGCAAATAGCAGTGGTGCGATCTGATGTACTCTTCTCAAAAAAGGCCCACACCAAATAACTTTTGTGATAATGTGCAGAGGCAGCGCCCTGCACAGGCGGAGCTCTGCGGTGTGATTCAGTTGGTGTGCTGGCCTCTAGCTGGCCTCCGGAGGGCATCCTGCCTCGTTGGACATGTCCCGCCGCCTCCTCCTCCTCCTCCTCCTCTCTCCCTTAAGGCACCCAAGTGGAGTCAGTGACCTCATCATCCCCTCCCTCTTCACCACTGGAGCAAACCTGGCAGTAAGCTGCAGCTGGTGGAACATGACTGCCAGATTGCTGATCCCCTCTCTCTGCGCGCACACTACTGCCTTCCTCAAGCTGGGTATCATCATCCGAGCCTTCAAAACGTTGGGCATCCTCCTGGAGCATGTACCCAACACTGTGCTCAAACAGTTCGGGGGACTCCTCAGGAGGACATGGTGGGTCTAGGGAAGGGGTGCCTGATGATGCCATTGAGTACGCGTTGGCAGCTGCTCTGCCAGTACCCTGAGCCTGGGTGAGAGAGGATGAGGAGGATGAGGAAGGCTTGGTCATCCATTCTACCAAGCCTTCAGCAAGATGCGGCTCAACATGTCCAGCTGCCGAAAACAAGGACAAGCGTGTCCCATGGCTACGTGCTGATGACGATGCATGACCACGTCCACGATCAGTACTGTTATCTCTAGAAACAGAGCCTGCTTGCCCTGTGTTCTTGCCTCGGGACTGTCTGCCTCTCCTTGGCGGTCTTCCAGGCATTGTAGTGGGTAGTGTATATTGTGCTGGAGTCACACAGCACACACACTAACTCCTGCAGATGGATTCCTTAGATGACATAGCAACAGGGCCTTATGGCAGACAGAGGCTTCCTTAGATGACAAGAACTGGGCTGACACACACACACACACTAGCTCCTATGTGTGCTGACACACACACACACACACACACACTAGCTCCTATGTGTGCTGACACACACACTAGCTCCTATGTGTGCTGACACACACACACACACTAGCTCCTATGTGTGCTGACACAAACACTAGGTCATATGTGTGCTGACACACACACTAGCTCCTATGTGTGCTGAGACACACACACTAGATCCTATGTGTGCTGACACACACACACACTAGCTCCTATGTGTGCTGACACACACACACACACTAGCTCCTATGTGTGCTGACACACACACTAGCTCCTATGTGTGCTGACACACACACACTAGCTCCTATGTGTGCTGACACACACACACACACTAGCTCATATGTGTGCTGACACACAAACTAGCTCCTGTGTGTGCTGACACACACACACACACACTAGCTCCTATGTGTGCTGACACACACACACTAGCTCCTTTGTGTGCTGAGACACGCACACTAGCTCCTATGTGTGCTGACACACACACACACACTAGCTCCTATGTGTGCTGACACACACACTAGCTCCTATGTGTGCTGAGACACACACACCAGCTCCTATGTGTGCTGACACACACACACACACTAGCTCCTATGTGTGCTGACACACACACACACACACACACACTAGCTCCTATGTGTGCTGACACACACACTAGCTCCTATGTGTGCTGACACACACACACACACACACACACTAGCTCCTATGTGTGCTGAAACACACACTAGCTCCTATGTGTGCTGACACACACACACACACACACACACACACTAGCTCCTATGTGTGCTGACACACACAAACACACTAGCTCCTATGTGTGCTGACACACACACTAGCTCCTATGTGTGCTGACACACACACAAGCTCCTATGTGTGCTGACACACACACACACACACACTAGATCCTATGTGTGCTGACACACACTAGATCCTATGTGTGCTGACACACACTAGCTCCTATGTGTGCTGACACACACACTAGCTCCTATGTGTGCTGAGACACACACACTAGCTCCTATGTGTGCTGACACACACACACACACACACACTAGCTCCTATGTGTGCTGACACACACACACACTAGCTCCTATGTGTGCTGACACACACACTAGCTCATATGTGTGCTGAGACACACACACTAGCTTATATGTGTGCTGACACACACACACACACTAGCACCTATGTGTGCTGACACACACACACTAGCTCCTATGTGTGCTGACACACACACACACACACACTAGCTCCTATGTGTGCTGACACACACACACACACACTAGCTCCTATGTGTGCTGAGACACACACACTAGCTCCTATGTGTGCTGACACACACACACACACTAGCTCCTATGTGTGCTGACACACACACTAGCTCCTATGTGTGCTGAGACACACACACTAGCTTCTATGTGTGCTGACACACACACACACTAGCTCCTATGTGTGCTGACACACACACTAGCTCCTATGTGTGCTGACACACACACTAGATCCTATGTGTGCTGAGACACACACACTAGCTCCTATGTGTGCTGAGACACACACACTACCTCCTATAAATCCCTGCCTGCCTTAGATCACAATGGGATATGTGTGCAATGCTGTACTAACAGCACTGCAATGGGTGCTACTGCAATGCTGTACTAACAGCACGCACACACCAGACTAATCCCCAGAATGAAAGGACTTGGACTCAGCAGATAATGTCACCACTCAGTCAGCAGCAGTGCAATCAGCAGAAATGATCAGTATTGAATCACAATGAATCAGCAATGGTAATCAGCAATGGTAATCAGCAATGGTAAAGCAATGAATTAGCAGTCTGCTTATTCACTCAATCAAAGCCGGAACACATGTGCACTAGGCCGACGGCGCGGCGGCCTTTTATACAGTGGGGCGTGTACTAAAGCCCCTGAGCTTTAATTGGCTACAGGCGTCCTGCCTGTAGCCAATTATTGCTCTCCTCGCTGCCGGCGCTGTGATTGGCCAAGCATGCGGGGTCACAGTGCATGCTTGGCCAATCATCAGCCAGCAATGCACTGCGCCGGCTTCAATTCATTGCGGGCCGCTTGCATCACACGAATGTGATGCGAACGGCCCAAATAGTTCTGGGCTCGCCGAGCGGGCGAACGCCCGGTGCTCGATTCGAACGTGGGTTCGAATCGAACACCGGACCCATCCCTACCCCCAAGTATGCAGATCAGTAACTCCTGGCTTCCGCCCACTAACTTCTAGAAGTTGCTCCATACTTCTAATTCCAGGGGCGAGGTACCAGAGATCTGCCTGTGTGGAGCCATCCAGCCGAACCTGCAGTAACCCTGACCCAATTTCTGACTCACAAACTAAGGCCCTTGATAGTCGCACAATTTTCCATGATTTTGACACTATTTTGCCGCAATTTCAGGGAATGGCTTTGTAAACTTGAGATCTATGGACCTCAACTCGCATCAAAGTCATACAGAGACTACTTTGAAGTCGGTGCGACTTGAAGTCACACAGATATGAATGGTTGTCATTGGGAATCATGGGGTAAGACTTATCAAGCGACTGTAAAGGCCAAAGTTGCAGGAAAAGTCATACAAGTGTGTACGGGACCTTGCCATGAGTCTTAACTTAAATTTGCCTGTACTAAGACTAATAGCACACTAGAGGGTGCTACATCAGTCTTAAGCCCCATACACACGGTCGGATTTTCCGATGGATTCTGTCCTATCGGACAATGTTGTCGGAAATTCCGACCATGTGTAGGCACCATCGGACAGTTTCCATCGGATTGTCCGACGGACAAAGTTCTATCTCCTGCTGGATAGATTTTCCGACAACAAAGTCCGATCAAACCAATTCCGATCGTGTGTAGCGAATTCCGACGGACAAAGTGCCACGCATGCTCAGATCACATTACAAGACCAAAGCTATTGGCTACTAGCCTCTACGTAGTCCCGTCGTAGGCAACAAACGTCACCACGTTCAGAATGATCGGATTTTCCGACAACTTTGTCCGACCGTGTGTATGCAACACCAGTGTCGGACTAAATCCGTCGGACAAAATCCGATGGATTTTGTGGTCGGATTTTCCGACCATGTGTATGGGGCATTAGAGTTGGCAGGGACAGATACAGCATTGGACCATGCTGCATCCAGCTAGGCGAGTATGTATATTTGTTTGTTTTTAAGCCTGCACATCTCTTTTAGTAAGGGGAATAGATTGTTGGGGCTATCTTGGCCAAGACAAACTATTTAAAGTAAAAGGAAAGGTTGAGGCTTTAAATAATTATTTTGAATGTGTGTTTGATGTCCCTGATTGATGGTTACTTTCTCCAGGATGCTGTAAGTCACATTTGATTTACAATGGTCAATCTTGTGTCAAGCAGAGCTTTCATCAGAATGGAAAATACAGTGCAGGCTTTTTCTCAGATTATCGGGACAGTATGCATGTGTTATTGCATATGTAGATAGAGAACAGCTGAAAACTGCTAATTTCCTGTCCTGGTGAATATACAAAAAGTGCAGGTAGTGTCAGAAACGGGGATACAGGCAGCAATAAATTCTAGATTGTTGCTCTATCCCTTCCCCATAAATATAAAAAAGTGCCTTTACTGCTGCCTTTGTCTCTGTTACTTCCTGTCTTGGGATCCTGACGGCTGACCAGCCTGCTGCTTATCGCATGGCAGTGACAATGCTAAGCCTCAGGGTAAGAAACTTTGCAACAAATTCACAAAAATAAAAATGATTTCATTAAGAAAACAGTATAATGTGAGACATGATGCCAAACATGCTGAACAAAAATGGATTTAGGTTTTAAATCCACTTTAAAGGGGTTGTAAACCCTCAAGGTTTTTCACCTCCTGTGATGCAGCTGCCCCCCAGAGCCCCCCTTTTACTTACCTGAACCCGATCTTTCCAGCAATGGGGGACAAGCACACCAGCTCCAGCCTGTGTCTCGAGTCCTGATTGGATAAATTGATAGCAGCACAGCCATTGGCTCCCGCTGCTGTCAATCAAATCCAATGACGCGGGAGTCGGGGTGGGGCTGAGTCCTGCTGTCTGTGTCAATAGACACAGCAGCAGGACATGGGAGCGTGGCGGCACGAGTGCCCCAAGGGATAGCGGCTCTCCAACGGGGCACTCGAGAAGAGGAGGAGCCAGGAGCGCCGCTGAGAGACCCCAGAAGAGGAGGATTGGGGCCACTCTGTGCAAAACCAACTGCAAAGAGGAGGTAAGTATGACATGTTTTTTTTTTTTTTTTAAAAAAACAAGACTTTAGATATCCTCTAACCAATTTCCATCTGACCTATCAGAATGATGGCCGGGCGGTGGTTCTTTCAGAAAAACAGCCGGAAATCGGTGGTGCGCTCTGTCAGTCTGAAACACCACACCACGGATCTCGGTAAAGAGCCTCAGATGGCTCTTTACCACGTGATTAGCCATGTCCAATCACGGCTGATTACAGTGTAAACAGGAAAAGCTGCGTATCAGCTTTTCCTCACTCGCGTCTGACAGGGGCTTTCCTGACAGGAGGGGTCTGCGCTTATTGATTATCAGTGCAGCCCCTCCGCGGATGCCCACAATGGATAGCCACCAGATATGCCACCCTGGACCACCAGGGATGACAGTCAGTGATCAGACAGATGCCAATCAGTGCCCGTGCCATCAGTAATGCCTATCAGTGCCATCTATCAGGGTCCATCAGTGCCACCCATCAGTGTCCATCAGTGCCCATCCGTGCTGCCTATCAGTGCCACCCATAAGTGCCCATCAGTGCAGCCCTTCAGTGCCCATCTGTGTCACCTATCAGTGCCCATCAGTGCCACCTATCAATGCCCATCAGTGCTGCATATCAGTGCCGTGTATCAGTGCCCATCATTTCTGCCTATCAGTGCCCATCATCAGTGCCACCTCATCAGTGCCACCTCATCAGTGCCACCTCATTGATGCCACCTCATCATTGCTCATCAGTGCCGCCTTATCAGTGCCCGTCAGTGCAGTCTCATCAGCGCCGGACAGTGAAGGAGAAAACATACTTATTTACAAAATAAAAACAAAGAAAAAAACAGAAAAAAAGTTCGGCCTGTGCTGCCGACATCGCTGGACCCTGTGACAGGTAAGTGTCCTTATTTTAAAAGTCAGCAGCTGCAGTATTTGTAGCTGCTGACTTAAAAAAAAAAAAATTCACGGGGCCTCCTCTTTAAAGTCTAAATCTTTTTCTGACACTTGTTTCTTAAGTTAAAATCAATATTTTTTCCTAGAAAATTACTTGGAACCCCCAAACATTATATATATTTTAGTAGAGACCCTAGGGAATAAAATGTCAATTTCTGCAATATTTTATGTCACACTGTATTTGCCCAGCGGTCTTTAAAACTACATTTTTTGGGAAAAAATACACTTCAAAAGCTGACCCATTGTAAGCACCCCTGTCAGTGGTAAATGGTTTGTCTTAACTGATACTTTTGCTTGGCAGCCTGGACTGTAAAAGGAAGTTGAAAAATAACAGACTTACTGGCAGGTTCAACAGGTAAAAATTAGGGGGAAAAAGCTTAACAAAGAAAACGAATGCAGCCACCACATCTAAAAAATGGTAAGCTGCAATATAATACATTTTTGTTTCTGGGATTAATACCACTTTAAGGTCTTCATTTCTTTTCATCTAGCTTTTTCTAGGTTGCACATTCCATTGCAATCTAATCATGGAGCCTTGCAACTAGAGGATAATCTTTTTAAAACATTAAATAAAGTGCTTACCAAGTGATTAAATGTTACAGTTCTAGCAACATTTTGTAAAAGGGATGAGAATAATGCATTGATGACAGAATAAACAGGGATGTTTTCCTGACCCTGCTCTTTGAAGTATACAAGCTCTTTCCTTTTTCTTTGCAGGTGAATCGTGTTCTTGTAAACTTGTCCTTTCTCTGACCTCCAACAGTCCTCCAACAGTCCGCGTAATCTGCTTTCCAGCGAGCAAACAAAAGCTACACGGATATAGTAAATGTGTCAAGTCTAGAGAAGACAATACAGCCAGGAGATAGTCTACAACTATAAATTTTCCATTTAAAATTATTTTTCCCCCAAAAGATCATTCAATGGAATGTAAGGTAAACACAACTTGCATTTTTCTTAAACAGTAATATAAACTGGGGCTATAATGTATATTTCGTTTTTGGCTAAGCTGTCAACGGTTCAGACCAATTGTACAGTTTATCTGGTCTTTCCCTAACCTCAATTGAGTTTTGTTATTTCTCACTGTCCCCAGAATTACAAGGTTGAGCTATGAATAATTATTATTTTTTCAGCCAAGCCCAGTAGGAGGTTCTTAGCAGCTGGTGCTTTCTGGAAAATGGTATTTATTTGGGCTGGACCATGTGCTCGCTCTCTTTTACCTCTGGCCCTTCTGGCCTGAGGACATGCTACTGAAGTGAGCTCTGCAAGTAGGCCCATAAGCCTATAAGAACGTGCGGTACTGGCGCTGGTTAGTGTGTTCCAAAAATGAAAATAAAACTAACACAAAAGAGCCAAGCTATGAGCTATAAAAACTGTATGAAGAGAGTCCGTGCCAACACCGCTTGTGCTTGATACAGATATGTATAACTTGTGCAGATTTCTTGACCGTCACCACCTATAGAATGGATCACTTACCAGAATTTGGTAAGTGTAGGGCCTGCGGTTGCTTTAGGATGACCAATCCTATCAGTGGCCTCTCTCTTTCTCTCACCTCCTGGTCAGGTATTGTGTGGGTGTTTTTGCAAACGGACTCCACGGCAGATATCCCCCAAAATGAAATAATAGACAGGGGGCTTCCAATAGTGAAGTATGTTTATAAAAAGGGTATTTATTAAAAGAAAATAGTTTAAAAACTCACATGGTTCAGGTGCCACAGCTGGCACCAAACATATCCAGCCTTGTGTTTTTAAATTTGCGTCCTGGCTTCCCTTCCTGATCTGGGGTGCCTCTCCCGGAAGTGGTGCAAACGTACGATTACCCAGCAGCTTCCTGATGACGCAATAACGCTTGCGAAACGCGTAGAGGCTGCTGGGTAATCGTACGTTTGCACCACTTCCGGGAGAGGCACCCCAGATCAGGAAGGGAAGCCAGGACGCAAATTTAAAAACACAAGGCTGGATATGTTTGGTGCCAGCTGTGGCACCTGAACCATGTGAGTTTTTAAACTATTTTCTTTTAATAAATACCCTTTTTATAAACATACTTCACTATTGGAAGCCCCCTGTCTATTATTTCATTTTGGGGGATATCTGCCGTGGAGTCCGTTTGCAAAAACACCCACACAATACCTGACCAGGAGGTGAGAGAAAGAGAGAGGCCACTGATAGGATTGGTCATCCTAAAGCAACCGCAGGCCCTACACTTACCAAATTCTGGTAAGTGATCCATTCTATAGGTGGTGACGGTCAAGAAATCTGCACAAGTTATACATATCTGTATCAAGCACAAGCGGTGTTGGCACGGACTCTCTTCATACAGTTTTTATAGCTCATAGCTTGGCTCTTTTGTGTTTGTTCACTTTAGATTGCATGATATCGACTATTGAATAATTGTTTTGTATATGGCTAAACTGATGGGATATTGATTATACTATATGTAACAGATATCTGCTTTATATGCCCCGTGATACTATCAATTTCGGGGGAGTGAAGATGGGCTACTGATGGAATAAATTTGTTATTTTTAGAAAAAGCACCATACCCTGTAATTAGCGTAGATATAAGCCCAAACTGCACAGGATAGTAATTTATGATACCCGCATGCACTAAGCACTTTAAATAGCCTCACTAAGGCATAAAGTAAACACAGGCACCTGACACATTTGGGTATTTTTTGTTTTTTGTTTTTTGTCCTTTATTTTATTTTTTAATAAGGTATTAATATATCATAGGCTAGCACCTGCACATTTGGCACTATAGGCTGTTGGGGATACCGCAGCATAGTACACACTAGTGGGGGGGAACCCACATGTGTTTTGAATAACATTTAGCGCAGTTTCCACCTTCAACCAGGCCCATAAGCCTGTCTGGGGCCTACTAATCCTGAGGTTGTCCTTAGGCTGTCTTGCCTTTGTGGAAGAAGCCGAGCCAAGCTGAGAAGATCCAGGGGAGGACCCTTGCTGGAGAGAGCCAGGATGAAGGCTGGTCTCTCAGGAGGACCTGGTGACTCATTTGAAGGACACACTTATTTCTAAAACGTGCTTACAGTGTTGCCCGGTCAGCCTAACAGTTCTGACACTGTGAAGCTGGATCTTATCTCATCTATAACGTGTCTACAGTATCGCCGGATTGCTTAAAGGTTCTGGTACTGTCAAGCTGTTCTTTTTTTGGATCCAAGGAATCTGTAAGTGATCTGCATCTGGTATTTGAAATCCCCTAGTCCTCTCTCCTACTACCTCTTTTCAATTCAATTTCTGCATTAAAGCTTTAAAAATATCTAAAGTGACTGACACCAAATTTCTGTTCTAAACTCCCCATTATAGCCATGGACTCAGCCCTGGGGTAAATGCTGGCTCGCCCCCTGCCACAGGAGGTCCCTCCTTGCCCCAAGTAGACCCAAGGGGGCGCTACACAGATAAAAGGAAGGATGTGTGTGTACTTGTCCACAGGAAAAGATGCCGCCTTTCAAAAAGAATCAAATATTACCAAGATATTTTACAAACATACTTTCTTTAAATATGCAAAAAAAGTGCAGCACTGATACAACTAGTGAAAATTTGAAATATTGGAAATATTGTAACACAAGGTCAGGTGAAAATCTATATCACAAATATTCAAGTTAAATCAATACTAAAGGAATCAAATATACAGGGTAAAGAACATGTGTGCAAAGGGTCGCCTTAAATCTCCAGGTATGGCGTACAAAGTTTGTGAATAGAAAAAAAAGGGGCAAACGCTTCCAATAGTGTAATAACATATAGCCAAGTTTATTAAAACAATTAAAAAACTCATAATACACTGTAGGTGAAAGAGTGTTCAATATATATAGCAGTGATTCAGCTCCATCATACTGCTTGTGCCGGCTAGTAACCAAGATGACGTCAGTGCATCCTAGCTCCGCCCTACACATTTCGTCATACTTGACCTATGCGCGAGCTCGGCGGGACAGGGCACTTTCATTTATTATTTTCTTATTTATTTTACCTAAATTTTTTTTATTTTTACACAGTCCTTTAAAAATAAATTGGGGTCACTTTTATTCCTATTACAAGGAATCTCACATTTACACTTAAATGCAATAAAATAAATAAATAAATAAATAAATAAATGTATTTTTATTTTGCAAAAAATGTCCCCTTTAAGACCATTGGATGGAAGTGACGTTTGACGTCGCTTTCGTCATCCAATGGAATGGAGCCGAGAGGGGGCCATCTTTCTCTCACTCGGCATTCAGCCTCACAGGGGAAAGGACGCAATCATCTATCTCTGCCACTACCGACGGCTTGGGTAAGCAGCGGAGACGACCTGACCACGGCAGGGGGTGCCCTCTCCCACCCCCGATAAAAGTCCACCATGGAGACTACTTTTATCTAAAAGAGGACTGTCCGCCGCTGAAGAGGATACCAGGGTTATGGCAGCTATATGCTGCCAAAACAACGGTATTCCACTTCAAACAGCCATCGTGCAATGACGGCGGGCGGTCCTGGTCTATTTCCTGGTACTAATTCACAGTTGTGTTCTTATGAATGCTTGTAGCAGTTTTCATTTGATAGGGTGTACCAGAGGGGCTGAGGTTATTTACAGAGTCAAGGCAAGAACAGAGAACTCAATCAACTAAGAGACTCCTGTGGGGGTAACGCTACACTTTCAATAACTGAGCGAGACAACAATACTTTATCTTGGATTTCAGCTTCTGTCATAGTTCAATAAAAAGAACACCATAGTTTTATTGATTGTATTTGCTGGACAAATCTGTTCCTGTTTCATATTATGATTGCTGTTAAGATTTCTTTTTTCACTATAACAAAGAAATCTTTAGGATGTCTCCAGAAGGTACAGTGGTGTGAAAAAGTGTTTGCCCCCTTCCTCATTTCCTGTTCCTTTGCATGTTTGTCACACTTAAGTGTTTCGGAACATCAAACCAATTTAAACAATAGTCAAGGACAACACAAGTAAACACAAAATGCAATTTGTAAATGAAGGTGTTTATTATTAAAGGTGAAAAAAAATCCAAACCATCATGGCCCTGTGTGAAAAAGTGATTGCCCCCCTTGTTAAAACATACTATAACTGTGGTTGTCCACACCTGAGTTCAATTTCTCTAGCCACACCCAGGCCTGATTATTGCCACACCTGTTCACAATCAAGGCATCACTTAAATAGGAGCTGCTTGACACAGTAAGGTCCACCAGAAGATCCTTAAAAGCTACACATCATGCCGAGACCCAAAGAAATTCAGGAACAATTGAGAAAGAAAGTAATTGAGATCTATCAGTCTGGAAAGGGTTATAAAGCCATTTCCAAAGCTTTGGGAATCCAGCGAACCACAGTGAGAGCCATTATCCACAAATGGCGAAGACATGGAACAGTGGTGAACCTTCCCAGGAGTGGCCGGCCGCCCAAAATTACCCCAAGAGCGCAGCGACGACTCATCCAAGAGGTCACAAAAGACCCCACAACAACGTCCAAGGAACTGCAGGCCTCACTTGCCTCAGTTAAGGTCAGCGTTCATGCCTCCACCATCAAGAAAAGACTGGGCAAAAATGGCCTGCATGGCAGAGTTCCAAGGAGAAAACCACTGCTGAGCAAAAAGAACATCAAAGCTCGTCTCAATTTCTCCACAACACATCTTGATGATCCCCAAGACTTTTGGGACAACATTCTGTGGACCGATGAGACAAAAGTGGAACTCTTTGGAAGGTGTGTGTCCAAGTATATCTGGCGTAGAAGGAACACTGCATTTCAGAAAAAGAACATTATACCAACAGTAAAATATGGTGGTGGTAGTGTGATGGTCTGGGCTGTTTTGCTGCTTCAGGACCTGGAAGACTTGCCGTGATAAAAGGAACTATGAATTCTGCTGTCTACCAAGAGTTCCTGAAGGAGAATGTCCGACCATCTGTTCGTGTACTCAAGCTGAAACGAACTTGGGTTCTGCAGCAGGACAATGATCCTAAACACACCAGCAAGTCCACCACCGAATGGCTGAAGAAAAACAAAATGAAGACTTTGGAGTGGCCTAGCCAAAGTCCTGACCTGAATCCTATTGAGATGTTGTGGTATGACCTTAAAAAGGCCGTTCATGCTCGAAAACCCTCTAATGTAACTGAATTAGGACAATTCTGCAAAGATGAGTGGGCCAAAATTCCTCCAGGACGCTGTAAAAGCCTCATTGCACGTTATCGCAAAAGCTTGGTTGCAGTTGTTGCTGCTGAGGGTGGCCCAACCAGTTATTAGGTTTAGGGGGCAATCACTTTTTCACACAGGGCCATGATGGTTTGGATTTTTTTTCACCTTTAATAATAAACACCTTCATTTACAAATTGCATTTTGTGTTTACTTGTGTTGTCCTTGACTATTGTTTAAATTGGTTTGATGTTCCGAAACACTTAAGTGTGACAAACATGCAAAGGAACAGGAAATGAGGAAGGGGGCAAACACTTTTTCACACCACTGTATCTATGTGAAAGGGTTGTACAGTAAACAGCTTACAAAAGCCTTTTTTTTTTAATTCTTTATTTATAAATGAAATAACATCATTGCTATATCACCAAAGAGTTGTCAAACAACCAAGATACTGTATTTGCAAACAGCAATACACCGTCTAGTTAAAAAAGATAGAAAAATGTAGATATATTGCAAATATAAGTCAGGCTTACATGAATGTTAAAATTTAAGACACTTATTCCTTATTTTCTTTCATTAAGAAAAACCACCAAAAAACACAAATAAAAAAATAACAAAGAGAAAAGGAAGACAGGACGGGAGGAAAGTTCAAAACAAAAAAAAAAAAACAAAAAAAAAAAAAAAAAAAAAAAAAAAAAAAAAAAGAAAAAAAAAAAAAAAAAAAAAAAAAAAAAAAAAAAAAAGAAAAAAAAAAAAAAACAAAAAAAAAAACTCCAAACCCCCCCTCTCGTCTGTCATCCGTCTCAGGTCTTTGTGAACCACACATAGACAGACTCCTAGGAATAAACCCTCTAACACGAGAGGAGATGTGCATCAGACGGAAGAAACCCAGACGAATAAATACTTCAAATTGAGGATCATTAAGTCCAGATTGAAAAGGCGGATCACCCAAAATTGGGGTTAAAGGGCTAGAAAAATGTGAAGGGTAGCTCTAGCCAAAGGATGTTGAGTGGCCTCTGTCAGGGTGACATCCCCTGAAATCTAAGGGAGTCCGGCTAACAGTATAGCCACGGTCGCCTGTTCCAAGTGTACCCATTGTTTTTTTATCTCTTTGGAAGCACAAGTCAAGTAGCCTAGATAAGTGCACTGCCTCGTGGTATTTTAGTGGATCTGGAAGACCGATACCACCTTTTTTCTTTGGGAACGTCAAAATAGATGTATGTATCCTCACTGGTTTACCCGCCTATTCAAAACTTCAAAAACCTGGCTCGCAGATCCTTTAAAAAGCCCTGTGGTAATTTAATTGGTAGTGACTATAACAGATATATATCAATCAGGACATAACATTCATTTTAATAATGTTAGTGCGACCAAACCAGGTAAGCAATTTCTTGTCCCATCTCCAAAGATCTAATTTAGGAGTACAGACCAACGGGGAAAAATTTATTTCATAAACTTTACGCTGATTGTTCAGAATATTTGTACCTAAATAATGAATATGAGAGTCTGTCCATTTGAAGTTAAATTGAGAACATATATGATAATTTGCTATTGCATTTATGCTCACTCCCATCGCTTCTGATTTTGAGTAATTCACTTTGAAGTTCAAGAGAGCACCATACCTAAGCAGTTCTATACAAAATCAAGGGTAAAGAGATCAGTGGGGAGATCAAAAAGAAAGTCGTCCACATATGCGGCTAGTTTATGTACCATCCTCTTTCGTCTGGATACCCTTTGTATCCCGATGGGCCCTAACCGAGCGTAGAAATGGTTCCAGGGTAAGTATAAAGATAGGGGGGGGGGCATGACAAAGATGGCAACCGGGCTAGACATCTAGGAGCGGAGCGGCCGCACACGTGGAGAGGACCTCCAACATGGCAATGCAAACCTCCTAAGCCGACCAGGCCCTCACAGAGAATCCCAACTTCTCAGCACTGATGCAGGCCATTAACGGATGCCAGGCAGCACTTACCACCAAGATCGACTCCCTGCAGATCTAGATGGGCCTTATGAGAAGGGACTATGAAAAGATCCGCCAGCAGGTGGATGAGGCCAAGCGGTGCGTGGGGGACACCGAGGACACGGTGAGGGACCACACTGCCACCTTGCATACTGTCCAGGTCCGGCTGAAACATCTGAAGGCTAAGACCGAAGATGCTGAGATTCGTAATTAGCGCATTAACCTACGGATCATTGGCCTCCCTGAGGGGACCGAAGTCCCTGATATACTGGCCTTTACCGAGCACCTCCTCCGCACACTCTTCCCTCAGGCACCCTTCTCATCTCACTTTCTCGTGGATGCCTCCTACCCGTGGCCCCCCCGGAAGCACCTCCACGCACGTTCATTTTTAAATTGATGAAGTTCAGAGACCATGATCTCATACTCCGAGAGGCCCGGAAGATGGATACTATCCGCCACAAAGCTGCCAGCCTCATGTTCTTCCCGGACTTCACGGTGGATACCCAAAAGCAGCGGAAATCATTCGATGTGGTCAAGCAATCCCTCCATTCCCGAAACATCAAGTATAGAATGATTTTCCCGAAACGTCTGCGGGTGGCCGATGGGGAGTCGGTTCTTCAACGCACCAGAAGAAGCAGCACAGTGGGTGAATACCCTCCCACGCATGTGAACTGGTGACATTGCAACCCTAGGCTGGGTCTGGACCGCGTGAATTTCACCCTGCTTTGGTATACTTTCCTGCCTTTAGAGGCTGGGGGGGAGTTTTCACTGAGTCTGGGCACCCTGTATTACCCTTGTTTCTCACACTCCATAGAGGCGCTGGTGGTGCAGGGCTGACGGCTGCCTATATTCATACTCCCACTGACTTCTGGAGCTGTTCAGGGAGGGGGCCAGCTGCTAAGTACAAGTAACTGCTACTTTTGAGCCCTGAACTAATGGATACGAGACTGGAACCCCCACTTTCACCTTTGCTGTAGCTTTTTTCTTTGCACCCCTCTCTCTACCACAGACCCAGGCTTGCAGCCTCTCCCTAGCCCCGCCAGTGTACCCAGCTCCGTGGACACCCAACCTGGCCATGTTATTGGCCCAAGGGATCATATTTGCCAGATACTAATATCATACCTTTGCTTGTCTACATGGCCAGGCACTACACACAAGCAGTTCAAGTTTGTACCCCTGGTTCAGCCAGGTGACTCCTGTTTTCTCTATCCCGCTCTGTTGGCAGCATCTCTGCAATGTCCCTATGCACCTAGTACCCGGGTGCACATCGCCTATTTGACTTATGTTCACAAACCTAATGTGGTTGCTAACCATGCTTGTTTGGGGGGATCCAGGTGCACTCAAGTTGGAATGGGTGCACAGGGTGGGGAGGAGTTGGGGTCAATGTTTTTTTTGTTGCTGTTTTTATTTTAAGTTTTCTAAGTTCTATGCTAGTTACTGAAGGAATATTGCTTTTACATGTAACGCAGAGACTGCAGACCTGTCTGCAGCCGTCAGAAGTTTGCCGATGGTGGGTTCCCCCCCCCCAGTGCCTGTTTTTAGGGATCCAGATGCAGGACCGAGATCCTCCTATATGTCCCTTTATCCTCCCTTATGGCCCCCTTGACAGTGATCTCCTGGAATGTCCGGGGGTTAAACTCAAAAATTAAGCGAGCCCTAGTTTTTAAATTCCTCAAACAATACTCTCCTGATATTTGCATTCTGCAAGAAACCCACCTCGTGGGAAGTAGGGTCCTTAGCCTCAAGAAACCGTGGTAGGTCACTACTACCACGCTACCCATTCCCCCCATGCCAGGGGATTAGTATCCTAATTTGCAAATCCCTCCCATTCACACTTCTGGACCTGCATCTGGATCCTGAGGGTAAATACATGGTGCTCCATGCGAATTTTGATGGCATGGCTTTGATACTGGTGACTATACAACCCTCCTCCAGCCTCCATTGTACTCCACAACAAGAAATCGCAGATAGTAGCATTATACTCGGTTGCTGCAGTGATCTTGGCTGGGGACTTCAATATGGTACCGTGCCCAAATATGGACAAACTGTCTCCCGACCTGGCTACGGATTCTCCACTCTCTCGTTGGGCAACAACATTCGGCCTCACGGACGTTTGGAGATGGAAGTACCCGTGGACTAGGGGTTATACCTGTAGCTCTGCCACGTACGCAGCTATGTCACGCATTGACCTCATATATGTCAGCAGCCTTGTCTTAACTAAGGTACGGGAGATATCTGCCCTCCCTAGGGGGATCTCAGATCATGCCCCCATTCTTCTGAAACTGCACACTAGGGTGGCCCCAAACAACTGCCTATGGTGTCTGTGACAGACCTAGCCGGGACACAGGCTTTTTGAGAGGACTACATGCGAGCCTCCTGCCAGCTGATTACGGGCCCCCCAAAACACACTCTCTGTATATGCATTTGGCATTAGAAATAGACTGAATGGGACACAAGCTGTCACATTCTAATGTCATGAACTCAAGCCACCTGTCTATTGTGTAAATGAGGCTGGTCTGGCTTGTAAGGTGTATTCCACACAATGTTGTTGTGCTAATTAGCCCTGTGTTAATGTTTATGTTAATGTCTGTTGAATAGTCCTTCCAATTAACTAGGAGCCTTAAAGTCTGACCCTGAAAAGTCTTTTCAGCCAGTTGTCAACTAGTCTGGGCAATGATTAAGATAATTAGCTCATGCTAATTAGGTTAGCTTTTAGTCATCTGGCTATATATGTGTGTGAAATGTCAAATAAAGCATTCCTGATGTACCTCAAGAACTAGTGCCGTCTAATTCTTGGGGGTTCCTATAACCAGATCCATTGGACTCATGTTCCAGGACTTAGGAAGCAGATAAGACACCTTGAGTACAGGATCCGTCACATTGTTGGCAAGCAGTGGGATTGTGCTTCCTGCAGTCTGGGACATCCAAACCTCCACCGGGATCCAAGATCAGGATAGAAGACTTCGGTCACCCCAGCGGAGATATGGATCTGGCATCAGAGTTCCCGGGGCTGCTGCGGATCATCCTTGCAGCATACACAAGGACTGTGTCTGAGGAGGAATACCTGGAGCTCAGGCAGCAGATTCGGGTGGAGCTGTGGATTGGAGCCCTCCAGCTCGCTGGTATAAAACAGGGCAAGTTCTTTCCAACCCAAGAACAACGGGCCAGTGACCAACGGGCATTGCGGATGACATTCCTGGGAGAGCAGCCCCAGGAGCAATGGGTGACTGAGTTGGACAGGCTGGTCCAGCAGGAGATAGAGCTGGACAATTGTTATCGGGCTCTGCAATGGCACGCAGAGCAGGGATATTTAGGGGAGACAACAGAATGCTCCCCGGAGGGATATGACTTTGGAGGCCCTGGATTGCTGTGGGAGAGCCTTACAGATCGTTTTGTGTTTGGCGATGAAGGGGAACCTACCCTTGAGGACCTGCGAGAATATAGAGAGGCTATGTTCGGTCTTGCAGGTGTCTCAGAGCTTAAACATGATCTGGACCATTTGTTAAGGAAGGAACAGCATCTGGAAAGGGCATACAGGAAACTGCTAGAACACGTTCAGAAGCATGCCAGAGAATCGGCAGTGGAAACTCCGGAGATTGTCGTCCCCAAAGCGGAAGTGCTGACAATTGGGCAGAGTTCTGCTAACTTCTGCCCAGCACCAACAGTGGCTTCGGCCTTCTTGAGTGAAGAGGTAGTCGGCCCTTCTCCCACAACACTGACAGGGACATGTGATTTCATACCAGCAGCATCTATGGAGTTACAACAAACTTCTCCAGCTGAAGATCTGGTAACTGAACAGAGGGTCCAAGCCCTTTGCCCCACATCTACAGCAATTCTGGAGGCCCGGGGTGAGGAGGTGGCAGTCCATCACGAGTTGCAGATCAGGGTTCAAGGAGAGAATGCAATCTGCACCTCACAACTGCAGCTTGATCTGGTGTCGGTGGATGGGCCTGTGGTCTCCACTAACAGAAAACCAGCAGAAATGCTGGCAACCGGGCAGAGTGCTACCAACCTCTGCCCAGCACCGGTAACAGCTGCGGAGTTCCAGGGAGCTGGGGCAGTCGGCCTCTCTCCCAAGAGTTAGCTGGAGCAGATGACGTAGGGAAGCTCCTACGCCCAGCTGAACTGCTGGCAACGGAACAGAGCGCTGCTGGCCTCTGCCCGCAACTAAAACAGGACAGATTCCTTGTAAAGGTGGATGGGAATGCAGTCTCCACCAGTATAACCCAGGGATGCTGGGCGGTCGGCCCAGATCCCCAACAGCAGGATGGAGTGAGCCCAGTCACCCTGTCTTCTCTCCAGCGGCTGAAAAGACTCCAGGGAGAAGGGCCAGTCCAGGCCTCTCCCCAGCGGCAGATATGTTCTTTGAGAGAGGCAGAGGTTGGCTGGGTGAGTGCTCTGTTTGAAACAATTTGTTTGGGGTACTGTGTGGGTACAGGCATTAGAGGACTGGAACTATGGACTAACTTCGGAGTCAACCCGTCTGGGGTCTCCTCCTGTGTTAGTCTCCTGCCGAAAGGGGAGAAATGTGACAGACCTAGCCGGGACACAGGCTTTTTGAGAGGACTACATGCGAGCCTCCTGCCAGCTGATTATGGGCCCCCCAAAACACACTCTCTGTATATGCATTTGGCATTAGAAATAGACTGAATGGGACACAAGCTGTCACATTCTAATGTCATGAACTCAAGCCACCTGTCTATTGTGTAAATGAGGCTGGTCTGGCTTGAAAGGTGTATTCCACACAATGTTGTTGTGCTAATTAGCCCTGTGTTAATGTTTATGTTAATGTCTGTTGAATAGTCCTTCCAATTAACTAGGAGCCTTAAAGTCTGACCCTGAAAAGTCTTTTCAGCCAGTTGTCAACTAGTCTGGGCAATGATTACGATAATTAGCTCATGCTAATTAGGTTAGCTTTTAGTCATCTGGCTATATATGTGTGTGAAATGTCAAATAAAGCATTCCTGATGTACCTCAAGAACTAGTGCCGTCTAATTCTTGGGGGTTCCTATAACCAGATCCATTGGACTCATGTTCCAGGACTTAGGAAGCATTGAAGGCGGACACCTTGAATCCAGAATCCGTCACAGTGTCTATCGAGATATTGGGCCTCGAATGAGCGTGTTGAGCCTGTGATGGAATCTGCCATTGTGGCATATTGGTCTCCTGACCCCACCGGGACAGAGTCGCCTGCCCGATGGGAAGAATTCAAACTTTACATTAAAACGCAGTATCAGTCTGCCATAGGGTTGGCACGCTCTTACTTCCAGGCTTCACTTGCCCAGGCTGAGGCTACTGCCCAGAGGTTAGAGACCAGGTATGATGAAAACGGGAAAGAGAGTCTGAGGATGGATCTGCTTGTGGCTCTGAGGGAGGTTCAGCTCCTCAGACTCTAGGCAGCAAAAAAGCAACTACTCTACCAATCACAGAGGGTGTTTGAGCAGGGAGAGAAGATGGGTCGTATGCTTGTGTGGCACGACTTGGAGCGCGACTGCCTCAGGCGTCCGGCATCCGACTTCAGCGGTGGCTTGCAAAATGACTTCTGTATAGAAGTCAATGCAAGTCGCCTGAAGTCGCCCCCAAAGTGGTACAAGAACCTTTTTCTAAGTCGGAGCGACTTGTGTCGCTCCTATTAGAACGGTTCCATACTACAGAACGGGACGCGACTTGTCAGGCGGCTAAGTCGCCTAACGAGTCGCCCCGGTGTGAACCTGCTCTTAGAGGGGCCCTCTTAACCCTAAGTTATAGGAGGAGTCCTTTTAGTTCTTCCATAAAGAGGAGTGTATTTCTCCCATTGTTGAGAAGTGGGATCTTTCATTCTATTCATATACACTTTTATTTAGCATATACAGCAGAAGATATTGACATCTTGTTTTTCCAAAAAGGCTATTTTTGGAGTTAAAAATAGGGTTATATATTAACATTTATCATTTTACTGTCAAATGTTAATATATAACACTATTTTTGTTTTTTTTTAGTTAAGGAAGTTAAAGCGATACTAAAGGTTTATATTTTTTTTAACAAACATGTCATGCTTACCTTACCATTAGTTTTGCACAGAGCAGCCCCAATCCTCTTCTTCTTGGGTCCCTGGTCAGTGCTTCTGGCTCCTTTCCCAGTTGAGTGACCCCATAGCAGGCTGCTTGCTATGGGGGCACTTGTGCATGCTCGCTCCCATAAGACACACAGAATGGGGCCCGGCAGGAGACAGAGAGGCAGGAAAGCCACTGCTCTTGTGCATATCACTGGATTGAGATTGAGCTCAGGTAAGTATAAGGGGTGCCTTGGGGGAGCTGCACACTGAAGGTTTTCTTACCTTCATGCATAGAATGCATTAAGGAAAAAAATGTTCAGCCTTTAGAACCACTTTAAGACTTACATAAAATGTATAGCCTTCTTGCTAGGAAATGCAATTTTTTTGTTGTCTGGCCAGTCTCTGAAGTTTTGCCCCCACCTCCCTGTTTGTAGGTGTCTCCTTTAGCTAGCCAACTGCTAAGGAGACACTCATGTGTGCACACTCCCAGTTGGGTTTGTGTGCGTCCATTCAAACCCTTACTCTGTCCCCCAAGCTAATTGACAGGCAGCTTGCAGGAGCCAATCGCTCCTCTATCCTCACCTCTCCTCTACCTCAGGGAAACAGGGCAGATCATCCCAGACGTGGAGGCAGTCACCAGGACAGGAGGTAAATGTTTGGAGACAGAAGGGGTTGTAAACGTACTGGAACGTTCTTTACCCTAATGCTGTGAATATATCAGGGTAAAAACACTTTAATTTAAGATACTTTTGTATTCTTTGTATATATATATATATATATATATATATATATATATATATATATATATATATATATATATATTAAAATAACTACCAAAAAATGATAAAAAAAACAACTCTTGCTTCTCATATTTGTAAAAATAACTCTTCTTGCTTCTCATATTTGTTTTTGAACAGTCAGTAAAAAAAACAAGCAAGCAATCCTCTTAAGGCACTGTATAGCTTATTTGCGGAATATGAACATGTGAAATGGATGTGCCTGTCAAAATATTAGTCAAAGAGCCAGAAGAAAATGTATAATCATCTTTTTTTTTTTGCATACATTTTTTATTTTTTACTTTTACAATATTGTAGGATTTATACAGTTTTTCTCCCTCATGAGACTTACTTTACAATTAACCAGTTGAAGTTTTGGAAAAACTTGACCTTATTTACTGGAAAATTAATGCAAATCTTTTGGTCTTTTTTTGTCACCAGAAACCTAATGTAATAAAGTACAAATTACACTGCAAAGCTATAGTAAAAAGTACATGCTGTAAAAAAATATACAAAATCAGATTGAATGCTGGCATGTTGGATAAGTTAATCATAGGCTTATAGCTAGAAAATAAACTGAAAGTAAATACTGTATGTTAGTTCCTGGGAAGTATCAACTATATTATCTTTATAAAATTCGGGAGAACAGGTAATGCGGAATATCACGTAACAGGAAAAGGAAATGCCACACATTTCAGCAGGTTGTATCCAAGCCAAACATAAATGCCACCCCTAAAAATATAGTCTGGAACGTGGACGTTAATGCACTCTAACAAACTGTCCTCCCTGCCATAGTTTATTTTTGACTGGGGACAGTGTGCAAACGTAACTTGAGAACAGTGGGGAAGTCAGTGCTTCTCTTTTATGTCGCCGCTCCAAAATGTTGTTGGTTGGCTGCAGGATTACATGAGCTAGTTTGTGGAGATATCGTCATAGCATATATCCTGAATACCTTAAACCCCCTATTACTGTGGCTGTGACACAGAAACAGCATACAGCGATAAAATACCATTTCATATTTTCAGGTTGTGTTCTTGTTTGTCTCCTGTTTGACTTTACGTTTGTACAATAATAATCACAACAAGGAATATCTGTGGACAGTTGTTACAGAATCTCTGTGTGAAGTTTTTTTAACTGCATTCTGCGCATGCATATGTATTTTATTTTAATCGAAGGAGAAAATAGATGATTGACCACTTGCTTACTGCGCACCTAAACCCCCTCCTGCCCAGACCAATTTTCAGCTTTTAGCGCTGTCACTCTTTGAATGACAATTGCGTGGTCATACAACACTGTACCGAAATTACATTTTTATAATTTTTCCCCAAAAATAGAGCTTTCTTTTGGTGGTATTTGATCACCTCTGCGATTTTTATATTTTGTTAAAATTTTTTGCAACAGGTAATTTTTCTCCTTAATTGATGTACGCTGATGAGGCTACACTGATGGGCACTGATAGGCTGCAATGATGGGCACTGAGAGGTGGCACTGATGGGTGGCACTGATGGGCGGTACTGAAGGGCATTAATAGGTGGCACTGAAGGGCACTAATGGGTGGCACTGATAGCTAGCACTAATGGACACTAATGGGTGGCAGTGATGGGCACTGATGGGTGGCAGTGATGGGCACTGATCGGCACTGGTAGGTGAAACAGTTAGGCAGCACTGCTATGTGGCGCTGATGAAGCACTGATTGGCACCACTGGTGGGCATTGATAAGTGGAACACTTGGGCATTGATAGATGGCACTGATTGCTGGCACTTATGTACTGGTGGGCACTGATTCGTGGCACTGTGGGCACTGATTTGTGGCACTGGCAGGTGGTACTGGTGGGCACATATGAGGCGGCTTCACCTCTTCCTCATCGGGATCAATTTCCCTTCAATCATTAATCATTTTCAATAATCATTTTGAAAAACACCCCTTAACATTTCTGACTGTGGCCATTTTTTGTAAGGGCAGATGATTCATGTAGCATTACTTCCTGGAATCTATCTGCCCTTAGTTCAGGCATGCAGGCAGGAGGGTGTGCTTAGCTGAGAAAACCCCTCCTCCCCTTCTGTCCTCCTGAAGACTCCTGGGATGTGGAAGAAATGTGAACTTCTGGTGTCAGATGCTTGGCAGCATTGAATCCTACGGCCTGTCGGATTCAATGCTGCCAAGCATCTGACACCAGAAGTTCGCTGCTTTACTCTCTCTTTATATACAGATTAAATTACCCTGAGCTACGACTTTGGAACTGTGTATACCAGTGTGGTGTTTTCAACCACATGTTACCCATAAAGACCCTTTTTCCTGCGCTTGGAACCACTGAAACCTGTTGAGAGAGAGTACTAAGCCGCTTTGATAGACAGCTCTCCTGTATGTTGAGCAGGACTTCTGTTGATATACATGTTTACCTAACATGTTAATCATATAATGCATACCAATTTTCTATTTTACCTTTTCTTGGCCATGATTCAACTATGAACCAATTGCTCCTGAGGAAGCGCTATTTTCAAAAAGCGCGGAACATGTCGAGCTAAGCCCCCTCAATGTCAACGGACCTCTTCATCGGCCTCACCCCTGCCTACAAGACCCAGTTATACCTCTATGTACATCTTATATGCCAACGAAATTGGTTTTGTATTACTATGTATCACTGTACTGTATCACAAATGTTAACTGAGTCTCTTGTAAGGGTGTTATAAGTAGCTGTATAGGAGGTCTGATCATTATGATTACTATCTGATTTTCTATATCACTTTGAGCATACGCAATTGTTACCTTATTGCGTTTTTTATTATAATAAAACCTTTTTCTTGTTACCCTCTAGACTTTGTACCTCTGTGCCTTTAAAGTCCATTTATTTTTTAGTTAGTTCCTTTATACAAATTGCCTCTGGGACGTTGGCACATTACTACTGGCATGGTCATAGTATCACCCTATGACTATACTTTTTAATGCACATCTAAAATTAAGTAAATATAATATACTTTCCTAGATATGTAATAATGCTAGCAGGGTAAGGACTAAAAATAGTCAATGTTGATTGAGACAGTGACGTTCTGCTTAAGGGCCGGTTCACACTGCTGCGATGAGGGAACCCTGCAAATCCACTGCGGGTTCCTGCATCGCATGTTTCCGGATGGCAGTTCATACTGCCCTATGCAAACTGCTGGGAGTGTCAGGTAAAAGGTTATGACACCCCCAAATCAGTGCGATCTGCAAACACGGAAACTTTTTTTTGCCATTCACCCAAATTGGATTGTTTTTGCCATTGCTAGTAGAAAATAGTAACTGTATATTTAGTGATATAAGAGGTCTTAAAGCGATTGTAAAGTTTTTTTTTTTTTCCTAAAATAAAAAACATGTTATACTTACATGCTCTGTGCAATTGTATTGCACAGAGCTGCCCAAACCTTCTCTTCTGGGGTCCCCCACCTATGCTCTCAGCTTCTGCTCTTCTTTGTGTGTCACCACAGGAAGCCACTTCCTATGTTGGCACATCTGTGGGCTCAATCCTAAGCCAGGCAGTGTGCATCCATTAACACACACAGCATGGCTCGGCCTCACCCCTCACTCTCTGCTCACACGATTTGATTGACAGTGGCAGGAGCCAAAGGCTCCCACTCCTCTCAGTCAAGTTTGTAAAAGCGGGGAGAGAGGACAGAAAACCTGAAGATGGGCACAGTGCTAGATCGATACCGGTAAATATTTAGGGATGGGGGAGGTAGAAACCGACACTGAAAGAGTTTTTACTTAATGCAAACAATTCATTTAAGCCATAGTAAACCGTTGCAGGATTTAAAAAAAAAAACACCTGTGAGACAATGGCATAATGTGCTAGTATGCATCGCTGTGGTGAAACTAAAAAATCCCATCATGCCTCTGCCTCTAATGCCCCATACACACGGTCGGAAATTCAGACGGAAAAGTTTGATCGGATTATGTTGTCGGAAAATGTGTGTGGGCTCTATCGGACTTTTTCCGTCTGAATCTATCGGACTTTTTCCGTCTGAATTTTCGACTGAAAAAGTTTGAGAGCAGGACCTAAAATTTTCCAACAACAAAATCCGATCAGACTTTTTCCAATCGTGTGTATAGAATTCTGACGCACAAAGTGCCGCGCATGCTCAGAATAAATTTGGGGACAAAAGCTATTGGCTACTGGCCTCTTCGTAGTCCCGTCGTACGTTTTGTACGTCACCTCGTTCGGAACGATCAGATTTTCCGACGACTTTGTGTGACCGTGTGTATGCAAGACAAGTTTCGGCCAAAATCCGTCGGAAAAAGATTTTGTGGTCGGAATGTCCGACCGTGTGTAGGGGGCATAAGAGTCATGTCTCTGAATGTCAAGGTCTGCAATGTCTCATGGGACTTGTAGTTTCACCCCAGCTGGAGGGCCGATTTTGCCTACCCCTGCCCTAAGCCTTGTGGGGTAGGATTTGTGAGAATACATCTAAGTCCTTGATATGTACAAGCCAGAAAGAAACCATGTACAAAATATTATGTTTTGGTATAAAAACCCTGAAGACTTGCATTCTTCTAATCCATTTATCCTCAAGGAATGCTGGTGATGCAAACATGAGATTGGTAATTGTTCTCACACGTTTTTTGGCAGTGTTCACTGGTAGTTTTTGAAAAAAGGTTGCATATTTGCAAGACAATATCTAGGATTGGAGTTTCCTTTAAATCCAATCCATGACCTTCTTGGTGTCAATTTCCCTAATATATACAAACTATCCAAGAAGCTAGCAGCACATATTCTTACAGCAGCTAGATGACAGGCCCCATCAAATGGAGGAGAGATAAAATCCCACCACAAACTATAAAATAGTTTGATAAACTTGATCAGTTGTATGTTGGAGGTCAGAAAGCTGGAGAATTTAACAGCCAGACTATGGTAACGAATGAATTCTTGTAAATATGGGCCACTTGGGACAAATTGGATTTTGAGCCAACATTTCCTAAGTCTCCACTTGTGTAAGTCTAATGTAGAATGACCTGACATAAACCCTTTCTAAATTGTTATTTTCATCACCACTTATGATAGCAACATTGGGTGACCTTTTTGTCTACTCCTAATTACTTTTATTATGCAAAACACAGGATTCTATTTAGATCCCTTTGTTATAAACCTAATTATTACCATCGCAACGTTTTATATGCTGTACCTCCTAACTATATGCATTGGTCTTATCCTACGTCTACTGGATTTATATATATATTTTTTTTTTATAAGTAAATTTTGCTGTAAATCTTTTGAAAATACATTTAAAAAATGTGGTGCACCAAGGGGAACCAGGAATCTGGCACTTGTAGAAGTGTCAGAATTGGAATATTCTTCCAGCCTCAGCTTCCCCGCAAGACATGAGGGATTTGTGGCACAGACAAGAGTAGAGATGAATATTAACCACTTCAATACCAGGCACTCCCCCCCCCCCCCCCCCTCCTGCCCAGGCTAATTTTTAGCTTCCAGCACTGTCGCACTTTGAATGACAATTGTGCGGTCATACAACACTGCACCCAAACTAAATTTGTATCATTTTCTTCCCACAAATAAAGCTTTCTTATGGTGGTATTTGATCACCACTGGGGTTTTTATTTTTTGCTAAACAAACTAAAAAAGACCAACATTTGAAAAAAAAAAAAAAGTTTTTCTTTGCTTTGGTTATAAAATGTTGTTTTCTCCTTCAGTGATAGGCACGGATGGGCAGCACCGATGAGTTGGCACTAATAAGGTGGCACTGATGGGCACTGATGAGTTGGCACTGATGGGCACTGATGAGTTGGCACTGCTATGTAGAATTGATGGGCACTGATATGCACTGATGGGCACCAATAGGCAGCACTGATATGCAGCACTGATGGGCACCAATAGGCAGCACTGATATGCAGCACTGATGGGCATAAATAGGTGGCACTGATAGGTTGCACTGATGGGCACTGCCTAGCGGCACTGATGGGCACTGATAGGTGGCACTGATGGGCACTGACACGCGGCACTGATGGGCATTGACAAGCAGCTGTGATGGGCACTGATTGATGCTGACAGGTGGCACTGATGGGAAGATCTGATGATGAGGTACTGATGAGGTATTGATAAGTGTTACTGTAGGGCACTGATTGGCACTGCGATGGCATTGATTGGCACTGTGATGGGCACCTTCAGCCTTTTCTGATAGGGCACTGACTGGTAGCTGATGGGCACCTTTTTGGCCGCTGTGGTGGCACATCTGATGGGGCTATGCTCATAATCAATGTGCTGATTATCAGCACAGACCCCCCCTCTGTCAGGGAGAGCTGCCGTTGGGCTCTCCCTGTCTGCGCGAACCGAGGAATGCCGTTTACTGGCATTACCTGGTTCACGCGATGATCAGCTGTGATTGATGACAGCTGATCATGTGGTAAGGAGCCTCTGTCAGAGGCTCTATACCACGATCGGAGATGCAGTGTTATCCTGCTGGACATCATATGAAGTCCAGTCAGGATAACTGAACCACCGCCCGGCCGTCAATCTGCTATAGGCCGGGCGGGAAGTGGTTAAACACGTTCTTTGCAGGGGCCCAGGCTTAAAACTTTTTTTTTTATTTTGGCATCAGAGTCACTTTAGAGCTTATTTACTACTTGAGAATATGTCAATTATTTTAGTCACAGGTTTTTTTATTTTGGCATGTTTTTGCACAGAGCAGCCCAGATCCTCCCCTTCTCGGGTCCCTATTCGGCTCTCCTGGCCCCTCCTGCCTGCCGAGTGCCCCCACAGAAAGCAGTTTGCTTTGGGGGCTGCACACAGAAGGCATTTTATTTTAATGCATGGAATGCATCAAGAGGCAGGCTGTGATTAGTGAGGGGGGGGGATGTTTGGTGGCTGAACAAACTACCCAGTACATACCCCTATTGGTATTTTTTTTTACCAAAAAATATGTAGCAGAATACATATTGGCCTAAATTTATGAAGAAATTAAATTTTTTTAATTTATTTTATTGGGTATTTTTTATAGCAGAAAGTAAAAGTTTTTTGTTTATATAGTGCAAAAAATAAAAAATGCAGAGGTGATCAAATACCACCAAAAGAAAGCTCTACTTTTGGGTACAGCATCGCATGACAATTGTCAGTTAACGCAGTGCCGTATCGCAAAAATTATCACAGTCATAAAAGGGGATAAATCTTCCGGAGGTCAAGTAATTAAAGTACAATTAAAAGCAAAACATTTTTTTTTTTAGATTTGGATAAAGTGGTGAGGCTCCTCCATGATTAAGCCCTGTGGGTGTCCTGAAACGTGTTGGGGGCTTGGCCTGAGGCTGCCTCTTCTATAGATACTGCTGGGTTTTGAGGGATGTGCGGCATCTGTTGAACCCTTGTTTTTCTTGAGCTTAGACAAGCTCCCTCCCAGCCTGCACTCCTCAGTGTGAGATGCCAGATCAGGACCAATTAGAGCCTGGAGCAGCATCCCCATTATTCAGTGTTGGTTCAAAGTGGCGAGTGGTTAAAACTACTGTCAGGGTCTTATTGTTACCTGTGTCCCCATGGGGAGATTCAATCTCTCTAATTGTCCTGATTACCACTATCACCAGGAATGAAAGTAAAGCTGGGCATAGATGGATAGATCGGTCAGCAAAGACTTGCCAAATTTTGATACATGTATGGTCATTCCCGTTTGTGAGCAGTTGCTCTAATGTCTGACTTCTCTCAAAGAGGCTTGATGCAACATTTTGCTTTGATCAGCAGCGCTGTCAAATCGCAGAGGAGTCCCTGCTGTCTGAATACAATGAAACAATGGGCAGGATACCGCCATCCATTTTTATTGTGTGTATGGGGGAATCCATTTTGTGTTTTTTCAAATAGCCTGCTGTCTAATTAAAAAAAAACGAATTTGTGTATCACCAGTTTAAGGGTAAATCCAAAATGTTTAATGTCCACCGAACAGAAATAAGAGAGGAAAACTTCCAACAAGTCGATATCCCTCACATTGGAAATATATCCTAGATATCCTCTCACTCCCTGTAGAGTGTACAGGACAGAAATGTAAGGAAAAATCATACTTTTAACCCTCCCCTGCTCTATACAAAATAAAAAAAAAATGTGGCTTTAGATCTTTAGATATACTCTAAATAAGGTGACCTAAATCTCTGAGTGCTGTTTTACTCGCCATTTTGTGTTCATATTTGTAATGAACACATAACTACATCAACTGTTTTCAAATGTCTCCTGGAGTTCAGCTTTAAGGTAGAACTGATGAATTTTAAACCTGAAAAACATATTTTCAGCGTGAAGCTTGGATTTTGAGGTGGTTTCCATTTCAGTAGTGTCAAAAGTCCCTGTACTGCAAAATCCTGTGCTAAACAGCTGAAAACACCAAAAATAATATTTTTAAATCTGATAACATAGAGACTTCAAGTAACAGAGAACTAGGTTTTTCTGACAAGGGTGTACACTCATATCTATTGGACATTGCAAGTAAACACAAAGCTATAGACCATGAATTTGATGACAGAATAAATACTGTCCACAAACCGCACAATATACTGTACATACTTGAGGTTCTTGTTTAACATATTCCATATTTCCAGGAAAGTCTCCGACATTGGATGCTATTCTCTGGAAACAATAAAATGTCTGTTGAGTGTCGCATTGTATTTGTGGTACTGTTTGATGCCACAGGATAAATCTTGTAGGAATTCTATGCAGGAAGCCACAGGAAACATTTTGTAGGAATTATAATACATTGAGTGTAGTGAAGGTGTCAAAACACAGTATTCTATTGAGAGAGTGCAAAAGATTTGAGGGAGAGTCTTTCCAATGCTTAGCAAGGAGTGCAGGTATGTGCACGTAGCTGGAATTTTTTCTTTCCGAGGCCAGTTTTAATCTTGCCCAAAAGCTGTCTATTAGTTCGGGAGCATATAAGATAATGACAGAAAGATAAAATAATTATTTCCAGGACCATAAACAGCTCTTAACAGCCATCAACAGTGTAAGATATCCACTGTCTAGGTGCATCCCCTAAAGCAGGGGGTCTCCAAAGTTTCTAAGCAAAGTGCCACTTTACTGTCCTGCAGGCTCCTAGGGGGGCAGACTGTTGCCAGTGGATATAAACCATGATACATCGTTGGTTTTATTGGGAGAAATTGTGCCCCTTTGTTGGTATCAGTGGGAGGAATGGTGCTCCATCATTGGTGTTATTTGAAGGAATAGTTCCCCATTGTTGGTATCAGTGGGATGAAAACCAACACCTCATCATTGGTGTTGGTGGGAGGAGTGGTTTGGCCATCATTAGTGTCATTTGGAGGAATAGTGACCCAAGGGCCTGATACAGGCAAGCAAAGGGCCACATATGGCCCCTGGGCCACAGTTTGGAGACCACTGCCCTAAAGCAAAGATTGTCTGGAAAAGTAACATCTGAATTTGGAAAGGGAGGTTGTACCAGTTGTGGAATTTCTCATAGGCTTTTTCTTTAACAATAGCATTCATAAAAACTTTGTACATGCTTATCAATAATTATTTCCAGTCATTTACATCTAAGTTGGTTATAAGTCTTGATCCCATTATATCACAGCTTTTGTCTCTTTACAACATTGAATACAGATCAGGAATAAAGACCATAGTTAAATAAGGGCAATTTTGATACAGTCACTTGATGCTAATTGGAGACCAGGAAGCTTGGCAATGCATGTAAGGTTATATTATCTGTAATCAAGGCTAGCCTAAATATTTTTGGCTAATAGAACCATAAATCTCAGCACTGCAGGAGATCTAGGTAACAATAAGGCAGTAATTATGAAAACAGTGAAAATGATAACCACATGAGTGCATGTTATAATGAACCTAACTCGTGGGATGCATGCAATAAACATCTCTTGCACTCAATTACCTTCAACAAAATTGTCTAAGCCTTACACATCATCACATCAGCAAAATTAATCTTTACCCTTCACCTCCTAAACATTCTACAAATCTGTTCAAAACACCTCTTCAACAGCACAGTGGTACCGTGCAAAGTTTCAGAACTTGAGTCACTGCCAAACCAGATGAGATTTTTCCATGAATTTGCGTGGAGCTAGTATTTAACAAGGCCTACATTACTGAGTGTTTTCATGAGATGTGCAGAAAATATACATTTTGTATACATTTCAAACGCTGGATGTATACTATAATATTCATTTTTTCTATTTTGTTTGTAAAAAGTAGAAGTGAGACAAATTTTAAATGATTGGGGTTATTTAATTCAGGAAATGTGCATGTCTTGCAGAGAATGTATAGCTTGTTCTGGTTTAACCATGAAAAATGAGCATCCAGAAATTATACACAATTACTTATTTAGCAGTGTTTCTAGATACATACATATGTATAACACGATATAACACGATGAAATATGCTGTATTGTGGTATGTTTGTTGGATGGTTCTAGCAAAGATTGTTTTGGGTTGTAAAAGCTGAAACTTCCTTTACATCATTGGAATATTTCTCAAAATGTTTTTCATAAAAATTCCCTGTTAAGGCCAGTTTCCACTAGTGCGATGTCCAACATTGGATGTGATACGCACCACACTGCAGTAAAAATCACATGCGATCTCTGTGCGATGCGATTTCAGCCATACAGATAATATGGCTGAATTTGCATCGCATTCAGACCAAACTCGCACAGGACCCTTTTTTTGGTTCACAGCAGAATTGGATCGCATGGGTGTTCACACCCATGCGATCCAATTCCTGTCCTAATTTGCAGTTTGCACTGCGATATGCAAACTGATTTGGGGGTGTCATTAACTTTCAATTGACACTCCCAGCAGTTCGCATAGGGCAGTGTGAAATGCCGCCAGGAGATATGCGATGCGGGAACCCGCAGTGGATTTGCAGGGTTCCCGCATTGCTGCAGTGTGAATCGAGCCTTAAACCATATTACCTAAAATCACACAGATCCATAAGGATTGTTCCTTTAGCAATAAAAATAGATCATGATTGTTTAGTCTAAAGCAGCAATAAACTGAAAAAAAATAAGTAAAATATATTGCAGCTTGTGATGTGGTGGCTGCATTCTTTTTTTTTCTTTATTTTCACCCAGTGATCTGGACATTAACACACTTTGGGGTTGATTTACTAAAACTGGAGTGCAAAATCTGTTGCAGCTGTGCATAGTAAGCCAATCAGCTTCTAACTTCAGCCTTTTTAATTATGCTTTGACAAAAATCTGGAATTGGTTTCTATGCAGAGCTGTACCAGATTTTGCAATCTCCCGTTTTAGTAAATCAACCCCTTTCTGTCTTAAAGAGATGAAAAAAATCTCCCTACATACATTTTACATGTATATCTGCTGTCTTCACCTTTATATGCTGTTTAGAAAGTGCACATCCTGTTAGATATTTCACTTCCTCATTCATCTGTAGGGGTGGAATATTGCTATACACTGTGAGCAATATTCGAAGGAAAGGCACATACCGTATTTATCGGCGTATAACAAGCACTTTTTTCCCCTTAAAATCGGGGGAAAGTCGGGGGTGCGTGTTATACGCCGATACCCCAAAAAAAAAAACCCGACAAAAATGGCAAGCGCGCGGGAAAAATATCGAGCACTGCCGAAAAAACCCGAAGCGGTGCCGGAATAGACCGAGCAGACTGTTCGGCTCTGCTCGTAGTCCCGCCTCCCTGCGCTCGCTCCTGAAACAGCAGGGAGGCGGGACCGCGAGCGGAGCTAAACAGTCGGCTCGGCCTTTTCCGGGAGTGCTTCGGTCTTTTTCGGCCGTGCTTCGGGCTTTTTCGGCCGCGCACGCGACAGAGAGTCTCGGCGGCGGGAAATTTAAACCCGGACCGGACTTCTAATGACGCTGGCAAGTTGCAAAGAAACTGGGCACGCTGCAATGACGGTGGGCAAGCTGCAATGACGCTGGGCACGCTGTAATGACGCTGGGCAAGCTGCAATGACACTGGGCAAGCTGCAATGACACTGGGCAAGGCTGCAATGACACTGGGCAAGGCTGCAAATGCCACTGGGCAAGGCTGCAAATGACGCTGGGCAAGGCTGCAATGACGCTGGGCAAGGCTGCAATGACGCTGGGAAAGGCTGCAATGACGTTGGGCAAGCTGCAATGACACTGGGCAAGGCTGCAAATGACGCTGGGCAAGCTGCAAATGACGCTTAAATGTAAGTTTTTTTTTTTCCCTAAACTTCCCTCCTAAAACTTTTTTTCCTTAAAATGCCCTCCTAAACTTGGGGTGTGTGTTATACGCCGGTGCGTGTTATACGCCGATAAATACGGTACATGCAGTCTGCTAATCTATTTATAGCAACCTTTCCCGACACACACTTCAGGCTCCCGTCTCGGAGAGCTTGTCAGAAGTTGTCAGGCTGATAACAGAAGAACGGAGCAGGACAAAGCTACGGGACATTGTCTCTGTTTAGGTGTATACTGATCCCCCTCCACATTTATTAGTTTCTTTATCCTTTACCATTCTGTGCTGACTTTTGTATGGTAATAATTGAATAAAGACATAGAACAGAAAAAGACATTCTAAACAAAGAAAATTCATGTAGACAGAGTTTTTTTTTATTTCAAGCTATTTTCAATGAAAAAAAATTAGTTTCCACTTCCATGAAATGTTGCCAATGGTGAAATCTGTAAATGTGCAAAGAAATTTAAATCACGCCTCTGATCTGTACTACCCATTTTTCACTTTTAGGTGTAACTTACCTTAAAACGCTTGTATGACTGGTTTTGTATTAAGGAAGGGGGTGTAACTTTTCTTTCTACAATATGTCACTATGGCTATTACTCTCGTAAATGCAATACATTATAACATGTCACTAGGTTGAAAGGTCATGTGAAAACAATGCCTGTTCTTTCCATTTTCTCCATCATACTGGCTCGCTTGTTGGTTTCCATAGTAACCCTTGTGGTTCCATCATATGAACTGAGTGTAAATACAAACATTATCATGAACAGACTTACAGAATGTTCACCAATACAAATGTGCTGATGATGGCTTTCAGTCCATTTACCTACATGCACTGCTTTACAAGGAAGAGAAATAATTTTTTAAACAGATGGCGTCAAGCCATAACATACGGAAACATTTCAGATCCTTTTGTAGACCACAAATGTTTCAAAATTTCAGACTCCTGCCCGGTGAACAAGAACCAACAAACCATGGGAAGAAATTAAAATGTAGAGGTTTTTACAGGAAGTACGGTTTTCATTTAAAGAGATCTACTGTGTCAAGAGTACACACATACTTTTCAGATTTCTTTCCCACTGACTTTTATTTGCTGTGAAAAATGCTATATCCCAATTCCCTGAAATACCATTATTCTGCTCAGGTGAGACGATCTGGCAAAACATTGATCAGATGACCCAGAACTCTGCAAGGATCCTGCAGTCCTGAGCTCATAGATTGTAAACCTGCCTGTTAATGGCAGGTTCCTTACTCAGATTTTGCATCAGATTTATTAGTCTGATAAAGTAAAATACCTCAGTCATCTTAAATCTTCTAGAATTGTAAAAAAACAATTAATGTCTCCAGACCAGAGACAAAGTCTCTTGTAATGAAAACTTACTTTACTGTAAAAAGATCATCAACTTCTACTACATAGGCTTTTTTTTTATCTGGCTCTTACTGTTTGGAATTTTGTTACCCTCAGTGGAAGATGCTATAATATGTTTCTGCAAAATTAGCAAGTGCCATATATACATCTTCAAATTGGCAATATTTTCGAAGTGCTAAGAGGATACTGTAGGCAAAAAATCATCTGACATGTTTTATTTAGGCTGGAAGCATGGCGTGAATGTTGCATGTTAGGTAAACAACCACTCACTCAACAAAAGGATAGCCCAAAAAAAGGCAAACTTGCAAAAGGCATGAAAGCGGTATTTATGACAAACTGGATCAACCATTCATAAAAAGGTGAAAACCTTTCCCATCATCTGTCACCCATATACTGTATAATACTGGTTTATTTCTCTAACCCAATGATTTACACCTTCAGCCATGTAACTCAAACAACATATGTCCAAGACTTTGTGGCAGCATGCTCATTTTGAAACTACCTTGTGATATTTACATAATCCAGACTTTCCCACTCCCATCATGTTCTTGGACAGTTGACATCTGCCTTGACTACTACCAGGTATGCTACACAACAGTATTTCTGACAAAGGCAGATACGTGTAATGATCCATTCTTTTTGGTACACCCCTGAACATTCAGTAACTATGTCATTAAATAAAGAAAATCAGAGGCTAAAGGCAGAGAGCTGATCAGAATGGTTCTATACTGTCAGGGAAATGGCCGTAGGAGAACTAGCAATAGTGCCTAGTAATGTACTAGTACTAGTAATGGTCGCTTTCGGCACATTGCCGTGCGCACTAATGCAAGAGGTGCGAACGGGCGCATGCAGATTCGCAACAGAGCTAACAGGCAAACACGCATGCGCAGAAGCACCAATTGGTGAACGTGCGTACGCACAGTGTGACAGATGCGGCCACTTGCTGGCCTATATAAGACTGCTGCTAAATCCATCTTATTGCTGGATTGTCGTCAGCCTTCCTGTGTTCCTGAGCCTCTGTGCAATTACTGTTTGGATTTCCTGTTATGACCCGGCTCGTTCCTGACCTGTCTGATCTGCTCTCCTGGTTTAACCCCCTGGCTTGCTTTACCGACTTTTTGCCTTCTCCTCAGTCTGGCTCCTCCCATCCTGATCAGTGCGGTTCTTCCCATCCTCATCAGTCCGGCTCCTCCCATCCTCATCAGTCCGGCTCCTCCCATCCTCATCCTCCTCCGTCTGGCTCCTCCTATCCTCATCCTCCTCAGTCCGGTTCCTTCCATCCTCCTCAGTCCGGCTCCTCCCATCCTCATCCTCCTCAGTCCAGCTCCTCCCATCCTCCTCAATCCGGCTCCTCCCACCCCCATCCTCCTAAGTCTGGCTTCTTAATTTCTGCCTCTAATTGGGTCCACATAGTAATACGACCTGTCACTGAGTTAAGGTTGTAGTCACTAGCTTACTGTAAGTTGTATATCATGTATACTGGCGACATTGTTCCAATCCCAATTGCTTTCTTGATCATATCCCATGATACCATCTATTATTACTTTCATATCTTCTTGCCTGTAATTCCTACCCTTGCATGCCCTATTTAAGAAAGTGATGCAAGCCATGGGGTCAACTTGAGGTTTGGGGGCTCTTTTTATTATAGTGGTAAGTTCCTAAAAATCTAATGGCTTAAAGATCATTTGGTCTCCCATGATAAGATATGGCATGGCAAGACTTGATTTAGCTGATGCAGACTCTTCTGTATCAGATGCTTCCAACTAGCCCTCTTTCTCTTGTCCCTCACTATCAAGGATTGTGTCTGCCGAAGAGGTGGCTTACTCTTGTCCTATTTGAGTGGTGGGGAGTCCCTGTTTCCTTTTAGTTTGTTTTTGCTTTGCTGCACTCTTTCTAATGTCACCCTTTTTCTCTGGGGTTAAACTACTCCCTGGGCCACTCTTTTTGTAAATCAGTAACTTGATCTGAGATATCTTCTACTCTTTGCATAAGGGTTTCTAACGTATTCTTTTTAACAATTATTTCTGAGCCTGCCTCGCTTTCTACATCAGAGTCTCCGGAGCCTGAGCCACCACTTGTCTGTGCCTGCTGTTGAGGTAAGGGTGGTGGTGGTGGGGCTGTGGGCGGGTGTGTCGAGTTACCTATAGCAAGGGTGGCTATTTGGATTATTTCCTTGTCATCCCCTGAAACCTTGCAAACAGGTATGCTAGGATACAGGGGTGTGTAAGCAGGTGGTAGAGGACGTGGAGGCTCACTAACTGTTGTTGGGAGGAATAGGTTGGTAGGTGAGAGGTCAGAAACGTTAATATTAGATTGTATGGGGGGTCGTTTTAACTTAGCCTCTACCAGGTGCAGTTGTTCTGCAGTAAAAGTCAAGGAAAAAGGTTTTTTATTCTCACTTTTCCTGATCCATTTTATTTTATTTCTTTCTACTTTGTATACTCAGGTTCCGTGTCATACCAGTGAACAGCTACAATTAGCCAGTTCATGCCTCCTTCATGTACTTCATGTCCCACTCAGGGTTTCTTGTGTACCATGGGAAAACTTTCTTATCCCCTAGACAAAGTCCCCTGACCATATCCCTATGGATAAAATAAAGAAATGGTCACACTCTGAATTTCCAAAGAACTTGCTTGATGTACCTTTATTGTCACAAGTGTATCCGACAAACACAGGACAGGCAGTTGACGCGTTTCTCAAGTCATAGTTTGCTTTGTTGTGAGCCGGGGTCTGCACCTGTTATCCATTTGCACCTGAAGATTTGCCTGGAGCGGTGTGTGCTCTTCTTTGGTTCCTGCTGTGATATCCATATGGAATTGGTCATTTGCGCCTGTGTGCAGGAAGGGTGAACTACTGTACA